>CM053026.1:266114562-267582650 GCA_028564925.1 Lithobates sylvaticus
CTTCCCAAAGCACCGATAGGACTTGTACTCGCCACACACAGAATCTATAGATTTCTCCCTTCCCAGAAGCACTATAAAGGACGTGCCCATCACGACAGAGCTCCTATATTTGTCCCCACAGTCCCATCACACAGACTTAAAGCACCTATAGACAACTTTAGTGTTGTTAATCACACAGACCCCATTATTTTTGTTCCCAGAAGCTCCTATATGACTTACGATTTAGTCCCATCACGACAAGCTCCTATATTTTAGATTCCTCCCGAGACACCTTTAGAACTTGGAGAGTGTTAGTCCACCCCCTCGAAGCACCGCTATAGACGTGTATTGTGTTAGAGCCCATCCCACAGGAGACCTATATTATTGTTCCCAGAAGCCACCTATTAGACTTGTATGTGGTTATCCCATCCCCTATCCCCGAAGCAACTATAGGAACTAATTGTGTTAGTCCCATCACACAGAGCTCCTAATATTATGGTCCGCAATAATGCACACTATAGCACTTGTCCGTGAGTTAGTCCCTCACACAGAGCTCCTATAGTATTTGTATCCCAGAACCCTATAGGACTTGGGAGTAGTGTTAGTCCCATCACACAGAGCTAATTTTTACTTCCCAAAGCACCTATAGGACTTGTAAGTCCCAAATCGCCCCTCACCTATAGTTGTAAGTGTGTTAGTCCATCACACAAGCTCCTATATTTGATTCCATATGCACCTAAACCAGAGCTACCCAACCTATAACTTGTAAGGGGTGTTAGTCCCCATCACACAGGACTCCTATTTTAGTTCGCCAGAAGCCCCATAAACTTGTAGTGTGGTTAGGTCCCCAACACACAGAGCCTATTATTTTCTTCCCAGACATAAAGCACCTAACGTACTTGTAGTAGTCCCCATCACACAAGATCTAGTATTTTCTTCCCAGAATCCATCCTTATAGGACTTGTAAGAGTGTTGAGTCCATCACACAGAAGCTCCCTATATTTTAGTTCCCATAAGCATCCTATAGGACTTGTATATTAGTGCCCTATCACACAACTATATTTTCTTCCGCAGAGAGCAACCTATAGGACTTGGAAGATGTTAGTCCCATCACACAGAGCTCCTATATTTTGTTCCCTAGAAGCACCCATACTGACTTGTAGGTGTGTTAGTCCCATCACACAGAGCTCTAATTGCTTCTTGCTCGTACACAGCTCTTTCGACATCACTTTACTCCACTCCTTGCTCTCCTCTCTCTTTTTTACTGCTATATTTGCCGCCTTCGCTCCCTCTCCTTATTTTGTCCCAGAACACCTATAGACTGTAGTGTGGTAGCCCATCACCAGTTTAATTTGTTCCATAAATCACCTATAGAACTGAAGTTTAGGATCCCATCACGACCCTTCCAAAGCACCTAGAGGACTATGTCGAGTGTTATTCCCAGCACACAGAGCTCCATATTTTATGTTCCCAGAAGACACCTATATGACTTGTAGTGAGTTAGTTTCCATCACAAGAGCTCCTATATTAATTGTTCCCATACAGCACCTAGAGTGACTTGTATGTGTTAGACCCATCACACAGAGCTCCTTCCCGAGAAGCCACCTATCGGACTAGTAGTGGTTAGTCCCAAACACACAAGCTCCTATATTTTGTGCCCATAAGCCCCAGTCCCCCCATCACCCCTTGTAGTGTGTTTGTCCCAATCACACAGAGCTATATTTTTCTTCCAAAGCAACCATAGGACTTGTAGGTGTTAGTCCCCATCACACAGCGCTCCTTTAGATTTGTTCCCAAAGCACCTATATGACTTGTCGTGTGTTAGTCCCATCAACAGAGCTCCTATATATTGTTCCCAGAAGCACCTATAGACGTTGTAGTGTGTTAGTCCCCACACACAGAGCTAAATTTTCTTCCCGAAAGCCCTATAGACTTGTAGTGTGTTAGTCCCCTGACTCGCTAAATTTTTCAGCACCTATATTACTTTAAGTGGTGTTTAGTCCCATCACACAGAGCTAGATTTTCCTCCCAGAAGCACCTCTTATTTGTTAGTCCCATCTCCTATATTTTGTTCCCGACGCACCTATATGTACCCCCCCCCCAGAGCTCCTATATTTTGAGTTCCCAGAAGCACCTAAGGACCCCCATCCCAGAGCTCCCCCCTAGAAGTAACCCCTCTTGTAGTGATCGTATAGTCCCATCACACAGGAGCCTATATTTTTTTCCAGAAGCACCCATAGGAACCACCTATAGGTGGACTGTATGTGTTTAGTCCCTATCCACAGCAGAGTCACAAAAGCACCTATAGACTTTGTATGTGTTAGTCCCATCACACAGAGCTAAATTTTCTCCCCAGAATCACCTATACCAATATGTGTTAGTCCCTTCACACAGAGCTCCTATATTTTCTTCCAGAAGCACCTATATGAATCACACAAATTTCCTATATTTTGTTCCCTGGGAGTCCCATCACACAGAGCTCCTATATTTTCTTCCCAGAAGCACCTTTAGGACTTGTAGTTTGGTAGTCCCATCACACTGAAAGCGTTTGTTAACCCCAAAAAAAATAAATAAATTGGATCCTGCTACTTTAAAGCATGTTATATGACACAGCGCTTGTCCTGTGTCATTTTGCCTCCTGTAACACCTAAAAAACTGATCCTGACAGTTTCTCCCCACCCCTCTGTAAACTGACCACGGTGTATCATGGCTGCTGAGACCAGACACCGTGGTCAGTACACGTGCCTCTGTTATCAGCAGCCTGCTATCTGCTCTCCTCTCTGCTCCTGTGTCCTCCTCCCCCCTCCCCTCTCTGCGTGTGAAATGTGGTATTTGCAGCATTTATTTTTATAAATCACACACAGAGGGGGGTACTACAAAAAGAGGCAGTGCTGATGGTGTATACAGGTTAAAGTGGCTTAAAACCACTTTAAGAAAAAATAGGACAGCACTGCAATTTTAAGTCATTTTAATCTTTAAAGCTGGCAAAGAGAATTTTGTTTGCAGATTGTAAATGTCACTGTTCTTTTAATGGCTTGCTTCATTTCTTGATTCCTGAGACCATAAATTAGAGGGTTTAAGGTAGGAGTTATGACACAGTAGAATAGTGACACCACTTTATCGATATGGGAGGGAATGCTGTGGTCTGATCTGACATACATATAAATGATGGAGCCATAAAACAAGCAGACAACAGTCAGATGTGAACCACAGGTTGAAAGAGTCTTCCTCCTTCCTCTCAAAGAAGGTATATTAGCAATAATAGCCATAACTAGACCATAGGACATACTAATGAAAACAAAATTGCCTAGTATAACCAAACAAGCCAAAGAGAAGAAGGATGTTTCAACAATGTAGAGACCACCAGTTGCACAAGAGTGGTGAAGTAATGGAGAGAAGTCACAGTAGAAGTGATTAATTATATTGGAGCCACAGAATAATGTAATTGAGAGGAAGGTGGCTGGAATCAGGGGGGCCAGGAAACCACATACCCATGATGCTGTTGCTAAGAATATGCATACCCTTGGCGTCATAATACTATTATACCTCAAGGGATTGGAAATAGCTGTGTATCTGTCATAAGCCATAGAAGATAACAAGAAATTTTCAGTTGAACCAAAGACAAAAAGAAAATAAAACTGGGCCACACACAATGGGATAGAAATAATTTTGTCATCTGAATTGAGATCAATCAGAAGTCTGGGCATAGTGACCGATGTATAACAGATTTCTAAAAATGAAAAGATGCAAATGAAAAAGTACATTGGGCTGTGAAGCTTATTGTCACAGCAAACAACGGCCATTATAAGGAAGTTGCAAGCAAAGGAAACTAAATAGATGATCAAAAAAGTAAGGAACAGAAATGGCTGCAATTCTTTTGACACCGGGAATCCCAAAAGTACAAAGCTTGATAAGATACTCTGATTCATAAATGCCATACCTGGGAGAGAAAAATATTTTATTATTATTTATTACAGGTACTTATATAGCACCATCAATTTATGCAGCGCTTTACATACTTATTATACATTTGTCCCTGCCCTCAAGGACGTTACAATTAAAGGTTCCTAACTCACATTAATACACATACTAGGGCAGATTTTCTTATCAGCATGTCTTTGAAGTGTGGTAGAAAATAGGAGTACCCAGAGGAAACCCACAAAGGAAGAACATGCAAACTCCATGCAGATAGTGCTTTGGTTGGGATTTGAACCAATGACCCTCCTGCTACTAGGTGAAAACGCTAACCACTTAGCCACTGTGTTCTATCTTAAGCCTAGTACACACACGGTACGATTGTTGGCAGGGAATTGTCTGTTGACAGACTGATGTCCTAAAATCTTAACGTTAGTATGCTCCTTTTGACAATTGTTGTCCAACTTTCAGCCAATAAATGTTGGATGGCAGGCTAGTACATTTTCAGCAGACAATGGTTTGACGTCAGATTTTCGTATGGTCAGTACACAAATCCATCACACAAAAGTTGAAAGTACAAACACACATGCTCGGAATCAATGCTCACCAAACACGAAATTAGCAGAAGGGGCCCAAGACCTCAAGAGCTGAAATTCCTCATAGTAAGTCACTACGTTCGTGTTTGTTGCATGACAATTGTGTACAGTTAGTATGCAAAACAAGATCA
Organism: Lithobates sylvaticus; assembly: GCA_028564925.1. Lineage (NCBI taxonomy): Eukaryota > Metazoa > Chordata > Amphibia > Anura > Ranidae > Lithobates > Lithobates sylvaticus. The sequence continues at coordinate 266,119,184 of CM053026.1, forward strand.
TAGACAAAAATCAGATGCTCGGTTGGCCAACAATCGTACCGTGTGTACGAGGCTTAAGGCTTTTTGCTTTGATACAAAAAATAATATGTGTATAACATGGATGGGTAACAAAAACATACAACTATAAGACCTGGTATGTACAGATTTCAGTGTGTAAAACAGTAATTGCACAGCAAGTACAAGCAAAACTTTGATCCAGCTTTAAAATATATCAAAAGGCAAAACTTCTTCCTTAGTTTTGGATAGAGTGGAGAGGAATTAGGACACCTGCCAGGTTTTCATTTGTGCCCTCCTTAGGGAGATTCACCCTCTCTATTTGTCCAAATCTGGGTGTCACAAGGACAGGAATAGAGGAGAAATCTTCAAATGAGGTTACTAGTTCTGGTGACAACCTAGGATTCCCTCACTGAAGGGATTTCCTCTCACTTTCGGTTGTGGCTATGGTACAAGAAGAGAAGGGAAATCTCTCCAGTGGGACGCAATTTGCGAAAAACGAAAGAGATTATAACCCCCCTTTACTCCATTTAAAATAAAATAAAAATGCCTTTAGTTCTGTTTTGTAATTTACATAGGTTTGTTATAGCTTTTAAACCAAACTTCTGCTCCAGTATGGCGGATGTTAAACATTTTCAAGGGAGTACTGACTGTCATAGTAAGCAAGCTGCTAACATGCAATCAGTAGGATTCAGTAAGCTTCAATACTACTTGAATCTTATTAAGCTTGCTAGCTGCTTAATTAAAATGACAGCAGTCCCATTAAAAATCTGTTTACCATCCCAATTTCAGACCTAAAGTTTGCCTTAAAGACTTTAGTGAAGCCTGTACATATAAGTATTTAAAGGAAACTAAAGATTAAAGTATAGCTAAAGGAAAATCTTATGACATTGATGTGACAAGCCGTGCAGTATGGCAGGTTTAATTTAGTAAGTAAATGCAGATTAAAGTTATGTAGAAGTGTGCACATTGCAGTATATTCAGGGCTACCATGTCATATTTTCTCTCAGCTGCCACATTCAATAGTAGTTGCAAGACGTAATCTATGTGAACCAATCATAAATCACATTTCAGCAGCTGAGAGTACAAAAGCTAATTAAAAGTTAATATAATGCTCAATTTCAGTAAATGTGATATTATGTTCATATAGTTTTAAAATACCTATTTTATTCATCAATTGTCTTCAAGATTTGATATTTCCACCCATTTAGTAAACATTAGAGTCAGACATGCTGTATTGTTCAGATGTAGATGGGTCATTGTACTATAATTGGTATCCGCTGTTTATTGTGTCAAACTTTTAATTTAATTTCCTGTTAACTGATTATCATTTCATTCAAATGTGGCAGTGGCAGCTGATACCAATACAAAAATATGGTAACTCTGGATAAACATTCTACTCTTTTCTTTTATAAATTTGTTAAACATTATTTTGTGAATTATTAAAAATTTTGAGATGCGGGTTGAATTTTACATTTGAGATGCAGGTTGACTTGTTCAAGTTGGACACTGCATCGTTTCCTTCTCTGTGTATACATAAGTAATATGATTCTTTATTACTGTATGAATTTATTAGTCAGCTGTTGCTTGCCTGTGTTAAAATAGAAATACTTTCATAATAAATAAATAAACAATTAAAAAGTATATATATATATATATATATATATATATTGTGGCAGTGGGACCCCATGCTACCTGGAAGATTGCTGGTTTACACCAGATTTTGGAGAGACAGGCACGCTGATTGCACAGCTGTGTGCTGGGCTATTTAGTTGTGACCTATGACTCAGGGCCCCACCCAACAGACAGAAAATCTGTGCATGAGTGTCAGGTGGACTGCCATTCCTCTGCAGGAGTCAGAGACTGCATGGGGCAGCCAGAGCATGCATGTCTGCCGGAGGCAGATGTAGTTTGTGGCAGAGCAGCAAGGAGCTGATCGGGAGTAAGCTAGGAGAGAGCTTGACTCTAATGCCACGTACACACTAGTGGAATTTCCGTCCGAAAAATCTTGGATGGTTTTTCTGATGGAATTCCGCTCAAGCTTGTCTTGCATACACACGGTCACACAAAAGTTCTCTGAACTTTCGACCGTCAAGAACGCAGTGACATGCAACACTATGACAAGCTGAGAAAATGAAGTTCAATGCTTCCGAGCATGTGTCGAATTGTTTCCGAGCATGCGTGTTTTTTTGAGCATCCGAATTGCATACAGACGATCGCGTTTTCAGATTGGAACTTTTCCTGACCGAAAAATAGAGAGCATGCTCTCAATCTTTTACTGGCAGGAATTCGGCCAACAAAAGTCTGATGGAGCATACACACGGTCGCATTTTCCAATCAAAAGCTCTCATCGGTCATTTGCTGGCCGAATTTCCAATCGTTTGTATGTGGCTTAAGGAACTCTTTTGGTCTGAGGAGCAGATCTTAGGCCTAAGCTGGAGGCCTGAAACAGCCATGTGGTAAAGAGTAAGCCAGGAGGCTGAACAAATCCTGATTGTGCAGGATACAGTAATGGTGGAACCCCCTGCGTATATATATATATATATATATATATATATATATATATATATATATATATATATATATTATGTAGAAAAAAATTATTCTCACAAATTATGAAATTATAAAATGTTAACAAATGGCAGTGGAAGAGCCATTACTCCAACAACATTACATTTTTTTTCTGTTAAGAAGAACGCAAGTAAACACCATTTGGGGACTGTTTATAAAGCAATAACTCTGACATTTACTAAACATTCACTTTAGGTGTATCCTCTTGGTGCATGTGTTTTAAATTAGTTATTAATTGAGCAGCAGTGAATGTTTGTTGAATACCACATTTACTGCTTTATAAATATGCCTATTGGATATGGATAAAAACATTGTTTATGCAGACCTCCACAACAGCTGGACACATCCAGGAGACAATAAAGAGGTACAGTAGGTCCAATGTCTGGCCAGTCATCACTCATCTTCAACATGCTACACCAAGCTAAATCAAGAAAAAGTTATTTTTCCTCTGACTGTACTGTCAACCAGCAATATGTAGTGGAGAGAACTGGTGCAAACACAAATTGTCTCTGGTGTCAAGGTTTACTACTTCATATTAAGCCAACCCTGTTGCACAAAAGGAATGTTGTATTAGGTGAATTTAAAATACAATGGGGTTTATTTACTAAAGCTGGAGAGTGCAAAATCAGGCTCACTTCTGCATAGAAACCAATCAGCTTCCAGGTTTTATTGCCAAAGCCTAATTGAACAAGCTTAGGTTAGAGGTTAGAAGCAGATTGGTTTCTATGCAGAAGTGAGACTGATTTACCACTCTCCAGCTTTAGTAAATAAACCCCAATATCTTGCTTTGAAAAAAGAACATGCTACAGTTCTTTCACATTAGGAAATCATTCCTTCCATAAACATTTCTGTACATACTAAATTTAGGTTACTAAGATGTTTCTGAAGAGGACCTCAAGGCAAGGTATTGTCTAGTTTTGGATAAAGTGCAGAAAGTTGATCGTGGTCCCATGGTGGAAACGTTCTCCAAACTTGTATTAGAGCTTGTAGGGAATTGGAATATCTGTGTTTCTGGTTCTGAATTCTGGTTCCGGTTTTGGCTGGAGTACATTTTTAAACATTGTTAGTGGCAGATGATAGAACACAAGGTAAGAAATTCTAGAACAAGAATTTACTCTTACCTTCATACAATGTTCTGCATATAATGTTATTTGCAAAAAATCAGTAGAGTGAATATTCCATTTTTGTTGCAATCGTGCTTCCAGAGGTCACAACTATGTCAGATGACAGTCATGATAAAGTTTTATTATAATACACATTTTTAATCAATTTTTGAAGCACTGAACAAGAAATAATGTATTCAATAGGGGGTCAGAATCATCCATGCTGTTCTGTAACAATGATGAACAAGAACTCTCACTGAGGTCTATTTATTTAACCTGAGTTCCTCTGGGATTTCCTTCACTTGAAATCTTTCTGCCAACTGGGGATTACATTTAAAAACATAAGTAGGATTGTCATATGCAATATATCCTTAAAGAGGAAGTAAAATCCTTGATAAAAAAAATCCCTCCCCTGCAAAGTAAAGACATAATGTGCTAGTATGCATCACATACTAGCACATTATAGGACACTTACCTGCAAACAAAGCCTGTGGCATCCATGCTGCAAGCCGCATCCATCTTCACCTGTCTTCCTTCCGGGGCCAAAGTACTCTGGTGGCTCTGTGACTGGTCAGAGCTGCATGATGTCACTCCCGCCGGTCACGGCACTCGCTACTAAAGAAACGGCACGGGTGCCCGTTTCTTTAGAGTGCATGCGCCAATGACATCATCGGTGCAGTATACTGTAAATATCTCCTAAATGGTGCAAGTTTAGGAGATATTTACAGTACCTATAGGTAAGCCTTATTCTAGGCTTACCTATAGGTATAAAGTGTAAAGGGAGGTTTACAACCTCTTTAATATTCTTACACTTAAAAAAATAAAATAAAACTACAGTGGGTTTGGGCCAATAACCGTGTTATGTTTTTAAATGGAAATTAGATTTTTTTTTTTACTGTTTATAAAAAATATTTTTGATTTACTGATATATTGTCAGCAGTTCAAGGTGCCTGAGTTTCTTCACCCTTGCCCTCTGTTCCCATTCGAGACTTTGTTTGTTGGATGTTACCCCTGCAAATAAAAACCTTTCTAAAAGGACTTTAATGATGCCAGCGTCCAAAGTCGTTGGGTACTAACCCTGGGAACCCCTGGACATGAATTAACAAGCCAAGCGGATGTAACTGGTAAGCCCAAAAGTTATGGCCGCCCCATCGAGGGTTATGGCCGCTACATACATTAAATCCAGGTTTTACTCATGACTTTAGTATCAAAGAGTATTATGGGTCTTGGTCTTTGTCTGTCTTTGGTTTAAGCTCTGCATTGCCCTCTGAACTAAGTATAAAAGAAAAAAAGAAGGAAAGAAAAGTGCTGCTACCTAAGTGTAGCGATTATTAAAACATTTATAAAAAATGACAAACAATAATTATGCACTCACATGTATAAGGTTTTAACCACTTCAGCCCCGGGAGGTTTTACCCCCTTCATGACCAGACCATTTTTTGCAATACGGCACTGCGTTGCTTTAACTGATAATCGCACCTGCAACACTGTACCCAAATAAAATTGATGTTCTTTTTTTTCCTACAAATAGAGCTTTCTTTTAGTGGTATTTAACCGCTTCCCGACCGCCTAACGCCGATATACGTCGGCAAAATGGCACGGGCAGGCAAAATCACGTACCTGTACGTGATCGTGCATGTGCCTGCCTGTGGGTCGCGCGCATGCCGCCAGGGGCGCGCTCGCGACCCGGTCGGGAGCTCCGTGACCGCGGCCGCGGGACCAGCGGACCCGATCGCCGCTGGTATCCCGCGATCGGGTTACGGAGCTGAAGAACGGGGAGAGGTTTGTGTAAACAAACCTCTCCCCGCGCTTCCTACTCTGCCTGTCATTGATCGGCTGTTCCCTGTCATCGGGAAAGCCGATCAATGACGTCAGACGTACAGCCACGCCCCCCTACTGTAAAAAAAACACAACACGTCACACTGACTCCTCCCCGCCCCCTAGTGGTTAACTCCTTCACTGCCACTGTCATTTACATAGGAATCAGTGCTATTTAAATGTGTCCCAAAAATGTGTCAAAAATGTCCGATGTGTCCGCCATAATGTCGCAGTCACAATAAAAATCGCTGATCGCCGCCATTACTAGTAAAAAAAAAAATATTAATAAAAATGCTATAAAACTATCCCCTATTTTGTAAACGCTATAACTTTTGCGCAAACTAATCAATAATCGCTAATTGCGATTTTTTTTACCAAAAATATGTAGAAGAATACGTATCGGCCTAAACTGAGGAAAAAAAATGTTTTTTTATATATTTTTTGGGGATATTTATTATAGCAAAAAGTAAAAAATATTGCATTTTTTTCAAAATTGTCGCTCTATTTTTGTTTATAGCGCAAAAAATAAAAAACGCAGGGGCGATCAAATACCCCCAAAAGAAAGCTCTATTTGTGGGAAAAAAAGGACGCCAATTTTGTTTGGGAGCCACGTCGCACGACCGCGCAATTGTCAGTTAAAGCGACGCAGTGCCGAATCGCAAAAAGGGGCCTGGTCCTTTGGCTGCCAATTGGTCCGGGGCTGAAGTGGTTAATCACCTCTGTGTTTTTTATTTTTTGTGCTATAAACAAAAAAAGACTGACAATTTTGAAAAACAAAACGTTTCTTACTTTCTGCTATAAAACATATCAATCAATTTTGGCCAATATGTATTCTGTTACATATTTTTGGTAACAAAAAATCCCAATAAACGTATATTGATTGGCTTGCGCAAAAGTTATAGGGCCTATAAACTATGGGATATATTTATGGAATTTTTTTTTTTTTTTTACTAGTAATGGAGGCGATCAGCGATTTTTTTTTGCGGGACTGAGACATTGCGGTGGACAAATTTAACACTATGTGACACTTTGGGGACCAGTGACACCAATACAGTGATCAGTGCTAAAAAAAATGCACAGTCACTGTACAAATGACACTGGCAGGGAAAGGGTTAACATCAGGGGCGATCAAAGGGTTAAATGTGCCCCCTTGAGTGCTTTCTAACTGTGGGGTATGTGCTTTAACTAGAGGAAAACAGAGATCAGTCTTTCTGCTTAGCAGAAAGACAAGATCTCCATTTTCCCCTCTGACAGAATGGCGGTCTGCCTTGTTTACATTCTGCCTTTCCTCAGAGTGATCGCTGGATCCCAGCAGACACGATTGGCTCCCGCTGTGTCCAATCACAGCAGGAGCGGGTCGCCGGCACAGTAGGTACGTGATTTCATGCAGGAGGGTCACCCTGCCGCCGTATATCTGCGTGGGGTGGTCCAGAAGTTATACTGCTGCAGTTTGGCACAGCTGTGCGAGCAGTCGTAGCTGTACGTTGGCTCTTTAAGACTGTAACGTGTCCCTGGAGCCAATGCGCATGCCCGGCAGGCACGATGACCGCTGGGCACCCGCGATCGCTTGTGACAGAGCGAGAACCGGGATCTGTGTGTGTAAACACACAAATCCCGGTTCTGTAAGGGGAGAGGAGACAAATCGTGTGCTCCTACTAAGTAGGAACAACGATCTCTCTCCTTCTATAGTCAGCCACATTCCCTCCACAGTTAGAAACACACCTAGGGAACACAGTTAACCCCTTCCCTGCCAGTGACATCTATACAGTAATCAGTGGCTATTTTTTGCTCTGATCGCTGTAAAAATGTCATTGGTCCCCAAAAAGTGTCAAAAGTGTCCGATGTGTCCATCGCAATTTTGAAGTCCCCATAAAAATCGCAGATCACCGCCATTACTAGTAAAAAAAAAAATAATAATAAAAATGCCATAAATCTACCCCCTATTTTGTAGAAGCTATAACTTTTGCGCAAACCAATCAATATACGCTTATTGCGATTTATTTTTGCCAAAACCATGTAGAAGAATACATATCGGCCTAAACTGATGAAGAAATTCTTTTTTTTTCTTTTTTTGGGGGGATATTTGTTATAGCAAAAAGTTCTAAATATTGTGTTTTTTTTTTTTTCAAAATTGGCGCTCTTTTTTTGTTTATAGCGCAAAAAATAAAACCGCAGAGGTGATCAGACACCACCAAAAGAAAGCTCTATTTGTGGGAAAAAAAAAGGACATAAATTTTGTCACTTGTCAGTTAAAGCGACGCAGTGCCGTATAACAAAAAATGGCCTGGTCGGGAAGGGGGCAATTCCTTCCGGGGTTGAAGTGGTTAAAGAGCATCAATAAGTCTCCAACAGGTGGCAACCTTCTGAGTGGTCAATGGTGAGCAAGGACCTCAGGATGGATGTGATGTTAGGTGCTTGGAACAAGGAAATTAACCAGGGGAACACCAGGAAGAGCCAACAGAAGCAACAGACTGTGAGGTTGATTTACTAAAGGAAAATGAGCTGTGCACACTTTGAAGTGCAGTTGCTCGAGATTGAGGGGAAGATCTGAAATGAGGGGAAGCTCTGCTGATTTCTATCACCCAATCATGTGCAAGCAAAAATGCTGTTTTTTATTTTCCTTGCATGTCCCCCTGAGATCTACAGCAACTAAACTTCCAAGTGCACTTAAAGTGCACAGTGGATTTGCCTTTAGTAAATCAACCCCTCTGTGTGTCTATTACATAGATTAAAACCACTTTGGAAAGCAAGGAAGTGTTGCAGGCCAACCAGACGGCCGTGATAACATCTAATGTGGTTACATGCTTCGGGGAATGGCCCCTCTTGTCAAACCTCTGAACTAAGCAGACAGGTAGGGGGAGGATTCACTCCTCTGACTCACTCATTTCTGTGTGTAAGTTTCAGCTTTAGTTACTGAGCTCTGTAAACAAACATTTTTTCCAGCAAAGTGAGTAGAGCATGGAAAACATGTAAAAAGAGAGCACCACCTGCTTTTCTATTTACCAAGGAAAAATTAAGAATACTTTTAGTTTTAGTTTTTTAGTACTCACCATAATAAAAAAAAACACACAAGACCCCTATGTATGTGTAGCGATACCCCTGAAGGAGCTGCTTAAATTTGTTCAGTCCGTTAGAGCCCGTTCACACTACCGCTACTTGGGGGGCGACTTGTCAGACCGCAAGTCGCCCCAAGTCGCTTGACATCAGAAATTACATGCAAGTGAATGAGAGCCGTCTTAATGAACGCTACTGAAGTCGCTCCGACTTCGGAAAAGGTTCCTGTACTACTTCAATCCGACTTCTAGGCGACTTGTACCCATTGATTTCAATGGAAGTCGCCTCCAAGTCGGATCTCCATCTATATGGACGCGACAGTGTCTCCTTGAGGAGGAACTCCACGCCAAATTTTAAATAAAAAAACGGCATGGGTTCCCCCTCCAGGAGCATACCAGGCCCTTAGGTCTGGTTTGGATTTTAAGGGCAACCCCCTACGCCGAAAAAAAACGGTGTGGGGGTCCCCCCAAAATCCATACCAGACCCTTATCCGAGCACACAGCCTGGCCGGTCAGGAAAGGGGGTGGGGACGAGCGAGCGCCCCCCCCCTCCTGAACCGTACCAGGCCGCATGCCCTCAACATGGGGGTGGGTGCTTTGGGGAAGGGGGGCGCCCTGCGGCCCCCCCACCCCAAAGCACCTTGTCCCCATGTTGATGAGGACAAGGGCCTCTTCCCGACAACCCTGGCCGTTGGTTGTCGGGGTCTGCGGGCGGGGGGCTTATCGGAATCCGGGAGCCCCCTTTAATAAGGGGGCCCCCAGATCCCGGCCCCCCACCCTATGTGAATGAGTATGGGGTACCCCTACCCATTCACCTAAGGTGTAAAAGTGTAAATAAAAAAAACACACAATTTTTGAAAATATTTTATTGCACTGCTCCGGGGTCTTCTTCCGTCTTGGGGGGTCTTCTCGCTGGACTCCTCCGCTCTATTCTGCTCTTTTACCTAGCTCTTTCACGAGCGGAGGAGCCCGGCTTTCTTCTTCGTCATCGCCGCCGTCGTCTGGGGTCTCGTTCCACCTTCGGGGTCTTCCGGGGTCATCTGGGGTCTCTTCTGTTCTTGCCGCTGTCGCCGCCTTCTGCGCCGTCTTCTTCTTCTTCTTCTTCCGATGTTGACTCGTCGCTCTCTCTGGCCGGAATGGCAGAGACACGCTGTGTTGTGACTTATATAAGGGCGGGGTCACATGCTCATGTCACATGGTGACCCCGCCCCCCATATGATGTCACAGTCCTAGCATCCTCCTGCGTGCTCGGATAAGGGTCTGGTATGCATTTTGGGGGGACCCCCACGCCGTTTTTTCGGCGTAGGGGATTGCCCTTAAAATCTATACCAGACCTAAGGGCCTGGTATGCTCCTGGAGGGGGAACCCATGCCGGTTTTTTATTTAAAATTTGGCGTGGAGTTCTCCCTCCAGAGCTGATTATTCTCTGATTGGCCACGGCCAAAGTCGCCTGGCCTGGGGCGACTTAAAGTCGTGTTGTTAGTTGCCCCAAGTCATGTTGAAGTAGCTCCTCAAGTCGTGTCCAAGTTGCCTCCAAAAGTCGCGCTGGAAGTCGTGTCGCCCCTGTGTGAACCGGCACTTACTCTGCCTCTCAACCCCAGGAATGGCCTCAGCCCCTCTGGAACACCTGGCAATGTGATTAATAGAATACCACAGTAATGACACACTGACACAGTTCAAGTATTAATGTTTTTTTCAATTTACTTAGGCAGTGAGAATTCAAAATGGTATTGGTCAGCCAGATCCCGGACAAACAACCAGGATTTGGTTGAAGTGCTTTTCATAGTGCTCAAACATATATGCAAATGACGGCATCAATACAGTCAGTGACAGATCATCCTTAAATACCTTCTTCAAAACTATTGAGTACTTGAAGATATTACCAATACTAAAGGGGAGCCCCAGGCCAAACTATTAACCGTTAACTCTAATAAGAGGTCTGACTTAAAGGTAATAGTATAAGGGCCCTTATAGCTGCAATGACAGTAATGTCCCCGTTGCAGATCTGATGGTCTTCACTGGCATGGAGGATCTCATTAACTTTTATCCAATAAGGTGTAGTAGCAAGCAATAGGTTTCTAGAAATGAGAAAAGCTAAAGGTGTTTTTGCACAGTGTTCAAAGCAGGTTCAGTAAAGTATTTCTAAGGTAGAGATATCTGTGCAAAGTGTCCCATTGAAACTGTGAGAAAGGATTTGTAAAGGTGGGTGACTGCCCTCTCACCAATGACCAGGCCGATTCGATGCCTTTCGGACAGTATCTTATGTAGCGACACTCGTGCAGCGGATCCGCCGTATCAATCTCCCAATGTGAAGCTCAGTACACAGGTTGGCAGGCAACGGGAGTGGTGCTGGATGGATGTCAGATAAACAGCAAACAGAGCCAGGCCCCTCTCATCCGGGTTGAAATGTGGTACACCGCATGGTATGCCGCAATTCCCCTCTCACAGCGACGGGATGGTGTCCACATGAGGGGATCCAGGAAACAAAGAGCCTTGGGCCTAGTCTGCCCTGTACTTTTATAGTCTCTCCCACAATTCTGTTGACTCTCTGCAGTGCAGCCTGGGATTTGCAGCCCTGTCACCTTAAAAGTCAGCCAGGCTGCTTTGTGCTGGGACTTCATATCCCACAGTTTCTTTCTCCTCCTACAGTCTTCCCTTGATTGGCTGAGTTCAATCTGCCAATGAATAATTAGGGGAAAGGGCAGAGTAGCCTGTCTCTCCTGTGTCATGTCTGTGAGAAGAAAAGAAGGGAGGGGTGAAATCACTCTTACAGAACTGGCAGCCATGTCCCATGAGAGTCCTGGTCAGTCTGGCACTGTAATCCTTATGCAGCAGCCGCTACATACTACCCCCACCAAAGAACCTTTGGTCCTCCAAAGGCAGTAAAGTCTGGAACCTGTTACATGCTCTCAAAGTAACACGCGGCGGAAAACAGGTTAATTCACACAAGCAATCAAACAGTTTGCATTAGCATAAAGATTTGGCAATGGAACCTCCCACCAACTAGCATAGGAGGGGAGGTTGTCTTGCCTACAGGCCACTCTAACTGGAATTGTCCAGCCAGATGTGCCAGGGAGCGAGCTAGGGTCGTTCTCCACCAAGTCAGTGGTGGGAGGATCATGTGCTTCAAGAGTCCTTTGAGAGGTGAGAACAACCTCTTCAGAGCTTTCACCTAGTTAGTCTTTTTGATGGGTGAATAACCCTTCGCTCTCACTATTCTTTAGACTCTGGGTTTGCAGGCACGCTGGTCTCTTCCTCATCAACAGCTTTATCTTCTTCTTCCTGCAAATCAGATTCATCTTCCTCTTCAGTAAAGGATGGGAAGTCTCCGGGATCTACTGTCAGCAGAGGAGATTGGGGGTCTTCCAACTCTTCAAGAGGTGGACTCAGAGGCACAAACTGATTTGATACATTGGGAGTCCTGGCAGCTGCTTGCAAATGACATATGGCTGCTACTTCCAGCAGTCAGCCAACTTGTGCTTCCCAGGGACACCCAGGTTTCTCAGCAGTACCTTGTCATCCAGGTGTAAGTCCTGCACCCACACCCTGAGGTTTTTTTTCTCCCTCAATCCTCAGACATCTGAAGCAGCTTGTGCCTTGTCATAGGCGGTCCTCAGACTTTCCGTAAGCGGTCTACAAATCCTCTGTGGGAGGTTGCTGAGGTATGGTCCAGGGATGTGCCAAAGGCCAAGTCTACTGGCAGCCGGGCCTCCCGTCTGAACATCAGACGATAGGGAGAGTATCCTGTGGCATCATTTGCGGTGCTGAGTGTTGCTTTTGTTCTGAAGCATATCCAGGAGAGTTCAGTTGAATCTCTCTGGCTGAGGATCCCCTTGAGGATGGTACGGGGTGGTTCTGGACTTCCTAATGCCTAACAGGTCTAAAAGTCTCTTGATGAGGCTTCTCTCAAAATCTCTCCCTTGATCAGAGTGGATACGTTGGGGCAGGCCATAGTGCATAAAGAACTTCTCCACTAAGAGCTTGGCCACCGTGGATGCTTGTTGGTCCCTTGTGGGAAATGCCTGGGCGTACCGAGTGAAGTGGTCAGTCACTACCAGGATATCCCCTTGTCCACTCAGGTCAGGCTCCAAGCACAGAAAGTCAATGCACACCAGCTCCATGGGTCCTTGGCTTTGAAGATGGCCCAATGGGACAGATCAGTGAGGCAGAGTCTTCCTTTGGATGCACCTGATGCAGGAGTGGCAATAGCCCTCGACTTCAGCTCACATGCAGGGCCAGTAGAATCAGTCCCTCACCAGGTGTAAAGTCCTCTCGGGCCCATGGTTGTCGTGTAGGGCAGTTAGTGCAGCCTCCCTATGTTTTTCCGGTAGAAAAAAATGTAATTTCTCTTTAGGATATTCAGATCACACCCTGGTGCAGCTGCAACTGATCCCATTCTCTGTGCCACAGGTGTGCTTCCTTTAGGGAGTCAGTAAGGACGTTGGCTCTCCAAAGCCTTCAATGCCAAGCTACAGAGAGGGTCTTCCAACTGATCCCTTCACAAGTCCTTCTTAGAAAGCTTTGGCAGACCTTCATCCCTGACCTGGGTGACATTGCAATAACTTCTGGGGACACCAGCGGCTGATACTCCAATGTCTTAGGCCTGGATCCCCCTCCGGCTTGGCGTTCTGCTCCTTGATATAAGGTGTGCACCCCTTCAGGTGTCAGCTGGGCCCATTCTTCTGGAGGGTCTCTGGAACAATGGGGCCTTCTTGACAGAGCATCTGCGTCTTTGTTCCGGTCCCCTGGTCGATACTTCAGGCTGAAGGTATACCCCGATAGGGCAGCCAACCATCTATGACCTGTAGCATCCAACTTGGCGGTAGTGAGGATGTAGGTGAGAGGATTATTGTCGGTCTTAATCACGAACTCTGCTTATAGATAATCCCTCCGTTTATCCACTACTGCCCACTTTAAGGCTAGAAACTCAAGTTTGTGTGTGGGGTAGTTCTTCTTGGTGGGTGTCAAGCTCCGACTCACATAGGCAACAGGCCGTAGGTGGCCGTCGTGTTCTTGATACAGCACGCCGCCTAACCCATCTCGACTGGCGTCAATGTGTAGTTCATATGGTTTGGTTGGATCTGCATAGACCAGGACTGGAGCAGTTGTTAGGCTTCATTTCAGCTGCCTAAAGGCCTCTTCACATTGGGCAGTCCACTGTTCCTGAATGGACGCTCTGGGTTTTTCTGGGCCCTCCAGCTGGTCTGACAGGCTTCGTCGGATCTGGGTCATCGTCTTCCTCTTTGCTTTTCAGTAGCTTATTAAGTGGGCAAGCTATTTTAGCGAAGCTCTCAACGAATCTTCTGTAATAAGAACAGAATCCCAGAAATGACCTGAGTTCAGTCACATTAGTAGACCTCAGCCAGGAGGTGACGGCTTCCAGCTTCTGGGGGTCAGTGGCCACTCCGTCGGCAGACACAATGTGACCAAGGTAGTTGACAGAGGGTTGATAAAACTGGCACTTCTCCAGAGAGCTTCAACCCCTCGTCATGGAGTCTCTTGAGGACCTTGTCCAGACGCTCTTTTGCTCCTCTAAGGTCTTCTCGAAGACAATGATGTCGTCTAGATACACCAACACTTCTATCAGGGTCATGTCACCCACCATCTTCTCCATGAGCCTTTGGAAAGTGGCTGGGGCGCCGGACAAGCTCTGAGGCATACGGTCAAATTCAAAGAACCCTACCGGGGTAATGAAGGCAGTCTTCTCCCGATCCTCAGGATGCATTGGGATTTGATAGTACCCGCTCTTCAGGTCGAGCATGCTGAACCATCTTACCCCTGACAGGCACTGCAAGGCATCTTCTATCTGTGGGGTGGTGTACTGGTCGGGAATGGTCCTCCTGTTCAGCGTTCTGTAGTCGATACACACCCTTAGCGACCCATTTTTCTTCTGTACCACCACTATCAGAGAAGCGTATGGACTTCGGGATTCTCAGATGATACCTGCTCTCTTCAATTCTGCAGATCTTCCAAGTCTCCTAAAGGAATCCGCCAGACTCTTTCTCTGAACGGCTTATCCTTCTGAAGACGGATCAGGTGGTTGGCACTCTTTGCACATCCCACATCGAATTCACTCTTCGAGAATGCAGCTTGCCAATTCAAGAGTCTTGGCTCTTTCTTTCCATTCGGGTGAGAGAGGAGTGTTCTTTGGATAGAACTCCTCGACAGGGATCCCATCCTTTTCTTCCCCCACCAAATCCGACCGTGAGACTGGGGTAGCCGGATTTACTTCTCCCAGCAACATCTGAGCCGGCATCTTCACTGGCGAGGCCGTTATGTTGCAGACACTGACCGAGATCCTCCCGTGACTTATTTGCAAGGCTTTGGTTGAAACCACTTCGGGAACCATCTCCCATGTCTTTTCTCTTTCTGTCTGATTCAAGGACAATGAAAGGGCCTGGTTGTTTCCAATTTAGTTTGACAGATGCCCATAAACAGGCCACTTCACCAGGCTGTAACACCTTATACGGTCCAAGCACCAGATCTTTCCCACTCCTTCAGCTGGGGCCTTCTGTTCTTGTACCAGGTGCTGATAGGCTTGTCTCAACATGGGGTGCACACTTGTAGTTGAAGTGTCGGGCTCTTGGACAAGAGGTCTTCTGACAAGATCAGTATTCGTCCTGATGATGAGAGAACACTTACTGGCCCCTGGAGGGCGAAGACCACTGCCAAAGTGTCAAAGGTCTCAGCTTTACCAGCTACAGAGGGATTGAAGGTCAGCTTCACCAGTAGATAACCATCATCAATGCCCCATATCTCTAGCTCTTCCAACTTCGGCAATGGCAGGTGCTTGAGGTGCCTGTCATAGAAGTCTCTGTAGAGGAGGGTCACTTGAGCTCCGGTATCCAGAAGGGCCTTGGTGTAGACTCCCGCTACTTGGATGGGGACAACAGGAGAAGGGCCCACCAGGAAAGATAATTTGTCCAGTGCCCATAACTTTACAATTACCAAACAAATAGATTGCCCAAAAGGGGTAGTAGTAAGTGCAATACAATAATTTATAATGGAATTGTTTAAATGAGGCTATAAGTGGTGACAGATTCACCTAAAAAGAAATGTAGTACTTCATAATATTTTAGGTAAAGGGCTTCTTAGCTCCCTTTGACCCCCCCTCCTCTATTGACACTTGGCCCCCTCTTATTATCTGACTGGTTCTCTACAAGACGAAGACGTTGAGGACACTGATGGTAATTTTGATATGATAACTATGTTCACTTGATTAGTAGCTATAAATCCCTGTTGTCTTTATAAGTTACAATTGAGCTTGTAATATAATACCATAAACATCAACATTAGGGGAATTTAGGCACAAGACAATTAGCACACAAGCATGATTTTACCTACATAAGTACCAATACAGAAACAGACAAACACAGACAAAACCCTTAAATAGCAATGGGGGTTATTTACGAAAGGCAAATCCACTTTGCACTACAAGTGCACTTGGAAGTGCAGTCGCTGTAGATCTGAGGGGAAGATCTTAAATGCAGGGAAGCTCTGCTGATTTTATCATCCAATCATGTGCAAGCTAAAATGCTGTTTTTTATTTTCCTTGCATGTCCCCCTCAGATCTACAGCGACTGCACTTAAAAGTGCACTTGTAGTGCAAAGTGGATTTGCCTTTCGTAAATAACCCCCAATGTAATTTTGGAATGCTGCTAATGATCTGATTATAAATGTATCGCTTTTAACTAAGCAGGTGGTGGGGAATCAAGGCAAATTTTCTCACTGAATTATTCAGATTGTCATCTGATGTCCAACCAGCATGAAAAGGTAACCAGAATATTTAGATAACGGTCCTCCAACATCTATGGTTTTCACAGATATTAATGATAATGTAGGTGTCTATGGAATATCTCATGCCTCATCAGATATCACTGGATTACAACCCTCAGCAAAAGAGGCTATTGGCCAGACCTAAAATGTTGAGCTAACAGCCTATTGCAGGGGTGCCCAACCTTTTGAAGAGCGAGGGCCACTTAAGCGACTTGGTAATCGGTTGCGGGCCACAATATGGGCCCTCCGATCCGCCCATACAGTAGGGGACAGAAACCCGTTCTTGTTTTTTTTTTTAATGGATTGGAGGTAGGCAGGTGTAAACGGACACAAGTTTGTTTACATCTGCTGCTCTATAGAGGTGAATGGAGGGTCCAATTGGGTCGAACTGATCGGGGCAACTTTTGTTGCCAGCGGTTTAGACATTAATGGCTGTGTGTTGAGTTATTTTGAGGGGACAGCAAATTTACACTGTTATACAAGCTGTACATTCACTACTCTACATTGTAGCAAAGTGTAATTTCTTCAGTGTTGTCACATGAAAAGATAGAATAAAATATTTACAAAAATGTGAGGGGTGTACTCACTTTTGTGAGATACTGTGTATATATATATATATATATATATATATATATATATATATATATATATATATATACAACTATGGAGCTTTTAACAGCAGGTTATCAGCAGGGAATGCTCATTTACACCTCTGTACTAAAAGTTATCAAAGGGTTATCTATTTAAATAGGGTTGAAGAAGTTCCACCTGTGTGGATAACTTATACCTGTTTAGGCATTGCCATTATAGACAAAAGTAATAAATATCCTGTGCTTTGTTAACTGGAACAAGAGCAATGACCAAGTTACACATATCAAAAGAACTGCAGAATTCATGGTTAACAATATAACATAGGAATTTAGATTAAGGCCGGGTTCACACCTGAGTGAATTGGATGTGGATTTCACCGCATCCAATTCACATAGCAGGAGAATGTGACCGGCTCCCTATGGAGCCAGTTTACACACCTCCATTGCCGCTGCGGAGCGCACTGCACAGAAACACTGTGTGTCTTTGGCTACGCTTCAGGGCAAAATTCAGGCATAGATTCGGCCTTGACCTGTGCGATCCGCAGCCGGTTCCAGTGTGAACCTGGCCTTAAAGTGGTTGTAAACCCTTACAAACCGCTTTGACCTACAGGTAAGCCTAGATTAAGGCTTACCTGTAGGTCCAAGAAATATCTCCCAAACCTACACGGTTTAGGAGATACTTGCAAAAAGACAGGCACCGCTGTCTACGGCGCATGCGCTATAGACAGTGGCGCACAGGCGCACTGAGTGGGCCGCTGCTAACGGCGATATGCTGGAGCCGCGATACCCGCAAAAAAGATGGAGGCTCCACGCACCAGGGGACAGCGGTGACATCGAAGGCTCCTGTTTCATAGTAGCCCATTATGCTTTAACTTTGCAGGGAAACAAAGAGGAAGTAAACCCATCAGGGTTTACTTCCTCTTTAAGGAACTATTATGTACGACGTATACATACAGTATGTACTACCATGGAATTCCACTAATGATATTAAAAAAGAGCATTAAAAAAAAAACTTACAAGAAAAGTATACGTTATCACAAAAATCACATTGAAAATAGTTAAAACCCTCTATAAAACCTGGTCTAGTTAATACACACAAAAATACAAAACATCCAAAGTACACTTAATCTAAATTGGTACACCCACAATCATAAAAAAAAAATCATAAAATCCTGAGGTACCAAAATGTAGCATACATCACTACTGATAAAAATGTTTTGCTGTAAATTGATACCCATGATCAGTTTAATCAAAAGTGTGTTAATGGGACTACTATAGGTGCTAACTTAGTAAATTGCCACTTCATGATGACTATTGACAGTAAAATATGATGAAGTAATGTAATGGCTCCTATTAATGATTGATATAATCCAAAGGAGGCATCAAATCAGCAAAATTGCTTCAAATTCATTTCTTATAATATGAATGTAAAGCAATTGTCTAATTTCTTTACAGGTTTGGATTATATCATTCATTAGTAGGAGTCACCATATATTATTGACAATAGTCCTCATATAGTGGTAATATGCTGATGTAAGACCTACAGTATATGGTTCTCTTAACACACTGTCAATGAGACTGATCTTGAGTATCAGTTTACAGTAAAACATTTTTACCAAAAATGGTATACACTGTGTTTGGTATCACAGGACTGTATAATGTACAATTTTTTACATTGCGTGTATACCAGTTGAATTAAGTGTACATTGTATATTTTGTAAGTTAGTGTTTATTATCTGATATCTAGGCCAGGTATACAAGAGGTAGTTGTTGGTTTTATCTTTTTTAATATATTGATTTTTAAAGCGGTGTTCCAGCCTGGGGGGAAAAAAATTAAAAGTCAGCAGCTACAAATACAGTAGCTGCTGACTTTTAATATGAGGGCACATACCTGTCCAGGGAGCTGGTGATGTTGGCACCCCAGACGATTTTCGGATTGGCTTTTGGGTGTTTCCGATGCCATTCATGGTAAGGGAAACCAGCAGTGAAGCCTTTCAGCTTCACACCTGCTTCCCTACTGCACATGTGCGAAGTGCGCTGCACTTTCTAACTGGCCCGGAAGCGGAGGCAGGAAGAGGGGGGGCTAAAATTCTGAAGGACAGCGCCATGGCGCAGTCTCCCAGGAGCGGGGACAGATAACAGTTACCCATCCCCCCTCCCCCCTGAAAGGTGCCAATGTGGTACCCGAGGAGAGAGGAAGCAGATCAGCGGAGCTTCCACTTTTGGCTGGAACTCCGCTTTAAGTAAAGTATACTTTTCTAGTGTGTATCATCTTTTACTGACCCCTGCACAAAATGTACAATTGGCATTGACCTGGCCTGCCCAAACCTGTCAGAGTGGATGACCAATTGATCGGGGGATGACATAATCTGTTGTAGATCAGGTTGTGTGACATTGAGAATAGGATGTTTGGGTCAGCCAGATCTGCAGGGCATCTTCCCATTAAAGCTGACCAGCTTCCCTGTCCCTGCTAAAGAAAAGCATCCCCACAACATGATGCTGCCACCACCATGTTTTAGGGTAGGGATGGTGTGTTCAGGGTGATGTGCAGTGTTAGTTTTCCACCACACATAGCATTTTGCTATTAGGCCAAAAAGTTTAAATTTGGTCTCATATGACCAGAGCACCTTCTTGGTTTGCTGTGTCCCCCACATGGCTTCTCGCTAACTGGAAATGGGACTTCTTATGGCTTTCTTTCAACAATGGCTTTCTTCTTGCCGTTCTTCCATAAAGGCCAGATTTGTGGAGTGCACGACTAATAGTTGTCTTGTGGACAGGTTCTCCCACCTGAGCTGTGGATCTCTGTAGCTCCTCCAGAGTTACCATGGGCCTCTTGGCTGCTTCTCTGATTAACGCTCTCCTTGCCTGGCTTGTCAGTTTAGGTGGACGGCCATGTCTTGGTAGGTTTGCAGTTGTGACATACTATTTCTATTTTCAGATGATGGATTGAACAGTGCTCTGTGAGATGTTCAAAGCTTGGGATATTATTTTTTAACCTAACGTTGCTTTAAACTTCTCCACAATTTTATCCCTGACCTGTCTGGTGTGTTCCTTGGCCTTCACTATGCTGTTTGTTCACTAAGGTTCTCTAACAAACCTCTGAGGGCTTCACAGAACAGCTGTATTTATACTGAGCTTAAATTACACACAGGTGGACTCTATTTACTAATTAGGTGACTTCTGAAGGCAATTGGTTCCACTACATTTTAGTTATGGGTATCAGATTACTGAATACAAATGCACGCCAAACTTTTCACATATTTCTTTGTAAAAAAAATTGAAAACCATTTATCATTTTCCTTCTACTTCACAATTATGTGGCACTTTGTGTTGGTCTATCACATAAAATCCCAATAAAATACATTTACGTTTTTGGTTGTAACATGACAAAATGTGGAAAATGTCAAGGGGTATGAATACTTTTTTTTTTTTTTTTTTTTTTTTTTTAAATTTTTTTTTTCCACTTCAGAAAGCATGTTTGTAGGTGAGTGTCAGCTATGCCCGCATCTCCATCCCTCCAATTTGTCTTAGCATCATTAGTGGATTATTTCATTCTCGCCCTTTTTTTTTTTTTTCCCCCCCTGGAGTTGGGGGAATCGAGGTCCAGAGTCAGGCATCCAAAAAAATTTACATAACCCAAAAATACACGTATACATCCATGATCCCACCCAGCCTCCACTTCCCCTCCACCTCCTTTATCCTAAATCCTGTTCCATCACTCTACCAGTTAGCCCCCCTGGGGGGTTTTTATTTTTATTTCCTCCCCCCCTTCCCCCCTATCCCTCCCCTGCCCCCACCCTCCCCCTCCCCGTCCGCTGTTTTGTTATTAAAAGGTGGTCCTTTCACCCCTATATCTTCTCTGCCCTTGGGGTCAGCCTTTCCATGGCTAGATCTCTTTTCGGCTTCCCCCCCAGGGATCCTCAGCTGTCATGGCTGCGCTCGCAAAGCCTCCCTGTAGCTCCAAGATCTCTTGAATTTTCTCCAGCTCTCCCATCTAGCCCTCGTGGTCTCTCTGTCCTCCTCCCCCGTGTACAACACACATTCCATCATGTAGGTGGACTCCACTGCGTCAACCCATTCCCATAAGGGTGGGCTTTCCTTGTCTTTCCACCTCCTTGGAATTACCTTTTTGGCCGCATTAAGCAGATGGGGTATCAATGAGCCTTTATATTGTTTAATTTCTTTGGGTGTGGCGTGCATAAGTACCTCCCAGGGGTCATTTTTTACCTCAAATCTTGTTATTTCTTTTATGTATTTTAGGATCGTCTCCCAGAATTTTTTGATTTTAGGACACCCCCACCATAGATGACCCATTGTGCCCCTTTGGTCACACCCCCTCCAACAGTTCGCAGATGTATCCGCCTGGAAATTGCTGACCCTGTCTGGGGTTCTATACCACCTAGCCATGCACTTAAAGTTTGTTTCTGCAGTTCTCACGTCTACCGCTGACCCATGTGCTAATTTTAAAATTTTCTTACTTGTGCTTATTTCTAAATGTGTTCCTAATTCGCTTTCCCATTTGGTAAGGTATGACGGCATCTCCGGTCTATCTCTTTCTAGTAACAGTTTATATATTCTGGATATTCTTTTTTTTGAACATTCTGTCGTAAAGATTTTCTCTAATTTTGTTAAATCCTTAGCCTCCCTTAATGGGCTGGGAAGAGAGCCCACAAAGTGGGTCAGCTGGCGATGCCGCCATCCATCTATGGAGAAAGCCTCATTATTCTGTAACTCGTGCAATGTCATAACCTTCCCCTTACTGATAACTTCCCCTAATCTCGTGCAGTCCATTCTGATCCAATCACCTCCTATTTCCTTTAACCCTGGCGGGAAAAAAGGGTTTTCTTTAAGTGCTATAAGTGGCGAATTATAATTTTTATTAAATATTTTATATATTTTATCCCAAATTTTCAAAGTCGTGATTGTAATTATATGTGTTTTTTCTCCCAATGTCCGGCTTTTCGGAGGATTCCACACAATCTTCCCCAGCCTAACTTCACTCAGTGCTTCCTCCAAACTAACCCATCTTTTAGTGTTACCTGTTTTACCCCATTCTGCGATTCTTAATAGTGCTATGGCATGGTAGTAGCTTTCTATGTCTGGGACCGCCAGACCGCCCTGGCTTTTATCTTGTTTTAGAATTTGGAGGGAGATTCTATGTTTTTTGTAATTCCATATGAAATTCATTATAATCGATCTTAGTTTACCGAGGTACTGTTTTGGGAGAGGGAGGGGGAGCATCTGGAATTTATATGTGATGACTGGAAGGATCATCATTTTTACCGAATTAATCCTACCTATCCAGGATAGAATTTTTCCCTTCAGCTCTTGACATTTTTTTTTTATGTCTTCTAGGAGTGGGATATAGTTTATTTTGTATAATTTCCTCGGGTTATTGGCCAGTTCTATTCCTAAGTATTTTATCCTTTTTTTCCAAACGAAACTAACTGTTTTCTGTAAGGTCTGTTTCTCTATTTTATTGAGGTTAATATTGAGAATAAATGTTTTTGAGGCATTGATTCTAAAGTTTGTTAGTTCCCCATATTCCATTAAAATTTCAAGCAATATGGGGACTGACTTCTGGGGTGAGCTTATATAAAAGAGGACGTCGTCAGCGAAGGCCGCAAGTTTGTGCTCTTCGCTGGCGACTTTACAGCCTTCCACCTCTGGGTTTCCGCGGATTGTGGCTAACAGCGGTTCCAGGGATAGAATAAAAAGGAGAGGGGAGAGTGGACACCCTTGCCTAGTACCATTAAACAGTTCGAACTCCGCGGAGGTCGTTCCATTGACCTTGATGTTGGTTTTCGGATGATTATATAGGGTTTTGATTTTTTGAATAAATCTGGGTCCGAAACCCATCCTCTGTAGAGTGTTGAACATGAACCCCCAGTCTACTCTGTCGAACGCTTTTTCAGCGTCTATCGAGAGGAGTAGACTGGGGGTTCCTGAATCTCCCATCCTCTGTATGGCTAGCAATGTCCGAATCCCATTGTCCCTCCCCTCTCTGCCCGGGACGAACCCGACCTGGTCCGGATGGATCAGTGTGCCCAAATGCCCCTTTATTCGATCCGCCAGTATCTTTGCATATAATTTTGTATCAAAATTTAATAAGGAGATGGGTCTGTAGTTCGAGCACACCGATCCATCCTTCCCATCCTTCCTCAAGAGAGTGATCGTCGCTTTTAGGGCCTCTTCGCTCATGTTATAGTCTATCCCTAATCCATTCATATATCGCAGCAGTCTCGGTACAAGAATCTCTTTGTACGTTTTATAGTATGAGGCCGTAAAGCCATCCGGGCCTGGGCTCTTCCCTGTTGGCGAGTTCTTAATGGCTGCTAAAATCTCCTCCTCGGTTATTGGCCTCTCAAGCTCATCTCTCTCCTCTCCCCCTAGGGCTGTCAGCCCTGCCCTCTCTAGGAACTCGGAGGTTTTCTGGTTAATTCCAATGCTGTCGTTGTTTCCCCTGGTTTTCACCTCGTAAAGTTCTTTGTAATAGTCTCTAAATGTCGAGGCTATTTCACTAGGGGTATACTTCATCTCCCCGTTTTTTGTTTGGGTTTTTTCAATAAAATTTCTGGTTTTCTTTTTTTGTAGTTTCCTTGCTAAGTATTTCCCTGGCTTATTGCCCCAAATATATTGTTCCCTGGCCAATTTATTGAACTTCTGTCTGACTTCCTGTTCAGCTAGATCTTTTAATCCCTCTCTCTTATCTGTAAGCTCTATATATGTGTCCTGGCTGAGTGCCCCCCCTGATTTGTGCTTTTGTTCCAGGGTTTTAATCTCTGCTATTAGAGCCTGCGTTTTTCTCGCCCTCTCCTTTTTTTTCCATGAGGCTTTAGCTATCAGAAGCCCCCTAATGAACGCTTTATGAGCGTCCCATAGTTGTGCCTCTGAGACCTCTCCGTTGTCATTGATTTGAAAGAACCATTCTAGCTCCTTTTTAATATAATCCCTAATTTCTTTGTCGTATAACAATTCCGGGTTGAGTTTCCATCCGCTAGAGGGTTGTTTGTATTCGGGGAACCTTAGCCTCATGGATACCGGCGCGTGGTCCGAAAGGGAAGTTATTCCAATTTCGGTTTCCTTAACCCTTTCCAATATGCCATGGTCTATTAAAATATGGTCCAGGCGAGAGTACATCTGGTGGACAGGGGAGAAGAACGAGTAATCCCTCAACTGCGGGTGCTGGGTCCTCCACACATCCACCAGTTGGTCCTCCGCTAGTTTTTTTTTGATTCGCTTCAATTGTATGTTGCCCCTCCCCGTGCCACCAGACGTACTATCCTTCGCGGGGTCCATCACAAAATTGAGGTCCCCCATCAGGATCAGATATCCTTTCCTGAAGGCCCTTAGCTTACGCAGAATTGCTTCGAGAAATAGGATGGGTTTGGTGTTGGGGGCATAAACATTGGCCAGTGTGAGTTCTACCCCTAGGAGGGAGCCCCTAAGAAACAGGTACCTCCCCTCGGGGTCCGTCATTCTCTCCTCCACCGTGAAGTCAATGTCCCTCGCAATCCCAATAGCCACTCCTCTTGCCCTGCTCGAGATAGTATCTCCATAAAACCAATTTGGGAGAGCTGGAGAAAAGAGTCTAATATTTGAGGAATATGTCAGGTGGGTCTCTTGCAGAAACACTATACCTGCGCCATATCTCTCTGCTTCCTCCAAAATTTTAGCTCGCTTACCGGGAGAGTTTAGTATGAATACTTTTTCAAGGCACTGTATATTCCAGAGTTAGGTGGCTGTTATGATGATCAATTATCCTGAGCTGTAGGAAACTAGAGAATGAGGTAATCAGAGGTGAGAGACAACATTAGATGACTGCTTTCACGTGTTTTGAATTGAATGCACTGTTAATTTCAGCTACACGGAAACAAAGGCCATGGGAAGCCTCAATACATCTTAACAAACACTCTTCCTCCCAGCAAGGACATATCTTGTCAGGACATCTAATCTGGCCTTTGAAGGTAGATAGGCTAAAGCAATACTATTTGCCTAGCAGTTTTGCTTAGAATAGAGAGAGGTAGTATAACGCCTTGCATAAGAATTGGAGTAGTAACCTAAGATGGGCCACTTTGAACAATTATAGACAGATAACAGCTTTCCCTATAAAACTGCCTTTTGTTTTGGAATTGTCAAGCTCACAGTAATTGACTCTTTATTTGGGAAACTATAATGGTCTATTACTTTAGTTATCACTGCCTTGGGGTCATTTTCCTTACTACATACATCTAGATAAATAGATACAATATCTAGTTAACTAGCTGTAATTATGTGCATGCCAATTTGCCCGTATAAATCAAAGACATACATTTGCATAACTTGAAGTGAATCTAATTTATAAATAATGCAATGGATTTGAGTATCACAGCAGTTTTAGGGTAGCATACACAACCCAATAATTCCTAAGCATTATTATAGATTTTTGCATCTTCTTTGCAACTGAGGAGCAACAATTATGTAATGCTATAACTAAAATGCTATAAATAAAAATATTGTGTTTGTGCCCACTGCCCCCATTACATCACAACTTACAATGGAAATAACAGCAGTGACTTGTTCTGCAGTATAGGAGTATAGCTTTTTGCTTTGCTTAGACCTGTCTAGCTATGTCATCCTGAAGTGGAGGACTGGCTACTTATCGATCTTAAATTTTTAATGCTTCAACTAATATATGACAGGGTACCTGCATATCTCTGAATGGATTGTGTTTACACACAGTCACTTCCAGCGCTAATAGGTCTTCCAAAGTGTGGAGTAACAGATGTCAGATAAAATGGTGATGTGAAAGGTATATATGGTATCCCAAAACTAGGTGGATGCTGCCTTTCTCAGATGGGGTAATCCGAAAGGAACTACAAGAAAAACAGAAATGGAAAGCGCGTACACCTAGTGCATTACCAGAGATAATTTAATAATAATACATTTTTGTATAAAAGTGGGTACTTACAATTACAAAATGCAACTGACAAAAGGCCATAAACACAGTGCATGGACATGCACAGAACACGGGGTACAGCTAATGCGTTTCAGGGCGCACCACCTTCCTCACAGCTAGGCTAAAGGGGTGCACCCCGAAACTCATTAGCTGTACCCTGTGTTCTGTGCATGTCCATGCACTGTGTTTATGGCCTTTTGTCAGTTGCATTTTGTGAGTACCCACTTTTATACAAAACGTTCTTATTATTAAATTATCTCTGGTAATGCACTAGGTGTGCGTGCTTTCCATTTCTGTTTTTCTTGGATTGTGTTTATGTTCTGCTTGCATTGTGTTTGTGTGGTTTTTGTATTTGGGTATGTCTGTAGAGGGCTACTCTAGGTATAATCTCTGTTTTGCAATACACATCGCTGAATTCAGCTTGCATTAAAGCAGGCATGTCAAACTCAATGAAATAAAGGGGCAAACTGAGTGGAATAAACCTGCAAAGGACCACGTTATGCCTACTAAGGGCTGGGCCTACTCATTCCTGGAGAAAATAACAGCATTTTGGTAGTTAACATTAAAAAAAAATCAAAATGACTCAAGGAAATTTAGCCTTCATCAAAACGAACAGATGGGACTTCATACAATTTTAATCAGTATACTATCTGAGGGCCCCATATGCCCTGAAAAAAAAAACTGTGTTTGCAGTTAACAGATCCAGATGCTGAAGATTCTACACAGGTGCATGTAGTTCAACTGATTTGCACTAGTATTAATTGCATCAGAGCGCACAATAGTTATTATACCTTAAATTAACAATGGGAAGCCTACCTAAAAGTAGAATCACTGGAAATGTTATATGTTAAGCAAATGAAGTCTACACCAGTGTTTCTCAACCACAGTCCTCAAGTACCCCCAACAGGTCATGTTTTCATGCTTTCCACAGGTGATTTGATCAGTTTCACTGCCTTAGTAATTACCACAGCCGTTTCATCTAAGGGAAATCCTGAAAATATGACCTGTTGGGGGGTACTTGAGGACTGGAGTTGAGAAACATTGGTCTACACTAAACTCTAGAACAAGGGTCTCCAAAGGGCCAGTGGGGGGGTGGGGGTGGATTGTGGCCAGTGGGAGTAGAAAATGCCCTGGCATCAGTTCCCCATCATTGGTTCTAATGGGAGGAATAGTGCCCCATTGATGGTGTCAGTTGGGGAAATGGTGCCCCATCATTGGTGTCAGTTAGTGGAATAGTGCCCCAAGGGCAAGATAAAGGCAAGCAAAAGGGCTGTATCTGGCACCCAGGCCACAGTTTGGAGACCACTGCTCTAGAACTACAAGTTCACATTCATAAAGAGTTTTTACTGGAGCATGGAGTAATCATATGTATATGACAAAAAAAAAATGTGAAAAAACACTTGCAGATAAAATTGTAAATATGCATATATGTTAACTGCTGCCCTTCAATGGAGTACAGAAATATGTATACAACATACAATTAGTTAGTAAAAAAAAAGGCTGCACTTGCCCCTATAACAATGAAAAAAAAAAAGTGTAAATCTTGAATTATGAAAGTGCTTAATCATAAACCACACAATCATATACATGTGATATTATAAAGTGAGTCATAAAAAGTGCATATGAAAGAAAGTGCATATACAAAACTCCATCCAGATCTTTAAAGTGCTTCTGTGCATAAATGTGAACCAGTGACTGTCCCTTTATAAAAAAAAAAAAAAAAATCCAAGTAAGGTGCCTTGTGTATTCAATAATCACCCCCACATTTCACCTTCTGTGCCCCCACCAGTGTATGCACTCACTTGCAGAAATTGACACCCCAAGCTTACGCTGAGGTGGATCACTTAGCTTTATCAGAGGGTATTTCCCATACACTGTATATGATTGTGTGGTTTATGATTAGGCACTTTAATAATTCAAAATTTACACTTGTTTTTTTTTTATTATTATTATTTTTTTTAATTGGTATAGGGTTAAGCGCAGCTTCTTTTTTTTTTACTGAACTATCTATAGGTCTGAATAGAGAGTACACTGCATATAAGTGGGCCTGTCTAAGGAAATCTTGACAAGTAGCTGATATCTCACTAGATCAGGAACAGGTGGGTAAAAGACTGGCATGGAGGGCTGGGGGCATGGATAGTGTGCAGTTACTTTTTAAATCTTTCATCACATCCTATATAAAGAGATTCCATTACTTCCTGTCACCAAGACAGGAAGTTAGGGAAACCTCTAGAGCAGCAATAGAGACAGCGATAAAAAAACTGATAGAAGTTCAGAAATATTTTCTAATTTACCATTTTCTAATGTGCCACTTCGATAATTTAGTATACAGATTAAAATCTTTGTGGCTGTGTCCAGACCAGTAGCCACTTCAACTTTAAATACAAAAAAACTTACAGACCAATTACAGACCAGTCATTTTAACTGTGAAAATAATGAGCAAGAGTCTCTGTCAGCCTCTCTAGTAATAAATGTCTAACGAAACCAACAATAATAAAAGGACTTTTAAGTCACAATATACACAACTTACCAGTATTTTTTAAAAGCAAGATTTTTATTTTATACCTATTTAAAAACCACAGCATTTGCAATAAATCAATAAAACATTATGAGGTGCTTCTTTCTTTCTTTCTTAGATCCTTCCTAGGTCCAAGATTGCAACAATACAATGATGTTAGCATGTAATCCATACATATCTATCTTCAGTATATATATATATATATATATATATATATATATATATATTACTATTTTTGACACTTTTTTTGTGAAATGGTAGGGGTTCAATGTACCCGTTACCAATTCACATAGGAGGGGAGGCTGAGATCTGGGTGTCCCCTTTTTAAAGGGTGCTTCCAGATTCCGATAAGCCCCTGCCGCAGAACCCCACAACCACCGGGCAAGGGTTGTGGGGATGAGGCCCTTGTCACCATCAACATGGGAACAAGATGCTTTGGGGGGCTACTCCAAAGCACCCTCCCCATGTTGAGGGCATGTGGCCTGGTATGGTTCAGGAGGGGGGACACTCTCTAGTCCCCCCTTTTTTCCTGCGGCCTACCAGGTTGCGTGCTCAGATAAGTGTCTGGTATGGATTTTGGGGGGACCCCTACGCCATTTTTTTAAAAAATTTGGTGCAGAGTTCCCCTTAAAATCCATACCAGACCTTAAGGGTCTGGTATGGATTTGAGGGGGGGGGCCTACGCCATTTTTTTTTTTTTTTTTGGTGCAAGGTTCCCATTAATATCCATACCAGACCAGAAGGGCCTGGTAATGGACTGGGGGGGATTTCAAGACGTTTTTTTTCAATGAGTTTTATCTATATTGCCGGGAACCAACAATACATTACAGCCGCAAGCAGTTTTAAATTACTTTTTTTCCTTTAGAAATTACATTATGCTGTGGTACTGTTTTAAACACTGGAAAACTGCGCCACTTTACAGGCATACTATAGACACCCCCCAGGCACTATATTTAAAGGAATATTTATTTTTTATTGTTTCATTTTAAGCATTATTAAAATCACTGCTCCCGAAAAAACTGCCCCAAACACTTTTTATGACAAAAGTCTTTAAAATTAGCACTTTTGATTTTTCATGTTCGTGTCCCATATACTTTAATGGTGTTCGTGTGTTCGTCCAAATTTTTTGCTTGTACACAAGTTCTGGTGCAAACCGAACCGGAGGGTGTTCGGCTCATACTTACATTGAGTATTGGTGTTATGGCAACAGCTAGCTGCCATAACTCTGGTATTGTTTTTGTACTATGGCATACTCTGTAAGATAAAAGTGATCACTTTTAGATCCCTCTCCCCCGCTGCTTCCCGGTCGTTCCCGGGCTTACCTGACCCATCGGTAATGCCTGAGAACGATCTGATGTGGCCTTTAGCTGGGCAGGGAGACAAGTGAGGCCAAGAGGACCAGAGCGATGTCTGAAGAATTTTTTGGTTCCCTGGCCATAATAAACAATTCTAGTTCAAAAAAAGACTTTGCTTTTAAAAGTAAGTGAGATCTCTCAATAAAGAGGACCTGTCATCCTTATTTCTATAACAAGGGATGTTTACATCCTTGTAATAGGAATAAAAGTGATCAATAATTTTTTTTTTTTAAAAAAGGGACAGCGTAAAAATAAAAAATAAAAAGTTAAATAAATAAGAAACAAAAATGTAAAGCGTCCCATCCCTCCATGCTCACGCGCAGAAGAGAATTCATACGTAAGTCACGCAAGCATATGTAAACGTTGTTCAAACCACACATGTGAGGTATCGCCGTGAGCAGAGCAAGAGCAATAATCCTAGTGCAAGACCTCCTCTGTAACTCTAAACAGGTAACCTGTAAAAAATTTAAAGCATGGTTTATGGAGATCTTTAAGTATCGTAGTTTGTCGCCATTCCACGGGCGTGCGCAATTTGAAAGCATGACATGTTAGGAATCTATTTAGTCAGTGAAACATCATCTTTCACAGTATACAAAAAAATTAGGGTAACTATCGTGTTTTTTTAATTTTTTTATAAAAAAAATTGTGTTTGGAAGACCACTACGCAAATACTGCGTGACATAAAATATTGCAACAATCGCCATTTTATTCTCTAGGGTCTCTGCTATAAAAAAATATATTATGTTTAGGGGTTCTAAGTAATTTTCCAGCAAAAAATACAAATTTAAACTTTTAAACAAAAAAATACAGAAAAGGCCTGGTCTTCAAGTGGATGTGTATGGACCAGTGTCTATACATATACATCATTTTTCCTGTGTCCAATATTTTACATGCTGCTCCAGGAGAAATCAGGCTACACACTCCACAACCATATGCCAGGTGCCAGCTCAGCTCATCTCTTTGGAAGCAACAAACTGCACCTGCAACAGAAATGCTGTACATTGAGATACAAAACAATACTGTACTACTCCTCCACCAAAACAGCCAAGAGTATCAAGCCCCATTTTGACATGCCAGGCACAAATCCCTCTCATAAAAATATACTTTTTAATAAATGTCTTGTTGAAGAGCTCTAAACACAATTTTGCAAAAACAAATCAAATTTATTTATAAATGTATTGTTTTATATGAAGTATCTATTCCTACTGCAGAAGGTAGCAATTACATTATATTTAATAGCTCACTGTCGCTTTGAACAGTAACAATGAATCTGCTTGGTTTTCAGGCCAATTCAATGAGCTGAAAATCAACAACCACACGGTCACATACAGTTTTGGATGATGTAATCATGCCATCACAAATACCATACCACCCTTTCGTTATGCTGGTTCAGGAACTTTTATTGGGAAGCTTGTTTTTTGCCCAGTGTATAAGGTTTTGAATATTTGCAGATAAGGTCTGAAATTACCTGATTGGCTAGGTAATATGAATGGCCTATTATCAAAATGCCTAAATAAACCTGATACAGAAGCAAGGAAAACCTTTGTTTTTTTTCTACCATTCTTACTTAAAGCGGAGGTCCGCCCACCGCTGCAGAAATTAAAAGCCAGCAGCTGCATATACTGCAGCTGCTGACTTTTAATAATCGGACACCTACCTGTCCTGGAGTCCAGCGATGTCAGCACCGCAGTTGATGTTTCCATCAGCTGTCGGGTGCATGCCGCCTCCATTGCAAGTAAGGGAACCCGACAGTGAAGCCTTACGGCTTCATGCCTGGAAAACCTACTGCACATGCGCGAGGCTCCACTCCTCTTTCCTACTGGCCCAGCAGCCGAGGAAGAAGGAGGGAGGAGGAGGGAGCCCCGGCGGTGACGTCAATACCCCAGGAAGTGGGAACAAGATACCTGTGAATGACAGGTATCCCACCCCTCTCCCCCCCAAAAGGTGCCAAATATGGACCGCTTACACACTCTGCCTCATCCTTCAAATCTCTTCAAAAACAGTCTCTGATAGAGTGCCACCTTCTGTTAATTTCGAATCCTGTAACACACATTGAGAAAGATTTTTAGTAAAGTGGCAAAGAATAAAACCTATAACCAATAGGACTCCATAGTCTGTGGAGTTGTCACCATGTCCTTGCCTATTCACAATATTAAACATCATGTGCACAGAATGCTGTCAACATATTCAGATGGACAGCAAGGCATCATTGCAGTACTAAGTTGGCATATGTTGAATATTTTTATGCTTAGGTCACCACAAATTCAGCGTGCAACAAGGACAGCAATAGACACAGAAATTATGTCCTTCTGGGACAAGGTGCACACTTCATCAGAGAGGCCAGAAAGGATGTGCACTGACCTCAAATTCACATGCATTACTACAAATGGTAAACAACAATACATACAAAGTAGAGTGCCACATGGTTTGGCTCTGCTGCAGCAAGAGACTGAACAGTACATTACTCCCATGTTTCCTGATTCCATAAAAACACTGACAAGAGAGCATGCTGCAGTTGAGCAACACTTTCCATGTTGCTCACGCTGTTTGGGAGTCATGGTGGACCAATCTGGTGTCACAATCTTAGAGATTTCATCCCATAGTTGCTGTGTTGCCACTCTGTCACTGTGGTCCCGACATGTTGAGTCCCACAAGCCTGGCCTTTCATGCACCAGGTTTATTAGTTGCTCCTGGGAGACATCTCTGGCCATGTTTCTCCTTGGGGATGCACTTCCAATGTACTTCATATTGTCCAACTACTGCCTGGGTCATAGGTTAAATTCACATATAAACAAAAAAAAAATGATTCCTTCAAAACGGATCTTAACTGATCGGACGTTGATGGATGTTGTCCATTACCAACAGTTAATATCCGTTTTCACGGATCTCGACGTAGCTTTGCACATTAAAAAAAATGGACAAGATCGCAAGCGTAGGTTAACGAATGGTAACGAATGGTCATCCGTTTGCCCATAGGAATGCATTGTCGTCCGTTGATGGATGGATGAAAAACGGATAGATGGTCCGATCATGTGAAAGGGCCCTAAAGAGGAAATCTTCCAATTAGGACACTTATTCTGATGACAGCTGTCTAAAAGGATATTTTGTTCACTTTGGAGGGATTTCTTTTCACTTCTTCTTGTGCCTAAAGTAAACATTGGTGTTGTATTGTCTAGTATTAACGTGTCAAAGTGTGACCTTGCTAAAATGTTTGTGCACAAAGAGAATGCTATTGTATATTCACCTGTCTGGCTAACCTGTACACACAGCTTACACTCTCTTTACCATATTCCACATGATTATCTAACACAGGGCTTGACAAATTTGCCTAGAATCTAGGAGCCAGCAAAAAAAAAGTTATGAGCCACTTTTTTAAATCAGTTGCCCAGCACCCAGAATTTCATGTCCGGGGCATCGGGCAATAAGAATTGCCCATGTCTGGTGCAAAGCAAAAAAAGACAAAAGAAAATAAGTAATTTTTCTCCTTCACTGATACACGCTCATGAGGCTGCACTGAAGAGCACTGATAGACTGCACTAATGGGCACTACTGAGGTGGTACTAATAGGTGGTACTGATGAGCGCTGATGAGGCGGTGCTGATAGGCGCTGATGGGCACTGATGGGGGACACTGTTGGGCGACACTGATGGGCACTGATGAGGCTACGCTGAAAAGCACTGATAGGCTGCACTGATAGGCGGCACTAATGAGGCTGTGCTGATGGGCACTGATGAGGTACCACTGATGAGGTGGCACTGATAGTCGGCACAGACAGGTGGCACTGACAGGCGGTACTGACAGGCGGCACTGACAGGCGGCACTGACAGGTAAGCACTCCCCGTCCACTCAGTGGCTGTAAGGAAAAGGCGACCGATGATGTCCACAACCTCAACTCAAGCTGTCAAGATGATGTTGTAGGTGGGAGGGCAGTGAGAGCAAGCCACGCTCATCACAGCACCGCCCACCAGAGGAGGGTGCCAGTTCGCACAAGGGAGCGTGAATCTTTTTCCAGCAGGACACAAAGCCACTTAGTCCACGCATCAGCAGCGGGGCCACATGGGAGGAATCAAGACCCCTTCTGTGGTGTAGCCCAAGCGCCAAGACGCAATTTTCAGTCGCCATTGCGACCTGTCGCCTAGGTTTTGTTGAACCCTGATGTAACATATATTTAAAGAAAACCTGTCAAACCTGTGCCCAGATCATCCACACTATTCTATTTTCTTATCCTGAAGAAGTTGTAAAAAATTTTATAACAAGCCCTTATTCATCTCTATATCTATAACAATTGTGAAGAAATTAATTTTAAAGCTCCCAACACAGGCCCTTTCATTTCACTTCCTGTTGTGTCTAAGGTAAACATTGGTGTTGTATTGTCTAGTATTACCGTGTCAAAGTGTGACCTTGCTAAAATGTTTGTGTACAAAGAGAATGCTATTGTATATTCACCTGTCTGGCTAACCTGTACACACAGCCTACACTCTCTTTACCATATTCCACATGATTATCTAACACAGGGCTTGATAAATTTGCTTAGAAACTAGGAGCAAGGTAAAAAAGTTAGGAGCCACTTTTTTAAATCAGCTGCCCAGCACCCAGAACTGCATGTCCGGGCATCAGGCAATAAGAATTGCCCAAGCGAAAAAAGACAGAAAATGTAAGAACCAAATAAATAAAATAAAAAAATACTTTTTACTTCTGTTTTGCTGAGGCAGCAGTGATGAGCCAGCACTGAATGGGTACTGATAAGGTGGCGCTGATGGGCACTGATGAGGTGGCGCTGATGGGC
This sequence comes from Lithobates sylvaticus, assembly GCA_028564925.1. Lineage (NCBI taxonomy): Eukaryota > Metazoa > Chordata > Amphibia > Anura > Ranidae > Lithobates > Lithobates sylvaticus. The sequence continues at coordinate 266,153,686 of CM053026.1, forward strand.
GCTGATGAGGCAGGACTGGTGAGGCTGCACTGATGGGTACTGATGAGGCAGCACTGATGGGCGCTGATGAGGCAGCGCTTAAAAAGCACTGATAGGCTACACTGATGGGCACTGATGAGTTGGCACTGATAGTCGGCACTGATAGGTGGCACTGAGAGAAGCACTCCCCATTCACTCAGCGGCAGTAAGGAAAGGGCGACCGATTAAGCCCACAACCTCAACCCCAGCTGTCAAACTGGGAAGATAATGTCGGAGGTGGGCGGGCAGAAAGAGCAAGCCACGCTCATCACAGCACCGCCCACCAGAGGAGGGCACCAGTTTGCACAAAGAAGCGTGTACAAAGAAGGTACATAACAGTGAGTGACACAGAGATGAATTGTCCATTGAATTGTCCATTAACCCCTATCACACTCTGAGATGTTTGATGATGTACTACAATAAAAAGGAGGAACATTTGGTCACAAAACCTTACCTTTTCACTTTCTAGATGGAATATCCAAACGTCACTTATGGTCTAACGCCCATGACTTTCCTTAGGCAGGACAACATTTTGAAGAAGACTGATTTTTTCTTTTTGGTAGCTCCGGGACCGCTTACAAACTCTGCCTCATCCAAATCTCTTCAAAAACGGTCTCTGATAGAATGCCACCTTCTGTTAATTTTGAATCCTGTAACACACATTGAGAAAGATTATTAGTAAAGTGGCAAAGAATAAAACCTATAACCAATAGGACTCCATAGTCTGTGGAGGAGTCACCATGCCCTTGCCTATTCACAATATTAAACATCATGTGCACAGAATGCTGTCAACATATTCAGATGGACAGCAAGGCATCATTGCAGTAGTTGGTATATGTTGAATATTTTTATGCTTAGGTCACCACAAATTCAGCGTGCAACAAGGACAGCAATAGACACAGAAATTATGTCCTTCTGGGACAAGGTGCACACTTCATCAGAGAGGCCAGAAAGGATGTGCACTGACCTCAAATTCACATGCATTACTACAAATGGTAAATAACAATACATACAAAGTAGAGTGCCACATGGTTTGGCTCTGCTGCAGCAAGAGACTGAACAGTACATTACTCCCATGTTTCCATAATCTCATGATTCCATAAAAACACTGACAAGAGAGCATGCTGCAGTTAGGCAACACTTATCACGTTGCTCACGCTGTTTGGGAGTCATGGTGGACCAATTTGGTGTCACAATCTTAGAGATTTTATCCCATAGTTGCTGTGTTGCCACTGGCCTTTCATGCACCAGGTTTATTAGTTGAGCTGTCACCAGAGAGGGCTGTGGACCTTTCTTGTGACTGGCTGGAGGCCTCAAAGGTTCAATTTCCTCCAAGGCAGGCATGACAGTAGCAGTGGCCGTGGACGAGGCCATGTCCATCATCTCGGGGGTTGATTCTCGGGCTCGTGCAGCAGCAATGTCCTTATGTAGGGCACCGGCGACCGTAGATGAGGCCAGAACGTCAGGCCCTTTAGCCAGAACATAGACAATATGTTCTTCGGTAGTTATACCTGTGACCCAGTCCATGTGGTAGGCCTGATGCGATTCGGTGGGCTGTTCCACCTTGAAGATGTACTCTCCGCATATTCGACATCTTGCAAATGGCCGAGGACTGGCAATCAGGCTGTCACAACTTCCACACAGCATGCCGAGGGCCTCAACGTCTCCAGCGATATATAGCACAAGGACGGTGCCGGGTATCTGTATACCTGTAGGACCTCTCACAGAAGGCATCCTGGGTCCTGGAACAGACTGCACACCCGGAACACGGAACATTCTTTTGGGAAATTTACTTTTCCTCCTTCACTGTAAAACTGGACCAGCTTCACTCTCCTTCCACAACACACTCACGCGGTGCCTCGTGCAGGAAAAAGAACAGGCGCAGACTCCTCCCACTGGTTCCTTGGGCTGCGTAGCTTTGCAGGCTTTTTCGGTAAGGGCTCCTCCCACTCTTACGCACCACAGTGAAAGTCTTTACCTCAACAAAGATGGCGCAGTTCAAAATAAACTTCACCCTCTATCCCATTAAACTTGCGAGGGGTAACGGTAAATCCCGGACTGCGAGCCCACACGTGTAGCGCCATAACCCCTGCGGGGCAGCTATGTAATTTTCTGGGCTTAACAATTACCTCCTCCTTGTAGCTTGTTGTTCGTTGTCTAGGGGTTCCCAGGGTTAGTACCCAGTAATTTCAGAGGCCGACACTCAAAAGTCCTTTTGAGGATTTTTATTTGCAAAAGTAACCATTTAACACAACACAGTCTCTCAGTTGGGATAGAGGGCATGGGTGATAAAGCTCAGGCACTTCAGAACTGCTGACATCAAGTAAATGTCTCTTAGATAGCCCAGAGAGTAGCCACTCGCAACTGGGCACTTCACTGTTGGATAAACCCCTGTCTGTAGATTTAGCAGCCAATAAGTGATCTGGAATTTTACAAAGTCTCTGCCACAGACTAGGTTGCAATACTTCAGGTGAACAATGTAAAAGTCTCTGCCACAGACTAAGTTGTAACCGAAGGATAGGTTTAGGAACTTTCCCTAGGGTACCTGGATCTTCCAGCCGTTTCGGCGATACCGTAGGAAATGCGGATTCACTAGTGTCCATGCAATGTAAGCTCACAGGCTCTTACAGAGCAGCCAGCTTCATGGCCCTCCTCCAAAGAGTTCTCCCCTGGTCGCTTGTATGAGTTGCTGGGCCTCTCCAATCCTGAGAGGACACCGGGACACCTCAGAATCCTTCTTCAGTTACTGGGCCTCGAACTAGCCAGTTCCGAGGCTCAGGAACGGACGGATCCCCACCCCAGACCATGAGGGCCTCTGGGGCTGGTCAGGGCGACCAGGCTTACGGGGGCAGCAGACACTTCTGGGTCCGGGACCCCTCACGGGGTTGGTCCGGACCAGAACCAGGAATCAAGGGCAAGCCGAACCACACTGAAGACCCTGAACACGTGACTTCAGCATCTTAAATACCCCTTACCTGAATACACAGTGGGGCCAGGCGCGCCCACTGATTGGCTCCGAGAAAGATTGGTACATAACACGTCCAACCAGGCTGCGTTCTCAACCTGTCACAGGTGCTCACTTCACCTATGACCAGGCAGAACTCCAGTACAGCCCAGACAAACTGATGCCAAAGTAGAATACCTAAAACAATTAACCCCCAGAACTCAGTTACTGTTCTGGAAAACTAAATTTACACATAGCGCACACTTTAAAATAAAGTGTCGGTGCTACACAGGTACAATCAAATACAAAAATATAAAAAAAACTTTCCGGCAAACAAGATACTAAAATGTACAACCTGTGCTTCTGGGGTCGCGTAAAACGTGGTGACATCAATGCGTAGTCCTGGGAAAGTATATCGATACCTACTAAGGGGAACCCTCCATACACGTGGATGGTAGAAAAGACACACAGAGGGAGAAAGACGCTGGGAGTTCTGAGTTCTGGATATCTCTGACCGATCAGAGAACCCGCAGAGGGTTGTATCTGCAGGCGCTTACGACTTCCCTGTGATAGGGGGTCCATCACATCCGGTAAGGGTCCCCACTTTCCTTTGGGTGTGCGCTTCAGGGAGAGGCTATCCCTTGTTTCCTCGGTGGCGGTAGAACATACCTGTTACTTCCATCTTACAACAGTTTCTCCAGCATCCTTCCGTGGCTTTTCCCCTTTTTCCATCTGGGAATTATACTTGGTGTTCACCATACTGGAACTTTATTATTGTTCTTTGCACTTCAAAAGACTCTGTGGGAATCACACACTCCCGGACTCTGTATATGTTTGTTGCATATTATTTATATATTGTTTTTGCACCCTACAGGATTTTTAGCACATTTTTTTTGCACATATGAAATATTGTGGTATATAAGTACATGGTGATTAGGTTTAACCTATGTATCTTATGTAGAGTTTATTCACTGATTGTTTGCACTCATTTATTAATAAATTGTTTGCACATATTTATTCATTTATGTTTTTTTATTTTTATTAGCGTGGCCAATTTTTCTTCTTTTTTATCAGTTGTTGCATGAGTATCGCATGTTATTTTTGGTCCTGCAGCTTTTTTATCACTGGAACATTTTTCATTACACACCTTTAGCGCAATATATACACTCCACATTTAAATTCACATATAAATAAAAAAAAAATGTATTCCTTCTAAACGGATCTTAACTGACCGGACGTTGACGGACATTGTCCATTAACAACAGTTAATATCCGTTTTCACGGATCTCGACGTAGCTTTGCACATTAAAAATAACAGGCAAGATTGCAAGCATAGGTTAACGAATGGTAACGAATGGTCATCCGTTTGCCCATAGGAATGCATTGTCGTCCGTTGATGGATGGATGAAAAATGGATAGACGGTCCGATCATGTGAAAGGGGCCTAAAGAGGAAATCTTCCCATTAGAACACTTATTCTGATGACAACTGTCTAAAAGGATATTTCGTTCACTTTGGAGGGATTTCTTTTCACTTCTTCTTGTGTCTAAAGTAAACATTGGTGTTGTATTGTCTAGTATTAACGTGTCAAAGTGTGACCTTGCTAAAATGTTTGTGCACAAAGAGAATGCTATTGTATATTCACCTGTCTGGCTAACCTGTACACACAGCTTACACTCTCTTTACCATATTCCACATGATTATGTAACACAGGGCGTGACAAATTTGCTTAGAATCTAGGAGCCAGCTAAAAAAGTTAGGAGACACTTTTTGGGCACTGATGGGCGCTGATGAGGCAGTGCTGATAGGCGCTGAAGGGGAATGATGGGTGACACTGATGGGCACTGATGAGGCTATGCTGAAAAGCACTAATAGGCTGCACTGATAAGCAGCACTGATGAGGCTGTGCTGATGGGTACTGATGAGGTGGCACTGATAGTCGGCACAGACAGGTGGCACTTATAGGCGGTACTGACAGGCGGCACTGACAGGTAAGCATTCCCCGTCCACTCAGTGGCGGTAAGGAAAAGGCGACCGATGAAGCCCACAACCTCAACCCAAGCTGTCAAGATGATATTGTAGGTAGGCGGGCAGTGAGAGCAAGCCACGCTCATCACAGCACCGCCCACCAGAGGAGGGTGCCAGTTCGCACAAGGGAGCGTGAATCTAGCTCCAGCAGGATGCAAAGCCACTTAATCCACGCATCAGCGGCGGGGCCACATGGGAGGAATCCAGACCCCTTCTGCGGTGTAGCCCAAGTGCCAAGACGCAATTTTCAGTCGCCATTGCGACCTGACGCCTAGGTTTTGTTGAGCCCTGATGTAACATATATTTAAAGAAAACCTGTCAAACCTGTGCCCAGATCATCCACATTATTCTATTTTCTTATCCTGAAGAAGTTGTAAAAATATTTATAACAAGCCCTTATTCATCTCTATATCTATAACAATTGTGAAGAAATTAATTTTAAAGCTCCTAACACAGGCCCTTTCCTTTCACTTCCTGTTGTGTCTAAGGTAAACATTGGTGTTGTATTGTCTAGTATTACCGTGTTAAAGTGTGACCTTGCTAAAATGTTTGTGTACAAAGAGAATGCTATTGTATATTCACCTGTCTGGCTAACCTGTACACACAGCCTACACTCTCTTTATCATATTCCACATGATTATCTAACACAGGGCTTGACAAAATTGCTTAGAAACTAGGAGCAAGATAAAAAAGTTAGGAGCCACTTTTTTAAATCAGCTGCCCAGCACCCAGAACTCCATGTCTGGGCATCAGGCAATAAGAAGTGCCCAAGCGAAAAAATACAGAAAATGTAAGAAACAAATAAATAAATAAATACTTTTTTTGGTTTCTTATAAGATTTTGCGAAGTAATTTTTCTCTTTCACTGATGTGCATTGATGAGGCTGCACTGATGAGCACTGATAGGCTGCACTAATGAGCACTGATGGGCATTGCTGAGGTGGTACTAATAGGCAGCACTGATGAGCCAGCACTGATGGGTACTAATAAGATGGCGCTGATGGGCACTGATGAGGTGGCGCTGATGAGGCAGGACTGGTGAGGCTGCACTGATGGGTACTGATGAGGCGGCGCTGATGGGCGCTGATGAGGCTGCGCTAAAAAAGCACTGATAGGCTACACTGCTGGGCACTGATGAGGTGGGACTGATAGTCGGCACTGACAGGTGGCACTTAAAGGCGGCACTGACAGGTGGCACTGATAGAGAAGCACTCCCCATTCACTCAGCAACAGTAAGGAAAGAGCGACCGATGAAGCCCACAACCTCAACCCCAGCTGTCAAACTGGGAAGATAATGTCGGAGGTGGGCGGGCAGTCAGAGCAAGCCACGCTCATCACAGCACCAGTTTGTACCAGTTTGCACAAAAAAGCGTGAATCTCGCTCCAGCAGGACGCAAAGCTGCAGCCTCAATTATTGGCCAGCCCCACCCTAGTCCGTGCACCCGCAGGGGGCTACATGGGAGAAATAAAGACCCCTTCTGCGGTGTAGCCCAGGCACCAGGATTGCAATTTCCAGATGCCATTGCGACCTGGCGCCTAGGTTTTGTTAAGCCCTGATGTAACATATATTTAAAATAAACCTGTGCCCATATCATCCACACTATTCTATTTACTTATCCTGAAGAAGCAGTAAAAATATTTATAACAAGCCCTCATTCCTCTCTGTATATATAACCATTGTGAAGAAATTAATTTTAAAGTTTCCAACACAGGTACTGTGTTTTTCTAAAAAGAGAAACATGGCAGCCTGCCAGCCCTCTAATGTAAACTAGCAGCAGTTGTTTCTAAGCTGTTGGGGACCGACCGAAGTCTAACTTCAGATTCTTCTTTGCTATATTCTTGGATCTCTGAGACAGAATAACTGCACATTAAAAGCATCTAGGGGTTCTAAAGAGGTTAGGAATGGCTTGGTTCAAAGTTATTTTACTGTTTGTTATGAATGTTTATTCTAGGCACAGGTGCACCTAAATTCATTTAATTAAAGCTAGCCATAGGCAACAGAGGGCCATGGGCACCATTGTGCATGAGAAAATTAGTGCAATACATTTTTTTTTTCACAATAAAGGTAGTGCAATACTTACCGTAACCTATTGCCACCATATGTGCAGCAGCAAAAGGGTGAACTTTAATGCCCACATGCCACGCAACTGGGTGGCCAATGTTTCTGTGCTGAGAGTGTGCTCACTACACACTCCCAGCACAGAGAATGAGCTTTCAAAAACAGCTCTTGGTCCCCAATAACAATCAGAAGCCTGCGTAACTGGCTCCTGATCGTGTGACCATTGTGTAAACCAGTCACAGTGGTCACATGATTGCTAATCTCCCCTGCCTCTTTTTCTTTTGTTGACTGCATTAAGCACTCGTTTTATTGCTTTGTATACTCTCTTGAAAACTGTAAAATAAAATAAAAACTTTTATGAAGAAAAGGCTGGCCATTTTCATAGTGGATAACAGTCAACAAAATACCTAACAAAATTGGAAAAAAATTCACGGTTAAACTGTCACAGCACTGAGAAAAAAATTCTGTTGATCCTGAAACAGTTAACCACTTGCTGACCATATAAAATAGATTTACGATGGCAAGTCGGCCCTGCTGTGCCAGATTACATACCTAGTATGTGATCTGACACTTTCCAGGTAGGGAGCACGCTGGTACGCCAGTGGCGGCTCGCTTCCGCTATCAATACACACATCGAAAGCCGATCGGAGGGTGGCGTGTACTCTACGTCCACCGGCACCCATCGATTGTAGGGCAGAAAGACAAGGCAAATCGCCATTCTGACAGGGGGGAAGGGATAGAGCTTGTGTCCCTGCAAAGCAGGGAAAAAATTCCATCTCTTCCCCTAGTAAAAAGCACATCACACAGTATAGTAAAACACTAGTTAGGCACACATTTAAATCTTTGATTGCCCTAGATATTTAACGCCCTCTTAAATGGGGGGGGCAAAATACATCCCTAGGAATTACAGACCAGTTAGCCTAACTTCAATAGTATGCAAGCTCTTGGAGGGGATGATAAGGTACTATATACAATCTTTTTAGTAATAGAAAACGGTATCATTAGCAGTAATCAGCATGGATTCATAAAAAATCGTTCTTACCAAACCAATCTATTAACCTTCTATAAGGAGGTGAGCTGCCATCTAGATAAAGAAAGGCCCGTAGACGTGGTGTATCTGGATTTTGCAAAAGTATTTGACACAGTTCCCCATAAACGTTTACTGTACAAAGTAAGGTCCATTGGCATGGATCATAGGGTGAGTACATGGATTGAAAACTGGCTACAAGGGCGAGTTCAGAGGGTGGTGATAAATGGGGAATACTAAGAATGGTCAGGGGTGGGTAGTGGGGTCCCACAGGGTTCTGTGCTGGGACTAATCCTATTTAATTTGTTCATAAACGACCTGGAGGATGGGGTAAACAGTTCAATCTCTGTATTTGCGGATGATACTAAGCAGGGCAATAACGTCTCCACAGGATGTGGAAACCTTGCAAGAAGATCAAATGAATGGGGTGGGCAACTCAACTACATGGCAAATGAGGTTTAATGTAAAAAATTTAAAATAATGCATTTGGGTGTCAAAAATATGAATGCAATCTATACACTAAGTGGAGAACCTCTGGGGGAATCTTGGATGGAAAAGGACCTGGGGGTCCTAGAAGATAATAGGCTCAGCAATGACATGCAATGCCAAGCTGCTGTTAACAAAGCAAACAGAATATTGGCATGCATTAAAAAGGGATTAACTCCAGGGATAAAGCGATAATTATCCCACTCTACAAGACTCTGGTCCGGCCGCACCTGGAGTATGCTGGCCAGTTCTGGGCACTAGTCCTCAGGAAGGATGTACTGGAAATGGAACGAGTACAAAGAAGGGCAACAAAGCTAATAAAGGGTCTGGAAGACATTAGTTATGAAGAAAGGTTGCGAGTACAGAACTTATTCTCTCTGGAGAAAAGACGCTTGAGAGGGGATATGATTTCAATTTACAAATACCATACTGGTGACCCCACAATAGGGATAAAACTTTTTTGTGGAAGGAAGTTTAACAAGACACATGGCCACTCATTAAAATTAGAAGAAAAGAGGTTTAACCTTAAACTACGTAGAGGGTTCTTTACTGTAAGAGCGGCAAGGATGTGAAATTCCCTTCCACAGGTGGTGGTCTCAGCGGTGGGGGCATTGATTGTTTCAAAAAACTATTAGATAAGCACCTGAATGACCGCAACATACAGGGATATACAATGTAATACTGACATATAATCACACACATAGGTTGGACCTGATGAACTTGTGTCTTTTTTCAACCACACCTACTATGTAACCAGTGTCAGTAGTACAGTTGCAGAGCATATTTTTAGCACTGATCACTGTATTAGTGTCACTGGGTCCCAAAAAGTGTAAAGTGTCAGTTAGTGTCAGAATGTCTGCCGCAATATCGCAGTCCCGAAAAAAGACGCTGAACGCCACTATTACTAGGAAATAAATAAATAAAAATATACTATAGTTTGTAGGTACTAAAACTTTTGTGCAAACCAATCAATTTAGACTTATTGGGATTTTGTTTTTACCAAAGACATGTAGCAGAATACATTTTGGGCAAAATTGTTGAAGAAATGCAATTTTTTATTGATATGCTTTTATTTTATTTTTTCAAAATTGTCTGCATTTTTTTGTTTATAGAGCAAAAAAAAAAAAAAATGCAGAGGTGATCAAATACCACCAAATGATAGCTCTATTTGTGGGGGGGAGGACATAAATATTATTTGGGTAGAGTGCTGTATGACCGCGCAATTGTTAGTTAAAGGTCATGAAGGGGGGTAAATGTTTCGGAGGTCAAGTTATTAATATTGCATGTCAGCGAAAATTAACTGAAAAAATCAAGTACGCAGATAGGAGACAGTTTTATTATAATACCTTGATGATCTTCACTTGCTTGGCTTTTTGATACACTATTCAAGTTTTGCTTATTTGCTTAGATTATGTTCAATAACGCAGGAGAAATAATTGTCTACCTTTTTTACTATTTTCTGTAATAACTTTTTTAAGAAATAATTAGTAAATTTGAGTATTTAGAGACCCAACACATCCATTTAAAAACAATCCAGGCAAAAAATAAAAAATACTAATCAAATTTATGAATGTTTAATTAGATCATGAAGGAACACATGACCATCATGCATAGGCATGATATACGAAAACCATCAGAATCCAGTCAGTTCTGGAGGTTATGGCCTCACTTTAGTAAACAAGTAAGGTTTGTTACCAAACTTTACAAATGGTCATAAGTGCCCCATGCACATGCTGGGAAATCTGAGGATACGTGTCGATGGAAAGATCTTCTAAAACAAATATATTTTGGCAACCTTATTGTGCCTGAGCATACTGTGATATGATAGATAGTTTTAAACAATTTTGTCATCTTGCCAATTCAGGGAAAAGCAACAGGTTCTATAAAATCATCCAACTATCCACTTTTTCTACTGTGTTCTTCTGTCACTTCATTGCTTTTTTGGAGATCTCCAGGTCCTTCCAGGTGGAGCATGTTCCCTTCTCCTTCAAAAATGAAATGCTCAGGCCCAAGCGCTCAATCACCAGGCCCAAACACTGTGCTGTCAGGGAGGCTAGTAAACCTGTTTAAGTTCTGACACCATCCAGGACAGAATTTACAGGACTACCAGGACCAACAGAGGAACAGAGTGGTCAAAAAGCACAGAGAAGGTACAGTGAGTGACACAGAGATGAATTGTCCATTAATCCCTATCACCTGAACTTGCTATTTCTTTGCAGAGCCTCTAGCTCACTGCAAGACATTGAACATTTCTGGAAATGTATACCTAAGAAAATCTATATTTGAGGTCTGACATTTTATTCAGAATAAAAACCTTGCAGACTTTTCTGGTACCAGAGAAGGACGGTGAGACAAAATTGAATAAAATTATGTTTATTACAAAGATAGTTTAAAAAAACACATTCATAAAAACATGAAATGAGTGCTTATTTGCATAATACAGGCTATAAAGTCGAAGCTGCAAAAATATTTATTTGCTATATATTGCTAGAGGTCCTAGAATCGACCTCTAGTAATATATAGCAAAGAAATATTGTTGCAGCTTCATCTGTATAGCCTGTATTATCCAAATAAGCACTCACTTCATGTTTTTATGAATGTGTATTTTTAAACTATCTTTGTAATAAACATAGATTTTATTCAATTTCGTCTCACCGTCCTTCTCTGGTACCAGTAAACATTTTTATTCTATTCTTTGACTATGTTAATTATGGATGAGGGACCCATATATAGCCTATTTTAGTTTCATGCACCATTTTATTTACTAGATTGCATAAGATGCAGAATGGGACATACTGAGTTTCATTTTCCAAAAGTGCATGAATCCTTTAATAATATAGCCTGTTTTTATTAATTCATTATAATTCATCATTACCCTTGTCCAGCTGTATAGTGCAGTGCTAAACCAAATTTCCTATATCTCTTGAAAGATTACAGTGTTTGTGGCCAGTAATACTGAGCTCTTCTTCAAAAAGATCTACATAGTTTCACTCACGCTGAAAGAGATAGTGTGATACTTTCAGATAACTCCTTTTTTTGTATGTGTGTCACCAATCTGATAAATCCTTAGATCGATGGTTCCTATCATATACAGCTACAAATGTGTATAATAAAGCCCTTTATCATTAGCCTTTTTAACATATGGGACATCGCTAATTATTCAACATTATGTTGGTTAACACCTAGAAGCTTAGTGTTACCACTAAAAGGTTATCATTCCTTTGAGACAATAAAATTGACCTTTAACCCTGAAAGAATTCCTATGCTCCAGTGGTCACATGCAATAGTCTGACTCCTCAGCAAACAGGAGTTACAGGTGTTAAGTATTAAAAGTAGAGAAGGTGTAGTCTGGGGGAAAGGAAAGTAGGCCATTTTTGAGACAATTTTGCCTAGATTGTAAAGACCTAAGTTGGTTGATTAACTAAGGCCAAAAAGGCTGTTCACTTTGCCAGAGAGTTTTTCCTTTGCTTAGTAAATGAGGGAAGCTTTGCTGACTTCCATCATCCAATCGAGTGCAAGCAAAAATACTTATTTTTCTTTTTCTTGCATGGGGCTCGGAATTCTTTGCAAAGTAAATTTTTAGCACATTCACTATGATAAGTGAAAATTCCCTTGTAAAGCGAACAGCCCATTTGTCTTTTATGAAGCAACCTCAAAGACATATATCACAGAGAGCGCATCAATTAGGAAATGGGCTGATCCTCACCTCCAGAACTAGCACGGGCCAGCTGTTATCTTCTATCTTGCTCAACCAACATGTAAATGAGATTTACATATGTTGAGCTGCGCAATTTATTTTGTACACAGGAAAGGGAACAATAAAAAAGTGCTTCCTATAGTTGGAGGTGCGCATTGTCATTGTCTTATTAATTTCTATATGAATCTCTAGTAATCTCCTGATTGTTGCAGTCCATTTCTTTTTATGTTTCAATGATTTTTATTAAGGTTTTACAGAATACAAATCAAACCGTTCTTAATATTTCTTTGGGTATTACACATTGGTTATTACATTGCATACATCCACTTGCATAGGGAACCCGTCTCGAGTGTCCCTAGTCTTCTGTTTAGCTTTCAATTTCCTATTTTTGGTGTTTTGCAACTGCAAATCTTTTTTCTAGCAAGAAAGAATGCACATGTAACTGTATGTGGACTTCGCTACCATACCCATCCTTGCCTCTGAACGGAGGCAGGCTCTTGTCCTATAAGTCTATGGTATACGGGGGGACACCCCCCATCCTGCGACCCCTGCCGTGCCCCCCAACAGTGGGGGCTGTCAGCTCCCAGGCCGCGGGTGTGAGGTCCCTCCCGTACATTAACAATTTAACTCGTCGAGAACCGAGAAAACATTAGTCCTTAACTGCATAAGTAGGGGGGGGGGGGAGAAAGAATAGAAGATGGTAGAAAAGAAGTTAAGGATAGTGAAAAGGGAAGAGAAGAGGGGGAGGAAAGGGGGGGGGGGGGGGCTCCACACTGCCTAGTTCGGTTAAGATGTGTCCTCATTCGATAGGGTCCGAGGGTCATTTGTCAAATATTTGATCCATGGGTCACAAACTTTATGAAATACTTTCATTTTGTCCTGTACTATTACCGTAAGTCTTTCATTTAGCATAATCCATGATAGTTTATGTTTAAGTTGATCCAATGGTAGGATTCCAGTTTCTTGCTATCGTGATTCTAGCCGATATAAAGATAAAGGCAAGAAGCTTCCCGCTATGTTTGGGGGCCTCAGTGACTTTGTCCAAAATTATAGACCCTGATCCAGAATCTCCTGACTTTGGGGCATGCCCACCAAATATGGTAAGCTGTCCCCAGCTGTCCGCATCCTCTAAAGCAATTCTGGGAGGCTCCCGGCACAAAAGTGGCCAACCTGGCCGATACCATATACCACCTTAGCAAAACCTTGTAGTTGGCCTCAATAATTGAATTATTAATGAGGGAGCGAGATGCTGCGGTTGATATCGAATGCCATTCCTCGAGATTTAACGTCTCTTGGAGATCCCTCTCCCACAAAGTCATGTAGCTCAATTTCACATTAATATATGTTAAAATCGTATATATTGCAGATACATAACCTCTAAGTTTGTCATACTGTCTACATAAATTTTGCATGGGGGTCATTGTCGCTAAGTCACCCTTTTGGGCCAAAGTTCGTAGATAATGATGTACTTGGGTTAGTCTATAATGTTCTGTAGGTGGCATCTGATATTTATCTATCAAGGTTCTTTCAGTTAGTATACCTCTATGGTCACAAAGATCCGCAATCCTTATCAGGATCACCATTCAAATGCAGGGGGTGAGAGGCCCGGGGTGAAATCTTTATTCCTCAGAAGAGGTGCTAGCGGATTATGGGGGGACCTGAATTTGTGTATTTGTGTGAGTCTATCCCATATCTCTAGGGAGAATGAGAGAGTAGGGCACAATATAAGTGGCCTTTCTTTCATTGTTAACCACATCAAATGTGATATTGGGTTAGGGTGACAGGAATAAGATTCCATCGACATCCATATCGTTTGGGGTTTCTGGGAGTGAAACTTTACTAGTTGGGCCATTTGATCTGCATTAAAGGGCAGGCCCAGTCCCCCCTTCTGTTTTGGAGTGTACATTGTACTCTTGTTCACCCTAGGCCTCTTGTCGCCCCATATAAACTGGAGGATCTTTTTCTGAAATGCTTGCAGGTCTGAGCGGACCAGAGACACAGGTAATGTGCGGAACAAATATAAGACCCTTGGTAGTACATTCATTTTTATAGAGTGTAGTCTGCCAAACCATGATGGGGGGTGAATCTGCCATCTCGCTAAGTCCTCCGACAGTCTTTTGAACAGGGCCGGGTAGTTATGTTTATATAGAGTTTGTATAGAGGGTGTCAGCTGTATTCCCAAATATGGGAAAGCTTCCTGTTCCCATATGAATTGGTGGGATTGCTCTACTGTTTTTTAGATGGAGTTTGGCAGTAAATGGTTCAATGCCCTTGACTTGCTGTGATTTATTTGAAGTCCTGAATTAGAAAAAACGTACATTTAAGCGTCATTTGCAGCTTGCCCAGCGTCATTTGCAGCTTGCCCAATGCCATTTGCAGCTTGCCCAGCGTCATTTGTAGCTTGCCCAGTGTAATTTGCAGCTTGCCAGCATCATTTGTAGCTTGCCCAGTGTCATTTGCAGCTTGCCAGCGTCATTTGCAGCCTTGCCCACGTTTAAATTTCCCGCCGCCGAGACAGACCGCGCATGCGCCGCCAAAAAAGACTGAACCGCCGCCGAAAAAGGCCGAGCCGACTGTTCGGCTCCGCTCGGAGTCCCGCCTCCCTGCTGTTTCAGGAGCGAGCGCAGGGAGGCGGGACTACGAGCAGAGCTGAACAGTCGGCTTGGTCTTTTTCGGCGGCGCTTCGGCCTTTTTCGACGGCGGTTTGGTCTTTTTCAGCGGCGGTTCGGTCTTTTTCGGCGGCGATCGCTATTTTTCGACGCCGCTCGCTATTTTTGTCATTGTTTTTTAGATGGAGTTTGGCAGTAAATGGTTCAATGCCCTTGACTTGCTGTGATTTATTTGAAGTCCTGAATTAGAAAAAACGTACATTTAAGCGTCATTTGCAGCTTGCCCAGCGTCATTTGCAGCTTGCCCAATGTCATTTGCAGCTTGCCCAGCGTCATTTGCAGCTTGCCCAGCGTCATTTACAGCCTGCCCAGCGTCATTTGCAGCTTGCCCAGCGTCATTTGCAGCTTGCCCAGCGTCATTTGCAGCTTGCCCAGCGTCATTTGCAGCTTGCCCAGCGTCATTTGCAGCCTGCCCAGCGTCATTTGCAGTTTGCCCAGCGTCATTTGCAGCTTGCCCAGGGTCATTTGCAGCCTTCCCAGCGTCATTTGCAGCCTTGCCCAGCGTCATTTGTAGCTTGCCCAGTGTCATTTGTAGCTTGCCCAGTGTCATTTGTAGCTTGCCCAGTGTAATTTGCAGCTTGCCAGCATCATTTGTAGCTTGCCCAGTGTCATTTGCAGCTTGCCAGCGTCATTTGCAGCCTTGCCCACGTTTAAATTTCCCGCCGCCGAAACAGACCGCGCATGCGCCGCCAAAAAAGACTGAACCGCCGCCGAAAAAGGCCGAGCCGACTGTTCGGCTCCGCTCGGAGTCCCGCCTCCCTGCTGTTTCAGGAGCGAGCGCAGGGAGGCGGGACTACGAGCAGAGCTGAACAGTCGGCTCTGTCTTTTTCGGCGGCGCTTCGTCCTTTTTCGACGGCGGTTTGGTCTTTTTCAGCGGCGGTTCGGTCTTTTTCGGCGGCGATCGCTATTTTTCGACGCCGCTCGCTATTTTTGTCATTGTTTTTTAGATGGAGTTTGGCAGTAAATGGTTCAATGCCCTTGACTTGCTGTGATTTATTTGAAGTCCTGAATTAGAAAAAACGTACATTTAAGCGTCATTTGCAGCTTGCCCAGCGTCATTTGCAGCTTGCCCAATGTCATTTGCAGCTTGCCCAGCGTCATTTGCAGCTTGCCCAGCATCATTTACAGCCTGCCCAGCGTCATTTGCAGCTTGCCCAGCGTCATTTGCAGCTTGCCCAGCGTCATTTGCAGCTTGCCCAGCGTCATTTGCAGCCTGCCCAGCGTCATTTGCAGCCTTGCCCAGTGTCATTTGTAGCTTGCCCAGTGTCATTTGTAGCTTGCCCAGTGTAATTTGCAGCTTGCCAGCATCATTTGTAGCTTGCCCAGTGTCATTTGCAGCTTGCCAGCGTCATTTGCAGCCTTGCCCACGTTTAAATTTCCCGCCGCCGAGACAGACCGCGCATGCGCCGCCAAAAAAGACTGAACCGCCGCCGAAAAAGGCCGAGCCGACTGTTCGGCTCCGCTCGGAGTCCCGCCTCCCTGCTGTTTCAGGAGCGAGCGCAGGGAGGCGGGACTACGAGCAGAGCTGAACAGTCGGCTCGGTCTTTTTCGGCCGGCGCTTCGGCCTTTTTCGACGGCGGTTTGGTCTTTTTCAGCGGCGGTTCGGTCTTTTTCGGCGGCGATCGCTATTTTTCGACGCCGCTCGCTATTTTTGTAATTTTTTTTGGGGGGTATCGGCGTATAACACGCACCCACGACTTTCCCCCGATTTTAAGGGGGAAAACGTGCGTGTTATACGCCGATAAATACGGTAAGTAACCCTTAATCATCAGTGATGATTACAATAGCTATATAAAGTTATGATGTACTGCATATTGACAGTATATAATGTACAGTACTAAAAAGTTGTCCTTTCACCACTGATTTTATGTCTTCAGTTTTTAAAAAGGAGAGTGGCACAGGGAGCCTATCTCCCTGTTGACGTGAGGGTAGGGTGTAAACGCCCCTGCGTATAGGTCAATTGCAATTTAATACTAAACTTCTTTAACCCCCCCCTCCCCCTCCCCACCCAACATCTTAAGCTGACCATACATTTTCAAAAGAACATTGGCATAAAAATTCTCATCAGTACATTCAAGGACTTGACAAATTTTGTTAAAAAATTCTTACAAATGTAATTTGCTTTATTTTTGTAATGAATGTAATTTACTGAATGAAAACTATTCACTGCAAGAAATGAGCTTGTTTGAGATGCTTTTGATCCTGCTTCTTTTAAATTTTCAATATGGTCAAAAACAAGTTTCGATTTGAACCCACTCAAAAATTGAAAGACCTTTTCTGAATGAAACGTTTTCGAACATGATTATTTAAGTTCATGGGCAGCTTTTCTTACTTACCAATGTACCTGAACTGCTTCCTGCTGCAATGCTTACTCCAATTCCTCTTCTTCAGTACCATGGTGCCTGAGCACTGAGCCTAGTATGTAGCTGTTCCAAGAAAGGAGCTCAATTGGATGCCTCTTACAAGTCTAATGCCTTGTACACACGGTTGGACATTCCGACCACAAAATCCATCATATTTTTTCCGACTGCTTTTGTCCGAAACTGGTG
Organism: Lithobates sylvaticus; assembly: GCA_028564925.1. Lineage (NCBI taxonomy): Eukaryota > Metazoa > Chordata > Amphibia > Anura > Ranidae > Lithobates > Lithobates sylvaticus. The sequence goes on from CM053026.1 coordinate 266,171,161, forward strand.
TTGCATACACATGGTCGGACAAAGTTGTCGGAAAATCTGATCGTTCGGAACGTGGTAACATTCGTTGCGTACGACGAACTACGTAGAAGTTAGTAGCCAATAGCTTTGGTCTCGTAATTTGATCTGAGCATGCGTGGCACCTACAAACGATCGGAAAAAGTATGATCTGATTTTTTTTTCGAAAATTTTAGATCTTGCTCTCAAATTTTTTCCATCGGAATTTCCAATGGAAAAAGTCTAATAGAGCCCACAAACGATCAGATTTTCTGACAACATAATCCGATCAGACTTTTTCCGTCTGAATTTCCGACCGTGTGTACGGGGCATAAGATGATTCAATGGACAGGTGCCAAAGAGAAATTTTTGTCATAGGTGTATTATTATTAGTGATGAGCCGAACACCCCCTGGTTCGGTTCGCAGCAAAACATGCGAACAGGCAAAAAATTTGTGCGAACACCGTTAAAGTCTATGGGACACGAACGTGAAAAATCAAGTGATAATTTGAAAGGCTTATATGCAAGTTATTGCATAAAAAGTGTTTGGGGACCCGAGTACTGCCCCTGGGGACATATATCAATGCAAAAAAAAGTTTTAAAGCCGGACGTTTTTTCAGGAGCAGTGATTTTAATAATGCTTAAAGTGAAACAATAAAAATGAAATATTTCTTTAAATATCTTGCCTGAGGGGGGTCTCCTTAGACTGCCTGTAAAGTAGCGCATTTTTCCTATGTTCATAACAGTACCACAGCAAATTGAAATTTCTAAAGAAAAAAATGTAATTCAAAACTGCTTGCGGCTGTAATTGTATTGTCAGATCCCGGGAATTTAGATAAAAATCATTGAAAAGAAGGGCATGGGTCGTCGTCCCCAGTCCATTACCAGGCCCTTTGGGTCTGGTGTGAATATATAGCGGAACCCCATGGCAAAATTTAAGAAAAAATTGTGTGGGGGTCCCAACCAAATTCCATACCAGACCCTTATCTGAGCATGTAATCTGGTAGGCCGCAGGAAAAGAGGGGGGACAAGAGAGCGCCCCCTCCCTCCTGAACCATACCAGACCACATGCCCTCAACATGGGGAGGGTGCTTTGGGATCTCCCCAAAACACCTTGTCCCCATGTTGATGGGGATAAGGGCCTCTTCCCCGCAACCCTTGCCGGGTGGTTGTGGGGGTCTGCGGGTGGGGGGATCCTGCCCTCCCCCTATGTGCATAGGTATCGGGTACATTTTAGCCCTACTCATTCACCAAACAAAGTGTCAAAAAAGTAAAAATGACAGGAGACAGTCTTTGACAAGTCCTTTATTCCTGCGTTGTAATTCAAGATGAATGGACAACCCTAGGACACTTTTTTAAAAATAAAGGAATTGTCCAAAACTATCTCCTGTCATTTTTACTTTTTTTGATGAATGTGTAGGGGTACAATGTACCCCATACCCATTCACATAGGGGGGCTGGGATCTGGGGGCCCCCTTGTTAAAGGGGGCTTCCAGAATCCTATAAGCAGACCCCCACAACCACTGGGCAAGGGTTGCGGGGAAGAGGCCCTTGTCCCCATCAACATGGGGACAAGGTGTTTTGGGGGGGGCCCAAAGCACCCTCCCCATGTTGAGGGCATGTGGTCTGGTATGGTTCAGGAGGGGGGCGCTCTCTTGTCCCCCCTTTTCCTGTGGCCTGCCAGGTTGGGGGGGCCCCCACACCATTTTTTTTTGGCACGGGGTTCCCCTTAATATTCATACCAGACCCAAAGGGCCTGATAATGGACTGGGGGTGGGGTAACTCACGCCGTTTTTTTCAATGATTTGTATGTATATTGCCAAGATCCGGCAATACATTACAGCCGCAAGCAGTTTTAAATGAAATTTTTTCCTTTAGAAATGTAATTTTGCTCTCTATCAATACACTATGTACGGCTAGGGATGAGCCGAACACCCCCGGGTTCGGTTCGCACCAGAACCTTCGAACGGACCGAAAGTTTGCGCGAATTTTCGAACCCTATACGTTATAATGGACGTGAACGTTCGAAATCAAAAGTGCTAATTACAACGGCCAATATGCATGTTAATGTCATAAAACAGGTTTGGGGACCCGGGTCCTGCCCCAGGGGACATATATCAATGCAAAAAGAACTTTTAAAAACTAACGTTTTTTCGGGAGCAGTCATTTTAATGATGCATAAAGTGAAAAAATAAAAGTGAAATTTTCCTTTAAATATGGTCCCTGGGGGGTGTCTAAAGTATGCCTGTGAAGTGGCATGTGTTTCCCGTGTTTAGAACTGTCCTTGCACAAAATGACATTTGTAAAGGAAAAAAAGAAGCCATTTAAAACCACTTGCGGCTTTAGGTTTGTTCTTAAGTAGAATCTGAACAGGTACATTATGAAGTGTAGCTCCATCCCCAAAAAATCTATTTTTAAGCTTTTTGGAGAACATAGGGAGGGGTTATCACCCCTGTAACATTTGCTGTCTTTGCACATCTGTTCAGAACATGTCACCTCACTTTCCGTCCCAATGACAAATGTTTTTGGAAAAAGTGGGGTTTTAATTGAAACAAGGATTGGTGATAAAGTATCAGTAGAGAGGAGATACCTTTTTCCCAAATTAAATCTAACAGGATAGAATTTCCCTTCCTAGGGGTAGATTTCCTCTCACTTCCTGTTTTCTCTTTCCATTTGCAAGTAGGAGTCGTTTGTAAGTTGGATGTTTGAAAGTAGGGGCCTGGCGTATATACTCTGCAGAAATTTGCCCTATTAGATGTTGGTGTAGCCACAAGACTGGTGGGCACAGGAATGGGCCCTGCTGTGAGTTAATAGATCAAGATTTGTAATTGCATGCACCTGTTGAACAGGGCAGAAAAATTGGGGGTGGTGGTGGTGGTGGTGGACGGTGTTGCCACAAGACTGTAAGCTCTCACAGTTACTCTTGGTGGGCGCAGGAATGGGCCCTGCTGTGAGTTATTAGATCAAGATTTGTAATTGCAAGCACCTGATGAACAGGGCAGAAAATTTGGGCCTTTGGCGGTGGTGGTGGACGGTGTTGCCACAAGACTGTAAGCTCTCACAGTTACTCTTGGTGGGCGCAGGAATGGGCCCTGCTGTGAGTTATTAGATCAAGATTTGTAATTGCAAGCACCTGATGAACAGGGCAGAAAAATTGGGCCTTTGGCGGTGGTGGTGGACGGTGTTGCCACAAGACTGTAAGCTCTCACAGTTACTCTTGGTGGGCGCAGGAATGGGCCCTGCTGTGAGTTATTAGATCAAGATTTGTAATTGCAAGCACCTGATGAACAGGGCAGAAAAATTGGGCCTTTGGCGGTGGTGGTGGACGGTGTTGCCACAAGACTGTAGGCCCTCACAGTTACTCTTGGTGGGCGCAGGAATGGGCCCTGCTGTGAGTTATTAGATCAAGATTTGTAATTGCAAGCACCTGATGAACAGGGCAGAAAAATTGGGCCTTTGGCGGTGGTGGTGGACGGTGTTGCCACAAGACTGTAGGCCCTCATAGTTACTCTTGGTGGGCGCAGGAATGGGCCCTGCTGTGAACTATTAGATCAAGATTTGTAATTACCCGCCCCTGTTAAACAGGGGCTGAAAAATTGTGCCTTAGGCACTGGTGCTGGTGCCACAACACTGCAACCCCTCACAGATACTGTACTTGGAGCACAGCCGTCACACGTGTTGCGAAGCATTTTTTTAAAAAATTGTAAGTACACGCCCCTGTTAAACAGGGGCTGAAAAATTGTGCCTTAGGCACTGGTGCTGGTGCCACAACACTGCAACCCCTCACAGATACTGTACTTGGAGCACAGCAGTCACACGTGTTGCGAAGCATTTTTTTAAAAAATTGTAAGTACACGCCCCTGTTAAACAGGGTCTGAAAAATTGTGCCTTAGGCACTGGTGCTGGTGCCACAACACTGCAACCCCTCACAGATACTGTACTTGGAGCACAGCAGTCACACGTGTTGCGAAGCATTTTTTTAAAAAATTGTAAGTACACGCCCCTGTTAAACAGGGGCTGAAAAATTGTGCCTTAGGCACTGGTGCTGGTGCCACAACACTGCAACCCCTCACAGATACTGTACTTGGAGCACAGCAGTCACACGTGTTGCGAAGCATTTTTTTAAAAAATTGTAAGTACACGCCCCTGTTAAACAGGGGCTGAAAAATTGTGCCTTAGGCACTGGTGCTGGTGCCACAACACTGCAACCCCTCACAGATACTGTACTTGGAGCACAGCAGTCACACGTGTTGCGAAGCATTTTTTTTTAAAAATTGTAAGTACACGCCCCTGTTAAACAGGGGCTGAAAAATTGTGCCTTAGGCACTGGTGCTGGTGCCACAACACTGCAACCCCTCACAGATACTGTACTTGGAGCACAGCAGTCACACGTGTTGCGAAGCATTTTTTTATAAAAATTGTATGTACACGCCCCTGTTAAACAGGGGCTGAAAAATTGTGCCTTAGGCACTGGTGTGGTGGCATGGATCATTGAGGAGGAGGAAGAGGATAGTCAGTGAACATAAGAGGACAGTCACTCAGCATCAGCATAGGCAGTCTTGAAGGGATGTGACATTAAAAATTATTCGGTTATATCCGCCTCAGGTGCCTGGTAGCTGGTGGTGATCCAAGACTGATTCATTTTGATGAAGGTCAGTCGATCAACCGAGGCGGTGGACAGGCGCACCCTATGATCGGTGACAAATCCTCCAGCAGCACTGAATGTGCGTTCGGAAAGAACGCTGGAGGCAGGACAGGCCAGTAGCTCAATTGCATACTGTGCAAGCTCTGGCCAGTGATCCATCCTCAGGACCCAGTAAGCCAGAGGATTTTCGGTGGGAAAGGTGTCCAAGTCTGACCTTGCCCCAAGGTATTCCTGCACCATGTATATCAGACGCTGGCGATGGTTGCTGGAACCGATCATACCTTGGGGCTGCGGACTAAAAAATTGTCTGAACGCATCGGTCAGACGTCCACCTTCCCCACCGCTCCTTCTGCTACTGACCGAAGCCTCAGCAACTCGTCGCCCAGGACCAGGAGTTTGTAACCTCCCAGTTTCTGGGAACGCGTTGCACAGACCTTTCTGCAAGGCCTCCCTGAGATGTCTCATCCTCTGCTCCCTCTGCGACGGCAAGATAAGGTCCGCAACCTTACCCTTGTACCGCGGATCAAGGAGAGTGGCCAGCCAGTAATGGTCCCTCTCCTTGATCCGAAGAACACGAGGATCCTTCCGCAGGCTTTGCAGGATCAGGGAGGCCATGCAGCGTAGGTTAGCTGAGGCATTCGGTCCGGAGTCTTCTGGGTCACTGAGGATGACATGATCGCCAGCCACCTCCTCCCAGCCACGTACAAGTCCACTGGTTTGTTGGGACTGTACATCATCCCTAAAAGACTGCTGCTGCTGATGCTGAGTGCCAGGCTCCACCTCCATGCTCACACAATCCTCCTCCTCCTCCTCCTCCTCCTCCTCCTCATCCTCTTCCTGTGTGATGGGTGGGACAGAAGGAACACTGTCCGGATAAAGGGGGCCTTGGGAGGCAAGGAAGTCCTCCTCTTCCTGCCTCTGTTCTGCCTCAAGTGCCCTGTCCATTATCCCACGCAGCGTATGCTCCAACAGGTGGACAAGAGGGACAGTGTCACTGATGCATGCACTGTCACTGCTCACCATCCTCGTGGCCTCCTCAAATGGTGAGAGGACAGTGCATGCATCCCTGATCATGCTCCACTGACGTGGGGAAAAAAAACCAAGCTCCCCTGACCCTGTCCTGGTGCCGTAGTCGCAAAGGTACTCATTGATGGCCCTCTGCTGCGTGTGCAGTCGCTGCAGCATGGCCAACGTTGAGTTCCACCTGGTGGGCATGTCACATATTAGGCGGTTCTTGGGCAGGTTCAGCTCCTTTTGCAGCTCAGTCAGCCGAGCACTGGCATTATAAGATCGGCGGAAATGCACACAGACTTTCCTGGCCTGCCTCAGGACATCCTGTAAGCCTGGGAACCTGCCCAAGAACCGCTGCACCACCAGGTTGAGGACGTGAGCCATGCAGGGCACATGGGTGAGCTGCCCCTGTCGCAGGGCGGAGAGGAGGTTGGTGCCATTGTCAGAAACGACCATTCCTGGCTTAAGCTGACGTGGCGTCAACCACCTCTCGGCCTGCCCCTGCAGAGCTGCCAGAACCTCTGGCCCAGTGTGGCTCCTGTCCCCCAAACACACCAGCGCAAGCACGGCATGGCATCTTTTTGCCTGCGTACTTGCGTAGCCCCTTGTACGCCTACGGAGCACCGCTGGTTCCAAGGACAGAGCACTGGAGGAAGAAGAAGAGGAGGGGGTGGAGGAGAGAGGTGTGTCACAACCAGTAGCAGTAGTAGCGTTTTGGAGGCGTGGTGGCGGAACAACCTCCAACACTACTGCACCTTGTCCTGCATCCCTCCCAGCTGCCAATAGAGTGACCCAATGGGCCGTGAAAGAAAGGTACCGTCCCTGTCCATGCCTGCTGGACCATGAGTCAGCGGTAATATGCACCTTACCGCTGACCGCCCTGTCCAGCGAGGCATGGACATTGCCTTCCACATGCCGGTAGAGAGACGGAATCGCCTTCCGTGAGAAAAAGTGGCGTTTGGGAACCTGCCACTGAGGAACCGCACATTGAACAAACTCACGGAAGGGGGCCGAGTCTACCAACTGAAAAGGCAGCAGTTGAAGTGCTAGCAATTTAGCCAAGCTAGCATTCAACCGCTGGGCATGTGGATGGCTGGGAGTGTACTTCTTTCTACGGTCCAGCAGCTGGGGCAGGGAAATTTGCCTGCTGCAATCGGACGTCGGTGTACTGCAAGTACTTGGTTGTGACACACCTAATTCTACACCTTCAGTCCTCTCAGAGCAGCTTTCAGAGAGCACTGAAGGTGTAGTGGGGATGGAGATCCCAGCTGATGAGGAGCAAGGAGAGGTCCGCTTAGTTCTTTGGTGTGGGTCTTTTATGTGTGCCTGCCAACGAGCTGCATGGCAGGTCGACATATGTCTGGTCATGCTTGTGGTGCCCAAGCGGCTGATGTTTTGGCCACGCGAGATTCGCTTGAGACAAATATTGCAAATAGCAGTGGTGCGATCTGATGCACTCGTCTCAAAAAAGGCCCACACCAAAGAACTTTTCTGATAACGTGCAGAGGCAGCGCCCTGCACAGGCGGAGCTCTGCGGTGTTGTACAGTTGCTGTGCTGGCCTCTACCTGGCCTCCAGGGGGCATCCTGCCTCGTTGGACATGTGACGCCGCATCCTCCTCCTCCTCGTCCTCCTCCTCATCCTCTCTCCCTTCAGGCACCCACGTGGAGTCAGTGACCTCATCATCCCCTCCCTCTTCACCACTAGAGCAAACCTGGCAGTAAGCTGCAGCTGGTGGAACAGTACTGCCAGATTCCTCAAGCTGGGTATCATCATCCGAGCCTTCCAATCGTTGGGCATCCTCCTGGAGCATGTACCCAACACTGTGCTCAAAGAGTTCGGGGGGACTCCTCAGGAGGACATGGTGGGTCTAGGGAAGGGGTGGCTGATGATGCCATTGAGTACGCGTTGGCAGCTGCTCTGCCAGTACCCTGAGCCTGGGTGAGAGAGGATGAGGAGGATGAGGAGGGCTTGGTCATCCATTCTACCAAGCCTTCAGCATGATGCGGCTCCACATGTCCAGCTGCCGAAAACAAAGACGCGCGTGTCCCATGGCCACGTGCTGATGACGATGCACGACCACGTCCAGGGCCACGGCCACGTCCACTAGAAACAGAGCCTGCCTGCCCTGTGTTCTTGGCTCTGCACGCTCTGCCTCCCCTTGGCGGTCTTCCAGCCATTGTAGTCGGTAGTCCTGTGGGTGCTGCTGAGAAGAAAATATAGGAGCTCTGTGTGATGCCACTAACACACTAGAAGTATTATGGGTGCTTCTGCAAAGAAAATAGAGGAGCTCTGTGTGATGCCACTAACACACTAGAAGTCCTGTGGGTGCTGCTGAGAAGACAATATAGGAGCTCTGTGTGATGCCACTAACACACTAGAAGTCCTATGGGTGCTTCTGCAAAGAAAATAGAGGAGCTCTGTGTGATGCCACTAACACACTAGAAGTCCTGTGGGTGCTGCTGAGAAGACAATATAGGAGCTCTGTGTGATGCCACTAACACACTAGAAGTCCTATGGGTGCTTCTGCAAAGAAAATAGAGGAGCTCTGTGTGATGCCACTAACACACTAGAAGTCCTGTGGGTGCTGCTGAGAAGAAAATATAGGAGCTCTGTGTGATGCCACTAACACACTAGAAGTCCTATGGGTGCTTCTGCAAAGAAAATAGAGGAGCTCTGTGTGATGCCACTAACACACTAGAAGTCCTGTGGGTGCTGCTGAGAAGACAATATAGGAGCTCTGTGTGATGCCACTAACACACTAGAAGTCCTATGGGTGCTTCTGCAAAGAAAATAGAGGAGCTCTGTGTGATGCCACTAACACACTAGAAGTCCTGTGGGTGCTGCTGAGAAGAAAATATAGGAGCTCTGTGTGATGCCACTAACACACTAGAAGTCCTATGGGTGCTTCTGCAAAGAAAATAGAGGAGCTCTGTGTGATGCCACTAACACACTAGAAGTCCTGTGGGTGCTGCTGAGAAGACAATATAGGAGCTCTGTGTGATGCCACTAACACACTAGAAGTCCTATGGGTGCTTCTGCAAAGAAAATAGAGGAGCTCTGTGTGATGCCACTAACACACTAGAAGTCCTGTGGGTGCTGCTGAGAAGACAATATAGGAGCTCTGTGTGATGCCACTAACACACTAGAAGTCCTATGGGTGCTTCTGCAAAGAAAATAGAGGAGCTCTGTGTGATGCCACTAACACACTAGAAATCCTGTGGGTGCTGCTGAGAAGACAATATAGGAGCTCTGTGTGATGCCACTAACACACTAGAAGTCCTATGGGTGCTTCTGCAAAGAAAATAGAGGAGCTCTGTGTGATGCCACTAACACACTAGAAGTCCTGTGGGTGCTGCTGAGAAGAAAATATAGGAGCTCTGTGTGATGCCACTAACACACTAGAAGTCCTATGGTGCTTCTGCAAAGAAAATAGAGGAGCTCTGTGTGATGCCACTAACACACTAGAAGTCCTGTGGGTGATGCTGAGAAGAAAATATAGGAGCTCTGTGTGATGCCACTAACACACTAGAAGTCATATGGGTGCTTCTGCAAAGAAAATAGAGGATCTCTGTGTGATGGGACTAACACACTTCAAGTCCTATGGGTGCTTCTGGGAAGAAAATATAGGTCTGTGTGATGGGACTAACACACTTCAAGTCCTATAGGTGCTTCTGGGAACAAAATATATGATCTCTGTGTGATGGGACTAACACACTTCAAGTCCTATAGGTGCTTCCGGGAAGAAAATGTAGGTCTGTGTGATGGGACTAACACACTTCAAGTCCTATAGGTGCTTCTGGGAACAAAATATATGATCTCTGTGTGATGGGACTAACACACTTCAAGTCCTATAGGTGCTTCTGGGAAGAAAATATAGGATCTCTGTGTGATGGGACTAACACACTTCAAGTCCTATAGGTGCTTCTGGGAACAAAATATAGGATCTCTGTGTGATGGGACTAACACACTTCAAGTCCTATGGGTGCTTCTGGGAAGAAAATATAGGTCTCTGTGATGGGACAAACACACTTCAAGTCCTATAGGTGCTTCTGGGAACAAAATATATGATCTCTGTGTGATGGGACTAACACACTTCAAGTCCTATGGGTGCTTCTGGGAAGAAAATATAGGTCTGTGTGATGGGACTAACACACTTCAAGTCCTATAGGTGCTTCTGGGAACAAAATATATGATCTCTGTGTGATGGGACTAACACACTTCAAGTCCTATAGGTGCTTCTGGGAACAAAATATATGATCTCTGTGTGATGGGACTAACACACTTCAAGTCCTATAGGTGCTTCTGGGAAGAAAATATAGGTCTGTGTGATGGGACTAACACACTTCAAGTCCTATAGGTGCCTCTGGGAACAAAATATATGATCTCTGTGTGATGGGACTAACACACTTCAAGTCCTATAGGTGCTTCTGGGAAGAAAATGTAGGTCTGTGTGATGGGACTAACACACTTCAAGTCCTATAGGTGCTTCTGGGAACAAAATATATGATCTCTGTGTGATGGGACTAACACACTTCAAGTCCTATAGGTGCTTCTGGGAAGAAAAATCCACTCCACCACTGTTCCTGAATTTACCTGCACTAAAATCCCCCTTTATAAAAGGCATATCATTGCAATGTTTACTACATCTTACCAACCAATCAGTGCCCTATATCCCTCTCTGCCAAACCTTCCACTGGCTTCTGCTCATCCAACAAATAAAAAATAAAAAAACTAACAACGACATAAAGCCAGCCACCGATCTGCCCCACCTACATCACCAACATCTTTTCAAGATATCAACCAAGCCGTTCTCTTCTCTCAAGACCTCCTGTTCTCTAGCTCCCTTGTTAGCTCCTTCCATGCTTGCCCCTAGAACTTCTCCATAGCCTCTCTCATCCTCTGGAACCCCTTACCCCAATCTGTCTGACTATCTCCTACTCTCTACTCTCTCCACCTTTAGGCAATTCCTGAGAACCCATCTCTTTGGGAGACCTATCCTGCCTCTAACTAATAAACAGAACTTTTTCTTCATCTGTTCATCCCTAACAGTTATAACCTTTTTGTATCACTTGAGCCTCCCTTTAGGTTGTAAGCTCTTACGAATGGGGTCCTCTGATCCTTCTTGTATTGAATTGTATTGTAACTGTGCTGTCTCCCTCCATTCAAGTGATGCACAAACTGTTGATGCTATATAAATCTTGTATAATAATAATAATTAGGGATGAGCCCGATGTTCAAGACGAAAGTAAGTTTGACTCGAACATCGGGTGTTCACTGAATTTAGCACATTATTGGACGTTTGCGGGAAATTCGAGCATCCGCAGAACGCCCCATAATGCACTACAAGACCATCAATGCACTGCGAGATTGCAGGGCATCGACAGCTGCTGATTGGCTAAAGCATGCAACTGACCTGCATGCTTTGGCCAATCACAGGCAGATCTGCTGTGAGAGCCATGATATGCCAAAGGCAGGGTGCCTTTGGCCAATCATGGCTCAGGGGGCTAAGTCCACACCCCACACTATGTAAGGCTGCTTACATGGTGGCCGTACATAGTGTATTGATAGAGAGCAAAATTAAATTTCTAAAGGAAAAAATTTCATTTAAAACTGCTTGCGGCTGTAATGTATTGCCGGATCTTGGCAATATACATACAAATCATTGAAAAAAACAGCGTGAGTTACCCCACCCCCAGTCCATTATCAGGCCCTTTGGGTCTGGTATGAATATTAAGGAGAACCAAAAAAAATAAAAATGGTGTGGGGGTCCCTCCCTACCTGGCAGGCCGCAGGAAAAGGGGGGACAAGATAGCGCCCCCCTCCTGAACCGTACCAGACCACATGCCCTCAACATGGGGAGGGTGCTTTTGGGTCCCCCCCCAAAACACCTTGTCCCCATGTTGATGGGGACAAGGGCCTCTTCCCCGCAACCATTGCCCAGTGGTTGTGGGGGTCTGCTTATAGGAATCTGGAAGCCCCCTTTAACAAGGGGGCCCCCAGATCCCAGCCCCCCTATGTGAATGGGTATAGGGTACATTGTACCCCTACACATTCATCAAAAAAAGTAAAAATGACAGGAGACAGTTTTGGACAATTCCTTTATTTTAAAAAAAAGTGTCCCGCGATGTCCATTCATCTTGAATTACAGCGCAGGAATAAAGGAATTGTCAAAGACTGTCTCCTGTCATTTTTACTTTTTTGACACTTTGTTTGGTGAATGAGTAGGGCTCAAAATGTACCCGATACCTATGCACATAGGGGGAGGGCAGGATCCCCCCACCCGCAGACCCCCACAACCACCTGGCAAGGGTTGCGGGGAAGAGGCCATTGTCCCCATCAACATGGGGACAAGGTGTTTTGGGGAGACCCCAAAGCACCCTCCCCATGTTGAGGGCATGTGGTCTGGTATGGTTCAGGAGGGAGGGGGCGCTCTCTTGTCCCCCCTCTTTTCCTGCGGCCTACCAGGTTACATGCTCAGATAAGGGTCTGGTATGGAATTTGGTTGGGACCCCCACACAATTTTTTCTTAAATTTTGCCACGGGGTTCCGCTTAATATTCACACCAGACCCAAAAGGCCTGGTAATGGACTGGGGGGGACGACCCATGCCCTTCTTTTCAATGATTTTTATCTAAATTCCCGGGATCTGACAATACATTACAGCCGCAAGCAGTTTTGAATTACATTTTTTTCTTTAGAAATTTTATTTTGCTGTGGTACTGTTATGAACATAGGAAAAATGCGCTACTTTACAGGCAGTCTAAGGAGACCCCCCCAGGCAAGATATTTAAAGAAATATTTCATTTTTATTGTTTCACTTTAAGCATTATTAAAATCACTGCTCCTGAAAAAACATCCGGCTTTAAAACTTTTTTTTGCATTGATATATGTCCCCAGGGGCAGTACTCAGGTCCCCAAACATTTTTATGCAATAACTTGCATATAAGCCTTTCAAATTATCACTTTTGATTTTTCACGTTCATGTCCCATAGACTTTAACGGTGTTCGCACAAATTTTTTGCCTGTTCGCATGTTCTGCTGCGAACCGAACCAGGGGGTGTTCGGCTCATCCCTAATAATAATACACCTATGACAAAAATTTCTCTTTGGCACCTGTCCATTGAATCATCTTATGCCCCGTACACACGGTCGGAAATTCAGACGGAAAAAGTCTGATCGGATTATGTTGTCAGAAAATCAGATCGTTTGTGGGCTCTATCAGACTTTTTCCATTGGAAATTCCGATGGAAAAAATTTGAGAGCAGGATCTAAACTTTTCGACAAAAAAGTCAGATCAGACTTTTTCCGATCATTTGTAGAGAATTCTGATGGACAAAGTGCCACGCATGCTCAGATCAAATTACGAGACCAAAGCTATTGGCTACTAGCTTCTACCTAGTTTGTCGTACGCAACGAATGTTACCACGTTCCGAACGATCAGATTTTCCGACAACTTTGTCCGGCCATGTGTATGCAACACCAGTTTCGGACAAAATCCGTCGGAAAAAATATGATGGATTTTGTGGTCGGAATGTCCAACCGTGTGTACAAGGCATTAGACTTGTAAGAGGCATCCAATTGAGCTCCTTTCTTGGAACAGCTACATACTAGGCTCAGGGGGCCCAGTGCCCAGGCACCATGGCACTGAAGAAGAGGAATTGGAGTAAGCATTTCAGCACGAAGCAGTTCAGGTACACTGGTAAGTAAGAAAAGCTGCCCATGAACTTAAAGAATTATGTTCGAAAACGTTTGATTCAGAAAAGGTCTTTCAATTTTCGAGTGGGTTCAAATCGAAACTTGTTTTTGACCATATTGAAAATTCAAAAGAAGCAGGATTAAAAGCATCTCAAACAAACTAATTTCTTGCAGTGAATAGTTTTCATTCAGTAAATTACATTCATTACAAAAATAAAGCAAATTAAATTTGTAAGAATTTTTTAACAAAATTTGTCAAGTCATTGAATGTACTGATGAGAATTTTTATGCCAATGTTCTTTTGAAAATGTATGGTCAGCTTAAGATGTTGGGTGGGGAGGGGGAGGGGGGGTTAAAGGAGTTTAGTATTAAATTGCAATTGACCTATACGCAGGGGCGTTTACACCCTACCCTCACGTCAACAGGGAGATAGGCTCCCTGTGCCACTCTCCTTTTTAAAAACTGAAGACATAAAATCAGTGGTGAAAGGACAACTTTTTAGTACTGTATATTATATACTGTCAATATGCAGTACATACTTTATATAGCTATTGTAAGCTGTTTCCCAGCTGTTACCCGCTGGTTTAACCAATATTTTCATGAATTTCAGGCCAGCTTCACACTGAGGTGGTTTTCAGGCATTTTAGCGCTAGAAATAGCCTCTAAGTAATGCCTGAAAACCGCCTCCTATTCATTTCAGTGTGACTTTTCACACTGGGGTGGTGCGCTTGCGAGACATTAGGAAACGTCCTGCCAGCAGCATCTTTGGGACACCCTGCCCATTGAAATGAATAATTTTAAGTGGAGGTTCCTTGGCATCTGAAAACTATTTCAAGGGTTACTCCTTGATAGAAAAGAAAAGTGAGAAATGATGGTACACACACTGCAGTTTTCATGCAATTCCAAGCAACTTTAAATTGCAAAAATTACCTTCCAAAGCGCCTAAAAAGCGATTCGGAAGTGCCACAACACGGGTTAAAAGCGCCCCGCTAGTGGCTGAAAAGCGCCACTTAAACAGCGCTAAAGCACCGCTAAAACGAGTGGTGCTTTACCGCGAGCGTGGCTGCGGCTCAGTGTGAAGCTGGCCTCACTATCAACAACCCTAATAGGATAAAGCTACCTTCTTTGCATCTTTCTCACAATCCTCTTTAATAATACTGTATGTAAGGACTGTATACTCCTCTACTATGAGCCACATAACTCATTGTTTTGTAGAAGACACCTTTTCAAAACATGTCTGCTTTGATCAAAAGCTATATGATACCCCAGCATCATCACTGATGATTAAAGGTTACTTATCTCAACCCCTGGATATTAGACGGGGGACAAGACAGGGGTGCCCACTTTCCCTGTTACTTTTTGCTCTCACCATAGAGCCCCTGGCCATAAAAAATTGTTCCAGTCCCAATATTAAGGGCATAGTGTGTGGGGACAGGGAACACAAATGTCTGCTTTTTGCAGACGATCTCTTACTAGCATTATTGTCACCGATCACGTCTCTCCCTAATTTATACGCCATATTACAACCATTCTCACGGGTCTCAGGACTTCAAATATATCACAGCAAGTCAAGGGCATTGAACCTTTCACTGCCAAACTCCATCCAAAAAACAGTAGAGCAATCCCATCAATTCATATGGGAACAGGAAGCTTTCCCATATTTGGGAATACAGCTGACACCCTCTATACAAACTCTATATAAACATAACTACCCGGCCCTGTTCAAAAGACTGTCGGAGGACTTAGCGAGATGGCAGATTCACCCCCCATCATGGTTTGGCAGACTACACTCTATAAAAATGAATGTACTACCAAGGGTCTTATATTTGTTCCGCACATTACCTGTGTCTCTGGTCCGCTCAGACCTGCAAGCATTTCAGAAAAAGATCCTCCAGTTTATATGGGGCCACAAGAGGCCTAGGGTGAAAAGGAGTACAATGTACACTCCAAAACAGAAGGGGGGACTGGGCCTGCCCTTTAATGCAGCTCAAATGGCCCAACTAGTAAAGTTTCACTCCCAGAAACCCCAAACGATATGGATGTCAATGGAATCTTATTCCTGTCACCCTAACCCAATATCACATTTGATGTGGTTAACAATGAAAGAAAGGCCACTTATATTGTGCCCTACTCTCTCATTCTCCCTAGAGATATGGGATAGACTCACACAAATACACAAATTCAGGTCCCCCCATAATCCGCTAGCACCTCTTCTGAGGAATAAAGATTTCACCCCAGGCCTCTCACCCCCGCATTTGAATGGTGGACCAACAAAGGTCTGATAAGGTTTGCGGATCTTTGTGACCATAGAGGTATACTAACTGAAAGAACCTTGATAGATAAATATCAGATGCCACCTACAGAACATTATAGACTAACCCAAGTACATCATTATCTACGAACTTTGGCCCAAAAGGGTGACTTAGTGACAATGACCCCCATGGAAAATTTATGTAGACAGTATGACAAACTTAGAGGTTATATATCTTCAATATATACGATTTTAGCATATATTAATGTGAAATTGAGCTACATGACTTTGTGGGAGAGGGATCTCCAAGAGACGTTAAATCTCGAGGAATGGCATTCAATATCAACTGCAGCATCTCGCTCCCTCATTAATACTTCAATTATTGAGGCCAACTACAAGGTTTTGCTAAGGCGGTATATGGTACCGTCCAGGTTGGCCACTTTTGTGCCGGGAGCCTCCCCGAATTGCTTTAAAGGATGCGGACAGCTGGGGACAGCTTACCATATTTGGTGGGCATGCCCCAAAGTCAGGAGATTCTGGATCAGGGTCTATACTTTTGGACAAAGTCACTGAGGCCCCCAAACATAGCGGGAAGCTTCTTGCCTTTATCTTTATATCGGCTAGAATCACGATAGCAAGAAACTAGAGGTCTGCGATCCTACCATTGGATCAACTTAAACATAAACTATCATGGATTATGCTAAATGAAAGACATTTACGGTAATAGTACAGGACAAAATGAAAGTATTTCATAAAGTATGTGACCCATGGATCAAATATTTGACAAATGACCCTCGGACCCTACCAACTGAGGACACATCTTAACCGCAGCGTGGAGCCCCCCCTTTCCTCCCCCTCTTCTCTTCCCTTTTCACTATCCTTAACTTCTTTTCTACCATCTTCTATTCTTTCTCCCCTCCTACTTATGCAGTTAAGGACTAATGTTTTCTCGGTTCTCGACAAGTTAAATTGTTAATGTACGGGAGGGACCTCACACCCGCGTCAAGTCAAGGATGGGT
Organism: Lithobates sylvaticus; assembly: GCA_028564925.1. Taxonomy (NCBI): domain Eukaryota; kingdom Metazoa; phylum Chordata; class Amphibia; order Anura; family Ranidae; genus Lithobates; species Lithobates sylvaticus. The sequence goes on from CM053026.1 coordinate 266,187,777, forward strand.
ATGATAGCGAAGTCCACATACAGTTACATGTGAATTCTTTCTTGCTAGCCAAAGATTTGCAGTTGCACAACACCAAAAATAGGAAAGCTAAACAGAAGACTAGACTCGAGACGGGTTCCCTATGCAAGTGGATGTATGCAATGTAATAACCAACGTGTAATACCCAAAGAAATATTGAGAACTGTTTGATTTGTATTCTGTAAAACCTTAATAAAAATCATTGAAACATAAAAAGAAATGGACTGCAACAATCAGGAGATTACTAGAGATTCATATATAAAATAATAAGACAATGACAATGCGCACCTCCAACTATAGGAAGCACTTTTTTATTGTTCCCTTTCCTGTGTACAAAAGAAATTGCGCAGCTCAACATATGTAAATCTCATTTACATGTTGGTTGAGCAAGATAGAAGATAACAGTTAGTTCTGGAGGTAAGGATCAGCCCATTTTCTAATTGATGCGCTCTCTGTGATATATGTCTTTGAGGTTGCTTCACAAAAGACAAATGGGCTGTTCGCTTTACAAGGGAATTTTCAATTATCATAGTGAATGTGCTAAAAATTTACTTTGCAAAGAATTCCGAGCCCCATGCAAGAAAAAGAAAAATAAGTATTTTTGCTTGCACTCGATTGGATGATGGAAGTCAGAAAAGCTTCCCTCATTTACTAAGCAAAGGAAAAACTCTCTGGCAAAGTGAACAGCCTTTTTGGCCTTAGTTAATCAACCAACTTAGGTCTTTACAATCTAGGCAAAATTGTCTCAAAAATTGCCTACTTTCCTTTCCCCCAGACTACACCTTCTCTACTTTTAATACTTAACACCTGTAACTTCTGTTTGCTGAGGAGTCAGACTATTGCATGTGACCACTGGAGCATAGGAATTCTTTCAGGGTTAAAGGTCAATTTTATTGTCTCAAAGGAATGATAACCTTTTAGTGGTAACACTAAGCTTCTAGGTGTTAACCAACATAATGTTGGATAATTAGCGATGTCCCATATGTTAAAAAGGCTAATGATAAAGGGCTTTATTATACACATTTGTAGCTGTATATGATAGGAACCATTGATCTAAGGATTTATCAGATTGGTGACACACATACAAAAAAAGGAGTTATCTGAAAGTATCACACTATCTCTTTCAGCGTGAGTGAAACTATGTAGATCTTTTTGAAGAAGAGCTCAGTATTACTGGCCACAAACACTATAATCTTTCAAGAGATATAGGACATTTGGTTTAGCACTGCACTATACAGCTGGACAAGGGTAATGGTGAAGTATAATGAAGTAATAAAAACAGGCTATATTATTAAAGGATTCATGCACTTTTGGAAAATAAAACTCAGTATGTCCCATTCTGCCTCTTATGCAATTTAGTAAATAAAATGGTGCATGAAACTAAAATAGGCTATATTTGGGTACATCATCCATAATTAACATAGTCAAATAATTGAATAAAAATGTTTACTGGTACCAGAGAAGGACGGTGAGACAAAATTGAATAAAAATTATGTTTATTACAAAGATAGTTGAAAAATACACATTCATAAAAACATGAAATGAGTGCTTATTTGGATAATACAGGATATACAGATGAAGCTGCAACAATATTTCTTTGCTATATATTGCTAGAGGTCGATTCTAGTAGGACCTCTAGCAATATATAGCAAAGAAATATTGTTGCAGCTTCGACTGTATAGCCTGTATTATCCAAATAAGCACTCATTTCATGTTTTTATGAATGTGTTTTTTTAAACTATCTTTGTAATAAACATCATTTTTATTCAATTTTGTCTCACCGTCCTTCTCTGGTACCAGAAAAGTCTGCAAGGTACTTTTTCTAGAGAATAAAATATCAGACCTCAAGATTTTATTAGGTATACATTTCCAGAAATGTTCAATGTCTTGCAGTGAGCTAGAGCCTCTGCAAAGAAATAGCAAGTGCAGGTGATAGGGGTTAATGGACAATTCATCTCTGTGTTACTCACTGTGCCTTCTCTGTGCTTTTTTTTTTTTTTTTAATTCTTTATTTATTTCAAATTTTCAATACAAACATAGTATATACACAGTATATTTCCCTTTTACCCCCTCACACCCCAAACTCCCACCCCCCCATCCCCTCCGCCTACCAGAGTCTTTCCAGGGTCTTCTATGCTATGCTCTAGATATCGTTCAAGTTATTTTGTCGTATAACTCTTCCTACTTATCTAGTTATCTCTTCATAATATTTCCATGAGCTTCTAAACTCGATCCAGGGGGACCATTTATCTTCCTCTTGGTCCGATTCCCAATCGCCTTCTTGCCCCCATTCTACTTTCTCTAGTTTTCGCTGTCTATTTACCCCTCTAATCCATTCCCCGATTTGCGGGCTCCCAGTTTCCATCCACTTTTTGGGGATCACGTTTTTCGCCTCATTTAAAAGGATGGGGATTATAGAGTTTCTATATTGCTTAATTGTGCTGTCTGTCCCGTGAAACAGGACTGCCCACGGATCCTCGGGGATATCTTTTTTTGTGATGCTTTTAATTAATGCTAGTATCTGTCTCCAATATGTTTTAATGGTGGGACAATCCCACCAAATGTGAGCCATCGTCCCTATGCTTCCGCATCCTCTCCAGCATGTGGGTGATCTACCTCTTTGTATTTTACTCATTTTTACAGGCGTTATATACCACCCCATGAGACACTTATAATTGACTTCTATTGTTCGACTGTCAACTTTCGGTCCATGTATTAATTTTAAGATCTTTTCGCATCTGTTCTCAGTACAGGGGATCCCCAATTCTTCTTCCCATTTTTTGACCCCTGGAGGGACACCCAGCCGCTTGTCCTGTATTAGTACGCCATATAAACGTGAAATAATGTTTCTAACCGGGAGGCTTGTGCATATTTGCTCTATTGTAGAGAGGTTATCTAGGTCCCGGATGGGTTGCGGTAGGCCCTCTACAAATTTTTTCAGCTGGGTATACCTCCAGACATCAACAGACATTAGCTCTACCTCTTTATTTAATTCGTGAAAAGTGATTAATTTACCCCTTTTAATTATATCCCCTAAGCGTGCTCCCCCTTTTTTGATCCAATTTCCCCATAGTTTACTTCTACCCGGTTCAAAGAAAACATTATTTTTTAACTTTATCATAGGGGAATTAAATTCCTATTTATTTTCCCTGTGTACTCTATCCCATATTTTTAAAGTGACCCGTGTGATTTCATGTGTATCCTCTTCTATTGGCCTAAATTTTGGTGGATTCCATATTACGTGACCCCAATCTCTATTTCCTAAAACATTTTCTATATTCACCCATCTTTTTTTTTCTCCCTCTTTTACCCATTCCGTGATTCTTGATAGTGAAATTGCATTAAAGTAAACTTCGAAATCTGGCAAGGCAAGGCCCCCCTGTTTTTTCGTTTTGGACAAGATTCCTGCTGAGATTCGAGCTTTTTTATTGGCCCAGATAAATCTAGAGATAATCTCCCTGAGAATCCTAAAAAATGCTTTGGGGACAGCTATTGGAAGCATTTGAAGTTTATAGTTTATTTTTGGGGCTATTATCATTTTAACGGCATTTATCTTACCCATCCATGACAACGGGCTATAACTCATATTTTTTATTTCCTTTTTAACCTCATCAAGTAATGGTAAATAATTTATCTGGTAGATCTTTTTTAGCGACCCTGCGAGTTTTATTCCTAGATATTTTATATTTTCCTTCCAAGGGAACTGGAACTCTTTAGCTAGTTGAACCACTTCTATTTTGTCCAAATTTATATTAAGAATTTCAGATTTAGTTGGATTAACTTTAAAGTTAGACACTAAGCCGTATATTCTTAGTATTTTCAGCAAATTTGGTAGGGTTATCCGGGGGCTGGACAGGAAAAACAGGACGTCGTCCGCAAAAGCCGCGTATTTGTATGTCTCATCTCCCACCACGATCCCCTTTATGTCTGGTGAGTTACGTATGGTTGATAACAATGGCTCCAGCGCTACCACAAACAAAAGGGGGGACAGAGGGCAGCCCTGACGGGTTCCGTTTTTCATAGAGAATGGTTGGGAGAGAAATCCATTAACCCTCACCCTCGCCTGTGGTTGATCATATAATATTCTAATCCAGCTTAGCATTCTCGGTCCTATGCCCATTGCTTCCAGTGTTGCGAACATATGTCCCCAGTCTATCCTGTCAAATGCCTTCTCGGCGTCTATTGACAGGAATAGACTGGGGACCTTCCCTTTCTTACATGCCCGCATCAGGAGCAACGCTTTAATCCCATTGTCCCTCCCCTCTCGCCCCGGGACGAACCCCACCTGATCTGGGAATATCAAGTCGGGCAGTTTCTTTTTTAACCTATTGGCCAGTACCTTGGCAAACAGCTTCGTGTCTGTATTCAGGAGGGCTATTGGGCGGTAGCTCGAGCAGAGCGTCCTGTCCTTTCCGTCCTTCAAGATCAACGTTATTGATGCCATTAAGGCTTCTCTATCCATACCTTTCTCTCTACCCAGGGAGTTCCAATACCGGCACAGCCTGGGCACCAAGATGTCCCGGTACCTTTTAAAATAGGCCACCGAAAATCCATCGGGGCCCGGGCTTTTGCCAGTGGAGGAACTCCTCAGGGCCTCATGAATTTCCGACTCTATGATTGGTTCCTCCATAAAACCGCTGTCTTCTATAGATAGTGAGGGGATCTTGCTATTCCTCAAAAAATTTCTACACTCTTCCCCTTCCATTTGTGATATCGATTCCTTAGTTTTAATGTTATACAATGTTTCATAATAAGCTCTTAATTCTTTGGCTATATCTTTAGTCAGATTTAACATTGAACCGCTTTTATTTTGAATTTTATCGATATAGTTTACTTCTCTTTTTTTTTTGAGTATTCTAGCTAGGTGCCTGCTACTTTTATTTCCCCATATGTGTCTTTCTCTATCCAGTTTGTGGAACCACTTCCTCGCCTCCTGTTCCATGTCTATTTTTAATTCCTCTCTTTTATTCAGTAATCTGTGGTAGATATCCCCCTTTCTTGTGGTTTCGTCCATATGCTCCTGTTCCAGTTCCCGTATCTCTCTCGTCAAACGTGCCCGTCGTTCCCTTTTTTCTCGTTTTTTACCTGCCCCAATAGAAATCAGAATACCCCTGATATACGCTTTATGCGCCTCCCAAAGTGCGGTTTGTGATGTTTCCCCTGTGTCGTTAATCTCAAAATAGGATAAAATTTCCTTGCGTATGCTCTCTTCCGTATCGGGATCGGCCAGTAAGCTATCGTTCAAGCGCCAAGCGCTTGGGCTCCTCTGTGTTCCTGGCAGTCTAACTGTCATTGTGATGGGCGCGTGGTCCGATAGAGTCGTGATTTCAATCCCAGATTCAGTCACATAATCTAGCAGTCTGTGTTCTACTAAAAAATAGTCTAGGCGGGAATGGGTTCCATGAACTGGGGAGAAAAAAGTAAAATCTTTTACGCCGGGGTGTTGCACTCTCCATACGTCAACAAGTTGACTCTGCCTGAGTTTTAGCTTGATATTCTTTAATTGTCGTGGGCTCTGGCTTCCTGTTCTTGAAGTGGTGTCCATACAGGGATCCCAGCCAAAATTCAGGTCCCCCGCTATGATAACCTCCCCCGTATAAAAAGCTGACAGGCGTCCCAAAACCTGAGCTAGGAATCGAGTTGGATTTTTATTTGGGCAGTAAATATTTAGTAATGTTATCATATTTTCCCCTATTTTTCCTTTTATGGCTAGGTACCTTCCCTCCGGGTCCAGGAGCCTGTCACTAATAACAAATTTTACGTTTTTGGCAAACCCAATGGCCACCCCTTTAGCACCTCTTGTTGGGGTATCCCCCTGAAACCAAAGTGGGTAATCCTGTGAGGCTAGTCTTATCCCACTATCTAACGCCAAATGTGTCTCTTGTAGGAAGATGACCTCCCCCTTATAGGTTTGTATCTCCTTCAATATCTTATATCGCTTCGTCTGTGAGTTTAAGCCTCTGACGTTATACGACAAAAATTTCAGATTAACCTCCTCCATTTTTCAGGGGGGGTTTTCTGCGCATATCGGACCTTCTTGATTCATACCTTGCTTTTTGTATCTGTAAGGCGGGTAACCTCCCCCCCCTTCCCCATCCCTCCCCTCCTCCCCCCCCTTCCCCATCCCTCCCCTCCTCTCCCCCCCATCCCCCCCCCCTCTCCCCCCTCCCCCCTCCAGCTCCCCTGGTCGAATTTCGGCCATATGTGAACAACGAGGTGTCCCTTAAAGAAACCTCCTGTCCACTGCGCCTCTAAGGGTGAAGCGCCATACCTGGCTGTCTGGCGCGGGTTCTCCCTCCCCCCCAAATCTCTCACATAGAAGGGGGGGGCCCGTTGGCTGCACTAGGACCCCAAATTCCCCCGCCATTTCTGCTCCGCCCTCTCCCCCCCTCTATACCCCCCCTCCCCCCCACTAAGGTAGGGGGAGGAGTGAGAGAGAGAGGGGGAGAGAGAGGGGAAAAAAAAAAACACCCAATCCCCCCCACCCACCACCTCCCGCTCACCTCGCTCCCCTCTCAAACCACCTTCATTCTATATCCCCACCGGGATTTACTATTTTAGTTCCGGTTTTGAGGAATTTTGGGGACAGGTATCCCCAATTCCTCACAAAAATTTTGCAGTTCCTCCATGTATTTCATACGTAATGTCTTCCCGTCTTTGATGACAATCAGAGCCGCCGGGTATCCCCAGCTATACTTTATGTTCAGGGCTCGTAAATTTTCTAATAACGGTTTCATTTCTCTTCTCCGTGCAAGTGTCCCAGCTGACAGATCCGCAAAAACCTGAATTTCGGTCGTTTCATACATCAATAGGGTTTTCCCTCTAAGATTCTTATAAATTTGAAATTTTTCCTGATACGAGTGAAATCTTACGAGAACATCTCTAGGGGCATCTTCTCTTACTCCAGGAGGTTTTCTAATGCGATGGGCTCGTTCTATTTTCAAGTCCATTTCCTCTGCAATACCTAAGATCGGTTTAAAAAAATTTTTCATTTTTGATATCAGATCTTCTCCCCTCTGTTCAGGAAGTGCTCTTATCCTCAGATTTTGTCTTCTATTTTGATCTTCCATGCTTTCTATTTTATACCTCATTTCTCTCTCCACTGCATGTATTTTTTCCATCTGTTTACTGACCGCCTTGTTTTCTTTCACCTGTTCGGTTACAAATTCTTCCATTTTCTCCACTCTTTTTACCAGAAAGCCAATATCAATTCTAATGTTCAAGATCTCAGTTTTAATAGCACTTTCCAGGTTGGAGAACATTTCTATCATCTCAGTTTTAGTGGGAATTTGCGATATGTCGCTTAGTTGTAAAGTTGCACTTGTATCGCCTTCCCTCTCCGGCCCAGCCTCCGCCCTGAGTGTCTCTGCCTGCTCAGCCCTCTGCCTCTCCATCTCTCTCTTCTTTTCCTTCTTCCCCTGTTGTTGTTTTTTTCCCAACTCAGGGCTTTTCAGACTAGTGTCCTTTAAGTATTTTTGTATGGAGCTGGTACTGGTATTTAAGTTGTCTTTAGATGTTTTGGGCTCAGCACCTCTTTGTGTCCTCCCCTTCATCATTACTTAACACCTCGTTTCACTTTTAATCATTTTTATCCCTTGTGCTGAGGAACTGAACGGGCTTTTAGCCTTGAAAGAGTCACGTCAATAAAAAAGGGGAAAAAATCGCATAGGCTGCAATTATATTCGCCCTAAGCTAGGAGGGGGGGGGGGGGAAGCTCCTCCCTACTCGCCTACTTGCCCCTTTCACCTCAGTGGTTCTTCTCCGTCGATAAAGCCGTCTTCTATAATTACTTTCTGCCCAGTCAACTCCAATCAGGCTCTGGCGTGTTCTATGAAGGTGAACGGGCTAAGGAGGGAATAAAAGAGGAGAAGCGTCAAAAAGAAAAACCAGGCGCAGACTTATGCACAGTCAGGCAGCGCCTTCAAGTACTGTTTCTCCAGTGGGAGTTGATATGGGAATTTGGAAGCACTTTTCTCTCAACCGTCCTTTTCTACTTCTGGGGGTATTAGTTTTATTTCCGCTACTGGTACATAATGTCGGATACTCTCGTGGTGTCCATCTTACATTACCCCCTTTGTTATAAGAGGAATCTTTCAAGGCCCTTGGAACATTTCACGGGTCCGCACAGACCCTCCAATACCCGCTCGATTTAAACTGAGATTGAGCTGAGGTCTACATATGCTGGGGAGAAAAAAGCACCTGACCACACACTTCATTTAAGGTCAGACCGTCCCTTCGTATTCGTCAGTTCAGTGAGTTGCTTGGGTCGTTACCCCCAGGAATTACCACAGTATTTTTCTTGCCAGCATTATAATGTTTTAAAGACTGCAACAGCCCCAGAAGTAGTTCTCCCTTTATCTCCTCTTTATCTCCTCTTTCCTTTTCCCTTCCCTTCCTCCAGGTGGGGTATAGTTTCACCGAAGTGGTTTAGCCTCCTCTTAGTTTTTTTTTCTTTTTTTTCCCTTTTCCTTTCCTCCCCCCGGTGTTAGTTAATCTTTACGCTGGATTAGAAACAAACTTTATGAGTATGTAAAGAGACACATCTTCTATTAAAAGGTTTTTAGTCCTAAAGTCCACAGCATCCTTTGCTTTTCTCTCAATGATCATTTACATTAGCTTTCAAACAAAGTTCAAGTTTCAAGTTTCATATACCTTAAGCAATGGCTGGATTAACAGTGTCTTACCTGAGAGAGGAGAATCCAGGGATCCAGGGTTCCTCTCTCAGTCCATGGAGATTCCGCTGGGCGGGTGGTGGTCTTGATTCCCCTGTAAGGGCTCATCTGTAGGTGCAGACTCTTCCAGGAGAGAGCGTGCCTCCTTCCTACAGTTTATGTTCAATTACCCGTGCTGGGGTTCGTACCGAAGGCCCGGGTTATACCGGCTCAGTGCGGGCGCTGATCCTGCAATGGGGATGGCTGGTTCTCTCGTGCGGCGTTCAGCGATCCTTCCTCGCTTCCCCTCCTTGTCGTTTCCGCGGCATAGAGGAGGAGGGCTGGAGCGGAGCTAAGCCAGAGCGGGGATAGATTTGGTGCGGGCAGGCGGGCGGGCAGACGGGCGGGGGCGAGGGGGGTCCCTCAGGTCTCACTGGACTCTGCTGGGTCAGGGGTGCATCCCGCGGGCTCTCACCTCCGCGCTGTTTTCCCTGGATCGCGTCCTCCGGCAGAGCTCCATGCAGCTGCAGTCAGCCTTCGATGGACTCCTCCCCCAACGTTGACGTCTCACGTCAGCATGGCGCCATATGTATGAGTTTGTTATTCCCCACTCTGTCCTATGTTTTCCTATTAGTTCTCTGTGCTTTTTGACCACTCTGTTCCTCTGTTGGTCCTGGTAGTCCTGTAAATTCTGTCCTGGATGGTGTCAGAACTTAAACAGGTACTAGCCTCCCTAACAGCACAGTGTTTGGGCCTGGTGATTGAGCGCTCGGGCCGGAGCATTTCATTTTTGAAGGAGAAGGGAACATGCTCCACCTGGAAGGACCTGGAGATCTCCAAAAAAGCAATGAAGTGACAGAAGAACACAGTAGAAGAAGTGGATGGTCGGATGTTTTAATAGAACCTGTTGCTTTTCCCTGAATTGGCAAGATGACAAAATTGTTTAAAACTATCTATCATATCACAGTATGCTCAGGCACAATAAGGTTGCCAAAATATATTTGTTTTAGAAGATCTTTCCATCGACACGTATCCTCAGATTTCCCAGCATGTGCACTGGGCACTTATGACCATTTGAAAGGTTTGGTAACAAACCTTACTTGTTTACTAAAGTGAGGCCATAACCTCCAGAACTGACTGAATTCTGATGGTTTTAGTATCTCATGCCTGTGGGTACCTGTACACGATGGTCATGTGTTCCTTCATGATCTAATTAAACATTCATAAATGTAATTAGTATTTTTTTTTGCCTGGGTGTAAACTGTTTGGATTGTTTTTAAATGGTTGGGTCTCTAAATACTCTAATTTACAAATTATTACTTAAAAAAGTTATTACAGAAAATAGTAAAAAAGGTAGACAATGATTTCTCCTGCGTTACTGAACATAATCTAAGAAAATAAGCAAAACTTGAATAGTGTATCAAAAAGCCAAGCTTGGGCTTTTGCAAGTGAAGATCATCAAGGTATTATAATAAAACTGTCTCCCATCTGCGTACTTGATTTTTTCAGTAAATTTTCGTTAACATGCAATATTAATCACTGGACCTCCGAAACATTTACCCCCCTTCATGACCAGGCCATTTTTTTGTGATACGGCACTGCGTTGCTTTAACTAACAATTGCGCGGTCATACAGCACTCTACCCAAATAATATTTATGTCCTTTTTTTCCCCACAAATAGAGCTTTCTTTTGGTGGTATTTGATCACCTATGCGTTTTTTTTTTTTTTTTGCGCTATAAACAAAAAAAAACAAAAAATAAAATAAAAGCATATACAATAAAAAAATATAAAAAAAATCAAATTTCTTCAAAAATCTTGGCCAAAATGTATTCTGCTACATGTCTTTGGTAAAAACTAAATTCCAATAAATCTAAATGGATTGGTTTGCACAAAAGTTATAGCATCTACAAACTATAGTATATTTTTATTTATTTATTTCCTAGTAATAGTGGCGTTCAGCGTCTTTTTTCGGGACTGCGATATTGCGGCAGACATTCTGCCATTAACTGACATTTTTTTTTACACTTTTTGGGAACCAGTGACACTAGTACAGGGATCAGTGCTAAAAATATGCTCTGCCACTGTACTACTGACACTGGTTACATAGTAGGTGAGGTTGAAAAAAAGACACAAGTCCATCAGGTCCAACCTATGTGTGTGATTATATGTCAGTATTACATTGTATATCCCTGTATGTTGCGGTCATTCAGGTGCCTATCTAATAATTTTTTGAAACAATCGATGCCCCCCCCCCCGCTGAGACCACCACCTGTGGAAGGGAATTCCACATCCTTGCCGCTCTTAGCCCCCGTACACACGGTCGGACCATGTTGTTGGAAAATCCGCCCGTGTGTGGGGTCCATCGGAATTTCCGACGGAAAAAATTTGAGATCCTGCTCTCAAATTTTCCGACAACAAAATCCGATCTGACTTTTTCCGATCGTGTGTAGAGAATTCCGACGGACAAAGTCCCACGCATGCTCAGATCAAATTACGAGACCAAAGCTATTGGCTACTAGCCTCTACGTAGTCCCGTCGTACGCAACGAATGTCACCACGTTCAGAATGATCGGATTTTCCGACAACTTTGGCCGACCGTGTGTATGCAACACCAGTGTCGGACAAAATCCGTTGGAAAAAATCTGACGGATTTTGTGGTCGGAATTTCCGACCGTGTGTACGGGGGCTTACAGTAAAGAACCCTCTACGTAGTTTAAGGTTAAACCTCTTTTCTTCTAATTTTAATGAGTGGCCACGAGTCTTGTTAAACTCCCTTCCACAAAAAAGTTTTATCCCTATTGTGGTGTCACCAGTATGGTATTTGTAAATTTAAATCATATCCCCTCTCAAGAGTCTCTTCTCCAGAGAGAATAGGTTCAGTGCTCGCAACCTTTCTTCATAACTAATGTCCTCCAGACCCTTTATTAGCTTTGTTGCCTTACTTTGTACTTGCTCCATTTCCAGTACATCCTTCCTGAGGACTGGTGCCCAGAACTGGACAGCATACTCAGAGTCTTGTAGAGTGGGAGAATTATCGCTTTATCCCTGGAGTTAATCCCTTTTTAATGCATGCCAATATTCTGTTTGCTTTGTTAACAGCAGCTTAGCATTGCTGAGCCTATCACCTTCTAGGACCCCCAGGTCCTTTTCCATCCAAGATTCCCCCAGAGGTTCTCCCCTTAGTGTATAGATTGCATTCATATTTTTGCCACCCAAATGCATTATTTTACATTTTTTTACATTAAACCTCATTTGCCATGTAGTTGAGTTGCCCACCCCATTAATTTGATCTTCGTGCAAGGTTTTCACATCCTGCGGAGAAGTTATTGCCCTGCTTAGTATCATCCGCAAATACAGAGATTGAAATTAAATAGGATTGGTCCCAGCACAGAACCCTGTGGGACCCCACTACCCACCCCTGATCATTCAGAGTACTCCCCATTTATCACCACCCTCTGAACTTGCCCTTGTAGCCAGTTTTCAATCCATGTACTCACCCTATGATCCATGCCAACGGACCTTACTTTGTACAGTAAACGTTTATGGGGAACTGTGTCAAATACTTTTGCAAAATCCAGATACACCACGTCTACGGCCCTTGGTGAGATGGCAGCTCACCTCCTTATAGAAGGTTAATAGATTGGTTTGGTAAGAACGATTTTTTATGAATCCATGCTGATTACTGCTAATGATACCGTTTTCATTACTAAAAATCTTGTATATAGTCCCTTATCGTCCCCTCCAAGAGCTTGCATACTATTGATGTTAGGCTAACTGGTCTGTAATTCCTAGGCATGTATTTTGCCCCCCCCCCCACTTAAGAGGGGGTTTAATATCTAGGGCAATCAAAGATTTAAATGTGTGCCTAACTAGTGTTTTACTATACTGTGTGATGTGCTTTTACTAGGGGGAGAGATGGAATTTTTTCCCTGCTTTGCAGGGACACAAGCTCTATCCCTTCCCCCCTGTCGGAATGGCGATTTGCATTGTCTCTCTGCCCTATGATTGATGGGTGCCGGTGGATGTAGAGTACATGCCACCCTTCGATCGGCTTTCAATGTGTGTATTGATAGCGGAAGCGAGCCGCCACTGCCACACAAGCGTGCCCCCTACCTGGAAAGTGTCAGATCACATACTAGGTATGTGATCTGGTACAGCAGGGCCGACTTGCCATCATAAATCTATGTTATACGGTCAGCAAGTGGTTAACTGTTTCAGGATCAACAGAATTTTTTTCTCTGTGCTGTGACAGTTTAACCGTGAATTTTTTTCCAATTTTGTTAGGTATTTTGTTGACTGTTATCCACTATGTAAATGGCCAGTCTTTTCTTCATAAAAGTTTTATTTTTTATTTTACAGTTTTCAAGAGAGTATACAAAGCAATAAAATGAGTGCTTAATGCAGTCAACAAAAGAAAAAGAGGCAGGGGAGATTAGCGATCATGTGACCACTGTGATTGGTTTACACAATGGTCACACGATCAGGAGCCAGTTACGCAGGCTTCTGATTGTTATTGAGGACCAAGAGCTGTTTTGAAAGCTCATTCTCTGTGCTGGGAGTGTGCAGCGAGCACACTCTCAGCACAGAAACATTGGCCACCCAGTTGCGTGGCATGTGGGCATTAAAGTTCACCCTTTTGCTGCTGCACATACGGTGGCAATAGGTTAAGTATTGCACTACCTTTATTGTGAAAAAAAATGTATTGTACTAATTTTCTTATGCACAATGGTGCCCATGGCCCTCTGTTGCCTATGGCTAGCTTTAATTAAATTTATTTAGGTGCACCTGTGCCTAGAATAAACATTCATAACAAACAGTAAAATAACTTTGAACCAAGCCATTCCTAACCTCTTTAGAACCCCTAGATGCTTTTAATGCGCAGTTATTCTGTCTCAGAGATCCAAGAATATAGCAAAGAAGAATCTGAAGTTAGACTTCTGTCGGTCCCCAACAGCTTAGAAACAACTGCTGCTAGTTTACATTAGAGGGCTGGCAGGCTGCCATGTTTCTCTTTTTAGAAAAACACAGTACCTGTGTTGGAAACTTTAAAATAATTTCTTCACAATGGTTATATATACAGAGATGAATGAGGGCTTGTTATAAATATGTTTACTGCTTCTTCAGGATAAGTAAATAAAATAGTGTGGATGATATGGGCACAGGTTTATTTTAAATATATGTTACATCAGGGCTTAAAAAAACCTAGGCGCCAGGTCGCAATGGCATCTGGAAATTGCAATCCTGGTGCCTGGGCTACACCGCAGAAGGGGTCTTTATTTCTCCCATGTAGCCCCCCTGCGGGTGCACGGACTAGGGTGGGGCTGGCCAATAATTGAGGCTGCAGCTTTGCGTCCTGCTGGAGCGAGATTCACGCTTCTTTGTTCTTCAAACTGGTGCAAACTGGTGCTGTGATGAGTGTGGCTTGCTCTGACTGCCCGCCCACCTCCGACATTATCTTCCCAGTTTGACAGCTGGGGTTGAGGTTGTGGGCTTCATCGGTCGCCCTTTCCTTACTGTCACTGAGTGAATGGGAAGTGCTTCTCTATCAGTGCCACCTGTCAGTGCCACCTTTCAGTGCCACCTGTCAGTGCCGACTATCAGTTCCACCTCATCAGTGCCCAGCAGTGTAGCCTATCAGTGCTTTTTTAGCGCAGCCTCATCAGCACCCATCAGCGCCGCCTCATCAGTACCCATCAGTGAAGCCTCACCAGTCCTGCCTCATCAGCGCCCATCAGCGCCACCTCATCAGTGCCCATCAGCGCCACCTTATCAGTACCCATCAGTGCTGGCTCATCAGTGCTGCCTATTAGTACCACCTCAGCAATGCCCATCAGTGCTCATTAGTGCAGCCTATCAGTGCTCATCAGTGCAGCCTCATCAGTGCACATCAGTGAAAGAGAAAAATTACTTTGCAAAATCTTATAAGAAACCAAAAAAAGTATTTATTTGTTTATTTGTTTCTTACATTTTCTGTATTTTTTCGCTTGGGCACTTCTTATTGCCTGATGCCCAGACATGGAGTTCTGGGTGCTGGGCAGCTGATTTAAAAAAGTGGCTCCTAACTTTTTTATCTTGCTCCTAGTTTCTAAGCAAATTTGTCAAGCCCTGTGTTAGATAATCATGTGGAATATGGTAAAGAGAGTGTAGGCTGTGTGTACAGGTTAGCCAGACAGGTGAATATACAATAGCATTCTCTTTGTACACAAACATTTTAGCAAGGTCACACTTTGACACGGTAATACTAGACAATACAACACCAATGTTTACCTTAGACACAACAGGAAGTGAAAGGAAAGGGCCTGTGTTAGGAGCTTTAAAATTAATTTCTTCACAATTGTTATAGATATAGAGATGAATAAGGGCTTGTTATAAATATTTTTACAACTTCTTCAGGATAAGAAAATAGAATAATGTGGATGATCTGGGTACAGGTTTGACAGGTTTTCTTTAAATATAAGTTACATCAGGGCTCAACAAAACCTAGGCGTCAGGTCGCAATGGCGACTGAAAATTGCGTCTTGGCACTTGGGCTACACCGCAGAAGGGGTCTTGATTCCTCCCATGTGGCCCCGCCGCTGATGCGTGGATTAAGTGGCTTTGCATCCTGCTGGAGCTAGATTCACGCTCCCTTGTGCGAACTGGCACCCTCCTCTGGTGGGCGGTGCTGTGATGAGCGTGGCTTGCTCTCACTGCCCGCCCACCTACAATATCATCTTGACAGCTTGGGTTGAGGTTGTGGGCTTCATCGGTCGCCTTTTCCTTACCGCCACTGAGTGGATGGGGAATGCTTACCTGTCAGTTCCGCCTGTCAGTACCGCCTATAAGTGCCACCTGTCTGTGCCGACTATCAGTGCCACCTCATCAGTACCCATCAGCACAGCCTCATCAGTGCCGCTTATCAGTGCAGCCTATCAGTGCTTTTCAGCATAGCCTCATCAGTGCCCATCAGTGTCACCCATCATTCCCCTTCAGCGCCTATCAGCACTGCCTCATCAGTGCCCATCAGTTCCCAAAAAGTGTCTCCTAACTTTTTTAGCTGGCTCCTAGATTCTAAGCAAATTTGTCAAGCCCTGTGTTACATAATCATGTGGAATATGGTAAATAGAGTGTAAGCTGTGTGTACAGGTTAGCCAGACAGGTGAATACACAATAGCATTCTCTTTGTGCACAAACATTTTAGCAAGGTCACACTTTGACATGTTAATACTAGACAATACAACACCAATGTTTAATTTAGACACAAGAAGAAGTGAAAAGAAATCCCTCCAAAGTGAACAAAATATCCTTTTAGACAGTTGTCATCAGAATAAGTGTCCTAATTGGAAGATTTCCTCTTTAGGCCCCTTTCACATGATCAGACCGGTCAGTTAAGATCCGTTTTGGATGAATACATTTTTTTTTGTTTATATGTGAATTTAAATGTGGAGGGTATATATCGCGCTAAAGGTGTGTAATGAAAAATGTTCCAGTGATAAAAAAGCTGCAGGACCAAAAAAAACATGCGATACTCATGCAACAACTGATAAAAAAGAAGAAGAATTGGCCACGCTAATAAAAATTAAAAAACATAAATATGTGCAAACAATTTATGAATAAATGAGTGCAAACAATCAGTGAATAAACTCTACATAAGATACATAGGCTAAATCTAATCACCATGTACTTATATACCACAATATTTCATATGTGCAAAAAAAATTTGCTAAAAATCCTGTAGGGTGCAAAAACAATATATAAATAATATGCAACAAACATATACAGAGTTCGGGAGTGTGTGATTCCCACAGAGTCTTTTGAAGCGCAAAGAACAATAATAAAGTTCCAGTATGGTGAACACCAAGTATAATTCCCAGATGGAAAATGGGGAAAAGCCACGGATAGATGCTGGAGAAACTGTTGTAAAATGGAAGTAACATGTATGTTCCACCGCCACCGAGGATACAAGGGATAGCCTCTCCCTGAAGCGCACACCCAAAGGAAAGTGGGGACCATAACCGGATGTGATGGACCCCCTATCACAGGGAAGTCGTAAGCGCCTGCAGATACAACCCTCTGCGGGTTCTCTGATCGGTCAGAGATATCCAGAACTCAGAACTCCCAGCATCTTTCTCCCTCTGTGTGTCTTTTCCACCATCCACGTGTATGGAGGGTTCCCCTTAGTAGGTATCGATATACCCTCCCAGGACTACGCATTGATGTCACCACGTTTTACACGACCCCAGAAGCACGGGTTGTACATTTTAGTATCTTGTTTGCCGGAAAGTTTTTTTTATATTTTTGTATTTGATTGTACCTGTGTAGCACCGACACTTTATTTTAAAGTGTGCACTATGTGTAAATTTAGTTTTCCAGAACTGTAACTGAGTTCTGGGGGTTAATTGTTTTAGGTATTCTACTTTGGCATCAGTTTGTCTGGGCTGTACTGGAGTTCTGCCTGGTCATAGGTGAAGTGAGCACCTGTGACAGGCTGAGAACGCAGCCTGGTTGGACGTGTTATGTACCAATCTTTCTCGGAGCCAATCAGTGGGCGCGCCTGGCCCCACTGTGTATTCCCCCGCAAGCCTGGTGGCCCTGACCAGCCCCAGAGGCCCTCATGGTCTGGGGTGGGGATCCGTCCGTTCCTGAGCCTCGGAACTGGCTAGTTCCAGGCCCAGTAACTGAAGAAGGATTCTGAGGTGTCCCAGTGTCCTCTTAGGATTGGAGAGGCCCAGCAACTCATACAAGCGACCAGGGGAGAACTCTTTGGAGAAGGGCCATGAAGCTGGCTGCTCATTAAGAGCCTGGGAGCTGACATTGCATGGACACTAGTGAATCCGCATTTCCTACGGTATCGCCGAAATGGCTGGAAGATCCAGGTACCCTAGGGAAAGTTCCTAAACCTATCCCTTGGTTACAACTTAGTCTGTGACAGAGACTTTTACATTGTTCACCTGAAGTATTGCAACCTAGTCTGTGGCAGAGACTTTGTAAAATTCCAGATCACTTATTGGCTGCTAAATCTACAGACAGGGGTTTATCCAACAGTGAAGTGCCCAGTTGCGAGTGGCTACTCTCTGGGCTATCTAAGAGACATTTATTTGATGTCAGCAGTTCTGAAGTGCCTGAGCTTTATCACTCATGCCCTCTATCCCAACTGAGAGACTGTGTTGTGTTAAATGGTTACTTTTGCAAATAAAAATCCTCAAAAGGACTTTTGAGTGTCGGCCTCTGAAATTACTGGGTACTAACCCTGGGAACCCCTAGACAACGAACGACGAGCTACAAGGAGGAGGTAATCGTTAAGCCCAGAAAATTACATAGCTGCCCCGCAGGGGTTATGACGCTACACGTGTGGGCTCGCAGTCCGGGATTTACCGTTACCCCTCGCAAGTTTAATGGGATAGAGGGTGAAGTTTATTTTGAACTGCGCCATCAGCGCCATCTTTGTTGAGGTAAAGACTTTCACTGTGGTGCGTAAGAGTGGGAGGAGCCCTTACCGAAAAGCCTGCAAAGCTACGCAGCCCAAGGAATCAGTGGGAGGAGTCTGCGCCTGTTCTTTTTCCTGCACGAGGCACCGCGTGAGTGTGTTGTGGAAGGAGAGTGAAGCTGGTCCAGTTTTACAGTGAAGGAGGAAAAGTCAATTTCCCAAAAGAATGTTCCGTGTTCCAGGTGTGCAGTCTGTTCCAGGACCCAGGATGCCTTCCGTGAGAGGTCCCACAGGTATACAGATACCCGGCACCGTCCTTACAGACACGGGCATTTGCCTGCTGCCGCAGGGGCGGTTTGTGCTATATATCGCTGGAGACGTTGAGGCCCTCGGCATGCTGTGTGGAAGTTGTGACAGCCTGATTGCCAGTCCTCGGCCATTTGCAAGATGTCGAAAATGCGGAGAGTACATCCGCAAGGTGGAACAGCCCACCGAATCGCATCAGGCCTACCACATGGACTGGGTCACAGGTATAACTACCGAAGAACATATTGTCTATGTTCTGGCTAAAGGGCCTGACGTTCTGGCCTCATCTACGGTCGCCGGTGCCCTGAATAAGGACATTGCTGCTGCACGAGCCCGAGAATCAACCCCCGAGATGATGGACATGGCCTCGTCCACCACCACTGCTACTGTCATGCCTGCCTTGGAGGAAATTGAACCTTTGAGGCCTCCAGCCAGTCACAAGAAAGGTCCACAGCCCTCTCCGATGACAGCTCAACTAATAAACCTGGTGCATGAAAGGCCAGTGGCAACGCAGCAACTATGGGATTAAATCTCTAAGATTGTGACACCAAATTGGTCCACCATGACTCCCAAACAGCGTGAGCAACGTGATAAGTGTTGCCTAACTGCAGCATGCTCTCTTGTCAGTGTTTTTATGGAATCATGAGATTATGGAAACATGGGAGTAATGTACTGTTCAGTCTCTTGCTGCAGCAGAGCCAAACCATGTGGCACTCTACTTTGTATGTATTGTTATTTACCATTTGTAGTAATGCATGTGAATTTGAGGTCAGTGCACATCCTTTCTGGCCTCTCTGATGAAGTGTGCACCTTGTCCCAGAAGGACATCATTTCTGTGTCTATTGCTGTCCTTGTTGCACGCTGAATTTGTGGTGACCTAAGCATAAAAATATTCAACATATACCAACTACTGCAATGATGCCTTGCTGTCCATCTGAATATGTTGACAGCATTCTGTGCACATGATGTTTAATATTGTGAATAGGCAAGGGCATGGTGACTCCTCCACAGACTATGGAGTCCTATTGGTTATAGGTTTTATTCTTTGCCACTTTACTAATAATCTTTCTCAATGTGTGTTACAGGATTCAAAATTAACTGAAGGGGGCATTCTATCAGAGACCGTTTTTGAAGAGATTTGGATGAGGCAGAGTTTGTAAGCGGTCCCGGAGCTACCAAAAAGAAAAAATCAGTCTTCTTCAAAATGTTGTCCTGCCTAAGGAAAGTCATGGGCGTTAGACCATAAGTGACGTTTGGATATTCCATCTAGAAAGTGAAAAGGTAAGGTTTTGTGACCAAATGTTCCTCCTTTTTATTGTAGTACATCATCAAACATCTCAGAGTGTGATAGGGGTTAATGGACAATTCATCTCTGTGTCACTCACTGTTATGTACCTTCTTTGTACACGCTTCTTTGTGCAAACTGGTGCCCTCCTCTGGTGGGCGGTGCTGTGATGAGCGTGGCTTGCTCTTTCTGCCCGCCCACCTCCGACATTATCTTCCCAGTTTGACAGCTGGGGTTGAGGTTGTGGGCTTAATCGGTCGCCCTTTCCTTACTGCCGCTGAGTGAATGGGGAGTGCTTCTCTATCAGTGCCACCTATCAGTGCCGACTATCAGTGCCACCTCATCAGTGCCCATCAGTGTAGCCTATCAGTGCTTTTTAAGCGCTGCCTCATCAGCGCCCATCAGTGCTGCCTCATCAGTACCCATCAGTGCAGCCTCACCAGTCCTGCCTCATCAGCGCCCATCAGCGCCACCTCATCAGTGCCCATCAGCGCCACCTTATCAGTACCCATTCAGTGCTGGCTCATCACTGCTGCCTCAGCAAAACAGAAGTAAAAAGTATTTTTTTATTTTATTTATTTGGTTCTTACATTTTCTGTCTTTTTTCGCTTGGGCAATTCTTATTGCCTGATGCCCGGACATGCAGTTCTGGGTGCTGGGCAGCTGATTTAAAAAAGTGGCTCCTAACTTTTTTATCTTGCTCCTAATTTCTAAGCAAATTTATCAAGCCCTGTGTTAGATAATCATGTGGAATATGGTAAAGAGAGTGTAGGCTGTGTGTACAGGTTAGCCAGACAGGTGAATATACAATAGCATTCTCTTTGTACACAAACATTTTAGCAAGGTCACACTTTGACACGGTAATACTAGACAATACAACACCAATGTTTACCTTAGACACAACAGGAAGTGAAATGAAAGGGCCTGTGTTGGGAGCTTTAAAATGAATTTCTTCACAATTGTTATAGATATAGAGATGAATAAGGGCTTGTTATAAAAATTTTTACAACTTCTTCAGGATAAGAAAATAGAATAGTGTGGATGATCTGGGCACAGGTTTGACAGGTTTTCTTTAAATATATGTTACATCAGGGTTCAACAAAACCTAGGCGACAGGTCGCAATGGCGACTGAAAATTGCGTCTTGGCGCTTGGGCTACACCACAGAAGGGGTCTTGATTCCTCCCATGTGGCCCCGCCGCTGATGCGTGGACTAAGTGGCTTTGTGTCCTGCTGGAAAAAGATTCACGCTCCCTTGTGCGAACTGGCACCCTCCTCTGGTGGGCGGTGCTGTGATGAGCGTGGCTTGCTCTCACTGCCCTCCCACCTACAACATCATCTTGACAGCTTGAGTTGAGGTTGTGGACATCATCGGTCGCCTTTTCCTTACAGCCACTGAGTGGACAGGGAGTGCTTACCTGTCAGTGCCGCCTGTCAGTGCCGCCTGTCAGTACCGCCTGTCAGTGCCACCTGTCTGTGCCGACTATCAGTGCCACCTCATCAGTGGTACCTCATCAGTGCCCATCAGCACAGCCTCATTAGTGCCGCCTATCAGTGCAGCCTATCAGTGCTTTTCAGCGTAGCCTCATCAGTGCCCATCAGTGTCGCCCAACAGTGTCCCCCATCAGTGCCCATCAGCGCCTATCAGCACCGCCTCATCAGCGCTCATCAGTACCACCTATTAGTACCACCTCAGTAGTGCCCATTAGTGCAGTCTATCAGTGCTCTTCAGTGCAGCCTCATGAGCGTGTATCAGTGAAGGAGAAAAATTACTTATTTTCAGTCTTTTTTTGCTCTGCACCAGGCATGGGCAATTCTTATTGCCCGATGCCCCGGACATGAAATTCTGGGTGCTGGGCAACTGATTTAAAAAAGTGGCTCATAACTTTTTTTTTGCTGGCTCCTAGATTCTAGGCAAATTTGTCAAGCCCTGTGTTAGATAATCATGTGGAATATGGTAAAGAGAGTGTAAGCTGTGTGTACAGGTTAGCCAGACAGGTGAATATACAATAGCCTTCTCTTTGTGCACAAACATTTTAGCAAGGTCACACTTTGACACGTTAACCACTTCAGCCCCGGACCATTTGGCAGCCAAAGGACCAGAGGTCTTTTTTCAATTTCGCACTGCACTACTTTAACTGGTAATTGCGCGGTCATGCAATTTTGTAACCAAACGAAATTTGCGTCCTTTTCTTCCCACAAATAGAGCTTTCTTTTGATGGTATTTGATTGCCTCTGTGATTTTTATTTTTTGCGATATAAACGGAAAAAGAGCGAAAATTTTGAAAAAAAAAGAGATTTTCTACTTTTTGTTATAAAAAAAATCTAATAAACTCAATTTTAGTCAAACATTTGGGCCAAAATGTATTCAGCCACATGTCTTTAGTAAAAAAAAATGCCAATAAGCGTATATTTATTGGTTTGCGCAAAAGTTATAGCGTCTACAAACTAGAGTACATTTTCTGGAATTTACACCGCTTTTAATTTATGACTGCCTATTTCATTTCTTGAGGTGCTAAAATGGCAGAGAAGTACAAAACCCCCCCAAATGACCCCATTTTGGAAAGTAGACACCCCAAGCTATTTGCTGAGAGGCATGTTGAGCCCATTGAATATTTTTTTTTTTAGTCCCAAGTGATTGAATAAAGACAAAAATAAAAAAGATTTTTTTTTTTTTCAAAAAGTTGTCACTAAATGATATATTGCTCACACATGCCATAGTTATATGTGGAATTGCACCCCAAAATACATTTTGCTGCTTCTCCTGAGTATGGGGATACCACATGTGTGGGACTTTTTGGGAGCCTAGCCGCGTACGGGGCCCCGAAACCCAAGCACCGCCTTCAGGATTTCTAAGGGTGCAAATTTTTGATTTCACTCCTCACTACCTATCACAGTTTCGAAGGCCATAAAATGCCAAAATAGCACAAAACCCCCCCAAATGACCCCATTTTGGAAAGTAGACACCCCAAGCTATTTGTTGAGAGGCATGGTGAGTATTTTACAGCTCTCATTTGTTTTTGAAAATGAAGAAAGTAAAGAAAAAAAAATTTTTTTTTTCTTTTTTCAATTTTCAAAACTTTGTGACAAAAAGCGACATCTGCAAAATACTCACAATACCTCTCAGCAAATAGCTTGGGGTGTCTACTTTCCAAAATGGGGTCATTTTGGGGGGTTTTATGCCATCTGGGCATTCCATGGCCTCCGAAACTGTGATTGGCAGTGAGAAGTGAAATAAAAAAATTACACCCTTAGAAAGCCTGAAGGCGGTGATTGGTTTTTGGGGTTCCGTACGCAGCTAGGCTCCCAAAAAGTCCCACACATGTGGTATCCCCGTACTCAGGAGAAGCAACAGAATGTATTTTGGGGTGTATTTCTACATATGCCCATGACATGTTTGAGCAATATATCATTTAGTGACAACTTTTTGTAAAAAAAATATATATATTTTTATTTTTTCATTATTCAATCTCTTGGGACAAAAAAAAAAAATATTTAATGGGCTCAACATTGCTCTCATCAAATAGCTTGGGGTGTCTACTTTCCAAAATGGGGTCATTTGGGGGGGGTTTGAACTGTCCTGGCATTTTATGCACAACATTTAGAAGCCTATGTCACACGTCACCCACTCTTCTAACCACTTGTAGACAAAGCCCTTTCTGACACTTTTTGTTTACATGAAAACATATTTTTTTTTTGCAAGAAAATTACGTTGAACCCCAAACACTATATATAATGTTAAAGCAAAGGCCCTACAGATTAAAATGGTGGGTGTTGCATTTTTTTTTTTCCACACAGTATTTGCGCAGCGATTTTTCAAACGCATTTTTTGTGGAAAAAATACACTTTTTTTTTATTTTAATGCACTAAAACACACTATATTGCTCAAATTTTTGATGAAATAAAAAATATGATCTTAGGCCGAGTACATGGATACCAAACACGACATGCTTTAAAATTGCGCACAAACACGCAGTGGAGATAAACTACATACATTTTTAAAAGCCTTTAAAAGCCTTTACATGATACCACATTAGATTCACGGAGGAGGTCTACTGCTAAAATTACTGCCCTCGATCTGACCTTCGCGGTGATACCTCACATGCATGGTGCAATTGCTGTTTACATATGACGCCAGACCAACGCTTGTGTACGCCTTTGCGCAAGAGAAGGGGGGGCAGGGGTGCTTTTTTTTTTTTTTTTGGTTTTTTTTTTATTTATTTAGCTTTTTTATTTTATTTTTAAACTGTTCCTTCCATTTTTTTTTCTTTGTTATGATTTTTATTGTTATCTCAGGGAATGTAAATATCCCCTATGATAGCAATAGGCAGTGACAGGTACTCTTTTTTTGAAAAAATTGGGGTCTATTAGACCCTAGATCTTTCCTCTGCCCTCAAAGCATCTGACCACACCAAGATTGGTGTGATAAAATGCTTTCCCAATTTCCCAATGGCGCGGTTTATATCCGGGAGGGGGGCCATTCCCTCCCACTGCTTGTAAAAGCAGTCTAGAGGCTAATTACCCGCTAGAATTGCTTTTACATGAAAGCCGATCACTGGCTGAAAAGAATGATACCAAGATGATACCTAAACCTGCAGGCATCATTCTGGTATAACCATTCAAAGTCCAGCAACATACTGGACATATATTGTAATCTTTTTTTTTTCATGCAGCCTCTTGGCTGAACGAAAAAAAGAGATTGATTGGTGGGTATGCCCACCATTAGAATACCTCCCTTCATCCACCCACTTCTAATGATGGGCATACATGCACCATTTATATATGCCGATGCATGGGGGCATCCTCCCGCAAAAGTTATGCCGTGTACACACGGTCGGAATTTCGACCGTATGTACGTGGCATTAGGAGCCAATCGCTCCTCCCCCCCCCCTGCTGCCCCCATGCTTCGGCATATATGCTCTTTTTTTTAACTGTGGTGGTGAAATCACCTCCTACAGTGTTGGAGTCGCGTCTTTATGTATCGTGGGAGCAAACGCTGTTGCTGTCAAGATAAATAAATCCGCGTTGCAACTGAATGGCGCACCTGAAAACAAAAAAATGCTTAACACTAAAACACAGTAAACAAAATTACATACCTGAAAAGCAAGCATGATAAAACATGATAAAACATAATAAAACATTGCAGAATAGAATGGAGTAAAAAAAGAGCAACAATAGAGAGAGAATAGAGTGAGAGAGAGAACAATAAAACGACAACTATTTTTATTTTTTTTATTTTTTTGAGATTCACAGGTAAAAAAGCTCCTGACTGAAGCGACTGAATCAAAACGCTACCACAAAAAAAACTGTTAGCGATCGCAGGGATCAGGCCTGACTCTGCGAACGCTGCAGTTATGTGTGCTTAGTGTTTTGTAAGTGACAGTGATCGATCGATACTGCACTTGGGTGGGCTGGGCTGGGCGGAGGGGGAAAACGCAGGTGCTAGCAGGTATCTGGGCTGATCCCGCTAACAATGCGTTTTTTTTTTTTTTGGAACCCTAAACTGCTGGGACGCTAGTATAGATCTGATCAGATCAGATATTGATCTGTTCAGATACTGTACCACTAAGGGAGGTGTATGCTTTGTGCGTGGGTGTTTGCGGTACTGGCACTAACCTGGGGCGACGCAGACCTTATTTGACCCTAAAACCTAATTGATATCACCCGCCGGGCGATCAGGGGGTTAAACCGTTATTGGGTAATAAATGGCGGGTGCCCTGACAGTATAAAAAACAAGCTAACTAACCAGCGTCACCCGTAACAGTAATACAAAAAAAAACTGGTTACCTAGCGACACTAATGCAGCGATCAGAAAAACGATCGCTTAGTGACACTGGCAAAAGGGGGTGAAAGGGTTAACTAGGGGCAATCAGGGGGTTAAACCTTTATTAGGTAATATATGGGGGTACCTGACGCTATATAAAAACCTGACGGGGAACCTAAATAACGAAATAACTAACTGGCTAACCAGCGTCACCAGTGACAGTTATACAGTGATCACTGGTGAAAGGGTTAACTCTAGGGGCAATCAAGGGGTTAAAACCTTTATTTAGGTTGTAATATGGGGGTACCTGACCTATAAAACTATTTATGAACCTATATAAACATGGCGGTTACCTAAAAAAAAAAAATGGTTACCTAGCGACAGCAGTGACACTAATACAGCGATCAGAAAAACGATCGCTTAGTGACACTGGCAAAAGGGGGTGAAAGGGTTACCTGGGGGGCAATCAAGGGGTTAAACCTTTATTAGGGGGGGGTAGGGGGCTACCTTGGACCTAAAACTAACTGCACTGACAGTTATTACAGTCACACTGACACTAAATGCAGTGATCAGTAAAAAAATGATCACTGCAATTAGTGACACTGTGACTGGGGGGGGGAGGGGGTGTTCTGGGGGGTGATCAGGGGGTGACAGGGGGGTGGAATATGTGCCTAACTGTACTGGTGTCAGTGTAGTGTTGTGCACTAACCTTAACATGTTCGCCGCTCGGCGTCTCCGGTCACATAGACCGGCGCACCGAGCGTGACATCACTTCCGCCTTCCTGTCTATACAATAGACAGGAAGGGGAAGTTTCTCATTGGCCAGGAGCGATCGCGAGGGGGTGGCCAGAAACCACTGGCCGTCCCCTCGTCCCGGATCGCTCCTGAAGCGATCCCGACCGTCCCCGCCGGCGGAGGGGGGTCCGATCGGACCCCCCAACCGCCGGAAGAATGTCACGTACAGGTACGTGATTCTGCCTGTACGTGCCATTCTGCCGACGTATATATACAGGGGGCGGTCGGCAAGTGGTTAATACTAGACAATACAACACCAATGTTTACTTTAGGCACAAGAAGAAATGAAAAGAAATCCCTCCAAAGTGAACAAAATATCCTTTTAGACAGCTGTCATCAGAATAAGTGTCCTAATTGGAAGATTTCCTCTTTAGGGCCCTTTCACATGATCGGACCGTCTATCCGTTTTTTTGGTCCACCATGACTCCCAAACAGCGTGAGCAACATGGAAAGTGTTGCCCAACTGCAGCATGCTCTCTTGTCAGTGTTTTTATGGAATCAGGAAACATGGGAGTAATGTACTGTTCAGTCTCTTGCTGCAGCAGAGCCAAACCATGTGGCACTCTACTTTGTATGTATTGTTGTTTACCATTTGTAGTAATGCATGTGAATTTGAGGTCAGTGCACATCCTTTCTGGCCTCTCTGATGAAGTGTGCACCTTGTCCCAGAAGGACATAATTTCTGTGTCTATTGCTGTCCTTGTTGCACGCTGAATTTGTGGTGACCTAAACATAAAAATATTCAACATATGCCAACTTAGTACTGCAATGATGCCTTGCTGTCCATCTGAATATGTTGACAGCATTCTGTGCACATGATGTTTAATATTGTGAATAGGCAAGGACATGGTGACAACTCCACAGACTATGGAGTCCTATTGGTTATAGGTTTTATTCTTTGCCACTTTACTAAAAATCTTTCTCAATGTGTGTTACAGGATTCGAAATTAACAGAAGGTGGCACTCTATCAGAGACTGTTTTTGAAGAGATTTGAAGGATGAGGCAGAGTGTGTAAGCGGTCCATATTTGGCACCTTTTGGGGGGGAGAGGGGTGGGATACCTGTCATTCACAGGTATCTTGTTCCCACTTCCTGGGGTATTGACGTCACCGCCAGGGCTCCCTCCTCCTCCCTCCTTCTTCCTCGGCTGCTGGGCCAGTAGGAGAGAGGAGTGGAGCCTCGCGCATGTGCAGTAGGTTTTCCAGGCATGAAGCCGTAAGGCTTCACTGTCGGGTTCCCTTACTTACAATGGAGGCGGCATGCACCCGACAGCTGATGGAAACATCAACTGCGGTGCTGACATCGCTGGACTCCAGGACAGGTAGGTGTCCGATTATTAAAAGTCAGCAGCTGCAGTATATGCAGCTGCTGGCTTTTAATTTCTGCAGCGGTGGGCGGACCTCCGCTTTAAGTAAGAATGGTAGAAAAAAAACAAAGGTTTTCCTTGCTTCTGTATCAGGTTTATTTAGGCATTTTGATAATAGGCCATTCATATTACCTAGCCAATCAGGTAATTTCAGACCTTATCTGCAAATATTCAAAACCTTATACACTGGGCAAAAAACAAGTTCCCCAATAAAAGTTCCTGAACCAGCATAACAAAAGGGTGGTATGGTATTTGTGATGGCATGATTACATCATCCAAAACTGTATGTGACCGTGTGGTTGTGTGCACCACAATTCTTCTCAGCACAGTTTGGTTGATTTTCTGCTCATTGAATTGGCCTGAAAACCAAGCAGATTCATTGTTACTGTTCAAAGCGACAGTGAGCTATTAAATATAATGTAATTGCTACCTTCTGCAGTAGGAATAGATACTTCATATAAAACAATACATTTATAAATAAATTTTATTTGTTTTTGCAAAATTGTGTTTAGAGCTCTTCAACAAGACATTTATTAAAAAGTATATTTTTATGAGAGGGATTTGTGCCTGGCATGTCAAAATGGGGCTTGATACTCTTGGCTGTTTTGGTGGAGGAGTAGTACAGTATTGTTTTGTATCTCAATGTACAGCATTTCTGTTGCAGGTGCAGTTTGTTGCTTCCAAAGAGATGAGCTGAGCTGGCACCTGGCATATGGTTGTGGAGTGTGTAGCCTGATTTCTCCTGGAGCAGCATGTAAAATATTGGACACAGGAAAAATGATGTATATGTATAGACACTGGTCCATACACATCCACTTGAAGACCAGGCCTTTTCTGTATTTTTTTGTTTAAAAGTTTAAATTTGTATTTTTTGCTGGAAAATTACTTAGAACCCCTAAACATAATATATTTTTTTATAGCAGAGACCCTAGAGAATAAAATGGCGATTGTTGCAATATTTTATGTCACGCAGTATTTGCGTAGTGGTCTTCCAAACACAATTTTTTTTATAAAAAAATTAAAAAAACACGATAGTTACCCTAATTTTTTTGTATACTGTGAAAGATGATGTTTCACTGACTAAATAGATTCCTAACATGTCATGCTTTCAAATTGCGCACGCCCGTGGAATGGCGACAAACTACGATACTTAAAGATCTCCATAAACCATGCTTTAAATTTTTTACAGGTTACCTGTTTAGAGTTACAGAGGAGGTCTTGCACTAGGATTATTGCTCTTGCTCTGCTCACGGCGATACCTCACATGTGTGGTTTGAACAACGTTTACATATGCTTGCGTGACTTACGTATGAATTCTCTTCTGCGCGTGAGCATGGAGGGATGGGACGCTTTACATTTTTGTTTCTTATTTATTTAACTTTTTATTTTTTATTTTTACGCTGTCCCTTTTTAAAAAAAAAAAAATTATTGATCACTTTTATTCCTATTACAAGGATGTAAACATCCCTTGTTATAGAAATAAGGATGACAGGTCCTCTTTATTGAGAGATCTCACTTACTTTTAAAAGCAAAGTCTTTTTTTGAACTAGAATTGTTTATTATGGCCAGGGAACCAAAAAATTCTTCAGACATCGCTCTGGTCCTCTTGGCCTCACTTGTCTCCCTGCCCAGCTAAAGGCCACATCAGATCGTTCTCAGGCATTACCGATGGGTCAGGTAAGCCCGGGAACGACCGGGAAGCAGCGGGGGAGAGGGATCTAAAAGTGATCACTTTTATCTTACAGAGTATGCCATAGTACAAAAACAATACCAGAGTTATGGCAGCTAGCTGTTGCCATAACACCAATACTCAATGTAAGTATGAGCCGAACACCCTCCGGTTCGGTTTGCACCAGAACTTGTGTACAAGCAAAAAATTTGGACGAACACACGAACACCATTAAAGTATATGGGACACGAACATGAAAAATCAAAAGTGCTAATTTTAAAGACTTTTGTCATAAAAAGTGTTTGGGGCAGTTTTTTCGGGAGCAGTGATTTTAATAATGCTTAAAATGAAACAATAAAAAATAAATATTCCTTTAAATATAGTGCCTGGGGGGTGTCTATAGTATGCCTGTAAAGTGGCGCAGTTTTCCAGTGTTTAAAACAGTACCACAGCATAATGTAATTTCTAAAGGAAAAAAAGTAATTTAAAACTGCTTGCGGCTGTAATGTATTGTTGGTTCCCGGCAATATAGATAAAACTCATTGAAAAAAAACGTCTTGAAATCCCCCCCAGTCCATTACCAGGCCCTTCTGGTCTGGTATGGATATTAAGGGGAACCTTGCACCAAAAAAAAAAAAAAATGGCGTAGGCCCCCCCCCTCAAATCCATACCAGACCCTTAAGGTCTGGTATGGATTTTAAGGGGAACTCTGCACCAAATTTTTTAAAAAAATGGCGTAGGGGTCCCCCCAAAATCCATACCAGACACTTATCTGAGCACGCAACCTGGTAGGCCGCAGGAAAAAAAGGGGGGACTAGAGAGTGTCCCCCCTCCTGAACCATACCAGGCCACATGCCCTCAACATGGGGAGGGTGCTTTGGAGTAGCCCCCCAAAGCATCTTGTTCCCATGTTGATGGTAACAAGGGCCTCATCCCCACAACCCTTGCCCGGTGGTTGTGGGGTTCTGCGGCAGGGGCTTATCGGAATCTGGAAGCACCCTTTAAAAAGGGGACACCCAGATCTCAGCCTCCCCTCCTATGTGAATTGGTAACGGGTACATTGAACCCCTACCATTTCACAAAAAAAGTGTCAAAAATAGTAATATATATATATATATATATATATATATATATATATATATATATATATATACTGAAGATAGATATGTATGGATTACATGCTAACATCATTGTATTGTTGCAATCTTGGACCTAGGAAGGATCTAAGAAAGAAAGAAAGAAGCACCTCATAATGTTTTATTGATTTATTGCAAATGCTGTGGTTTTTAAATAGGTATAAAATAAAAATCTTGCTTTTAAAAAATACTGGTAAGTTGTGTATATTGTGACTTAAAAGTCCTTTTATTATTGTTGGTTTCGTTAGACATTTATTACTAGAGAGGCTGACAGAGACTCTTGCTCATTATTTTCACAGTTAAAATGACTGGTCTGTAATTGGTCTGTAAGTTTTTTTGTATTTAAAGTTGAAGTGGCTACTGGTCTGGACACAGCCACAAAGATTTTAATCTGTATACTAAATTATCGAAGTGGCACATTAGAAAATGGTAAATTAGAAAATATTTCTGAACTTCTATCAGTTTTTTTATCGCTGTCTCTATTGCTGCTCTAGAGGTTTCCCTAACTTCCTGTCTTGGTGACAGGAAGTAATGGAATCTCTTTATATAGGATGTGATGAAAGATTTAAAAAGTAACTGCACACTATCCATGCCCCCAGCCCTCCATGCCAGTCTTTTACCCACCTGTTCCTGATCTAGTGAGATATCAGCTACTTGTCAAGATTTCCTTAGACAGGCCCACTTATATGCAGTGTACTCTCTATTCAGACCTATAGATAGTTCAGTAAAAAAAAAAGAAGCTGCGCTTAACCCTATACCAATTAAAAAAAATAATAATAATAAAAAAAAAACAAGTGTAAATTTTGAATTATTAAAGTGCCTAATCATAAACCACACAATCATATACAGTGTATGGGAAATACCCTCTGATAAAGCTAAGTGATCCACCTCAGCGTAAGCTTGGGGTGTCAATTTCTGCAAGTGAGTGCATACACTGGTGGGGGCACAGAAGGTGAAATGTGGGGGTGATTATTGAATACACAAGGCACCTTACTTGGATTTTTTTTTTTTTTATAAAGGGACAGTCACTGGTTCACATTTATGCACAGAAGCACTTTAAAGATCTGGATGGAGTTTTGTATATGCACTTTCTTTCATATGCACTTTTTATGACTCACTTTATAATATCACATGTATATGATTGTGTGGTTTATGATTAAGCACTTTCATAATTCAAGATTTACACTTTTTTTTTTCATTGTTATAGGGGCAAGTGCAGCCTTTTTTTTTTACTAACTAATTGTATGTTGTATACATATTTCTGTACTCCATTGAAGGGCAGCAGTTAACATATATGCATATTTACAATTTTATCTGCAAGTGTTTTTTCACATTTTTTTTTTGTCATATACATATGATTACTCCATGCTCCAGTAAAAACTCTTTATGAATGTGAACTTGTAGTTCTAGAGCAGTGGTCTCCAAACTGTGGCCTGGGTGCCAGATACAGCCCTTTTGCTTGCCTTTATCTTGCCCTTGGGGCACTATTCCACTAACTGACACCAATGATGGGGCACCATTTCCCCAACTGACACCATCAATGGGGCACTATTCCTCCCATTAGAACCAATGATGGGGAACTGATGCCAGGGCATTTTCTACTCCCACTGGCCACAATCCACCCCCACCCCCCCACTGGCCCTTTGGAGACCCTTGTTCTAGAGTTTAGTGTAGACCAATGTTTCTCAACTCCAGTCCTCAAGTACCCCCCAACAGGTCATATTTTCAGGATTTCCCTTAGATGAAACGGCTGTGGTAATTACTAAGGCAGTGAAACTGATCAAATCACCTGTGGAAAGCATGAAAACATGACCTGTTGGGGGTACTTGAGGACTGTGGTTGAGAAACACTGGTGTAGACTTCATTTGCTTAACATATAACATTTCCAGTGATTCTACTTTTAGGTAGGCTTCCCATTGTTAATTTAAGGTATAATAACTATTGTGCGCTCTGATGCAATTAATACTAGTGCAAATCAGTTGAACTACATGCACCTGTGTAGAATCTTCAGCATCTGGATCTGTTAACTGCAAACACAGTTTTTTTTTTCAGGGCATATGGGGCCCTCAGATAGTATACTGATTAAAATTGTATGAAGTCCCATCTGTTCGTTTTGATGAAGGCTAAATTTCCTTGAGTCATTTTGATTTTTTTTTAATGTTAACTACCAAAATGCTGTTATTTTCTCCAGGAATGAGTAGGCCCAGCCCTTAGTAGGCATAACGTGGTCCTTTGCAGGTTTATTCCACTCAGTTTGCCCCTTTATTTCATTGAGTTTGACATGCCTGCTTTAATGCAAGCTGAATTCAGCGATGTGTATTGCAAAACAGAGATTATACCTAGAGTAGCCCTCTACAGACATACCCAAATACAAAAACCACACAAACACAATGCAAGCAGAACATAAACACAATCCAAGAAAAACAGAAATGGAAAGCACGCACACCTAGTGCATTACCAGAGATAATTTAATAATAAGAACGTTTTGTATAAAAGTGGGTACTCACAAAATGCAACTGACAAAAGGCCATAAACACAGTGCATGGACATGCACAGAACACAGGGTACAGCTAATGAGTTTCGGGGTGCACCCCTTTAGCCTAGCTGTGAGGAAGGTGGTGCGCCCTGAAACGCATTAGCTGTACCCCGTGTTCTGTGCATGTCCATGCACTGTGTTTATGGCCTTTTGTCAGTTGCATTTTGTAATTGTAAGTACCCACTTTTATACAAAAATGTATTATTATTAAATTATCTCTGGTAATGCACTAGGTGTACGCGCTTTCCATTTCTGTTTTTCTTGTAGTTCCTTTCGGATTACCCCATCTGAGAAAGGCAGCATCCACCTAGTTTTGGGATACCATATATACCTTTCACATCACCATTTTATCTGACATCTGTTACTCCACACTTTGGAAGACCTATTAGCGCTGGAAGTGACTGTGTGTAAACACAATCCATTCAGAGATATGCAGGTACCCTGTCATATATTAGTTGAAGCATTAAAAATTTAAGATCGATAAGTAGCCAGTCCTCCACTTCAGGATGACATAGCTAGACAGGTCTAAGCAAAGCAAAAAGCTATACTCCTATACTGCAGAACAAGTCACTGCTGTTATTTCCATTGTAAGTTGTGATGTAATGGGGGCAGTGGGCACAAACACAATATTTTTATTTATAGCATTTTAGTTATAGCATTACATAATTGTTGCTCCTCAGTTGCAAAGAAGATGCAAAAATCTATAATAATGCTTAGGAATTATTGGGTTGTGTATGCTACCCTAAAACTGCTGTGATACTCAGAGGATCCATTGCATTATTTATAAATTAGATTCACTTCAAGTTATGCAAATGTATGTCTTTGATTTATACGGGCAAATTGGCATGCACATAATTACAGCTAGTTAACTAGATATTGTATCTATTTATCTAGATGTATGTAGTAAGGAAAATGACCCCAAGGCAGTGATAACTAAAGTAATAGACCATTATAGTTTTCCAAATAAAGAGTCAATTACTGTGAGCTTGACAATTCCAAAACAAAAGGCAGTTTTATAGGGAAAGCTGTTATCTGTCTATAATTGTTCAAAGTGGCCCATCTTAGGTTACTACTCCAATTCTTATGCAAGGCGTTATACTACCTCTCTCTATTCTAAGCAAAACTGCTAGGCAAATAGTATTGCTTTAGCCTATCTACCTTCAAAGGCCAGATTAGATGTCCTGACAAGATATGTCCTTGCTGGGAGGA
The DNA here is from genome assembly GCA_028564925.1 of Lithobates sylvaticus. NCBI lineage: Eukaryota > Metazoa > Chordata > Amphibia > Anura > Ranidae > Lithobates > Lithobates sylvaticus. The sequence goes on from CM053026.1 coordinate 266,221,918, forward strand.
AGAGTGTTTGTTAAGATGTATTGAGGCTTCCCATGGCCTTTGTTTCCGTGTAGCTGAAATTAACAGTGCATTCAATTCAAAACACGTGAAAGCAGTCATCTAATGTTGTCTCTCACCTCTGATTACCTCATTCTCTAGTTTCCTACAGCTCAGGATAATTGATCATCATAACAGCCACCTAACTCTGGAATATACAGTGCCTTGAAAAAGTATTCATACCCCTTGACATTTTCCACATTTTGTCATGTTACAACCAAAAACGTAAATGTATTTTATTGGGATTTTATGTGATAGACCAACACAAAGTGCCACATAATTGTGAAGTAGAAGGAAAATGATAAATGGTTTTCAATTTTTTTTACAAAGAAATATGTGAAAAGTTTGGCGTGCATTTGTATTCAGTAATCTGATACCCATAACTAAAATGTAGTGGAACCAATTGCCTTCAGAAGTCACCTAATTAGTAAATAGAGTCCACCTGTGTGTAATTTAAGCTCAGTATAAATACAGCTGTTCTGTGAAGCCCTCAGAGGTTTGTTAGAGAACCTTAGTGAACAAACAGCATAGTGAAGGCCAAGGAACACACCAGACAGGTCAGGGATAAAATTGTGGAGAAGTTTAAAGCAACGTTAGGTTAAAAAATAATATCCCAAGCTTTGAACATCTCACAGAGCACTGTTCAATCCATCATCTGAAAATAGAAATAGTATGTCACAACTGCAAACCTACCAAGACATGGCCGTCCACCTAAACTGACAAGCCAGGCAAGGAGAGCGTTAATCAGAGAAGCAGCCAAGAGGCCCATGGTAACTCTGGAGGAGCTACAGAGATCCACAGCTCAGGTGGGAGAACCTGTCCACAAGACAACTATTAGTCGTGCACTCCACAAATCTGGCCTTTATGGAAGAATGGCAAGAAGAAAGCCATTGTTGAAAGAAAGCCATAAGAAGTCCCATTTCCAGTTAGCGAGAAGCCATGTGGGGGACACAGCAAACATGTGGAAGAAGGTGCTCTGGTCATATGAGACCAAATTTAAACTTTTTGGCCTAATAGCAAAATGCTATGTGTGGTGGAAAAACTAACACTGCACATCACCCTGAACACACCATCCCTACCCTAAAACATGGTGGTGGCAGCATCATGTTGTGGGGATGCTTTTCTTTAGCAGGGACAGGGAAGCTGGTCAGCTTTAATGGGAAGATGCCCTGCAGATCTGGCTGACCCAAACATCCTATTCTCAATGTCACACAACCTGATCTACAACAGATTATGTCATCCCCCGATCAATTGGTCATCCACTCTGACAGGTTTGGGCAGGCCAGGTCAATGCCAATTGTACATTTTGTGCAGGGGTCAGTAAAAGATGATACACACTAGAAAAGTATACTTTACTTAAAGCGGAGTTCCAGCCAAAAGTGGAAGCTCCGCTGATCTGCTTCCTCTCTCCTCGGGTACCACATTGGCACCTTTCAGGGGGGAGGGGGGATGGGTAACTGTTATCTGTCCCCGCTCCTGGGAGACTGCGCCATGGCGCTGTCCTTCAGAATTTTAGCCCCCCCTCTTCCTGCCTCCGCTTCCGGGCCAGTTAGAAAGTGCAGCGCACTTCGCACATGTGCAGTAGGGAAGCAGGTGTGAAGCTGAAAGGCTTCACTGCTGGTTTCCCTTACCATGAATGGCATCGGAAACACCCAAAAGCCAATCCGAAAATCGTCTGGGGTGCCAACATCACCAGCTCCCTGGACAGGTATGTGCCCTCATATTAAAAGTCAGCAGCTACTGTATTTGTAGCTGCTGACTTTTAATTTTTTTCCCCCCAGGCTGGAACACCGCTTTAAAAATCAATATATTAAAAAAGATAAAACCAACAACTACATCTTGTATACCTGGCCTAGATATCAGATAATAAACACTAACTTACAAAATATACAATGTACACTTAATTCAACTGGTATACACGCAATGTAAAAAATTGTACATTATACAGTCCTGTGATACCAAACACAGTGTATACCATTTTTGGTAAAAATGTTTTACTGTAAACTGATACTCAAGATCAGTCTCATTGACAGTGTGTTAAGAGAACCATATACTGTAGGTCTTACATCAGCATATTACCACTATATGAGGACTATTGTCAATAATATATGGTGACTCCTACTAATGAATGATATAATCCAAACCTGTAAAGAAATTAGACAATTGCTTTACATTCATATTATAAGAAATGAATTTGAAGCAATTTTGCTGATTTGATGCCTCCTTTGGATTATATCAATCATTAATAGGAGCCATTACATTACTTCATCATATTTTACTGTCAATAGTTATCATGAAGTGGCAATTTACTAAGTTAGCACCTATAATAGTCCCATTAACACACTTTTGATTAAACTGATCATAGGTATCAATTTACAGCAAAACATTTTTATCAGTAGTGATGTATGCTACATTTTGGTACCTCAGGATTTTATGATTTTTTTTATGATTGTGGGTGTACCAATTTAGATTAAGTGTACTTTGGATGTTTTGTATTTTTGTGTGTATTAACTAGACCAGGTTTTATAGAGGGTTTTAACTATTTTCAATGTGATTTTTGTGATAACGTATACTTTTCTTGTAAGTTTTTTTTTTAATGCTCTTTATTAATATCATTAGTGGAATTCCATGGTAGTACATACTGTATGTACACGTAGTACATAATAGTTCCTTAAAGAGGAAGTAAACCCTGATGGGTTTACTTCCTCTTTGTTTCCCTGCAAAGTTAAAACATAATGGGCTACTATGAAACAGGAGCCTGCGATGTCACCGCTGTCCCCTGGTGCACGGAGCCTCCATCTTTTTTGCGGGTATCGCGGCTCCAGCATATCGCCGTTAGCAGCGGCGCACTCAGTGCGCCTGTGCGCCACTGTCTATGGCGCATTCGCCGTAGACAGCGGTGCCTGTCTTTTTGCAAGTATCTCCTAAACCGTGTAGGTTTGGGAGATATTTCTTGGACCTACAGGTAAGCCTTAATCTAGGCTTACCTGTAGGTCAAAGCGGTTTGTAAGGGTTTACAACCACTTTAAGGCCAGGTTCACACTGGAACCGGCTGCGGATCGCACAGGTCAAGGCCGAATCTATGCCTGAATTTGGCCCTGAAACGGAGCCAAAGACACACTGTAGCAATGGAGGTGTGTGAACTGGCTCCATAGGGAGCCGGTCACATTCTCCTGCTATGTGAATTGGATGCGGTAAAATCCACATCCAATTCACATAGGTGTGAACCCGGCCTTAATCTAAATTCCTATGTTATATTGTTAACCATGGATTCTGCAGTTCTTTTGATATGTGTAACTTGGTCATTGCTCTTGTTCCAGTTAACAAAGCACAGGATATTTATTACTTTTGTCTATAATGGCAATGCCTAAACAGGTATAAGTTATCCACACAGGTGGAACTTCTTCAACCCTATTTAAATAGATAACCCTTTGATAACTTTTAGTACAGAGGTGTAAATGAGCATTCCCTGCTGATAACCTGCTGTTAAAAGCTGTTAAAAGCTCCATAGTTGTATATATATATATATATATATATATATATATATATATATATATATAAATATATATATATATATATATATATATATATATATATATACACAGTATCTCACAAAAGTGAGTACACCCCTCACATTTTTGTAAATATTTTATTCTATCTTTTCATGTGACAACACTGAAGAAATTACACTTTGCTACAATGTAGAGTAGTGAATGTACAGCTTGTATAACAGTGTAAATTTGCTGTCCCCTCAAAATAACTCAACACACATTAATGTCTAAACCGCTGGCAACAAAAGTTGCCCCGATCAGTTCGACCCAATTGGACCCTCCATTCGCCTCTATAGAGCAGCAGATGTAAACAAACTTGTGTCCGTTTACACCTGCCTACCTCCAATCCATTAAAAAAAAACAAGAACGGGTTTCTGTCCCCTACTGTATGGGCGGATCGGAGGGCCCATATTGTGGCCCGCAACCGATTACCAAGTCGCTTAAGTGGCCCTCGCTCTTCAAAAGGTTGGGCACCCCTGCAATAGGCTGTTAGCTCAACATTTTAGTTCTGGCCAATAGCCTCTTTTGCTGAGGGTTGTAATCCAGTGATATCTGATGAGGCATGAGATATTCCATAGACACCTACATTATCATTAATATCTGTGAAATCCATAGATGTTGGAGGACCGTTATCTAAATATTCTGGTTACCTTTTCATGCTGGTAGGACATCAGATGACAATCTGAATAATTCAGTGAGAAAATTTGCCTTGATTCCCCACCACCTGCTTAGTTAAAAACGATACATTTATAATCAGATCGTTAGCAGCATTCCAAAATTACATTGGGGGTTATTTACGAAAGGCAAATCCACTTTGCACTACAAGTGCACTTTTAAGTGCAGTCGCTGTAGATCTGAGGGGGACATGCAAGGAAAATAAAAAACAGCATTTTAGCTTGCACATGATTGGATGATAAAATCAGCAGAGCTTCCCTGCATTTAAGATCTTCCCCTCAGATCTACAGCGACTGCACTTCCAAGTGCACTTGTAGTGCAAAGTGGATTTGCCTTTCGTAAATAACCCCCATTGCTATTTAAGGGTTTTGTCTGTGTTTGTCTGTTTCTGTATTAGTACTTATGTAGGTAAAATCATGCTTGTGTGCTAATTGTCTTGTGCCTAAATTCCCCTAATGTTGATGTTTATGGTATTATATTACAAGCTCAATTGTAACTTATAAAGACAACAGGGATTTATAGCTACTAATCAAGTAAACATAGTTATCATATCAAAATTACCATCAGTGTCCTCAACGTCTTCGTCTTGTAGAGAACCAGTCAGATAATAAGAGGGGGCCAAGTGTCAATAGAGGAGGGGGGGTCAAAGGGAGCTAAGAAGCCCTTTACCTAAAATATTATGAAGTACTACATTTCTTTTTAGGTGAATCTGTCACCACTTATAGCCTCATTTAAACAATTCAGTTATAAATTATTTTATTGCACTTACTACTACCCCTTTTGGGCAATCTATTTGTTTGGTAATTGTAAAGTTATGGGCACTGGACAAATTATCTTTCCTGGTGGGCCCTTCTCCTGTTGTCCCCATCCAAGTAGCGGGAGTCTACACCAAGGCCCTTCTGGATACCGGAGCTCAAGTGACCCTCCTCTACAGAGACTTCTATGACAGGCACCTCAAGCACCTGCCATTGCCGAAGTTGGAAGAGCTAGAGATATGGGGCATTGATGATGGTTATCTACTGGTGAAGCTGACCTTCAATCCCTCTGTAGCTGGTAAAGCTGAGACCTTTGACACTTTGGCAGTGGTCTTCGCCCTCCAGGGGCCAGTAAGTGTTCTCTCATCATCGGGACGAATACTGATCTTGTCAGAAGACCTCTTGTCCAAGAGCCCGACACTTCAACTACAAGTGTGCACCCCATGTTGAGACAAGCCTATCAGCACCTGGTACAAGAACAGAAGGCCCCAGCTGAAGGAGTGGGAAAGATCTGGTGCTTGGACCATATGAGAAGGTGTTACAGCCTGGTGAAGTGGCCTGTTTATGGGCATCTGTCAAACTAAATTGGAAACAACCAGGCCCTTTCATTGTCCTTGAATCAGACAGAAAGAGAAAAGACATGGGAGATGATTCCCGAAGTGGTTTCAACCAAAGCCTTGCAAAGAAGTCACGGGAGGATCTCGGTCAGTGTCTGCAACATAACGGCCTCGCCAGTGAAGATGCCGGCTCAGATGTTGCTGGGACAAGTAAATCTGGCTACCCCAGTCTTACGGTCTGATTTGGTGGGGGAAGAAAAGGATGGGATCCCTGTCGAGGAGTTCTTTCCAAAGAACACGCCTCTCTCACCCGAATGGAAAGAAAGTGCCAAGACTCTTGAGATGGCAGGCGGCATTCTCGAAGAGTGAATTCGATGTGGGATGTGCAAAGAGGGCCAACCACCTGATCCGTCTTCAGAAGGATAAGCCGTTCAGAGAAAGAGTCTGGCGGATTCCTTTAGGAGACTTGAAAGATCTGCAGAATTGAAGAGAGCAGGTATCATCTGAGAATCCCAAAGTCCATACGCTTCTCTGATAGTGGTGGTACAGAAGAAAAATGGGTTGCTGAGGCTGTGTATCGACTACAGAACGCTAAACAGGAGGACCATTCCCGACCAGTACACCACCCCACGGATAGAAGATGCCTTGCAGTGCCTGTCAGGGGTAAGATGGTTCAGCGTGCTCGACCTGAAGAGCGGGTACTATCAAATCCCAATGCATCCTGAGGATCGGGAGAAGACTGCCTTCATTACCCCAGTAGGGTTCTTTGAATTCGACCATATGCCTCAGGGCTTGTCCGCATGGAGAAGATGGTGGGTGACATGACCCTGATAGAAGTGTTGGTGTATCTAGACGACATCATTGTCTTCGGGAAGACCTTAGAGGAGCAAAAAAGCGTCGTCTGGAGAAGGTCCTTAAGAGACTCCATGACGAGGGGTTGAAGCTCTCTGGAGAAGTGTCAGTTTTATCAACCCTCTGTCAACTACCTTGGTCACATTGTGTCTGCCGACGGAGTGGCCACTGACCCCCAGAAGCTGGAAGCCGTCACCTCCTGGCTGAGGTCTACTAATGTGACCGAACTCAGGTCATTTCTGGGATTCTGTTCTTATTACAGAAGATTCGTTGAGAGATTCGCTAAAATAGCTTGCCCACTTAATAAGCTACTGAAAAGCAAAGAGGAAGACGATGACCCAGATCCGACGAAGCCTGTCAGACCAGCTGGAGGGCCCAGAAAACCCAGAGAGTCCATTCAGGAACAGTGGACTGCCCAATGTGAAGAGGCCTTTAGGCAGCTGAAATGAAGCCTAACAACTGCTCCAGTCCTGGTCTATGCAGATCCAACCAAACCATATGAACTACACATTGACGCCAGTCGAGATGGGTTAGGCGGCGTGCTGCATCAAGAGCACGATGGCCACCTACGGCCTGTTGCCTATGTGAGTCGGAGCTTGACACCCACCAAGAAGAACTACCCCACACACAAACTTGAGTTTCTAGCCTTAAAGTGGGCAGTAGTGGATAAACGGAGGGATTATCTATATGGAGCGGAGTTCGTGATTAAGACCGACAATAATCCTCTCACCTACATCCTCACTATCGCCAAGTTGGATGCTACAGGTCATAGATGGTTGGCTGCCCTATCGGGGTATACCTTCAGCCTGAAGTATCGACCAGGGGACCGGAACAAAGACGCAGATGCTCTGTCAAGAAGGCCCCATTGTTCCAGAGACCCTCCAGAAGAATGGGCCCAGCTGACACCTGAAGGGGTGCACACCTTATATCAAGGAGCAGAACGCCAAGCCAGAGGGGGATCCATGGCCTAAGACATTGGAGTATCAGCCGCTGGTGTCCCCAGAAGTTATTGCAATGTCACCCAGGTCAGGGATGAAGGTCTACCAAAGCTTTCTAAGATGGACTTGTGAAGGGATCAGTTGGAAGACCCTCTCTGTAGCTTGGCATTAAAGGCTTTGGAGAGCCAACGTCCTTACTGACTCCCTAAAGGAAGCACACCTGTGGCACAGAGAATGGGATCAGTTGCAGCTGCACCAGGGGGTGATCTGAAGATCCTAAAGAGAAATTAATTTTTTTTCTACCGGAAAAACATAGGGAGGCTGTACTAACTGCCCTATACGACAACCATGGGCCGAGAGGACTTTCCACCTGGTGAGGGACCGATTCTACTGGCCCTGCATGTGAGCTGAAGTCGAGGGCTATTCCCACCCCTGCATCAGGTGCATCCAAAGGAAGACTCTGCCTCACCGATCTGTCCCATTGGGCCATCTTCAAAGCCAAGGACCCTTGGAGCTGGTGTGCATTGACTTTCTGTGCTTGGAGCCTGACCTGAGTGGACAAGGGGATATCCTGGTAGTGACTGACCACTTCACTCGGTACGCCCAGGCATTTCCCACAAGGGACCAACAAGCATCCACGATGGCCAAGCTCCTAGTGGAGAAGTTCTTTATGCACTATGGCCTGCCCCAACGTATACACTTGGATCAAGGTAGAGATTTCGAGAGAAGCCTCATCAAGAGACTTTTAGACCTGTTAGGCATTAGGAAGTCCAGAACCACCCCGTACCATCCTCAAGGGGATCCTCAACCAGAGAGATTCAACTGAACTCCCCTGGATATGCTTCAGAACAAAAGCAACACTCAGCACCGCAAATGATGCCACAGGATACTCTCCCTATCGTCTGATGTTCAAACGGGAGGCCCAGCTGCCAGTAGACTTGGCCTTTGGCACATCCCTGGACCATACCTCAGCAACCTCCCACAGAGGATATGTAGACCGCTTACGGAAAGTCTGAGGACCGCCTATGACAAGGCACAAGCTGCTTCAGATGTCTGAGGATTGAGGAAGAAAAAAACCTCAGGGTGTGGGTGCAGGACTTACACCTGGATGACAAGGTACTGCTGAGAAACCTGGGTGTCCCTGGGAAGCACAAGTTGGCTGACTGCTGGAAGTAGCAGCCATATGTCATTTGCAAGCATCTGCCAGGACTCCCAATGTATCAAATCAGGCCAGAAAGAAGTGCAGGACCGCTGAAGACTTGGCAATCGCAAGCATCTGTTGCCTCTGTCAGAAGCAGTTTGTGTGCCACCCCAGACAGATTTGCAGTCCACACCCATGGCCTCTCAGATAACAGACCAGTGACTAGGTCTCAGTCTGTGCCTCTAGATGAAGAGGATGAGGACAGTGAGGGTGAAGAGATGGGAATGGATTGGTTGTGGCCATCCCAAATATCAAGGCCTGCCACCCCCTTTTCTTCTCCTTCCAAGGCGACTGACACCGGGATGCTCAGGCCAGAAGTTCCTGAGTTTGTGCCTCTGAGTCCACCTCTTGAAGAGTTGGAAGACCCCCAATCTCCTCTGCTGACAGTAGATCCCAGAGACTTCCCATCCTTTAATGAAGAGGAAGATGAATCTGATTTGCAGGAAGAAGAAGATAAAGCTGTTGATGAGGAAGAGACCAGCGTGCCTGCAAACCCAGAGCCTAAAGAATAGCGAGAGCGAAGGGTTATTCACCCATCAAAAAGACTAACCTATGACACTCTGGGTGAAAGCTGGAACGACCCTAGCTCGCTCCCTGGCACATCTGGCTGGACAATTCCAGTTAGAGTGGCCTGTAGGCAAGACAACCTCCCCTCCTATGCTAGTTGGTGGGATCTTTATGCTAATGCAAACTGTTTGATTGCTTGTGTGAGTTAACCTGTTTTCCGCCGCGTGTTACTTTGAGAGCATGTAACAGGTTCCAGACTTTACTGCCATTGGAGGACCAAAGGTTCTTTGGTGGGGGTAGTATGTAGCGGCTGCTGCATAAGGATTACAGTGCCAGACTGACCAGGACTCTCATTGAACAGGGACATGGCTGCCAGTTCTGTAAGAGTGATTTCACCCCTCCCTCCTTTTCTTCTCACAGACATGACACAGGAGAGACAGCCTACTCTGCCCTTTCCCCTAAGTATTCATTGGCAGAATGAACTCAGCCAATCAAGGGAAGACTGTGTGAGGAGAAAGGAACTGTGGGATATGAAGTCCCAGCACAAAGCAGCCTGACTGACTTTTAAGGTGAAAGGACTGCAAATCCCAGGCTGCACTGCAGAGAGTCAACAGAATTGTGGGAGAGACTATAAAAGTACAGGGCAGACTAGGCCCAAGGCTCTTTGTTTCCTGGATCCCCTCATGTGGACACCATCCCTTCGCTGTGAGAGGGGAATTGCGGCCTACCATGCGGTGTACCACATTTCAACCCGGATGAGAGGGGCCTGGCTCTGTTTGCTGTTTATCTGACATCCATCCAGCACCACTCCCGTCGCCTGCCAACCTGTGTACTGAGCTTCACATTGGGAGATTGATACGGCGGATCCGCTGCACGAGTGTCGCTACATAAGTTACTGTCCGAAAGGCATCGAATCGGCCTGGTCATTGGTGAGAGGGCAGTCACCCACCTTTACAAATCCTTTCTCACAGTTTCACTGGGACACTTTGCACAGACATCTCTACCTTACAAATATTTTATTGAACCTGCTTTGAACACTGTGCAGAAACACCTTTAGCTTTTCTCATTTCAAGAAACCTATTGCTTGCTACTACACCTTATTGGATAAAAGTTAATGAGCTCCTCCATGCCAGTGAAGACCATCAGATCTGCAACAGGGACATTACTGTCATTGCAGCTATAAGGGCCCTTATACTATTATAAAACAGAATAAAAACCGCGCTACAACTAATACATATTGGGTTAGGCTGCTGCTCAAAGTGGGATACACACACACAGACACATATAAAAGAAAAAAAGCTGCGCCAAAAAAAGGAAAAAACATACAATGGTATCTAATGCGATTTAAGCAATAAATAAGGAGTGCCCCACAAAATGGCGTTCTTAATAATGAGAACTAACACTGTCCTCAGAGAATCTCATGTCCCCTTTTAGATTGACAGTCTATGGCAGCACAATAGCCTGAAGGTAGTGATGGAAACAAAAATGAACTGTTCACCAATGTCCCAATGGAAGCAAATCAGAAAACAAAGATGGTAAATGTTCCTGGTGTTCAAAAAACATAAGATGAGGCACCCGGTGACTTGGAAATGACGGCAATGGTGAACACAGTGCCCGACACCCTTATAAAATGGCTGCTTACCAAAGAGCAGAGATAAGAAGGCTCTGCTATTATGCTGGGCGACCACAGGCTGCGATTCCTCCTATTTCCAAGGAGCGGAGATAAGAAGGCTCTGCTAGTATGCTGGACGACCAAAAGCTGCGATTCCTCCTATTTCCTTATGATAGCAAATCGAAATTCCAAATGATGTGGATATGGGGGACCGCTTGCTCACATGGGGTCCATATGGGAAGTGAAGGAGAAAAAACAGCCCATAGCGTGAATCCGATACAAAACATTTATTAAAACAAGATACGAAACACTTACATTTATCCAAATGTTTGAAAGTGCATAAAAAAAGCCGGCCGGCAATTGTAGGAGCCCGTCCTCCTCTTAGTCGTTTGGTGGCGTCACTGCGTGCCCTCCCAGACCAGTTTCGACAAATGTGTCTTTCTCAATGGGGAACTATTAGTGCCCCATGATTACGTCATTCTCTGACGAAACGCGTAGGGAGGAGCGACGTGCTGACGTCATCGCGTTCTACGTCCACCAGCACGGGCGTGTACTGCTGCCGGCCGGCCACAAATTTTTAAACTTTTTAATCTGTTTTGTACCCACGCTTATTTGGCGTCTTTTTTTGGCTAAATAAATTTGTTGGATCCCACCAATGGTGTGTCCTTTTGTCCCCCTTTTTCATTTGGGTAACTCTTTCGGAGATCAATGGATTAACCCTCGTAGCTGCGGATTTTATGAACCATTACCATCAGTGGTGAGCCCTTCATCTACCCGCATCTGAGGTAATCAGCATCCATACCTGAGACAGAATACCGGGAGTGGTGGAACCAGGATACCCCAGAGGAAAAGGCCTTGGCTGGGCTATAGCCACACGCGATCTCCCCTATTTCCATCTGGTAAGCCTGCATTTTGCCTGGTGGTGGGATCACTGTAGCACTCGTCACTTTATCTCCTGGATATCTCTTTGAAAAGTCACCTCTTGCATGGTTGATGTCATTTCACTGCTGTTTTTGATTGGACATTTTTGCTGCACTTGGACATTCCGTAGGATTGATTATCATTTGTTTTAACACAGTGTCGGATATCCTCAGATTTGCACTATCCATGACGGACATATATTAGTCTTTATTGTCTCACGGACTATCTGTTCATTATTACACTTACTATTGGGTGTTATCATCACTATTATTATCATCATTTGTATTTGTCATATTTATCACCATTAGCAATATTTGGTTAATTCAATTATTATTGTCACAATTTATATTTCACCTAGCGCAGCCTTTTTTTACTGTTTTTACGTTTCTATGCTTATCACATGTGGTTGCTGCTTATTTTTAATTTTTTGCTAGTCCAGCGCAATTTTTTTGCATTATATCCAATCAGAGAATAATCAGCTCTGGAGGGAGAACTCCGCCAAATTTTAAATAAAAAAACGTCATGGGTTCCCCCTCCAGGAGCATACCAGGCCCTGAGGTCTGGTATAGATTTTAAGGGCAACCCCCTACGCCGAAAAAAACGGCGTGGGGGTCCCCCCAAAATCCATACCAGACCCTTATCCGAGCACGCAGGAGGATGCTGGGACTGTGACATCATATGGGGGCGGGGTCACCATGTGACATGAGCATGTGACCCCGCCCCCTGTCCCTATATAAGTCACAACACAGCGTGTCTCTGCCATTCCGGGCCAGAGAGAGCGACGAGTCAACATCGGAAGAAGAAGAAGACGGCGCAGAAGGCGGCGACAGCGGCAAGAACAGAAGAGACCCCGGAAGACCCCCGAAGGCGGAACGAGACCCCCAGACGAAGGCGGGCGCAGGGCGCCCCCTTCCCCAAAGCACCCACCCCCCATGTTGAGGGAATGCGGCCTGGTACGGTTCAGGAGGGGGGGGGCGCTCGCTCGTCCCCACCCCCTTTCCTGACCGGCCAGGCTGCGTGCTCGGATAAGGGTCTTGTATGGATTTTTCGTTTTTTCGGCATAGGGGGTTGCCCTTAAAATTCATACCAGACCTAAGGGCCTGGTATGCTCCTGGAGGGGGAACCCATGCCGGTTTTTTATTTAAAATTTGGCGTGGAGTTCCTCCTCAAGGAGACACTGTTGCGTCCATATAGATGGAGATCCGATTTGGAGGCGACTTCCATTGAAATCAATGGGTACAAGTCGCCTAGAAGTCGGATTGAAGTAGTACAGGAACCTTTTCTGAAGTCGGAGCGACTTCAGTAGCGTTCATTAAGACGGCTTTCATTCACTTGCATGTAATTTCTGATGTCAAGCGACTTGACATGTCGAGTCGCCCCCCAAGTCGCGGTAGTGTGAACAGGCTCTAACGGACTAAACAAATTTAAGCAGCTCCTTCAGGGGTATCGCTACACATACATAGGGGTCTTGTGTGTTTTTTTTTTATTATGGTGAGTACTAAAAAACTAAAACTAAAAGTATTCTTAATTTTTCCTTGGTAAATAGAAAAGCAGGTGGTGCTCTCTTTTTACGTTTTCCATGCTCTACTCACTTTGCTGGAAAAAATGTTTGTTTACAGTGCTCAGTAACTAAAGCTGAAACTTAGGCCCCTTTCACACTGGGGCGGTTTGCAGGCGTTATTGCGCTAAAAATAGTGCCTGCAAACCGACCCAAGACAGCTGTTGCTGTGTCTTCAGTGTGAAAGCCCGAGGGCTTTCACACTGAATCTGTGCGCTTGCAGGACGCTGGAAAATGTCCTGCAAGCAGCATCTTTGGCTCGCTGTAGGAGCAGTATATTTACCGCTCCTATAGCGCCCGTTCCCAGTGAAAACAATGGGGCAGCGCTCCGAACCCGCCCGCAAAACGCCGCGGCAGCGGCGTTTTGCGGGCGGTAATAACCCTTTTTCGGCCGCTCGCGGGGGGTAAAACCACCCCGCTAGCGGCCGAAATGCGCCGCTAAAACGACGGTGAAGCGGCGCTAAATATAGCGTTGCTTTACCGCCAGCGCCCCCAACGCCCCAGCTCATTTTCCTTTAGTTAATCAACCTCATAGTCTGTTGCTTCTGTTGGCTCTTCCTGGTGTTCCCCTGGTTAATTTCCTTGTTCCAAGCACCTTACATCACATCCATCCTGAGGTCCTTGCTCACCATTGACCACTCAGAAGGTCGCCACCTGTTGGAGACTTATTGATGCTCTTTAACCACTTCAACCCCGGAAGGATTTGCCCCCTTCCCGACCAGGCCATTTTTTGTTATACGGCACTGCGTGGCTTTAACTGACAAGTGACAAAATTTATGTCCTTTTTTTCCCACAAATAGAGCTTTCTTTTGGTGGTGTCTGATCACCTCTGCGGTTTTATTTTTTGCGCTATAAACCAAAAAAGTGCCAATTTTGAAAAAAAAAACACAATATTTAGAACTCCCCCCCCCAAAAAAAAAAAAAAAAAAATGAATTTCTTCATCAGTTTAGGCCGATATGTATTCTTCTACATGGTTTTGGCAAAAAAAAATCACAATAAGCGTATATTGATTAGTTTGCGCAAAAGTTATAGCTTCTACAAAATAGGGGGTAGATTTATGGCATTTTTATTATTATTATTTTTTTTTTACTAGTAATGGCGGTGATCTGCGATTTTTATGGGGACTTCAAAATTGCGACGGACTCATCGGACACTTTTGACACTTTTTGGGGACCAATGACATTTTTACAGCGATCAGAGCAAAAAATAGCCACTGATTACTGTATAGATGTCACTGGCAGGGAAGGGGTTAACTGTGTTCCCTAGGTGTGTTTCTAACTGTGGAGGGAATGTGGCTGACTATAGGAGGAGAGAGATCGTTGTTCCTACTTAGTAGGAGCACACGATTTGTCTCCTCTCCCCTGACAGAACCAGGATTTGTGTGTTTACACACACAGATCCCGGTTCTCACTCTGTCACAAGCGATCGCGGGTGCCCAGCGGTCATCGTGCCTGCCGGGCATGCGCATTGGCTCCAGGGACACGTTACAGTCTTAAAGAGCCAACGTACAGCTACGACGGCTCGCACAGCTGTGCCAAACTGCCGCAGTATAACTGCGGCGGCTGGTCAGGAAGTGGTTAACCACTTCTGGACCACCCCACGCAGATATACGGCGGCAGGGTGACCCTCCTGCATGAAATCACGTACCTACTGTGCCGGCGACCCGCTCCTGCTGTGATTGGACACAGCGGGAGCCAATCGTGTCTGCCGGGATCCGGCGATCGCTCTGAGGAAAGGCAGAAAGGCAAAATGTAAACAAGGCAGACCGCCATTCTGACAGAGGGGAAAATGGAGATCTTGTCTTTCTGCTAAGCAGAAAGACTGATCTCTGTTTTCCTCTAGTTAAAGCACATACCCCACAGTTAGAAAGCACTCAAGGGGGCACATTTAACCCTTTGATCGCCCCTGATGTTAACCCTTTCCCTGCCAGTGTCATTTGTACAGTGACTGTGCATTTTTTTTAGCACTGATCACTGTATTGGTGTCACTGGTCCCCAAAGTGTCACATAGTGTTAAATTTGTCCGCCGCAATGTCTCAGTCCCGCAAAAAAAATCGCTGATCGCCTCCATTACTAGTAAAAAAATAAAAAAATTCCATAAATATATCCCATAGTTTGTAGGCCCTATAACTTTTGCGCAACTTTTGCTTATTGGGATTTTTTGTTAGCAAAAATATGTAACAGAATACATATTGGCCAAAATTGATTGATATGTTTTATAGCAGAAAGTAAGAAACGTTTTGTTTTTCAAAATTGTCAGTATTTTTTTTTGTTTATAGCACAAAAAATAAAAAACACAGAGGTGATTAAATACCACTAAAAGAAATCTCTATTTGTGGGAAAAAAAGAACATCAATTTTATTTGGGTACAGTGTTGCAGGTGCGATTATCAGTTAAAGCAACGCAGTGCCGTATTGCAAAAAATGGTCTGGTCATGAAGGGGGTAAAACCTCCCGAGGCTGAAGTGGTTAATACCTTATACATGTGAGTGCATAATTATTGTTTGTCATTTTTTATAAATGTTTTAATAATCGCTACACTTAGGTAGCAGCACTTTTCTTTCCTTCTTTTTTTCTTTTATACTTAGTTCAGAGGGCAATGCAGAGCTTAAACCAAAGACAGACAAAGACCAAGACCCATAATACTCTTTGATACTAAAGTCATGAGTAAAACCTGGATTTAATGTATGTAGTGGCCATAACCCTTGATGGGGTGGCCTTAACCCTCGATGGGGCGGCCTTAACTTTTGGGCTTACCAGTTACATCCGCTTGGCTTGTTAATCCATGTCCAGGGATTCCCAGGGTTGGTACCCAACAACTTCGGATGCTGACACCATAAAAGTCCTTTTAGAAAGGTTTTTATTTGCAGGGGTAACATCCAACAAACAAAGTCTCGAATGGGAACAGATGGCAAGGGTGAAGAAACTCAGGCACCTTGAACTGCTGACAATTTAAATGTCACCGCTACATGTATATCAGTAAATCAAAAATATTTTTTATAAACAGTAAAAAAAAAAAAATCAAATTTCCGTTTAAAAACATAACACGATTATTGGCCCAAACCCACTGTAGTTTTATTTTATTTTTTTAAGTGTGAGAATATTAAAGAGGTTGTTAACCTCCCTTTACACTTTGTACCTATAGGTAAGCCTAGAATAAGGCTTACCTATAGGTACTGTAAATATCTCCTAAACTTGCACCATTTAGGAGATATTTACAGTATACTGCACCGATGATGTCATTGGCGCATGCACTCTAAAGAAACGGGCACCCGTGCCGTTTCTTTAGTAGCGAGTGCCGTGACCGGCGGGAGTGACATCATGCAGCTCTGACCAGTCACAGAGCCACCAGAGTCCATGGCCCCGGAAGGAAGACAGGCGAAGATGGATGCGGCTTGCAGCATGGATGCCACAGGCTTTGTTTGCAGGTAAGTGTCCTATAATGTGCTAGTATGTGATGCATACTAGCACATTATGTCTTTACTTTGCAGGGGAGGGATTTTTTTTATTAAGGATTTTACTTCCTCTTTAAGGATATATTGCATATGACAATCCTACTTATGTTTTTAAATGTAATCCCCAGTTGGCAGAAAGATTTCAAGTGAAGGAAATCCCAGAGGAACTCAGGTTAAATAAATAGACCTCAGTGAGAGTTCTTGTTCATCATTGTTACAGAACAGCATGGATGACTCTGACCCCCTATTGAATACATTATTTCTTGTTCAGTGCTTCGAAAATTGGTTAAAAATGTTATATTATAATAAAACTTTATCATGACTGTCATCTGACATAGTTGTGACCTCTGGAAGCACGATTGCAAGAAAAATGGAATATCCACACTGATTTTTTGCAAATAACATTATATGCAGGACATTATATGAAGGTAAGAGTAAATTCTTGTTCTAGAATTTCTTACATTGTGTTCTATCATCTGCCACTAATGTTTAAAAATGTACTCCACCCAAAACTGGAACCAGAATTCAGAACCAGAAAAACAGATATTCCAATTCCCTACAAGCTCTAATACAAGTTTGGAGAACGTTTCCACCATGGGACCACGACCAACTTTCTGCACTTTATCCAAAACTAGACAATATCTTGCCTTGAGGTCCTCTTCAGAAACATCTTAGTAACCTAAAATTAGTATGTACAGAAATGTTTATGGAAGGAATGATTTCCTAATGTGAAAGAACTGTAGCGTGTTCTCTTTTCAAAGCAAGATATTGGGGTTTATTTACTAAAGCTGGAGAGTGCTAAATCAGTCTTACTTCTGCATAGAAACCAATCTGCTTCTAACCTCAGCTTGTTCAATTAGGCTTTGGCAATAAAACCTGGATGCTGATTGGTTTCTATGCAGAAGTGAGCCTGATTTTGCACTCTCCAGCTTTAGTAAATAAACCCTATTGTATTTTAAAATCACCTAATACAACATCCCTTTTGTGCAACAGGGTTGGCTTAATATGAAGTAGTAAACCTTGACACCAGAGACAATTTGTGTTTGTACCAGTTCTCTCCACTACATATTGCCGGTTGACAGTACAGTCAGAGGAAAAATAACTTTTTCTTGCTTTAGATTGGTGTAGCATGTTGAAGATAAGTTGATGACTGGCCAGACATTGGACCTACTGTACCTCTTTATTGTCCCCTGGATGTGTCCAGCTGTTGTGGAGGTCTGTATAAACAATGTTTTTATCCATATCCAATAGGCATATTTATAAAGCAGTAAATGTGGTATTCAACAAACATTCACTGCTGCTCAATTAATAACTAATTTAAAACACATGCACCAAGAGGATACACCTAAAGTGAATGTTTAGTAAATGTCAGATTTATCGCTTTATAAACAGTCCCCAAATGGTGTTTACTTGCGTTCTTCTTAACTTAAAAAAAATGTAATGTTGTTGGAGTGATGGCTCTTCCACTGCCATTTGTTAACATTTTATAATTTCATAATTTGTGAGAATAATTTTTTTCTACATAATATATATATATATATATATATATATATATATATATATATATATATATATATATATATATATAGTAAGATTGAGGTGATCAGACTAAAGCGGTAGGTGCGTTTTCAATGAGTGCTGCAGTCAAAAATTGTATTTTTTAAGGGCATGGTAGCCCACTTTTATTTGAAAGAGTGGAAAAGTTCAGAAAGACATCAGTAGCCCACGCAGGGGGTTCCACCATTACTGTATCCTGCAAAATCAGGATTTTTTCAGCCTCCTGGCTTACTCTTTACCACATGGCTGTTTCAGGCCTCCAGCTTAGGCCTAAGATCTGCTCCTCAGACCAAAAGAGTTTCTTATGCCGCGTACAAACGATCGGAAATTTGGCCAGCAAATGACCGATGAGAGCTTTCGATCGGAAAATGCGACCGTGTGTATGCTCCATCAGACTTTTGCTGGCCGAATTCCTGCCAGCATAAGATTGAGAGCATGCGCTCTATTTTTCGGTCAGGAAAAGTTCCTATCCGAAAATCGTCTGTATGCAATTCGGATGCGCAAAAAATCACGCATGCTCGGAAACAATTCAACACATGCTCTGAAGCATTGAACTTAATTTTCTCGGCTTGTCATAGTGTTGTATGTCACTGCGTTCTTGACGGTCGAAAGTTCAGAGAACTTTTGTGTGACTGTGTGTATGCAAGACAAGCTTGAGCGGAATTCCATCGGAAAAACCATCCAAGATTTTTCGGATGGAAATTCCACTAGTGTGTATGCGGCATTAGAGTCAAGCTCTCTCCTAGCTTACTCCCGATTAAGGATGGGCCCGGTGCTCGATGCGAACCCACGTTCGCATCGAGCACCGGGCGTTCGCTCGCTCGGCGAGCCCAGAACTATTTTGGCCGCTCGCATCACGTTCGTGTGATGCGAGCGGCCCCGCAATGCATTGCGGCCGGCGCGGCCGACGCAGTGCATTGCTGGCTGATGATTGGCCAAGCATGCACTGTGACCCCGCATGCTTGGCCAATCACAGCCCCGGAAACTCGAAGAGCCATAATTGGCTACAGGCAGGACGCCTGTAGCCAATTACAGCTCAGGGGCTGTAGTACACGCCCCCCCCTATAAATCGCCGCCACGCCGTCTGCGCCGGTCACATGCTGTTCCGGCGCAGATTGAGCAGGCTGTTTCTGTGACACTCTGCTGCATTTAGATAGATAGAGAGATTCACTTGCAGAGATTGAGTTAGATAGATTCAGTTACAAAGATTGATTGACAAAGAGGGGCTTGTAGTGTGCTCGTGGCAGGCAGGCAGAGCTCCTATATTTTGTTACCAGAAGCACCTATAGGACTTGTAGTGTGTTCGTGGCAGGCAGGCAGAGCTCCTATATTTTGTTACCAGAAGCACCTATAGAACTTGTAGTGTGTTCGTGGCAGGCAGGCAGAGCTCCTATATTTTGTTCCCAGAAGCACCTATAGGACTTGTAGTGTGTTCGTGGCAGGCAGGCAGAGCTCCTATATTTTGTTACCAGAAGCACCTATAGGACTTGTAGTGTGTTAGTGGCAGGCAGGCAGAGCTCCTATATTTTTGTTACCAGAAGCACCTATAGGACTTGTAGTGTGTTCGTGGCAGGCAGGCAGAGCTCCTATATTTTGTTACCAGAAGCACCTATAGGACTTGTAGTGTGTTAGTGGCAGGCAGGCAGAGCTCCTATATTTTGTTACCAGAAGCACCTATAGGACTTGTAGTGTGTTCGTGGCAGGCAGGCAGAGCTCCTATATTTTGTTCCCAGAGGCACCTATAGGACTTGAAGTGTGTTAGTCCCATTACACACACAGAGCTATATTTTCTTCCCAGAAGCACCTATAGGACTTGAAGTGTGTTAGTCCCATTACACACACAGAGCTATATTTTCTTCCCAGAAGCACCTATAGGACTTGAAGTGTGTTAGTCCCATTACACACACAGAGCTATATTTTCTTCCCAGAAGCACCTATAGGACTTGAAGTGTGTTAGTCCCATCACACACACAGAGCTATATTTTCTTCCCAGAAGCACCTATAGGACTTGAAGTGTGTTAGTCCCATCACACACACAGAGCTATATTTTGTTCCCAGAAGCACCTATAGGACTTGAAGTGTGTTAGTCCCATTGCACACACAGAGCTATATTTTCTTCCCAGAAGCACCTATAGGACTTGAAGTGTGTTAGTCCCATTACACACACAGAGCTATATTTTCTTCCCAGAAGCACCTATAGGACTTGAAGTGTGTTAGTCCCATCACACACACAGAGCTATATTTTCTTCCCAGAAGCACCTATAGGACTTGAAGTGTGTTAGTCCCATTACACACACAGAGCTATATTTTGTTCCCAGAAGCACCTATAGGACTTGAAGTGTGTTAGTCCCATTACACACACAGAGCTATATTTTCTTCCCAGAAGCACCTATAGGACTTGAAGTGTGTTAGTCCCATTACACACAAAGAGCTATACTTTGTTCCCAGAAGCACCTATAGGACTTGAAGTGTGTTAGTCCCATTACACACACAGAGCTATATTTTCTTCCCAGAAGCACCTATAGGACTTGTAGTGTGTTCGTGGCAGGCAGGCAGAGCTCCTATATTTTGTTACCAGAAGCACCTATAGGACTTGTAGTGTGTTCGTGGCAGGCAGGCAGAGCTCCTATATTTGTTCCCAGAGGCACCTATAGGACTTGAAGTGTGTTAGTCCCATTACACACACAGAGCTATATTTTGTTCCCAGAAGCACCTATAGGACTTGAAGTGTGTTAGTCCCATTACACACACAGAGCTATATTTTGTTCCCAGAAGCACCTATAGGACTTGAAGTGTGTTAGTCCCATTACACACACAGAGCTATATTTTCTTCCCAGAAGCACCTATAGGACTTGAAGTGTGTTAGTCCCATTACACACACAGAGCTATATTTTCTTCCCAGAAGCACCTATAGGACTTGAAGTGTGTTAGTCCCATTACACACACAGAGCTATATTTTCTTCCCAGAAGCACCTATAGGACTTGAAGTGTGTTAGTCCCATTACACACACAGAGCTATATTTTCTTCCCAGAAGCACCTATAGGACTTGAAGTGTGTTAGTCCCATTACACACACAGAGCTATATTTTGTTCCCAGAAGCACCTATAGGACTTGAAGTGTGTTAGTCCCATCACACACACAGAGCTATATTTTCTTCCCAGAAGCACCTATAGGACTTGAAGTGTGTTAGTCCCATTACACACACAGAGCTATATTTTGTTCCCAGAAGCACCTATAGGACTTGAAGTGTGTTAGTCCCATTACACACACAGAGCTATATTTTCTTCCCAGAAGCACCTATAGGACTTGAAGTGTGTTAGTCCCATCACACACACAGAGCTATATTTTGTTCCCAGAAGCACCTATAGGACTTGAAGTGTGTTAGTCCCATTACACACACAGAGCTATATTTTCTTCCCAGAAGCACCTATAGGACTTGAAGTGTGTTAGTCCCATAACACACACACACAGAGCTATATTTTGTTCCCAGAAGCACCTATAGGACTTGAAGTGTGTTAGTCCCATTACACACACAGAGCTATATTTTCTTCCCAGAAGCACCTATAGGACTTGAAGTGTGTTAGTCCCATTACACACACAGAGCTATATTTTCTTCCCAGAAGCACCTATAGGACTTGAAGTGTGTTAGTCCCATCACACACAAAGAGCTATACTTTGTTCCCAGAAGCACCTATAGGACTTGAAGTGTGTTAGTCCCATCACACACACAGAGCTATATTTTGTTCCCAGAAGCACCTATAGGACTTGAAGTGTGTTAGTCCCATCACACACACAGAGCTATATTTTGTTCCCAGAAGCACCTATAGGACTTGAAGTGTGTTAGTCCCATTACACACACAGAGCTATATTTTGTTCCCAGAAGCACCTATAGGACTTGAAGTGTGTTAGTCCCATTACACACACAGAGCTATATTTTCTTCCCAGAAGCACCTATAGGACTTGAAGTGTGTTAGTCCCATCACACACAAAGAGCTATACTTTGTTCCCAGAAGCACCTATAGGACTTGAAGTGTGTTAGTCCCATCACACACACAGAGCTATATTTTGTTCCCAGAAGCACCTATAGGACTTGAAGTGTGTTAGTCCCATCACACACACAGAGCTATATTTTCTTCCCAGAAGCACCTATAGGACTTGAAGTGTGTTAGTCCCATCACACACACAGAGCTATATTTTGTTCCCAGAAGCACCTATAGGACTTGAAGTGTGTTAGTCCCATTACACACACAGAGCTATATTTTGTTCCCAGAAGCACCTATAGGACTTGAAGTGTGTTAGTCCCATCACACACACAGAGCTATATTTTGTTCCCAGAAGCACCTATAGGACTTGAAGTGTGTTAGTCCCATTACACACACAGAGCTATATTTTCTTCCCAGAAGCACCTATAGGACTTGAAGTGTGTTAGTCCCATCACACACACAGAGCTATATTTTCTTCCCAGAAGCACCTATAGGACTTGAAGTGTGTTAGTCCCATTACACACACAGAGCTATATTTTCTTCCCAGAAGCACCTATAGGACTTGAAGTGTGTTAGTCCCATCACACACACAGAGCTATATTTTGTTCCCAGAAGCACCTATAGGACTTGAAGTGTGTTAGTCCCATCACACACACAGAGCTATATTTTCTTCCCAGAAGCACCTATAGGACTTGAAGTGTGTTAGTCCCATTACACACACAGAGCTATATTTTGTTCCCAGAAGCACCTATAGGACTTGAAGTGTGTTAGTCCCATTACACACACAGAGCTATATTTTCTTCCCAGAAGCACCTATAGGACTTGAAGTGTGTTAGTCCCATCACACACACAGAGCTATATTTTTGTTCCCAGAAGCACCTATAGGACTTGAAGTGTGTTAGTCCCATTACACACACAGAGCTATATTTTCTTCCCAGAAGCACCTATAGGACTTGAAGTGTGTTAGTCCCATCACACACACAGAGCTATATTTTGTTCCCAGAAGCACCTATAGGACTTGAAGTGTGTTAGTCCCATTACACACACAGAGCTATATTTTGTTCCCAGAAGCACCTATAGGACTTGAAGTGTGTTAGTCCCATTACACACACAGAGCTATATTTTCTTCCCAGAAGCACCTATAGGACTTGAAGTGTGTTAGTCCCATCACACACACAGAGCTATACTTTGTTCCCAGAAGCACCTATAGGACTTGAAGTGTGTTAGTCCCATCACACACACAGAGCTATATTTTGTTCCCAGAAGCACCTATAGGACTTGAAGTGTGTTAGTCCCATCACACACACAGAGCTATATTTTGTTCCCAGAAGCACCTATAGGACTTGAAGTGTGTTAGTCCCATTACACACACAGAGCTATATTTTGTTCCCAGAAGCACCTATAGGACTTGAAGTGTGTTAGTCCCATTACACACACAGAGCTATATTTTCTTCCCAGAAGCACCTATAGGACTTGAAGTGTGTTAGTCCCATCACACACACAGAGCTATACTTTGTTCCCAGAAGCACCTATAGGACTTGAAGTGTGTTAGTCCCATCACACACACAGAGCTATATTTTGTTCCCAGAAGCACCTATAGGACTTGAAGTGTGTTAGTCCCATCACACACACAGAGCTATATTTTCTTCCCAGAAGCACCTATAGGACTTGAAGTGTGTTAGTCCCATCACACACACAGAGCTATATTTTGTTCCCAGAAGCACCTATAGGACTTGAAGTGTGTTAGTCCCATTACACACACAGAGCTATATTTTTTCCCAGAAGCACCTATAGGACTTGAAGTGTGTTAGTCCCATCACACACACAGAGCTATATTTTGTTCCCAGAAGCACCTATAGGACTTGAAGTGTGTTAGTCCCATCACACACACAGAGCTATATTTTGTTCCCAGAAGCACCTATAGGACTTGAAGTGTGTTAGTCCCATCACACACACAGAGCTATATTTTGTTCCCAGAAGCACCTATAGGAGTTGAAGTGTGTTAGTCCCATACACACACAGAGCTATATTTTTTCTTCCCAGAAGCACCTATAGGACTTGAAGTGTGTTAGTCCCATCACACACACACAGAGCTATATTTTGTTCCCAGAAGCACCTATAGGACTTGAAGTGTGTTAGTCCCATCACACACACAGAGCTATATTTTGTTCCCAGAAGCACCTATAGGACTTGAAGTGTGTTAGTCCCATCACACACACAGAGCTATATTTTGTTCCCAGAAGCACCTATAGGACTTGAAGTGTGTTAGTCCCATCACACACACAGAGCTATATTTTGTTCCCAGAAGCACCTATAGGACTTGAAGTGTGTTAGTCCCATCACACACACAGAGCTATATTTTGTTCCCAGAAGCACCTATAGGACTTGAAGTGTGTTAGTCCCATCACACACACAGAGCTATATTTTGTTCCCAGAAGCACCTATAGGACTTGAAGTGTGTTAGTCCCATTACACACACAGAGCTATATTTTGTTCCCAGAAGCACCTATAGGACTTGAAGTGTGTTAGTCCCATCACACACACAGAGCTATATTTTTGTTCCCAGAAGCACCTATAGGACTTGAAGTGTGTTAGTCCCATCACACACACAGAGCTATATTTTCTTCCCAGAAGCACCTATAGGACTTGAAGTGTGTTAGTCCCATCACACACACAGAGCTACCTATTGATTCCCATTCCCAGAAGCACCTATAGGACTTGAAGTGTGTTAGTCCCATTACACACACAGAGCTATATTTTCTTCCAGAAGCACCTATAGGACTTGAAGTGTTTTAGTCCCATCATCACACAGAGCTACAGCAGCTATTTTCCCATTTTCCAGAAGCACCTATAGAAAGTGTGTTAGTCCCACCACACAGGACTTGAGAGTGTGTTAGTCCCATCACACACACAGAGCTATATTTTCTTCCCAGAAGCACCTATAGGACTTGAAGTGTGTTAGTCCCATCACACACACAGAGCTATATTTTCTTCCCAGAAGCACCTATAGGACTTGAAGTGTGTTAGTCCCATCACACACACAGAGCTATATTTCTTTGTTCCCAGAAGCACCTATAGGACTTGAAGTGTGTTAGTCCCATCACACAGAGCTCCTCTATTTTCTTTGCAGAAGCACCCACAGGACTTCTAGTGTGTTAGTGGCATCACACAGAGCTCCTATATATTTCTTCTCAGCAGCACCCACAGGACTTCTAGTGTGTTAGTTAGTGCATCACACAGAGCTCCTCTATTTTCTTTGCAGAAGCACCCATAGGACTTCTAGTGTGTTAGTGGCATCACACAGAGCTCCTATATATTCTTCTCAGCAGCACCCACAGGACTTCTAGTGTGTTAGTGGCATCACACAGAGCTCCTCTATTTTCTTTGCATAAGCACCCACAGGACTTCTAGTGTGTTAGTGGCATCACACAGAGCTCCTCTATTTTCTTTGCATAAGCACCCACAGGACTTCTAGTGTGTTAGTGGCATCACACAGAGCTCCTCTATTTTCTTTGCAGAAGCACCCACAGGACTTCTAGTGTGTTAGTGGCATCACACAGAGCTCCTATATATTCTTCTCAGCAGCACCCACAGGACTTCTAGTGTGTTAGTGGCATCACACAGAGCTCCTCTATTTTCTTTGCATAAGCACCCACAGGACTTCTAGTGTGTTAGTGGCATCACACAGAGCTCCTCTATTTTCTTTGCATAAGCACCCACAGGACTTCTAGTGTGTTAGTGGCATCACACAGAGCTCCTCTATTTTCTTTGCATAAGCACCCACAGGACTTCTAGTGTGTTAGTGGCATCACACAGAGCTCCTCTATTTTCTTTGCATAAGCACCCACAGGACTTCTAGTGTGTTAGTGGCATCACACAGAGCTCCTCTATTTTCTTTGCAGAAGCACCCACAGGACTTCTAGTGTGTTAGTGGCATCACACAGAGCTCCTCTATTTTCTTTGCAGAAGCACCCATAGGACTTCTAGTGTGTTAGTGGCATCACACAGAGCTCCTATATATTCTTCTCAGCAGCACCCACAGGACTTCTAGTGTGTTAGTGGCATCACACAGAGCTCCTCTATTTTCTTTGCAGAAGCACCCATAGGACTTCTAGTGTGTTAGTGGCATCACACAGAGCTCCTATATATTCTTCTCAGCAGCACCCACAGGACTTCTAGTGTGTTAGTGGCATCACACAGAGCTCCTCTATTTTCTTTGCATAAGCACCCACAGGACTTCTAGTGTGTTAGTGGCATCACACAGAGCTCCTCTATTTTCTTTGCATAAGCACCCACAGGACTTCTAGTGTGTTAGTGGCATCACACAGAGCTCCTCTATTTTCTTTGCAGAAGCACCCATAGGACTTCTAGTGTGTTAGTGGCATCACACAGAGCTCCTCTATTTTCTTTGCAGAAGCACCCATAGGACTTCTAGTGTGTTAGTGGCATCACACAGAGCTCCTATATTTTCTTCTCAGCAGCACCCACAGGACTACCGACTACAATGGCTGGAAGACCGCCAAGGGGAGGCAGAGCGTGCAGAGCCAAGAACACAGGGCAGGCAGGCTCTGTTTCTAGTGGACGTGGCCGTGGACGTGGACGTGGTCGTGCATCGTCATCAGCACGTGGCCATGGGACACGCGCGTCTTTGTTTTCGGCAGCTGGACATGTGGAGCCGCATCATGCTGAAGGCTTGGTAGAATGGATGACCAAGCCCTCCTCATCCTCCTCATCCTCTCTCACCCAGGCTCAGGGTACTGACAGAGCATCATCAGCCACCCCTTCCCTAGACCCACCATGTCCTCCTGAGGAGTCCCCCGAACTCTTTGAGCACAGTGTTGGGTACATGCTCCAGGAGGATGCCCAACGATTCGAAGGCTCGGATGACGATACCCAGCTTGAGGAATCTGGCAGTACAGTTCCACCAGCTGCAGCTTACTGCCAGGTTTGCTCTAGTGGTGAAGAGGGAGGGGATGATGAGGTCACTGACTCCACGTGGGTGCCTCAAGGGAGAGAGGATGAGGAGGAGGACGAGGAGGAGGAGGATGCGGCGTCACATGTCCAACGAGGCAGGATGCCCCCTGGAGGCCAGGTAGAGGCCAGCACAGCAACTGTACAACACCGCAGAGCTCCGCCTGTGCAGGGCGCTGCCTCTGCACGTTATCAGAAAAGTTCTTTGGTGTGGGCCTTTTTTGAGACGAGTGCAGCAGATCGCACCACTGCTATTTGCAATATTTGTCTCAAGCGTATCTCGCGTGGCCAAAACATCAGCCGCTTGGGCACGACAAGCATGACCAGACATATGGCGACCTGCCATGCAGCTCGTTGGCAGGCACACATAAAAGACCCACACCAAAGAACTAAGCGGACCTCTCCTTGCTCCTCCTCAGCTGGGATCTCCATCCCCACTACACCTTCAGTCCTCTCTGAAAGCTGCTCTGAGAGGACTGAAGGTGTAGAATTCGGTGTGTCACAACCAAGTACTTGCAGTACACCGACGTCCGAATGCAGCAGGCAAATTTCCCTGCCCCAGCTGCTGGACCGTAGAAAGAAGTACACTCCCAGCCATCCACATGCCCAGCGGTTGAATGCTAGCCTTGCTAAATTGCTAGCACTTCAACTGCTGCCTTTTCAGTTGGTAGACTCGGCCCCCTTCCGTGAGTTTGTTCAATGTGCGGTTCCTCAGTGGCAGGTTCCCAAACGCCACTTTTTCTCGCGGAAGGCGATTCCGTCTCTCTACCGGCATGTGGAGGGCAATGTCCATGCCTCGCTGGACAGGGCGGTCAGCGGTAAGGTGCATATTACCGCTGACTCATGGTCCAGCAGGCATGGACAGGGACGGTACCTTTCTTTCACGGCCCATTGGGTCACTCTATTGGCAGCTGGGAGGGATGCAGGACAAGGTGCAGTAGTGTTGGAGGTTGTTCCGCCACCACGCCTCCAAAACGCGACTACTGCTACTGGTTGTGACACACCTCTCTCCTCCACCCCCTCCTCTTCTTCTTCCTCCAGTGCTCTGTCCTTGGAACCAGCGGTGCTCCGTAGGCGTACAAGGGGCTACGCAAGTACGCAGGCAAAAAGATGCCATGCCGTGCTTGCGCTGGTGTGTTTGGGGGACAGGAGCCACACTGGGCCAGAGGTTCTGGCAGCTCTGCAGGGGCAGGCCGAGAGGTGGTTGACGCCACGTCAGCTTAAGCCAGGAATGGTCGTTTCTGACAATGGCACCAACCTCCTCTCCGCCCTGCGACAGGGGCAGCTCACCCATGTGCCCTGCATGGCTCACGTCCTCAACCTGGTGGTGCAGCGGTTCTTGGGCAGGTTCCCAGGCTTACAGGATGTCCTGAGGCAGGCCAGGAAAGTCTGTGTGCATTTCCGCCGATCTTATAATGCCAGTGCTCGGCTGACTGAGCTGCAAAAGGAGCTGAACCTGCCCAAGAACCGCCTAATATCTGACATGCCCACCAGGTGGAACTCAACGTTGGCCATGCTGCAGCGACTGCACACGCAGCAGAGGGCCATCAATGAGTACCTTTGCGACTACGGCACCAGGACAGGGTCAGGGGAGCTTGGTTTTTTTTCCCCACGTCAGTGGAGCATGATCAGGGATGCATGCACTGTCCTCTCACCATTTGAGGAGGCCACGAGGATGGTGAGCAGTGACAGTGCATGCATCAGTGACACTGTCCCTCTTGTCCACCTGTTGGAGCATACGCTGCGTGGGATAATGGACAGGGCACTTGAGGCAGAACAGAGGCAGGAAGAGGAGGACTTCCTTGCCTCTCAAGGCCCCCTTTATCCGGACAGTGTTCCTTCTGTCCCACCCATCACACAGGAAGAGGATGAGGAGGAGGAGGAGGAGGAGGAGGAGGAGGATTGTGTGAGCATGGAGGTGGAGCCTGGCACTCAGCATCAGCAGCAGCAGTCTTTTAGGGATGATGTACAGTCCCAACAAGCCAGTGGACTTGTACGTGGCTGGGAGGAGGTGGCTGGCGATCATGTCATCCTCAGTGACCCAGAAGACTCCGGACCGAATGCCTCAGCTAACCTACGCTGCATGGCCTCCCTGATCCTGCAAAGCCTGCGGAAGGATCCTCGTGTTCTTCGGATCAAGGAGAGGGACCATTACTGGCTGGCCACTCTCCTTGATCCGCGGTACAAGGGTAAGGTTGCGGACCTTATCTTGCCGTCGCAGAGGGAGCAGAGGATGAGACATCTCAGGGAGGCCTTGCAGAAAGGTCTGTGCAACGCGTTCCCAGAAACTGGGAGGCTACAAACTCCTGGTCCTGGGCGACGAGTTGCTGAGGCTTCGGTCAGTGGCAGAAGGAGCGGTGGGGAAGGTGGACGTCTGACCGATGCGTTCAGACAATTTTTTTAGTCCGCAGCCCCAAGGTATGATCGGTTCCAGCAACCATCGCCAGCGTCTGATATACATGGTGCAGGAATACCTTGGGGCAAGGTCAGACTTGGACACCTTTCCCACCGAAAATCCTCTGGCTTACTGGGTCCTGAGGATGGATCACTGGCCAGAGCTTGCACAGTATGCAATTGAGCTACTGGCCTGTCCTGCCTCCAGCGTTCTTTCCGAACGCACATTCAGTGCTGCTGGAGGATTTGTGACTGATCATAGGGTGCGCCTGTCCACCGCCTCGGTTGATCGACTGACATTCATCAAAATGAATCAGTCTTGGATCACCACCAGCTACCAGGCACCTGAGGCGGATATAACCGAATAATTTTTAATGTCACATCCCTTCAAGACTGCCTATGCTGATGCTGAGTGACTGTCCTCTTATGTTCACTGACTATCCTCTTCCTCCTCCTCAATGATCCATGCCACAGCACCAGTGCCTAAGGCACAATTTTTCAGCCCCTGTTTAACAGGGGCGTGTACTTACAATTTTTTAAAAAAAATGCTTCGCAACACGTGTGACTGCTGTGCTCCAAGTACAGTCTCTGTGAGGGCCGTGTTGCAGTGTTGTGGCACCAGCACCAGTGCCTAAGGCACAATTTTTCAGCCCCTGTTTAACAGGGGCGTGTACTTACAATTTTTTAAAAAAATGCTTCGCAACACGTGTGACTGCTGTGCTCCAAGTACAGTCTCTGTGAGGGCCGTGTTGCAGTGTTGTGGCACCAGCACCAGTGCCTAAGGCACAATTTTTTCAGCCCCTGTTTAACAGGGGCGTGTACTTTACAATTTTTTAAAAAAATGCTTCGCAACACGTGTGACTGCTGTGCTCCAAGTACAGTCTCTGTGAGGGCCGTGTTGCAGTGTTGTGGCACCAGCACCAGTGCCTAAGGCACAATTTTTCAGCCCCTGTTTAACAGGGGCGTGTACTTACAATTTTTTAAAAAAAAATGCTTCGCAACACGTGTGACTGCTGTGCTCCAAGTACAGTCTCTGTGAGGGCCGTGTTGCAGTGTTGTGGCACCAGCACCAGTGCCTAAGGCACAATTTTTCAGCCCCTGTTTAACAGGGGCGTGTACTTACAATTTTTTAAAAAAATGCTTCGCAACACGTGTGACTGCTGTGCTCCAAGTACAGTCTCTGTGAGGGCCGTGTTGCAGTGTTGTGGCACCAGCACCAGTGCCTAAGGCACAATTTTTCAGCCCCTGTTTAACAGGGGCGTGTACTTACAATTTTTTAAAAAAATGCTTCGCAACACGTGTGACTGCTGTGCTCCAAGTACAGTCTCTGTGAGGGCCGTGTTGCAGTGTTGTGGCACCAGCACCAGTGCCTAAGGCACAATTTTTCAGCCCCTGTTTAACAGGGGCGTGTACTTACAATTTTTTAAAAAAAATGCTTCGCAACACGTGTGACTGCTGTGCTCCAAGTACAGTATCTGTGAGGGCCGGGTTGCAGTGTTGTGGCACCAGCACCAGTGCCTAAGGCACAATTTTTCAGCCCCTGTTTAACAGGGGCGTGTACTTACAATTTTTTAAAAAAATGCTTCGCAACACGTGTGACTGCTGTGCTCCAAGTACAGTCTCTGTGAGGGGTTGCAGTGTTGTGGCACCAGCACCAGTGCCTAAGGCACAATTTTTCAGCCCCTGTTTAACAGGGGCGGGTAATTACAAATCTTGATCTAATAGTTCACAGCAGGGCCCATTCCTGCGCCCACCAAGAGTAACTATGAGGGCCTGCAGTCTTGTGGCAACACCGTCCACCACCACCGCCAAAGGCCCAAATTTTCTGCCCTGTTCATCAGGTGCTTGCAATTACAAATCTTGATCTAATAAACTCACAGCAGGGCCCATTCCTGCGCCCACCAAGAGTAACTATGAGGGCCTACAGTCTTGTGGCAACACCGTCCACCACCACCGCCAAAGGCCCAATTTTTCTGCCCTGTTCATCAGGTGCTTGCAATTACAAATCTTGATCTAATAACTCACAGCAGGGCCCATTCCTGCGCCCACCAAGAGTAACTGTGAGAGCTTACAGTCTTGTGGCAAAACCGTCCACCACCACCACCACCACCACCCCCAATTTTTCTGCCCTGTTCAACAGGTGCATGCAATTACAAATCTTGATCTATTAACTCACAGCAGGGCCCATTCCTGTGCCCACCAGTCTTGTGGCTACACCAACATCTAATAGGGCAAATTTCTGCAGAGTATATACGCCAGGCCCCTACTTTCAAACATCCAACTTACAAACGACTCCTACTTGCAAATGGAAAGAGAAAACAGGAAGTGAGAGGAAATCTACCCCCTAGGAAGGGAAATTCTATCCTGTTAGATTTAATTTGGGAAAAAGGTATCTCCTCTCTACTGATACTTTATCACCAATCCTTGTTTCAATTAAAACCCCACTTTTCCAAAAACATTTGTCATTGGGACGGAAAGTGAGGTGACATGTTCTGAACAGATGTGCAAAGACAGCAAATGTTACAGGGGTGATAACCCCTCCCTATGTTCTCCAAAAAGCTTAAAAAATAGATTTTTTTGGGATGGAGCTACACTTCATAATGTACCTGTTCAGATTCTACTTAAGATCAAACCTAAAGCCGCAAGTGGTTTTAAATGGCTTCTTTTTTTCCTTTACAAATGTCATTTTGTGCAAGGACAGTTCTAAACACGGGAAAACACATGCCACTTCACAGGCATACTTTGGACACCCCCCAGGTACCATATTTAAAGGAAAATGTCACTTTTTTTTTTTCACTTTATGCATCATTAAAATGACTGCTCCCGAAAAAACGTTAGTTTTTAAAAGTTCTTTTTGCATTGATATATGTCCCCTGGGGCAGGACCCGGGTCCCCAAACCTGTTTTATGACATTAACATGCATATTGGCCGTTGTAATTAGCACTTTTGATTTCGAACGTTCGCGTCCATTATAACGTATAGGGTTCGAAAATTCGCGCGAACTTTCGGTCCGTTCGAAGGTTCTGGTTCGAACCGAACCCGGGGGTGTTCGGCTCATCCCTACTCCCGATCATCTCCTTGCTGCTCTGCCACAAACTACATCTGCCTCCTGCAGACATGCATGCTCTGGCTGCCCCATGCAGTCTCTGACTCCTGAGGAATGGGAGTCTGCCTGACTCCCATGCACAGATTTTCTGTCTGTTGGGTGAGGCCCTGAGCCATAGACAGGTCACAACTAAATAGCCCAGCACACAGCTGTACAATCAGCGTGTCTGTCTCCCCAAAATCTGGTGTAAACCAGCAATCTTCCAGGTAGCATGGGGTCCCACTGCCACAATATATATATATATCTATACATGTATAGATATATATATATATATATACTTTTTAATTGTTTATTTATTTATTATGAAAGTATTTCTATTTTAACACAGGCAAGCAACAGCTGACTAATAAATTCATACAGTAATAAAGAATCATATTACTTATGTATACACAGAGAAGGAAACGATGCAGCGTCCAACTTGAATAAGTCAACCTGCATCTCAAATGTAAAATTCAACCCGCATCTCAAAATTTAAAAAAATTCACAAAATAATGTTTAACAAATTTATAAAAGAAAAGAGTAGAATGTTTATCCAGAGTTACCATATATTTGTATTGGTATCAGCTGCCACTGCCACATTTGAATGAAATGATAATCAGTTAACAGGAAATGAAATTAAAAGTTTGACACAATAAACAGCGGATACCAATTATAGTACAATGACCCATCTACATCTGAACAATACAGCATGTCTGACTCTAATGTTTACTAAATGGGTGGAAATATCAAATCTTGAAGACAATTGATGAATAAAATAGGTATTTTAAAACTATATGAACATAATATCACATTTACTGAAATTGAGCATTATATTAGCTTTTAATTAGCTTTTGTACTCTCAGCTGCTGAAATGTGATTTATGATTGGTTCACATAGATTACGTCTTGCAACTACCATTGAATGTGGCAGCTGAGAGAAAATATGACATGGTAGCCCTGAATATACTGCAATGTGTATACTTCTACATAACTTTAATCTGCATTTACTTACTAAATTAAACCTGCCATACTGCACGGCTTGTCACATCAATGTCATAAGATTTTCCTTTAGCTATACTTTAATCTTTAGTTTCCTTTAAATACTTATATGTACAGGCTTCACTAAAGACTTTAAGTCTTTAAAGCAAACTTTAGGTCTGAAATTGGGATGGTAAACTGATTTTTAATGGGACTGCTGTCATTTTAATTAAGCAGCTAGCAAGCTTAATAAGATTCAAGTAGTATTGAAGCTTACTGAATCCTACTGATTGCATGTTAGCAGCTTGTTTACTATGACAGTCAGTGCTCCCTTGAAAATGTTTAACATCCGCCATACTGGAGCAGAAGTTTGCTTTAAAAGCTATAACAAAGCTATGTAAATTACAAAACAGAACTAAAGGCATTTTTATTTAATTTTAAACGGAGGGGGGGTTATAATCCCTTTCGTTTTTCGCAATCTGCGTCCCACTGGAGAGATTTCCCTTCTCTTCTTGTACCATAGCCACAACCGAAAGTGAGAGGAGATCCCTTCAGTGAGGGAATCCTAGGTTGTCACCAGAACTAGTGGCCTCATTGGAAGATTTCTCCTCTATTCCTGTCCTTGTGACACCCAAATTTGGACAAATAGAGAGGGTGAATCTCCCTAAGGAGGGCACAAATGAAAACCTGGCAGGTGTCCTAATTCCTCTCCACTCTATCCAAAACTAAGGAAGAAGTTTTGCCTTTTGATATATTTTAAAGCTGGATCAAAGTTTTGCTTGTACTTGCTGTGCAATTACTGTTTTACACACTGAAATCTGTACATACCAGGTCTTATAGTTGTATGTTTTTGTTACCCATCCATGTTATACACTTATATTTTTTGTATCAAAGCAAAAAGCCTTAAGCCTCGTACACAGAGTACGATTGTTGGCGAACCGAGCATCTGATTTTTGTCTTAAGGGCTTGTGCCATGATCTTGTTTTGCATACTAACTGTACACAATTGTCGTGCAACAAACACGAACGTAGTGACTTACTATGAGGAATTTCAGCTCTTGAGGTCTTGGGCCCCTTCTGCTAATTTCGTGTTTGGTGAGCATTGATTCCGAGCATGTGTGTTTGTACTTTCAACTTTTGTGTGATGGATTTGTGTACTGACCATACGAAAATCTGACATCAAACCATTGTCTGCTGAAAATGTACTAGCCCGCCATCCAACATTTATTGGCTGAAAGTTGGACAACAATTGTCAAAAGGAGCGTACTAACGTTAAGATTTTAGGACATCAGTCTGTCAACAGACAATCCCCTGCCAACAATCGTACCATGTGTACTAGGCTTAAGATAGAACAAAGTGGCTAAGTGGTTAGCGTTTTCACCTAGTAGCAGGAGGGTCATTGGTTCAAATCCCAACCACAGCACTATATGCATTGAGTTTGCATGTTCTTCTTTTGTGGGTTTCCTCTGGGTACTCCTATTTTCTACCACACTTCAAAGACATGCTGATAGGAAAATCGGCTCTAGTATGTGTATGTATTAATGTGAGTTAGGAACCTTTAATTGTAACGTCCTTGAGGGCAGGGACCAATGTAAATGTATAATAAGTATGTAAAGCGCTGCATAAATTGATGACGCTATATAAGTACCTGTAATAAATAATAATAAAATATTTTTCTCTCCTAGGTATGGCATTTATGAATCAGAGTATCTTATCAAGCTTTG
This sequence comes from Lithobates sylvaticus, assembly GCA_028564925.1. Classification (NCBI taxonomy): domain Eukaryota; kingdom Metazoa; phylum Chordata; class Amphibia; order Anura; family Ranidae; genus Lithobates; species Lithobates sylvaticus. Next base: position 266,257,226 of record CM053026.1, read on the forward strand.
TACTTTTGGGATTCCCGGTGTCAAAAGAATTGCAGCCATTTCTGTTCCTTACTTTTTTGATCATCTATTTAGTTTCCTTTGCTTGCAACTTCCTTATAATGGCCGTTGTTTGCTGTGACAATAAGCTTCACAGCCCAATGTACTTTTTCATTTGCATCTTTTCATTTTTAGAAATCTGTTATACATCAGTCACTATGCCCAGACTTCTGATTGATCTCAATTCAGATGACAAAATTATTTCTATCCCATTGTGTGTGGCTCAGTTTTATTTTCTTTTTGTCTTTGGTTCAACTGAAAATTTCTTGTTATCTTCTATGGCTTATGACAGATACACAGCTATTTCCAATCCCTTGAGGTATAATAGTATTATGACGCCAAGGGTATGCATATTCTTAGCAGCAGCATCATGGGTATGTGGCTTCCTGGCCCCCCTGATTCCAGCCACATTCCTCTCAATTACATTATTCTGTGGCTCCAATATAATTAATCACTTCTACTGTGACTTCTCTCCATTACTTCACCACTCTTGTGCAACTGGTGGGCTCTACATTGTTGAAACATCCTTCTTCTCTTTGGCTTGTTTGGTTATACTAGGCAATTTTGTTTTCATTAGTATGTCCTATGGTCTAGTTATGGCTATTATTGCTAATATACCTTCTTTGAGAGGAAGGAGGAAGACACTTTCAACCTGTGGTTCACATCTGACTGTTGTCTGCTTGTTTTATGGCTCCATCATTTATATGTATGTCAGATCAGACCACAGCATTCCCTCCCATATCGATAAAGTGGTGTCACTATTCTACTGTGTCATAACTCCTACCTTAAACCCTCTAATTTATGGTCTCAGGAATCAAGAAATGAAGCAAGCCATTAAAAGAACAGTGACATTTACAATCTGCAAACAAAATTCTCTTTGCCAGATTTAAAAATTAAAATTACTAAAAAAATTGCAGTGCATCCTATTGTAGTGCCCCCCTCTGTGTGTGATTTATACAAATAAATGCTGCAAATACCACATTTCACTCCCGAGATTGCGATCACATGACCAGCCAGCATTCTCCTTTTCTCCCCTGAGAGATGCAGTGAGTGTGGCTGAAATTCCTCTACTGGTGTCAGTCTGGAGGGGAGGAGGAGAGGAGGAGAGAGCTGGCTGGTCATGTGATCGCAATCTCGGCTCTTAAATTATATATTTACAGCATTTATATTTATAAATCCTTCACACACAATAGAAGGCAGTGCTGATGGTGTATACAGGTTAGTGTTATGAGAGCAGCAGGAGGGGTGGCTCACACACAGAGAGGGGAGGAGGACACAGGAGCAGAGAGGAGAGCAGATAGCAGGCTGCTTCTGACAGAGGCACGTAAACTGACCACGGTGTCTGGTCTCAGCAGCCATGATACACCTTTTGTAATTTCTGGGACCTAGAAATATTTTGTCATGCATTACTTAGTGTCTTTCCTTTTAATATTGCTTGTTGTAGGTCCTCTCGCTCTACCTCTTTTTTTTTCTTCCTACTCTGGAAGATTTAATGTAAATGAAACAAATAAATATAATACAATAATTTTCTTAGGGGCCTCTTTGATTCCATTATTTTGTTACTCTTAAAAAATAGAGATATGCTGCTACTAGGCCTGTACTTAAGATGTCTTGGCACATGCCCCAAGTTCCAGGCCAGCAACACCACTAGCACCTGTGGTTCAGTGGGTAAACGACTAGTGGCTGCCTTTCTGCATAGTAACTGCAAGGGGGCTCTTGTAAATACAGGGCGTTCTCTGATTGGATTAGGTGAGGGTCATGACGTTACTTCCTCAACTCTCCCCCTTATCCAATCAGAGAACGCCTTATTTTCCTTGAGACAAGCCTTTTTCTGAATGCAGCAGTGCTGAGTGGGCAACCCCCTATGGTTATTATGAAGAAGGGCGGCAACTTGGCACCGGACCAGGAATGCTGCTGCTGTTACTGTAGTAGCAGGAACTACTATGGCGATTTGAAGTTTACACAGTGATCGGTCAGGTATGAGATGTGCATACTAACATTGGTCCAAGCTGAACCAAAGTAACTCTGCAAGAACAATCATACCTACACTTCAGCTTTAAATACTATGAATGTTTCAAATACGTTTAAAGTAAAGCTGGCCAGCATGTGTACATTTCATATACATATCGTATGTATACATTTAAAAATCATAAGAAAAAACATATAAACTTTGGGGGTTATTTTCTAAAAGTAGAAGAAACAAATTAGCTTCCAGGTTTTATTGTCAAAGCTTAATTGACCATGCTGAAGCTAGAAGCTGCCATGCAACCGGTTTTCCCGTCGGAATAAACTCTGAAGGTTTTTCCGACGGAATTCCGAATTCCGCTTAAGCTGTCTTGCATACACACGGTCACACCAAATTCCGACAGCCAAGCAAGTGGTGACGTACAACACGTACGACGGCACTATAAAAAGGAAGTTCAATAGCCACTGCGCCACCCTTTGGGCTCCTTCTGCTAATCTCGTGTTTATCTCGTTTTAGTAGAAGTTTGGTGAGAGACGATTCGTGCTTTTCAGATCGTTTTACTGCTGTTCAGTTTGTGATCATTTTTCAATAATCCAAAAAAAAGGAGACCTTGATGAAAAAATTTTAATTAAAAAAAGATGACTATAAAAAATAATTCTAATGCCCCAAACACGGTCGGAAATTCCGACCACAAAATCCGTCGGATTTTTTCCGACGAATTTTGTCCGACACTGGTGTTGCATACACACTGTCGGACAAAGTTGTCGGAAAATCCGATCATTCTGAACGTGGTGACGTTCGTTGCGTATGACGGAACTACGTAGAGGCTAGTAGCCAATAGCTTTGGTCTTGTAATGTGATCTGAGCATGCGTGGCACTTTGTCCGTCGGAATTCGCTACACACGATCGGAAAAAGTCAGATCGGACTTTGTTGTCGGAAAATTTGAGAGCAGGATCTCAAATTATTTCTGACGGAAATTCCGCTGTGTTACTAATTGAATTATTTACCTATGCAGGTTTCTGGTCTGGGTCGTTTAAAGCCAAACACTTTGGTGCTGGGTTACAAGAGTAACTGGCAAACGGTGCCAGGGCAGTTCTTGGAGGAATACGTCGGGGTCATTCAGTAAGTTTGTTTTCAAAGGCTAAATTATAATTAGGCACTATACTTTCAATTTCCTCTTCTGTTTTTTTTTTTTTTTTTAAATAACAACATACAGAATTCCCTTCTTATAACAGAAGGTATTTACACCACTTCCAGCACAAAACCCCAAAACAAAAAGCTCAGTCTCTGTTTATGGGTCGGTGGCCAAAGTCATGTAACATATTCCTTTTTGCCCCATTTAGCCATCAGTGCTTACTGTTATAGGAATGCAATGCTGTATCTCACAGTACTTTAGAGGTGTTGTTTTTTTTTTTTTGGTGTGGCTGGCACTACAAGCATGCTTTTTTTTTTTGTCCTTGTTTTTCTACTGCTTTGCAACAAAAAAATAGCTTTGCAGTTACTGTTTCTTTAACATGTTAGTGTCTTATAGGACTATGTACTTGCAGCAAGAAAACCAATGCTATCCTTTTTTTTTTCAGTGATGCATTTGACTCTCAGTATGGTGTATGTGTTCTGCGCTTAAGGGATGGGATGGATGTGTCAGAAAAAATGCAGGGACAATGTAAGTGTAACAGCACAATATATTTCACTAAATATATTTGCTACTAAGAAATATATCTGGATACAAAAGTATACCACAAAGCAAACATGCAAATTCATGTTTAGATTTTATTGAAAATATATGCACATTATTGTATCTACAGGGTTTGTTATCAATATGTAAAATCAGAAGAACCTACAATCTATCAAACTGATTTTTTAAATAAGAGCATATACATTTTAATTGTAGCACAATTTAGTACAATGTAGAAGTACAGGTCTGTACAGAATAGTGTTATATAAAATGCAGATCTTGATGAAAGGTAAAACAGTGTATACCCAGAGAGCAAAAGAATGGAGTTTTAAGGTGCAAGAAAGTCAATCAAAATCAAATTTACAAGAAGATATAGAATTTTTATTACATAGATAGTATGAAACAATTTATAAAATTCGGGCCATATTAATCCAATGGTCAAGGTACAAAAGTGTGATTGACCATTGGGTTGATATGGTCCGAATTTTATAAATTGTCTTATACTATCTATGTAATAAAAATTCTATATCTTTTGTAAATTAGCAACAAATGTGGGAAATTAACCTTTAATTGCCATTTTAATCTGTATGTGTCACCTTCCGTGTCTGTACCAAGGTCAAATATTCCAGAATATGTCAACTTTTGATCAGGGCCATTTGGGTGATTTCTGTTATCATTATGATTTAAAAAGGATCCAAAAAACAGAAATCACCTAAATGGCCCTGATCAAAAGTTGACATACCCTGGAATATTTGACCTTGGTACAGACACAGAAGGTGGCCCACACAGGTTAAAATGGCCATTAAAGGTTAATTTCCCACATTTGTTGCTTTTTAAATCACAATTAGTGTCTGGGTATAAATAGTCAATGGGTATGTTAGCTCTCACATGGATGCACTAAGCTTCTTGATCTACCTGATCTGGGCTTGGTATCAAGAGATCCCCAACTTTTTCACTTCTTAATAAGTGATTGAACAGTACTGACTGGCATATTCAAGGCTTTGGATATCTTTTTATATCCTTTTCCATCTTTGTAAAGTTTCATTACCTTGTTACACAGGTCTTTTGACTGTTCTTTTCTACTTCCTCATGGCTCAGCGTCTAGCCTGCTTAGTGCATCCATGTGAGAGCTAACAAACTCATTGACTATTTATACACAGACACTGATTGTGATTTAAAAAGCCACAGATGTGGGAAATTAACCTTTAATTGCCATTTTAACCTGTGTGTGTGCAACCTTCTCTTTCTGTACCAAGGCCAAACATTCCAGGGTATGTAAACTTTTTATCAGGGCCAATTGAGTGATTTCTGTTATCAATATGATTCAAAAAGGATCCAAAAAACTATGTGATAATAAATGGCTTCATGTGATTGATATCTTTAAATAAAAGACAGTTTTTTTAACATAATCAGTCATATTTTCAATATTAATGCCAAAATTTCACAATTTCTGCCAGGGTATGCAAACTTTTGAGCACAACTGTACATTTATCAAAAACGGAGAACATGCATATTCCCACCTATCAGCTTCTAGCTTTCATTTTCAGAGCTTAAAGTGAAACTAAAGTTCAGTTTTCACAAACAGCGAGTGGGAAGGTTTTTATTTCAAAAGAGACATGCAATGTCTCAGCTTACATTGCCCAGATGGTCACTGTGTGCTGGTCTTTAGCCATCTTCATTGCCGGCGCAGGATGACCTCACCCTGGCACACAGGGACCATGAGGGTGTTCTGTCAGAAGAGCTAACTCGTCAAAATCTCCAATTACGTCACTTCTGGTTTATCTCCAGCAACAGTAATTGCAGATTTTGATAATCTGCCGGTTTACACAGAACACAGCCACCATATACTCTACAGTAGACAATTTAATGAGTGGGCATTGTTAGTCCGGCCGCTAGCAACCAACAAGATGGCCACCTCCAAGGAGGCGACAACTTTTTACTGTAGTGTATACGCTGGCTGTGTTCTGTGAAAAGAGGCATGTCGTCTAAATCTGCAATTACTGTTGCTGGAGATAAACCGGAAGTGACGTAATTGGAGATTTTGACGAGTTGGCTCTTTTGACAGAACACTGGCAATGTAAGCTGAGACGTTGCATGTCTCCTTTAAAATAAAAACCTTCCAGCTCACTGTTTGTGAAAGTGGAACCTTGGTGAGGAGAAGATGCCAGCACCAGCGAGGGACATGGAGTGTTGAAGGAAAGATAGGTTTACCTCCACTTTAACTGAACAAGCTGAAGATAGGCGCTGACTGGTTGCCATGCACAGCTGCTCCACATTTTGTCTGCTCCAGAGTTGAAAAAAACTACAGCATAGAAATTTGTTGGTACCTATACAGCTGATTATTGGACACCATCTAGATGTTTTCTTATCATTTGTCATATTGGATTAAAGTTTACATACAGCCAACAGGTATTGACATACTGTCTGAGTGAGGGGATCCATCATTGAAAACAAGGGAGTGGGAATTATAACCTAACGGCACTGTACATGTAGCACACCCTGATCATGATAGTTAAGTGCCACAGAGCTGTGAAGTTTGTTGGCACTGAAGTTGTGTGTCCACAGATGGTGATAATGCAGTCAGTATGTGTGATATGGTTGATTTCAGGGAGCAGAGCCAAGGGGTAGAGTAGGGCAGCATAATAAGATATGGTGCTCTGCCAGGAAAGCAGACCTGAGCAAATCGCATACCCCCAACGTCACTACCCTGTTCTGTTACATTTTCAAATGCTAAGGGGTTCATTTACTAAATGGAAATAGGATGTTCACTTTGCAAAAGATGCACATTGCAAGGGAATTTTCCTCAGAGTTTAGTGGATGACGTGAAGTTTCACTTTGCAAAGAATACCTAGTCGCATGCAAGAAAAAAAAAACTGCATTTTTGCTTCAACATGATTGGATAATGAAAGTCAGTTAAGCTGGGGAAGATTCCCTTGCAAAGTGCAACTCCCCTTGCAAAGTGGACAGTCTATTTGCCTAGTAAATCAACTAAGAGGGGTTTTGATACTTACTATACTTTTCTTATAGGAATGGTGCTCTGGTCTCTCTCTAGTGAAAGCCAAATGACCAAATGTTGGAACACAGGTCATGTGACATGACCAGTGCTCTGGTATGTGGTTGTGTAGCCTTCACTGAAGGAAGCCCAGAGTACCATCTTATGTAAGAGAGGTAAGTAAATCACCACCTATTTTAGTAAGGGGTATACTTCTTTGCATTTAAACATATTTATACAGTAATGCCTCGGATTGCTAGTAACGCAGTTAACGAGCGTTTCGTGATACAATCTATTATTTTATAAAAAATTCTGACTCGGTTTGCGAGCATTGTCTCACAAAACTAGCAGGATTCAAGCCTCTGCGGTGTGCAGTACCGCCTTTGACCAGAGGTGCAGGAGCGCTGGTGACACTTGGAGCCGCTTAGATGCACTCAGAAACACTCCGAGCCTCTCCCAGTGTTTCCGATCGGCTCTGAGCAGTTTCCGAATCTTTTTGAGTCTTTACGGTGCCCCCCACCTCTGGCCACATGTGGTACTGCATACAATAGATGTCACTGTGGAAAGAATTATCAGAGTTTCCATTGACTTCTATGGGGAAACTCGCTTTGATATACAAGTGCTTTCATAGTTTCATAGTTAGTAAGGTTGAATAAAGACATCAGTCCATCCAGTTCAACCTGAGCGAGTGTCTACAATTGTCCCCATCCCTGTACATTGCACACTCACATCAGTCCCTACCCTCAAGGAGCCCACAATCCAAGGTCCCCATTCATATACTAGGGCCAATTTTTGGACAGAAGCCAATTAACCTACCTGCATGTCTTTGGATTGTGGGAGGAAACCGGGGTACCCGGAGGAAACCCACACAGGCACAGGGAGAACATGCAAACTCCAGGCAGGAAGTGTCGTGGTTGGGATTCGAACCAGCAACCCTTCTTACTGCTAGGTGAGAGTGCTAACCACTACACCACTGTGCCGCCTACTGCCACTGTGCTTTGGATTACAAGCATTCTTCTGGAACGAATTATGCTCATAATCCAAGGTACCACTGTAGTTTAAAATGTGTATGATGGGCAGTAACATGCATGACTGAGCAGTTGATACCATAAATATGTAATTTTAAATGATTTATTTTACCCACAGATAACATGGCTTTCCAGGACTCAGATAATGAGGCAGCATCTGATAAGGAAGCAGAAAAAGGTTAGGATTTTGTAATTACACCATCTAAAACACATTGAGGATTTTGAGATTGACCCACACAATCAAGTAACAGATGGACATAGAAGCCAATCACATTACATGTTTCATTATCTCATTATAAGCTAGTCAATTCCTGCTAAATCCTGAGCTAAACGCTTGACAAGGGCAAGAGAACTTTTTTAATTTTCATAAACCGATCGAACCCTGTATTTCTAACACAATAACAATGATATGATAAAATTATAGTAAAATGATAACTTGCCATGATATAGTGTTCCTGATATAATGTTATTGAAATTAAGCCATCACTGTATGCTTTTTTTTCCAGAGCCCCCTTGCATAGTGTCAGAGAACTTGAATCAAACGAATACAGAATTCCAGGGTTGTAAGGGAAAGAAAAGCATTCACATATACTGGCTGTACGATGATGGAGGTAAGCAGATGACTGTATACTCATGACCTAATGACTGTGTTCTCATAATAAGAAACTATTGAATGCATTTGCTATAGAAAATTATCCTATCCTATAAGCAATAATTTGGCCATTCCTAAGGAAACCAAATATAGGGTTTGTAGCAAAAAGGAGGCAGGTCCATTTTTTTTATTTTTCCAGTTATACATCCTATATTGTTAAAAAAAAAAAAACTTTTTCAATTGGTGCAAAAGGGCGGCAGCTCTGAGTGTTATCTCCCAGGTTCCTCAACAGATGGAGCTGCCTGTCTAGAATGTTGGACAGACAAACAAAGCCACTCCACAATTTATAAATTCATCCTACTTCATAGAAAATAGGAAAATAGATTTGTGTGTGCTAACAGGGCCGAATCTTGTGTTAATGCATGGACAACAAATGTTTTTTTTTCTAGTTTGCCAAAAGTTAGTGCTGTGAGCCTTTCAATTATTTTAAACTAACCAAATATTATTTTTCCCCTGAAGGTCTCACCCTGCTTATCCCATACTTGCTGACTCGCAGAAAGCGTTGGGGCCAGTGTAAAGTACGAGTCTACATTAGAGGAACCCAGGAGAATGCGGAAGAAGAAAGAAAAGAGTGAGTTACAGATAATAGTCATCATTTTATCCAAAGAATATTACAGGCAACAACCCCATCAACACAACCCAGTTTTATGCTCTGTAAAATATCTCCTTCCTATCTCACGTTATAGAATGCAGACCCTTCTAAACAAGTTCAGGCTGGGATTCCATTATGTTATTGTGCTGACTGACATAGACCAAAAACCACATCCCAAAAAGTAAGTTTTGGAACTCATTTTGATGTTAGTTGATGATATTTTAAAGTGGAGCTTCACCCAAAAGAAGAAGCTCCTCTTATTTGCCTCCACCCCCTGCACATAGTGTGAATGAGTCTTTAATATTCAAAACCCCACAACTATGTGTTAGTAGGACTGCGTTGTGTAGCTCTCTCTGTGGTATCGTCACATTTAGGGGGGATTCTGACTTAGCCCCCGTACACACGGTCGGAAATTCCGATGGAAAATGTCCGATCGGACCATGTTGTCAGAAAATCCGCCCGTGTGTGGGCTCCATCGGACTTTTTTTTTCCGTCGGAATTTCCGCCGCAAAAAATTTGAGATCCTGCTCTCAAATTTTCCGACAACAAAATCCGATCGGACTTTTTCAGAACGTGTAGTGAAGAGAATTCCGACAAACAAAGTGCCACGCATGCTCAGATCAAATTACGAGACCAAAGCTATTGGCTACTAGCCTCTACGTAGTTCCGTCGTATGCAACGAACGTCACCAGGTTCAGAATGATCAGATTTTCTGACAACTTTGTCCGACCGTGTGTATGCAACACCAGTGTCGGACAAAATCCATCGGAAAAAATCAGATGGATTTTGTGGTCGGAATCTCCGACCGTGTGTACGGGGGCTTAGAGGCGTGTCATCTGCAACCATAAGAATTGATTTCTTAGCTGTGTTTCCTGATTTGTATCAAGCCTATATTACCACAGACACCCAACCAGTTTAATGGGGATAACTGTCATTAGACGTGGAGTGGTAAGGATAGAGAGTAAGTAGCAAATTGTTCTGGGTTTCATCCATGCATCAGGCTAGCTGATGAAAATAACGATTTGTGGCAAAATAATAGAAATTTCAGAAATGTATTTAAGGCAGGTTTATGGTTATTTTGGATGGCATACATGCTGTTTAAAGAGCACTTTAACCTATAATGTAATTTTCCTTCTGTTTTCACAGCATGCAGTTGTTTGAAGAGCTAGTTGCTCCATACTGTATTGAGGAGCAGAGTGTAGAGGACTTGCAGATACCACCATGGGGAATACGTAAAACAGACATTATACACTTTGCAACTAAGGTAAAACTATTAAACGTTACCAGGTTAACTGTAGGCCATGTCTAAAAAAAAATTCTGAAATCAAATTTCTCTTCTTCTCTTTTCTTTAACTTTGTGACATATGAAACAAACATAAAATTCATAGGAGCTTCACTTTATATTAGATCATGTTTCCTTAGTCAAACAGTAGGTCTGTAAACTAGAAAATATACAAGGATGCTTGCTGAGGTGCATAATTAAATGGTTCCCACAAACATATTGTTCACTGGCAATGATTTTAATTGAATAACTTTTTATTGAATTTTTTTAACAAGATACAAAGATATCAAGTACAGTCTGTATCAAATAACATTCTATCGTTTAACAACAGAGATTCACATCAGAGATTCTTTAGTATAAACAGTGGAACCAGCTTTGGGGCTAAGTCGTGGGAGCACATTTGTCTATTGAGTACATTCTTATTGTGCACTGGAGGTGTACGTCTATCCCCTCGCGCCCCAACGGGAGCTCACTGCGCAGGGGGACTGTCGCCCACCTACCCTGAGGAATTAGAGTCTCAAACCAATAACGTATATACATCAAGCCATATATGCTATTACCTATATACCTCCTTTCCATCCGGAAAGTGTGGAGAAACATATGCTTCCATTGGTTGGCTCCCAACAGTTATAAAACGGGTATTACATACTGTAAGTGAGAACAAAAGAAAAGGTAAGTAAAGGGAGAAAAAAAGAAAAGACAATAACATGTTAGGAAGTAGAGATACTACTTCAGTTCAACGAGGGACCTGATGAAGTAGGTCCCCGTTGGACTGTGCAGTGTGTGGTCCAGGATGACCAGTTTGTCATGAACACTGATATCTTGCCCTCTCTGTTGGCAATAATTCGTTCATATGCTGCAATGACATTTACTCTAGCTGTTACCTCTGCCACAGAGGGAATTTCGTCCGTCTTCCATTTATGAACTATTGTTGACTTGGCTGCTAGTAGAATGTGAGAGATTATAGGCCTTTTTGACCCATGGAAGTCAGATAGGCGCAAACCTAGTATAGCTAGATCTACACTAGGTGATATCTGTAGTGAGGTTACCTGTGACATTAGTTGAAATATTTTGTGCCCACTGGCAATGATTTTAAATAACAGTTTTAAAGCTGAGCAGATTTTAGGGGTTTGTAACACATTTATAGGCCAAATTGTTCAAGCTGATTTGTATTATCTTCTAGTCAATAACCAGGATCAAGCAGGAAGATCAGAGAGGCCAGATCTGTATGCTTGTGCCAGGATAGTGACTCAAAGTGTTGAAGTTAAAGTAGGACTATAGGCAAATCTTTTTTTTTTTTTTGGATAGAGCAGGGGAGGGTTAGAACACGTCAGATTTTTATTTATTTTTTTGCTTTCTGTGTCCCATTGTGGAGATTTCTCTTAATTTCCTGTCCCTGTCAAAACAGGAAGTGAACGGAAATCCCCTCAAATTTAGGGAATTCCTTGAGGACCCTCAGGTCACCAGAACTAGTGTCCCTATTGGAAGATTTCCCTTCTCATACTTTTCTGGGGATAACCCAAAATTTGTGATTTTCTTTCACTTTTAATGATAATGGTAAACAGGACAAATAGAGAAGATGAATCTACCCAACAGGGACACAGACAGTAGTAAAAATCCATCTCCTTTTGCCTTTAGTTAAATTTAATACTGCATTCACACCTAAACCTTTTTCTAGCTTGAAGACACTCAACAAGCAAAATTACATTCATTTTAGTTTCCCCTGTTCACATCTGAGAGTAAACAGGGGCCATTGGAAATGAATGGGATTTTGCTTGTTGAGCATCTTCGAGCAAAAAAACATTTAGGTGTGAATTAATTATAAGGGTCAGCATGACAGCCAAGAAACCAGCAAATCAGGGCCACAGCAGCTTTTCTTGTTTAATGAACAGCTGCATTTTTTAAAAGAAAAGGTCAGCAATGGCAATATTCATACTCGTAGTCCTCAGACAAAAATACAGCAAGTTAGGTCTAAACTGCAGATCTGCACAACTGTTCTAGTATAGCAACTCAGAAAGTACTAATGCCAAAGAATCAAAATGGCAGTCGGGCACCTAGCAATTTTGAAACATGAGATTATCATATTTCTTTTGGTAAGAAATTAATAGCCACATCCCACTGTCTGGAGAATATTGTACAAAAGATCAGCTACAATCAGAATGACTTTATAGTGTATAGCTAGGCAAAACTTTTAGTTTTTTTTTCGTTTTATATGGTGTGGGGAGGGGTTAGACCTCTGTCAAATTTTTATCGCTGTGTTATGGATAGATCATTACTCTGTCCCGTATCTATTGTCACTAAAACAGAAAGTCGGGGGGACCACCAATATTTTAGAGTTGCCCCAGAACAAAAGGTAGGTGAATATTTTCCAATGGGCACATCTGTCTAAAAGGGGAATTCCCCCCATGTTAGAAGAATTCCTCTAACTTCCTGTTGCCTCACGGACAGGTCATGAAGGTAAATTTCTCACAGGAACACAAACAGCAAAAAAATGCATTGGCAGGGGTAAAAAGGTTTTGGCTATCGATAAACTTTAACTAGAGCAGTTGAAGATTGATATCATTAACTGCATGACTAGTTTCTTATCTTCATCTTTGTATGTCTATTTTTCAGACTGAACGATATGTGAGAGTAAATGAGATCCTCCAGGAGAACTCCCAAGATGCTGCTCTTATTGCAATGTAAGTACTCTATTGGTACCAAATTGATTCTGCTAATATAAATACTTCATCTAACATGGTATGCCTATTAAAATATCTTTACAATGCCAGTATTATACTCATGCACAGTATGACGAAGATCAAACAAAATGTTTTCAAACAGGCAATATAATGCCTGGGATTCTGGCAAATGACAAACTTGCAAAAAACACTGCATTTTAGACAAGCCATAAACAAGATTTTTTTCCACTATTTAGGCAGCACGGTACACTGAGCACAAGTTCTAACCAAACTGTTGGCATCTGTACAGTCCTCTGAACTGTGCCTACTGGCTATCTGACCCTAACACTTAAGCCTGCTTCTACCCAAGCTCTCACATTGAACCTAACCCCAATCCTTAGCCTAGGCTATTTAATTGCCCTTAAGCTTAACCTAACTATAGGGGGTTGATTGACTAAAGGCAAATAGTTTTCACTTTGCAAGGTAATTTCCCCTACGTTAGAAAAGTTGCTTTGCAAAGAGAACAGCCTATTTACAGATGTCTCTACAGGTAAGGGGTGCCTGTAGACTAAAACAAACTGTGCAGCTTTGACCAAAATTGAATAATAGGTGTAGGCCATGTAAGTACCTATTGAAGGACATTGCGAAGACAGTTTCTGTCTTTTACTGTTTACCTCCACGTTCAAAAGAGGTGAGCTCTTTCTCTGATTCAAACCGGCTCACGTGCACTTTCTCCCCCCTGAAGCAGTAGCTCTGAGCTCAGCGTTTGAGATCTTGTTCCTGTGATGGTGGAGGTTATCAGTAAAAGTCTGCAACAAGGCAGGATGAGATGATAAAATCTCAGAGTTTTTCAGTCAGACATTAGGAGGTATGTAAATGGCCTGCACCTATTGCAAGGGCATTATTAAAATTTGGGCAAAGCTGCATAGTTTGCTTTTATCTAGAGTTGCAATTTTTGGTAAAGGTGAACTATGTCTTTAGAGTTTAACAGTAACCGTAACAATCTAAACCCAACGCTTATCTTGAAGCCTAAGCATGCCACTTAACCTAAACCCAAACACAATCTGAACCCCAACATGTAATCCTTTACTCAACATGAAAATCTTGAAAACCCTTAATCTAATTTTTCAAATTAAATAACCCATACAGACTGGGTGTTTGAGCTGTCAGCGCCAAATAATAAACAGACTTCCACCAAGGTTTTACATACTGAGATCTGAGTGGCAAAAGGCTACTGGTTCATTGAAGGATGGCTCCTGCCTACAGCTCCAAAGGTCTTAACACTATACACACTTCTGTGGTTAAAGACCTTCAGGGAGTAGCTGCAGAGAAATTGAGAAACCACAGCCCTAGGAGTCTAGAAATACTCTAGGAGTCTAGGGAGAAGGTCAGAGTAGAGGCATAAGTAGGTGGGAAGTTGTAGGTTACAGAAGCTCTTGAGCAGGGATCCTCAAACTACGGCCCTCCAGCTGTTGCAGAACTACACATCCCATGAGGCATTGTAAAACTCTGCCATTCACAGACATGACTAGGCATGATGGGAATTGTAGTTCCTGAACAACTGGAGGGCCGTAGTTTGAAGACCCCTGCTCTTGAGGGAGATTTAAACCCTGCACCAGGGCCCAAGTTGCTGTTTTGCCCTTGTCTACTGAGTCATAAGCATTTGAATAGTAATATCAAAACCCTTTGACATTTTTTTTTCTTATAAAAGATATCATGTGTACACATTACATATCATAACCATACATCTTCTGATTCCATTTGTAGAAGTCTTCCAATTGCCAGCAAAATGGCCTGTCCGAGTTCCCTATATATGGCATGGCTAGAGATGTTATCTCGTGACATAACCCCTCCAGTTGTCTTCATCCGTGGTAATCAGCAGGACTCTCTCACAATATACTGCCAGTGAGCAAGATGCTATCACAGAGTAATGTAAAGGTTCCTAAATGGCTAGAGATCGTGTTTTAAGTTGTGATTTTATGTAAATGAGTATAAATTTCATAGAATTGTAAGTGCAACAAATAATTTGTATTCGTAAATCCTTACTTAGGTTACTGCATACCTGTAATTATCAAATTATTTTGCTTATACTAGAATTAGTTGTCTGGCTCAAACCCCCAGTCTGGGAGGTTTTTGTACAGATACAAAAGTATTGTACAGTATAAGTTCTAATTTAAAGTCTACAAATTTATATCCATTTAAAATCAAATTCCTGACTACGAAAAGGTATTTAATGTGACATGTTTTTATATGAATGGGAGAAACTACTGGAGGAAAGAAAAATTAGAAGCATTGTCCATAGCACCTGGATTTTAGCTGTCATTGTATAGTAGATTTAAAATAAGGCACTCCACACCTTTTTTTATTATTGTGGCCAACACTTCTTTTTCCCTTTACTCCAGCTTATAGTATATGTCAAGAAAGAAGGGTTAGGCTTTGCCATTTTAATCAATATATTAAAATATAGTTAAAATTTTTTTTTATTCTGCTCTCTTTGTAAGCCTGTAATATATCATGTAAATAGTATGTGTTTGTAATAAATTTGCTGTCCAACTATGATGTAGTTCAAATTATTGACTTTAAAAAACGTACCAGATGCAAACCATGGGGCTTTTATAATCAGCCTGCATCACAGATCATACAGATGTCTGAGGTTGTTGACATTTACAGTATTCAAATTGCATTTTGAGGTCTCCCTAAAAATGTTGCAAAATGCAATATTGAAGCTTGGGAATGCTTTGCTAGTCTTTTCCAGGCTTAATTACCAAGTCCCTCCCAAACTAGCTGTTACCAACAAAAAAAAAAATTGAACCCAGTAGATCATGTGAGCATTTTGCATTGCGTCGGCTCCTATGTCTACCAATTCTTGGATGATTCATTGGCTATCATTAGTTTTAGTTGTAAAGTTTAAGTTTACCTGACTAAGTTAAAGTTTTATGTCTATGACGTCCATTCCTGTGGTATTCCATAGCAAATCGCAAAGTTTAGGTAAAATGTCTACAGGAATATTTTTGTACCTCCAGGTGGGTTAATACACCATAAGTTTAAGTGCATTTATGGTCAAAATGTAAAACCATATATTCATTTCCACATTGTATTTCAATTATTTCTAGCCTGAATGATCCTGAAGTTTGATCTTACTTTGTGAAGATATTCACACATTTAAATTCCTTGAATTCCGTGACATGTAGTCACAATGTCCTGTTGATAGGCACAACAGTGGAAGCAGTTACTCCAAAAAAAAAGACTTGGCTCACACACTCCCACAGGTATAGGCTGACATATGTAAACATTAGGACTGGCACAACAGATTTACTATAGGCAAAAAAACTTTGCAAGGGAATTTTTCCTTGAGCGTAGAGAATGAGATGAAGCTCTGTCCATCACCCAATCATGTGCAAGCAAGAATGCTGTTTTTTTTTTTCCCCATTATCCTTGCACATGATTGGGTTTTCTTTGCAAAGTGAAATTTCATCACACACTATGCTCTGGGGAAAATTCCCTTTCAAAGTGAACAGCCTGCTTGCCTTTATTAAACCAACCCCAAAGAGCCTATGGGGCACACATATACACAAACACACCAAAAAGCATGATGTTTAGTTGAACACCAGAAAAAATAGATTTTTAAATGTTAGATGGTGCCAGTTTAGTTACCTGTAATGATCGGTATTGTACCTTTACGGCTGGCTGCTGGGGGGGGGGGGTTCAGTTGTAGTCCATGGCACATACAGCGAGACCTTTGATCTTCCCACTATACGGCAGCGACTTCCAGTCTCTTACAACGAGGATTCGGAGTCGCTCAGTCAGCACTTCCTTCATTCAGAAAGCATACAGGGGGAGATTTACTAAAACTGGAGCACTGAGAATCTGGGGGAGCTGTGCATGGTAGTCAGCTTCTAACTTCAGCTTGTTCAATTAAGCTTTCATAATAAAACCTGGAAGCTGATTGGTTTCTCTGCAGAGCTGCACCAGATTTTGCACGCTCCAGTTTTAGTAAATCCCCCCCAGTCTTCTTTTCATTAAATAACAGGCATTTTCCAATTGGATGAGGGTAGATTGTGCCATTAATCTGCCCCTCCCTTCCATCTTGTCTAATCAGAAAACGCTTTTTATTCATTGAAAAGAATACAGTTTCTGAATGGAGGAGGTGCAGAGTGAGCGACTTCCCATCCTCACACTATAAGAGAAGGGAGAAGAATAAAACTCTCACTGTATGAGAAGTGGGAAAAAAGCACTCCAAGCATTACATACCGATCATTACAGGTAACTAAGCAGCCCAATCTAATGTTTGAAAAAAACATTAATCCACTTGATTTAGACTTATAATATAATTTAGTAATTCAAGCCACGGAGAAGCAGGATTTGAATGACTCCCCTATCAGTAGATGAATTTGTTGATACCAGTCTTCTGTGACCTCTGTGCAGTGGTTTTGCACAGAGCAACCCAGATCCTCCTCTCAGGTCCCTCCCTCCTGCCAACACAGCAAGCAGCTTGCTATGGGGGCACCCGTGCCGAGCCGCTGCTCTGTGTGTCCATTCAGGCAGAGAGCCACAACTTGGCCTCGCTCCCTCTCTCTTCTCATTGGCTCACAGACTTTGATGGACAGCAGTGGGTGCCATTGGCTCTCGGTGCAAAATCGCTGGATCAAGATGAGGCTCAGGCAAGTATTGGGGGGGCTGCTGCGCACAGAAGTTTAACTTAATGCATTAAGATAAAAAACCTTCTGACTTTAGAACCACTTTAATATTAATGGGAGCCTGTAGGTGGCACCTGGACTACCAGGGCAGGAAGAAGTTTACATTGAATGGGCTCAGGCACTTGTGTCTAATGCCGAGTACACACGGTCGGAATTTCCGATGGAAACAGTCCGATGGGAGCTTTTCAACGGATTTTCCGACCGTGTGTATGCCCATCAGTCTTTTTCTGTCGGAATTTTCCGACTTTGGATTAAGAACCTGTTCACAATTTTTCCGATGGAAAACCTTTCTATAGGATTTTCCGATCGTGTGTATGCAATTCCGACACGCAAAATGCCGCCGACGCATGCTCAGAAACAATTCGAAGCATGCTCGGAAGCATTAAACTTCCCTTTTATAGTGATGTCGAAAGTGTTTTATGCCGCTCTGTTACTGACCGTCGGAATTTGGTGTGACCGTGTGTAGGCAAGACAGTTTGAGCGAAATTCCGACGGGAAAACCATCAGAGCTTTTTCCGACGAGAATTCCGACCGTGTGTATGCGGCATAAGAGTCCTTACAGTGGATATTTTGGGATGCTTCTGGCAGAAAAATCAAGTGTAGATGGGGATATTTTAATACACCTGCATGCATGCAACCCTATACTACTGTGCAGCTAATGTGGTCAATGTCACTGGAAAGACAGTTTCAGGAAGCAGATAAAAACAAGTAGTTAATAAAGCAGGCCACCATCATGATAAATCCACAAGTCATTCCCATTTATTTTATTCACAACAGGAAAATATACAGCTCTTTTCATAACTCTCTTGAGGTGGATGCATTGAGAACAAATGTATACCTTGATGAGAAACCGTAAAGAGCAGCTCAGCCAAAATTAGCAGAGATAGCGTTTGATCCTCTGATGAGTCTTTGCTGTCACCTGGGAGCCCAGCGCAACTAAAGACCTGGCTTAAGAATGAAGTGTGCCCTATTTCACAGAAAGCAGATGCCATTTTTAGCATTGTACTATAGTTTTTATATATAAAATCAGCAGTAGGGACACATTTGTAAACAACGTTATTCCGTGACTCATAGCACCCAGGTTTTAGTGTAGTCAGATTTGATCAGTCTGTACGAGTTAACAAAACTTCTCTCTATAAATCTGCTGCTAATTATCTGACCAGTCAAATGTATGTTTTAACAAAGAGGACAAAAACATTAATATCATTCCTTTGTTTAAAATTCTAACATAGGATAACTTAGTGTGAAGTTGCATAAAGTACAAGTGATATAAAACAAACAGTTTGGTCACTAAATATCAAAACTTATTCAGAAAGGGTAGAGACAAACTAGGAACAATGTAGGCTATTCAGGTATCCAGTGCATGTGTAAAAACTACAAAGCTGGGAAAAGGCTACAGTAACAAAAACGCATTGGAACAGAGTACCCTGAAACACCCCGGTACATCAAAAACGTTATTAATCTCAAACCAGTCCATGGTTTCATTTACACTAATAGTGTAGCTTTCAAGTGCTAACAACAGAATTAAAACCCATTCAGCTGGTTTAGTTTAAGCTGCTGCAATATAGACTTTAAAAAGCAGTTTGACCTAATGGAAATCTGTCATGAAACAAAAAGGGAGGCTGCCACACAAGACTTCTTTTGAAAATGCTAGTTGCCTGGCTATTATACAGGTAACTTTTTCATCTGTACATTAGTTCCAGGTCAGTGACTATGAAGTTGGAGACAGCCAGGCAGCTAACATTTACTGAAGGTGTTCAGCAATGGCAGCCTTCTTATCTGTCTTGGTACAGGCTTCCTAGAACAAAACATGGATCCTCTAATCACTAGGACTAGAAGGTAATGAAAGTTTCAAGCTCATTGCTGACTGCATTGTAATGGAAGTGTATGATGCAGTCAAATTTGACAAGTTTGGCTTGTTCAGGGGCTAGGACACTCCCTTCCATGACCATATGAAGAAAAGTACTGGCCTGCAAGGGCCAAATTGGAAAAAAAGAAGAACAAGGTCCAGATTGCTATATCTGAATGGGCCCCTGCTAGTCAACAAAAATACTTTTCTTCATGCTTTATGTTGGTTGTATATAGGAGAAAAACGTATTCATTGAGCACAAGTTTAACTGAGCAACTACATTTCTATAACCGTGTATAACAGACATGTATCTGGTGCTAGGGCCATGTTATGTCACATTTAAATGGCCATAGTACTAGGTAAATGACCATATACTGAATTCAGGTAGTAACCACTTATTTCCTTTATATAGCAATATAAAGGGTTATAGGACAGTGGTCACTCCCAAGAGCTTTGCTCCTGATCTTGCTATCACACAAGGATGGCCGCAAGGCTTTTGACAGGACAAAATAATCCAATCTCCAGCCAACATTCTTGCCCCGAGCATTCATCATGTAGGTCCAGAAGGTGTAGGCATATGGCTTATCGGGATACAGCTCACGGAAGCTGTCCAGGAAGCCTTCAGCCAACAGAGCTCCAAATCCCTCCCGTTCCTGTGGGGTGAAACCAGGGGTCTTCTTGTTCGTTTTGGGATTTTTTAGATCAATCTCCTGGTGAGCAACATTCAAGTCACCACACAAAATAAGTGGCTTTTTGCTGTCCAATTCTTTCAAGTAAGCACGAAAGTCTACATCCCAGCGTTGACGGTAATCTAGACGTACCAGGCCGCGACTGGAATTGGGAACATAAGCAGTTACCAAGTAAAAGGATTCATACTCGGCAGTAATTACACGGCCTTCCTTATCATGCTCTTCAATTCCTAATGAAACAAAGCACAAAAAGTTAAGAGCTGCATTAACAAAAACCAAATATTCCCATTTTTACAGGGAGGGGAAAAACACACACACACAAAAAAAAAAAAAAAATAATAATTCTTCTATTGTATACAATTATTTAGCGTTTTCCTTTCTAGTAAACAGGTTTAAAATAGATCTAAGTGCCTTCTCACATTTACTTATACATGTAGCCACTATTCGGGTATTTTGACAGGCACCAGCTGTCAGAGCACGATAGCGTGTAACTTGTGGAAGATTAGCACATTAGTGCTTCATAGCATGAATGCAGTAATCTTCGATTTTTTTTTTTAGGTTATCCTGCAGCATAGAGCTGCACGATTCTTAAAAAAAAAATAAATAAAAAAGAGAATCACAATTTTTTTGCTTAGAATGAAGATCGCAATTCTCGGCGTAACATCATCTTTAACATTATACAAAAAAAATGGGCTAACTTTGCCATTTAGTTTTTTTTTTAAATGAATTAAAGTGTATTTTTTCCCAAAAAATTGCGTTTGAAAGACCACTGCGCAAATACAGTGCAACGTAAAATATTACAACGACCGCTATTTTTTTTTCTCTAGGGTCTCTGCTAAAAAATATATATATAATGTTTGGAGTTCTAAGTAATTTTATAGCAAAAAATACTGATTTTAACTTGTAAGCAACAAGTGTCAGAAAAAGGTTTAGTCTTTAAAGTGGTTGTAAACTCTCTATATAAAAGAAAAAATAAATAAAAAACACAACCTGCAAGACAAAGGCATAATGAGCTAGTATGCATAGCATACTAGCTCATTATGAAATACTTACCTTAGAACGAAGCTGTTGCAGCTGTCCCCATACACCACTGTCATTGGCAACATGTCTCCCGGAGTTATTTCCGGGTTCGTAGGCACCGGCGATGTGATTGGCCAGAGCCGCAATGACGTCACTCCCGTGCATGCTACTGAAGAAACGGCACGAGCAAGCCGTTTCTTCAGTGCGCATGTGCCGATGACGTCGGCACATGCGGATATAGTGAATATCTCCTAAACTATGCATTGCATACTAGCTCATTATGAAATACTTACCTCAGAGCGAGGCCCTGAATCGGCGTCGGCATTCCAAATACACGGTGGACTTCTTCCACCGGAGTTACTTCCGGGTTACGGCCCGTTTCTTCAGAGGGCATGCGCCGATGACGTCGGCAGCAGCGCATATACTGAAAAAGTGGTGCATATATGGTAAAAGTGGTGCAACAGAGTTTACAGCCACTTTAAGATCGTGAGGAGGGTTTGAATCGAAATTGCGATTTTTTTTTTACGATTACTTGTGCAGCTCTCCTGCAGACAGAACGAAAAGAATTCAAAAGTGCAGCGCCAGCCTTAGCTTCTGTGTTACAAACATTCTGATTGTTAAAAGTGACAGACTTTTTGGACCTTTTTGATCACTACGCAGACTATTTGGTGGGTGATTGTTATATCAATTTGCCTTTAGGCAATGTTTGATTAATGTACAGACTTTTTCTTGTATGGGGATTATTGGGTTCATGATTCATTTACTATTCCCTCCAATTTGAATTGTGCATCACTCAATTATTGAATTTGGTGTCTTTTAGTGCAATTTTAGTTATTTATTGTGTATCCAATATTGTGCTAGCTGCTTTTTGCTTAGATTTTGTATTGTTCTGCCAAAAGCAGTTTCAGTTTTATTTTGTGTTATCAACACAATTGAATGAGTTTTATCATTGATCTCTCCTTCTCAATGCTATGTCAGGGAAAGGCAACACACACATTTTGCAAATAAAAATGAATCCCAAGCCATTGAGGTTTCTCTTATAAAAAAATAAATAAAAAAATATATATTATTTTAAAAAAAAAAAAAAAAAAATCACACATTACAAATGAATTCCACTGTAAAGAAATGTAGATCTTTCACATACCAATGCCATAGGAGACATTTACAGGTTTCTTCTTGCACAGCATTGCCACTCCACTATATCCTTCCTTTTCATTAGAACAAGCCCAGTACTTGTGAGGGTACTCAGGCATGTCTTTAATGTCTGCAGGAAGGGATTTTTCTGCACACTTTGTCTCCTGCAGACACAGGACATCGGGATCCTCATCTCGTACCCACTAAAAATAATAATAAAAATAATTTTGACTCTGTTATAAGAAATAGATAATGTAAATGCTACATTGCAAAAACATTTGAATAAACACTGTCCATTTTCAAAATGTTTAACACCAAATTCACCAATGTTAACGAATACACTCACTTTGCCCATTCAGGGCAAAATTAGTCAGCGTCTTTGCAAAGCAGCCCATTTGCAAGTCCTGCTGAGTAATCTAAAATTGCAGATGTTTCTGCCATGCAGGCACCAAGTGAAACAATTTGAGTAATAGAGATATTGTTGCTCTGCAATCAATCATAATGGGACAGTTTCAGTAACTTGTATGCCTTATTTATCACTGTCAGGTGTATGTCCACTAATGGCTTGGTCTCAATATAAAAAATAAAATTAAAAAATTAAAAACACCTTTAAGAGAAAAGGTATTATACTTGCCTGTCCTGCTGCCAATGCATTGGACTCGTCTTGAGGAGCTTCTGTATCTGGCAATTCTGTAAATGTTGGATGCCTGGCACCCTGCTGCTCGCTGTGGTTCCACCAACTGGCAGGACACAACTGTAATAAAGCAGCCAGCAGGTGGAACCACAGCAAGCAGTAGGGTGCCAGGCAATCAACATTCCTGGGAGTATGTTAGACTGAAGATCCTACAGTTGGTGTAGCTCTTAAAGAGAAGGAAATCCAAGGCATGGGTGGCAGGACATGCAAGTATAATACCTTTTTTTTTTTCTGCAGTTAATGGATAAATTAAATAGGATACTGCCTTTTAATTGCTATGAACAGTAGCTATAAACATACTCACATTTACACCTTCTTTCTTGACCCATGCTCTGATGCCATCAACATTCCATGAGCTTATCTTCCATGTGTACTTCTTGTCATCATCAGAAGTCAAATTATCAGGAGCATCCTCGTACACGGGAACAGGTTCTGCCTCCTTTCCTCCTCCCTTCTTCCCTTTCTTGTTTTCGGGTTCTGAAAGGCATACATGGATATGAGGAAAAGTGAAGACAACAAGTCCCTGACCTGTTGTACATGGCCATCATTGTACCTACCCTCATCCTGCACAGCTTCGCTCTTGGCATCCTCCTTCTTCCCACGTTTTGGCATTCTGGCGGTGACAGAAAACAGACGCACACAAAACAGAGCACGGATCGTCTTGAATGCTCTACCTGCACACACAAAGGAAAAATCTTAAACCCAACTTCTATGTTTCTTCTTAACGAGCAGCAAAACATGACCATAATAAAGCACCAGTATTTTAAAGACCATATCCAGGAAAATGAAAATGGTGCTGCCTCCACACTGCAAGGTGTTCGTTTAGCTTCACGGGGCCACAAAAAGCTATTTTATTTACCTGATCCTCCACTTCCCCCATGTTCTACTTTAAAAAATAACACAACAGTAAAGTTTGCCCAATTGTTTTTTATATTGTGAAAGATAATGTTTACGGCGAGTAAATTGATACCAAACATGTCTCGCTTCAAAATTTTGCCCGCTCGTGGAATGGCGACAAACTTTTACCCTTTAAAATCTCCATAGGTGACATTTAAAAAATTCTACAGGTTGCATGTTTTGAGTTACAGAGGAGGTCTAGGGCTAGAATTATTGCTCTCGCTCTACCGGTAATACCTCACATGTGTGGTTTTGAACACCGCTTTCATATGCGGGCGCTACTCTTCTGCAAACAAGCTCGGCGGGACGGGCACGTTTAAAAAAAATTTCTTATTATTTATTTTAACTTTTCATTTTTTCACTGTTCTTTTGAAAAAAAAAATTGTTAACTTTTATTCCTATTACAAGGATCACTTGTAATAGAAAAAAGCATGACAGGACCTCTTAAATATGAGATCTGGGGGTCAAAGACCTCGGATCTAATTTGTCAAGCCCTGTTCTACTATATTCCCCTATGCTGCAGCAGTGGACTGCACCTCAGCGTCCCCGTGCCCAGTGGAGGGTTTTGGGCTCTGCATTGGTCTTGATGATGTGAGAGGGCCTGTGACTACTGAGCATAGGGGAGAAAAGGTTGTAGAGATCAGTTTTAGTCTGGTGGGAGCCTGAGGGAGGGGAGGATCAGGTTAATAAAAGTACTTTCCCTTTACCCTAGGCATAAACTAGCATTTCGTCCCTTGCAATGCAGGTGCAGTCCCACTACAAGGGTGCGTTTTCCTTTCCCCAGGGCTGGGCTTTAAAATAATCCCACTATTGCAGAACACTGCAAACATTATATGTTACACCTAACAACCAATTTTCATATATCTTATATTTTGTGCACAAACATTAGTGCTCAATAATTTGAAAAAAGAATGCATTTAATTTTGCTTAATGGTGATAAAAGCAATTGTTAAAGTGACACTAAATATCTTTAATCTCCAAAAACAAAATGCATACACATCCACTGTAATCTATTTGTCACGAAATAGCACTAGAAAAAGCACCTGTAAAGCGCCTGAAAACTCCCTCCCATTCATTGCAATGGGTGCTTTCACACCCGGGTGGGGGCGCTTGCGGAGGTTGGAAAAAGTCCTGGAAACCAAATCTTTGGGCGGTTTGGGACTGCTTTATACAGCGCTCCCAAAACGCCCCTGCCCATTGCAATGAATGGGCAGCGTTTCGGAAGCGCCGCAATACGGGAGTTTTTTTTAACCCCTTCTTTGGGGTTAACAGAGCCCCGCTAGAACCACCTGAACAGCAGTAAAGCGCATCTAAAACGAGCAGCGTTTACTGTTAATAGCTAGTGCTTTCAGTGTGAAAGCAGCTTTACTGTTTTTCTGCTTCCTTGTAAAGTCCTCTGTGAGCTCCTGAAGCCCTCCTTTTCACACTACAAATCCCATAATCCCTAGTCCATCTCAGAAGTGGGTGGCTACGTTCCTACATACAGTGGGAACATGGAGAACGAATGTTGCCACCCTCTAACAGAAAGTCAGATCACAGCAGCAAAAAAAAAATAAAAAAGATTTGGAGGAGGCAGACAGCAAAAAGGAGGGACTGCAAGTTTAGAATACATAGGCGATTTTCTTTTTTTTTTTTTTTTTTTTTTAGGGTGGAACATGTAATACGTTCCCACTGCTGCAGCCCCTGCCCGACCTGCTGCATCTAGTAACAGCGAGCCGGGGATCTTCTCCTTGAACTCGCTGTTACAATTTTTTTAAAAGTGCAGCCTTTTTTTTTTTTTAGTAGGCTGGCCATACATTATACAATTTTCTTGTACAATTTTCCATTAGATTTACCAAAACCATATAATAAGAGGTCAAACCTAAATATTTTCAATTTGTATGCAATCAGGCAGGCCCTTGCACTACATAGTTGAAGGTAAATCCAAAACAAAATTGAATAAGAAAATTGTATAATGTATAGACAGCTTTATCCTTTAAAAATAACTTAGTGTCACTTTAATACAATCAAGTGATTAAGTCCTTTTACACATTGGCAAAATAAACATACTCTGAACTGTGTAGCTTTTTTTATGGATCTGAATACAGGTGCATTCTTGTCAATGGGACAATACACAAAGCTGTGTAAAGATCTGTAACTCAGTGATGTGTTCAGAGTCGCAACAAAAAAAATACATAGAAAATTCTACTTGGGTGCAGTAATTTACGCACATACGTGTAAATTAGAACACTGGAAGCCAGAAGAGGAAATCGGTGCGGAACTGTAAAGTCGGCGTTGCACCGATTCGGACGGTGCCATTGCCGGCAATAGGCTGCGATTTGACATGTTAAATCGTCCTGATGTGAACGGGGGCTTAGCCTGGGTTCACGCTAGATGCGGTGCAAATTCCCCCTGCAAATCGGTTTGCAAAACGCAGCAATGCGATCCGATTCTAATGCAGACAAATAAAAAAAAAAAAAGGATCCTGCACCAGCTTGGTGTGAATGCGGTGCGATTTGTGCCATACAAATCCATGGCACTCCAGAGACACTGCATGTAATTCGCACAGGAATGTGCTGCGATTCTTGTGCGCATTACATGCGGTGTCTCGCACCACAGCAGTGTAAACCCAGGCTAAAAAAAATGTATTGAGCACCTTTAGGCAAAGATATTTCTGCCAGCGAGATCCTGTGTATAAACATCAGTTAGGCCCTGTTCAGATCTCACATTAGTAGGAACTAGCGTTCCCTCTCGTGACTTACATGCATTCGCTTCAATGGGCTGCCCTATGTGTGTCTGTCACCCAAAAGAATCTCTTGCACCTTTTTTTTGGGGGGGGTGCACAATTTTTAAACACATTTTTGCAGCAATTCTGTCACACAATTGCAGCAAAACTGCACTGCGTTAAGAATAATAACGCCAAAACATGCATCTTTGGAATCGCAGCGATTCTGCCCATAGTTCCAAATCGCCTAATGTGAACTGGACCTCAGGGTTTATGTCTGTGTGCAAGCATGAATAGAAAATGTTCTTTTAGGGGACTAATTGCCTTCCTGAACATCTCAACCACAAGTCAATATCGTGTATTCATTTCCCCCCCTCTCCTTACCCCAGTTTAGATAGATCTATCTATATATATTTTCTTTTTTAATAGATAGATGGATGGATATGATTTGTGTATATATATATATATATATATATATATACACACACACACAAACATATACACACACAGTATAGAGATATATATGATTGATATGTATATATAAAGATATAGCAGTGTTACACTACTGTAGTGGAAGCCATTGTTTAGAACATGTGTCTGCAGACAGCATGCATTCTATGGCCGCTCAGCATGAAGTATGAGATCCCTCCGCACCATGCAATCCCTCCTACACACAAACAGTACATATATACATTATGTTTCCATAGCCGATCCCCTATATACATACCGAACCCGGACACAGATCTCCCTCTGCAGCCTGATCACACAGAACACAATAGACACCGGACCGGAAGTTCCACGCGCCGCTCGCCGGAAACACGTAGCGGCACACACAACACAGACACGTGGGATCGGTGCGCTGGGGGTGTCACGTGACGTTCCAGCAGCCGGGGAGGGAGGAGAAGGTGCTGTACATGAGGAATACTGAGTGCCATAGCTGAGAAGGAAGGGAGAGGGATATAGAAGGTGAGTGTATATACTGAATACCATACATGACAATGGTGCACAGCATTGTGGAGGAGCTCCAGTTTTGTACATCCTGACTTACATGCGTTGGGAATGGGATAGACAGAGGGGATATAAGGGCTCATAGGAGAGCTGCTTCCTCTTACTATATTAGGTAAAAATGAGGCTCAACACAGACATAGGGAAAAGTTTTATTGCCCCAGCAGGTGGCACTTCGCCTTGTTCCAGCTTTAAAATGTTCTCTATGCCAGTGATCTGTGCACCACTGATGGTCCACGGGAAAAGTTTGGTGGTCCCCAGGGTTTCTGTCACAAATTGACATTGTGGCGGATGTATACCACTCACTGTTGCTAACAGTGTTGTTCTCAAGCCACACAGACAGTCAATACTGTCAGCTCGCATTGATACCCCCTCTGTAGTCCTGGTTCCTGTGGACTCAGAGGGAGGCACCCGGGAGTAATGCAGAGAGCGGGAGGGGACTTCCAGTGGCAGCTCTGGTCACAGACTGTGGGAGGGAGCACAGAGCTGGACAAGGAGGTGAGATCCAATGATTAGTCTGTGGAAGGCAGCAGTGTGATGCAGAGAGTCAGAGGATTTGTTATATTAGTAAGTTAGGCATGTAATGGAATCACATAAAGAAGGGTAGATTGAAATGAAAGGTATAAAGGTATAAAAAAAATGAAATAGTAGAGTGAGATTATATTGAATTAAAACACTAAACATTAGGGATGTCCCGATACCGATACTAGTATCGGTATCGGGACCGATACCGAGCATTTGCACGAGTACTTGTACTCGCACAAATGCTCCCGATGCCTGATCCGATACCTGGGAGGCGGCGTTTTCGTCAGATTCGGCGACCCGGCACAACCGGAAGTCAGCGGGCGGAACAACGGAAGTGACGCTCGTGTCGACGTCAGCGTTTGGACATCCCGACGCCCATCTTGGTACACCCTTCACTCGGCCGCAGTAAGCCAGCAGCGGCCATCTTGTTACACCCAGAACTATATGGGCTGGGTGTAGCAAGATGGCCACTGCTGCTTTTATGCGGCCGAGTGGAGTGCCAAGATGGGCATCGCAGGCAGCCTTTCCTTTCATTGCATTTCAGTGCCTGCCCATGGGTGCCCATAAATGCCACCTATTAATGTCCCATGCCTGCAAGTGCCACCTGTCAGTGCCATCAGTGCCAGCCACCTATCAATGCCCATAAGTGCCATCTATCAGTGCCCAATGCCCATAAGTGCCCCTGTCAGTGCCAGCCACCTGTCAGTGCCAGCCACCTGCCAGTGCCATCAGTGCCAGCCACCTGTCAGTGCCATCTATCTGTGCCAGCCACCTTTCAGTGCCATCTATCTGTGCCAGCCACCTTTCAGTGCCATCTATCTGTGCCAGCCACCTTTCAGTGCCATCTATCATTGCCAACAATTTGTCAGTTCCAGCCATCAGTCAGTGCTCCATATGCATATCAGTGCCCATCAGTGCCACCTAATCCTATCAGTGCTGCATATCAGTGCCACCTAATCTGTATTGTGCTCTGAAAACTGTCACATGACATTAAAAGAAAGTATCGGTAATCGGTATCGGCGAGTACTTGAAAAAAAGTATTGGTACTTGTACTCGGTCTTAAAAAAGTGGTATCGGGACAACCCTACTAAACATAATATGACACAAAAATAGTAATTTGAAATGACACACTTTTTTTTGTTTGTTTTTCTTATTACTTTTTTTTACTTGTATTGTAGGTTGTTTGACCCATGTAATAGGGTACTGTAATGCCCTCTTCTTAATTATACTTTGAATAATGTTTTGCACAAATTGAGTTTTGGTTATGGGTACGCAAGTGGGTGGGCTTTTTCCCTTTTTTTTTTTTCTCTTTTGAAGAGGACATGATCAAGGATCCAGTGTGTTTTCTCGGGGTAGGGGGGTTAGTATGGTTTATGTTAATGAAAGATTTATATAGATATATTGTGCAATGTGTATTTCTATGTTGAAATTTTGTCTTAATAAAGAAAGTGTTTTTTTTTTTAATATATATTAAAAGAAAGTGGTCCGTGGGATTCAAAATTGTGAGTGTAGTGGTCCAAAAGGATGGCGACCACTGGTCTATGTCACCATGTTCAGTGCATGGCTATGGACCCTCCTCTGGTCCTGATGATGTCAGGAACCTAGACCACTGGAGTGTGGGGGGAAAAGAGGCTGCAGGGATTGGTCTAGGAGCAGAGCATCAGGTAAGTACATCTTTTTCCTTCTCCCTAGAGTCCAAACTTTCTAAAGAAAGAGCCAGTTTACTGTCCATCAGACTTTGAAGGGGGTGAACTGTTCTCTGTGGGAGTAAACAGTAACCAATCTTTACTATAAGGGGGAGAAATAGTTGGTGTCAGTGGGAGGAGGAATAGTACCCCGTCATGGTGTCGGTGGGAGGAGGACTAGTGCCGTGTCGGTGGAAGGAATAGTGCCGTGTCGGTGGGAGGAATAGTGCCCCGTCCTTGGTGTCGGTGGGAGGAATAGTGCCGTGTCGGTGGGAGGAATAGTGCCGTGTCGGTGGGAGGAATAGTGCCGCGTCGGTGGGAGGAATAGTGCCGTGTCGGTGGAAGGAATAGTGCCGTGTCGGTGGAAGGAATAGTGCCGTGTCGGTGGAAGGAATAGTGCCGTGTCGGTGGAAGGAATAGTGCCGTGTCGGTGGAAGGAATAGTGCCCCGTCCTTGGTGTCGGTGGGAGGAATAGTGCCGTGTCGGTGGGAGGAATAGTGCCCCGTCCTTGGTGTCGGTGGGAGGAATAGTGCCCCGTCCTTGGTGTCGATGGGAGGAATATTGCCCCCGTCGTTGGTGTCGGTGGGAGGAATAGTGCCCCGTCGGTGGGAGGAATAGTGCCCCGTCCTTGGTGTCGGTGGGAGGAATAGTGCCCCGTCGTTGGTGTCGGTGGGAGGAATAGTGCCCCGTCGTTGGTGTCGGTGGGAGGAATAGTGCCCCGTCGTTGGTGTCGGTGGGAGGAATAGTGCCCCGTCGTTGGTGTCGGTGGGAGGAATAGTGCCCCGTCCTTGGTGTCGGTGGGAGGAATAGTGCCCCGTCCTTGGTGTCGGTGGGAGGAATAGTGCCCCGTCCTTGGTGTCGGTGGGAGGAATATTGCCCCCGTCGTTGGTGTCGGTGGGAGGAATAGTGCCCCGTCGGTGGGAGGAATAGTGCCCCATCGGTGGGAGGAATAGTGCCCCGTCGGTGGGAGGAATAGTGCCCCGTCGTTGGTGTCGGGGGGAGGAATAGTGCCCCGTCCTGGGAGGAATAGTGCCCCGTCGGTGGGAGGAATAGTGCCCCGTCGTTGGCGTCGGTGGGAGGAATAGTGCCCCGTCGGTGGGAGGAATAGTGCCCCGTCGGTGGGAGGAATAGTGCCCCGTCGTTGGCGTCGGTGGGAGGAATAGTGCCCCGTCGGTGGGAGGAATAGTGCCCGTCGTTGGTAAGGATGAGCTCAGGCGTGTTCGCAACCCGCACGTGCAGAGCTCGCCAGGAATTCGGCACTGCACATCGCTAATTGCAGGCAGTGAGACATTTTCCCGATCCGCGGCTGCAGAGATTGAGAAATGTCTCACTGCCTGTGATTAGCGCTGTGCAGTGCCGACTTCCTGGTGGGCTCTGCGTGTGCGGGTTGCGAACACGCCTGAGCTCATCCTTAGTCATTGGTATTAGTGGGAGGAATAGTGCCCCATTGTTGGTGTCAATTAATTAAATTTTCTTTTAGTTGATTTATTACATGTATTTATATAGCGCCAACAGTTTACATCTATATTGTAACATTCACATCAGTCTCTGCCCTCAAGTAGCCTACAATCTAAAGTCCCTAACTCACATTCATACATCTACTAGAGCCAATTAACATATCTTTGGGGTGTGGGAGAAAACCCATACAGGCACAAGGAGAACATCCAAACTCCAGGGAGGTAATGCAGTTTTGGGGATTTGAACAGATGGCACTAGCGCTGCCAGGTGGAAGTGCTAATCACTTAGCCACTAAACTGCTTGACTAGATCTGGGCTTTACGCGCACATTTAGGCTGGATTCACACCTATGCATTTTTAGTGCTTTTTGCATATTTGCACTACAGAACGTGTTCCATAGGAAACCATGGTACAATGAAAAAAGAGTAGAAATACTGCGCAATGGTTTTTTGTGTCATTTCTCTCTTTTTTCATATAAAACCGGAGCAAGACTGTAATGAGGATATCTGAAGATTTAAATCAAGAAATCAGCAAAGCGATAAGGGAAGTTATATTATATATATATAATATATATATAATATAATATAATATATATATATAATATAATATAATTTTTCCTACTTATCTGTATCTCAACATATATAAGCTTTATCTAAGGTTGATGTGCCGATTTGCCAGTGGATTTATGCACTAGCTACCAGCCGCCTATCAATATTGGAATATTACTAACCAATCAATCACCGATTGGTGTATGGGGCAGGATTAGCATCGGATCAGGATCTGCATATATATATATATATATATATATATATATATATATATATATATATATATATATATAAATAAAAATTTTTTTTTATTATTTATATTAAGCACTTATTTGTTTTGGAGCACTATATTAATATATTTATTTTTCCAGTCTTTGGATTGATACATTTTATACTGTTTCTTTTCTGACCAGCTGTACTTTTATTTTATTTTATTATCTGCACTTTGGTAATTGTTCACATAAGCACGGAATTGGCCATTGGCCACACTATTTATCTATTTTTATTCAAGATCTTATTAGAATAAGGTTGATTTGCGCACTATTTATACTCTCTTTGTATACTGTTTTTCATATGATTTTTAGTTATCTTATCTATTTAAAACTGAGGTTTTATAATTTCTATATTTAAGTATCAGCGTGCAGCACATGATATCACCTGTGATGTATTTTTGGTTATCTATTTAGAAAAGTCCTGCAAGCAGCTTTTTTGGAGCTTGTTTCTATATTTAAGTATCAGCGCTTTAGTATTTATTACTCACTGAGCAGCAAATGATATGACCGCATTCAAGAACTTATTAGAATAAGGTTGATTTGCGCACTATTTATACTCTCTTTGTATACTGTTTTTCATATGATTTTAAGTGTAGGTTACACTTTTTATGGTGCAGCACATCATTTAGTTATCTTATCTATTTAAAACTGAGGTTTTATAATTTCTATATTTAAGTATCAGCGCTTTAGTATTTATTACTCACTGAGCAGCAAATGATATCACCTGTGATGTATTTTGGTTATCTTGCAAACCTGGCCTGTAAGTGGGTCCTGAGGACAGGAGTTGAGAACCACTGGTCTAGAGGTACAGGGATAAGCTTCCCTTATTCCTCATTCCAGGAGGCTTCCTTCACCCAGTCCAGCACTGCTGCCTCTCTAAGGTGCTCTCATCTGCGGTCACGTGCTTTCCCCTTGCATGTACAATATAGGGTTACTAGCCCTGCTCTCTATGTGATGTCAATGAGGGAAAGCCCAGAGCTTTGGGTAGAAGAGAACAGCACCAGTGACATTTGGAGCGAGGGGTAGGGTAAGTAATACAGCTTATCACTGCACTCGTGGGCTAAACTGGCATTTAAAGAGGAAGTAAACCCTGATGGGTTTTACTTCCTTTTTGTTTCCCCGCAAAGATGAAGCATAATGGGCTACTATGCATCGCATAGTAGCCCATTATGTGTCACTTACCTGACACATGAGCCAGCGATGTCACCGCTGTCCCCACTTCCACAAAGCATCCATCTTCCTTCCGGGTATCGCGGCTCCGGCGCTGTGATTGGCCAGAGCCGAGATGACGTCACTCCCGCGTGGGAGCCGCCACTAACGGCATGCTCCGTGCGCCTGCACCGTAGACACCGCTGCCTGTCTTTTGCAAATATCTCCTAAATCATGTAGATTTAGGAGATATTTCTTGGACCTACAGGTAAGCCTTAATCTAGGCTTACCTGTAGGTAAAAGTGGTCTGTAAGGGTTTACAACCACTTTAACTTTAGCAGTGAGTGGGAAGGGGCACCCAGTGCCTTACTACAAGATTTGATTTTGTCTAATTCCCAGAGTTCAGCTTTAAAACCATATTAAACTCGAATGCCAACATTTATTATATTGCAGCTTACCAATTCTTAGACGTGATGGCTACATTAGTGTTTCTTCTATTTTCATCTGGTGATCTAGCCAGCAAGTCTGTTGTTTTTCACAGCACAAACTCTCCAGCAGACTATCAATTTCCATGGTGGAGACAGGTGCCTAAAACGATGAGTGTATTTAAATCTGCTAATATATTTAACACTACCCACCCCCCGACTGAAATTGGTGCTGTCTACTGTACTTCCTGTTCTCAATCCTACAGACTTGTGGCTCACTAATACAGGAGGTGTGTTACCGAGTCACCAGGTGAAAACGGAGGAAGAGGGGTTAGAAAGCACCTAAGCACCATGGGAAAAAGTACTACATGTCTACAGATCTCTGAATTGAAGGTGAACATAGCAGCAAATGCTGGTTTTGGCTCCAGTATAGCAGTATAAACCAGCACCAAATCTATATACTGTGTGATGCACAAAACTTTATTTTTTAATATGTCCCTTTTTTTTTTTTTTTTTAACTATTCTCGACCATGCTATAACTAAATGACAGCTACAGTGCGGCCGCGCATTGTTGGGAGGGTGTCTTTTGACCTCTTTCCATGACTGTGCCTCTCGTGTGCCCCCTGTGGTGTACATTGGCAGGGATCTGTGATCAGGGTAAAGAGCCAATCACAGGCAGATCCACACAGGGGACATCTGCACTGATAATCAAGGCGCTGATCATCAGTGCCCCGATTACCAGTGCAGCCTCATCATCGGTGAAGGAGAAAAATTACTTATCTACAAATTTTTATAACAAAAACACTTTATTTTTTCATTTTATTTTTTCAAAATTTTTGGTCTTTTTTTTTTTTCGTTTTTGTTTAGGAAAAAGAAAAAACTCTGTGATTAAATACCACCAAAAGAAAGCTCTATTTGGCTCCAAACAATTTGTTTGGGTACAATTTTGCATGAGCGTGCAATTGTCATTTAAAGTGCGACAGAGCTGAAAATTGGGCAGGAAGGGGTTAAAAGTGCCCAGTAGGTAGAGTTTTCACTCGTACAAACAAACATCAGATACTCTGCAATGGACATTGTCCACAAGTTAGGTTATTATTGAACCCGACAACAAAACGTCAATAAAAACATTGAAACAAAAGTATAAAACGTCGGGGCTGGCCGTGTTGCCTCCTACCCTATGACACAGCTTGCGCTCAGATGGTGTGTCTGGGTGTGGGGGCAATGCCCCAGCCGACGGACCAACGCTAACACTATACTTGCTGTTCCAGATTAAGTGTGATAGCTGTTGTTTCAATATAATCACTCAGGTAGTTCTCTGTTACAAGATGTTCGAATGCATAATAGGCATTGATTTTGTTCTTCTCTTTCTGTACTTCCTCTTTGTGAAAAAATTTTATAAAAATTATTGAAACGAAAGTGCCCAGTAGGCAAGTGGTTAAAGTTTTTATCACATAACTTTATTGCCGTCACATAGGGGACAATACATGATAGCATATAGATTGTGACAGGTTCACACACTCGGTGTGTAAAAGATGCCACAGCCACCGGCATTTGCTTTACATTAGTGTCAGCGAAGGGGTTAAACCCCACCCCAAAAACATAATTCATGAAATTTACTGACATTTTTACACTTGTCTTTTCTTTTCCTTCTAGTGGTCACAATGACTATTGTACTTGGGTTTGAAGGCAGTGCCAACAAAATTGGTGTTGGGATTATTCAGGATGGAAAGGTTCTCAGCAACCCAAGAAGAACCTATATAACACCTCCAGGACAAGGTAAGATTATAATGGTGTGCTTGCTTTAGGTTAACAGTTGCCATGATTAGTGAAAAGTTAGCTGGTGGTCACAACTGAAAAGCCTGGGATTTAAATGAACCCTCGAATGCAAGATATTTTACTATACAGTTTCAGCTGCTTATTTTAGGTTACAGAGGATTATTATGACAAAGAAAACTCCAGGAGTGACCAGAGTGCTTCATGAGCTTTATGTTTCTGTATGCCCTCTCAGCAAAACCCTCACGTTTTAAATTGGTAGTGACCCAGTTGGCTTTTACCCCTTTTAGCTTTGCAATATACAAATGGGGGTCCTTCCAGGCTGATCCGTGTATTTAGGAAAATATTTTTATATGTTCTTTTGATGTGTTTTTTTCCTATGTACCAGTAATCTTTTGGATAGAGGATTGAAACCTCTATTCATTTACCCTCTTATTTTAAAATCCTGTGCTAGCCAGTGAAGAGGTATGCTATATACAGTGTATTCGTTCTAACTGGTGGAAGGGAATATAATGCTAGATACTTCTACCACACTGCAGGTTTTCTTCCTAGTGACACGGCTCGTCATCACCGCTCCTGTATACTGGAAGTACTACATGAAGCTCTAGAGGAAGCACAGATACAACCAAAGGATATAGACTGTGTGGCTTACACAAAAGGTAAGACCAAGTAGAAAAATAAGGGTATTTTAAACCCAATGAAAGCCTTCAATGCAGTAAAGATGGCCATAGATGATACTTTTTTTTTTTTTTCCTGTTTCAAAGACTTTCAGCCCAACTTTACAAAAATATCCCCAAGGAGTGTAAATAAATCTGTTAGAAGTTCACAGCAGATGATCATTGACCTATGGCTTTGGCACATTGCAAAAGCTTTTTCAGTTTTAAAAAGTGTTGCTGATTAAAAGGGGGGGGGGGGAAGAGGTGACTATAGATTGGCCATTACTCCACTTTACTGCATCACAGGCACAGTATAGATCCTTCTATTATGGCACAAGCTGAACATTTTTTATCTACAGATTTATCTTTTTTTATATTCATAATAAACTGTCACTGCCAATGTAGAAAGTGCAGTAACACTCAGCAAATAAGTGGTTGTTTATTTTTCCTGTTTGTCCTTTTCTAATAAAAGTAGAAACCTGATCACCATGGGTTACTGTTCATCATCTTACAGTGGGGGCCAGCAACCAGTAGATCGCGGGCAAATGACTGGTAGATCGCAGTCTGGGGTTGCTGATCCTCCATCCCAGAGCATCAAACAGAGTGCAATGCAGAGTGACTACTTGTAAGGTTGAATCTGTAGTAGGGAGCAAGAGCCGCATAAGCCGATGCCTCCTCTGTAGTGCTGGCTCCTGTTCAATATGAAGTGATACAAACTGCACTCCATCTCTTATCACAGCTAGCGGTCTCCTGAGTGATGCCAGCAGCAGGAAAGAAGATCTTCAGGTCAGGTGTGAAGCAATACACTGGGCATAATAGTATAGGGCTGTTTCACACTCATGTGCTGCTGTTTAACCACACTGCAGGTGCAGTGCCCACGGTGCAGGTAAACCGCAGAACATCTGTGTGAAAGCAGCCTTGTAAGGGGGCTCAGAACAGCAAGGGTACATTTGCAGTTTGGGGGTTGGTAAAACCTCATAGTTGAGATGTGTATTTATCATCCATGCCTCAACCACACCCCCTTTAGCTGCAGTGGCCAGGTGTGTACACATGTCACAGCTGCAGCAAGAGTTATATGCCCTGTCATGTTTGGGTGTAGCACCTGCCAAGCATGACCCATTGAAGTGAATGAGACCACTGCAACCTTGTGCAGTACAGCAAATAAGGGGTTAAAGCAGGCAGCGTTGTTGCTTTTCACCACCTGTTTTAACCCCTTGGACCCCACAGAAGCATGCAGTTGCAGGGCACTTGCAGAGAGGCCACATTTACTTGAATGGGTTGTGATAGGCAGGCAGTAGCACCCACCAAAAGCACTGAGGAGGGGGGGCTTAGTTCCTGCTGTGGCATGTTTTCCCCTTTTTGGCTGCTGCCTCAGCAGCTAAAGGGGGTAGGGATTGGGGGTGGTAAAACTGCAACTCGACCACAGGGTTTTACCCACCCCCCTCCCTAACTTTACATGTGAACAAGCACTAAGGGTACTGCTGCTGAATGCACCTAAGTGCACTCATTCACAAGTGCAGCAAGCACTGCTGCTCCCCTGAAAAGCGATCCAAATATGTTTGACAGGTTGTGAGAAGGCGATATGTTGCCTCCTCGCCACCTAATTTAAATCCATAATTGCTGTGTTATTGCGACACGGCAATTACAGGTTTAAATCAGGTGTGAGGAGGCGAGAAGTCAAAGATCACCGTGCCTGGCGATCTTTGACTTCTCCCATGTTGATCAGGTAGATCGCCACTTCTTTAAGGTTGCCTATACCTGTCTTACAG
Organism: Lithobates sylvaticus; assembly: GCA_028564925.1. Lineage (NCBI taxonomy): Eukaryota > Metazoa > Chordata > Amphibia > Anura > Ranidae > Lithobates > Lithobates sylvaticus. The sequence continues at coordinate 266,295,058 of CM053026.1, forward strand.
TAAAGCAACCATGCACACTGCTGCTGCCCCTACTTTGGTTAATCAGCAGTCTGGGACAGGAAAGTGATCTAATCTCACTGCTTACTTTAAAGGTAAGTTCACTGTGAAGTAAAAAATAATAGATGCACATATTTTTGCAGGTAAAAAAATGTCCTTGTGTGTGTTTTTTTTTATTTTTTTTATTTTTTTTTTTTTACACAAAAGCCTGCAAATAATTGCACCCGCTATTCGGGTGCCGTGTCAGGCTTTTTCACACTCTCCCTCCAGCTTTCTGCCTGTACCTTTTTGTATTGGCTTTCAGTCAGAAACCTGAAGAAAGATTCAATGAACTACGCATGTGGTGATCAGCGCACTTAGTCCATTGAAAACGACAAGCTGTCTGCCGTTGTGGCAGATGAGACTTGCAGTTTCTTCACTCATACATCCCTGAAGATTAAATGTGACAGCAACTGTGGGGGGGAGAGAAACCCTCACATTCTGTCACATGGGATAGGGACTTGGGGTGAGGGGGATGTGCTCGAGCATGTGACATGTTACACTCGTATTTGGGGTGTAACGTGTTGTACTGGTTGACCTATCCTTTTAAACAGAAAAAAAGTAAGGCCAACTGGCTATGCACTGTGGCAGATATGTATCAGTTTCAAGTGTAGTTGAATAGAACCATAAATATGCCAGGTGAAACAGAAGAGCTCAAAAAGCCATTATAAACTTGGCAGCAGAACTATTGTTATGGTGAAAAGTCAGAGATATTCCAGAGCTATGGGATTGATATGCCCAACGATGACCTATCTGAGACACTATAGAAGGACCAGATTGGGAAGGTTTTATGCTTGGACTGCTGTTCAATTCTTTTGGGCCGTTATACTGTCTGTATTTAATCATGTCCAAGGTTCTGAATATTGTCTAAGTAGTAAAATAAGAGCTGCTTTGTTTATTTCTTTCTGGCATTGTTCTGTTTTCATGTTGTGATTGATCCTCTCTTTTTAGGACCTGGAATGGGAGCACCTTTGGTTTCGGTAGCCATAGTGGCACGCACAGTAGCACAGCTCTGGAATAAACCTCTGTTGGGAGTAAATCATTGCATTGGTCATATTGAAATGGGGCGACTGATTACAGGTGCTGAAAACCCCACTGTTTTGTACGTGAGTGGAGGCAACACACAGGTAGAGTATTGCAAAAATTATTAGTATTTGAATTTTATATACCATTGGTGGCAAAATGTATGTACTCGCGTCACAAGTGAGCAATGGAAGCTGATGGAGCTGAGACCGTGGATAGCCACGCTAATCATGTGTTATTGGGTATAAAAAGCTGACCAAAAGGTGTACTGAACACGCAAATTTGAATAGATGGGTTAACTCAACAGCAACAGGTTAACTTTAATGTTGACAACCACAGCTTACCTTCATTCCGCCATTCCATTCAACTGCTGGGATTGAAGATAGAAAAAACCCTGTGTAATACATTACTTGGAGGGTACACAAGCTGATTGCCCAGTCAACAAGCACCAGCACTGTCCCATGGAAAGAAGTCACATATGCCCTAAACCTACAAGTGCTGGGGAGAAGTAAAAAAAACTATGTGAAACAGCTGAGTGCCATCCTTAAAGGCTGCTGATCCATGATTACCATGGTCAGCTTACTTGCCTCCGTCAGCTTGCTGCTCTCCTCTCTCCCCCTCCCTCTCTGTCCGCTCGAGAGTCTGTAACATTACTACTGACAAATCCTGTAATCCCCTCTCTTACAGGATGATATAATTTGCAGTAACTGTGTGGTTGTTTTGTGTTTTTTTTTTTATTTTTATTTTTTTTAAATATATTTAATTATTGCGCAAAATACCTTATTTTCAGCGCTGCTGGTCGCTCACCTGACCTCCCGCCGCTCTCCTCCTCTCCTTTTGGCTGATGTCAGCAGGGAATCTCAGGCCCTCCCACTGTGGTGCTCGGAGCAGGAAAGGAGAGAGACGGCAGGTCACGTGAGCCAGGGCCAGATTAAGAACATCATGGGCCTGGTGCTGAGGATTTTGGTGGGGCCTTTTATAAACAATAAATAAATAAAAATGCAAACAATTTTTTGTTATAACAAATTTAATTAGAGAGAGGGAGGATGAGAGAGCGAGACTAAGGGGATGAAAGAGGTGTGAGGGGTAAGGGAGGGAGAATGAAAGAGAAAGGGGGGATGAGAGAAAGAGGATGCACATAAGCATGCGTAGGAATGACCTCAACACAGCCTGGCCAAGGCAAGTGACCGAAAGCACAGAACCCGGAAGGAAGATCGGGTGAAGATGGAAGTGCCCGGGCTCCGCCGGATTGATCACAGCACAGCACTGGAGGGCTCAGTCTGACAGGTAAGTGTACCCTAATGTGCTAATATGCTGTTCATACTTGTACATTATGGCATAACCTACCTCAGGGCCTCTAAAAAGTAGTAATGTTAGAAAGGTTTACTACAGCTTTAATATCACAGGAGCCTCTCATGGGGCCCCCTACAGACCCGGTGGCCCTTGGGCAGTGCCTAAGTGCATAGTTGTCAACATTTCAAAAATATTTTCAGGGACGCTTTTTTTTTTTTTTTTTTTTTACAAGTGCTATATTTAGAGTAGCTGACATCCCCTATGTTCCTCTATACATCACAATAGTAATTACAAAATTAAATAAGTACTAATAATGGGCAGAACAAATATGAGGACTGTGAGCTTTCTAACAAGTGTGCCCATTCTAGAGCTGGTAACAATAAGGATATTCAATATAATTTTAAAGAACAGTTTTTGTGGGTAAGAGGCATTGGGGAGGAATATGGATGGTATAAAAGTGGGAAGTATGTGCAGGTGAGGGAGAGGAATGTGGATGGTCTAACAGTGGGCACTATGTACATGAGAGGAGGGCAGAGGGTATGGCAGAAGGCACTATGTACAGGAGAGGAGTGTGAAGGGTATGACAGTGGGCAGTATGCACAGCAGAGGAGTGTAGAGGGTATGACAGTGGGCACTATGTATAAGAGAAGAGTGTGGAGAGTAGGACAGTAAGCAGTAATTACAGGAGAGGAGTGTGGAGGGAGGGTATGCTGGTGGGCACTATGAATAGGAGAGGAGTATGGAGGGTATGACAGTGAGTAGTATGTACAGGAGAGGAGTGTGGAGGGTATGACAGTGGGCACTATGTATAGGAGAGGAGAATGAAGTAATCTGGGAATGAAAAATGTAAAGGTTTGTGGAAGGATGTTTAGGGACTGTGTAGTGGTTAAGCGGGCCATACATGGATTGAAATTACACCAATTAAGCAGAGACCATCCATAGTCGATCTATGTATGGGCTAGCTGGTTTTACACAAGTCAACCTATTAATCGACTTGAGTACAACCAGCCTGTCGGGTTTCCCCAAAACAATCAGTGCTGCCAGCTATAGTTAGCAACACCGATCATCGTATTCACTGGCAGAACACAATAACACTGAAGGAGTGATCCCCCCCCCCCCCCCATTCACAGGTCAGCAGGTGAGAGGGTGTGTGGGGACAGGCTGGGGAGAGATACTAGTCAGTGGCTGGGTAGGCACTGGTTAGTATCAGAGCCAGATACACACAGGTTACATATGCCGCGATCGTTAGAGCGAGAACAATAATTCTAGCACTAGACTTCCTCTGTAACTCTCTAAACATGTAACCTGTAAAGAAATTTAAAGCATCGCTTGGTACACAACAAAAAATCTTTAACTTTAGTGTTTTTTTTTTTTTTTTTTTTTTTTGAATGAAACAGTTTCTTTACAAAAAAAACGTTTGAAAAATTGCTGCGCAAATATCGTGTAACATAAAAAGTTGCAAAGACCACCATTTTATTCCATAGGGTGTCTGCTAAAACATATATATATATATATATATATAAATGCTTGAGGGTTCTGAGTAATTTTCTAGCATAAAAAAAATAATTTTTACATGTAGGAGAGAAGTGTCAGAATTGGCCTGGGTGGCGAGGGGTTAATTATCATAAGTAATATACAAATTATTATTATAAGCACTGTGAGTTCATCCTCTCAGTCTGCTGCAGAGTGTGCCAGCTTGTATTTAAACTGGCCGCTCTGTATGTAGCTTCTGACAGGCTGTGCAAGCAGCCCTGTATCTCCGGAACCATCGAGCCCCATATTTTAACCAGTGCTGGGGTAGGTCTTTAGCTACATACCCCCCAAATGTGGGGTCTCTGTGACTCCAGATCGCCGAGCTACAACCCTCGAAGTCTACCTTTTTTGATCTTCTTTTTTTTTTTTTTGGCAAATGGGCCTATCTTGAGAAAGGGGACTAAAGCTGCAGCTCCAATAGCCCCTATGTTAATCCGGCCCTGACGTGAGCGCCCAGTGGCGCTTTAAAATATTTTGCGCAATAATAAAAAAAAATACTGCACATTATAGCATCCTGTAAGAGAGGGGATCACAGGATTTATCAGTAGTGACTTTACAACCACTTTAAGTAACATTTTTTTTCCCTGCTCCCAGGAATGCTGCAGCTTACAATAGTACCTATGCAATACTTCATATAAATCTGTCTATTGGACTTAGGCATACACTCCCTCCTCATGTCACATGACACTGCTCAGGACAGGCATAATGTGCATTTAATGGAGACAGGTCAGGTAGTATGCATCCTATCCTCATACCCTGAAAGTCAGCAATGCCACTAGAAGGAGGAGGGCACAGAATGAAGAGGTATTTTCATGCATTTTATAGTGTGCACTGTCCTGGAGGAGGGACCAATTTATTTACTTTAAAGGAAACCTTTTCTCTATAGGCAATCTTGTATTTTTTTTTTTTTTTTGGTGAGTTAATGATTTTAAACTGGAGTTATGGCCATAATTATTTACTTTACATTCTGGATATAACAAGGAAGGGGAAAAAACTAGCTTTTCCTATCTGTGTGCCAGTTAGGAAGATTCCCCTTTCCCCTTATGTCCGCTAATTTATTTATTTTTTAATACAAACGTTTTTATTGATGAGAAAAATTGTATAACATATACATGTGATCGTAAACCAACAGTCATGAAAAGGTAACGTACAAAGTATGGCATATGACAATAAGATAACTTATTTTGGAAAAACCGACACAGGTTAAACAATATTTCCAAGGTGAGACCAGAATTACATGTCGGGATGCATATCTATCAATAATTCCGAAGTGGTTTAGAGTCTCATCCAGAATTTTTTTCTTTTTACATTTATTACTTGTAAAACAATTAACCAAACTTTCAGCTGGTCCGCTAATTATTACTCTGTGCCAGTGAGGAAGTTTCCCCCTTCACTTCCAGTCAGTTTGCATGCGCAGCTCATTGTACAATCATGGCACCCCGAGTGCATGCACAGGAGTTGCATCATCCTGGCTTGGCCAGTCAAGATGGCTGAAGACCAAGAAGCCAGTGAGAAGATGCTGCTGATTGAGCTCATGGATTCAGTTCTGACTCTTTTTCTATTGATTGTATTACTGCTTTACCATTGCAGGCATTTGGCTTGCATTATGCCTTGGTTACCATGCAGCAACAGACACAGACCGCTAATAAAATCTGGGAGAGTGTAACCTTTCCTCACTCTGTTGTAAGCTAAAGAAAAACTGCTTTGGCTGCAGTTCCCTTTTTATTGAAATATTATCATTGAGTGTTAATGTTGTAAATCTATACAGTATGTACATTGGGCTGTCATATTCTCACATTACATAATTCAAAAGATTTAAGGACTGGTAAGCTACAGTATAGAACATGATTGGGAGGTTAGATATTCTTTGTTTGAGCTCATCTCAACAATAGTCATTAGTTGATTTAACAGCTTGATAAAAGCAAGCAATGTAAATGACAACCTGCCAGCAAGCGGATGTGACACATTCTGTGATTCCTGTCCCTACAGGTCATTGCATACTCTGAACGTCGGTATCGGATATTTGGTGAGACAATAGATATAGCTGTTGGAAACTGTTTGGACCGCTTTGCTAGAGTCCTAAAGGTAAGACATTTTACTTATCTAACAGCACACAGGATGACACACAAACAGTACTGGTAATGGCCCCAGATTGTGTTGTAGAGATGTGTAATTAAGGGGCATAAAACCTGCTAGACTCAACCATTTCCTGGCGCACTGAACTTATACTCTGAATAACTTTTTGAAACAAATAGAAACACTTGAGCTAAGGAATGGCTGCTTTAATCTAGGCCTGATCACCTGGGTGTTTTCCTATTCTTGTCAGTGTCGCTCCACATGTGCAAAAGAGATTAGATATTGTCAGTTTATAGCTTATACATCCAGATTTCTAGTTTGTACTCCTAGTCCTTGACATTTGTAAGTACTGTAACACTTTAAATTGTTTTCTCAGCAAGTCGGAGACAGGTTAACTGTGTTTGTCCAAGAAGCAGTAATTATGCTCAGGTTATGCAGGTACAACGATAATTGCATAGTGTTATCTTTACTTGTCTGGCTATGTCTGCACATCAAATTACCATCTTGCATCGGAGGGTGTTCCTTTTTGTTGTCGGGAATGAAAAACTTTTAAACCCATTTTCTGTTCCCTGTTATAATTAAGACACTGTATATCAATATCATAGAGTGCATGAGACTTGCTTTCATCAAATTTGTATAGGTGGACAGCACTGTAGGAATGTCTCAAGGTTGTATGTGATTCCAATACTCCCAGTATACAACACAATAGTGCTGGCTATAAAGGAAACTTGCACTGAGAGAATGTGGAGGCAGCTATTTTTGACTTCTCTTAGGCCCCTTTCACACTGGGGCGGTTTGCAAGCGCTATTGCGCTAAGAATAGCGCCTGCAAACCGACCCGAAACAGCTGTTGCTGTTCCTTCAGTGTGAAAGCCCGAGGGCTTTCACACTGAAGCGGTGCGCTTGCAGGACGCTCAAAAATGTCCTGCAAGCCGCATCTTTGGCTCGCTATAGGAGCGGTATATTTACCGCTCCTATAGCGCCCGGTCCCATTGAAAACAATGGGGGAGCGCGCCGAACCCGCCCGCAAAACGCCGCTACAGCGGCGGTTTGCGGGCGGTATTGACCCTTTTTCGGCCGCTCGCGGGGGGTAAAAACACCCGCGAGCGGCCGCAATGCGCCGGTAAAGCGGCGCTAAATATAGCGCCGCTTTACCGCCAGCGCCCCCACCGCTCCAGTGTGAAAGTAGCCTTATTGAAATGCTAGTTGTTTGGCTGTCATGTATCCATTGTGGATTTATTTTTATTTTGTTTTTCTCACAAGATCCCAAATGATCCCAGTCCTGGATATAATATTGAGCAAATGGCCAAGAAGTAAGTACTTCCTCTAAATGTATTGTATGTATGTTTCCAAAGCATTGTTTTCTATCTTTCCCTATTGTTTTTTGTTGCTGAATTTTGTTACCTGAAATTGTGTCTGTCCTCAACCTTAAGGCTACATGCCTAGCGTAAAATTCTCCGATTTCTCCCGTCCCTAGGGAGCTGCAGGTGGGGCATACAGCGGGCCATAGAAGTTAATGGCTGTACTCCTCTGTAATTGTGTAAACACTGATGCTTCTGTGCATCAGCAATAAAATCCTGTCATCAACTTTTCTGGGCAGACAAGGCATTTGGCTATGAGATTATCTAATTTAAAGGGTATATATTTGAATATAGCAAACAAAGTTCTAACTTATTGTTATCTAAGAATTACCATTCCTTTTTCAGTCTGCAGTTGCGGCAATTTTCTAGAAAATTCAGTGCAATATGGCAACATAGAGGTGTGCTGTACACTATTGATGTACAGAACCCCCCCTCAAAAAAAAAAAAAAAAAAAAATTATAATGAATCAGTCTGCAAAAGACAGTCAAACTATTTCTTCAGAGCACCAAAAGGTAGAAATCTGCTACAAAGTTTATTAAAAATCCCTGCAATGCACATTGATCACCCAGGGGGGATTGTTTTGTAAAAGTTACTCATTAAATTCAGTGCTTCTAGTATATTAAAGGAGAAGTCCAGCCTGGGCTCATTTGGCTGGACTTCTCCTATGGGTCACAGGAGTGCAATTAGTTTTGCACTCCTGTGACCCTGAAGTCCGCTCTCTGCTGACGTCACTGGAATCAGTCCAGGCAGTGCATAATCCCAACTTAGAAAGTCTGGATCCGCCAGCTACATGGACTGATGGGCCACTCCCTGCAACTCCACAGCTCTGCCTTTCAGTGACCATGGAGGAGCAGAGCAGGAGAGATGCTGACTACGTGGACTGATGGCCACTCCCTGCAACTCCACAGCTCTGCGCTCCAGTGACCATGGAGGAGCAGAGCAGGAGAGATGCTGACTGGCAGGTAGCAACTCTCCACTCGGGGAGGTGAGAGAACCGAGCCATCGGCGGTTTTCGGTGGCTTGGTTCTCAGTGAAGAGGCGGCGGGGGATAGATGCATTATCGGTCCAATGCTGCAACCACCTAGGTAAGTATGAATCTAAAAAAAAAACATCTCTTTTAAATGTAAAAGTAAGTTTTATAGAAACATAGTGCTGACAGCAGGGTAGCAAGTTTCTAAATGGTACATATAACTTTGAAGTAAATCCTATATTTGCATACATGGTTTCAAAAATTAGCACTGTTGGGTTAGTTGTAGGTATACTTCATTTACTTTAAGCCCACTAGCAACTGTTACTGCTGGCCCTCCTGAATTAGAGATTAGCTTGGACATCTACCAAACTCTTCTCAAACATTATTATTATTTAAGGTACTTGTATAGTGATGTCAATTTACGCATCATGTAAATATACATTGTGCATTCACATCTGTCCCTACCCTCAAGGAGCTTACAATCTAAGGTCCCTAACTCACATTCATATACCTGCAAACTCCAGGCAGATGGTGTCGTGGTTGGGATTCGAACCCTTTTTACTGCTACCCACTACACCACTGTGCCGCCCAAACATAAAAAGAAGTAAATAAAGAATGGAGAATTCTGGTGACATCAGTGCCCTTACATGGACAATATTTAGTCAATGTCATTGGCAAAATAGTAGTTATTGTGAAAGGGGATTTTTAGATACAGACTGGTTGCTAGAGACTTTGTTCCCAAATGACCAACATAGATCAATTCTCAGCATTATGCGCTGCTGGGAAAACAAGCTGATTGGCATTATGCTGATACATGCCTTAATCTGCACCTACTTTAGTTGAAAAGTTTTAACGGTTTTGATTTTTAGGGGCAAAAAATTTGTGGAGTTGCCATACACAGTGAAAGGAATGGATGTGTCCTTCTCTGGCATTCTTTCTTACATTGAGGTAAGGACATTTGGGTTAACAAAATATGTCATGGATAGGATAGAATTCCAACTTAACATTTCTTGATTTTATTGAGGTCTATATAATCTCTTCTCGGTGTGTGATTTATTCATCGAACATAAATTGTATATTTTTAACTTAAAATAGTGTGATCATTTTGAAATGTGCCCTACGGATTTACTGTACTTGAAGAGTAAAGTATTATAATACATACATACATACATACATAACCGAATTTTCTTGCATGGTTATATATAAGATGTTTTTGTATTTAATAAGATTAACAAAGTACCGTGTATACAGTTGTGTAGCTGATCAAAAATGCCAATCTCCGATAAATAGGTGGTATAGAGGTGGCCTGTATTTTGCATAATATAATGAAAGCATAGTTCAAGACAGTCAGAAATCTGTGTACAGAAATAGGAACTTTCATATTTATTTTTATGAACATCAGAAGATGTTTCTTGTAGAGAAGCTCACTTTGTCTTTTACCGGACTGAGCAGAATGTTAGCTGATGAGGTGTCTGTGAGGTGACTTAAGATGCCTCACCTACAAATTGTTATCATTACGAATATTGTGTTCATTGCTCAGGCACTCCTAGCAGCTAAAGTGGTCCTTCTCGGCAGAGATGTTTAGTATAAAGCAGCATGCAGTCTCTCCCTACATGTTGTAAGGGGGGGACATGCCACAAAGCGTAAAAGCCAGGTGCCCAATCACTAACGTGCATTTGGTTCAGTGAGAGCCCCAGAAATTAAAGTGGTTCTAAAGGCAGAAGGTTTTTTAATCTTAATGCATTCTATGCAATAAGACAGAAAAACTTTCTGTATGCAGCACCCACCCCCCCCCCCTAATACTTACCTGAGCCCCATCTCAATCCAGATGTTGCAGGAAAGACTCGGCTGTCCAAGACTCTCTCTCCTGATTGGATGAGACACAGCGGGCGCCATTGGCTACTGCTGCTGTCAATTAAAGTCGGCAAATGTGGAGAGAGGGGGCTCAATGTCTGAACGGACACACAGAACAGCAGCTCGGCTCGAATGCCCCCATAGCAAGCTGCTTACTGTGGGGGCATGCGGCAGGAGGGGAGGGACCAGAAGCGCCGGCGGCAAAACCATTGCACAGAGCAAGTAAATATAACATGTTTTGTTTATTTTTTATTGAATAGACAGACTTTAGTATCACTTCAAGTATTATTACCTTACTTATATTTTACTTCACGTGTTACATTTTTTCCACTGATAGGTATACTTAGAAAATGGTGGTTGCAGAGCTAAGAATCCCTATAGTGACTTTACTAGACGTCCATCAACTCTTGTAACACTTCTGGCTTTATTTATACTGCTACCATTATTTTGAGCTTGTTTTTTCATTTCCTTTTATAGGACATGGCTCACAAAATGTTGTCTTCAGGAGAATCTACACCAGAGGACCTCTGTTTTTCTTTGCAGGTTTGTAAGATGCACATGAAAATCATACCAGTTATTTCATTACATGTGAAAAATGAATGTTTGTCTCCAGATTACTATTTCCCAACATCATAGGGATATAATATCTCATAAAATTGCTGAGATGTTTACATTTTTCACTGGTGTATACCATATCTTGTATGGAGTGAGATCTCATAAAATGTTTTTTCAGCACCTTTCCCATACTTAACTGTAAGCAACTCTTCCCATTAACATCTGTGCTGCTAAGATTTAATTTACTAAGCTTTTCCATTCTGACAGGAGACTTTGTTTGCCATGCTTGTAGAGATCACAGAACGGGCTATGGCTCATTGCGGCTCACAAGAAGTACTAATCGTTGGTGGAGTTGGATGTAAGTTGCATACTGACTTGTATATTTTTGAAAACTTGCTTAAGAAATCTGTGCTACATTCCAGCTGTTAAGTAACCAGTGCAGAATCAGTGGTGTAAAAATGTTGGTTATTTTTCTCTTGACATAGTAGAAAATAACAGTACTCCATTTGAGATATATACAGAAAGGAAGTATTTTTCTAGATATGCAAATGAACATTTTTAGTAGGGTACTTGGGGTAAAAAAAAAACTATGACCATGGAGTCGATTTTGGGTAATTTGGGAGTTGGGCTTTAAAGTATTCCAGCTTTTAAATTTTGAGAATAAATAGCTCCAGAGTTTGTGCAGTTAAAGAGGTCAATGGGGGCCCCATTTTAAATCTCATTGACTGTTTGTTAGGACTATGAAAATTTTCTAAATGTCCATAGCCTGATAAAAGTTATACTTTAAGGTATTCTCCAAATTCACTAAATGTTGAAAACACCTAAAGCACATTTGGTTTTCAGTGGTGTTTGTCCTTGTAGAATAATTTTCTCCTCAGTAGGAGGCAGAGCAAGAGCCAAGTTTAGTTGTACTGTTTAGCTACACCGCTATTTATTTCAATTTAGTTCTTCTCTTTAACCACTTCCTGCCCAGCCTATAGGAGAATGATGGCCGGGCGGTGGTTCAATTATCCTGACTGGACGTCATGATGTTCTGCAGGTTAACAGCCGCCGTGTGCCAGTGGGGGCGCACATCGCGGCGATCGGTGGATCGGTGTGTCAGTCTGACACACCGCTCCACCGATCTCGGTAAAGAGTCTCCAACGTTTACCACGTGATCAGCCATGTCCAATCACGGCTGATTACGATGTAAACAGGAAGAGCCACCAGGGAAGCTGCCAGGACCACCAGGGAAGCACATAACATGTGGATGGCCAGGTACATCCCCCATGGCTATCCACATGTGCAAATTAATGCCCAATCTATGCCCACTGACTGGCACAAATTCAGTGATGCATAGCAATGCCACCCATCCGTGACGCATACTGGTGCCGCCTACGAGTGCCGCATACTGGTGCCGCCTACGAGTGCCGCATACTGGTGCCGCCATATCAGTGCCCGTCGGTGCAGCAAAAAAATAAAAATCAGAGGTGATCAAATACCACCAAAAGAAAGCTTTATTTGTGGGAACAAAATGATAAAAAATTTGTTTTGGTACAGTGTAGCATGACCGCACAATTGTCTTTCAAATTCCGACAGCGCTGAAAGCTGAAAATTGGCTTGGGCAGGAAGGTGTATAAGTGCCTGGTATTGAAGTGGTTAAAAGAGAAGTTTGTGGTTTACAAAGAGAAGAGAGCTGGGACTGTCAGTCACTGGCTCCCTGCTCTGACCCTCCAACGCTCACTGGAGCGCTGGGGGGGAGCAACTGACTCAGTCTCCCAGTGGCACAGCTGAGAGGCCAAGCTAGCTGCCAGTCCAGGCATCTGGGTGGATCCCGACTGTAAAGTCTGAATCTACACCCAGCCTGTACCAGCTGGTGACGTCCGCTGACAGTGCAGAACGAACTGCACTCCTGTGATCCATAGGAGAAAAACAACCAAAAAAGCTTTGGCTATACTTCTCCTTTTTACCATTACCTACTCTCTGCTAGCGATTTTCTGTGTGTGATATACAGTTGTGCTCATAAGTTTACATACCCTGGCAGAATTTATGATTTCTTGGCCATTTTTCATAGGATATAAATGATGACACAAAAACATTTCTTTCACTCATGGTTAGTGTTTGGCTGAAGCCATTTATTATCAATCAACTGTGTTTTACTCTTTTTAAATCATGACCCAAGTTTACATACCATGATGATTTTGGACTGATAACATGCACACAAGTTGACACAAAGGGGTTTGAATGGCTATTAAAGGTAACCATCCTTACCTGTGATCTGTTTGCTTGTAATCAGTGTGTATAAAAGGTCAATGAGTTTCTGGATTCTGAGTCATGGGGAAAGCAAAAATTGTCAAAGGATCTGCGGGAAAAGATAGTTGAACTGTATAAAACAGAAGGGATATAAAAAGTTATCCAAGGAATGCGAGAATGCCAATCAGCAGTGTTCAGACTCTAATCAAGAAGTGGAAAATGAGGGTTTCTGTTGAAACCAAACCATGGTCAGGTAGGCCAACTGCCAGGAAAATAGTTTGGGATGCAAAGAAAAACCCCCAAATAACTTCAGGTGAAATACAGGACTCTCTGAAAACATGTGGTGTGGCTGTTTCAAGATGCACAATAAGGAGGCACTTAAAGAAAGATGGGCTGTATGGTTGAGTCGCCATAAGAAAGCCATTACTCTGCAAATGCCACAAAATATCCCACTTACAATAAACCAAACAGCACAGAGACAAGCCTCAAACCTTCTGGCACAAAGTTATTTGGAGTGATGGGACCAAAATTTTAGCTTTTCTCACCTTCCAGGATGGCAACACATGAGAAATGAGAGGCTCCTCCCTACAGTAAACACAATCAGTTCACAGCTGTTTAAAAGGCCCCACCTTTACCCCTTTGTCCCTCGGTATTGATTGTGTTTCTCCCACAGCGAAACGTTTTTTTTTTTCTCTGACCAGAAGACTAAAACAAGTCATATGGTACCCCTGTAGTCCAGGTGTAGGAATGCCAGTGAGGGCTGCACTAATCTGCCTCCTCAGAGCTTCTTACAGGTCGCCCCCAACGGCATTTGTGCAGGCGGTTCAGGCATATTTAAACCCCCGCTGTTGCATATCGCTCAGCAGCTCGGGTCTCCGCCTGTCTTTCCCTGGTGCAGCGGGCACCATTTTGATGAAATCCAAACAATGTAAGACACCAAGGGGAAGACTTGACGCCCTCCAGACCTCATTCTCAGGTTGAAACTTCCTGTCACATGAAGAGTGTGGAGCGCGCCAGCGTGACCCAGCAGTGGGCTTAAAGAGTGGAGGAGACTCCGGACCTGCGTGGCAGCGGGGGCTGAAGCATTTCTGTCCCACCAGGGCTCAGCTAGCTGCAAGGAGCTAAAAGTCTGTCTGAGCCCACCTCACGGAGAAGGAGGATGGAAAGACAGCTCTGGTGGCTGCAGGCAAGTGCAAACCGGGGCTGGGTAAGTGCCGTTTACCTACTATGGGAGGGTGACACCAGATTAAGAAGTAAGTAGTCCCTGGTAAACCCCCATGCTCTTACCCCTGGGGATGGGGGCCTGCAGCCATGATACAGGGGGCAGGAAGAGTGACTGTTGGTTTTTCCCTCTTCTTTTGCAGATTCCTCAAGCAGAGCGCAGGAGGTGTTTGACAAACCTCTTTCTACATCTGCTAGCACTCGTGCCAGTAAAAATTGCGTTAACTGCAGGGAAAGATTGTCTAAACCAAGCCATTTTGTTATAAGTGTATTAACAAACTGTCTGGAAAAGAGGCTTTGGGATTAATGTTGGCCACTATTCAATCTTTCCACACCTCTGTACCCACACCTTAGGTGGTAGACTCAGAGCAACTCACCCCTAAAGAGGGTAATGGCCCTGGCGTGTGTGTCTCTACACCTACTCATACTTTGAAAGCGGTAGGGCAACAGCTATTGTTACCATGGGGTACTCGCCCACCTTTTAGACTCCCATTATTTGGAACTATCCTGGTTTTCCTCTGGTGGATGAAGGTTTAGTATATTAAGTCCAGGCCATGCCTTGTTAGATTGTGCCCTTTGTTGGGAAGTTGAATATACCATGACTCTGACTTTATGCTTTGCCTGGTTGTACATCAGAAACACACAATGCCAAAACGGCAGCAGGGCAGGATGCGCCAGGACGTGCCGACGTAGGTGCGCACGGGGGGAGGGGCCTGAAGCAGCGGGCGGCCTGAGACATCGCTGACCGCGAGGAGGGTAGATGCCGGCGTCCCACGGAAGGTACGCGCTGTGCACCTCCGAGCGTCAGCATTATGCTCGGGTAACGCCGAGCTAAGAGCCGGACCAGCTGACGGACACCGCGGCGACCTATACCGGGACAACCCCTCTCCGCCCTACGGCAATTCTCTCCAGCTGCCGACCCTGACCCCTGACGCTCTCCCTCCCCAATGAAGTCTACACCCGGAGGCCTGAGGGGGGTCCCCCCCGGATCGTGAGTACCCCCACCTATCAACCCTTTCAGTGAGGGGAAAGTTTCTCGACCCAGCGGTGAAAGGTAAGCTGTTTTTTTGTACATTTACGATCAGCTAGTATCCCTCTAAGGAAGATCCTGGATCGGGGATTCCCGTGCTCAAAAATGGACTCGTAACCCAACGGGTATGTTCCACGAATTATTACAGAACTCTTTTTGAAAAGACCAAATGCCTACTGATGTCTGCAGCCCTTGCTTTTCTCCCTCTCTGTGTTTTATTCCCACCTAAATCAGGGTGCTTATTGCAATAATTGATTTAATGAAATAATTTAAAGCATTAATCTACATGTGGGACCATTAACTGGGCAGACTATCGGATTCTCTATGTCTATGTACGGACGGGGAATACGGTATTTAAGAGGAGCAAACGAACCTTAACTTACAAGAAGATTGACCTTGGGAGTGCATTGTATTTATATTGTATTTACTTATTGCAAACCAACACAGCAAGGAGCCTCAGGGTCTTGTAATATAATGCTGTAGGTTACCATTTGACTTAATACTGGGATTTTGCACTCATTCTTGGAAACATATCAGAGTAAGGAGATCTGGGCCTCCTGTTCGTAGCGCTGCAGATCCTACCTGTCCCACTACTAGGGGGGTAGTCCACCCCCTCAAAAAGAAGAGAAAGGTCAGGGGGAAGGAGGAAAGGAAAGGAAAGGGGGAAGGAAAGGAAAGGAAAAAGAGGGGGGAGAATATTTCCCTCCCCATCAAGGACCCGGAGTCGGTTCAATCGGTCTGGTAAATTACACCAAGTGGTATCCTGTTCCCACCTATAACCTTAAACCCCCCTAGAGGGACATATCCTGGAAAAAATCCCAAAGGCCCCTGTCGGTCCTTATTCCCCTTTCAATATCTGGGTCCAGTACTGGGGATTGGTAGTGGACTGAAGCGAGTGAGGGGTCCCCTGTCCCAGGCGATCCCTAGGGGCACGCACTGTATTTCATTGGGGCACTGGTGGGGGCTGCCCTGTTGGGACAAAGGTTGCTGCGGACGGTCTGACGGGGGGACGCTCGGCCTAGAGGCAATCCCCGAACAGAGGTGAACCGGCTGGGAGGCTGTGATAAAACATTTACTATTTGGGATTAACCCCTGTTAACAGGATTGTTAAGGAGCGGACCGGGAGCTGGGTCAGGCGAAGGCAGGGCAGAAGTCGGAGAGTAACCGGAGCAACCTGTGGAAGTTTCCCTTCCAGCAAACTGGGGAGGAGAATTAGAAGATCCTGTAAAGGAAATATGAGCAAATCATCGAAGAAAGCCCCCCCCCCAAAACCCCTAAACCAGTGGCGAGTGACATAAAACAATATATGAGATCTGGAACTAGTCCACAACCACATAACCCGGACCAACAACCCAAAGCTATGACGGATAAAAAGAAAGCCAAAGAAAAAAGAGCGGAGGTGACACTCGATCAGACACTTTCAGAGCTGGCGGTGGAGAGTGAGACGAATGTTAGTGGGCCCACGGATCAGGGGGCGGGGGCACAGGGCCCTACAAAAAAAGAGATGGAGGAAATGCTCCAGAAGATGGAAAATACCATCAAAGGGGAATTCCATCTCCTTAGAGAAGACTGGGGACACCTGCTGGGAAGGGTCGAATCTGTTGAGAATAGGGTGGAGTCCCAGGAACTTGAAACTCTCAAGCTGAAGGAACAGATAAGACTTTTACATCTAAGTCAACGGGGCACCCAATACAAGTTGGAAGATATTGAAAACAGAAACAGGAGACAGAACATCAGAGTGAAAATGATCCCGGAGAAGGAAGGGGAAGATCTTAGGGACACTGTATTCTCAATATTCAACCCTCTGTTAGGTAGAGGACGGGAAGATTTTCCCAGTATCGAGAGAGTCCACCGACTTGGCAGAAGGCAGACAGCAGGCTCAGGCAGACCTAGAGACATTATTGTAAGGTTTTGCCACTACGAGGACAAGGCTGACATCTGGGCCAAACTGTACCGCAATCCCCCCCTGAAATTTGATGATATTGAGGTTCAAATTTATTCAGACCTGTCCCCTCAAACACTAGAGAGGCGCAGGCAGCAGAGACCCCTCCTAGAAGCCTTGCGAGCGGCGAATATAAAATATACCTGGGGGTTCCCTGCATGCCTGATTGGGTACAAGGACGGGCGCTCAGCCAGACTGTGCTTTCCGGAGGAGCTGCCAGAGTTCTGTAGTAAAATGGGCATTCAGGTCATGGATTTGCCAGGATGGGCAGACAGGGGAGAAAACGGTTAAGTCCTCTCCGGTGAGAACGGGAAGGGGAGGGGGGGAGTTCGGGGGAGGAGTGAGGTGAGAGGGGGGTCCCCCTTTTTTTTTTTTTTTTTTTTCTTTCCTTCCCCCTCGGTATAGGTCGATTGAGGGATACGTTAGCTGTGAACCGTGGGCGTATTGCTCGCTGCTCCCCGATTACAAAATACTATCGGGAGAACGGCTGGATACTGGATATTCCAGCCATTCAGTGCCCCACCCCACCTGGGAAATTAGGAGAGACGGGGTAGGCCAGGTACCAGAATGGCCCCCAACGACTCCGAGACCCTTGTGAGGGTTAGGGAGGGAGGGGAGGGGAGGGTTGGTGAGGGGGGGATTGGAGTGGGAGGGGAGGGGGAGAAATGGGGGAGGGGGGGGGTGGGTGGGACAACCTCCGCATCACCTCGACGCCGCATGACCACAGGCAGAAAAAACCTTGCCATAGAGACAGGATGACACTGATTAAATTTGCATCTTATAACGTAAAGGGACTCAACCTGCGGGGCAAAAAACAAAAGATCCTGGAGGAACTGAGGGGATATGGGGTAGGGGTGGTCTTCCTACAGGAGACACACCTCTCCCACACGTCCAAGATGCAAATAGCCTCAAGTCACTATCCATCCTGGTTCTATGGCGACGCTATCATCAACAGGGCAAGGGGGGTGGCCATAGGATTTTCTAGGGACATACATTTTCAAGTTGAGAGTAGAGTGGAGGACCCAGAAGGCAGATTTCTGTTCCTAAAGGGCTCGCTTGGCGGCAATAAATACACCTTAGCAAACATATACGCCCCAAATATAAAACCGATCCAATTTTTAAAAAAGATACTGTCCAAACTAAGAGACTTTAGACAGGGATACGTTATATTGATGGGGGATTTGAACTTTTGTATGGACCTGGAACTCGACAGTACGTCACGTGTCCGTGGGACAAATAAGGAACAACTTAAAATGATTAAGCAGAATTTAAGGTCTAACCAGATGGTCGATGTCTGGAGGATACAACACCCTACAGATAGGGATTTTACCTTCTACTCCCACGTACACGGGACGTACTCCCGACTGGACCACATTTTAATCGATCATGCCCTCCTCGAAAGAGTTAAGGAAACGAAGGTGGAGATTGTTTCCCTGTCGGACCATGCTCCAGTATCAATGGTTTTGGAATGCCCGGAATTACAGGCTCCCTCACCTGGTTGGAGATTAAATGAGGAATTGCTCCAAGACGAAGAAGTTGTGGAGCAAATTAAAAATGAAATAAAAACTTTTTTTGAAATTAACGACAATGGGGAGGTTCGGGGCTCAACCCTTTGGGATGCCCATAAGTCTTATATAAGAGGGATTCTAATCACAAAGGGAGCTTGGAAGAAAAAAGAAGGCAGGATAAAAAAAAACGCCCTAGTAGAAGAAATAAAAATAGCAGAACAGACCCACAAATTAACCACTGAGCCAAACAGGGATCTCTATGCAAAAATAATCTCCCTCAGAGAGGAATTAAAAGATTTGATGGAACTACAATTAAAACAAACACTTGATATAGTGGCTAGAGAGAGGTACATCTGGAGTAACAAATCTGGAAAACATCTGGCTAGAACTCTTCGGAAAAAAAAGACTCGTAACTTTATTGAAAAAATAAGAAACAAAAACGGCGACATCCAGTTCCTTTCTAGGGACATTGCTGAAGCCTTCAGAGCGCATTTAGAAGATGTATACTCGGTGGAATCGCAGGGTAATAAAACAGATAGGGTTCAGTACGGGGAAAGATTTCTCGAGGGAGCAGGTCTCCCTAAACTCTCGGGGGAGGTAAGTGAGGGGCTCGACAGCCCCTTCACGGAAGACGAAATTAAAAGGGCACTGATGTGCTCTCCGAAAGGAAAAAGCCCAGGCCCGGATGGGTTTACAAATGTTTATTATAAAACTTTCCACGAGTTACTAATCCCCAGGATCTGTGCATATTTCAATGGTTTGGGATCAAATTATGGAATGTCGACCGAATCATTAACTGCGGACATAACTATGATCCTAAAGGAGGGGAAGGATGGAGCAGTGTGCTCGAGTTATAGGCCAATCTCGCTCCTGAACGCCGACACTAAATTATATGCGAAGGTTTTGGCTGAGAGGATCAGGGGCCACTTGAGCACACTGGTCCATCCGGACCAGGTGGGGTTTGTCCCCGGTAGAGAGGGACGGGACAACGGAGTCCGCGCGCTGCTGGCAATCCATAAAATCAAAAGGGCTGGGTCCCCAGGTCTACTCCTGTCGATCGACGCGGAGAAAGCGTTCGACAGGGTAGACTGGGGACTCATGTTTCAAACTCTAACCCATATGGGGTTTGGCCCCAAGATCATCCAAAAAATAGGGGTGTTGTATGCCCATCCAACAGCTAGGATAAAAATAAACGGACTGACCTCCTTGCCGTTTTCCATGAAAAATGGTACTAGGCAGGGATGCCCGCTGTCCCCCCTCCTATTTGTATTGACCTTGGAACCTCTCCTGTCTACAATAAGGGGCCATCCAGGAATCATTGGGGTAAGAGCAGATGACGAGGAACATAAACTGGCTGCATTTGCCGACGACATTCTGTTCTTCCTGGGAAACCCACAGATCTCATTGCCCACTCTGATGAAAACTATGAAACAATACGGGGAGATCTCTAATTTCAAAGTTAATACTTCAAAGACGTTCGTCCTGAATGTTAACGTACCCCGAAAGGATCGGCAGTGCCTGCAGGCGAGATTCGAGTTCCCCTGGAAGAAACGAATCAAGTATCTGGGTATAACTCTCTCCAGGTCCCTGAAGGAAATGTATAAATCTAATTATCTTCCTTTGTTAGATGACATTGCTAAGAAATGTAAAGAGTTTAACAGCAGACCCATCTCGTGGTTGGGGAGAATTAATTCAGTGAAAATGATGATTCTACCCCTAATCACTTATAAATTTCAGATGCTCCCAATTCCATTATCGGCGATTTACCTAAGAAAGCTAAAATCCTTAATCATGAATTTCATTTGGAGACACAGGAAGCACCGTATTGCACTCCGTACCTTAAAACAAGAAAAAAAAAAGGGTGGCCTAGCGGTCCCCGATATAGAAAACTATTATTATGCAGCAGTACTGTCTAGAATCCCAGAGTGGGGATTGGATCACAGTGACAAAAGATGGGTAAAACTAGAAAAATCACTAAGTAACTTGCAATTGGGTAGTCTTATATGGAACCCAACACGTCACAGGTCCCTGGATGAGAACACGCATGTTATAACCACTAACACATTACGAATTTGGGATAAGGTTTATAAGCACCTAAATGGAGAGTTTAATTCCCCACTGATAGCACTTAAAAATAATGAATATTTCCAGCCAGGGAGGGTAAAAGTGGGAGGGGGATGGGTTAAAAAAGAGGGAACACGTTTGATAGACATAATGCATAAAGGAAAGATACTTTCACTCACTGATTTATGTAATAAGGGAGATTTGTTTAAAATGGACGAGTGGCGATATCTGCAGTTGTGCCATTTTGTTAGCAGCCTCCCCCAACCGATCAGGACAGGGGACAATTTGACCCAATTGGAGCGGGTATTTACTGCAGTTAAGGGAAAAAAAATGATCTCTAAAATATACAAATTATTAATAGATGGGGACGACTTGGGGATACCGCCATTCGTCCAAAACTGGGAGAGGGAATTGGGCACAAAAGTAGATGCACTCACGATAGGTAAAATATTGAAAATAACCCACAGGTCTGCAATCGACATTAGATCAGCTGAACTGAACTATAAAGTTTTGTCACGGTGGTATATTACCCCCGCTAAGCTTAGTATCTTCCAAACAGGGGCCTCGGCCGAATGTTGGAGAGGCTGTAATGACAAAGGGACTATGGCCCACCTTTGGTGGGATTGTAGAAAAATCAAGCCCTATTGGTTAAAAATATTAAGGTACGTAAAGGAAATTACAGGTAGTGAACTGGACAATGACCCCTGGGTTATTCTGATGCACGGTACCAGAGAGGAGATAAAACAATACGAGAGGACACTGGTACCTCATCTTCTTAATGCCGCCAAGCGATCGATAGCTAGAAACTGGGGCAACCCAGTGAGCCCACTAATATGGGAATGGATATATAGGGTGGAAGATATTCGCCAGATGGAGTCCCTTAGAGTCAGGGTTGAGGAAAGAAAGGGGGTTGCGGGAAAAAAAAAATGGGAAGGCTGGCTTAAGTTTAAAAAAACCTGGAGCTATGCCGAAGCAGTTAGGACTCAGCTTTAGATCCCGTCGGGGGCATATGCATAGATAATCAGATACAATGTGGCGAGGCGTCGGGGTGATGCGGGGGGAGGGAGGGTGGGGGGGTAGGGGTGAAAACTGAAAGGGAAGAGAAGAGGGAAGAAATAAGAGATAAGGGAAAAGAAAAGGAGAAAAAGATAAGGGAAAGATTTGGGGGAAGGGTAGCTTCTCTTTCCCTCCCCTTCGTGTTATTGTGTCTTCTTTTTTCTTTTTTTACAAAGTTAAAGCAAGTAAAGCCACAATGATGTGACGACCGATTAGGACAGAGATGAACAGTAAAGTTGATTCAGGTCCTATGTGAAATGTTTGAGCTGATGTGGCAAAGAAAAGAAGAAAAAAAAAAAAAAAAAAAAAAAAAAGAAACACACAATGTGGAAGTTATTTGTGTCTTTTCTGGTTGTCTTGCTGCTCCTCAGAAATGCACAACAGTAAGTGATACCTTGTTGCTAATCAGAAATGCATATAATTAAGGTTGTTGGCGACTTTTCTGTTGATCGTGAGACTGTACCCAGTTGCTAATCAGATATGCACAGCATTTCAGTAGCTAGTGACATTTCTGTTATAACTGTGCGCTGTTGCTGATCAAAAATGCACAGCATTTAGAGTTTGTTAGCAACATTTCTGTCTATCATAAGACTAACCTGTTGCTAATCGTAAATGCACAGCATTTAAAATTGCTAGTGACATTTCTGTAGGTTTTATCACTGTACATCTCTCATGTGTTGCCATCCTGGAAGGCTTTGTAGAAACACTGATATCGTTAAGTAACTGTCGGTTTTTGGCCACAACCATAAACGCTACATTTTGGAGAGGAGTCAACCAGGCCTGTGATGAAAGGTACACCATTACTACTGTGAAAAATGGAGGTGGATCGCTGATGTTTTGGGGATGGGTGAGCTACAAAGGTACAGGAAATTTGGTCAAAATTGATGGCAAGATGAATGCGGGATGTTATCAAAAAATACTGGAGGAACATTTTGCATTCATCAGCCAGGAAGCTGCGCATGGGATGTACTTGGACATTCCAACATGACAATGATCCAAAACACAAGGCCAAGTCGACCTGTCATTGGCTACAGCAGAATAAAGTGAAGGTTTTGGAGTGGCCATCTCAGTCTCCTGACCTCAATATCATTGAGCCACTCTGGGGAGATCTCAAACGTGAAGTTCATGCAAGAAAGCCCAAGAATTTACAGGAACTGGAGGCTTTTTACCATCTGAGAAGATAAATAGCCTCATCCACAAATACCACAAAAGACTTCAAGCTGTCATTGATGTTAAAGGGGGCAATACACGGTATTAAGAACTGGGATATGTAAACTTTTGATCAGGGTCATTTGGGTAGTTTCTGTTGTGATTTATGATTTAAAGAGTAAACACAGTTGATTCATAATAAATGTCTTCAGCCAAACACTAACCATGAGTGAAAAAAGTTTGTGTTATCATTCATATTCTCTGAAAAATGGCCAAGAAATCATAAATTCTGCCAGGAAATGTAAAATTATGAGCACAACTGTATACTTGAATATGGTTTCATTTTAACTTGTTTTATTTGGGAAGGCAGTATCTTAGATGGAATTCTAACATTAAAGGAGTTGTAAAGGCAGAAGGTTTTTTCATCTTAATGCATTAAGATAAAAAACCTTTTGTGCGTAGCAGCCTCCTCAGTACCCCCCAATTACCTACCTGACCTCCTCCTCTCTTCAGCAATGTCCATGATCCCCCTCAGCCATCCAGTACACTCCTCCTGATTGGCTGAGACAGAGCAGTGTCGCTATTGTCTCCCACGGCTGTCAATCAAAGTCAGTCAGCGATCAGGGGAGAGGGGGGTGGGGCCAGGTCAGGGCTCTGTGTCTGAATGGGTACATAGAGCTCTGACTCAGCTTGGGTGACAACCTGTAACAAGCTGCTGGCTGAGGGGCACTCAAAGGAGGGAGGGACTAGGAGCAGCGAAGAGCGTCTGGGCTGCTCTGTGCAAAACCAACTGCACAGTGGAGGTAAGTATAACATGTTTGTTATTTAAAAAAAAAAAAAAAAAAAAGCGAGCCTTTACAATCACTTTAATAATGCACATTTAGATGACAATTGACAATTGTCAAACAGCATATCTACCATGTTAGAGCGCTTCCTCGTTCAACACCTTTTACAGCTATTGGTAAAACAGCAAACTCAAAAACGGCTTCTGTTTACTTGAAAGTTTTTAACTTCTGGAGTCGGACTCTAAATCTAACTTTGTAAACGTTATGTTTCTACACTTAGGTAACATTCGCTTACAAGAGATGATGGCGATTATGTGCCAGGAACGAGGTGCCAAATTGTTTGCAACAGATGAAAGGTAAGTATTGGCCACTATCCTGTTTTTTTTTTTTTTTTTTATGCCTCGTTCATGCGGATGCATGGACCCGTAGATCCATATACCCATGCAGAGAGCCATGTTCCCACAGAAAGCAAAAATGGTCTGTGCAGCCAGCCTGTTAAAGTTAATATGCCCTCTGGAATGCCCACTCGGTCTTCAACAAACTAGCTTCTGTCAATGACCTTTTCCTCTCCAGATCCCTTAATCTATTTGCTATTACCAAAACCTGGCTCCAGGAATTCAACACTACCTCTCCAGCTGCCCTGTCCCACAGTGGCCTTCTCTGGACTCGCTCCACCAGACCCAGTGGACAAAAAGGAGGTGGTGTCGGACTCCTCTCCCCACAATGCACCTTCCAAGTTCTTCCCATACCTCCCTCTTTCGAAGTGCACTGCATTCGTCTTTTCTCTCCAGCTTGTTTGAGGGTCGCAGTCATTTATCGGCCTCCTGGACCTGTGTCACGCTTTCTGGATGACTTCTCTGCATGGCTACCCTACTTTCTCTCCTCTGAAATACCTGCCATCATCCTAGTTCTGGAGTCAATGTTAATACTGCAACCACTTCTCAACCTAACCTCCTCCTTTTTAACCTAACACAATGGACACAAACCACCACTCCAACGACAATAATCTCGACCTCGTATTCTCCCATCGCTGAAATCCCTGCAACCTCTCGAACACCCCCTTTCCTCTCTCTGATCACAACCTTATCCGTTTCACACTCTCCTTGTCTCCTACCTCCCATGCTGCCAACCCACAAACCACTACCCGCAGAAACTTTCGCAACCTCAACCCTTCCCTTCTTCATTCTGCTACTGATGGCCTTTACGACAAAATCGCACCCCTGTCCTGCCCAGACCTAACCACTTCCATCTACAACAACACGCTGTCATCCTCCCTAGACGTACTTGCTCCTCTTTCACGCAGAACCAGGCACCATCTGCAACAACCCTGGCAAACGGACGACACCAGAAGTCTCAAGAGACGCAGCTGTGCTCTTGAGCGAGCATGGCGTAAATCTAAGTCCCTGCAAGACTTTACCCTCCTACAAATCTGCCCTTCTCAAATACAACTCCTGCCTCCACACTGCTAAACAAACCTACTACAACACCCTCTCATCCAAACCTCGTCAACTCTTTCTACCCTTAATTCCTTACTTCGCCCCCCACTGCCCCCACCCACCAACTTGCTTACCGCTCAACAGATTGCCAACCATTTCAAAAGCAAAATCGACACCATTCGCAAGGAGATATCCAGCATTCAACTTCCCCCCCTACTCAACACATCAGTTCCAACACCACACTCAATACTCTCCTCCTTCTGCCCAGTTACCACCGATGAAGTTGATAAACTCCTCTGTGGCCCACCTCACCACCTGTCCCCTGGACCCTGTCCCCTCACAATTACTGCGACCACCGTCCCACTCTATCCTAAACTCCCTAACCCACATCTTCAACCTCTCCCTCTCCTCTGGCACCTTTCCTTTTCTGCTCAAACATGCACTGGTTACCCCCATACTTAAAAAAACCTTCACTAGACCCCACCTGTTTCTCCCTGCTCCCCTTTTCCTCCAAGCTCATCGAACACCTTGTCCATGACCGAATGAGTCGCTACCTCACAGACAACAACCTTTTCGACCCCCTACAGTCCGGCTTCCGTCCACCATTCTACTGAAACTGCCCTACTAAAACTCACCAATGACCTACTAACCGCTCAAACCAATGGCCATTACACCATACTCATACTCTCTGCTGCCTTCCACACAGTTGACCACCTGCTCCTCCTCAGCAAACAACACTCCCTTGGCCTCTGTGATTCTGCTTTATCCTGGTTCTCTTCCTACCTATCTCAGCGCACTCCGTGTCACCTACAACTCTACCTCTTCTACTCCTCTTCCTCCCTCTGTTGGGGTACCCCAAGGTTCTGTCCTTGGGCCCCTGCTATTCTCGCTCTATACCTCTTCCCAGGGCCAGTTGATAACCTTCCATGGCTTCCAATACCACCTGTACGCCAATGACACCCAGATCTATCTCTCCACTCCTCAACTCACCCCCTCGATCTCCTCACAGATCTCAAACTTACTGAATGACATCTCGGTATGGATGTCATACCACTTTCTCAAACTCAATCTTTCTAAAACTGAGCTTGTAATATTTCCTCCTTCCCAGTCCCCTCCCCTTTACCATTTACTTTACCATTAAGATCAACAGCACAACCATTGGTCCCTCCACACATGCCAGGGTGCTGGGCGTAATCCTTGACTCTGACCTCTCCTTCAGCCCCCACATCCAATCACTGGCTAAATCCTGCCGACTTAACCTCTGCAACATGACAACACAAAGCAACTCATTCACTCCTTGATTATTTCCCGAATTGACTACTGCAACTGTCTCCTTAAACGCCTACCCTTACGCAGGCTATTCCCCCCCCCCCCCCTTCAGTCTATTATGAATGCTGCTGCTAGACTAATACACCTCACTAACCGATCCATGACTGCTACTTCTCTCTGCTGTGACTGCTACTCCTCTCTGCCAATCCCTTCACTGGCTTCCCCTACCCACCGTATAAAATTCAAAATGCTAACCACACCATACAAGGCCATCCACAACATCACCCCCAGCTACATCATCTGCAGATATCGTCCCCTCCGCTCCTCCCAGGACCTCCTCTCTCTAGCTCCCTTGTTACCTCCTCTCATGCTTGTCTTCAGGACTTCTCCAGAGCCTCTCCCATCCTCTGGTATTCCCTGCCCCAGTATATGCGATCAGCCCCTAACCTGTCCACCTTTTAGGAGATCCCTGAAAACTCGCTTATTCAGGAAAGCCTATCCCACACCCACCTAACAACCCCATCAAATCATTCCCCGCATCCATTACCTTTTGTACCACCACCACCCCCTCCCTTTTAGAATGTAAGCCCCCCCTCTACATTGTAAAGCGCTGCGTAAACTGTTGGCGCTATATAAATCGTGAATAATAATAACAGGTGTACAGTTGCAAGGATCTTCATGTGCATATAGAGTGTATATCTATGCAGCACCAATGCACTGCTTAGAACGTGGTCTGTCCGTGCTGTGCTTCCCAGGCGGATAAACATGGTTCACTGCATGGGTGTATGGGTTTGTGTGCCCCATGTGAATGGGTCTGATTCTCATTTTACTTCTCTATTCATGCATTGACTTGAAAGTAAATCATGGTTCTTCAGTACATTTGTGTCTCTGTACTTTTAAGCTTTTGCATAGATAATGGTGCTATGATTGCTCAAGCTGGATGGGAAATGTTTCGCTCTGGTCACACCACACCGCTGCAAGACTCCTGGATAACTCAGAGGTTAGCTTCTGCTGTCAATACTATGTTATGCTCTCATTAGATTGGTTTATTTTGTCACCTATCTAGAATGTAAGACTGGTGATTTGTGGTTTTGGTTTAATTTGTTTTTTATTTGCTATCCTCTCCACAGGTACAGGACAGATGAAGTGGAGGTTACATGGAGAGATTGAAACCTGGAGCGCTTCTAAAAAGATATTGGAATAGTGTATTTAATATTTCAAGTTTGTTTTTATTGACCTGAAGAGTCATAGAGGGCAGATCTGTGGATCAGGCAGTGCAGTAAATGTGATCTGCTGCCTTAAAGTGCCTGTTACAGTGAACCCCCTAGATGCTATAGGTTCTGCCTTTTGCCTGTGTATCGGGTGTATAGAGGTATATAAGGAACTCGCAACAGGTGGAAGTGCCCAGAATTTTTACTTGCAGATTAAAGCATCGGGACACAAAGAAAACTGCAGTTAAAGGAAATGTGTTGGCTACCATTGCTGACTTTCTGCAAACGCTGGATGCCTTGCTGTCCTGTTGACAGACTAAATTAAGTACTTTGGGTCACCAACGTAGAAGAGTGCAGATCAAGACTTCACTCAATACTCCCTTTGTCAAGGTTAATGACTCAAATAGTGAAATTAAAGGATCACAATGACACACTACACTCCTGTTGGCAGCTTTTTGAGTTCTGTTGAATGTTCTCAGCTTAAGTAGCAAGACAGTCCACAGAGCAGTGGTGGTATGCGGTGTATGGGAACCCTTAGTAACCAATTTGAAATATTCTCCTAATGCAGATTGTTTTTTTGTTACTGCCTTAAAGAGAAGTGCAGGTAACCAAGAAAAAAAAACAAATGTTTATACTCGCCTAGAAGGCTGCTGCATTGATCCAGAATGAAGTGAGCAAAGACAGCTGATCACACAGTTCTCGGGTCTTCTCTGAGCAGAGAGTGGTGAATATCAGTCACTGCTCTGTGCCGCCAGCGCTCACTAGAGCACCAACTGTAGAGGGGGGTAGGACTGGGTGGCTGGCTCAGGCTCTCAGCGGCGCGCTGGGACAGCTGCCAGTCAGGCATCTGGGAGGATCCTGACATTATTGTGGAGACCCCTGCAGAGCATGAACGGCTAATCAAAATCTTCTCCTCATTCCTAAATTCTGCTACAAATCAAAGGGGGAACGGAGATTCGCTGTCCAGGGACCACGGCTATGGAACGCTCTACCAACCGACATTCGCATGGAAGAAAACCATCAGGCTCTTCTAGAAGCTGGATAACCAAACGCCAATACAGCGCCTTGAAGCGATTCAGTTCGCATTGTAGCGCTATACAAGTTATTCATTCATTCATTCTGTGACGTCAGCCGACAGGGGGCTTTAGCTTTCTGTTCGCTGAATTTGTGTCACAGGAGTGCAGAACTCTTTCATTGCTCCGTAGCTAGATAATCCAGTGTTTTGGCCAGAGAGCAAACCCCACCACAGAAACAGTTCTCCCTTAAATAGACCCTGTCACAAGATCGCTCATTTCAACAACTGTCTTCCATAAGATTATGTGCATTTATCATATTTAAGCATATTTTTTGCCTGTAAGAGCCTCTCTTTAAAGAGACCTTTAAAAGCCCTTATACTGCTGCAGGGAGCTGCCATCTTAGATGTGATTTCAGAAGACTCACTCAGACACTCTAGTATTTTTCTTCACCCCCCCTTCCCCTCCTTAGTGCTGGCTACATAAGTTATGTAGGGAGGTGTTGGGGGAGGGCTGTTAAATGATAAATGTGAACAAAGTTTACAGTATCTCACAAAAGTGAGTACACCCCTCACATTTTTGTAAATAATTTTACATCTTTTTATGTGACAATACGGAAGAAATTACACTTTGCTACAATGTAAAGTAGTGAGTGTACAGCTTGTATAACAGTGTAAACTTGCTGTCCCCTCAAAATAACTCAACACACAGCCATTAATGTCTAAACCGCTGGCAACAAAAATGAGTACACCCCTAATTGAAAATGTCTAAATTGGGCCCAAAGTGTCATTATGTTGTGTGGCCACCATTATTTTCCAGCACTGCCTTAACCCTCTTGGGCATGGAGTTCACCAGAGCTTCACAGGTTGCCACTGGAGTCCTCTTCCACTCCTCCATGACGACATCACAGAGCTGATGGATGTTAGAGTCCTTGCGCTCCTCCACCTTCCATTTGAGGATGCCCCATAGATGCTCAATAGGGTTAAGGTCTGGAGACATGCTTGGCCAGTCCATCACCTTTACCCTCAGCTTCTTTAGCAAGGCAGTGGTCATCTTGGAGGTGTGTTTGGGGTCATTATGTTGAAATGCTGCCCTGCGGCCCAGTTCCTGAATGGCGGGGGGGAAATCATGCTCTGCTTTAGTATGTCACAGTACATGTTGGAATTCATGGTTCACTCCATGCAGCCCCAGACCATGACACTACCTTGCTTGACTGTAGGCAAGACACACTTGTGTTTGTACTCCTCACCTGGTTGCCGTGACACACGCTTGACACCATCTGTCAATGTAGGGCAACAATTATTTTTTCAGATCCTCTGAGTTCTTTGCCATGAGGTGCCATGTTGAACTTCCAGTGACCAGTGTGAGAGTGATAACACCAAATTTAACACACCTGCTCCCCATTCACACCTGAGACCTTGTAACAGTAACGAGTTAAGGATAAGAGAACAAAAGGGTGAACTGCTCCAGGTGGTATACTGAAGAAATGCCCTCCTCAAAGTGGAAGCCAGGTGCAGGCTCAGCACAAGCAATATTGAAGAAATGGATTCTGGACATTGTAACGATATTAATATAGTAGTAGTAGATAGTAATATTGTAACGAATAGTCAACATTCACGTGAAAACAGAAGCAGCACAAACATCTGACGCGTTTCACACCATAATTGTTGCTTAGTCATAGCATTAGCTATGACTAAGCAACAATGATGTTGTGAAACGCATCAGCTATTTGTCCTGCTTCTGTTGTCACGTGAACGTTGACTAATCATTACTATAAAGGCTTTAATCGAGTGCGGCTGTCCAGAATCCATTTCTTCAATAACACTAACGAGTTACATGACACCAGGGAGGGAAAATGGCTAATTGGGCCCAATTTGGACATTTTCACTTAGGGGTGTACTCCATTTTGTTACCAGCAGTTTAGACATTAACCGCTTCCCGACCGCCTAACGACGATATACGTCGGCAAAATGGCACGGGCAGGCAAAATCACGTACCTGTACGTGATCGTGCATGTGCCTGCGGGTCGCGCTAGCGGCGCGCTCGCGACCCGGTCGGGAGCTCCGTGACCCCGGCCGCGGGACCAGCGGACCCGATCGCCGCTGGTGTCCCGTGATCGGGTTACGGAGCTGAAGAACGGGGAGAGGTTTGTGTAAACGAACCTCTCCCCGCGCTTCCTACACTGACTGTCAGTGATCGGCGGTTCCCTGTCATCGGGAACGCCGATCAATGACGTCACACGTACAACCACGCCCCCCTACAGTAAAATAAACACAACACGTCACACTGACTCATCCCCGCCCCCTAGTGGTTAACCCCTTCACTACAACTGTCATTTACATAGGAATCAGTGCTATTTAAATAGCACTGAATTCTATATAAATGACAAATGTCCCAAAAATGTGTCAAAAATGTCCGATGTGTCCGCCATAATGTCGCAGTCACAATAAAAATTGCTGATCGCCGCCATTACTAGTAAAAAAAAAAAATATTAATAAAAATGCTATAAAACTATCCCCTATTTTGTAAACTCTATAACTTTTGCGCAAACCAATCAATAATCGCTAATTGCGATTTTTTTTTTTTACCAAAAATATGTAGAAGAATACGTATCGGCCGAAACTGAGGAAAAAAAAATGTTTTTTTATATATCTTTTGGGGATATTTATTATAGCAAAAAGTAAAAAATATTGCATTTTTTTCAAAATTGTCGCTCTATTTTTGTTTATAGCGCAAAAAATAAAAACCGCAGGGGCGATCAAATACCACCAAAAGAAAGCTCTATTTGTGGGAAAAAAAAGGACGCCAATTTTGTTTGGGAGCCACGTCGCACAACCGCGCAATTGTCAATTAAAAAGATGCAGTGCCGAATCACAAAAAGCGGCCTGGTCCTTTGGCTGCCAATTGGTTCGGGGCTGAAGTGGTTAATGGCTGTGTGTTGAGTTATTTTAAGGGGACAGCAAATTTACACTGTTATACAAGCTGTACACTCACTACTTTACATTGTAGCAAAGTGTCATTTCTTCAGTGTTGACACATGAAAAGATATAATAAAATATTTACAAAAATTTGGGAATTTGAAGTTATTTGTTGAGGCATTTTAAGTCCAGAATAGGAAGAATACCCCTGTTGGACTTGGGTTCCATGAACAGTTTTGAGTAAAATCTTTTGAATCTGTCTTGTGGGGGTACTGATGCAACTATTTCCTGGAACAAGATATGTTTCAGGGTACTTTGCAAATCTGACTGACCTTAGGCAGCTTGTGGTGGTTTTTGAACACATGGGTCTGTGATGTTTTTGATCCAGAAAAAAGGAAACTGTAATAGATATCCCCCCCCACTCTTAGGAGTGAGGGAACCCCAAAAGGAAAAGCTGAACTTGGGTGTATAAGCCTGGGTAGAGTGGTTAGATGTGCTGTGTTTTGAGGAAGGGGGTTTTGGAATCTTGCTGTGGAAATAAAACCTATTCTCCTGTGATGTATTTGATAAATTGGTCAAGTGCCTCCCCACAAAGATGTCTGCATTGAATGGACATACATTTTAGAGGTGCATTTTTAGGCAGCTTCAGGTGACCAGGCTTTGAGCCACAAGATTCGGTGTATGTGAATGTAGATTAGAGCCATTCTGAAAATGTGTATCATGGTATGTGCCAGGGCATTCACACAAAAGAGCAGAGCAAAAAGTGATTGATTAATTACACCATGGTCCTGGAATACAGGATCCTATCAGACCTGGGCAACATCCAGCCCCTGACGCCTCCACTTTCGGCATGCCTCTCTGAGCCTGTCAGCTTCCTCACTAAGGCCCCCAGGTGTCCGTGTGGAGAGCTGCAAGAACTGTACAACGGGTAGGTTTGGTTCTGGTGGGAGAGAGTTACCTAGGAAACCTCCCAGTGGCCTCCTGCCACTCTGCTACCATGGTCCTTCCTGTGTTAGTGCCTACATGCTGCAAACTCCAGGAGCCAAGCACCTATTCTTCACTCCAGATCAGGATCTGCAGCAATTCTCATACTGATCTCAGGCTCTCTCCTTCCAGTCACAGTGCTTTTTCAGAGGGCATTTGACAGGCAATGTTATATCACCTCCAACCCTATAGTGCAACACTACTGTACTGCAATCAAGTGCATTGCATGTGGTTGCAGCAGCGCCCTATTGAAGTCAATGGTTTAACAAGTAGTGCTGCTGTCTGGCTGTCATTTTACAGTTTGGGTGGGCTGGTAGAGCTGCGGCTCAGCCGCCTGTTTTTACTACCTCCCGACTGCCCATCTGAAAGAGACCTATTTCATGAGCAGTTGTACCTATTATACCTAGGGCCAGATGATTGTTCATTGACTTAATTCCCAAGCCAAGCCCTACAAACCAGACCCAGTTTCTCATATCACCCCTGCTTTAGAATGTTCACTGCCTAAGGGGAATTAGCTGCAGTTTGACATACTAAAATTTCAGTGAGAGTTGGTGGCTGGGCCCTTCCCAGAATAAAGAGAGCTCTCAGAAGTGTCTCAAACCTTCTATCTGCAGAATCTAGGAATGAAGGGACGTCTTTTAATAAGTACAGTGAGATGTTTAGGACTAAAACTGCAGGATCAACTACAGGAACGTAGAGCACTTTTTTTTAGATGGGGGAGAATTGAGAACTACAATGCTAAGGCTTTTGTGCACAGCAGCGTAAGGTTCCTGCTTCAGGTCTTTAACCCCTTCATGCCAACCGCACACATATATGCGGCCTCACGGGAGTGGCCTTTCTTCTGTGGGGCTGCATAGCATGTTCTCATTACAGATACCGAGGTCTCACACTAACGATCAGGACCTGGGACTCATGGTTCCAGGTCACCTGATTGCTGTGATAGCCTCTGATTGGCTATCACAGTGATCAATAACTGTGAGCCTGCCCCTGTGTTTACTTACTCTTCTGAATGAAGAAAAAGATACATTGTTTACATTTCCTCTCCTGCACTAAGAGGAAGATACAAACCAAAGTGTGTAAAAAAAAAAAGAGGAGCAAGGTTAGGGTCAAATGTCATGGTCAGCTTATTTTGAGTAAAAATTTTTTTTTTTTTTTTTAATTAGTTTCAGTATGTTTTAGGCAGGATAAAAAAAAAAAAAAAATGCGCTAAAAGTGCACTATTGTTTCTGGGCTGTACTACAGGTACAAACAACAACTAACATACACAAATGTGGTATCACTGCAATCGTCCGGAGAAGGAGGATTTATTTTGGGTTGTTCTTTGGTGATAAATTATGATAATGGCAACAAACATTCAGCTAAATTTTGGGCCAGTTTTCTTTTGATGACAAAAAAAAAAAAATCAGTAAATATCCATTATCATTTACCACCAAAAGAAATCCCAATTTGTCCTGAGAAAAAAAAAAACAAGGTGTTAATCCACCTGGATACATAAAGTAGTTGTGATGATATGTACAGTTTTAGTAACACATGTCAAAGTTGCAAAATTGTGCTTGGGCATTTACATTTGTTTTACCCTTAGGCAAGAAGGGGTTAAAGACTGGGGGAGAAAAATACATTTGCAGCCTCCTCAAAAACTCTGCTTCTCCATCTCACTCATTCTCTTTTGTGTCTGCCTTGTCTAGGCAGGCAAATATGACTCGGTGGACAGACGAGTTGGAGAAGGGACCATTGTAGTCTTGGACAAAGAGGACTAGCAGTTAGATGTCTGAGAATATGTGGCAAAGCTGCAGAAAATTCTTCTTTTGTCAACTAGGACACTTGTTGCGTGCCTGAGATGGGGCTAGAATTGGATGCAGAGATCATCACTCCATGTTGTGTTGACCTTCAACAGAGTGAATATTCACTTTAGGCTGGCCATGTCTACGGGTGAGGATACTGTATTCCCCTGTGGAATACTCATTTAGTAGTGTGTGGAATGTAGGAATTTGTCTGGAGCAACCCTCACCTTAGGATACTAGCAAAAGACTGAGAACTCAAGGACTGGGGTAGAGTAAGGGTACTTTCACACTGAGGTGGTTTTCAGGCATTTTAGCATTAGAAATAGCCTCTGATGAGCACCTCTCATTCATTTCAATGGGTCTTTTTCACACTGGGGCAAGTGTGCTTGTAGGACATTACAAAAAGTCCTACAAGCAGCATCTTGGGGCGCTGTAAATAGCGATCCCAAAACACCCCTGCCCATTGCAATGAATGCCTAAAAAGCAATTCAGAGGTGCTGCAAAACTTTTTTTATTATTTCAAAGTCACGTCACGTGACCTTAAAAAAAAAAAAAAAACGGCCTGCTAAAGCATGGCAAAAATGACTGCTGCTTTAGCGGCGCTCTGGTGTGAAAAGGGTCTTATAGGGAAGACGCCCTGGAGGGCTTAGCCGGTGTCCAATCAGATGAAGCTACGAACCTAACACAGGGTCTATGAATACATTGTCTATGTGTTGTACTGTACAATTAAGATAATGGGTTATTGGCTACTTTCTGTAGTTTTCCTTTTCAGGTGTCTCACCATGTCAGCAAGTGTGCTTTCCTTTGAGATGGGGAAGCACCTAGAATTTTTTATTTTTTTTTGGCCATATTGGATAGATTTGCCATCAGCTTCTATCTTGGCACCTGTCCAAAACTTTTCCCCACTACCAAAAAAGAAAGTGGATCCTGCTGCGGTATCCTATGCAAATTACCTTTATAAAAACATAAACCTGTTGCAGTTTTCAGTTACATCGCTTTTTCGCAGAGTTTCAAAATTCTTCACTGTGCAATGCTTCTGGCCTTCACAGTTGGCTAGTTGTCATGGGTGATCTTTGAAAACATGTTGGCAGCAGGAATTTTTCAAGCTTCAGTGTAATAGTCATGGTAACGTGCAGTACAGCTCACATGACTCTCAAGGAAGTTAATTGGCTTCTACAGACAAGAAGTGTTTAACCCAGCACACTTTTCATATGTTCACTCCTAGGAAAGGAGCACTATGAGACAAGGAGTATTAGGAAGAAAAAAGGGAGCACTTTTAAGCACGCTTCACAAATCTGAGTGCAATTACATTTCTGTCAAAGTAGTGTTTAACCCCTAGGCGCCGACCGCATGCAAATATGCGGCCTCTCAGGGGATGGGTGCTCCCGGCAGCTCATAGTTGCGTCTGACCATGATCTTGTGACCGCTGTTCACAAGCCCTGCCTCCTGGAATGCCAAATCCCTTAAAGGGCCAACAGGAGCTGGTGCCAAGGCGTTAAACATACTGCACTATTCTCATTCTGATTCATTCATAAGATGCTTAGCTGCGTTTGGGGTATCATTAAGAAATAATGGCACCACAAGTGCAATGCTTTTTTTTGTGTGTGTACAAATTAAAGTGGATTTTAACTCACAATCTGCCTGTTTAACCAGTGCTTGGCTGGACACTGATTGAAGTCACAAGACTGCTATATACTGCTGATGAGAAAAGGTATTTATATTTACAAAATACAAAAAGACTACAGGCGATATAGCATTAAAAATAGCATCTGCAAACCGCCCTAAACCAGCTGCTCCATTCACTCCAGTGTGAAAGCCCAAAGGTTTTCACACTAGAGCGGTGCGCTGGCAGGGCGTCAGAAAAAGTCCTGCCAGCAGCTTATTTGGAGCGGTGAACTCACTGCTCCTCCACCCCTGCTCCCCATTGAAATAAATGGGGCAGCGGTGCAATACCGGCTGTGTTTTGCGGGAGGATTTAACCTCTTATGCCGCTAGCGGGGGGGTGGGGGGGTGGTGGTGGTGGTTAAAACCACCCTGTTAGCGGCCGAATAGCTCTGCTAAAACGACGAAAAGCGGCACTAAAAATAGCGCCGCTTTACCGCAGGCGCCACAGTGTGAAAGGGGTCTAAGGGGAGATTGTTGCAAGGGAGCAAGTACCTTTTTCAGAAG
This sequence comes from Lithobates sylvaticus, assembly GCA_028564925.1. NCBI lineage: Eukaryota > Metazoa > Chordata > Amphibia > Anura > Ranidae > Lithobates > Lithobates sylvaticus. The sequence goes on from CM053026.1 coordinate 266,331,526, forward strand.
CCACTTGTTGATACTTCCTTATTCCTCACTTATTGCAAGGATGACATCTGTGCACTCCAACACCTCCTACCTGCGGCCTCCTGAGGCACACCTCATACATCCCAGAAGGCTACATGCCTAGTCTCCACCTGTCTGTGCCTCATGCATTTGCAATAAGGGAAAAAGCTGTGAATCATCAGGAAGTCACAGTTGCCTTCCAAATCCAACATGCTGTTTAAAGTGGTTGTAAACCTCAGACATGAACTGTGAACAAAGCATATGCCTCTATAACAGGGATGGACAACATTAAAGAGGTGGAGAACTACCTGAACAACATAGAGCACCAGGCACAGTGTCGCCTCCTCACACCAGAATTAAACCTGTAAATGCTGTACGGCAATCATGGGTTTAAATCAGGTGGTGAGGAGCATATTGACTCCTCACCACCTGTCAAACATACTCGCAACACTTTTCAGAGGAGCAGCAACCCATTTACCCAAGTAAATGGTTCCCCTCTGAAGGTGCCCTGCAACTGCATGCCTCTGCGTGGTTAAAGCAGGTGGTGATAAAGAAACACAATGCTGCCTGCTTTAACCCCTTGTTTGCTGTACTGCACAAGGTTGCAGAGCGACCTCTTTCACTTGAATGGGTCATGCTTGGCTGGTGCTACACCCACCAACCATGACGTATAACTCCTGCTGTGGCTGCAACATGTGTACACCCCTGGCCACTGCCGTTAAATGGTTGAGGTTGCGGTGAGGGTTATAAAAAAACTTCATCTTAACTATGGGGTTTTAGCCTCTCCCAAACTAGAAATGTAAATGAACCCTTACTGAGGCTGTTTTCACACCGATATACTGCGGTTCATCTGCGACTTTCCTGGGTTAGCTGCGCTTTGCCATAAATTTCTATTATACCCTGCAGGCATGATGCTCTTTCTGAAAGTGCACCAAACCTCCTGCGTTCAGAAAGTGCACCAAACCCACAGGATATAATAGAAGTCTATGGCTAAATGCAGAAAAGCTGCAGGTACACTGCCCTGTGCCCGTGGTGTGGGTAAACAGCTGCACATCAGTGTGATGGCAGCCTTCTACTATTATGCCCTGTGTATTGCTTCACACTGACCTGAAGATCTCTTCTTTCCTGCTGCTGGCACCACTCTGGAGATGGCTAGCCAGGATAGTGCAGTTGGCATCACTCCACATAGAACAGGAGCCAGTACGACAGAGGAGGCATTGGCTTATGCCCCCCTACTACATATCCAACTTTACTAATAGTCCCTCTGCATTGCACTCTGATGCTCTGATGATAGGACAGCAAGCCAGTTACCTGTCCGCATTCTATGAGTTACTGGCTTAGAGTCCCTTGCTCTAGTGTACTTGTCTCAATTAGGAGCACAAAGTGTCATTTTTGTCTGCCGCTTGGTTCCTATACTATCAGCATGAGTCACTTCAAATGATCTTTTTTTTTTCTGAGAAAAATGGTGACAGGAGGGACCTCCAGCAGACTGAAAGCCTCAGCTCTGTTCCTGTGTGAAAGAGGGGGGGGGGGTGTCTCTTCCCTCCAATCAGCTCTCAGACATCTCAATGAGCTCTGCAGAGTCTAACTTCAGCTCTCCACACCATTTTTTCTTTTTTTTTTAACCGCTCAGACAAGCTTATAATTTCAGCACTTTGAATGGAAGAGACGACTGTAGATAGATGCACATATATAAAACAAGGCCTACACATGTTGTATCACCTGAGGATAGTCCCTTCACTGGGTATATGTAAGGGTTTACAACCACATTAGTATGCCAGGTTCATGAGGGCAGCCGTCGCCCTTTTTTCCCCCCTGAAAATGCCATTACCTGGAAATTATTTTAACTGATCCATAACATACCTGTACATTAAGTCCTTATCTGCAAACGTATTAGTGATTTAGAGTCATGTAGGCAATGGATAAGCATGACAGCCAGCATTTTTACAAGGAATTGTCAGCAATTGCAGCCTTCATTTTTTTTTCCCCTTACAACAGGTTTCCTTTAAAGTGTATCTGAACCCAAAAATAACATTGCAGCTTACCAGTCCTAGATGGCATGGCTGCATTAACCCATTGGAGACTGCGGCCCTTAAAGAGGTTTAGGATGCCGGGAGGTATTTAAGATCATGTGACCACAGTGATTGTGTGTCACAGTGGCCACAACTGGAAAGCTCCCCAGCATAAGCAGCGATTAGGAGCGCGCACTCTCGGCACAGCTGTATTTGCACTAATGTACGCAAATATGCAGCTGCTCAGTGCCATGGCTTACCTGCTGAGAGGCCGCATATTTGCGTGCAGCTGGCGCCAAAAGGTTCATTTTCTTTTTTCAGGCTTGTTTCCCTTTGCACTGGATAATCCAGAGAATAACACACTCCCTTGTCCCTGGGTGGTTAGCCTCATTCTTCCACTATATCTTAGGCCCCCTTTAACACAGGTGGACTGATTGGGTCCGTCTGTCAGTTTTTCTTTAGGCAGACCTGATCGGACCCTCCATTATATTCTGTGGAGGAGCAGATGTAAAACAGATATATGTCCATTTACACCTGTTGACATCCTATCCGTTAAAAACAGGGAGATGTGGATCTGTTCCCTATCCATCTAGCACAGGGATATGCAATTAGCAGACCTCCACTACAAGTGCCATGAGGCATAGCAAGACTGACAGCCACAAACATGACACCCAGAGGCATAATGGGACTTGTAGTTTTGCAACAGCTGGAGGTCCGCCAGTTGCATATCTCTGATCTAGCAGGTCGGATGGCAGTCGGGTGCAGACAGTCTGTTTACATTTGACCACCCATAGAGAACAGCGTGCTGTGTCTGTTCTGCATAAGCAGAGGGCTGTGTCTGTTCTGCATAAGCAGAGGGCTGTGTCTGTTCTGCATAAGCAGAGCGGACACAGACCAGCCATCCACTTGTTCAGCAGGCAGATTTCCCATTCAGCAAGTAGACACCTGGCAAAGTCTGCGCCGTCTAGAAGGGGCATAAAAGGAGACGTAGCCATAGTTCTCATCCAAGCTATACTTCAAACATACACGACTTGTTTCATGTCCATTACATGAGGACTGTTGGGATTAGTAGTTGCTGAAAATATTCTTAGCCTAAAACAAATAATAATATAAAATACAGCTACCCTATCTAGTAAGCTGCACTATATTGCCTTTTAGGTTTAGTTATCCCTTAAGTGCACTTTACATGGATGGCAAGCAGCAGCCCTAAAGTTCACATTGCTACACACCTGAGAAAAACAGACTTTGCAGTCCCAGCTGAAAGCTAGATTCTTTGCACTGGATACATGAAGACGTTTCAAACAAGAACATAGAACTATCAGGAATCTATATCTGTAAATACATGATTAAAAATTAAAGTGGCATCTCCTCTTTAATGTTTTGTCCGCAAAGGCCAAGGAACAATGCTTCACAGAGTCAAAAATAAGAAGGAAAAAAACAATAACATTTATATTTTCAAGTGAAATAAAATTTGCAGGAAGCACAGCAGCAACAAAAAGAGAAAAATTACAATTATTTACAACTCAGCTGCACAGATAAAAGAACAGATTGGACCCTGCAGAAGTCACAATGGATTTCATCTTCTTCGTGGTTACACTGATGTTACCTCCCACCCCAAAAGTCACCATTTCTGCAATCAAAAGTATTCCTCCCTATAAAATTAGGATAATGCCCTCCTTACAGAACAATTGGATAAAAACATAAAACGAGGCGTCCAAAGCACCAAAATCTAATGGAGAGTGCATGTGGTTCTATGTAGTGTCCTAGAGGTAGCAACGTAAAACATTTAGGTTTTCCAGGATTGCGTAATGGAGAAGGCTACTAAACATAAAATTCCAGTGTGTTCTAAAATATTAGCCTAATGCATAACCAAGGACATGACTGAAGTGGTCTTCTTTACAAGACACTACAGCGCATTGGCTTTCCATGTATAACCTACAACTTCAAATTATTATTATTTTTTGGTTCATTTGTACCGGCTGCTGCTTTAAGTCACACAGTCAGGTAAATGAATGAACCGGTAGTGAAAAGGACTGGGTAAATGTACTCTGTCTATACCTAACAAAATATGATGCAACAAGGACTGTTCAATTCATGCAGCTATTTTGTAATAGGTTTCGGAAAGAAAGCAATATTCTACCTCACGCTTCCAGACCGACTAACAGCAGGTCCTAGTCCTAAATAAAGATATAGTGTTCTGAAGGCCTCTCTGGAAAGGCTGAATTGGAACTATTCTCCTTTAGGTATTTGAAAACAAAACAAAAAATTAAAAAAACAAAAAAAAATAAAAACCCAAACACTCTTTCCAGTAAGTAAAAATGGATTTAAGGTGCAACAAATAGGAGGATATGACACTATAAGGAAAAAACATCCTCCCAAGGCTGGCTCTCCATCCTGGCTTCCGCTGCCTTACCCTTGTATATGCCATGACTGTTTTGTACAATTACCCCAAATTACTATGACACATATTTAAACACCCCCTTGCTCCTCCTTCATGTAAACACAACCCTGCATCTGCTACAAGGCGCACACAGCTTGCAGCATGACCAGGAGTTCTTTAGTTTCCCTACAATTGATTTTAAAAAACAACAGAATGATTAAAAAGCAATCAACCCCTTTGCAGCTCCAGGATCCTGCAGTGCTTTGCAGCCCCTGGTGGTGAAGAGGTTAACCATGGGCAGCAGTAAACATTAGCAGGTGGATTAAGAATAGTGGAGTTATTATAGTCAGCACTGCTTCATAAGGCAGTATGGATTCATTCCGCTGGTCAATGGCCACTGCAATGACTCCGCCTTGTGCCTTCCAGAGGTTACTTCCATTCTGGCCACCAAAAGGGAGGAGCTAAGGGAGGCAGGTCTAGACAGGCTCATGAGAAGCTCTGGATGGGGTGACTGACTCGCATGCATGCCCAATAAATGGCACGCCCAATGCATATCAATGCCAACAGCAGCACTATCGCCCAAGAGGCATAGATTCCACCAAATGTGCGTGCCAACGTCCAAGTGCCAGCCTGCAAGACAAAACAAATACCATAGTGTAAAAATAGGTACCTAAACATATGACAAATGTTGCAGCACCGACTATAGAAGCTATGGCTAAATTCCAACTTATGCCTTTTCTTTATTCAATGTTAACCATTTATGAAGTGAGTATACAATGGATATAAAAAGTCTACACACCCCTGTTAAAATGTAAGGTCTCTGCGATATATATATATATATATATATATAAAATATATATATATATATATATATATATATATATATATATAAATATATATATATATATATATATATATATATATATATATATATATATATATATATATATATATGGCAAAGAAATAATTTCAGAACTTTTTACACCTTTAATGTGACCTGTAAACTATACAACTCATTTGAAAAACAAACTGAAATCTTTTGGCGGGGGTAAAAATAAAAAAAATAATGTGGTTGCATAAGTTACGCATCCTCTTATAACTGGGGATGTAGCTGTGTTCGGAATTGAGCAATCACATTCAAACTCATGTTAAATTGGAGTCAGTACACACCTGCCATCATTTAAAGTGCCTCTGATTAACCCCAAATAAATTTCAGCTGTTCTAGTAGGTCTTTCCTGACATTTTCCTAGTCGCATCCTACAGCAAAAGCCATGGTCCGCAGAAAACTTCCAAAGCATCAGAGGGATCTCATTGTTAAAAGGTATCAGTCAGGAGAAGGGTACAAAGGAATTTCCAAGGCATTAGATATACCATGGAACACAATGAAGACAGTCATCATCAAGTGGAGAAAATATGGCACAACAGTGACATTACAAAGAACTGGGCGTCCCTCCAAAATTGATGAAAAGACAAGAAGAAAACTGGTCAGGGGGGCTGCCAAGAGGCTTAGAGCAACATTAAAGAAGCTGCAGCAATATCTGACAAGTCCTGGCTGTGTGGTACATGTGGCAACAATCTCCTGTATTCTTCATATGTCTGGGCTATGGGGTAGAGTGGCAAGACGGAAGCCATTTCTCAAGAAAAACATCCAAGCCCCGCTAAATTTTGCAAAAACACATCTGAAGTCTCCCAAAAGCATGTGGGAAAATGTGTTATGGTCTGATCAAGGTTGAACTTTTTGGCCATAATTCAAAAAGATATGTTTGGCACCAAAAAAAAACACTGCACATCACCAAAAGAGCACCATACCCACAGTGAAGCATGGTGGTGGCAGCATCATGCTTTGGGACTGTTTTTCTTCAGCTGGAACAGGGGCCTTAGTCAAGGTAGAGGGAATTGTGAACAGTTCCAAATACCAGTCAATATTGGCACAAAACCTTCAGGCTTCTGCAAGAAAGCTGAACATGCATGACAACGACCCAAAGCATTCATCCAAATCAACAAAGGAATGGCTTCACTAGAAGAAGGTTAAAGTTTTGGAATGGTCCGGCCAGAGCCCAGACCTGAATCGGATTGAAAATCTGTGGGGTGATCTGAAGAGGGCTGTGCACAGGAGATGCTCTCACAACCAGACAGATTTGGAGAGATTTTGCAATTAGTGGGCATATATTGCGAAGTCAAGATGTGCCATGCTGATAGACTCATACCCAAAAAGACTAAGCACTGTAATAAAATCAAAAAGGTGCTTCAACAAAGTATTAGTTTAAGGGTGTGCACACTTGTGCAACAATATTATTGTATTTATTTTTACTTCCTTCCATCTAAAAGATTTCAGCTTGCTGTTCAATTGAGTTGTACAGTTTATAGGTCACATTAGGTGGAAAAAGTTCTGAAATTATTTATCTTTGTCTTATTTTTTTACATCACAAAAAGGTGACATTTTAACAGGGGTGTGTAGACTTTTTATATCCACTATATGCCAAAGCATACTCAATAGTCATTTACAGTGGATATTAGAAAAGAATCACCCCTGAATCATCAGCCTGAAATGAAGACAGACATTTCATTTTATCCAGCTGTATTTATTCATTTAAAACATTCACGTGAAAGATATAAACACCATCATGTCAGAAGAAAAAATTAATTAAAAAAAAAATCACTGAGTTGGAAAAAAGGATCACCCCTCCTAAAAAATGACTTGTAAAATCAGGTGTAGCTAATCACCTCCTCAATGGCGCACAAAGTCATTTGACTTTCAACTGTGATCAGCTGTGGTCATTTTGATTAGCACAGAATGAAAATAGCTTTCCTGGAGCATTTCAGTCCCTGATAGTGCAGCTGAAGCAAACAAACTATGGGTGGCAAGGCACTTTCAAAAAGGTCTTTAGGATAAAGTTGTGGACAGGCACAAGTCTGGATTAAAAAAAAAAAAAAAAAAAAAAAAAAAGTCAAAAGCTTTATCAATGCCTAGAAGCACAGTGAAGTCTACTATGAAGAAGTGGAAGGTATTTGGTACAACACAGACTCTCTCCAAAAAGTAGGAAAGAGCAAGGAGAAAAAAAAAAAAAAAAAAAAAAAACGGATCAGAGAGGCTACCAAGAGGCCTACAGCAACTCTGAAGCAGTTGCAGGAATTTATGACAAAGAGTGGTCATTGTGTGCATGTGACAATAATATCACAAATTCTCCACAAATGTGGCTTGTGTGGGAGGGTTGCAAAAAAAAAAAAAAATAAATAAAAAAAAAAAAAAAGAAGAAGAAAAAAAGGAAAGGTCAAATTGCCACTTTGCCAAAACGCACCTTAACCACTTAAAAGGACTGAGCCTCTTTCCGAGATTTGGTGTTTACAAAGTTAAAAAAAAAATTTCTAAAAAAAAAAAAAAATTACTTAGAACCCCAAACATTATATATATTTTTTTCTAAGACCCTAGAGAATAAAATGGCGCTCGTTGCAATACTTTGTCACACCGTATATGCGCAGTGGTCTTACAAGCGCACTTTGTTTGAAAAAAAAAATACACTTTTTTGAATTAAAAAAAATAAGACACCAGTAAAGTTAGCCCAATTTTTTTTTATATTGTGAAAGATAATGTTACGCAGAGTAAATTGATACCAAACATGTCACGCTTCAAAATTGCGCTCACTCATGGAATGGCTACAAACTTTTACCCTTAAAAAATCTCCATAGGCGACGTTTTAAAAAAATTCTACAGGTTGCATGTGTTGAGTTACATAGGAGGTCTAGGACTAGAATTATCGCTCTCGCTCTACTGATCGCGGCAATACCTCATGTGTGGTGTGAACACTGTTTTCATATGTGGCGCTGCTCGAGTATGCGTTCGCTTCTGCATGCGAGCTCAGCAAGGCGGGTGCGTTAAAAAAATGTATTATTTATTTTTATCTTTTATTTTTACACTGTTCTTGGAAAAAAATAAAAAAAATTAAAAAAAAAAGGTGTCACTTTTATTCCTAGTACAAAGAATGTAAACATTCCTATAATAGAAAAAAAAAAAAAAAAAAAAAGCATGACAGGCCAAAAAGACCTCTCATATTTACCCCAAAATAAAATTAAAGGTCATTTAAAAAAAGAATAAAAATAAATCTATGTCTCTTTAAGAGCTATGAGCGGAAGTGACTTGACACGCAATGGTATGGAGACAGGTGGGGGCCATCTTCCCCTCACTCAGCTCCATACCACAGACGGGAGCAGACACGATCGGCTTCACCGCTGCCAGAGGACACCGGAGAGCGGCGGGAGAGGGGGGGGCCCACTCCTGCCGCCAATAAAAGTGATCTTGCGGCAAATCCGCTGCAGAGACCACGCTCACTGAAGAAGTAAATACCAGGGTTATGGTAGCTAGCTGCTGCCATAACAACGACATTGCTCTTCAAAGTGATTCGGTTGTCAAATTAAAAAAAATTTATATATATATATATATATATATATATATATATATATATATATATATATATATATATATATATATATATATATCTGACTTGGTGTTTTATCTTTCACTTGGATGTAAATACAGCTGGGTGAAACAAACTGTGTGTCTTCATTTCAGGCTGCAAAGCAACAAAATGGGATTATTTTAATACTTTATATTATGCAACAGATAGAAGGCTAAATTCATGCTTTACACAAGCCTAAGGCACTTAATTTTTAGTCATGTGACCGTAATTTTCCAATTTTATTGGATGCAACTGAAAGTAACTGACACTTATGAAAACAGTAATTTTATCCTGGTATGTTAAGCTTTGTTAATTGAGCCTACCGTCTTAAATTACTTAAAAAAAAAAAAAAAAAATGTATAAAATGAAACCAAGTATCCCATTCTAGATAAATATTTACCACAAGTCCAGCGGCAGCCACAGCAAAGACGAATCCCAATAAGAAGCAGCACACACATCTCCTTCGTGGGTACCTCAGTCCAATAGAGGAGCTGAAGACAAAAATAGATATTGTAAAATTGAGGCTTAAGTCTAGTGCCAGCATTCTTCCCCCATCCTGAACTAGCTCATCATTCTCTGACACTTACACTTTCCGGCAGTGCGGGCAGCGTGCCAGCGTCCGGTCTGAAAAATCTGTCCACTGAGAAAAGAAGAGTGGTTAAAATTAACCTTTTAGAATGACAATAGCAAGAATTCAAGACAGATGCAAACTGCACGAGAGAGAGAGACACTATAGCATTGGTAAAAGCACACGATTACCCATCGGGGGCACATAAACAGCATACATTAGAATAAATTGTCTCCATTCTATGTAAACCACAAGGCACTCAGGCAGCACCTAGTAGGGGTGGCATAAGGCAAAGTCATTATTTTGGTCCCACAGCTGCCTCCTGCTACCGATAAGGACTATTCAGAACGAGCTCAGAGATGCAGAACCCCTGACCCCGATATGACACGATTATGTTCCCAGTTTTTCCTATTGGAGGAACAACTGTATTCCCTGAGTGCTTAGAAGTAGGTCTGCAGCGCAATGCTTTTATTACACTACATCAGCTTTTCTCAACCAGGGTTCCATGGAAGGGAATTCTTCCAAGTGTCTTCCCAGAGACCACAACACTAATGTACTGTGAGCTGTATGTAGAATTATTAGCAAAAGGTTCTCCCAAAACTGGAAAGTTGTATAGAGGGAGGTGAGCTGTCCAACCACACAGCTCAGCAACAAAAGCACAGATTATTATTATTATACAGGATTTATACAGCACCGGCCGTTTACGCAGTGCTTTACAACTTGAGGGTAGACAGTAAAAATACAATACACCTTAATACAGTATGAATCAGAGGGCCTTGCTTGTTAGAGCTTACCATCTAAGATTGGAATGAGACCAAGTGCTCCATGCAATAGGTCCCCTTGGGGGGGGTTCAATAAAACCTTGATTTCTAGTAATACTTCTTTCTGAGAAAGGCTGAGAAACTGCATTAGAGGTTTCTTGATTGGCAATAAAAAAAAGCACATGTAGAAACCAGAGGTGCTAGTTTATATGTTGTATACATACTAATTTGAAAACAGAACACCATTACAGGATCTGTTCTAGAGAAGTAAAATATAAATAGTAGCTGCAAGTGTTCTGCTCCGCACTCTTAATTTGTACTGTTGTAGAGATCCAGGAGTGAGTCATTGGATGTGACTGTGTTCTGATAATTTGTTATTAACACCTAAACATGCACACTACAGCCGTACACAGCACCCCTTAGGCTACATTCACACCAGCGGTTAAGGCCGGTGCAAAAATAGCGCTGCGGCTGTGAGCGGCTAGGTGCAGTTGCCGGCCCCCATCACTATTAGAGCCCTTTCACACTGAGCCGCCTCGGGCGTCGGAGGAAAAACGATGCCATTTTTAGCGGCGCTATTCGGCCGCTAGTACTGCGCTTTTAACCCCAGCTAGAGGCCGAAAAGGGTTAAAACCACCTGCAAAGCGCTGCTTTGCCGGCGCTGCCCATTGATTTCAATAGGCAGGGGCGCTTTAGGATTGGTGAGTTCACCACTCCTAATGCGCTCCAAAGAGGCTGTTGGCAGGACTTTATCTGACGCCCTGCTAGCGCACCGCTCCAGTGAGAAAGCCCTCGGGCTTTCACACTGGAGTGAATGGAGCCGCTGTTTCAGGGCGCTTTGCATGCGCTATTTTTAACGCTATAGCGCCTGCAAAGCGCCCTAGTGTGAAAGGGGTCTTACAGGTCTCCGGTGGCCACAGCTATCTGCACAGACAAGTAATTGCCTACAGTGATCGCTGCTGGACAAACAAAGTGGTAGTAACTGCGGCTGCTGGCAACCTGTTATAGTAAAACGGGGGCCGGGGGCTGCACCCAACCTCTCACAGCCGCAGCTAAAGATTCCTGCCATTTCAGTTTGCACCAGTCTTAAAAGGGGGAAGTTCACCTTTCTAAAAAAAATAAAATACACACACACACACACTCGGAGCCCCACACAGCTCTGTACCTTTCAAATTGTGACAGTGGGTGTGGGGAGAAGGTCCCCGGGCCGCTATCACAATGAGGAGGGGGGGGGAGATAGGTGAGAGGCTGCAGGAGTGGGACCATGTTACATGTTCCACCTTAAAAATGGATGTAACATGTTCCCATAGGAGAATTTATGGTTTAATCACCGGTGTGAATGTAGCATTAACAAAGCCAAGACAGACCTCTATAGACAGCAGCCTTATAAAATCAAATGCAATTTAGGCAATTAAAAACTGCAGAAATAGCAAGTCGCATCATATCCACAAAAATACACATACAATAAATGACCCCACACTTGGCATAACATTACGAAATTTTGCATACCAGAAAATTGTTCTTGCAATGTCCACAAATGACTCGTACTCCGACAGGCTGTGGCTCTGGGCTGAGGGGACCAGCATGGACTGGGCCAAGGTTAATGATTCGTTTACTGGTGAAATCAGACAAACATTAGTTAGTCATTAAAAATATATTATGGGAGAGTTTATTACATATACACTGTTACATGTTCACTAAGTGCCGGTTCACACTTGTGCAATGCCAGTCATTGCATGTAATTTGCAGCGCACTGCTGTTCACATTACATGCAATGTCTGTGCGGTGCGATTTCAGCCATACAGATAGTATGGCTGATATCGCACCGCATTCGGTACAAACACGCACAGGACCCTTTTTTCTGTTCGGACCAGAATCATATCGCATGTGTGTTCACAACCAGTGATATATAGCAACCAAAGATTAAAAAAAGAACAATGGAACAATCAGTGGGGTAACCGCCCTATGCGTGTGCGCGGGTCCCTTCTGCATGGGCACGACAGCCCATTCATGTGAATGAGCTGCCATGCCTGCATTTCCCGCAGACAAATGGTGCATGAGCCTTTTTCAAAACACAGTCTGCAGGGAAATGGCATGGTCATTTTGACCATGCCATTTCCCTGTGGTTCCTGCACCCGCAAACGCGCTGCAATTTTTACATGCATGGGGGGTGCCATTCAGAATGAATGGTAGCCTGCATGTTTTTACTGCAGGTGGTTGCGGGAATCTCTGCAATGTGCACCAAGCGTTAAAGTGGTTGTAAAATTAACAAAAAAATAACAAACATGTTATAACTGCCTGATCTGTGCAATGGTTTTGCACAGAGCAGCCCCGATTTGCCTCTTCCCGCATGAGCCAATGGCTCCAGATGCTGCATCTCAGCCAATGAAGAGAGAGAAAGCCGAGAGAAGATCAGTCCTAACACACCATAGATACAATACAGGGAGGGAGCGTTGTTACCCTAGAATAGAAAGTGTGCTGCTTAACCCCTTGCTGACTAGCCGCCGCAGTTATATTGTGGCAAGTTGGCTCGGCTGCGTGAATCGCCGTAGGTGTTCGTGAACAAGGTTCTGTGGGAGCACGCCGATTGGCCACCGATCAGCGGGTCCGGTGGACTCAATGTCTGCCCGCGATTGTTCCCTGCAGAGACAGAAGCGGAATCTGACAAAGTAAACAAGGCAGATCTCCGTTCTGACAGGGGATGACACATGATCCTGCTATGCAGGAAGATGGATCTGTGTGTTGTCCCAGGCAGGCCACACAGTTAGAAACACTGCGGGAACACAGTTAACTTTTTGATCGCCCATGGTGTTAACCCCTTCCCTGCCAGTGTCATTAGTACAATGCCAGTGCATATTTTTATCACTGTACTAATGTCACTGGTTCCCAAAAAAAAGCGTCAAAAATGTCAGCTAAGTGTCCGATCTGTCTGCTGCAATCCCACTAAAAATCACTGATCACTGCCATTACTAGTTACAAAAAAAAAAATAAAAAATAATACTAAAAAGGCCATAAATCTATATCCTATTTTGTAGACGCTATAACTTTTGCGCAAACCAATATACGCTTGTTTTTTTTTTCCTTTTAAACCAAAAATATGTAGCAGAATACATATTGGCCTAAATTTATGAAGAAATTAGATTACATTTTTTTATAGCAGAAAATAAAAAAGTTTATTTTTTTTCATAATTGACTGTCTTTTTTTTGTTTATCGCGAAAAAAAATAAAAACCACAGAAGTGATCAAATACCACCGAAAGAAAGCGCTATTTGTGGGGGAAAAAAAAAAGGACAAAAATTTTATTTGGGTACAGCTTTGCACGACCGCACAATTATCAGTTAAAGTATCGCAGTGCCGTATTGCAAAAAATGGCCTGGTCAGGAAGTGGGTAAATCCTTCCGGTCCTTAAGTGTTTAAAGGATTACCAGGTAACAATACTGTTAGAAACCTAAAGGAGCCACCACATGAAATAGAACTGACAGCTTTGGGATACCACACCTGTGCACTTAAAGTGTTACTAAACCCACAGCAGAAAAATCAGTCTGTATATGCAGTAAAGCATCCTCGTTATACTCACTGTGGAACCTAAGGGATTATTAATCCGTCGCATTGTGTAAAAAGGCTGTTTGATCCTGTTTCCTCTAGAACAGAGCCTTGGTGGCAAGCTGCTCAGTTTAGGTGTGTATTGCTAGAGTTTTTTTTCCTTGGGAGTGTGCATGTGATCAGCACAGGGCCAATCAGCACTATCCGGACAGAGGGTCAAGGGTCCTGCAGCCTCATAGGACAATCAGTGGAGAATTAAATCCCCTCCTACAAGCTTTAACCAGACACTGATAGAAGTCATAAAAACTGCTATATACTGCTGATGAAAAAAGGCATTTGGCAGTTTATATTTCTTAAAATAATTGTCCGTTCCATGTTCTGTATACTGTGGGAGACCAGATATAGTGAATGCAGGGTCCTGGGTTTAGTAACACTTTAACTACTGATAAGCTGCAAGAGATTACATTTTTTTTTTTTTAAGCTGAACTCCAGAAAAAAAACAACATGTTGCCAAAATACAATTGGCATCTGTATTTTTACTGGAATCTTAATGTGCTTTTCCAGATCTGTGCAGTAAGACCTCTTGCACACTGCAGCTTGTAAAAGCTCAGTAGAGATTTTTTTTAACTGAGCTAAAATACAGCCCATTAATTGTAATGTGCCTATGCACACAGGCGTGTAAACAATAGCCGTGCATTCTTCAGTAAAAATAAATAGAAAAATCTGCATTTTTGGTCAGTAATTTACACCTCATGCGTGAAAATACGTGCGTAAATGCTCATTTACATATTGTGCAGAACAAAAATGTGAGCATACGTTTTTGCGGGCATGCACGAATTTGCAAGAATGCATAAATGCGAAAATACATATAAAAAAAATAAAAAGTCTGAAAAAGTAGATGCTCTAACAGGAGTATTGTGTGCAAGAGGCCTAATCCAGTGTGAGACTTTGCTTCTGTACAAGAGTTGCCTGTAATAAAGACTGATCACTGCTCTCTCTCCTTGTGCAGGGTGACTGGTCTTGTGCGTTTCTGGACAGGGTCAGGGACTTTTTTAAAAGCAAAAAATTGTGTGTTTTTAGTTCAATAGACTTCAATGGAGAAGCTGCAGAAAAGCATGTAGTGCATTTTTGCTGTAATTTGCATTTTTAATCCACCCAACAACAAATTGGGCAAAAAAAAAAAATAAATAAAAAAAAGGAAAATAAATGCAGACATATGCAAAAGGGATCAAAAAACTTGTGAAAAATGCATCAAATATGCATAAGCAATGTAAAGATGGATCCAAAGCAAACTGCATAGGTGTGCAAGCCTAAGTTTCACTTAATAACAGAGGAAATGTCACCTGACTTTGTTAGTCCTAGCAAGTTTAGTCAACAGTTAGACCCCTTTCACACTGACGATTTTCAGGCGTTTTAGCACTAGAAATAGCCTCGAAATAACGCCTGAAAACCGCCTCCCATTCATTTCAGTGTGCCTTTTCACACTGGGATGGTGTGCTTGGAGCGGAGCGATTCCAAAGCGCTTCAGAAGCGCTGCAACACAGCGTTTTTAACCCCTTCTTTGGGGTTAAAAGCACCCCACTAGCATCCAAAAAGCGCAGCTTAAACCGCGCTAAAGCACCGCCAAAATGAGCAGTGCGTTAATGCAAATGTGGCTGCGGCTCAGTGTGAAAGGGGTCTAAGACACTGTAAATAACATGCATTCATTTGCCCTTCCCGTGTGGTTTGTTCTCACCAGTATGGCCTAGGGCAGGCTATCCTCTGGGAGGTGACTTTACAAATTAGCAGACAGTTGCAGGGACAACGAACATACTTCTTCCCCTGGGGGGCATTCTTTATGGGCTGCAGGAATTAATGAATAACCATTAGGCAGACATACAGGAACAACAACAACAACAACTCTTCTCACAATCTAAAAAGGACAACTAAAACAGATCCTCTGTCCTACAGACATGCCGCTGTACTTACTGTGGCCTCATTGCAGACTCCACATTTTACTACATGCTGATGCATTTTGCCCTCCACGTTTATGAGTGACTGGCACACCCTGCATGTTATCACAGGAGCAGAGCCACTTTCAGGACTTGTCAGTGGTGAATAAGGTGGAGGGTCCTCACTAGGTAACGCATGACCTGCTGGGAACACAGGAAATCCTGATAACGAAGGAAAGAAAAATGAAAAAAAAAAGTTCAGAACACAATCAAAACAAATATTTTGCAAGAAGAACAAATAGTTACAAAATAAACTTTGTTTAACTAGCAATCCAGGTATTACAAGAGTGATTCCGGCGGTAGAGGACCAGAAGAATGTGATCTGTGCTGATAATAGGCACTCTGCTTTTCAGAAAGCTAGGTGCAAGAGCATAGACACGCCTAAGAATGGGCACAGAAAACAATATAAAAATGGCAAAATTTGGTCGGCTACAATGCCTACACAGTGACCATTTATCTGCTTGACTCTTGACTAGTATTCGAAATATAGGGTAGGACTTTTGTAATAGTAAATACTGACTGTTTATATCTTTATACAGATATGTGGAGAGAGAGCGAGAGAGATTCTGCATGGCTCACAAGTACTTTGCCTAACACACAATAAATCCACAGCATTCAGTATCATTGAAAGTCCATAAAAGTCACAAGACAGACCTGCATTGCGCAATTCTAGATATAGCAAAAGCGTCGGAACCCATATGAATAAAAATATATAAACTTGTTGACCGTTTTCATGAAAACCCATGTCCCCTCTTCACTGTGTGAGAGCCTGAAAGACGTGCCAAACAGTACCAGTTTTTCATGAATATAGATTAAAGGATATATAAAGCATAACAATGAATGTCTCTGTTTTGCTCCCTTTAAGTCAGAGGTGTCCAAACTTTTTTCAAAGAGGGCCAGATTTGATGAAGTGAACATGCGTGAGGGCCGACCATTTTGCCTGACATTTTTTAAACCAATAAAAATTTGGTCTAAGTGTGTTTGTTCGAGCGCTAATACATTGCCCAACAAGAATTCTCTTGCCTTTGTCGCACTCGCTCCTGACACACAGATGAATGCTCTGCTCTTTAGGGGTACCGTTAATTATAAATGGTACCCCACACATTGGAAAACGTGGGGTGCTTTTGGTGCAGTGCAATTAAAAAAAAAAAAAAAAGGTTGGGGACTGCTTTCCCTGCAGTTTTGTGGGTAGGGAAGCCCATTGAAATGAATGGGCTGATCTACACGCAGCACACAGCCACACAGATGTGAACCAAGAGCTTGTTCACATGTCAGGTTGGAGGGGCAGTAAAACCACATGGTTAAGCTGTTTTTACCACCCCCAACTTCTCCCCTTTAGCTGCAAAGGGAGCAGCTGGTGGTATAAACATGCTGTGGCTGCAGCTGGAGGTACACCCAGGGTGAATGGGGCTGCACTGCAACTACCCGCAACTGTGTGCATTGCACAGTTGCGGCATAGAGTGATGCTGGATTTTATAGGCTTAAAACAGGTGGTGAGGAGGCAAAATAATGCCTCTTTACCGCCTGTCAAATGCCTCTGAAAAGCAATCTGTGCATGGATTGCTTTTCAGAGGAGCAGCAGTCCTGGCTGATATCACAAACAAGACCTACAAATGCAGTTCTGATGGTACAGGAATGGGGGGGGGGGGGGGGGTCCGGATTAAAAGTAACATACACACACACACACACACACACACACACATACAGACACACGTACATGGACACACATACATGGACACACATACAGACAGACACATGTACATGGACACACATACAGACAGACACATGTACATGGACACACATACAGACAGACACATGGACACACATACAGACAGACACATGTACATGGACACACATACAGACAGACACATGTACATGGACACACATACAGACACATGTACATGGACACACATACAGACACATGTACATGGACACACATACAGACACATGTACATGGACACATGCATACAGACACATGCATACAGACACATGCATACAGACACATGCATACAGACAAATGTACATGGACACACATACAGACACATGTACATGGACACACATACAGACACATGTACATGGACACACATACAGACACATGCATACAGACACATGTACATGGACACACATACAGACACATGTACATGGACACACATACAGACACATGTACATGGACACACATACAGACATACATACAAACACACATGCACAGACAGACACATGAATAAAGCCCTTTTAAAACAAATCTAGCTTCTAGCATAGTACTGTACCTTTCCAGCTTCCTCATTCAGCCGGGTACTGCACTCTAGGGGGAAGCAGAGAGCACAGCACACTCCTCTGCACTTTACTTTCACTTTTGAGGCTGACGGAGCTTCTCACACAGTGCCGATGTTCGGCAGGGGATCGCTCATCTGACAGCCCTGATCCCGCAGCACACTAGTTGTGAGAGGCTGGTTTAGATAACCAGGCGGGCCGTTCAAAACCGGACCGCGGGCCGGACTTTGGACATGCCTGCTTTAAGTGTTTTAAATATACCAACAAAAGATTTGTTTGTTTTATCAGTGCAAAAATACAGAAACTAGGATCAGGTACCTGTCATAACCAGGACCCCCCCCCCCCCCAAATATAAAAATGCCTAAACTAAAGCGGTAGTAAACCGTGGAATTTAAAAAAAAGAAAAAAAAAAAAAAAACCTGCAAGGCAATAGCATCATCTGTTAGTATGGATCACATAATGAAACAACATCACTTCTGTGCATGTGCAGAACTACAGTCATGCTGGCAAGTGTGCCCAAACATAAACTGAGCTGCACAGCTCCAGTTTAGATACTACAGGGCCTTGCAGGTCTCCTCTGCAATGAAAGGCCTGCCTGTTCAGATTTGTTTTACTTTTTGTCTATTCCTTTTCAGTCTTGAACCCCGAGTTAACATACTCATCCACACAGAAAATCCAGTGTTATCCTGCTGTCTGATCCACCAACTATTCCCCTGTCACCATCTTCCTCTCGGACATCGGGAGCCAGCTGTCTTTTCCAGGTTCTTGCAGCCGGCCCCCTGAAGATGCGCCGCCAGTACCACCCTCCTCCACATGCTCTCTGTAAGCTGAAGCCTCCTGGGATATCTGACATGGATATTCCAGGAGGCTGCTGGAGCAGGGTAGACTTCTTTCTTTCCTAGGCAAGAATGAAGGAAGGGGGTGAAGCCAGACTAGAAAAATAAAAAAGGTAGGAAACAAAATGGATATTATGATTGTGGAAGGCATGAGGATTAAGATTACCTGCAGTAAAGCATTTGTTATCCCAACAATAAATACTCCTGATATTTGCCTGCTGTACCATGTACAAGAAAGTATCCTGTTCTCTTTGTATTGCTTCCTTTATGTGAAATCCCTGGTGTTGCTGCCAGTCCCTCTACTCTTATTAAAAACTGACCACACTAAGAGGAGAACACACTGTGGTCAGTTCTCTAGCTATGCTGGGATCAGACTTGTACTGACACGCACCCACTGCACAGCCATTCACTGGGAAGCTCAGTGTGCTGCTGCCTCTTCTCCTCTCCCCAGCTCTTATGCAGCTGAGAACAGAGGGTATCACTTATAAAAAAAAAAAAAAAAAAAAAAAAAAAGGAGTATGTATGTATGTATGTATGTATGTATGTATGTATATATATATATATATATATATACACACACACACACGTTTGCTTTTCATTTCCATTTTAACCACCTGATTACTTTGCACTTAAACCCCCCTCGTGACCAGACCAATTTTCAGCTTTTGGCGCTGTCGCACTTTGAATGACAATTGCGCGGTCATACAACACTGTACCCAAATGAAATTTTTACCATTTTTTCCCCACAAATAGAGCTTTCTTTTGGTGGTATTCACAGCTGGGGTTTTTATTTTTTGCTAAACAAAAAAAAAATGGAAAATTAAAAAAAAAAAAAAAAAAAAAAATCAGGTTTAATAGTTTGTTATAAAATTTTGCAAACAGGTAATTTTTCTGCTTCATTGATATGCGCTGATGAGGCAGCACAGGTGGGCACTGATAGGCTGCACTGGTGGGGACAGATAAGTCGGTACTGATGGGGACAGCAAAGATGGCACTGATGGGCACTGATGGATGACACTGATGGATGACACTGATGTGCGGCACTGGCAGGCGACACTGATGTGCGGCACTGGCAGGCGACACTGATGTGCGGCACTGGCAGGCGACACTGATGTGCGGCACTGGCAGGCGACACTGATGTGCGGCACTGGCAGGCGACACTGATGTGCGGCACTGGCAGGCGACACTGATGTGCGGCACTGGCAGGCGACACTGATGTGCGGCACTGGCAGGCGACACTGATGTGCGGCACTGGCAGGCGACACTGATGTGCGGCACTGGCAGGCGACACTGATGTGCGGCACTGGCAGGCGACACTGATGTGCGGCACTGGCAGGCGACACTGATGTGCGGCACTGGCAGGCGACACTGATGTGCGGCACTGGCAGGCGACACTGATGTGCGGCACTGGCAGGCGACACTGATGTGCGGCACTGGCAGGCGACACTGATGTGCGGCACTGGCAGGCGACACTGATGTGCGGCACTGGCAGGCGACACTGATGTGCGGCACTGGCAGGCGACACTGATGTGCGGCACTGGCAGGCGACACTGATGTGCGGCACTGGCAGGCGACACTGATGTGCGGCACTGGCAGGCGACACTGATGTGCGGCACTGGCAGGCGACACTGATGTGCGGCACTGGCAGGCGACACTGATGTGCGGCACTGGCAGGCGACACTGATGTGCGGCACTGGCAGGCGACACTGATGTGCGGCACTGGCAGGCGACACTGATGTGCGGCACTGGCAGGCGACACTGATGTGCGGCACTGGCAGGCGACACTGATGTGCGGCACTGGCAGGCGACACTGATGTGCGGCACTGGCAGGCGACACTGATGTGCGGCACTGGCAGGCGACACTGATGTGCGGCACTGGCAGGCGACACTGATGTGCGGCACTGGCAGGCGACACTGATGTGCGGCACTGGCAGGCGACACTGATGTGCGGCACTGGCAGGCGTCACTGATGTGCGGCACTGGCAGGCGTCACTGATGTGCGGCACTGGCAGGCGTCACTGATGTGCGGCACTGGCAGGCGTCACTGATGTGCGGCACTGGCAGGCGTCACTGATGTGCGGCACTGGCAGGCGTCACTGATGTGCGGCACTGGCAGGCGTCACTGATGTGCGGCACTGGCAGGCGACACTGATGTGCGGCACTGGCAGGCGACACTGATGTGCGGCACTGGCAGGCGACACTGATGTGCGGCACTGGCACTGTGGGCACTGAGAGATGGCACTGTGGGCACTGGTAGGCGGCACTTTAATGGGGCAAAGGTGGGCACAATTGACTGGGCACATTGCAGTGAGAGGGACTGATGTCCCTCTCACTGCCGCCGGTGATCGGCTTTTTTTTTTTCCTCGCGCTGTCAGCGCGAGGAGGAAAAAAAGCCGATTACCGGCTCTGTTATAAAAATGATCAGCTGTCATTGGCTGACAGCTGATCACGTGGTAAGGGGTCGGGATCGACCCCCCTACTCGGATCTGTGATCCAGCGAGTCTCAATAGACGTAGTCCCAGCACAATAGATCCGCGCTGTAGCCGTCATTTGGCTATAGCGCGGGTCTAAGGTAGTTAAACGGAATGGGTTGTTTTACAAGGTGATCGTTTACAATCACTTTAAAGTAAAGACGTCACACTACTTGTTCTGCCCCTAAACACATACCTGGCTCCTCTCACTGATCCAGTGAGCCCCCCAGCTGCTCCCTCTTCCTGGTCTCACAGGGGACACAGACAGCAGGGGAAGCCACTGGCTCCTGCTGCTGTCAGTCAAACCAAAAGAGGAAGGGGGCAGGGCCGAGCCATGCTGTGCTTTTCTATAGACACACACAGCCCGTCTCCAGAACAGGTGCCCCCCTCAGCATACTGCTTGCTGGGGGGGCAGCAGACAGCCGATGGAGGACTCCAGAAGAGGTGGTTCAGGACCACTCTATGCAATATAATTGCACAGGGCAGGGAGGTATAACCACTTTTTGTTAAAAAAAAAAAAAAAATTATATCCATCACTTTAATGGCAAAAAAAAATGTTTTTTGCCTTGACACACAACATTAAAAAAAGAGCAATCCAATTGCACATTTTAATAAAAATAAACACATTGCCCACTGTATTTTATTAGACTGTGGCCCTCCTTCAGCTCTTTCTCTTGGCCCCATTGAGGCACACTTTATAATCCAGCTGTGTGGGCCTTTGATGCCCACTAATACAACTGAATGCGCCCCATGCTGCTCACTGACCATTACATATCATTCCATAATCAGACCACGCCCCTGGTTTGATAGGAATCTAGACCACTTCACCCTCATTAGCCAATCACCTCTGCTACTCACAGGCCCCGCCCATCGTGTGTGTGCTTCAGCTGATCAGCAGCGCACATCGACTACAAGTGATGTGGGCGTGGCAGCCAGAGCTCGCCAATAAACAAATGATTTAGGCGGGGTCTTACCTTGCGGCTTGTTGCTGGGGGTGGGTCCAGGACCACCGTACGGAGGAGCAGAGGGAAGACCGCTACCTGGTGAGAGGGCTCCGGGGCCAACTGCGGCCCCCATGCCGCCTCCATCCCCGAGATCCGAGAGGAGAGGGGAGCGCTCTCCATCCGCCATGTCCCTCTCTCCCACCGTTCACCGGCTCACTCGACTGCTGCTGCTTCTCCCGTCTGCTGACGCACCTCTCACTGCGGCTGCGCACTACGCTTGCGCAGGAGGCGGATGGGAGGATTCTACAGCGCGCATGCGCAGAGAAGGGTTTACGTCTTGTCACGTGCGTCTAAATTGCAAACAAAGGTCCCCTGCTCACGTGACAATCACCTGATTTAGTGGGTCGGTTTTTTTCCCTCTCATGTAGCTTTATTTACAACACAAATAGGAAACACTAACTGTAATGTCCTATGTGCGCTGAGCTGAACTCTGTTATCAGTTTTCGTCTATTGACTACGTAATAACTCCATATAATGGAGAGGAGGGTGACAACGCTGCTCCTAGTGAGTGAACGTTGTCACCCTAAAACAGGAGGAGTGTCACTGGCAGGATCACCAGGTGAAAACTAATGCAGACAGCACATGTAAACGCTGATAAGTTGCAATATATGAAAGGGTTTGTTTAACTTAAATGGCATTTGCAAAATAAAAAAAAAAACCTTTGCACTACGGCTTCCTTCCCCTGAACATTAAAGCAGTATTAAGCCCAAAAGCAAACATTTATTATATTGAAGCTCACCAATTCTTAGACGTGATCTCTGCATTCGTTTCATTTTCTTTATATCTGGTGATCCTGTCAGTAAGTATGTTGTTCTTTTTACAAAAAAATAAGCTGGACTGCAGATATAGCAGTTAGAGGGCTGAGAAGAAAAAAATAAAACATTTAACACAGACAGAGGTGCTTACAATAGTCAGCTTTTATTTATTTATGAAAATCTGTCATCCAAAAAGGAACAAAACGGTTTGCTGTAACTGATTATAAAGTGTTAGCTGGAGTTCGGCTTCAGTTTGTTAGTGTATCTAAATCTGCTAGTACATCTAACACCCCCCTCCCTCCAGACTGCCTCCTGTGCTCCTTCATCCAGAGTGGGTGGGCAGTCTAATACAGGAGGTGTGTCACTGGCCAGATCACCATGTGAGAACAGAGGGGAACAAAAGCTTAAAAACCTAATGCGGCCACCACATCTAAAGCTGGATACACACTATACAACTTTTGTTGTTTGATTTGCTTTAGATGTACCACAACCATGTAGTACAAGGGCCTGCCTGATTGCATACAAATTGAAAGTGTTTAGGTTTGACCTCAAGAAAAAATTCTACAGAAAGTGTATGTCCAGCTTAAAGCAGAACTTCGGTAATTTTTTCATCTTTCCATCTATTAACCACTTCAGCTCCGGAAGGATTTACTCCCTTCCTGACCAGAGTGTTTTTTGCGATACGGCACTGCGTCGCTTTAACTGACAATTGTGCGGTCGTGCGACGTGGCTCCTAAACAAAAATGATGTCCTTTTTTTCCCCACAAATGGAGCTTTCTTTTGGTGGTATTTGATAACCTCTGTGGTTTTTATTTTTTGCGCTATAAGCAAAAAAATTGCGACAATTATGAAAAAAAAACGCAATATTTTTTACTTTTTGCTATAATAAATATCCCCCAAAAATATATAAAAAAACTTTTTTCCCCTCAGTTTAGGCTGATACGTATTCTTTTATTTTTGGTAAAAAAAAAATCACAATAGGCGTTTATTGATTGGTTTGCGCAAAAGTTATAGCGTCTACAAAATAGGGGTAGTTTTATGGCATTTTTAGTAATATTTTTTTTTTTTTTTACTAGGAATGGCGGCGATCAGCGATTTTTATCATGACTGCGACATTATGGCGGACACATCGGACAATTTTGACACATTTTGGGACCATTGGTATTAATACAGCGATCGATGCTATACAATTGCATTGATTACTGTAAAAATGTCACTGGCAGTGAATGGGGTTAACCACTAGGGGGTGGGGAGGGGTTAAGTGTATCCTAGGGGCGTGTTTATAACTGTCTGGGGGGCGTGGCTGTGTGTGACACCACACTGATCGCTGCTCCCGATGACAGGGAGCAGACGATCAGTGTGCTGTCATTAGGCAGAACGGGGAGATGCTGTTTACATCGGCATCTCCTCCGTGACACGATCGCGGGTATCCCCGCGGCGATCGGGTCCCGCGGGCACGGTCACGGAGCTGGCGGTACGTAACGTACGGGTAGGTTACTTTTCCCAGCCGTGCCATTCTCCTGACGTATATATGCTGACAGCGGTCGGCAAGTGGTTAAATCTTCTGCCCTTGTTGTTTTAACTTTGGATAGTAAAAAAAAAATATTCTGTCAGTAAATACCTTATACAGCCCACACAGGCTTATGACAGCATGCCCAGCTCTCTCTCTCACTCTTGTGAAATTGTCCCCAGGGATATTTTTTTGTGTGTGTGCAAATATCATTAGAAACTAACATTAGAACTAACTCTTTATTTGATTTTCATCCTTTACCACCTAAGAACTGCCCGTGCACAGTACGTTGCTGCTTACGGGTTGAGGGTGCCCCCCCCCCCCCCCCCAACATCTGCTGTGATTGTACACAGCAGCAGTCTGTCAGCAAGTTCCAGCCATGAATAATGTGTCCAATCACAGCCCAGAGCCCCATGTTGACAATCAACACAGGGCTCTGTACAGAGGGAACAATCTCTCTGTTTCTTATCCCTGCAAAAGATAGGAAACAAAGAGAGATGTTAGTAAGGCTGGGTTCACACTTGTGCGATGCGAGAACCCTGCAAATCCACTGCGGGTTCCCGCATCGCACCCGACTCGCACGGCAGTTCACACTTCCATATGCGAACTGCTGGGGAGTGCCATTATATGTTAACGACACCCCCATTTCAGCTCACATATTGCACTGCGAACTGACAGTTCGGACATGGATCGGATCGCATATGTGTGAACACACATGCAACCCAATTCTGGTCCGAACAGGAAAAAGGGTCCTGTGCGTGTTTGGAATGAATACGGTGCGATATCAGCCATACTATCTGTATGGCTGATATCGCACTGCACAGACATCGCATGTAATATGAACAGCAGTGCGCTGTAAATTACATGCGATGTCTGGCATCGCACAAGTGTGAACAGCCCCTAAAAGTAGCACACATCACACATAGTTAGGCACACATTTAACCCCTTGATTGCCCTAGATCAGGGGTCTCAAACTGGCGGCCCTCCAGCTCTTGCGAAACTACAGGTACCATCATGCCTCTGCCTGTGGGAGTCATGCTTGTAACTGTCAGCCTTGCAATACATCATGGGACTTGTAGTTTCTCAACAGCTGGAGGGCCGCCAGTTTGAGGCCCCTTCCCTAGATGTGGACCCCTTACCAGCCAGTGCCATTAGGACAATGGCAGTATAGAATTATCACTGATCACTGTATTGGTGGCACTGGTGATGTCAGTGGCTGTAAGTCAGTTAGTGTCAGATTGGTCGCCGCACTATCGCAGTCCCAGTATAAGTCGCTGATCACCGCCATTACTAGTATAAAAAAGAAATTATTATATAATCCATAGTTTGTAGACACCCTAATGCCCCATACACACGATCAGATTTTCTGACAACAAAACCGTGGATTTTTGTTCGAAGGGTGTTGGCTCAAACTTGTCTTGCATACACACGGTCACACAAATGTTGGTCAAAAATTCTGAACATGAGAACGTGGTGATGTACAACATGTACGATGAGCCAAGAAAAAGGAAGTTCAATAGCCAGTGCAGCTCCTTCTGCTTGATTCCGAGCATGCGTGAGCCTTTGTGCGACTTGTGTACACACGCTCGGACTTTCCGACAACAAGTTTTGTTGTTGGAAAATTTCAGAACCTGCTAGCAAACATTTGTGTGCGGAAATTCCGACAGCAAATGTTCTATGGAGCATATACACGGGCGGACTTTCCGACAACAAGCTCACATCGAACATTTCGCGTCGGAAAGTCCAATCGGCATTACTCTAATGCCGCGTACACACGTGCGGACTTTTCCCGGCGGACCTAGTCCAGCGGACAATCCGCCGAAATTTCCAGCTGGCTTCGCCGGACTTCCGAGCGTGTGACTTGTCCACACACGCCCGGACTTCTCCGGCGGACAATCCGCTGGACAAAGTCCGCGGGACTTTTGAAAATGAACGGACTTGCCCACACACGGAGCAGTCCGTTCATTTAGAACGTAACTTCAGGTACGTAGCTAGCGTAGGCAGTAAATGCCGGCGCACTAGCTCCGTCACCTGGCATGGATTTAAAGGGAATCCCCACGCCGAAAAACGGCGTGGGGTCCCCCCCAAATCCATCTCAGACCCTTATCCGAGCACGCAGCCTGGCCGGCCAGGAAAGGGGTGGGGACGAACGAGCGCCCCCCCCCCTCCTGAGCCGTACCAGGCCGCGTGCCCTCAACATGGGGGGTGCCCTGGGGAAAGGGGGGCCGTGCGGCCCCCCCATCCCAAAGCACCTTGTCCCCATGTTGATGAGGACAAGGGCCTCTTCCCGACAACCCTGGCCATTGGTTGTCGGGGTCTGCGGACGAGGGGCTCATCGGAATCTGGGAGCCCCCTTTTATAAGGGGGCCCTCAGATCCCGGCCCCCCACCCTATGTGAATGAGTATGGGGTACGATGTACCCCTACCCATTCACCTAAGGAGTAAAATGTAAAGTAAAAAAACACACACACTTTTGAAAAAATATTTTATTGCACTGCTTCGGGGGTCTTCTTCCGTCTTGGGGGTCTTCTCGCCGGACTCCTCCGCCATTTACCAAGCTCTTTTACCGAGCGGAGAAGTCCGGCTACCTTCTTCGTCGTCGCCGCCGTCGTCTGGGGGACTCGATCCGCCTGCGGGGGTCTTCCGGGGTCTCTTCTGTTCTTGCGGCGGTCGTCGTTTTCCGCGCCGCCGGCGCCTCTTCTTCTTCTTCCGATGTTGACCCGTCGCTCTCTCTGGCCGGAATGGCAGAGCCGCGCTGTGCTGGGACTTATATAGGGACATGGGGACAGGGTCACATGCTCATGTGACATCACAAGGGGGCGGGGTCACAAGGGAATCCAGACCCCCAGACGACGGCGACGACGAAGAAGGTAGCCTGACTTCTCCGCTCGGTAAAAGAGTCTGGCGAGAAGACCCCCAAGACGGAAGAAGACCCCCGGAGTAGTGCAATAAAATATTTTTTCAAAAGTGTGTGTTTTTTTACTTTACATTTTACACCTTAGGTGAATGGGTAGGGGTACATCGTACCCCATACTCATTCACATAGGGTGGGGGCCGGGATCTGAGGGCCCCCTTATAAAACAACCAACGGCCAGGGTTGTCGGGAAGAGGCCCTTGTCCTCATCAACATGGGGACAAGGTGCTTTGGGGTGGGGGGCCGCACGGCCCCCCTTTCCCCAGGGCACCCCCCATGTTGAGGGCGCGCGGCCTGGTACGGCTCAGGAGGGGGGGGGCGCTCGTTCGTCCCCACCCCTTTCCTGGCCGGCCGGGCTGCGTGCTCGGATAAGGATCTGAGATGGATTTGGGGGGACCCCCACGCCGTTTTTCGGCGTGGGGATTCCCTTTAAATCCATGCCAGGTGACGGAGCTAGCGCGCCGGCATTTACTGCCTACGCTAGCTACGTAACCTGAAGTCACATGCTAAATGAACGGACTTGCCGATGAGCGGCAAGTCCGTTCATTTAAAAAGTCCGGCGGACTAGCCTACTAACGGTGGGATTGTCCGCCGGACTGCCAAGTCCAGCGGATAATTTTAAAACCAAACTTAAAACTTTGGTCCGCCGGACTTTGGCGCCAAAAAGTCCGCCGACGCCCACACACGAGGGGATTGTCCGCTGGACTTGAGTCCAGAGGATAATCCCGCGGGATTGTCCCTTCGTGTGTACGCGGCATAAAACAAACCAATCACAACCAAGATATGTAGCAGGATACATTTTGGGCAACATTTATGAAGAAATCTGATTTTTTTTTTTATTGTATATGTTTTATAGCAGATTGTAAAGAAATATATATATTTTTTTTCAGAATGTTCTCTTTTTTTTGTTTTTATCACGAAAAAAATAAAAATAACAACCAGTGGTGATCCAATACCACCAAAACAAAGTTCTATTTGTGTGTAAAAAATGTATATACATTTCAATTAGGTACAGCGCTGCATAACTGCACAATTACCAAGTAAAGTGGTGCTGTGCTAAATAGCAAAATGGCCTGGTCATGAAGGGGGTAAAATCTTCTGTAGCTGAAGTGGTTAAGATTAGGGCAGCAAACATCTATCTATCTATCCATCCTTTCTGTCAATCCGTATCTTGAACTTGTAATCACCTAGTAAGTGATTTGATAACGAGGAGCATGGGAGAAGATAAGTGAGCCCATCTTCACAATCCAGTGCTGATCATCCTCTGACTCCGGTAAAATGTCTGCCTCTGAGAAGACAGGAAGTTCCCCCCGGCTTCCTCTAGTGGTGAGGAAACCTCTGTACACTGATTGGAAGGTATAGTAGGTTGTAGTGAGGTCAGGAAGCAGCGTCCTTCCGGAGCAAAGAGCTATCGATAATATTTGTAGGAGCTGCAGTCAGGGTAAGCCAGGATATTGGTGTATTGTGCGTCTTTCATCGATAGATGGGAGGTTTCAGCACTAGAATACGTTTTCCATTTCTACAATGTTAGTGTT
This sequence comes from Lithobates sylvaticus, assembly GCA_028564925.1. Taxonomy (NCBI): domain Eukaryota; kingdom Metazoa; phylum Chordata; class Amphibia; order Anura; family Ranidae; genus Lithobates; species Lithobates sylvaticus. Next base: position 266,360,528 of record CM053026.1, read on the forward strand.
TGAAATAGTCTTCTTTTGCTGGTTAGTGCACCAGTGATAGGCAGGCCACAGGCATTAGATGCACAGGCACGGCCATCTACTGAACCAGACATGAGAGCTGTCAGTGTTCTCCCCAGGACTCTCCTACTCCTCTGTGTCCCCAAGACTGCTGCAGGGGAAATCAAGATGGAGAGTGGGAGAAGGGGAGGATCAGGGAGCCCTCATCCAATGGAGAAAAAGAGGGGGATCAGGGAGCCCTCATCCAATGGAGAGAAAGAGGGGGGATCAGGGAGCCCTCATCCAATAGAGAGAAAGAGGGGGGATCAGGGAGCCCTCATCCAATAGAGAGAAAGAGGGGGGATCAGGGAGCCCTCATCCAATAGAGAGAAAGAGGGGGATCAGGGAGCCCTCATCCAATAGAGAGAAAGAGGGGGGATCAGGGAGCCCTCATCCAATAGAGAGAAAGAGGGGGGATCAGGGAGCCCTCATCCAATAGAGAGAAAGAGGGGGGATCAGGGAGCCCTCATCCAATAGAAAGAGGGGGGATCAGGGAGCCCTCATCCAATAGAGAGAAAGAGGGGGATCAGGGAGCCCTCATCCAATAGAGAGAAAGAGGGGGGATCAGGGAGCCCTCATCCAATAGAGAGAAAGAGGGGGGATCAGGGAGCCCTCATCCAATAGAGAGAAAGAGGGGGGATCAGGGAGCCCTCATCCAATAGAAAGAGGGGGATCAGGGAGCCCTCATCCAATAGAAAGAGGGGGATCAGGGAGCCCTCATCCAATGGAGAGAAAGAGGGGGATCAGGGAGCCCTCATCCAATGGAGAGAAAGAGGGGGGATCAGGGAGCCCTCATCCAATGGAGAGAAAGAGGGGGGATCAGGGAGCCCTCATCCAATGGAGAGAAAGAGGGGGGATCAGGGAGCCCTCATCCAATGGAGAGAAAGAGGGGGGATCAGGGAGCCCTCATCCAATGGAGAGAAAGAGGGGGGATCAGGGAGCCCTCATCCAATAGAGAGAAAGAGGGGGGATCAGGGAGCCCTCATCCAATAGAGAGAAAGAGGGGGATCAGGGAGCCCTCATCCAATAGAGAGAAAGAGGGGGATCAGGGAGCCCTCATCCAATAGAGAGAAAGAGGGGGATCAGGGAGCCCTCATCCAATGGAGAGAAAGAGGGGGGATCAGGGAGCCCTCATCCAATGGAGAGAAAGAGGGGGGATCAGGGAGCCCTCATCCAATGGAGAGAAAGAGGGGGGATCAGGGAGCCCTCATCCAATGGAGAGAAAGAGGGGGGATCAGGGAGCCCTCATCCAATGGAGAGAAAGAGGGGGGATCAGGGAGCCCTCATCCAATGGAGAGAAAGAGGGGGGATCAGGGAGCCCTCATCCAATAGAGAGAAAGAGGGGGGATCAGGGAGCCCTCATCCAATAGAGAGAAAGAGGGGGATCAGGGAGCCCTCATCCAATGGAGAGAAAGAGGGGGGATCAGGGAGCCCTCATCCAATAGAGAGAAAGAGGGGGATCAGGGAGCCCTCATCCAATGGAGAGAAAGAGGGGGATCAAGGAGCCCTCATCCAATGGACGGTGGGAGAAGGAGGGGGATCAGGGAGCCCTCATCCAATGGAGAGAAGGAGGGGGATCAGGGAGCCCTCACCCAATGGAAAGTGGGAGAAGGATCAGGGATCCCTCATCCAATGGAAAGTGGGAGAAGGAGGGGGATCAGGAAGCCCTCATCCAATGGAGAGTGGGATAAGGAGGGGATCAGGGAGCCTTCACCCAATGGAGAGAAGGAGGGGGATCAGGGAGCCCTCATCCAATGGAGAGTGGGAGAAGGAGGGGATCAGGGAGCCTTCACCCAATGGAGAGAAGGAGGGGATCAGGGAGCCCCCACCCAATGGAGAGGGGATCAGGGAGCCCCCACCCAATGGAGAGGGGATCAGGGAGCCCCCACCCAATGGAGAGTGGGAGAAGAAGATCAGGGAGCCCTCATTTAATGGAGTGTGGGAGAAGGAAGACATCAAGGAGCTCTCATTCAATGGAGAGTGGGAGAATATCAAGGAGGCCTCATTTACTGGAGAGTGGGAGAAGGAGATGCCCAAATCGGCAGCTGTGGCATGTGCCGATTGGATATAAATCCAGGGCTCAAAATTTCAAGCTACTAGCCAGGCCTCAAGGGATACACTCCACCAGTTGCCCTGCCCCGCCCCCCAATTCTGTCCCCTAATCGCCCTCATAAATTATCTCATGAAATGACACTTAAATGTTTTATGCAGAATTAAGTTATAAAAAGAAATATTAACAACAACTTTATCCGTGCCCAGCAATGCAGCCTTCCTGTGCAGGGGAAGAGAGGAGAGCCGCCCGAATGAGCGTGGGGAACACATCGATAACGGCTTTCCTTTCAATTGCTGTATGTTCCCGCTGCTCGCTGTCACATACAGCCCGCCTCCTGGCCGGGGGACCGTTGATAGAATACCCGTCGCGGGATTGGACGAGTGATCTGTCTATTAAAGTTATATGTGACAGCGAGTGCAGGAAACATACAGCAATTGAAATGAAAGCTGTTATCGATGTGTTCCCCACGCTCATCCGGGCGGCTCTCCTTTCTCTCCCCCTCCACGATTGCTGGGAGAAGGACTCCTATTCAACCCCGCCTGCCGGCGGTGCTCACCCCCCCGCTCCCAGTCAGCCCTTCTTCGTTGGCCCTCAAAATGCGACCCACCGAGTGGAATTTTTAGGGGCTGATAAATCTGTTTATAAGGATGTATTGTGTAACATTGTACATTTAAAATCTTGCTTGCCAAAGATTGCTTTATGAAATTTTAGGTCTGTTTATTTTTATATTTTATTCATTTTATCATCATAATATTTTTTTGGTTTACAGAACACAGAGATGGCATCTGCACCGAATCTAGTTGCAAACCGCAAATCTGGCCGCTTTAAGTGGGCTATTGAGTTTGGGATTGGAGGAAGCAGGTAGTGTGCCATATATTGAACTCAGAAAAATGTTGATTGCTCTTCACTTCTTATTTCTTCCCATTCAGTCTGTTTTTAATATACTATCAAAAGTTTTTTGTTATATTCCGGGTTTTTTTTTGGTTAGCGAATAGGTGCAGGTACTTATTACTCCCTAACCTGAGTTACCCTTGTCCTCTCCCTCTACCTACATTTTTAAAGCGATTGTTGTCACATTGAAGTGACTGGCCTACACACATACACAGAAATTATCCAAATCCTCCTACATATGTTGTAGCTCTTTATCTGCAATCTCCTCTCCTCTACATCCGTTTAACATCCAGAATTTATATAGCTTGTCTGAGTATTCAGAAAAAAAGTGGGTGGAGAGGTGAAGTTACACTCTGCAGAGCTTAGTGAAAAGCGCTCTAAGAGCTGATTGGAGGGAAGGGACACACCCCCTTCACACAGTAACAGAACTGAGGCTGTTAATCATCTGGAGATTCCTCCCCTGTCACCATTTTTCTCTTAGGCTTCTTTCAGATCCGCATGTCAGTTTTTCAGGTGGACCTGAACAGATGCTCCATAGTGGTCTATGGACCGTCGGATGTCAGCGGTGACATGTCTGCTGACATCCGACCCGCTCCGATCCGAAAAAGTGTGACGGAGGAAAAACCTATTTTACCATCCGTCATCGGATTGGATCGGGTCCGTCGTCACCCGATCTCCCATAGGGGAGAGCGGCGCTCTGACAGGTCCGTCCCTGCTCAGTGTGCAGAGACGGACCGGTCATCTTCCTGCTCAGTGCAGATCGCTCCAGCGATCCCCGCTGAGCAAGATTCGCCATGTGAAAGAGGCCTTAGTGTCAGGAAAACTTTTTAGAATTGATTAATGCAGAAAGAAAATGACACTTAGTTCTCTGGATTCAGACAAGTACACACTATAAAAGGATGGGCTTTGTTCATATTTCATGTCTGAGGTTTACAACCACTTTAGGGAAGTTAAAATTAACAGACTTACTGGCTGAATCAGCAGTTGAAAATAAGAGAAAAGTCTAAATAAAGAGAACCTAATGCAGCCATCACGTCTAAGTATATAACATTTTGTCTTTTGGGTTTAGAGACACTTTATCCATAAATACAATTCTTAGAAAAGTATAAACTGCTTTAAGCGGAAATGTATACATCTTTGATTCCCTTTTCAGAGGTCGGGGTGACAGAAGTACTACACAGGACAGTATGTATCCTGTGGGATATTCTGACAAACAAGTGCCAGACACCAGTGTGCAGGAGTCTGACCATATCCTGGTGGAGAAGGTAAGGTCACATAGCTCTATAATTGTACATTATGTCGTGACAGCTGAGTTTAGAAATTGTTAAATCATTTTCTATGAAATCTGGTAATTCTTTTTCTGTGTGCAGCGTTGCTGGGACATCGCTCTAGGACCTCTTAAACAGATACCTATGAATCTATTCATTATGTATATGGCTGGTAATACAATCTCCATCTTCCCTATTATGATGGTGTGTATGATGGCATGGAGACCTATACAAGCGCTGCTTGCTACACCTGCAAGTAAGTTTTGCTAATATTATTGTAAAATGTCAGTTACATTACCTGTAAGGAAACTGGCACTATAATTAAATGCTTCTGCAGTTGTGCCATCAGCGTTTATTTATTTTTGTAATGAAAGTTCATTACGTTTTACGGGAAGTACAAAGTTCCATAAACAAAACAAGAACCATACAAAAGCTATAGGCATAAATTCCACATCTGTTATTATTATTATTATACATGATTTATATAGCGCCAACAGTTTACGCAGCGCTTTACAATGTATAGGGGGGACAACACAATTGCAGTACAGTTCAATACAAAAGGTACAGAAGGGCCCTGCTCATAGAGCTTACATTCTAAAGGGACAGGGTGGTGGTACAAAAGGTAATGGCTGCAGAGAATGATTTGATGGGGGTGTTATACGTAACTGCAAGAATCACTGATATAGATAACATATGTACTGCCTTCATTCAGGGCTGGTACGTATCGCATATTAAAGGGCACCAAGGTTGTCAACACGGGTAGGAGCAGCTAGGAGGGGGTGAAGTAAAGTACAATATGTATCACAACTACTGTATATAAATATAGCTGAACTGACCTATGAGGTATGGGACCACATGCAGCGAGCAGATGCGACTCAGATGGAACGTCGGCATTATGGGGGCGGAAAAGGGAAACAAAACCTTAGGAAGGAAAAAAGGGAAAGCAATAAGCAATCTAATAACTAAAACTGGGTACGTCCATAGGGGATCGTGCAGCAATGACACACATCTTAGGTAGGGTATAGGGATGGCGGTTAGATCGTTGGTATCTCCAAGAAATAATACATCCAGCCTGACCAAATATTCCTATATTTTTCCTCCTGGTCTCTGACCATATGTATCCACCACTCCGCCTCCATAATAGCATCTACCTCCCTCTTCCAGTATCAGATTTTATTTCTATGTGGATCTCTACCTAGAAGGCTTGCTGCCCTGGAGACCCCTTGCACTGGGACAGGAATTGAATGAAATTACCCAAACAGAAATACAGTTGGCAGTAAATCTGACAGTGACTAAGCTAAAATAAAGTTTTAATATTGCTGTTTGTGTCTCCAAGTGGAGAGGGTTCTAGTATATGCAAGTGCTATCACTAAAACAGGAATGGGAGGGAAATACTCCCCAATGGGGGTCAATACAGCAAGAAACTCCTTCAAGTGGCGCTAATCGCGTTAACCATAACTAAAAAAGTTTTGGTTGTAGATTTTCTTTCAGCATGAAAATGATTTCTAAAGCTTAACCTCCTAGGACTGGTACCATATTGGGTTATATTAAATGTTTTGCATTTTTTCATTTCTGTTCTTGTTTAGCCTTCAAGCTCCTGGAGAGCTCTGGTCAGCGGTTTCTACAAGGGCTGGTTTACCTGATTGGAAACCTTTTGGGTCTAGCATTGGCTGTTTACAAGTGTCAGTCTATGGGACTCTTGCCTACGCATGCTTCTGACTGGTTGGCCTTCATTGAACCACCAGAGGTTAGTCTACATCTCTGTACAGATTCCAGTATTTCATGTTAAATGGTAGATTGTGTTATATAAGAACTACTATTGCAGTGTGCAAGTAAAAGTAAAACTTTCAGGGGCTTAGAAAAAAAAGTTATTGATAAAGATTTTAATCTGTTTACCTAGCATATAATGTCTGTCTTTTGCAGAGAATGGAATACGTTGGCGGAGGAATCGTATTGTAAAGCTAAAAGATGCACAGAAGCCTTTTTATCATAAAGAAGTTTGTACATTGTGAAAACTGCTAACTACTATTATGAAAGCATATTTGTTTTGTCTCTTTAATAAATTATTATTTCTTCGTAAATTGTATGAGCGTGTCCTTATTCTACAATAGATCTAAAATAAACACCAGCTTACCTTTGCTGCAGAGCATGTAGTTCTACTTAATGAATTATAAGCAGAACTAAACTCTCTCAATCAACATTAACTATTTTTAAACCTTACACTGCTACCATTAACAAAGTATATTACTGTATAAGCCGAGTTTTTCAGCACATTTTTTTTTTTTTGTGCTGAAATTGCCCCCCTCGGCTTATACTCGTGTCAAGCACTTTTCTGAAAATTACATTTCCGACCCGAATTTGGGGCCCCTTATCTCGGGGCCACTTGGTGCTAGGAACCCAAAATTGATGTGCAAACCCAGTGGAACCAGCACTACAACATTTCCAAAGATGGGGTTCCTAGCACCAAGTGGCCCAGAGATACGGGGCCCCAAAGTTGGTTTCGGAAAATGTCATTCTCTGCTGCAGAAAAGTGCTTGACATTTTCCGAACCGACTTTGGGGCCCCGTATCTCGGAGCCACTTGGTGATAGGAACCCTATCTTTGGATACGTTGTAGTGCTAGTTCCACTGGTTTTGCACACCATTTGGGGTTCCTAGCACCAAGTGGTCCTAAGATACGGGGCCCCAAATCGGTCAACTGTGTCCATCTGCAGCAATGTCATTTCAGGATCCATGGGTCCAGATAGGGGTCATCTAGGAACCCTTAACTACCAAGTTTGAAGTTCAGGGGACCTATGGCTGCAAATTTGCACAGTGAGGCTGCAAATGGGCATTGTTGACCCTCTTTTCCACTTACAGTAGCTGCGCATTTCTCACCCTAGGCTTATACTCGAGTCAATACGCTTTCCCAGTTTTTTGTGGTAAAATTAGGTGCCCCGGCTTATATTCGGATCGGCTTATACTCAAGTATATACGGTATATTTAAAAATAGGAAGAAGGTTTGGGGTGGGATTATAACAGTGCCAACAAATAATCAAAAAATAGTTAAACCATGAAATTTATTTTAAACATGATTAAATTTGGATCAGATAAAACCATTATGTATCCTTATACATTTCCATTATGGTGATCACACTGAAAGGATTCCAATTAATCGGTGGTTACAAGATGGTGTGTTTTCCCAACATGTTTCGCCAACATTGGCTTTTTCAGGAGATTACAAGCCACCAAAAGGGTATGTAGAACTGCACAAGGGATATACAAAAGTAGAAACATCAGAAAATACAAAAAAATAAACAAAATACAACCATCCAAAACACATACAAAAACATAATATCTTTTGCCTTATCCATTAACCCAGAGCTTACCCCAGCAGATGCCTGGGGGATCACCACTGAGATCAACACCACCACTGCGGAGAGGGGGCACCATGTGGGCACAGAGGACACAATGACCAAGTGAAAAGGTGATTTATAAGAACAGTTTAGAATTTTAGTATAAATATTTATATTAACCGCTTCCCGACCGCCTCCTGCACATATACGTCGGCAGAATGGCACGGCTAGGCAAAACTACGTACAGCCCTTTAAAAGCCTAGCCGTGGGTGGCGCGCTCGCGACCCGGTCGGGAGCTCCATGACCACGGCCGCGGGACCAGCGGACCCGATCGCCGCTGGTGTCCTGCGATCGGGTCACAGAGCTGAAGAACGGGGAGAGGTCTGTGTAAACAAAGCTCTCCCGCGCTTCCTACTCTGCCTGTCATTGATTGGCTGTTCCCTGTCATTGGGAAAGCCGATCAATGACGTCAGCCCCGCCCCCTAATGTAAAAAAAAAAACACGTCACACACCATAACCCCTCCCCACCCCCTAGTGGTTAACTCTTTCACTGCCAGTGTCATTTATATAGGAATCAATGCATTTAAATAGCATTGATTGCTGTATAAATGACAATGGTCCCAAAAATGTCCGATGTGTCCGCCATAATGTCGCAGTCACAATAAAAATCGCTGATCGCCGCCATTACTAGTATAAAAAAAAAAATATTAATAAAAATGCTATAAAACTATCCCCTATTTTGTAAACGCTATAACTTTTGCGCAAACCAATCAATAATCGCTAATTGCGATTTTTTTTTTTTTTTTTCACCAAAAATATGTAGAAGAATACGTATCGGCCTAAACTGAGGAAAATTTTTTTTTTATATATTTTTTGGGGATATTTATTATAGCAAAAAGTAAAAAATATTGCATTTTTTTCAAAATTGTCACTCTATTTTTGTTTATAGCGCAAAAAATAAAAGCTGCAGGGGCGATCAAATACCACCAAAGGAAAGCTCTATTTGTGGGGAAAAAAAGGACGCCAATTTTGTTTGGGAGCCACGTCGCACGACCGCGCAATTATCAGTTAAAGCGACGCAGTGCCGAATCGCAAAAAGGGGCCTGGTCCTTTGGCTGCAAATTTGTCCGGGGCTGAAGTGGTTAAGCAGGGTTTAACAGCACCATGTTACACAGAACATTGGCGCATAGGTCTAGTCTAGGTATTTTAAATTGTCCATAATATTCACGTACTTAAGATAGATAAATTGCAAAATATACACAGGAGGGCGCCTGCAGGTAAAGTAGTTCTTTCCAGAAAGATGGATAAATATGGCTGAGACAAAAAAGTAGGAATAATAAACAAAACAAATAGGAATAAAAAAATTAAAGCATTGTATATTTTGTCTCAGATTCTGCTAGTGGTCAAGATCTAGTGAGTAATATGTATGATACAAGAAAAAAAGCACCGTTCAATGATCTTACTGATGATTAACATAAATCTAGATTCTGTCTACATTTTCTCATTACATTATATTCTACTATAATAAGCCAAGCGACTTATGTCTCACAGATAGACAAGTAGTTTTAAGAGAAAATGGGAGATTTTAAAAAAAAACAGAACAAAAAAAAAAATTTGAGAGTATAGGTATGTCATCGATTTAGAAAAATCACAGATAAAAGTAAGCGGATGGTTATTTGTATGAGTAGTTTAGAGCCTAGTTATAAGTATGTTTAGGGGTCAATAAACAATTTTTTCCATATGCTATATTTCAAAGTTCTTATAGGAAGCTCACCTCACAAGCACAACAAAAATTTTCCCAGGTGGCCCTCGATCTCTGGCTGCTGTCGTGCCAGAGGAGCTGGCTTCATGTGTTCTCTGACGTCACCGGCCAAATTCGGACATGAGGGCATCACCACGCATGTACAAGAGCCTGAATCCATCTCCGTACTACATTGCCCAGAGGGCCATGCGGGAGACGGTGGGGGGGGGGCACGGCCAGTGAGCCTAATGAACATCGGTCTGACAGACCGAATGATTGCATCACCAGATCAACACCCCTACCTCCAATCCAAAACCGTCATTGGTCACTGGGCCAAAGGAGGTGAGGAAGTATCACCGTCCCGAAGGACAGGGAGCCTGGCATCAGATGGATACAAAAGGGATGCTTGCAGGCAATCTTAAGGAAGACCCATGGCAAAGCGATGCAGAGCGGGCACTGGCGGGACACCCCATCAGTGCCTGGGGGTGCATCCGTATGGTCGCATATTGCGCCCACCACCTCCAGGGGTACATACCGGGCGAATTCACAGGGGCACAGCTGTAAATCATAAAGCGGAACTAAACCCATCAATTTAACAGATGGCAATTCCAGGAATGTAACTGTCACATTTGCGTGTGTCCTCAACCAAAGTGTCAAACCATCAAATGGCTGGTGTCATAACTCATCATGTGTGCTCCATGACAGTTGCAGATCAATTTATTTATTTGCAAATTTTTTTCCCTTGAAAGTGGAGTTTCCCTTTAAATCAATACTTCCCTTTACATTATTGCTGTTGGTTTGGCTCTTCAAAATGCAGCTTTCCAGTGAGGTCTGGACACTGCTGCACTGGGAGTAGGCACTTTCCAGACTCTACTCTGGACAAAGTTAGCTGTGCAATGCTTTCAAAGTTCAGAACCATTGGCAATGCCTCTGTGCTTGCCCTGTCTGGCGACTTAGTCATTGGCCCAACCAGCCTACTCACCGAGATCTACCTCAATTATTTAGGTTCCTTAGCACCTTCAACCCCTGTTTCCTCCAGTTTTGCAACAAAAGGATGCTGAGGGAATGAGAGCTGTTGTCATCCACTGGATGGTGTGTCATGCATGCGTTCTTTCCCTCCACACAGTATAGAGTAAGCATCTGTCTGCTGTTACTCCAGCTTAAAAAGAGCCTTGTTGAATTTTCAATAATTACTGATGCCCACCTACAGTGACTTTGGTCACCTTCAGTCTTCTATCACCTAGTAACAGCTGTCTGGGTTTCACAGTTTATCTGAGGATTTGACCTTGCCTCCTTTCCAACCTCAGGGTCATCTTTTGGCTTCATTGGGTGTGGCTGGACCCTCCGAGGCTTTCACCATGGTCATGCAAGATTTTATGACTCAAATTACAAGTTACTTGCTTTTTTTTAACTGCAGAGACCACAAGCGCACTTCTGTGCCCACTCCTACAGATTCGGAATCTGATTTACGTCCAAGCCACAGAGACTGCCTGATTTTGAACTGCTCCAGTCCTTGACTGTTGGGCTTTTCCCTGAACAATCACAATCTATTTCAATTGCTCCCAAATGACAGTAGACAGTTTGGGCTCTTGTTAATGCAGTGCGCACCACTCTAAAACTATAGGCGTGTTGCTTTTACCAGTGCGGGTTCCTACTCCTAAGACCCCTTTCACACTTGGGCGATGCGCTTGCAGGCAGTCACAAAAAGTCCTGCCAGCAGCTTCTTTGCAGCGGTGGAGGAGCGGTGAATACATTGCTCCTGTCCAATGAAAACAATGGGGCAGCGCCGCTGCAGCAGCATTTTGCGGGCGGTTTTTAACCCTTTTTCCGCCACTAGCGGGGGTTAAGAACGCCTGCTAGGGGCTGAATAGCGCAGCTCCCTAAGGGGAGCCTACCCCTACAGGGTCTGAGGTTTACTTCTCTCGGACCTGTAGGTTAATGGTGGTTGCAATGTCCTTTTTCACCGGGGGTTTTCCTTATGCCTGGTGGTGGCGTTGTGAGCACTGTTAGCATTAGTGGTCTTCCACAGTAGCAGTAAGACATCATCCTTTTCTGTTTTTTTTTTTTTTTTTTTTTTAGAATGTGGTCAAACCCTCCAGGCCAGAAGAAATGCCCATCATGCAAGAATCCGTTGCGAGAATCTTGGCAAAAAGCCTTGTGCAAATCTTGTATCAAGGAGTTGGTGGAGGAGGAATCCTCCCAGCAATACAGAGATCTTTTTTCCTCAGTTAAGGAAATTGCAAGCTCCCTGAGCTCTATTAAGACGTTGCTGGTTCAGAGTGCAGCAGGTCAAAGCAGTAGCCAGCAACCACCACTAAGTCCCAGGGCGTCCACCTCCAGACAGGCGGAGGACATGGATTCTGAGGACGAAGGAACAAGCACTCTTCCTTCCCTCAGGGATTCAGAGGACGAGGGGGAAGAAGAGGATTAGAACCGTAGATCTAGATACAAACTGTCCTTAGAAGAAGTGGACGACCTTTTGAAAGCTATATATATACAACTTTGGACATTCAGGAAGAGAAGGTCCAGTTATCGGTCCATGATAAAATGTATCAGGGCCTGGATGAAACCAAATCTAGGGTATTTCCGGTTCATAGAGTGCTGTCACATACGGTCAAGAGGGAGTGGAAGGATCCAGAAAGAGGCCCTTTCCTGTCCAAAACCCTCAAGAGACGTTTTCCATTCGATGACAAAGAGTCTGAAGTTTGGAACAAAAAGCCTTGGTTTGATGCCGCATTTTCACAGGTTTCACGCCACACAGATTTAGCCTTTGAGGACATGGGGGTACTCAGGGATACAATGGACAAAAGGGCGGATGCCCTCTTGAAAAAGGCGTAGGATTCAGTGGCAGCAAACCTCAAACCAGCCATGGCGTCCACAGTGGTGGCGAGAAATCTCGAGTGCTGGGTGGAAAAACTAAAAAGTCACATTGAGGCAGGGACATCACGGAAGGACCTGTTAGAATCCTTTCCGTTGATCCTAAAAGCGGTGAAATACATGGCCGACTCGTCGGCCAAATCTATCAAAATGGCAGCCAGGTCCTCGGCCCTAGTTAATTCGGCTAGATGGGCTGCCTGGTTAAAAACTTAGTCAGGTGACACGGCCTCAAAAATTAGGCTGTGTGGTTTACCTTTTTCGGGGACCTTCTTTTCGGTCCAGATCTGGAAACCACTGTGGATAGGACTGCAGATAAAAAGAAGGCGTTTTCTGCTAAAAAGAAACAGGCACCTAAGAAAAATGTTCGTGCTGTTCAGCAGTCCCAAAAGGGTAGGGAGGACAGCAAAAGCCGTTGGGCCCCCCAGAAGTGTAGAGGTAGAGGAGGAGTTCTCTTTAGATCACCATCCGACCAACCACCCAAAAGCAAGTGACAGGTCAGTTCCAGTAGGAGGAAGGTTGTCGGCTTTCCTTCTGAAGTGGAACAAAACTTCTTTGAGCCAGTTTGTGAGGAATATTATTGGAATATTGTATATGGGATACAACCTAGAGTTTCTGGAGCCTCCCCCAAACAGGTTCTACGTTCTGGCCCTTCCAAAGGACCGAGACAAGGCCTCTGCCATGACGAACCTGTTACAGCAAGAGGTAGTTGTCGAGGTCCTGAAACATCAGCAAGGGCTAGGCTTTTATTCCCACATATTCCTGGTGAAAAAGCCCTCAGGAAAGTATCGGTTGATTTTAAACCTAAAAGTCCTAAACAGGTCAATCCGATACAAGCATTTTCGCATGGATACAATCCATTCGATAACGAAACTATTAGTGCCAAATTGTTTCATGGCATCCCTAGACCTGAGGGATGCTTATCTGCATGTCCCGATTGCCCAGACCTCCCAACGTTTCCTCTGGTTGGCAGTCACCCTGGGGACGTCGATTTGGCACCTGCACTTCAGGGCCCTACCTTTCGGGCTCTCCTCTTCCCCCCGAATCTTTACCAAGATTATGGCGTGAGCCCTGGAACCACTGAGGTTGAGGCGAATTTCTGTAATTCCGTATCTAGACGACCTTCTGTTTTTTGCGGACTCCAGAGAGCAGGTGTTTACAAATCTGCAGGTGGCTCAGGTTCACCTCAGGGACCTAGGGTGGCTCCTTAATTTGGAGAAGTCAAACCTGGACCCAAGTCAGGAAGTAACCTTTTTGAGCTATATAATCACTTCAGTCCTCCAGGGGGTCTTCCTTCCGCAGGCAAAGTTGGAAAAGGTCCAGGCAGCAGTGAAACAAGTTCAAATGAATTGTCTAGTATCAGTCCGCTCAGCCATGATGGTGTTAGGGCTCCTTACGGCCTCTATCCCAGAAGTACAGTGGGCCAGGTTTCACGCCAGGCCTCTTCAGTCAAACATTTTGCAGACTTGGTCACATCAGGTTTCTCTGGAGAAGAAAGTCAGACTTACATCAAAGGTAAAAAGAGCTCTGTGGTGGTGGAGGGTTTCAACCAACCTAACGAGGGGCCTCCCCTGGGTTTTCCCACTAGACAAGCATCTCACAACGGAAGCGAGTGCATGGGGTTGGGGAGCCCATCTGGACGGGCTAACGACACAAGGGACCAAGGCAGAGTCCCGGAGGTCGTCAAACTGGCGAGAACTCAGGGCCATTTTCTTAGCCCTCCTAGCTTTTCATCATGCGGTAAGGGGTCATCATGTCTAAGTCCTCTCGGACAATATGACCACAGTAGCATACATCCAAAAATGGGGGGGGACCAGGAGCAGGGGCCTTATGGACCTAGCCGATCAACTTTTCTGTTGGGCAGAACAGAATGTAGCCTCCCTGTCAGCAGTCCACCTAAAGGGCTCCCTAAATCTATTTGCCGATCTGCTCGGCAGGAAAAGGCTGATAGAAGCAGAGTGGAGTCTGAATCAGGAAGTGTTTCTGATTACCAGAGTGTGGGGGTACCCTCAGGTAGACCTATTTGCCAGTCAACAGAACTTCAAGGGCGGCAGGTTCTTTTCTCTTCACGGAGAGGACCAGGCCATAGGCCTAGATGCCCTAGCACATCCATGGCACTACCACCGGTGTTATGCCTTTCCCCCTTCCCTCCAATTCCGATGGTCTTAAGAAAGTTCAGGGAGGAGGGGACCAGCATGATCCTAATCACGCCTTTCTGGCCAAAAAGGCCTTGGTTTGGTTCATCCAGAGGTAGGCAGACTATAGTTAACTGCCTGGCTTCTGAAGACCTCCTAAAGGCTAGAGGGTTATCTGATAGGGTAGTTAAGACCCTACTTTCCAGCAGAAAAGAGGTAACTATGGCGATATACCTAAAACTATGGAAGAAATGTAACTCCTATTGTACCTCCAAGGGCTTCCATGTAAAAAAGTGTAAATTCAGTCCTCAAATTTCTCCAGGATGGAATGGAGAAAGGATTGGCAGCCAGCACCTTGAAGACTCAGGTAGCGGCTCTTTCAGTTTATTTTGAAAAAACCTTTTCCAGGGAAACTTTAATTTCTAGATTTTTTAGGGCCTTGGCACAAAATAGGCCCTTAGTAACTTCCCTAGTTGGGATTTATCCATTGTTATACAGGGGCTAACGGGGTCTCAGTTTGAACCCCTACAAGAAACTTGTTTAAAAAATGTAGTTTTGAAAACAATCTTTTTGGTAGCTATTACGTCAGCAAGACGAATCAGTGAACTTCAGGCATTGGCAGTCACGGAGCCTTTCCTTAGAGTGTTTCCAGACTGGGTGGTTCTTCAGACAGACCCAGCTTTCCTACCCAAAGTTGCCTCAAATTTTCATCGCTCTCAACAAATAGTTTTGCCTACCTTCTCTACAGCTTCTGCTAATGCAGGTGAGGAAGATTTTCATACTCTGGATGTGAGGAGGTGCCTTCTCCAGTTCCTGTCAGTCAATAGGGATTTCAGAAAGTCAAACGCCCGCTTCATAATCTTCTCAGGCCCCCCGGAAGGGGGAAAAAGCTTCTAAAAGCACTCTGGGTAGGTGGCTCAGAGGGGCAATTACAGAGGCCTACAGGGCTAAAGAAGAATTACCTCCATCAGGAATCACTGCCCACTCCACAAGAGCAACAGCAGTGTCTTGGGCCCGAAAGGGCCGGTGCTACGCCTGATCAGATTTGCAAGGCGGCCATGTGGTCAAGCTATTCAACTTTTCTTCTGCACTACAGGCTGGACTTACTGTCAGCTGCGGATCAGGCCTTCGGCAGGAAGGTACTGCAGGCAGTAGTCCCACCCTAGGTAAGCTTCTCAGTTATCCTCTCCAGGGTTGTTCTGAAAGGCGAGTTGAGAAAGATTTAGTTAGACTTACCGGTGACAGTATTTCTAAGAGCCTTTCAGGACAACCCCTTGTTTCCCTCCCTTGTGTTTTCCATGCTTAAAAGCGATACAAGTATCTGTCATGGTTGGTGTGGTTCTCTGTGCTTTGTTTTCCAGTATGCCGGAGGTCACAATAACTGAAGCCTCGGTGGAAGAGGAGGGATTTAACGGCTTCAGCACCGGGCGATTTTACCCCCTTCCTTACCAGAGCACTTTTTGCGATTCGGCACTGCGTCGCTTTAACTAACAATTGCGCGGTCGTGCGACGTTACACCCAAACAAAATTGACGTCCTTTTTTCCCCACAAATGCGTTTTTTATTTTTTGCGCTATAAACAAAAGAAGAGCGACGATTTTGAAAAAAAACACAATATTTTTTTACTTTTTGCTATAATAAATATCCCATTTTTTTAAAAAAAAAAAACTATTTTTTTACTCAGTTTAGGCCGATACGTATTTTTCTACATATTTTTGGTAAAAAAAAAAAAAATCGCAATAAGCGTATATTGATCGGTTTGCGAAAAAGTTATAGCGTCTACAAAATAGGGGATAGATTTATCGCATTTTTTTTTTTTTTTTACTAGTAATGGCGGCGATCTGCGATTTTTTTTCGTGACTGCGTACACTTCGGATACTTTTGACACATTTTTGGGACCATTCACATTTACACAGCGATCGTTGCTATAAAATTGCATTGATTACTGTGTAAATGTGACTGGCAGGGAAGGGGTTAACACTAGGGGGCGCTGCAGGGGTTAATGTGTTCCCTAAGGTAGTGATTCTAACTGTGGGGGGAGGGGACTCACAAGGGGAGGAGACCGATCGTTGTTCCTCCATACTGGGAACACATGATCGGTCTCCTCGCCACTGACAGGACGTGGAACTGTGTGTTTACACACACAGCTCCACGGTCCCGCTGTTTTAACGGGCAATCGCGGGTGCCGGCGGACATGGCGGCCGCCGGGCACGCGCACCGCGTCCCGAGCGACGCCACGGGAGCGCGCCCCCTAGGCGGCCGGGAATGGAGGATGTCATATGACACCCACCCAGGATGGGAGATCCACCTTGTGGGCGTCATATGACTATGGGCGGGATGTGAAGGGGTTAAAGGTCAAAGCAAGTGTTTCCTGAAAAGTGGGCGCAGCTGCACTCTCTCCAGGGTTGTCCTGAAAGGCTCTTAGAAATACAGTCACCGGTAAGTCTAATGCCGCGTACACACGAATGGATTATCCCGCGGGATTGTCCGCTGGACTAAGTCCACCGGATAATCCCCTTGTGTGTGGGCCTTCGACTGACTTTTTTCCAAAAAATCCGGCGGACTAAAGTTTTAAGTTTTGTTTTAAAATTATCCGCTGGACTTGGCAGTCCGGCGGACAATACGGCCGTCTGTAGTATGGTCCGGCGGACCAAAAAGGACGCATGCTTAGTAGCAAGTATTTTTCTAGTCTTTTTCTAGTCCCGTCGTACGTGCTGTACGTCATCGCGTGAACCGCCGGACTTTTAGCGTGATCAAGTCCGTTCGCTTTTAAGTCCGCCGAAGCCAGCTGGAAAGTCCGGCGGATTGTCCGCTGGACTAGGTCTGGCGGACAAAGTCCCTTCGTGTGTACGCGGCATAACTGTCATGAAGATCCTGCCAGAAACCTGAACCCTGGCCATCCTGGCCCACGGGCGCCGGTGCAGGTAGACAGGTGCACGCTCTTGTTGGCGCCAGGTAGCCTATTAAAATCCGGCCAGAGCAGACGGTCCCCGCTGTCTGCTTTACAGTGTTGTGGTGACTGTAACCTGATCCTCGTACCTCTGTCCTGTTTTGACCCGGCCTGCCTGTGACTATTCATCTATCTGCCTGCACCCGACCTTGGCTTGTTTGTGACCACCCTTCTGCTTAATCCTCTTGTACCTTACTGCCAGCCTGATATCCGACCCGGCCTGCTCTGATGAACCAGCTTACCTGTACTGATCCAGTCTGCTCTGAAGTCCTGTTTGCTTTGCTGAACCAGCTTACCTGTACTGATCCGGTCTGTTCTGAGGTCCTGTCTGCTGTGCTGAACCAGCTTACCTGTACTGATCCGGCCTGCTCTGAGGCCCTGTCTGCTTTGCTGAACCAGCTTACCTGTACTGATCCGATCCGCTCTGAGGTCCTGTCTGCTTTGCTGAACCAGCTTACCTGTACTGATCCAGTCTGCTCTGAGGTCCTGTCTGCTTTGCTGAACCAGCTTACCTGTCCTGATCCAGCTTGCTCTGCTATCCAGTCTGCTGTGCTGATCCTGCCTGTCCATCCAGATCCAGCCTGCTCTGCTATCCAGTCTGCTGTGCTGATCCTGCCTGTCCATCCAGATCCAGCCTGCTCTGCTGTGCTGATCCTGCCTGTCCATCCAGATCCAGCCTGCTCTGCTATTCAGTCTGCTGTGCTGAACCAGCTTACCTGTACTGATCCGGTCCGCTCTGAGGTCCTGTCTGCTTTGGTGAACCAGCTTACCTGTACTGATCCGGTCTGCTCTGAGGCCCTGTCTGCTTTGCTGAACCAGCTTACCTGTACTGATCCGGTCCGCTCTGAGGTCCTGTCTGCTTTGCTGAACCAGCTTACCTGTACTGATCCGGTCTGCTCTGAGGTCCTGTCTGCTTTGCTGAACCAGCTTACCTGTACTGATCCGGTCCGCTCTGAGGTCCTGTCTGCTTTGGTGAACCAGCTTACCTGTACTGATCCGGCCTGCTCTGAGGCCCTGTCTGCTTTGCTGAACCAGCTTACCTGTACTGATCCGATCCGCTCTGAGGTCCTGTCTGCTTTGCTGAACCAGCTTACCTGTACTGATCCGGTCTGCTCTGAGGTCCTGTTTGCTGTGCTGAACCAGCTTACCTGTCCTGATCCAGCCTGCTCTGCTATCCAGTCTGCTGTGCTGATCCTGCCTGTCCATCCAGATCCAGCCTGCTCTGCTGTGCTGATCCTGCCTGTCCATCCAGATCCAGCCTGCTCTGCTATTCAGTCTGCTGTGCTGAACCAGCTTACCTGTACTGATCCGGTCCGCTCTGAGGCCCTGTCTGCTTTGCTGAACCAGCTTACCTGTACTGATCCGGTCCGCTCTGAGGTCCTGTTTGCTTTGCTGAACCAGCTTACCTGTCCTGATCCAGCCTGCTCTGCTATCCAGTCTGCTGTGCTGATCCTGCCTGTCCATCCAGATCCAGCCTGCTCTGCTATCCAGTCTGCTGTGCTGATCCTGCCTGTCCATCCAGATCCAGCCTGCTCTGCTATCCAGTCTGCTGTGCTGATCCTGCCTGTCCATACAGATCCAGCCTGCTCTGCTATCCAGTCTGCTGTGCTTATCCTGTCTGTCTATCCTGACCCAGCCTGCTCTGCTATCCAGTCTGCTGTGCTGATCCAGTTTACCCACCTTGTCCGCTGAGTTGACCCTGTGTCGCTCCACCGGTCTGTTGATCCTGCCAGGCACCCGTGCTCCTCCTCACTCCTGGGTCTCCTGTCACCCTACCAGGGAACCAGGAGTGGGAGACACAAGGGAGGTCTCTCTCTGCAAACTCGGGCTCACACCACCAGGTACGTGACAGTAGCAGACAGCCATGTCTGAGCCCGAGCAGGGAGCCTCCGCCATGGAGGAGCTGTGCCAACACCTGGCAGGTCTGACCGAGGCGGTGAAGAACCTTCAACAAGGGTACACCCGGCTGGAAGAACGGGGACTGGTCCTGTCCAGTCCTGCTAGTACCCAAGGGACTTCATACCCAGCAACACCCCCAATGGGGGCAGCACCTGCCCCGACTGTGGTGATGCTGCCACCCGAACCCAAGGTTCCCACTCCGGAGAAGTTTTCGGGTACCCGTAGCAGCTTTAGAACCTTCCGCAACTCATGTGAACTTCACTTTGCCCTACAGCCACGGACCTTTTCCTTAGAGGCCACTAAGGTGGGTTTCGTGGTAGCCCTGCTTACCGGGGACCCCCAGGTCTGGGCCCACCGTCTCTTAGAACAAAAAGACGCAGCACTAACCAGTCTTACCACTTTCTTTGACGCCATGGCGCAACTGTATGAGGACCCCCAGCTCTCAACAACCGCAGAAGCCGCTTTACGCTCCTTCCAACAGGGACGAAGGGCGGTGGAGGACTATGTGGCCGAGTTCAGGCGATGGGGCGCAGACACGGACTGGAACGACGCTGCCCTCCGCCACCAGTTCCGCATGGGCCTCTCGGATGCTCTCAAATATGAGCTTGCCAGGGTAGGGATCCCCCAGACCTTGAACTCCTTAATTGACTTGGCCATTCAGATCGATCGGCGCCTACGGGAGCGTAGGGCCGAGCGAACCATGGGATCTTCAAGGCCAACCTGGGTGCTCCCCAGGGCCCCTAGTCATTTCCGCCCTGCTTTCGCCGCCCAGCCTGTACCTACCTCTGTTGCACCTGAGCCCATGCAGCTGGGGCTCCTACGACCTTCTCTTACCCCAACAGAACGTCAACGACGCCGTGGCAACAACCTATGTCTTTACTGCGGGGAGCCTGGCCATTATGTCAGGAACTGCCCGGCCAAGCTCCGTAAGTTCCCGACCGTGCTGTCAAGTTACGTTGATCCGGTGACCGGGGTCTCTTCTCATCTTGCCCTCTCCGTTTCCTTTCAGCTCCCAGGAAGGACCCTGCGGACAACCGCCATCATTGACTCTGGGGCTTGTAGTTGTTTTATGGACTCTGATTTCGCTGCCCGGCACAAGGTTCCCCTTCTTCCAAGGGCCCAGGGACTATCCGTCCATTTGGCTGACGGGTCCGTCATTAAATCAGGCCCGGTGACCTAGGAGACTGCCCCACTACCCATGATCATCTCCGGGTCACACCAGGAACGTTTACGCATGGACATAATCTCCTCTCCTCTGTTCCCAGTGATCCTGGGCATCTCCTGGCTACAGGCACACAACCCGGCCATCAACTGGGCCACAGGAGAAGTTTCCTTTCCTTCTCCCTACTGCCAGAAGTCCTGTGGTTCTCCTGTTCCCGTGAAGACCCCTGCCCTGCTCTGCCTGGAGGCCGAGACCAGCTTACGTCAGTCCATCCCAGAGGCCTACCATGCCTATCTGGACGTCTTCAGTAAACAAGGGGCAGATCTGCTACCACCCCACAGGCCTTACGACTGCCCCATTGAGCTTCTCCCCGGGGCCAAGATTCCCTTCGGTAGGGTCTTCCCGTTAACAGAGGTGGAGCAGGGGAAGCTCAAGGAATACATTGACGAAAATTTAAAGAAAGGATTCATCCGTCCTTCCACATCCCCAGCAGGTGCGGGGATATTCTTTGTGGAAAAGAAGGACCACTCCCTCAGACCCTGCGTGGACTATCGTGCATTAAATAATGTTACAATAAAAAATCGCTACCCTCTTCCCTTGGTCCCAGAACTGTTCCAGAGGCTTGGGACCGCCTCCATCTTCTCCAAGTTGGATTTTCGAGGGGCATACAACTTGGTCTGTATCAAGGATGGGGACGAATGGAAGACGGCCTTTCGGTCTCGATTCGGGCACTTCGAGTACCTGGTGATGCCCTTTGGACTCTGTAATGCCCCTGCTACCTTTCAGTTTTTTATTAATGAAGTGCTTCGGGACTTTTTAGATGTGTTTGCCGTTGTTTACCTTGATGACATACTAATTTTCTCTTCCTCCCTAGAATCACATCGTGGGCATGTCAGGAGTGTACTAGGCCGCCTCCGGCAACACGCCTCTACGCCAAGGCCGACAAATGCCTCTTTGAAGTAGAGAGCATACCCTTCTTGGGCCTAATCATTTCCAGCAAGGGCAACCAGATGGACCCCCAGAAGATAGCAGCAATCCTGGACTGGCCTACTCCCGCGGACAAAAAAGGTATCCAGCGATTTATTGGCTTCGCCAATTTTTATCGCAAATTCATCAGAGGGTTCTCGGCCATAGTGGCGCCCATTACACGGCTCACCAAACAAGGTACCCACTTCCACTGGTCCCCTGAAGCCCAAGGGGCCTTTGAGGCTCTCAAGGGGCTCTTTACCTCCGCTCCTATCCTGAAGCACCCGGACTCTTCCTTACACTTCGTCCTGGAGGTGGACGCATCCGAAATAGCCGTGGGGGCAATCCTATCCCAGAGACAGGGCGCCAAAGCTCTGCTTCATCCCGTAGCCTTCTTCTCACGTAAACTATCCCCGGCCGAGAAGAACTAAGATGTTGGAGATCGGGAGTTGCTGGCGATAAAAACCGCCCTCGAGGAGTGGCGCTACCTGCTGGAGGGGGCTACTCACCCAATCCTGATCTTCATGGATCACAAGAACCTATAGTACCTGAAAACTGCCAAGAGGTTGAAACCTAGACAAGCCCGATGGGCTTTATTTTTCTCTCGTTTTACTTTCCACGTGACCTATCGTCCGGGTTCCAAAAATGCGAAGCCGGACGCTCTGTCACGTATTTTTCACACATCCCAGGATGATTCCCCTCCGGATACGATCCTTGCCCCTGGAAATTTTCTTCTGCTTCAGGAAGACTTACTTTCCCAGCTCAGGCGGGCCTCCAGTGGCCTCATACCCACTCCCGGACCTGGGTTGCTAGCCAAAGATGGCCTGCTATGGCATGAAGATAAAATTTTCATTTCCGAGGATCTGCGGGTAACCGTCCTGGAATTGTGCCATGATCACAAACTTGCTGGACACTTCGGTGTCACCAAGACCACTGAATTGGTACAACGTACCTTCTGGTGGCCTCAGCTGAGGGAGGACTGCAGGAAGTTTGTAGACACATGCACCATATGTATACGGAGCAAGGAGTTACAGGACCAAGGCCTGGGGCCTACTCAAGCCCCTACCAGTCCCAGATCGACCCTGGAAGATGCTGTCTATCTACTTCATTGTTGAACTGCCCCCAGCAGAGGACTACACCACGATCTTTGTGGTAGTCGACCACCTGTCGAAAATGGCACACTTTGTTCCCATGAAGGGCACCCCCTCTGCTTCGGAAACCGCACAGGTGTTTATCCGAGAAGTTATCAGGCTCCACGGGGTACCAGCCAACATAGTTTCAGACCGAGGGGTGCAGTTCACCTCTCGGTTCTGGAAATCGCTCTGTAAGGCCCTTAATATTGAACTGTCCTTCTCGTCCGCCTATCACCCTCAGTCCAATGGGCAAACCGAAAGGACTAAATCAGACCTTGGAGCAATATCTACGGTGCTTCTCCTCTTTCACCCAGGATGATTGGATCTCCCTGCTACCAGTTGCCGAATTTGCATATAACAATGCCATCCACTCTGCTACCTAACAGACGCCCTTCTTCGCCAACTATGGCTTCCACCCCTCATTCCTACCCAACTCTCTCCCTGAATGTACCGTGCCCGCGGTTCAGGAAAAAATCGACTTTTTTGCTTCCAATAACCAACTCCTGCAGGACACCATGGCCCGGACCCAGGAACATAATAAAACTGTCTTTGACAGGAAGAGGCGAGGGGAGCTGGTGTTGGCACCAGGTGACGCAGTGTGGCTTTCTACTTTAAACCTGAGGATGGCATGTCCCTCGAAGAAACTGGGCCCCAAGTTCTTGGGACCCTTTCCAGTCAAGCGAAAAATAAATGAAGTAGCATATGAGTTGGAACTCCCAGACTCTCTCAGGGTCCATCTGTTTTTTCACGTTTCCCTGCTGAAGCCCTCCACTCCCAACCCCTTTCCCAACAGGAAAACGGTACCCCCTGACCCAGTGCTAGTGGATGGCGAAGAGGAGTTTGAAGTGGAGGCCATCCTGAATTTTAGGAAAAGGAGGAATCAGAACCAGTTCTTGATAAAATGAAAGGGCTACGGTCCTGAAGAAAATTCCTGGGAGCCCGAGTGCAATATCCACGCTAAGAGTCTAGTTCAATCCTTCAAGAGAGCCCATCCTGAGAAATTTGCCCAGAGGGGCACCGGAGGCTGCCCCTAGGAGGGGGGCAATGTCATGAAGATCCTGCCAGAAACCTGAACCCTGGCCGTCCTGGCCCACGGGCGCCACTGCGCATGCGCGCCGGTGCACGTGCACGTTTGTGGCCAGGCACGGGCGCGCGCACAGGTAGACAGGTGCGCACTCTTGTTGGCGACAGGTAGCCTATTTAAATCCGGCCAGAGAAGACGGTCCCCGCTGTCTGCTCTACAGCGTTGTGGTGACTGTAACCTGATCCTGATACCTCTGTCCTGTTTTGACCCGGCCTGTCTGACTATTCATCTATCTGCCTGCACCCGACCTTGGCTTGTTTGTGACCACCCTTCTGCTTAATCCTCTTGTACCTTGCTGCCAGCCTGATATCCGACCCGGCCTGTTCTGATGAACCAGCTTACCTGTACTGATCCAGTCTGCTCTGAAGTCGTTTGCTGTGCTGAACCAGCTTACCTGTACTGATCCGGTCTGCTCTGAGGCCCTGTCTGCTTTGCTGAACCAGCTTACCTGTACTGATCCGGTCTGCTCTGAGTTCCTGTTTGCTTTGCTGAACCAGCTTACCTGTACTGATCCGGTCTGCTCTGAGGTCCTGTCTGCTTTGCTGAACAAGCTTACCTGTCCTGATCCAGCCTGCTCTGCTATCCAGTCTGCTGTGCTGATCCTGCCTGTCCATCCAGATCCAGCCTGCTCTGCTATCCAGTCTGCTGTGCTGATCCTGCCTGTCCATCCAGATCCAGCCTGCTCTGCTATCCAGTCTGCTGTGCTGATCCTTCCTGTCCATCCAGATCCAGCCTGCTCTGCTATCCAGTCTGCTGTGCTGATCCTGCCTGTCCATCCAGATCCAGCCTGCTCTGCTATCCAGTCTGCTGTGCTGATCCTGCCTGTCCATCCAGATCCAGCCTGCTCTGCTATCCAGTCTGCTGTGCTGATCCTGCCTGTCCATCCAGATCCAGCCTGCTCTGTTATCCAGTCTGCTGTGCTGATCCTGCCTGTACATCCAGATCCAGCCTGCTCTGCTATCCAGTCTGCTGTGCTGATCCTGCCTGTCCATCCAGATCCAGCCTGCTCTGCTATCCAGTCTGCTGTGCTGATCCTGTCTGTCTATCCTGACCCAGCCTGCTCTGCTATCCAGTCTGCTGTGCTGATCCAGTTTACCAACCTTGTCCGCTGAGTTGACCCTGTGTTGCTCCACTGGTCTGTTGATCCTGCTAGGCACCCGTGCTCCTCCTAACTCCTGGGTCTCCTGTCACCCTACCAGGGAACCAGGAGTGGGAGACGCAAGGGAGGTCTCTCTCTGCAAACTCGGGCTCGCACCACCAGGTACGTGACACAAAGTATTTTTAATCCTCATGCTACTAGTCAAGTTCAAGTGCTTTGTGCATTGGTCTAAATAATTTGGTAGTGGGGTGGGGGGTTGTTTTTCAGGGGTTGGGCTTGCCCCCTTAGTTCCAGTGAAGGGAACTCTTAAGGAATCAGCATACTAAGACATTTTGGACAATTTCATGCTCCCAACTTTGTGGGAACAGTTTGGGGATGGCCCCTTCCTGTGCCAACATGACTGCGCACCAGTGCACAAATCAAGGTCCATAAAGACATGGATGAGCAAGTTTATGTTGGAGGAACTTGGCTGGCCTGCACAGAGTCCTGACCTCAACCCGATAGAACACCTTTGGGATGAATTAGAGCGGAGACTACGAGGCAGGCCTTCTCATCCAACATCTGTGCCTGACCTCACAAATGGGCATCTGGAAGAATGGTCAGACATTCCCATAGATCTGGGGTCTCAAACTGGTGGCCCTCCAGCTGTTGTGAAAACTACAAGTCCCATGAGGCAGTGCAAGGCTGACAGTTACAAGCATGACTCCCACAGACAAAGGCATGACGGGACTTGTAGTTTCGCAACAGCTGGAGGGCCGCCAGTTTGAGAGCCATGCCATAGATGGTCTTTTTTTAAGTGATTTCTCAGCAAAATAAAGCATGGAGGCATAAATGGATGGGGGAGTTTGTTTTTGGATTAATTAAATAGCATTTTTGGTTTGTGGTGCTCAGATTCAGTATCATTCCACTTTAATATGACAAACACCTTTTAATATAAAACATTTTATTGTTTAGAATAAACAAACAAAAATGCTGACACAAACAATGACAACTGTTTTGTAGATACATTTGTAGTTCTAGGGACTGGGGTGAGAGGCAGAAAGGCTGGTCTATTGACGTGTATCTATGACTGACTCTATAATGGCACCTGCTTCTACTTGTACAATAATGATTCACACTTTTAAAACAACAATTACAGAGATTTAAAACACATGGAATGCTGGTCAGAGCAATAAATTAAAAACTTGCCGATACCACTTTCCCATTTAAATAAAAAATACAATACATATAAAGCCACTGAACTATTTCATCTCCCCAACGTTGGATGGAGATTAGTTAAGTGTTTCCTTTAACTGCCAAGTCCTCTTGATATCAGGAGGTAATACTTCTGCTTTTACAAGACAATAATAATCAGAACAAAGAAAAAAAAAGTAACAAAACTTTTTCTTTTTAGAGAAATGTAACATTTCCACAATACAAGTACGTATGGTTTTTGATGCTCAGCTTTGCGAATGGTGGTGGTGGGTAGTACGAGTTAGCATGCTCCCAGCCAAGTCAGGAGTTATTAAGGCGTGCTAAAGCATTATACCCTTTACTAAATGAATCTCTGTGCTCTGGCCAAAGCTTCATGGGCACAGACTGCTCCTAATAAGTGGATCAGATACTTTATCCCTTGAAAGAGGGCCGTTTACTGATATTCAACAGGCATTTGATACCTGCTGGTGCATAGAGGTCTCCCTGTTCAGGGCAAGAAAATACTGTTCTGTCCATCCCTTTTGTTGCCATAGTGCTCTTGAATCACAAACATTAACATTTTGGCATTATTAATGGTAAAAAGGATTTGACATGTTGCAGGAACATTAGCTTCCCTCTTGTTCGCCTAGATTGAATTGGATAAATGGTTGGTGTGTTCTAGTTTCAGTAATGCATTTTCTTTTGGCCTCTTTGAACACATTCTTGGTTTCTTCAACTCCGAGTGAAGTAGACCATAGATGTCAGCTTAAGAATATATAGTGATGACTTCCGTTCCACCACCTCTTACTAAAAGTACGCGTTCCAAGCCTTCAGTCAACACTTCAAGAAACTCCATATCTACAAAGCATATTAAGGACCAAAAAAAAAAAAGTAAACCAGAAACACTACATGTCAAAGGTGACTGATGGAAGCATTCTTCATAAAATAAATGGGTTAGCTGACAATGAAAATGCATCTGGTGTTATTGGACTGCACAGGCAGTTCTTCATGCATAAACCGAAGACAAAGGGCTACCATAGCATATTTCTGGTTGATTCTTCATATTTAAAGTGGTGTTGCCACCAAAAAAAATAAATTTGGCTTAAAAATCATAAAAAAAAATAATTGGAAAAAATATATTTTTTTTACTCACCTCTAAATGCCTGTTGCTAGGGGGTCCCTAGTAGTCTGCCTCCTTCATTGCCCGGGCAATGACATCACTTCCCCTAGGCGCCGCACAGTCATCTGGGACCTGTCATGTGTCCCAGATAAATGAGCGTCGAATCACGGCGCTGCTCGCGCATGCGCAGTGGGTGCCCGGCTGTGAAGACACAGCCGGGTGCCCACATTAAGAATGCCGGCGCCGCGAGCAGAACAGGGAACGAGGGGGGGTCTCGTTCCCCCGCATCGCTGGACCCCGGGACAGGTAAGTGTCCGATTATTAAAAGTCAGCAGCTGCAGTATTTGTAGCTGCTGACTTTAATTTTTTATTTTTTTTGTGGGCCCTCCTCTTTAATGAAAATAAGACAGATGCTAATCTTCAGCTAATGGTAGAGAGTCTTCTTGCTTGTTTTCCTAGAATCTAGAATAAGCCCTGGTTCACATTGATGCGATTTGACATGTCAAATTGCATGCCAAATCGGCGGCTATGGCACCGTCCGAATCGGTGCAACGCTGCACCGATCTCCAAAAGTAGTTTCTGTACTACTTTTGGCGAGGTCGGTGTGCGATTTTCATTGACATCTGTGCAGCAACCCACACAAATGTCTCTGAAATTGTCCCCGAAGTCGGGACTGACATGCAGGAATGAAATCGTGTGAGTTTAGCTGAACTTGCACGATTTCATTCCAACTGTCAGTGTGAACCAGGGCTTAAGCCCCATACACACTATTAGATTTTCTGCAGATTTTTGTCTTCAGATTTACCAAAACCATGTAGTGTAAGGGCCTGCCTGATTGCATACAAATTGAAACTCTTAAGGTTTGACCTCAATTTTATATAGTTTTGGTAAATCTGAAGACAAAAATCTGCAGATAATCTAATAGTGTGTATGGGGTCTTAGGCTGGCTTCCCACTGCCGTACAGAGTGGCTCACAGCAGGGGTCTGGTGTGTCCCTGTTCACGGTTTCAGGTCCGAATTCGATCCGAATTTTGGGCTAAATTCAGACCTGAAAACAGACCAGAAGACGCACAGGACCCCTGTGCATTTCGCTCCAGAGATGTGTGAACCAGCTCCATTGAGAGCCAGTCAAAATCTCCTGACACGTGAATTGGGAAACCTGCATCCAATTCGCAAGAGTTTGAACCCAGCCTTATGCAGCATTTTGCCATACACTGTAAACATCATGGGGTGCATTTATTAAAACTAGAGTCCTAAATCTGCAGCTTCCAGGTTTTATTGTCAACACTTAATTGAACAAGCTGAAGTTAGAAGCTGATTGGCTACTGTGCACAGCTGCACCAGATTTTGCACTCTCCAGTTTTAGTAAATCAACTCCCATATCAGAGTCCTACAAACAGACCAAACTGGATCCGATGGAGTCTAGTCTGTTTTTATTTTTAACTTTTTAAGATTATTTCAAAGGGTCATGTAATGTGCAGAGGCCTCTTTGGATAAAATTAGGTGGTAGGCAGTGAGCAGTCCTCAAAAAAGATGCAGTGCTGACATCTATCTGCATCAATTTATGGAAATGGAAGGTGCCATTATGACATCATCTAAGAGGGCTGGCCCATGACACCTTACATCCATATGATACCATCAGTCTTCTGAAGAATGAGGTCGTCTAGTGGCAGAAAGTAATCACTTCAGGAAACCGCAAGTAGGGGAGAGGTAATTATTGCAGCAAGAGCTGATTTTTTTATTTTCATTTCGAAAAAAAAATCTGCCCAGAGTTGTCCATTACAAATGAAGTAGTACACAGATAAGAGAGCTAATAACCACTTCACTACCCACCCATAGTCATATGACGTCCACAAGGTGGATCTCCCATCCTGGGTGGACGTCATATGACATCCTCCCATTCCCGGCCCCCTAGGCCGCTGGGCACCTGCGATTGCCCAGGAAAACAGCAGGACCGTGGAGCTGTGTGTGTAAACACACAGCTTCACGTCCTGTCAGTGGAGAGGAGACCGATGGTGTGTTCCCAGTACAGAGGAACACCGATCGGTCCCCTCCCCCACAGTTAGAATCACTCACATAGGGAACATATTAACCCCTGCAGCGCCCCCTAGTGTTAACCCCTTCCCTGCCAGTCAGATTTAGACAGTAATCACTGCAATTTTATAGCAACGATCGCTGTGTAAATGTGAATGGTCCCAAAAATGTGTCCGAAGTGTCCGCCGCAATGTCGCAGTCATGAAAAAAAAATAAAAAAAATCGCAGATCGCCGCCATTACTAGTGTAAAAAAAAAAAAAATGCAATAAATCTATCCCTTATTTTGTAGACGCTATAACTTTTGCGCAAACCAATCTATATACGCTTATTGCGTTTTTTTTTTTTTTTTACCAAAAACATGTAGAAGAATACGTATCGGCCTAAACTGAGTAAAAAATTTGTTTTAAAAAAAAAAATGGGATATTTATTTTAGCAAAAAGCAAAAAATATTGTGTTTTTTTTTCAAAATTGTCGCTCTTCTTTTGTTTATAGCGCAAAAAATAAAAACCGCAGAGGTGATCAAATACCACCAAAAGAAAGCTCTATTTGTGGGATAAAAAGGACGTCAGTTTTGTTTGGGTGCAATGTCGCACGACTGCGCAATTGTCAGTTAAAGCGACGCAGTGCCGAATCGCAAAAAGTGCTCTGGTAAGGAAGGGGGTAAAATCGTCCGGGGCTGAAGTGGTTAATGACATGTATTGTCTTAGAGGGTAAAAAAATCCTCTCCCCTGAACACAATTTTGCAACTGACTATGTTTGTAAAACTGTACATATCACAACTACTTTATTTATACAGGTGGATTATACCTTGTTTTTTTCAGGACAAATTAGGCTTTCATTTGGTGGTAAATGGTAACAGATCTGATTTATTTATTTAATCATCAAAACTGGCACAAAATAGTAAAAAACATTAACGTCAATTGTATATTTCTTGCCATTACCAAAACCTACCACCAAAGAACAACCCAAAAGAAATTCTCCTACTCCTGACGATTGCAACGATACCACATATTTATTTGTTGTTTGTACCCAGTACAGGGGGTCCCCTACTTACAAACATCCGACTTACAAACGACTCCTACTTACAAACGGAGGGAGACAACAGGAAGTGAGAGGAAATCCACCCCTAGGAAGGGAAATTCACTCCTGTAAGAGTTAATATTGGTAAAAGGTGTCTCCACTGATGCTTTATCACCAGTCCATGCTTCCCTAACAACCCAAAATTTTCAAAATCCAATTGTCATTGGGACAGAAGGTGAGGTGAAATCTTCTGAACAGGGGCACAGACAGCAAAACAAATGTTACAGGGGTGATAACCCTTCTCTATGTTATCTAAAAAAACTTAAAAATAGATTTTTTGGCTGGAGCTACACTTAAAAAATGTACCTGTTCTGACTTACAAACAGATTCAACTTAAGAACAAACCTACAGTCCCTATCTTGTTTGTAACCCGGGGACCCCCTGTAGGTAGTAGGGCCCAGAAACAATAGTGCACATTTTTAGCCTACCTAAAACACAATGACAATAAAGTATGGGGGGGGATTAGTATGCTTGTCAGTGTGCCCCTGTTAAGGAGATTTACCTCTCTATTTTTCCTGTTTACCATTATCATTGAAAGTAAAAGAAAATCCCAAATTCTGGGCTGTTCCCAGAAAAGTCAGAGGCAATATCTTCCAATGGGGACACTAGGTCTGGTGACTTGGGGATCCCCAAGGATTTCCCTTAATTTTCAGGGATTTCCTCTCACTTCCTGTTTGTCTATGGGACAAGAAGTGAAGGGAAATCTCCCCAATGGGACACAGATGGTAAATATAAAATCTGACGGGTTATAACCCTCCCTTGCTCTATCCAAAAGGAAAATAAAATGTTTTACCTATAGTTCTACTTATAAAATGTTTTTCTATAATCCTACCTAAAATATACTGACCTTAACCTTTGACCCTGACCTAGATCAAACCTTAATCTAGCCATTTATTTACTCACACTTGTTTGTTTACATTTCCCCCCCCCCCTAGCAAAGGAGAGAAAAAGATATAATGTATCTTTCTCCCCACTCAGAGGAGAAAAAAAAAACCCACTGGGGCAAAGTAGATGAACACTGTACAGCGCGTTCCAGCATAAACACATGAACGCATATATGCAGCCTCATGGAAGAAGACCCACTTCAGTGAGGCCGCATATACATGCACAGCAGGTGGCAAAGTATTAGCATAGTCCAGTTTATAAAAGGATTCTTGTGAACATCATAAAGTCCTTTTTTCGGAGTCTGTTGAGGGACATTGGAAGTCTTGTATTGTCGGTTTATACTGTCACCTACCATAGGACGACACTCAAAAACAAAAACCTGTAGGCTAGCTAAGGATATCCTCTCCTACTCCTATCAAGCCTGTATGGCAAAGCAGTACCTAGTGCATGATCGTAAGCACAGAGGAGTGGGACTTACAACCCCAGTTCCAAATAAGTTGAAACGCTGTGTAAAATCTACATAAAAACAGAATGCAGTGATTTGCAAATCTCATAAACCCATATTTTATTCACAATAGAGAATGTACCATTTAAAAAATAAAATAAAAAAAGTAATTTGGAAATTGATGGCAACAATACGTCTCACAAAAGTAAGTACAGGGCAACAAAAAGCTGGCAAAGTAAGTGGTACTAACAACGAAGAGCTGGAAGAACATTTTGCAACCAATTAGGTTACTCGGCAACAGGTCAGTAACATGATTGAGTATAAAAAGAGCTTCTCAGATGTAAAGACTGGCAGAAGTTCACCAATCTGAAAAGCGGCATCTAAAAATTGTCGAACAATTTCAGAATACTGTACCTCAACGTAAAATTGCAAAGACTTTAAATATATCATCATCTACAGTACATATTATCAACAAAAGACTCAGAGAATCTGGAGAAATCTGTACACAAAGGACAAGGCTGAAATGCAAAACTGGATGCCCGTGATCTTCTGGCTTTTAGATGGCACTGCAAACAGGCATGATTCTATGATGGACGTCACTGCATTGGCTCAGGAATACTTACACAGATCACTGTCTGAACACAGTTTGCTGTGCCATCCAAAAATGCAAATTAAAGCTCTATTATGCAAAGAAGAAGCCATATATGAACATGGTCCAGAAACTCTGCAACAGACCATTTTAAATGAGCTTTGGCCCAGAGAAGATGGCAAAGTGGGAAACTGTTCTGTGATCAGACAAATCCAAATTTGACATTCTTTTTGGCAATCATGTGCGCAGCATCCTCCGGACTCAAGAGGAGAGGGCCCTTCCGGCTTGTTATCAGTGCTCAGTTCAAAATTCTGCATTTCTGATGGTATGGAGGTGTATTAGTGCATATGCAATTGGCAGCTTGCACATCTGGAAAGGCACCATTAATGCTGAAAGATATATCCAGGTTTTAGAGTAGCATATGCTCCCACCCAAAGTCTTTCAGGGAATGCCTTGCATAATTCATCAGGACAATGCTAAACCGTGTGCTGCATCTGTGAAAATAACATGGCTTTGTAGAAGAGTCAGGGGGCTGAACTAGCGTGCCTGCAGTCCAGACCTTTCACCAATTAAAAATATTTGGTGCATATTGAAATGGAAAGGACTGTTGAGCAGTTAGAATCCTATATCAGACAAGAATGGGACAACATTCCTCTCCCAAAACTCCAGCAACTGGTCTCCTCAGTTCCCAGCCGTTTACAGTGTTAAAAGAAGAGGGGATGCTATACCATGCTAAACATGGCCCTATCCCAATTTTCTTGAGACATGTTGCTGCAATCATTTTCAAAAATACCTTATTTGTTTCTTAAAATTGTACATTTTCTCAGTTTAAACATTTGATATGTTTTCCATTGTGAATAAAATATGGGTTTTATGCAAGTCATTGCATTCTATTTTTATGTGGATTTTACCCAGCAACCCAACTTTTTTAGAATTGGGGTTATATTTCCCTCAGGGAATCCAAGAAAATAATTTTATGGTACGAGTACAAAAATCCTATTTTCTTTCTTGTCCATTAAGGGACAAGACTAGGGTATGGGCAACAGCGAACAAAATGTTAACATGCCCATAAAAACACAGTAGATCTAGGGACTGTCTGTAGCTCATACAGCAGCCTGAAGGATCTTACACCTGAAGCTGGCATCAGATTAGATCTGAACATCCCACCTGGCAAAAACCTATATAGAACCTGTGAATGGAAGACCAGTCTTGCACATCCGAGAAAACACAGCCTGATGCCAAAGAGACACAGAGGTACTTACAGATCTAGCAGAGTGTACCTCTAAAAATCTTTAAGAGCATGAGTTTCAATCATCTGAACTACTTCAAAAATTATTTGAAAATAAATAAATAAATCCAGTAATTCACTATCTCTGCTCTACACATGCTCAGCTGCTCCTTTGCTGTTCAGATGACATCTTTAAGATTTACTGTTGCTGAAGGGGAATAAAGCAAAAAGGAACGACACTGACTGTGCTGAGGGGATACATATTAGGAAGGGAGAAAAAAAGCAATAGAAGTGAGAGAGCAAACTCTGCTGCCAGGGAGACACAGGTTAAACTTATAAGGATAGTGTCTTATCTGATCTGCCTGATAGTTTGTGCCTTCCCCCTCATCAGCAGCCTGTGAACTTCTGTACTGTAGAGCTTCTGTCAGCCTTCATCTCTAGATAAGCCAAGACATACAGTCAAGGCTGGAAATGTATATATTTTAATTACAGAAAGTGACCTATAGTTTTTGAAACCAAGGAGAGGGGGAGAGTTTCCAATAAGGAATGTGCCAGAGGACTGACTGCCATAGTGATCAAATCCGTACTGTCCCTGGTTAAGGTTTTAGTCAAGACAGGCCAATATGCAGGACCTGCCAAGAAAAACAGAGCTCTAGAAAGGGCTCTTGATTCCTTTATCCACCTTGCTTGTGTGAATAGGGAATCATTTGTTTGCATCAGTCTGCTGGCTGATAAAAAAAAATGATTCATCTATGGCCAGCCTCAGAGATAGGTTTGTTTATCAAATACTGAAAAGACTCAGCAACAGAGTCTCTTTGTCAGAGACTAAAGAGAATATGCAGGAAAAGGGGAGCACTCCGTGGCCTCTGTGGTCAAAATCAGCAATCACTACTGCTATTTAAAATCTAAAGTGTGGCGCAGTGAGTGAAGAAATTATGGGAAATAATCAAACATATAATAGTCAATCGAGAAATGTTCATTCAAACAAAGTGACGGTGATTTCCGCGTGAAGCAAAAAGTTCCATGTGGATAAACAAACGAATAGTGAACAATCCAAAACTGTGCTCCTGATCTGCTTACCAGAACCCGGTGGTATATGAGCGGTGTTATCATATAATGCCAGAGGTTGATGCGATCATCCACATGAACGAAATCCAGAGCCCAGTGTTATCATACAGTGTTGGAGATGGTTACGATATCACACATGAACGGAATCCCTCAACGAATGGAACAGGGTTCACAGGATGGATAGAGGTATACTAAAGGGATCATAGGGTGATGATCAGACGCTCACATGGAGGTATGGTTTCACAAAAACTTGTATCCTGGTGCAGCTGAAGAAGATGATCAAATCAACTGAAATCAACAGGTGACCTGGAGAAGACCAAAAAAGAAGGTTCTTCTTTTTTGGTCTTCTCCAGGTCACCTGTTGATTTCAGTTGATTTGATCATCTTCTTCAGCTGCACCAGGATACAAGTTTTTGTGAAACCATACCTCCATGTGAGCGTCTGATCATCACCCTATGATCCCTTTAGTATACCTCTATCCATCCTGTGAACCCTGTTCCATTCGTTGAGGGATTCCGTTCATGTGTGATATCGTAACCATCTCCAACACTGTATGATAACACTGGGCTCTGGATTTCGTTCATGTGGATGATCGCATCAACCTCTGGCATTATATGATAACACCGCTCATATACCACCGGGTTCTGGTAAGCAGATCAGGAGCACAGTTTTGGATTGTTCACTATTCGTTTGTTTATCCACATGGAACTTTTTGCTTCACGCGGAAATCACCGTCACTTTGTTTGAATGAACATTTCTCGATTGACTATTATATGTTTGATTATTTCCCATAATTTCTTCACTCACTGCGCCACACTTTAGATTTTATGTTTTACTAGTTTGCATATCAACAAACCGTGTTGGCTGCAACCTCTTTTATTTTTTTACTTTATTTCTAAAATAGCGCAGATATTTGGTTCCACCTTGCTTTCACTACTGCTATTTGACTGAGAAAAAAATCACCTTTGGATAAAGCAGAGGAGATGGCTATGCCCGACAGAGCTAAGAAGATTGCATATACTCTAGCAGAGGGCAATATTCCAGGCAATATTCCAGGCCATTACGAAAAGGCACCTCAGGAGGCAAACAGTGGGCAGCACCGGTACAGTTAGTGGTGCGTGAGCTGAAGCCACCTGGTTCAGGGCAACTATTCCGCATATGTCTAGAATTAGACATGTACCACAAAGCCGAGACAATATAGGTCAAAAGTACAAGGTAAAGCCTCCAGTACTCACAAACCCAACTGCTTGGAAGCAGGTGTAGGCTCAGGTGGCTAAAAAGGTGACCAGGTCATTGTAGGCATGCTCTAAGAATGGATGAAGGATCAGTGTTCCATGTGGCTCTTGCAAACCGAAGCAGCATCAGGAAGGTGCTTTCTCAGGGTTGAAGGGTGGGAAAATGCAGAGTGCAACACTCCGTTCAGCAGATAACATTATCCCCTTCTGCAGTGACCCTGACGGAAACATTAGTCAAGATAGCTCCCGATGCTCAGCCAAAAAGACCTACTCAACAAGCAAGACTTCAGGGTCAAGTGCTGAGGCAGTACAATGGCTCTAGACCCGGAAAGCGCTTCAGAAATAACTTATCAGTATGCGAAGGTCTGGAAAGACTCGAAATGCGGACCCCAGTGCCCGGAGGCAACATTCCAGGGTAAGAAAATAAATCGTTTTGCCTGCTGTACGTTGTCAGATAATCTACAATGCTGGTGCTTGAAATAGGTTCATCTTCCCCTTCACACTTGAGCCATTTAATACATAAAATCCTGCGCAAAGTGATGAGTTCTGATATTTATTGAATCCAAAAAGCTTACATCATAAGGTCTGCACATTCCAGGTTAGCCCACAGGGCCCAGTCCATCGGGGGCCTCATACAGCATTCTAAATGTCAAGCTGAAGAAAGGCTGGTCTCAATAGCTGCATATAGAGACCAGCTCAGAAGCAATAAAGTAGGAATCTTAAGTGAAGAAAAAAAAAAAAACTGAAAAAAGCTAGCAAAAAAGGTTAGGCTTTTCTCAGCAGAGCTGTGAATAAAATATCCATCCACTTAGAACACTGGCACAAAAAAAATTGAGGCATGCTGGGAATAGGAGGGTGATCTTGGGGTTGCCTACCATTTTTATTTTGTTTTTTTTGCCAATCCTCTTGTAGGCAGCAGTATAACCCAACAACACAAGACTAGCTCTGTTACTCGACAGACAAGAAAGAAAGGGGAATTATAGTACAAATACATTTTTTTCACAAACACTCAAATTATTGTGTTCACCAATTGTTTGGGTAAAAGGATACAGTTTTCATCACCCTGCGGGTTACGTGGAGGTCCAGGCATATTCAATAGTACCAGTTTAGCATCATGAGATTTATTGACAATGACCTCATTTAGTTTTACTGCTGTGTGCATACGCCGTACATTAGACTGATCCCTAAGGAATAGAAATTTTATCAGTAAAGACCATATTAAGCTACTGTTGAAAGCAATAGAAGGTTATTTTGTAAACATTAGTATGCAGAGACTCACGGGCGCATGCTGAGCAAATCCTGAAAGCTGGGCATTGCATTGCTTTGGGCTATACGCAGGGCTTGATGTTTATCCTTGGTCCATGTCATGTGTACTCTTGCTGGAACAGCATCTGTTTCCTCATCGTCATCAGAGCCAACGCTAGTCAGCCGCAGCATGGAGTTTCTGTCTTTCACTAGCTGAGCCTGAGCAGAGAAAAGAGCAGGGCAGAACGTAGATTCACCAAACTTCTTTCCAGCACACAAACTCCTTACGCTTTGCCATTCTCAGTAAATCATCATAACAATATACATTATAATTAATCCTGCCACTGTTTCATTTATATAATAAAAGACTAAAGACCACCTGTTTTTTTTTTTTCACAGTATTGTATAGTATAAAAAGTAGGGGAATCTCCCCAGCAGGAACCGTGCCACACACATCATACCCCTAACAGCCTTCAAGGTGCATGGCCAACAATGGAACTATATGCAACATTGAAAACCTGATGGAAGAGGTCCACGTCCTTCCTTACTGAAATGTTTGGCTGGAGCTACAATTTAAGCTAGCTTATAACAGGGTGAGGCCAATGGGCATGATCTGCTTAATTATCATTTATTTCTTAGATGGGTGCATACACGTACACAAATACACTAAGGGGTCGCTTTACTAAAGGCAAAAAGACTGTGAACTTTGCAAAGTGCAGTTGCTCCAGAACTTAGTAAATGAGGTAAAGCTTCACTTTACAAAAAGTACTCAATCACATGCAAGAAAAAAAAAAATAATAATTTTCTTGCACATGATTGCATGATGGAAGTTAGCAGTGCTTTTGCTCATGTACTAAGTTCTGGAGCAACTGCACTTGCAAAGTGCACAGTCTACCTTAAGTAAATCAACCCCTAAGTGTACATACATGACTACAGGTTGACAGTTTTATGATGGGGAAAAAGTTAAATAAAAACAAAGTGATTTGTAATATTATTCAAAGGAATTAGGGCTAGCTGTAGGGAATCCCTCCTTTCGAGCCAAACTTTATCTTGGTTTCATCTTCAATGCATGTACCCTCCTGGAACCTTATCACATATGCTTTGCTTATTGCACAAGTGTACATGCTTGTGTTATTTCAGTTATTAAGGAATGAATACACATGTACAAAAAAGGAACACGATGTTAGCTGTAGTGAATAGAACATATAGATGGGGCTGGGAGCTGAACAGAATTAACCGTTGATTTTTTTTTTCCTAAAAATGATCTTCTCGGCACCTTACTGCCAAGAGGCAGATAGAGGTGGTCTATACTGCATTTGAGCATTTTGTTGCCAACCCTGAGTTAAAAAGGTACAAAAATTAATAGTTAGAGCCTCATTTCAGAAAAAGAAACAAAATGTCCCACTATTGAGTGTTATTAGTATAGAAGGCTTCTGAAACAAAAAGAAAACTTTTTGGCTTATTACTCACTGTAATGTAATTTATACTAAGAGTATCTTAATTTTATTTTGCCAGACTGACTGTTGGCACCCAGATGCTAAAAACGTTGTGTGCAATGTTTGGATATTTAATTTCACCCCAATTCATTTCCCCAAGTCACAGTGGTGGAGGTATCATATTAAGGCTACTTTCTCACTGAGGCGCTTTACAGGTGTTTTAGCGCTAAAAATAGCGCCTGTAAAGCACCTCTCCTGTCACTCCAGTGTGAAAGCCCAAGTGCTGTGCGCTTGCGGGACGTTAAAAAAAGTCCTGCAAGCAGCATCTTTGTGGCGCTTTAGGAGCGGTATATACACCGCTCCTAATGCACCCCTGCCCATTGAAATCAATGGGCAGCACTGCTGAAGCGCCTGCAAAGCGATTTGGCAGCGGTGGTACACGGGAGCTATTAACCCCTTCA
Organism: Lithobates sylvaticus; assembly: GCA_028564925.1. NCBI lineage: Eukaryota > Metazoa > Chordata > Amphibia > Anura > Ranidae > Lithobates > Lithobates sylvaticus. Next base: position 266,399,152 of record CM053026.1, read on the forward strand.
TCGGCCGCTAGCAAAAAAAACAAAAAACTGAGCCATATTGGGAATAGGAGGGTGATTTTGGGCTTGCCTACCGTATTTTTTTTTTTTTTTTGCCAATCCTCTTGTAGGCAGCAGTATAACAGCAGTATAAGCACCCCACTAGCGGCCAAAAATTTTCACTAAAACCAGGGTAAACCACATCTAAGTATAGCGGTGCTTTAACGCCGACGCCCCCACTGCCTCAGTGTGAAAGTGCCCTTAAGGAAGAGTTTGGTCAAAGATGGATTAAGGCAAAATTGTACTCCAAGGCCAGCCATACACGGTTCAAATCTCAGCCGGTACCTGCTGATTCGAACCGTTAATGGGCAGGCTGAATGTACCAATTGATCAATCAACTTGGGTACAACCAGTCTGCTATAGCTGCTAGCCATAATCACTGTCTTCTCCTGGCTGGGACAGTTTCCCCCTCCCGCCCCCGCCAGGAGAAGACAATCGCAAATTCCCCTTTCAGCACTGTCTGTGTTGATGGGGGGAATCATGCAAATTTCTTTCCTGCAACCTGTGGTTGCAGGAAAGAAATTTGCACAGTGTATGGCCGGCCTAAGCAAGGTAACAGTTTTACCCTCCCGTCCCTTCAATTGACATTGATCAGGATTTAAAATAGGCACAGAGAAGGTTTTCATTGCCTGTACAGGCACACTCCCATTTTTTTTTTTTATATATTCTTTATTTTCACAATTTTCTTCATATACAAAATTCATCACATTTATAATGAAGTATTTAGACAAATACATCTATTCAAATTCGAATTACATTTTTCCTCCCCCCCCCCCCCCCCCCCCCCTAATAGAAAAAAAAAAAAAAAAAAACCCCTACCCCGTCTCGCTCACCCTCCCCCGTTCCCCACAGTATTTCCTTCCATTATCCTAAAATATTGTTCTGTTTCCCTGAACTCAATCCATTGTTGCCATATCCTCTGATATTTTTCTTCTAGATTCTCTAAGGTGTATAGCGAGAGTTCTATTATTCTTGTCCTCTCCACCCTCTCTACCCACTCTTTCATTGAGGGTGTCTCCTGAAGTTTCCAGTAGCAGGGGATTAGGGCTTTGGCTGCATTTAATAGATAGGGGATGAGGTTCCTAGAGTGTCTTCCCTCTCCACTCTCTGTATCATGGAATAAACATACCCATGGGAGCTTCTTCAACCTTACTTGTGTTATTTTAAAAATTATTTCTATTATTTGCTCCCAATATTCCTTTATTTTCGGGCAGTACCACCACAGGTGTGAGAAAGAACCCACTACCTCGCACCCTCGCCAACAATTAGGAGAAATATCTCCGTTGTAGGCGTTCGCTCCTTGAGGAGTTACATACCACCTAGCTAGGAGTTTATAGGACATTTCTACTGAATGTATATCTTTTGCTGTTGAGAAAACCCGTCCTAAGATCTTGGTCTTCTGATCCTCGCTATTTAGTGGGCCGATCTCACTTTCCCATTTGCCTAAATACGGGGGATATTCGCGATCCGCCGCTCGCAACAAAAATTTTGTACGTCTTTGAGATTCTTTTCTCGCGGTTGTTGGGGGAATCCATTAATTTTTCTAAGGGCCTAAATTCTATCCTACCCCGTAGGGGTTTTGGGAGTGTCTGTGTGAAGTGTTGAATTTGGGTGTAGCGCCATTTGTCTAGTGTTCTATGTCCCCATTTCGTGATAATCTCATTGTAAGTGCTAATTCTATTCCCTTCCATCACATCTATCAACCTTAAATTCTCTTTATTGGACCATCTACTAAAATATATGAACTCCTCCTTACCTGGAGGAAAGAAATTTGTGTCTAATAATGGAATTACCGTATATACTCGAGTATAAGCCGAGTTTTTCAGCACATTTTTTTGTGCTGAAAGTGCCCCCCTCGGCTTATACTCGAGTCAAGCACTATTCTGCAGCAAAAAAAAAAAAAAAAATTCCGACCCGACTTTGGGGCCACGTATCTCGGGGCCACTTGGGTCTAGGGATCCCAAATTTAGTGTGCCAACCCAGTGGACCTAGCACTATAACATATCCAAATATGGGGTTCCTATCACTAAGTGGCCCCGAGATACGGGGCCCCAAAGTCGGTTCGGAAAATGTCATTCTCTGCTGCAGAAAAGTGCTTGACATTTTCTGACCCGAATTTGGGGCCCCATATCTCGGGGACACTTAGAGCTAGGAACCCCAAATTTGGCATTCAAACCCAGTTGAACTAGCACTACAACATATCCAAAGATGGGGTTCCTAGCACTAGGTGGCCCCGAGATACAGGGCCCCAAAGTCGGTTCAGAAAATGTCATTCTCTGCTGCAGAAAAGTGCTTGAGATTTTCTGACCCGAATTTGGGGCCCCGTATCTCGGGACACTTGGTGCTAGGAACCCCAAATGTTGTATTCCAACCCAGTGGAATTAGCGCTACAACATATCTAAAGATGGCGTTCCTAGCACTAAGTGACCCCGAGATACAGGGCCCCAAATCGGTCCACTGTGTCCATCTGCATGGGCACAGTGAGGCTGCAAATGGGCATCGTTGACCCTCTTTTCCACTTACAGTAGCTGCGCATTTCTCACCCTAGGCTTATACTCGAGTCAATACGTTTTCCCAGTTGTTTGTGGTAAAATTAGGTGCCTCGGCTTATATTCGGGTCGGCCTATACTCGAGTATATACGGTAGTGGGGAATTGTAATCCCAATTGTGCCTTTTGTGGATAGCATCCCAAATTTTTAGTGAGTGCCTTGTGAGTGCTGTTGTATTTAGTGCTAAGTGTCTATAGTGAGGGGGTATCCATATAATTTCTCCTAATCTTGTTCTGCTTAACTTTCTTTCGAGTTCCACCCAACTTTTATCCTCATAATTGTGGCTCCAGTCTATTATTCTAGCGATTGCAACCGCTTCGTAATACTTTTTGAAGTCCGGGGCAGCAAGCCCCCCTCTTCCTTTTTCTCTTACTAATGTATCGAATGCAATACGCGCCCGTTTACCCGCCCAGATGAATTTTGTTATTATTGACTTTATTTTCTTCAGGTATGACTGCGGGAGAGAAATTGGAATCATTTGGCAGGTATAAATGAATAAGGGGAGAGTGAACATCTTGACCGCGTTTATCTTTCCCATCCACGAGAGGACTTTATATTGCATTCCTCTAAGTTGCTTTTTGATTTTATTGATCAGCGGGATATAGTTGTGGTTAAAGAGGTTATCTACTTGAGACGTTAATTTTATTCCCAAATAGTTGAGCTCTTTTCTGCACCATTTAAATTGGAATCTAGATTGTATGGCGCTCTGTTCTTGTATTGGTAGGGTTAGATTTAATATCTCGGATTTAGACATGTTCACTTTAAAGTTCGACAGTTTCCCATATTGTTTTAATTCTTTCATAGCCATTGGGATAGATATTCTGGGGTTGGAGATATGAAGCAACAGGTCATCCGCAAACGCCGATACCTTATACTCCCTTTCTCCAGCTCGGATTCCCCGGATGTCAGGATTCTTGCGGATCGCTGACAATAGGGGTTCTAGGGTAATTATAAATAAAAGAGGGGAAAGTGGGCACCCCTGTCTTGTCCCATTAAACAAGTCGAGGGGAGAAGACAGGGTCCCATTGACTCTTATTTTTGTTGTCGGATGCTGATAGAGGGCCCCGATCCATTTCATCATCCTATCGCACAGTCCCATATAATTCAATGTTTCCAGCAAGAATACCCAGTTGACCCGGTCAAAGGCCTTTTCGGCATCAATTGACATTAGGACTGAAGGCGCCCCTCTTCTGACGGCTTCTTGAATCAGCATTATTGCTTTCAAAGAGTTATCTCTACCTTCCCTCCCCTGCACAAACCCAGCTTGGTCGTTATGTATCCATTCTGGCAGATATAACTTCAATCTTTCGGCGATTATTTTTGCAAATAGCTTTATGTCCGAGTTTAATAAGGAGATTGGCCTATAGCTTTCTACTGCCGTCGGGTCTTTCCCCTCCTTTAAGATCAGAGTAATATGTGCCAGTAATGTCTCATCTCTGAATTTCTCACTTATCCCTATTGCATTAAAATATTTGCATAGTCTAGGTGCTAACTGCTTGGAGAACTTTTTATAATATATAATAGAGAACCCGTCCGGACCCGGGCTACCTCCTGGGGCTGTATTGGCTATTGCTCTTTCTACTTCTTCTACCGATATCGGTACTCCAAGTGCCTCCATTTCTTCCATTTTACCCTTTGGGAAGTCTATGTGTCGAAGGTATTCCCTAATTTCCTCCCGCCGTTTCCCTTCGTTTTGTTTGTGTTCAATATTGTATAAAGTACTGTAGTATTTATGGAATGTATTTGCTATTTCCGGGGATGATATCAAGATCTCGCCGTTTGCGTCTCTAATCTTCTCTATGAACGTCCTGTTCTTTTTTTCCTTGACCCTATTGGCCAACCATTTACCTGCTCTATTCCCCCACTGATATCTCTCTCTCTTTAAAATATGAATTGCGGCGATCCTCTCTTGCTCAACGTATTCTGCTAGCTCTCTTTTTTTGGCAATCAGGTCTTGTTTCTCCGGGATTCCTTTCGGTCTTGTTTTCTGCTCTAGCTCATGTATATCCTTATATAACTCCTTTTTCCTTTTTACCCTTGCTTTTTTTTTCCCTGCTCCGATGCCTATTAAGCTTCCCCTTATCACCGCTTTATGAGTTTCCCAAACTGTTGAGGCCGAGACCTCTGGTGACTCATTTAAAGTGAAGAAGGTTTCTAATTCGAGTTCTATCTTACTAATTGACTCTTGGTCTTGCAACAATGTAACATTGAGTTTCCAGTTTGTTCCAGGTCCACAGTCCCCCTTTATATCCAGGTGGATTTTCACTGGGGCATGATCAGATAAAGTCATTGTTTTTATTTCTGCTTTCCTGAGTAGCGGGACCAGCTGATGTTCTATAAAGATGTAGTCTATCCTGGAGAAGGAACTGTGGACCTGGGAGAAACAGGTATAGTCTCTGTCTTTTGGATGTAATATTCTCCAAGTATCTTGTAACTGCCAATTACCCAATGCTTTAATGACTTTTTTCTTCCTTTGTTCTGTAGCTTGGGACCTACCTACTGAGGTGTCTAATTTTGGGTCTATGCTCCAGTTAAGGTCCCCTGCCAGAATAAGTTTACCTTCTTTAAACCCCTCGAGTTTGCTTAATACTCTCCTGAGGAATTTATCCGGGTTTTTGTTTGGTGCGTAAACATTTACAATTGTACATTTCGTATTGTGTAACATACCTTCTATACATAAGTATCTTCCCTCTGGGTCCACAAGACGCTCCTCCAGCTTAAATTTCATTAACCTACTAAAACCGATTGCTATACCTCTCGAGTAAGGCGATGAGGAATCCGCATAATACCATAGTGGAAAATGAAACGAATTTAATCTAATACCTGAACTGTAGGTTATATGTGTCTCCTGTAGGCATACAATGCCTGCCTCCAGGAAGAGAAGTTCGTCATTTACCCTATGCCTTTTTTTTTTTGAATTTAGCCCCCTTACATTATATGTAATGAAATTTATCCCCTCCATATTAGTTTTTTAGAGAGGTGGCCTATAGCGCGTTTTGTGGAGCCAGGGACAATTTCTGTACTGTGTCGGCGGTGGGTGAGCGAGACCCCCCCAAAAAAAAAAAAAAAGAAGAAAAAAAAACCCCCAAACATAACCCCCCCTCCTCCCCTCCCCCCCCCTTCTGAAACGATACACCCTGACGGGTTGGACAGAACTCCCCATAATCGTTTGATGTATGGATCCGGCTGACTCTTCCATAGTGTCGCCTACATTCCATCTTCTCCCTAGGGCTCATTCCGTGGCTATGTATGCCCTCCCCGTCACCCCCCCCCCCCCACTCCCCCCTACTCCACCTCCCTCTCTCTCCCCCCCGCCCTTCATATTTCATCTTTAGATTACTGTTTTCTTTACTTAAGTCCCACCGACCTCTAATGGATCCTCAACTTCCTCTCTCCCCCCGGCTCTCCCCCTCCCGTCACCCCTCCCAGGCCGTTCGTGTTGGGGGGGCCAGATACCCTCCTCTACTCCCCACTCCAACATGGTTGGGGGTGGATCAATTCCTAGGCGTTCACAAAACCCTCCCACTTCCTCCGGGAAGCGCAGGACCGCAGATCGTCCATCCCTTTTCCCCACTAGACATGCTGGGAACCCCCACTGGTAGGGGATCTCCGCTATCCTTAACGATGAGGTCAGGGGTTTAAGTCGCCACCTTCTTCTCAGCGTCTCAGGGGCAAGGTCTGCATAGATCTGGAGCTCTGCTCCCCCAAACGGAACCCCTTTGAGTGTTCTAATCTTGCTCATAATCCGGGTCTTCTCTTCCGGATAGTGGAACCTTATTATTACGTCCCTCGGGGCGTCTGGACTTCCTCTCGGGGCTCGCCCCAACCTATGTATTCTATCTATTTTCAAAGTATCTGTGGCTTCTCTGTCTAAGAAGGGATTAAATAGTTGCTGTGCAATATTTCTCAATTCCGTGTTGCCATATAACTCAGGGAGACCTTTTATACGGAGATTCTTCCTTCTGCTTCGATTCTCTTGGTCCTCTAACTTATATAGCAACAACCTATTAGATCTCTGGAGGGTATTCATCTGTTCTACTATTTCTGCTAGCTTTTGGTCATAGATCTCTAACCTATCTTCCACCTCTTCTACTCTCCCCAGGACTAATCCTATATCTCCCCTCAGGGCTGCGATTTCCCCTTTCAGAGATGTTTCTAAGTTTAAAAACATCTCTGAAAGCATCTCTCTAATTTGTGGCATCCCCTCTTGGGGTGTGGACCGCGTGGTTCTACCTGTCTCCATGTCTCCTCCCTCCGCTCCCCTCTCCACCTCTCTAGTCTGAATTTCCTCTTGTCCTAGGGTTGGGTTTAGTGGGGTTTTATCATCTGCCTTCGGTCCGGATATTTTTACTCCATTTGCCTTCCCTCCTTTGCTTTCATCTGGGCCCCTCTGCCTGTTTAAGCCTGATCTTAGGGGTGCTCCTCCTTGACTCAATCTAAGGCCCCCCTGTCCCTCCTCCGTCGTGCTTGTATTAGTGGCCATATATCTCTGGATACCTCCCGGGCTTTGAGTTGGTGGTATGGGTTTGCCAGTTTTGCTTGTTTTACCCCTCATACTCATTGCCGTCCTTGTTTTCTGCTTAGGGTGGTTACGAGGTCCTATACTTCCTCTTGTATTCCCCTTACTGTCACCTCTTTCTTTGCTAATCTGGGTTTGCCTGGGGGGATGCGGGGTACGGGGTATATTTTGAATAGATTACTTCGATCAAGATCCAATCAGATGTAATAACATTACATTCCCTTTACCCACGTCTTACCCCCACTTTTACCCCACCTAGGGTAAATTTATACTATACACCAGAATACAAAAGGACACCCAGCGGGAAGATTAACCACAAAGGGCAGGCAACAAACACAAAAGAAAAAGCAACTTTTGTCAGATGGCTTAATATGTCTCTTGCCCTTGTCTCTTGGACCTACTTTCCACAGGGGGGAGAAAAAAAAAGAAAAAAGGGGGCAGAAAAAAAAAAAAAAAAAGGGGAGAGTAAGTAGAGTATGGGGGCAGAAGCCAATGTCAGAAAGAACCTGTGCGGACTGGAGGGGCTTGAAAAAAAAAAAAAAAAAAAAAGGGGGGTACAGGCGGGTCAAGCAAGCAAGATGGAAGGCACGGCCCCTGCTTTGATGGAGGTTTTCCAGACAGTCCGTGGTCACTGTACCCGCTCTCTTGGCTCTGGATTAGGGGTTTCTTGGGAGTCAACCCTTGGGGTCTGTACTTACACCCCAGGGTGACCCTCTCTAATGTCTCTCAAGAATGTTTTCCTTTCGGGGTTCCTGGTCCTGGTGTGCTCTAGTACTTTAGGTGGCGGGGGGAGGACACAGCTAAGGTAATGCCGGGGTTATCCTGGGGTCTCAGGGGGCTGTTCCTTTCGATTTCCGGCAATCCATCCCTCGGCACCCCGCTCCTCTTGATATATCTCCTCCTAGGGCCCCTACTCCAATCCCTCTTGTTGTAAGGCCACTCTTGTGTTAAGGAAATCCCAGTCCATTAAGGTAAAATATGATTGTCTGTGGAAAGTTCCCCTCCTGGGACGCTAAGCTCTTCCTGCCCCCGGTAGATAAATTAATGTAAAGGTTAGCTAGTGTCCGTCTTTGAATTATGCTGAATTGTGCTGTCCCACTGGGGTTTTTTTTTTTTTTTTTTTTTTAGAAATAGGGGTATCTTTGTTCTGATTATTGTAATGCTCCCCCTGAGTCCGTCCCCCTGCGTCGTTCCCATCAACGGGGGTTTAAAATGAACTGGCTGGCCGGCGGTAGGGGGGGGGGCGGGGGGGCCCATGCAGCGTCCCTACTATTCTTGTCGGAATAGGGGCTATCCACTTTGCTGGGTCTGGGTCTGCAATATTTGACCTGTGTTCCTATGCTCACCGCACCCCTAACAAGGGGGGTTGTGCAGCGCGGATATTCTTCTGCTGTCGTGGAAAGCCATATGCCTATTCATGTCTCCCAGGGGGGTGCTTCTCTGGTGGGGCATATATCAGGAGAACAAAATTTGTCACTGGCCCAAGAGCCACTCACCGCTCCTGGCATCAGATAGGGGGGTCGGGGTTCAGTCCATCCACTGTGGGTTCGTACCCACGCTCTCTGGTGCTTCCTGAACTTCTGGCGGGGATCTGCGTTCTTGCAGGGGTCAGGTCCGGCTTGGTACAGCTGCAACTGGGGCTACTCCGGCTACTCCGGCAGGTACCTGATGCCGTGGATGTCGTGGCCACTGCCTGAGGGTTCTGGTGTCCTCCGGTGTGCCGAGGGAGAGCCCGCAACAAGCGGGTGGGGGGGGTCCCTCAGTGCGGTCGGTGGGCTGGTGGCGGGCAGGTCAGCCCCGTTCCTCCCCGGTCATCTCCGCGCATAAGTTGTAGTGCCTGGGATGGCGGGGAGCCGAAGCCGAATCTTCAGCGTGGCAGGGCGGGAGCGGGTGCGAGCAGGTGCGGGCTTCAGGCGAGCCGCATACACGCTATCACGTCATGACGCCTCCACCCCCACAAGATGTCTAAGCCATCAGCTGTCAACCTTAAACTACCTTCAGGCACACTCCCATTAGACAATAACAGCCTATAAGTGTGTCCTCCCTTGTGAAGTGACAGGGATGTACACTGCTGTGACCAACTGAACTATCCTTTGGGTTTACTGCAGGAGCATGAAAATTAGAAATCGAATCCTTGGACATGCACCTGGCCCAATGCTCCTGCCTAGGATGCCGTGTGAATCATCTGGCTCTGGAAAAAACACTTACCTCCCGTTCCCTGTCTGTCTTTGAAAGGCGCATTTGCCTCAACATCTGTGATCTTTGCTCCATCATAAGTGTGCGCTCATAGGTATAGGCAGAAATATCACTGTCATGCTGTAAGAGACAAATTGATAGCTCAGATTAATTGATTTATGTCCTCTATACTATGCTACCTTAGCACTAGGTCAGTAAAGCAAGAAAAAGGCTTCTATTAAAAAAGAGAAAGCACCAACAAAACACTGATTGGAAAGATAAAATCGTGATAAAATCACTAATATATATATATATATATATATATATATATATATATATATATATATATATATATATATATAATTTATCTTTTTGGTTTATTAATGTGAAGAGAAGGATAAACACCTTAAACGGAGATGTGTTTACTGAACATGTAATGGATCCAAAAATCCCTTTACCAGTTCACCAGGATAAAGATAACCAACATACTTGTTCTTAAATGAAAAAATGGTTATAATCAACTTTTTCATTGATATACACTGTTTAAAGTGGCAGCCGGTGAACTTTATTAGTTTAGATTGTTATAGGGGTGAACGTTGGTTATATACACATTCATCCACACATTGGTGGTTACATTGGCGCAGGGGTGGTATGACATTTTAGTAGCGGCAATTTAGATTACCAAACAACCAGATACTTGTTCTTACTAGGACATTAATTAAAATGTATGTAAAGCCAAATCACTAAAATCTCATAAAAAGCTTTATCATGGTAATATAATTTCAATAGTAATTTTAAATTTAAAAAAATCTGCAGCTTCCATTAAAATAAAACCTAGTTATCCTGCCATGTATATCCTTGTTTAGGCACTTCCTGTTCTGGTTACAATGCTCTGTCCCCTCTCCCAATTGCCCTGAGAACTGCCATGAAGGCATCCCTGGAGTGCATGCATGTTCAAATAAAGTGAGTGCAAAGAGGCTGCAGGTGGTCAGCAGTACAAGATACAAAAAACGTTAAAAAAATATTAAAAACAAGTATTTTGTAAAAAAAATAAAATTAAATGCAATGATATTTATGATACATTGTGCTTTAACAAACAAAATGCCATAGTTAGGCTTTACACCTACTTTACCACGTCTAACTTCTTGCCACCCCTTTTGAGGTACCAGAAGTGCAAAAAAAAAAAAGTCTTATGCTTTTCAGCAATGAGCTGGTGTTTTTTTTTTTTAATCAGGTATAAGTTTATTGAAGAAAGTCAACAAACCACAGGACAATAACAAAGGACTTTCAGAGAGTCCATACACATTATAACGTATCATCCAAAAAGAAGTATAAAAGTCACATCTGATTACATTTAGCAGTACAGAATAGCTATAGTCATTTAGCTTACATACACTAGAACAAAAAAAAGGAACATGGTCTTATAAAGCATATCCATGTCATCTACCCTTCCATCACCCCACTAGATAATTCTCCAGTAATATCAATGTACCTACATGATCTACCGACACATCACAGTAATAACCTATCCATTATTAAGTCAACTGGAGATAGGCCTGGCACAGACAACCAATTCCCCCAGACTCTTTCAAACTTATGTGGATTACCTCTATGCGCATATATCAATTTTTCATATCCAAGTACTGTGCCCATTTGGTCTAGTCACATCTGCAGCTTTGTTACCGTTTTGGAGAACAAATGCAGTAGAATGAGTCTGCAGGCCTGAAACAGAGCCCTTCTAGCTGCTTCCCTAAGGTAATTATCCTGTATCAGGTCTTCCAGTATGCCAAAAGGGCATGGTCTAGTGTTCAGAGGTATATTAGTAGAGAGAGCACTACTAAACGTTCTCAATATTGATTCCCAGTATGTGAAGTTTTGGACAACGCCACAATAAATGTATAAGATCTCCAGTGTCCCTACAGCATATTGGGCATGCAGGGTCTGGATGAAGACGCATGGTGTGCAGCTTAACTGGGGTGCGGTGTACTCGCAATAAAATGTATAATTGAGACAGTCTATTTGATGCATTCATAGATCATAAACATACCGCCTCTAAGGCTTTCTCCAAGTGATCACTCAAAATATCGCCTATATATCTCTTTCCCACCTCATCATAGCAGAGTTGAGATATTGCTCCAGGTAGTCAGTCAAGAGCATAGCATAACTCTTGGAGATGAGGCCCTTAGTAGATGGTGAGGATTGCATCATGTGAAAAATTGGTGTTGGGGACATTACCGCATTCTCTAGTGAATATTCGGCTCTAATAGCATGCTGCAGCTGAAGGTAATAAAAATGCTTGTTTTGTGTGACCCCATATTTAGTCTGGAGCTGAGCAAAGGACATCAACTTGCCATTCTCAAAAACGTGTGAGAGATGTGTAATTCCCAACGCTCCCCACCTAGCCCATATGTTTGATTTTGGCCAATTCAGGGTACATCTGATTATTCAAAATAGGACTATAATATGTGTAGCCTGAAACCTGTTGCAGTTGCTTAACCTTCAACCAGATTTTGTGTGTAAGCCTATATGTAGGATATTGCCTGTTGGGCTTAGAAAATAGTTGCGCTTATAGTCCTTCAGCCAGAGTTCCAGCTCTACAAAAGTTCATCATCATAAATAACGTGGAATCCCCAATCTCCTCTTAAGAGCGGGTATCCAGAGCCATACTCCACTAGATGCGGAGAGGCTAAATAGTAAAGCCATGGGTTAGGGAAAGCTAAGCCCCCCCATCCTTTGCCCTTTGCAATTTCTCCAGCTTGATCCTAGCTACCCTTCCATAACATGGAGCGAAATCTAGAATTGACCACTCTGACTATACGTTATTAGGATAACTACCGGGGGGGTGGGGGGTTGTGAAGAAAATATAGCAGCTGAGGCATCATTATCATCTTAACCAGATTTGCTGTGCCTGCCATCAATAGCCACAGTTTGGACCAAACCTTCACCCTGTCTTGAAATCTAGAGAGGAGGGGTAAAATATTTAGCTTGCAATTTTCTGTTAAAGCCTCTGGAGATAATAATCCCAAGATATTTAAATGCTGAGATAACCAGGACAGGACAAAATTATGCCAATTGGGGGTTAAGTGCAGAATCCATCTGCAACAGAGCCAATTTTGTCCAATTAATGGTAAGACTGGAGTATTTGCCCTAATCTTGTATAGCATGCATAACTTTATGTAAGGAGTGGTCAGAATCACCCAACAATAAGAACAGATTGTCGGCATATAAAATAATTTTCTCTTGCCTGGAGCCAAATCTAAATCCTACAATGGCATCATCAGCCCAAATACGGGTCGCCAAAGGCTCTATAGCCAAAGGAGCTGGTGGTTTGACTGATACCAGACCATGTGCTTATCAGCATACAAATGATGTCTCAAGAACATTAGCATAGCTCTTGTTTTTTGGGTCATTTTCTCTTAAAACGCCATAATGTGATATAAGTATAACAGGGACTGCATTTTAGCCAGCTCTCTTGTTATAGGTATAAAACCATAAGTGTTTAATTTGCCAGGCTTGTGTACCTGAGGGGAAAAGCCTTATTTTTTGTTTTACATTTTTACTGAAATTTCTCCCCCCCCCCCCCCCCTAATTTATATATACACTCACCATTTCTACCACCTCCACATCAGCTTGGATACGTAAATGGTAAAGGAATGTGGCCAAATCTTTCTTCATCTGAATGCTGTTGTCTTCCATTTGAGCCACTGTGAAAATACGCATCTTGCACTTCCGCCAAACCTGAATAGATTAGGCCATATAAGTACACACAAGAAAAAAAGAATAAATCATAGGATAAAAAGAGATTGCCATTATGAGCTGCTTCCAATATTTAGCTATATTTCTACAGCTTATTCCTTCATACACAGAATCAAAATAAAAAATAGTAAAACAAAGGAATAGGAAGTTATGCAAAGTAAAAAAAATAAAAAATAAAAAGTCAGAAATGAGAAAAAATTGAGAGGAAACTGTAGGGACAGGAAATGTATGTAAATGTACAGGACAGGAGACAGGGGTGATGCAAAATTTCTTTCACCTTGTGCTGCTTCAGGAGGAACGGCAACAGCATTAGCATTCCACCATCATGTACAATCCACCACACATCTATGTTCCCCTCTGGTAGAATATCCCGAGATCCAGGAAACAGAGACACATTCTTAGCCACAAGCAAGGCCAGGCGGGCAGCAGTGGTGACACGAACAGTAGCTGCAGGAGAAGAGAACAAGTTTAAAAAGGAGAAGAGACTGGGTTTTCAGGAGGCAAATTTATTCAGAAAAAAAAGCAAAAACATGTTAAAGGAGCAGTAACCAATTACACATTTGCATTTTAAACAGAAACCGATTGGAATAGTAAGTAGTGCTTACCAATGAATGTCTTCCATGCCCGAGAGTCATCGCTCTGTCTCCAGCCACTTGGCCAACCCATAATCACAGTGTTGTGTCTCATTCCTCCAAGACCACAGGACTGGATAAGGTGAGACAAACCCTCTCTTTTCTTCTGGGCTACAACCACCTGACAGAAGCCTTTCACTCGTTCTTGTTCCATCAGCTGCTTCAGTGCCTGCAGAAGAAGATGAGAATGTAGCTGAAGAGCCTTGTCATCTGGACTGTGTTTTATCCACCACTTCTGCTTTGGGTTATATTTAGAGGGTGAAACTTATTTGGGTACACACAGAGTTTCTATCTTGCTTATGAGTACCAACTGATCATTTAAAGGGTAACTCCAGACAACAGGCTAGTTATATATATATAAAAAAAAAAAAAACTGTGCAAAAGCATTTGAAATCCTGCATATGTCACTGCACCTGGATCCCTATGAGCACCCTATGTGTGTGGTGGGCATACCTGCTTCCCAAAGCCTGTGCTTTGTAACTTCCACTGTACTTGATGTATCACCAATCCGATACAAACAAACAAGGATTGATGGCTGTAAGGAACATCTTACTTCTGACACAGCAAGGCAAATACAGTGGATGTGTTTGAAAATATCTACATGCATAATTAACATTGTAAAGTGCTGCACAAAATGTTGGTGCTATATAAATCCTGTATAATAAAACAGCAGTAAGCATAAGGAGTTTCCAGATCACCACATTTTCAACAAAAACGAAAGAAGGAGTGGGGTGGACTAGGGCATTACAGGTACGCCTGGAAAAGCTGGCAGGCTTTATTTTTTTATGAATTCCAAGGTTTAAAGTTAACCTCTCAGCCATTTTTAAACAAATGAAACCAAACATTTTCATTAGAGTTTCAAACTGAATTAAATGTGGTCAAAGAGTGGTGAAACCCTCTTCTTTGAGTCCATCAAAGGACACAAGACATCATATACTGTCAGTTATACTACAGTAGGATTGGACACTGGCAAACAAAATGTTTTGTAGGCCGGCCTAATGAGAACCCCCCCTATTGCCAGAATGCCTCCGTTAGTAGCACGCAGTACCAAGAGCATGATCATAAACAAAGAAGAGTGGGTCCTCTGTGCCTCAAGGGACTTCCAAGAAAATGATTTTAAGGTTAGTACAATAATTCTATTTTATTTCTCGTCTGTTGGGGGACAAAAGGAAGACGTATACTGTTGAGATATACAAAAATAGTCCAACTGAGGGGTGGGCAACAGCAAGCAAACACTAACAGGCCAAACATGAACAAAACAGGAGGCTGCTGCCTTCAGTTCAAGAGCCCCTCAAAGAACCAACACTTGAAGCTGGTACCAGATGAGGCTAAACTCTACAAAATGTAGGAAAGGAAAGACCAGGTGGTAAGTTAGCATAGGAACTAAACATGATATCAGAAGAACTAGAGAATACTACTATTAAGGAATGACCCAACTTGGGAGAGAACCCCCGAAACATAGGCCATATCAGGAAACTGATGTACCTGATACACCTGAAGCATTAAAATAAAAAAAAATAAAAACATCCCAGCAGAAAAGGACTCACAGTCTAAAGCATGGTCAATAAGGAGACGGATTGTACACTGGCAAACAAAAAATTCTGTAGCCTGGCCTAGGATAACCCCTCCTATTCCAAGTGGGCCTCAGTTAGTAGCAGGCAGTACCAAGAGCATGATCATAAACATAAGCCATAGCAGGAAACTGATGTACCTGATCCACCTGAAGCATTCAAGAAAAATAAATAAATAAATCTCCCAGCAGAAAAAGGACTCGCAGCCAAGATCAGGGGTAGGCAACCTCGGCCCTCCAGCTGTGGTGAAACTACAAATCCCATCATGCCTCTGCCTCTAGGAGTCATGCCTGTGATTGTCAGGTTCTTGCAATGTCTCATGGGACTTGTAGTTTCAAAACAGCTGGAGGGCAGAGGTTGCCTACCCCTGACCTAGAGCATGGTCAATAAAAGGTGAAGAAACTCCTCTTCAAGAACTAAAAAGGATGTTCCCAATAATAGAGACCAGAATCTCCCTAGATTAACCACTTGACATCCGTGCTATATCCGAATGACGCCACAGCGCGGACATGAATTCCCGGGAGGCCGTCATAAGACGGCCTCCCCTGTGTGCGCATGCGGAGCGAGCTGTGATCACCCTGTCACTGAGACTCGGGGGATCACCGATCCGAGTAAGGGGCCGGTCCCGGCCTCTTACCATGTGATCAGCTGAACAGCTCAGTGATGGGGTTTTTTTTTCTTCTCACGCTGACAGTGGAGGAGAAAAAAAAAAAGCCGATCACCGGCTTATCTTAAAAGGGACATCAGTCCCGAAAAGGAAGAGGCAATTATGCCTCATTTATGCTCTAACAGTGCCCACAAGTGCCACCTATCAATGCCCACAAGTGCCACCTATCAATGCCCACCAGTGCCCCCTATCAATGCCCACCAGTGCCACCTATCAATGCCACCTAGAAGTTCTGCCTATCAGTGTAACTGATCAGTGCCCATCACTGCCACCCATCAGTGCCGCCTGATCAGCGTACATCAATGAAGGACAAAAATTACCTGTTTTTAAAATTGTATAACAAAAAAAATAAAAATGTTTTTTTTTTTTTTCCAAAATTCGGTCTTTTTACAATAAAAAAAAAAAAAAAAAAAAATCGGACAGGTGATCAAATATCAAAAAGAAAGCTCTATTTGGGGGGGGGGGGGGGGGGGGAGTGATAAAAAATTCATTTGGGTACAGTGTTGTATGACCGCACAATTGTCATTCAAAGTGCATCAGCACTGAAAGCTGAAAATTGGGCCGGATAGGAGGGGGGTTTAAGTACCCAGTAGGCAAGTGGTTAAAGAAGTCTCTAGACCACAACTTACTTTACCATAAGGGCCAAGAGAGAAAAGGGGGTGCATGTTTGGAAGGATTGCCAAGGCAGACATCCACCACACCAAGGAAAGGGCTATCAGGGAAGACCAAATGATTTGGTCAGAGGAATCTCCAAAGAGAATAACAGTGGTCTCTGAAGCCCCTTGCAAAACCATCAATCCCACAGAGTCAGCCTGCCAACTTGGGTTAGGTACATGAATGTTTCCTATACAAGCATTAGGCAGAAGATAAAAGTTAGATAAAAGTTAGATCTCCTCATCAAAAACTTAAAGGGAAAATACAGATCTGATAAGGCTGAGGACCAAGCTCACCTTTCTGTAAGAAGAAACAAGTGTCCCTGGAGTAAGCACCAAGAGAAACCTTCCCGAAAATAACATGTCCATCCTGAAACCTCAGAGTTCCAAGACTAGAGATGCTCCACAAATTCAACAATGCATCAGAATGGAGCAACCATTAGGAGTCTTTTCAGAAAGGCAAAGAATATTTGCCTGGGTAATAGCAACACAAGGGAAAGCCCCAGAAGGTACTTCCTCTTAAACTTGCAAATCTACCTATGTCCAGAAGTAAGCAGTCATAAAAAAAGGCCTCTCAAAAATTGCATTTGAAAGGCTCAGAGAAAGCAGCGTGAGATCACAACATTTCATCCAAGTCAGAATCCAAACTGTCTCTGATAAAGGTAT
The DNA here is from genome assembly GCA_028564925.1 of Lithobates sylvaticus. NCBI lineage: Eukaryota > Metazoa > Chordata > Amphibia > Anura > Ranidae > Lithobates > Lithobates sylvaticus. Next base: position 266,416,376 of record CM053026.1, read on the forward strand.
GACAATACTTCTAAATTGTCCAAATCAAATTTGACCCAGGAAAGATCCCATGATATAGGGAGACCTACCTGATCTGGAACTCCAGAATGCAGTGGAGAAGATGAGTGCCGTGTCATGAAACGATCTTCCTTAAGGTTTGGAGAGAAGTCCTTGTCAGCCCCAGAACTAGAAGGCTGATTCCTTAGTCCAGGAACAACCTGATGCTCAATGGCTGACAATATGGTCTGCTAACAAACCTGATCCACAGCATAAGAGGGAAAGGCTGAGTTTGGGAGAAACTGTAGAAAAGGGGGTGCCTCGGAGATTGTGCCTTTTAAAAACACGCCTCTCCTGTAACAGAGGTAGAGAACTCCCCGACCCAAAGGAAAGGGACATAAGGGCAAATGTGGTGTAAACTTTTCCACTGAAGAACCATATTTATTATAACTGTCTGCACTTCTGTTAGATAGATGAACTGCTAAATTGCTTAGTTAGTAAATCATTTGACTGATGTACACATGCATTGCAAAATAAGTAATACTGTAACCATACCTGCTCTGCGGCCAGAGCTTCTGCATAATTCTCCAGGTAATCCCCAATCAAAACAGACCCAACAAGAGTTAGGCCTTTCCCAGCTTTCAACTGCGATGCAAAGGAAAGGAGGTGTGGCTGCGATACATGAAGATCAGAATCCAGTTTTACCATAACAAGAAGCTGTGGCCTAGGTAGTAGGGAAAAAAAGACACGAATGATACAAGAAATCATACATACACATTATTAACATAAAATGGTTGGCTAGCATTACCTCCAGTTTTTAGTGTGTGGAGGTCCCTCTTCCAGTCTAAGTAAAGCAAAGCGGGCAGCACTCAGAGAAAGACCTCTGATCCCATCTCCCCATTCTTTTTCCGCTCTGTGCACATAAAGTAAGAGACAGACAACATCAGCTAAAAGTAAAAGCTGTACAGTAGAAATGCATTACAGGCAAAGATGCAGTCATGGCCAAAATTACTGGCACCCATGAACTTCGCCCATAAAATGTTTAGGCATTTTCATGTTTATTTCTTTTGTTTGTATTGGTACAAAAAGTGGAGAAACAAAAAGCCAAATCTGACACATTCCACGCAAAACTCCAAAAATGGACCAGACAAAAATGATTGGCACCCTCAATTTAATATTTGGTTGCACACCCCTTGGAAAAAATAACTGAAATCAATCACTTCCTGTAACCATCAATGAGTTTCTTATACCTCTCTACTGAAATTGTGGACCACTCTTCTTTCGCCAACTGCTCCAGATCTCTCAGATTGGAAGAGTTCCTTTTCCCAACTGCTGTTTTGAGATCTCTCCATAGGTGCTCTATGGGATTTAGATCTGGACTTGTTGCTGGCCAGTTCGGTACTCTCCAGCGCTTTGTCTTAAACCATTTCTGGGTGCTTTGGGTCACTGCCCTGCTGTAAGACCCATGACCTCTGATGGAGACCCAACTTTCTGACACTGGGCCCTACATAGCACCCCGGAATTCTTTGGTAGTCTTCAGATTTCATAATGCTCTGCACACGGTCAAAACATTGAGTGCTTGAAGCAGCAAAGCAACCCCAAAACATCAGTGAACCTCCACCATGTTGTACCGTAGGGACTGTATTATTTTCTTTAGAGGCCTCATTTCTTTATCTGAAAACAGAATGATGGGTTTTACCAAAAAGCTGTCATTTTTTTCGTCTGTCCACAGCACATTCTACCAAAATAATTTCGCCTTCCTCAGGTAAGTTTTGGCAAACTCTGTTAACTTTTTCTCTTTCCTCCACATCCAGAGAGATTAGTTACAGTGCCATAGGTTGTAAACTTCTTGACAATGATGCACACAGTGGACACAAGAACATTAGGATCTCTGAAGATTGACTTGTAACCTTGACATTTTCCCTGCTTTTCCACAATTTTTGTTCTCAAATCCTCAGACAATTCTTTGCTGCTCTTTCTCTTCTCCATGCTCCGTGTGGCACACAGACACACAACAGAAAGGTTGAGTCATTTTTCACCATTTTAACTGGGTGCTGGTGTGATTTCTAGATTGTCAGCACCAGTTAGTGCATACAGGTGAGGTTAATTACAAATTACAGGAGCATCACAAACTTGGAATGCAATTATTTCTTACAATTTTGAGAAGGTGCCAATAATTTTGTCCAGTCCATTTTTGGAGTTTTGCGTGGAATGTGTCAGATTTGGCTTTTTGTTTTTCCACTTTTTTTGTGCCATACCAATACAAACAAAAGAAATAAACATGACAATGCCTAAATATTTGTAATTGCAACAATTTTCTTGGCAAAGTGGTACATTATCTGACAGAAATGCAGGGGTGCCAATATTTTTGGCCATGACTGTATCAGTCTAAAGATAATGCATATCAAATTTGCTCACCCATGATATTCTATGTACTTGTAGATCATTCCAGCAATCACCATGGAAATGAGGGCATAATACCAAGATGATATGAACATTAAAGCTAAGCAAAGAGCCATCCCTAAGAATGATAATGTCCTGTAATGCAAACAAGCACAGAAGGCAACGGATTAACAAAAAATGGTATACATTAAAATGTGCATGTTAGGTTAAAAATTATTAAATTCTGCATACAAATAACTTATAAATATAAAAAAAAATATATGACTCAGTTACTCTTGCCATCAACCACATGATGCTGTTGGTTTCTGTTTCTAGTGCAGTCAATCCCAGCACAGGGTAGTTATTTTTGACAAGAATAACTAGTATGGACTTCAAGGTGTCAGCAGTGTCCTTCTTTAGGGTTATTAGGTATGGGTAAGGTCAGGGATTAAGGTGAAATTTTTGTGAGTTGTCAGAGTAAGTTTTTGGGTTACCATAAAGTGTTAAGCTTCAGGGTTGGGTTATTTGTTAAAGTGTATTTAAAGCAGCATTTTTTTAGTTTTGGATAAAGTAGGGCACATTGCTACATGTGCAGTGATACCTTTATTAAAATAGTACACCTAAAATCAGACAGTAAAATATAACACTCACAAGTGTGTTTACAGACTAACTGGGTTAGGCTGACAAAGTGAAAGTTTTTCTGCAAACATGTTCCCAGGGTGCCTTGCAAGCTGAGAGTGGCCTGCTATTGTTCCACAGTGGTGGCGTCCGATCCTTATAATGGCATTTCTGGAGCAGCCACAGTGTGATCCATCTTCCTGCTCATTAGCGGTGGCTGCACATGAGTAACACTGGACACACAGTATCATAGGACTCTGAAGCGGAGATACCTTACATGTGCGCCCTCTGTAAACACACTTCTGGAGTGCAAAATTGACTGTCTGTTTTTAGGTGTACCATCTTAATAAAAAGGTATCACTGCACTAAGTAGGTCTTTGCGCCTTTGTTTACCCTTTTTTGTTACAGAATGTCCTTTGGATTTCCAATCCAGTTTCAAGTGGCAGCAAAGGCACATGACAAGTGACAGCTTTCTTATGTTTAGCACAGTAGATACATAATATGATGTGATATTAAATCTTCCTTTACTTTGTTGCATTTGCAGTTTTTTATTTTCCAATAATTATTTGTTTTTGAAACAGCTTTAAGCCCTGGTTCACACTGATGCGATTTGGCATGCGATTAGACACATCAAATCACATGGCAAATCGGCACCTATTGCCCGCAATGAAACCGTACGAATCGGTGCGACGCCGCACCAATTCCCAAAAGTAGTTTCTGTACTACTTTTGCCGATTTCAGGTGCAATTTCAATAGACATCTGTGCAGGGAACCACACAGATGTGTCTGAATTCGTCGGACTGACATGCAGGAATTAAATCGTGCGAGTTCAGAAAAGTCAAACAGACAAAAACACAAGCATTTACAGTTTTTCCAATATAGATTTTTCATACACTGAAGGTTTATTTCATAGCTTGAGGAAGTCGTTTATAATTAGGTCAACAAGTGCTTGGGTTTATGTTTTTTTCCCATTCTTAGTACTGTATGTACATTTTTTTTAATTGCTGTATTTGCCCCTGCAGGTCAATTTCATCTCTCTGTTTGTACTTGTAACTGACATCACTGACAGAGAAAGTGAAAGGAAAGCCAAAATGTTAGATTTGTCACCAGGACAAGGAGGTGAAGGTTAGACTTCCATTGACTTTAATTCCACTTCAAGCATTAGTTTAGAGATTCCCTCGGTTCATATGAGGGAAGAATTGGGTTTGTGAGGTGGACTAAGGTTTTATTCTTTTGGGTTATTCTATTATTATACCTATTTTTTCAGCCAAAACTCCCATACTCAGAACTACCCGAGTTCTCAGCATTAATTGTGAACTATGCATGGTAATGTCAATTCCTGTGAAGTTTTGCGATGTAAACTTTAAATAAGTAAATACCAAGCAAAAGTAAAATCAATATATATATTTTTTTAATTTGACAACTTAAAGTGGCTGTAAAGGCAGAAGGTTTTTTACCTTCATGCATACTATGTATGAAGGTAAAAAACCTTCTGTGTGCAGCTCCCCCTAATAGTCACCTGAGCCCCCTCTCGATCCAGCAATGTGCACAAAAGGCTCAGCTGTTCCAGGACTCCCTCTCCTCATTGGGTGAGACAGAAGTGGCCACCCATTGGCTTCAGCCAGTAAGCCAATGAGGAGAGACCGGGAGGTGGGGGGGGGGGGGTGCTGAGCCACGGCTCTATGTGTCTTATGGATGCATAAAGCAACGGCTCAGGAACAAGCATGCAGTGGTGCCCCCAGGGAAAGTGGCTTTCTCTGGGGGCACTGCTTGAGGGAGAGGAGCCAGGTGCGATGGCGGGGGACACAAAAAGAAGAGGATCCTGGCCTACTCTGTGCAAAACCTGTGCACAGAGCAGGCAAGTATAACAAGTTTGAAAAGAAGCTTTAATATCACTTTAAAATAAAACAAAATAAATTACCGGAGCCGTCAGTAGCAGCGGAGGCGATTGGGTCCTGTCACTTCCTTGGTATGGAGACGAGTGAGGCTAAGATGGCCCCCACCCGTCTCTATACCATAGCAGGGCGGAAGTGACGTCAAAACATCACTTCCACCCATACCTCTTAAAAGGAACATTTTTCTGTTGTCATTTTTTCAAATGACAATTTTTTTTTTTTTTGCATTTAAGTCCAAATATGAGATCTGAGGACTTTTTGACCCCAGATCTCATATTTAAGAGGACCTGTCCTGCTTTTTTCTATTACAAGGGATGTTTACATTCCTTGTAATAGGAATAAAAGTGACCCAATTTTTAATTTTTTTTTAAAAACAGTGTAAAAATAAATAAAATATCAAGTAAAATAAATAAGAAAAAAAAAAAAAACAATTTTTAAAGCGCCCTGTCCTGACGAGCTCGTGTGCAGAAGCAAACGCATACGTGAGTAGCGCCCGCATATGAAAACGGTGGTCAAACCACACATGTGATGTATCGCCGCGATCGGTGAAAAAAAGTATTGCAACGACCGCCATTTTATTCTCTAGGGTGTTAGAAAAAAAAACAATATATAATGTTTGGGGGTTCTAAGTAATTTTCTAGCAATAAAACCTGTTTTAAACATGTAAACACCTAAAATCCAAAGCTAGGCTGGTCTTAAAGTGGTTAATGCATAGAATGCATTAAGATAACAAAAAAAAAACTTTTTGCCTTTACAACCCCTTTAAAATCAAACAAAAAGGTTGAAAGATATGATGGTGAAACTTACCAGTGGTAATACTGGAAACGAGGCCGCCAGTTTGGAGAACGGAGAAGAGTCTGTAACCCACAAGCCAAGTTCACAAAAAGGTAGCACATCAGGAAAAACCTATGAATGAATGAATGAACAAGAGACTGAGGCTTCAGCATCTGTAAACTATACTGTATATTGTAACAGGCTTAATTCAAAAAAGCTTTTACACAAGTATAAGGCTCTTTCATTTTCAGCCATGCGACTGTTATTTTCAATTCTCATTGGACCCAGCTGAAGATAACTGTCACTTTTTAAAATGAAGTGTACAGATCCTGGGGTGATAGCTTGTGAGAAATGAGCCTAGTGTATGCAATTTGTTAAAGACAAAGAAAGATAAAGAAGCATCAGAATTAAAGGTTCTGTACTGTAAAATATGATCAGCTATTACTAAGAGATGTAGTTTATGCAAACCCTAAAAATGTACTTCCCTTATTTGTTCCATTTTGGCCTGATAAATATACAACTGAAAAGTGCTTTGTTATATCCGTTTAATAAAGGACAAAAATACCCATTGATCCTGCCAGAAATCCATTAACTTTGTACATTCTTTTCACTCACTGCACTAAAATATCAGGCAGTGTTATCAGCCCTGTAAAGCTCTCCCCTGTGAACTGCAGTACACCTTCCTCTATGTTATTGATATGAGAAGATTAGAAGGCATTCTGTATTCCTAACACACTAAAGAAGCCTTTCCAGTCTCAGGAAACCCCTACTAAAAATGACTAGACCTACAACACATGATACATTAGTGTGATGGTCAGTGGGAAGAATGCTCCTCACACTTTTGATCTTGGGAAGAATTACCCCCTTAGGCTGCTTTCACACTGGGGCGGTTTGCAGGCGCTATTGCACTAAAAATAGCGCCTGCAAACCGACCCGAAACAGCTGTTGCTGTGTCTCCAGTGTGAAAGCCCTGAGGGCTATCACACTGGAGCGGTGCGCTAGCAGGACGTAAAAAAAGTCCTGCTAGCTGCATCTTTGGAGCGGTGAAGGAGCGCTGTGTTCATCGCTCCTACCCATTGAACTCAAAAGGGAGACCGCGGGGATACCGCCCGCAAAGCGCCGCTGCAGTTTTTAACCCTTTTTCGGCCGCTAGCGGGGGTTAAAACCACCCCGCTAGCGGCCGCATACCGCGGGTAAAACGATGGTAAAGCAGCGCTAAATATATGCTTTACCGTCACCGCCCCGCACCGCCCCAGTGTGAAAGCAGCCTTACAGATAGCTAAAAAGATCAATATTGTTAGTGGGAACTTATTTGAGAGGCAGAAATTGCTCAAGGAGCCCCCAGCAACCTCTGGAGGAACCCTGGTTGGGAAACCCTGCACTAAAGTGACAATGCTGCTCTTTCATAGCACAGAGAGTGAGCATTATTACCCTGGAACAGGAAGTGTGCTACTGGCAGGATCATCAGTTGAAAAGAAAGTGGAAAAAAAAAAGCCTAAGATTTTTTTGTTCTTGGGTTTAGATACATTTTAATAATATTTAGCCTTTTCCAGAACTCTGCGGTACCCAATTATTTCTAGACTTTAATTTCAGCTCTTGCTTTCATTTGGTGTATTCATTTCTTGACACTGTCAGTACTAAGCCGTCACCCAAGCAGGAGTGAGGGGGATTTTGTAGAACAATGATCTTATGTCTAATGCAGACAAAAGACTTATACATCATAAACACTTATTAGCACACTAATAATACACTATTTTCAGCGAAATCTTATCATATTTGTTGTTGTCTGTTAGAACAGAACTAAATATAAAAAGTAATTTAAGTATGATCTTCCGTTTTAAAATGGTTTCCTATTAAAACTGTGCTGCGACATGTATTCTTCCTGATAAAACCATTTATATCAGAGCTATATTTAAATTAAAATGTAGAGTAACAGCTTGCCATTCTTTTCAGTGTAATAGACCATGAGACGATGGTGAGCAGAGATGAGAACAAATGTGGCAATGACTTCTCTTAAGACCCATGAAAGGTCCGTGTAATATGACTGAACAGTGAAGTCTGTTATTCTAGACCAGGGATATGCAATTAGCGGACCTCCGGCTGTTGCAGAACTACAAGTCCCATGATGCATTGAAAGACTGACAGCCACAAGCATGACACCCAGAGGCAGAGGCATGATGGGACTTGTAGTTTTGCAACAGTTGGAGATCCTCTAATAGCATGTCCCTGTCCTAGACCTAATAAATGTTAAGTCATACAAACAGATTGGATGTTAGAATGAATTACAGTGACTGCACAACAGAACACAGGCACTAATAAAAAGAATGGCATACCCCAAAATCCAACAGACATACTAGGAAGAATAAATATGGTAACTATGTAAATTATGCATACTTAGGCCTCGTACACACGATACGAAAACCAGAAAGGGAAAAGACGTGCTGTCTGCGGATTTTCGGATCATTAGTATGGTGCTTTCAACAGCCAACTTGACTTTTTCGTCAGACAAAAGCTGGATGTGCAGGCTATAAAATTTTTGTTGAATGTGAACTCAACGTCTGATTTTCGGATGATCAGTACAGAAATCCGTCACACAAAAGTCGAAAGTACAAACACGCATTCTCGGAATCAAGGAACCACCGGGAAATGACTTGTAAACTACTGTTCGAAATCTAGAATTAACATTTGTGACGAGGCAATTGATGAAATGTCGAAATGCAGCGCACATTTTCATCTTATTTAATGGGATAATAATGAAGCTGCTTTGCTGCTGATACAGTTATGCTAAACGTATTTTAAAAAGGCATTTGTTTTGTACGATCTGAAAATCGCAAATCAACGCTCAAACTTCTACTAACATGAAATTAGCAGAAGGGGCCAAAAGGGTGGCGCTTGAGAAATTAACTTCCTCTTTATACTCTCATAGTACGTCACTACGTTCGTGTTTGTCAAACGACAATTTGCGGATAGTTATGCAGGCCATACATGGTCGAATTTTGAACGAATTTACTTTTCAAAATCAGAAAGTTCGTTTTTTTTGTGATCCGATGATGCCACCATTGATTTTCGAAATTCGGCCGACCAAGCCTTCAATTTCACCTCATGTTGCTACAGAAATTCCTCAAATTTGATTTCCGAACGAAAATCGGCTGTTGCTGCAGCCCATTAATGGTGCGAAATTCAAACGAAAATTCTTAGATACGATTTTCAAAAGAAAATTCTTTCGAAATTCGAACCGTGTATGGCCGGCATTAGTATGCTAGACAAAATCATGCACATGCCTCTTTGACAAAAATCAGACGCTCTGTCGTCCAACAATCAGACCGTGTGTACGAGGCCTTAAGTGTATGTCCACAATAAAAAAAACTTTTCACTTTAAAATGAACAACTTTGTCAAATAATCTGGAAGAAAAACTTATGTGGATGATTCAGGAAGCCAATGTATACATAAGTGAATAGAAAAAAAGACCACGAACACACAAAAATATGGAGTATTAAAAAACACCATCAGTTTATGGAATATTTCTAATACTTCATACACTTTATAACAAAAATATATATAAAATAGCAATGTAAAGAATCAAACAGTAACTGTCCAACAGTACCTTGATTCCAATAAATGCACTTGTATAGTTAAATCTATTGTCAACGATAAACTTTTATCATACTTTTATTTTGGTTATCTATTAATATATCTTTCAAAATGTAAATTATGTGCAAAAATAAAAAAAGGTAATGAACATGAAATTAAGTGAGCAGATCAATCTGCTGGTGTGCTATTGTATGGCTCTAAAAAAAAAAATAAAAAAATACCTTGAATACTACATACAAACTACTCAGAAAGGCTAATGGTACCCCCTCATTGTGCAGTTGTACTTAATATCATACATAATATCACTCGATCTGTAGGTAACTAAAATGACATACATGGACAGGATCGGTGCTACCAAATCCAAAGAAGCAATGAGAATCCCCAACTCAGCAATTCCAGCTGTAAGCAACAATGCCCAAGTAGGTTCCCCGTTACTCTTTCCATGACCAAATACCTGTTTTTGTAAAAGGGAAAAAAAAAAAAAAAAAAAGATAAGGTTATTGTTCACCTTTCACGTGCAAATAATTTTTTCCTGAATTACCTAGGTACAGTTTTAAAAAATATCAACATTTTTCATGTCAGTTGTTACCCTGAGGAAAGGGATGATTCCATCTTTGGCAATGGCCTGAAGTAGGCGTGGGGCACCCGTCAAGCTCTGTAGTCCAGCTCCACAGGTAGAAAAAAATGATCCAATCACTATGACCCAAGGGGAAGGCCAAGAGAGGGCACCTACTACAAGAGTTCCCTTTACCGCATCTCCAAACCTGCAAGAAACAAGTCCTAGATGTCATACTCAATACATCTGCACAAGCCACCAATCAGTTTCTCCTGCTTCCACAGCAAGAAACCATGGAAGTTACAGTTCATGCCTTTATCAACCATTTGCTTTGAATACTGCAACATCTTCCAGCCCTCTAAAAACAGGGTTAATTTCCACAATGTATCATGAATGCTGCTGAAAGGTTTTCTGTATCTCCAAATAACTTAAGAATAAAATTGACAATGCGCTGTTTAAAAAAAAAAAAAAACATTTCACAATTCACACTCAAACTAGATTTGTAAACTAATGCATACCGTATTTATCGGCGTATAACACGCACTTTTTCCCCCTTAAAATCGGGGGAAAGTTGTGGGTGCGTGTTATATGCCGATCCCCCCATAAAAAATCAAACGGTGCCGACAAACAGCGACCTCCGCGGAAAAAAAAACGAGCGCCGCTGAAAAAGACTGATCTGTCTGTTTGGCTCCGCTCGCAGTCCCGCCTCCCTGCGCTCGCTTCCGAAACAGCAGGGAGGCGGGACTGCGAGCGGAGCCGAACAGACGGATCAGGCTTTTCTGGCTCCGCTCGCAGTCCCGCCTCCCTGCGCTCGCTTCCGAAACAGCAGGGAGGCGGGACTGCGAGCGGAGCCGAACAGACGGCTCTGACTTTTCCGCCGGCCATTTAAATGTGGGCAAGCTGCAAATGACGCTGGCAAGCTGCAAATGACACTGACAAGCTGCAAATCACCCTGGGCAAGCTGCAAATCACACTGGGCAAGCTGCAAATGACGCTGGGCAAAGCTGCAAATGACGCTTAAATGTAAGTGTTTTTTTTCCCTAAACTTCCCTCCTAAAACTTTTTTTCCTTAAAATGCCCTCCTAAACTTGGGGTGCGTGTTATACGCCGGTGCGGGTTATACGCCGATAAATACGGTAAATATTCTTTTAACTGCCTTTCCAACCCTACCACTAAACATCTAATATTCTCCCAATTTTTAATCTCATACCATGCATTATTATTATTATTATTATTATACAGGATTTATATAGTGTCAACAGTTTACACAGCGTTTTACAATATAAAAAGGGAGACAATACAGTTACAGAACAATACAATACAATACAAGAAGGTTAAGAGGGCCCTGCTCAGAAAAGCTTACAATGTAATAGGGTGGGGCAGGTGGTTAAAAAAAGGTTGTAACTATGGGGAATGAGCTGATGGAAGTGGTAAAAAAGGAGAGGCTCTTGAGAAGTCATGGAGACAAGTATAGGAGGAGGAGACATGGGAGCTTCAGAGTAGGAGGTCTTGAGAGGAGCAGAGAGGACGGTTTGGGTGCTATTTGGAGACAAGACTGGTAATGTAGCAGAGTTGAGAATGGCTTTGTATATTGTGGTTAGTATTTTTAATTTTATTTTCCCGGGTGATCGGAAGCCAGTGCAGGGATTGGCAGAGAGGGGTGGCGCACTCTGAGCGGTTGGTAAGGTAGATGAGTCTGGCCTCAAATACCTGTTGTAGCCGCAGATGGCATTGTTAATGTTGTTAGGAATACCGGCCAGGTTGGCCGATTGTTAAGCTTGGTGTTGTGCCAAGTTGTGTATGTGTTGTATGTCAAAAATTTTCAATAAAAATAATTGTCAAAAAAAAAAAAGGGGGGCAAATTTTAGAGATGTTATGGAGGTGAAGTCTACAATCTTTTGACAACGACTGGATTTGGGGCTGAAAAGACAGGTCAGAGTCTAGGATTACACCTAGTACCCTGGCTTGAGGGGAGGGATTGAAGGTTGCATTATTGATTTTGATGGAAAAGTCATTGAGGGGGGGCACGGACGGGGGGCGGAATTATCAGCTTGGTTTTAGAGAGATTTAGTTTAACCACTTCAGCCCCGGACCAAATTGGCAGCCAAAGGACCAGGCCCCTTTTTGCGATTCGGCACTGCGTCGCTTTAACTGACAATTGCGCGGCCGTGCGACGTGGCTCCCAAACAAAATTGGCGTCCTTTTTTTCCCACAAATAGAGCTTTCTTTTGGTGGTATTTGATCGCCCCTGCGGTTTTTATTTTTTGCGCTATAAACAAAAATAGAGCGACAATTTTGAAAAAAATGCAATATTTTTTACTTTTTGCTATAATAAATATCCCCCAAAAATATATAAAAAAAAAACATTTTTTTTCCTCAGTTTAGGCCGATACGTATTCTTCTACATATTTTTGGTAAAAAAAAAAAAAAAAAAAAAAAAATCGCAATTAGCGATTATTGATTGGTTTGCGCAAAAGTTACAGCGTTTACAAAATAGGGGATAGTTTTATAGCATTTTTATTAATATTTTTTTTTTTACTAGTAGTGGCGGCGATCAGCGATTTTTATTGTGACTGCGACATTATGGCGGACACATCGGACATTTTTGACACATTTTTGGGACCATTGTCATTTATACAGCAATCAATGCCATTTAAATGCATTGATTCCTGTATAAATGACAGTTGTAGTGAAAGAGTTAACCACTAGGGGGAGGGGAGGGGTTATGGGCTCTGACGTGTGTGTGTTTTTTTACATTAGGGGGCGGGGCTGACGTCTGACGTCATTGATCGGCTTTCCCGATGACCGGGAACAGCCAATCAATGACAAGCAGAGTAGGAAGCGCGGGGAGAGGTTTGTTTACACAGACCTCTCCCCGTTCTTCAGCTCCGTGACCTGATCGCGGGACACCAGCGGCGATCAGGTCCGCTGGTCCCGCGGCCGGGGTCACGGAGCTCCCGACCGGGAGTTAGGAGCTAAGACAGTTGTAGACTAAGCTTTCTAGAAGTTTAGAAGTGAATGGGAGCAATGAGTAGGGTCTTAAATTGTTCAGGTTGGTGGGGTCCAGTGAGGGCTTTTTTAAGTATGGGAGTGATCTGTGCAGGTTTTAGAGGGGAAGGTGCCACTTGAGAGGGAGAGATTAAAGATGTGAGTGAGGGAGCATAGGATAGAATAGAAGGGTGACCATAGTAGTTGTGAGGGAACAGGATCCAGGGGACAACTGGTTAGTTGGGCACCTGAGAAAAGTTTTGCCATCAGATTCTTTCAAGGAGCCCTTACAATTTTTTACCCAATCATATAAGCTTTGCCCTCTTGTAAATCATGTTAAAAAGGACCTAACCATCTTCCTTCCTACCCTAATCATTCAACATAATTCACATTATATCTCCAGCTTTTTTGTGCCTGGCAGGAGTCACATTTACGTTGTGAAAAATGTTTGCATACGTTTTGTTTAAGAACAACCTTACCTTCAGTGACATTGTTCTTTAACTCCCATGCCCCTGAGTAACAGCCCCCTAGTAAAACACTTACTTTGATCTCTTGAGATCTTCTGTTTGGACCTTCCCAGTGCCACACAGTCTTTGCAGCAAAACTCCAACAAGCTCCTACTGCACATGCATGCCACTTGACCCATTCCTTCCTATGGATAGTTCATACTCCTAGTAGCCATCAGCCATTCCACAGGGATTAGTTGAGTGGTGTGCATGTACAGTAGAAGCTAGGCGGGGAAGGAGAAGTGTGTGCTTCGAAGCGTGTGTGGTGCTGGCTGGGTCATACAGTGAAGAATGAACAAGGTTGTGGGATAAACTTTAAAGGACCATCCAAGGAATTTACATTTTAGAGAGCAGTGCTGTATAATATGTGGACAATTAAAGTGGCGTTCAACTAAAAAACAAAATTTATATTGAGGGCAGGGACTTAAGTTGTTGGTGCCATATAAATACCTGTAACAAATAAATAAAAATGTAATATCTTGCAGCTTACCAGTCTTTAAATGTAGTGGCTGAATTAGTTTTCTTCCTTTATGCTTTTTTCCCTACATGGTGATCTGCCCAGTAACATACCTCCTGTTTTAGTGTGCCCCCAATGTGGATAAAGGAGCACAGGGGGCACCTTTGGACAGCAACATTGCTGGTCTGGAGGGAGGGGAGTGATAGATGTACTAGCAGATTTAAATACACTAATAAATTGAAGACAAACTCCAGCTAACACTTAATAAACAGTTACAGCAACAGATATTTTACTTTTGGGATAAAGGTTTTACATAAATAAATAAAAACTGATCACGGTACGCTCCCCTGTCAGTGGTAAATTGTTTGTCTCAGCCCTGTAACTGCTACATCTGCAGGTGAGCTTTTGAAAAAAAAAAAAAAAAAAAAAAAAACTGGACTTACTGGCTGGGTCACCAGCTGAAAAAGGAAAGAAAACTAATCCAACTACCACATGTCAGAATTAGTAAGCTGCAATAGAATAATTGCTTTTGGGTTTGGTAAACTTCACAATACTTACTTATCTCTGAGCACCACTCCATCAATGCAGGCTCCAAACAAGAGAACATTACTAAGATCTAAAATCCACAGAGTCAAGGAAATTAACTAAAAAACAGTTTATGTTCAATATAAAAAGGTATTAAACATGAGAAATCATATTTTTAGCCAAAAAAAACAAATCTTGTGTTACAAAATATGAAAATTCTCTGTAGACATTTATGGTAAAATAAGTGGTACTCTCATCAAGCAGCTAAATGCACAGTGAAAAAACTGTGTGCAATATACATAGAAATATTTTCTGCCAATACATTTGTACTTTTACATAGCCATTCATGTGACTCACACAACCCTGCCACACTTTAGGTGACAATCATGTTTTCCAGTTTTGATCTGGAGCTTCCAATCTCACCTCTCTTTCATGCCTGTTTATTTGACAATAAATCCTCATACAGCACTTCTAATTCATTGTCCAATAAAAAGACAGAAAATACAGTAAACTGTCAGGGCTGGTTCACACCACAAAAACGCACTTCAGATCCGTTCTGGATGCAGGTTTTTAAATGCGTTTGTGATGCGTTCCGATGCATTTTTGATGCTTTTCCAGATTTTTTTTCAGTTTTTTTTACTGTACTAGGGTCCAGTGCATTTTTGATACGTGCCAGTGCGTTTTTGATGAGTTTTACCACATTCCAGTACACTCCAGTGCAGCACGTGCTCCTTTTTTTTTCCTGAGGCCCCTTTCACATGATCAGATCCGCATGTCTGTTTTTCAGGTGGATCCGATCGGGCCACTCATTGACTTCTATGGGGAGGCAGATGTCAGCGGATATGTGTCCGCTGACACCCACCTGGCATCTGAGCCGACAAGATCCGCTGAAAACAGATGTTTTGCGATATGTTCGCCATCTGTCCAGCGGGTCAGATCGGATAAAAAACAGACAGGCGATCAATTTTCATACGATCTCCCCATAGAGGAGAGCGGGGCTCTGAGTGGTCCTTCTCAGCACAGTGAGCGAAGACGGACCTGTCATCCGCCTGCTCAGCAGGGATCAACAGAGCGACCCCTGCTGAGCCAGCGGAGTCCGTCAAAACGGATTCACCCCGTGTGAAAGACGGGGCCTAAGACTGAACCAGGAAATTGTGAAGTTATTTTCCAGGTGTTGCAGTGTAGTAGGGTTGTGTGGATCACCATCCTGGCTGAACAGGACTGCACATTTTTTTTTCACAGGTAAAAAACTGTTCATAATCACCCAGTATTTAAAAATCGGTGTATTCAGCTGCTTGGCAAGCATTCAGCTTCATTATTTAACACATTGATTCATTCGCCTGCATGCAAATGTACCATAAAGTCACACAACCATAGGATAAAAACAACTTTAATGTCCCCGCTCAACCACAGGACAGTTTTGGGAGTGATGGTCCTGGAAACGTATCACCCAGCGGCAGTCCTAGGAGCGGTATTACATTAATATGTGAGTACTATTGATTCAACAAAATACATATCTAATACACATTACATCTGCTGCCACCATACTTTTACAGAAACATATAAAATGTCCAGCGGAGCTAATATATTTTAATAAGACCACAGAAAATTAAATAATATATTTAAAAGCTATGCTATAATTTATAAATTGCTCAAAATGAGTACTTGTAACTTTATTAACATTTATTTTTAGAAAACCAAGCATATTCTATCATGTTATGTCATCAGGGACACATACCCTTGCATTTAAGTAATGTCTAAAGTGTTCATGCCAGATTCACTGGCAAATGGAAATTAATACAATGCACAAGCACTAGCATAAGCATTTTAGATGGGTTATGAGTAGATTCAATTTCAAGTCTAATTTCCATTATTTTTTCATGCGCTCAATATTTATAATGGGTTACTTGCGGACACACTTCCACCAGACGGATATTAACAAATTGATTTAAGCGTTGTAAAATGACTTTGAGAAAGTAGGCATGAGTCTTCTGCATGATTTCTTTCTTAGCTTATCGGTGCAAGAACACACACTACTAAGATTATACCCTTGTCTACAATACAGCCAAATATACCTCTAGATTTTATCTGCACCAGGGTAAAGGATTTGTTTACTGATAGGGGTTGATTTACTAAAACGTTTTTTTTGGACGTCAAAGCTTAAAGTGGTTCTAAAGCCTTAAGATTTTTCACCTTAATGCATTCAGGTGATATTAAAGTCTTGTTTTTTTTCCGTTTAAAAATAACAAACATGTTATACTTACCTGCTCTGTGCAGTGGTTTTGCACAGAGCAGCCCAGATCCTCCTCTTCTCGGGTCCCTCACCGACGCTCCTGGCCTCTCCTTCCTGCCAAGTTCCCCCACAGCAAGCAGCTTGTTATAGGGGCACCCGAGCCGAGCTGCTGCTCTCTGTCCATTCAGACATGGAGCTGCGGCTCAGCCCCACCCACTCTCTCTCCTCATTGGCTCACTGACTGATTGACAGCAGCAGGAGCTAGTGGAACCCGCTGCTGTCTCAGCCAATAAGGAGGGAAAGTCCCAGACAGCCAAGTCTCTCATTCAACATCGCTGGATCGAGATGGGCCTCAGGTAAGTATTAGGGGGACTGATGAACAGAAGGCTTTTTTTCTTAATGCATAGAATACATTAAGATGAAAAGCCTTCTGCCTTTAGAACCACATTAAGCTGAAAAACCTTCTGCAGAATCCCCCCCCCCCTTTTTTTAATACCTGAGCATGATCAGATCCAGCGATGTGCATGAGAGCAGTGGCCGTCTCCCTCCTCCCTAGGAACATTGATAGCAGCGGGGGAGCTCCCGCTGCTCTCAATCAAATGCCGTGACGAAAGAGCGGGGGGCAGGCCCGAGTCGCCCAGTTGTGTCGGTAGATGCAGACAGGGTGGCTTAGGAGTGAGCATGCACCAGGGCCCCCCATTGGACACTGCTTGCCGAAGAGGAGAGCCGGTAGGGAACCCCAGAGCAGGTAAGTCTACCAAGTTTGTTAATTTAATAAAAAATTATAATAAATATGTATGTATCTTTAAGCTGGGTTTGCACTATTGGTGGAGCGGCTCGCAGCAGGGGGTCCGGTGTATCCCTGTTCACCGTTGCAGGGGCGAATCAGGTCTGAATTTTTGCTGAAGACGCAGCCAAAGACACAAAGGTGCTCCGTGGCCACCCGGACATGTGTGAAACCCACATCCAATTCGCATAAGTGTGAACCCAGCCTAAATGTCTCTAGAATTTAACAAGCTGTAGTTAGAAGCTGATTGGCTACCATGCACAGCTGCACTAGATTTTGCTCTCTCCAGTTTTAGTAAATCAACCCTATAGTCTGGTGACTGGTGTTTTTCTGTACTGGATAAAACACCAGTGACCACTAGGGCACATAGAACATGTGCTCCAGTCACACTGCAATGCAGCCAGGAGGTGCCCTGTGTTGAGCTGTGGTAAAATGTAGACATGAAGCAGAGAGCCCCCCCTCTTGTCACTGTACTGCAGCACAATGCATTGTGCTGATGTGTG
This sequence comes from Lithobates sylvaticus, assembly GCA_028564925.1. Lineage (NCBI taxonomy): Eukaryota > Metazoa > Chordata > Amphibia > Anura > Ranidae > Lithobates > Lithobates sylvaticus. The sequence continues at coordinate 266,434,168 of CM053026.1, forward strand.
GAGACATGAATTAAGTGTCACTTTTGGACACTTCAAATAAAGTAAAAAATAAATAAATAAACAAAGAAACAGTGTGATGTGCTGAATCGCACTAGTCCCTCACCACCTTGACCACTGTACCTAAAAACTGCATGGAGGCTAAAACAATACATTCAGCATGTGGGCAGTGTGAACAAGCCCTAACATGTATGCACCGAAACTGGATCTCAAGGACGGAGGTGGATTTCTACTAAGGGAGGTATCAGCACAAGGGACACATCCTGCAAGTTATATCCATTGTGCCAATTTGGCTCCCCAGCCACTGAAACTATTCTGCAATTCTAGGTGTGTGTGCATTCCTGCTACCCCACATGCAGTGGATCCTCCTGCCAGCTCATATGTCACTACAGCCGGCGGGGGGTAACCACTGCATTCAACTCACTTGAATGATGTGTAACATTCTATTGTGAAGATATTAAAAATGTTGACTTGCCTAGTAACATAGCTCTCCCTGCATAATGTTTTTTTATATAATACTACAGTATTATCATAACCATAGAAGGTCAGTTGGCCCACAAGCCCTTCCACCTCTGTCTACCTGTTCTCAGCCTGAAATGGTATGTTATGCTGTAAACTGCAAAGAGAGCTCCCCATTATTTGTAATCACTCCCCAGCTGTATTCAGCAGTAGGGATCAAAAGACCCCAAATTCCCAGCAGCGGGTCACCCTTCCCACAAAACGGAAAGCGATTGTGCAAGTAGAGATTTCTATCCCACAGTAAATCTGTTTGCAGTAACACATTAAAGTGCTGTGAGAAAGCAGAGAGCAGGACTGTTGTCAGCACTTCAGATGAGTTCACTGGACCAAAGGAGATTGCACGCATTCCAGAGTACCAGTTGGGCCTGGGCGAATGTGGCAAAAACAAAGGCTAAAAACAGCTAGACCTCATCTTCACTAAGATCAGAATGCCTGGTTTTGTTTTCTCAAATGCACGGTTTGCTTCAATGCTATGTGACAGACAGTCTTAATTTTACACATCCATCCTGCCAGTCTTTTACAGAGGCAGCTGCCTATACAAGCTTTTAAAATGTGAAATCAGCTCGGGGACCCACAACTCCCAGGGAGAGCTGTTAAGGACTTCAGAAAATAGACTGACAGTCATCTCTAATAATAGAATATGTTGCAAATAATCATAGGAGTGGTGTACGAAAGGCACATGGGGGAAATACTTTAACATCCCCCTCTTTATACAAAAAAAATATTTTCGGTAATCATGAATAAAAGTTATAAAAGTTATGAATAATAATAATAACAGTAGTAAAACCAATTCAGACAGTGAAAACTGTCACTATACATTGGTAGTTCAAGGAGAAATGCCCCTTACATTGGCAGTCAGACTAAAGGCCCATACACACGATCTGACTTTTTGACAACCAACATGCAAATTAGCTGTTTTGGACCAACATCCGACCGTGTGTACGCTCCATCGGACCAACTTTTTCCAGGTTTCATCTGACTTTTGTTGGCTGTGCGAACGGACCAACTTTCTGCCAACAAAAGTCCGATGGACCAAAGTCCGACCGTGTGTACACAAAACCAACGGACTTTTGTACAAACCAATGCAAAAGATCAGACAACAATACAGAAGTTGACCAAAGGTGGCGGTAAAGAGCAGAAAAACCAAGTGATTTGGTGAAAGTTGGCTGAAAAACTCCTGCCGTGTGTATGCAATACCAACTTGGGGCCAACGCCCTTTGGACAAAAATCCACGGGAAAGTTGGTCAACGGTCCGATCGTGTGTATGAGGCTTACCCTTACATTGGCAGTCAGAGTAATTGCCCCTTACATTGGCAGTCAGTTGAGTAATTGCCCCTTACATTGGCAGTCAGTTGAGTAATTGCCCCTTACATTGGCAGTCAGTTGAGTAATTGCCCCTTACATTGGCAGTCAGTTGAGTAATTGCCCCTTACATTGGCAGTCAGTTGAGTAATTGCCCCTTACATTGGCAGTCAGTTGAGTAGTTGCCCCTTACATTGGAGGTTACTGGAAAGGGGCCAACTTATAAACGGTAGTAAATCTAATATCCTTGTACATTAGTGGTCAGTGAAAATGTGCTCCTCGTATTTATGGTCGGTAAAAATTCCCCTTAATATATTAGTTGTCAGTGTAGTTCTCCCTTACATGGTGGTCAGTGGAGAAATATCTCTTTGCATTGGTAATCAGTAGAAGAATGCAGACAGCTAAAAATATAAATGGTGGCAGAGGTTCTTGCATGAGAACAAATAGCAGCATGTTTACTAGATCAGCACTACTTGGTCTGTTGAAAGACATTGGTGCCAGAACTATGCAGGCACTATCAGTCAGAAGATCACTCAGGAGTCCAGCTTCAACTAGTAGCAACTATTCAGCAGTCTGCCCCTCTCAATTGCAGTCAGTGCTCGTGTACAATAATGTTTAAAGTGACATTAAAAATTCTGGGTAAAAAAGAAAAAAAAAAAAAAAATATATTCAAGTATGTATTTTTTATGCTAAAAGTACCTTCTACTGCTCTTAGCCTCCTCTAAATTCATTTTTTTTCTGCTGAATTCTCATTTCCTGAAAGCGCCCATACACACGGTCAGAAATTCAGACGGAAAATGTTCCGATCAGACAATGTTGTCGGAAAATCCGACCGTGTGTGGGCTCCATCGGACATTTTCCATCGGAATTTCCAACGGAAAAAATTTGAGATCCTGCTCTCAAATTTTCCGACAACAAAATCCGATCGGACTTTTTCCGATCGTGTGTAGAGAATTCCAACGTACAAAGTGCCACGTGTGCTCAGATCACATTACGAGACCAAAGCTATTGGCTACTAGCCTCTACGTAGTTCCGTCGTATGCAATGAACGTCACCACGTTCAGAATGATCGGATTTTCCGACAACTTGTTGACCGTGTGTCGGACAAAATCTGTCTGAAAAAATCTGATGGATTTTGTGGTCGGAATTTCCAAACCGTGTGTACGAGGGCTTAGAAGGTAGCTATGTTGATTCTCCGTGATCCCACTGTATGCAAGTACATAGCCACGTTCTCTTGTTTGCTCCTGAGATTAACTAAGGGATTTGTAGTGCGCACAGAGCAAGGCCCATGACAACTAACATGCACTACTTGTTTCAAACAAACAGAAGTGAGGGGGAAAGGGAAAGGTTCAGGAGCTCATGAAGGATGTTACAAGTAGGCAGAAAAAGAAACAATTTCATGAAAAATAGATTACAGATCAAGCAGTGGATGTGTATGGATTATTTTCAGAGAATAGGGATATTGTTTACTGTCACTTTAAATCTAATATTAGTGGTCATTCCTGGTAGTCAGTGGTCATTCCTCCCTGTACTTAATGGTGGTTTGTATATCAAAAAGGTGATCCAGCAACAATAAAAATAAATAAAAAAAGCCCTTTGATAACAAAAGTTTATATAAAAACAGAAAGAATACCTAGAAAACATAAAAGTGTGCAAATCATAAGGTCTAATTTGAGTTGACCGATAAACAAAACAACCACAAAGTAAACGGATTACAACTGATATACAATAAAAAGGTTGATTACACAGCATGCTTGATGATACAAAGATCACAGGCCTTTGTTCATAATAATAAAAGACATAATGTATCAATTTTGTATACCACAGCAATTAAAATAGCCGAGTACATACACTATTTTACCAAAGGTATTGGGGCGCTTGCCTTTACACGCATATGAACTTTAATGGCACCCTAGTCTTAGTCTGTAGGGTTCCATATTGAGTTGGCTCACCTTTGCAGCTATAACAGCTTCAACTCTTCTGGGAAGGCTGTCCACAAGGTTAAGGAGTGTGTCTATGGGAATGTTTGACTATTGTTCCAGAAGCGCATTTGTGAGGTCAGGCACTGATGTGGATGAGAAGGCCTGGCTCACAGTCTCCGCTCTAATTCATCTCAAAGGTGTTCTATTGGGTTGAGGCCAAGACTCTGTGCAGGCCAGACATGTTCCTCCACCCCAAACTCGCTCACCCATGTCTTTATAGACCTTGCTTTGTGCACTGGTCCAAATCATTTGGTGGAGGGGGGATTATGGTGAGGGGTTGTTTTTGGCCCCTTAGTTCCAGTGAAGGGAACTCTTAGGATGCAGCATACCAAGACATTTTTGGACAATTTCATGCTCCCAACTTTGTGGGAACAGTTTGGGGATGGCCCCTTCCTGTTTCATCATGACTGCGCACCAGTGCACAAAAAAGGTCTATAAAGACATGGATGAGAGAGTTTGGGGCTGAGGAACATGACTGGCCTGCACAGAATCCTGACTGCAACCCGTTAGAACACCTTTGAGATGAATTACAGCAGAAGACATTCTCTTCCACATCAGTGCCTGACCTTACAAATGCACTTCTGGAAGAATGGTCAAACATTCCCTAAAGCCCCGTACACACGGTCGGAAAATCCGACCACCAAATCCATCGGATTTGGTCCGACGGATTTAGTCCGACACTGGTGTTGCATACACACGGTCGGACAAAGTTGTCGGAAAATCCGATCATTCTGAACGTGGTGACGTTTGTTGCCTACGACGGGACTACGTAGAAGCTAGTAGCCAATTGCTTTGGTCTTGTAATGTGATCTGAGCATGCGTGGCACTTTGTCCGTCGGAATTCGCTACACACGATTGGAATTGGTGTGATCGGACTTTGTTGTCGGAAAATTTTTAGAGCAGGAGAAAGAACTTTGTCCGTCGGACAATCCGATGGAAAATGTCTGATGGTGCCTACACACGGTCGGAATTTCTGACAACATTGTCCGATAGGACAGAATCCATCCGAAAATCCGACCGTGTGTATGGGGCTTTAGACCAGTGGTTCTTATCTCCTGTCCTCAGGGCCCACTAACAGGCCAGGTTTGCAAGGTAACTAAAATACATCACAGGTGATATCATTTGCTGCTCAGTGATTGCAGTATTCTAGTCTGCATCTCCCCAAAGTAATACATAAAACCTGGCCTGTTAGTGGGTCCTGAGGACAGGAGTTGAGAACCACTGCCATAGACACACTCCTAAACCTTGTGGACAGCCTTCCCAGAAGAGTTGAAGCTGTTATAGCTGCAAAGGGTGGGCCAACTCAATAATGAACCCAACAGACTAAGACTGGGATGCCATTAAATTTCATGTGCGTGTAAAGTAGAGTTGCCACCTCATCCATTTAAACCCGAACACATATTAATTACACAGGTTCTGTGGCTGATTAAGGTGGTAATTAAAATCACTTGTTGCCTTATCTGCATTTAATTAGCCTCAGAACCTGTGTAATTCAAATGTGTTTGGGTTTAAAGGGATGAGGTGGCAACCCTAGTGTGAAGGCAGGCGTCCCAATAATTTGGGGAATATAGTGTAGTTTCTAGCACGGATATTTGAAGGGAACTGAAAAGTGCAGAGCAAACTAACTACGATTAAACACGCAAATAAGCATAAATGAAAACAGTAACAAATCCTGTTCCATAGTATCAATTTCCATGTTTTCCCACTTAATCAGAGTCAGAATAAGTGCTCTGCAATGTGCAGCTTCTCATGATATGCTGCTCTAATATTTGTGGTATATGAAATCTACATACCTAAATCATAGACTCCAATCCCTATAGTCCCAATCCTGCTATACAATTAACTTACTCTTTTTATTTCAGTTAGACACCAGTGGGTTTTTGTGTACATTCTGTTCTGTGATCTGTATATCATCACAGTTCATAAATCATATGTTCCATACAAACTTTAATTCAAAAGTTTTTTTTTTTTTTTTTTTACACTTTTAGCTTCTCCTACCATGAGAGAAATGACAGGATCTGCTGATGTTTTCTATTTGTCTAGTAGCCATGCTGCACATCTGGCTTTAATAATTTCTAAGTTAATGACACAGAACAAGTATGCACATCAAGCATTCTAAATTCATTTGTTGCACACTTGTTTTAGGTCAGCCATTCAGTAAGCATTGACAACCAGGCAGCTAGCATTTCAAAACTAGATCAAAAATACCAATCATTTTCTTTCTCTCCTGAAACGTTTTTTTAACCACCTCCCACCTATACAACAGCTGAGTGGGAGCGCTGCTCTCCTGGGCGGACGTTATGACGTCCTCCCAATATTGCGTCTCACATGTGCCCAATAAACCACACTGCAGCGCGCTCTGTTCACCGAACACAACAGATGACAGATCAGTGTACCAGGCTGCTACCAGTACCATGTGATCGCTGTGTCACAACAGATCACATACCAATAGTACACAATGAATGGCTTTCGTTCATAGCCATTTATTGTGTACTATTGTGTTGATTCCTGTGATTGGTCACAATGATCATATGGTACAGACTGGGCCAATCACAGCTAGCTGTGGCCAATCACAGCTAATCACAATAGTACACACTGGAGGAATGGATGTCATTCATAAAAAAAAAATGTTTGCTTAGGACAGAGATTATCACTGTCATAAGCAATCATAGTATGTAAAAACAACCTTCCCCCCCCTCAACATTTTTGGTCTTTTTTTATTTAGCAAAAAATAAAACCCAGCGGTGATTAAATGCCACCAAAAGAAAGCTTTATTTGTATGAAAAAATTATTTATTTGGGCAGTGTTGCATGACCAAGCATTTGTTATTCAAATTGTGACAGCGTGGAAAGCTGAAAATTGGCCTGCGCAGGAAGAGGACAAAGTGTCTGGTAATGAAGTGGTTAAACATTGTCACAAACAGCCCTTGTCATTCCAGGGAAGAGTCAGGGCTGGGGTTTACCTGATGCCTAAGGGTTGTGGCATTTTGCAAGATAAACAGTGATAGATTTCTAGCACAGGGGAGTAAGCACTGGCCAGAAATTGTTACCCACCTGGGGTATAATTTGTCTTTTCCCTGGGATGATCATTGTTTTTGGAAAAAGGTTGCATGTGGGTTGCGATGGAACACAACTAGTAGTCATCTCACTATTAGCCAGGAGGCTAAATAGCTTTTGTTGTTTATTGGATTGTGCTTACTTACCCCTTTAACCGCTTAAGGACCGCCTCCTGTAGATTTAAGTCAACAGAATGGCACGGCTGGGCAAAACCACGTACCTGTACGTGGTCCTTTAAAGAGCCCAGCCGTGCGTCGCTCGTGCGCCGCCGGCGGCGCGCTCGCGACCCGGTCCTGAGCTCTGTGGCCGCAGGACCAGCGGACCCGATCGCCGCTGGTGTCCCACGATCGGGTCACAGAGCTGAAGAACGGGGAGAGGTATGTGTAAACAAACCTCTCCCCGTGCTTCCTACACTGCCTGTCACTGATCGGCTGTTCCCTGTCATCGGGAAAGCCGATCAGTGACGTCAGACGTAAAGCCACGCCCCCTACTGTAAAAAAAAAAAAAAAAACACACACACACACGTCACAGACTTAACCCCTCCCCGCCCCCTAGTGGTTAACTCCTTCACTGCCAGTGTCATTTACATAGGAATCAGTTCATTTAAATAGCACTGATTTCTGTATAAATGACAATGGTCCCAAAAATGTGTCAAAAATGTCCGATGTGTCCGCCATAATGTCGCAGTCACAATAAAAAATCGCTGATCGCCGCCATTACTGGTAAAAAAAAAAAAGTAATAAAAATGCTATAAAACTATCCCCGATTTTGTAAACGCTATAACTTTTGCGCAAACCAATCAATAATCGCTAATTGCGATTTTTTTACCAAAAATATGTAGAAGAATACGTATCGGCCTAAACTGAGGGAAAAAAAAAAAAAATTTTATATTTTTTTTGGGGATATTTATTATAGTAAAAAGTAAAAAATATTGCATTTTTTTCAAAATTGTCGCTCTAGTTTTGTTTATAGCGCAAAAAATAAAATCGCATAGGCGATCAAATACCACCAAAAGAAAGCTCTATTTGTGGGAAAAAAAAGGACGCCAATTTTGTTTGGGAGCCACGTCGCACGACCGCGCAATTGTCAGTTAAAGCGACGCAGTGCCGTGCAAAAAGGGGCCTGGTCCTTTGGCTGCAAATTGGTCCGGGGCTTAAGTGGTTAAAGGAACTGCTTCATTTTTGCTTGCGTTTCCTGCAATTCTGACAAATAAACATGGGCAGGAAGCCCTTAAAACACACTTGGTCATCTAGATTATTAATCGAAGAGCTCGCTGCTTAAAGATGAACCCCTACAACACCCTGACTAATATTACAATTTTGGATTTACAGAGCTGTATGTTTTATTGGTATGCATACTTAATATTTACTATGTACTATTTAATGTGTATCATTTTTCTATTGACAATGCATTTCTGTACCCAATGCTCATTCTCTACATCCAGAATAGATCAAACTCTACATTCTGTAACCATTCCCTCCCTCTAGACAGAGGTGGCCTTTTTATTACATATTGGGGCACTCAGAATCTGGTGCAGCTGTACATGGTAGCCAATCAGCTTCTAACTTCAGCTTGTTTAGTTAAGCTTTGGTTGTAAAACTTGGAAGCGGATTTGTTTATATACAGAGCTGCACTAGATTTGGGACACTCCAGTTATAGTAAATCCCCCCATTGTGTCCAGGGACAACTGGCTCCATGTGCACTCCCTCTCCTTTCCTCTACGATCCATACTGGGTCACATAAAAGCCAGCAGAAAATGACACGTGTCAAAAAGTGTGACAGGTACAAAAGGGAACTCTGCTGTGCATGTTGAGAAGGAGCAGTTAGCTTTGGAAATAGCCACCAGGAAAATAACCACTAAACTTATGGAATGACTTCATCTTGTCTGAGCGTGTGCAAGGTGTGGTTCTTTCATTGCATCAGGGACAAGGTCAATGTTGTAAATGGCACCGCCTGATTGTAATTTTATGTTGGAATGTTATAAATAGAACATAAGTTGGCTCTATTCTATTACAAAAAAAAGGATACAAACTAAGGAAGTGGTAAGGATTGCAAGAATTGTGCCGATTGGGATAGACTTTTGAGCATCTTTGAGGTCCCCAGAGCGATTTGATCCAGCCATAATTCCTGCAAGAAAGTAAAGAGATGAATATAGCTGACTAGAACATTAGGAAGATCATTAAACTAGCAGTAGTCACTTCCCTATCCCGTCATTGACCATAGGTACATTTATAGTAAATCAGTGTTTGGATCACAAAAAATAAAAATAAAATAAAAATAAAAATATATATATCTTGTAGCATGGATACTAGTAGAAACTGCCTATTGAAAACATATACAGAGAGGCTAATGATAATATTCACTTTTTTTTAAAATAAGTTTAAATAAAAATGTTTGCGTTTAATTTTTCCTAGTCATGGTCTTGCATTTTTAGGTATATGTCACATGCTTAAAGTGATTCTGTCACTATAATACACTTACTAGAAAAGAGTGTAAATACTTACCTCTTCTGCTGCCCATGTTGCCAAACACTGCTCCTTTAATAAGAAAGCTTCCCCTGAAATCCATAGGGGACACTTTCGAGAAGCTTTGTCTAACTGGTTTCTTATGTTGTCTTTTTAGTGCCAAGGTGAACTTTACCTCCACCTCCAACATTCATGCCTCAGTTTTGTAAGCAGAAAGTACAAACAGCCAATAACACAGAGGGGTGATACAGGTGTCCCTCAATGGACTTCAAGAAAAAGATTTAATGGCAAGTACAACAATCGTATTTCTTTATCATCCATAGAGGGACACAGGACTATTGGAATTCTTAAAACAGTCAGGATGTCCAAAGGCATTGAACCTGAGGGATGGGCAAGAGCAACCGAGAAAAGCAATATATGTGGAGCTCATACTGCAAAACAGCATGTGAAGCAATCAACTCTTCAATCAAAAGGAAGAGGAAGAAAGGCCAAACCAAATATGAAAATTGCCATGGCCAAGTGGGGGGCACAGAGGATCAACCTGGTGCTCCAGATCAGGACTGATAATCACAGCTAAAAGGAAAGTGCCACTTGAAGGATCGATGCATCTCCAATCAGCAAAGCGAAGGATAAACCAATCATTCAACTAAAAACAGGCAGGACAGCACACTACCCAAACAGGAGAAAACCAGACAGACAAAATAACTTGGACAACAAGATATAAAGGTTTACTGGGCTAAGACCTGTAGAAAAAAACTGATTCCAAATGGGCCGGTCAAATAGACATACCATGTCTCATAGAAATAAAAATTCAGTTAACTGCAGGAAAAACATAAGCCTAGCATACCCAACCCTTGATTTTAGAGAAAGGAATTGAACATAAAATAACATATCTGGAGAAATACCAGCCAGTTAACAGTAGGAGGCTTAAGCTGGAGACTCCCAGCCCTTGAGTTCAGGGAAAGATAAGGAAGGATGTTACCAAATTAGACAATTTATCTCCCAATAAATCGCTATGGATGTGAGAGCGATCACAGCATAAAATCTAAATAGGTAGAGGGAAAGAGCCCTTAAAGTGGTTCTAAAATCAAAAAAAAATTTTTTTTTACCCTTAATGCATTACCTGCGTTAGGGTAAAAATCTAGAGCTGTCCTGACTGGAGTGCTGCTTTCACTTCCTGCTTTCACTGGAGACACTGAGAGCAGCAGGAGCCATAGGCTGCCAGCAACACTCCTCTGAGGAGGGAGCAGGGCATGGCTTACCAGCGCTGTTTGTGCCTTTGGATGCACACAGCCCAGCTTGGGAGCACTACCCACATGGGTGCCCCCTTAGCACCAGGTTTTCTGAGGGGAACCTAGAGGAAGGAGGAGCAGACAGATCCCATGGGAGACGGAAAGGGAGAAGATAAGGGGTTGCTCTGTGCAAAATAGCTGCACAGGGCAGGTAAGTAGAACATCTTTTTTATTTTAATTAAAAAAAAAAAAAAAAAAAAAAATGTAACCTCTACTATCATTTTGGGCAGGAAAAATGAAGGGTACTAACCCAGGATCCTCAGAAAGTAGAGGGTAGGGAGATCAACAACACTTGCATAAAAGGGTAGACAGGGCTGAGAATATACTGTAACCCAAGTTAATGTGCAAGAACATCAGGATCAGAAAAGATATGTAGGACTCCTAACCAACAACAGTAGATGTTTCTGCGGAGTCAAAGTGGCACTGCAGGCCTGCCTAACCAGTTACCAAAAATATGTTTCTAAGAATCATCCAACCCACCCCTGTAAGGACAAAAAAAAAAAAAAATACGCCACCAAGGAATGAGGGTTACGAATTCTAGGAATTCCTTACCAGGAATATTCATGTTAAAAAACAGGAGAGGGGAAGGAATCTAAGGAGACTTCCCCAAAAGACCGAAGCTCTGCCATTGAATAGACCTATGCCCCAGGAGGGCCTCCAGACAACACTATCCCCCTTAATAGGAATTGGCAGATGGGAATCAGTGCATCCTGCCTGCTGACCTTCCAGTGGAGTGCATGACCTTCTAGCTATGGATACCTCTTCCAAGGAGGAAAATGAAGGGTAGTCAAGTGCTGAGCTCTCACTCTTCAATGTGAGAATCATCAGTTGAAAGAATCTGGAAAGCAGTATCTTAACTCTAGGAAAGACAGAAGTAACAAGTGAGTGACACATTGTCCAGTGTAGGGAGCACCTAACTCAGTCCTATATCCAGATGATGTCCAGCAGATATCAAGGCCAAGTCAGAAGACCGACCAACAGACGAATCCCCTGATGACTCGAAAGCTGCCTGTTCTACAGAATCAGGGGCAAACGGCTGGCAACAGGATATATCCTGTCGCCAGTCTTCCCAGCTTGGAGGCAAGTCCCTTCCTCCTGGCCAAAGTACAGTGAGTAACATTCAGTTTTTCTTGGCTCAAAGAGACCAGCTTGGAGCCTTGCCCAAATTCCAGACTCCCTCCCTGGTGGGAGAGTTTCAAAGGGATTGATGGACAGCACAAGAAGAAAGGAGCATACTAAATAGGAATTCCACCGATAATCCCACAAATCTCAAAAGACGTAAACAGGGAAAAATCTGTTAAATATAAAAGCAAAAAAAAAAGGTCCACAGAGAGTGCACTTTTGTTAGTACAGAACTGAGCCAAACAACTCCACTCTAAGGTGCCCAAGATTTCTAGCTCTAGATAGCTGGCGAACGGTATTTAGACATGGTTTACAGATTATAGTACCCTCTGCATTGCTTGAACTATAATTGGGAAGCAGACTTCAGGAGAGTTAAACTACAATGGATCCATTATGATGAACAAATAGATCCCTACTTTCAGAAGGGGAGTAGAGGGGTTAGGGGACCTATGGCTAAAATAGGAGGTAGGCTTACAAGGTATTACAGAAATAGTAGATGAAGGCTGGGGCTCCACTGCTCCATCAACAGATCTCAGAACAACAGGCACAGGAGGAGAAAACTCAACCACCAGTGGCACCGCTGATGACAGTGTCAAGGGCAGATCCAAAGAGGACCATCCATGGGCATACATCACCACACATTGACTTTGTATACAGAAAAGATCATTGGAGGCTCTCCCTGCAAATTTTTGTGGTTTCTGTACATGTTCCTACTATGTGACCAGCTTGTACAATATTGCTATAACAAAATTGTGGTCTAGTTTGTGTTTTTTCTTGCGACCTCAGTGGCCCATAAGTTTTTGGCAGGCTCTCCCTGTTTTCCCCCCGGTGGTTATTCAAGGATGCGTTTCATGATTTTATACATTGTTCTATTATGGCTATTCTGACAGTATACCATACTATATTGTAAGAGAGTATAGTTCCTTTCTGTGGTGTATCTATACCCCTGAAGAAGAGCAGAGATATACCATTCTTGAAACGCGGTGGGTATCTACATTTTGGAAACTATCTCAAGTTCTGACCCACATTTGGTGGGAATATTGTATATCTAAAATAAACTATGAATAGCCTTTGTATCTATGTTATTTAATGTTTTTATTGTGAATGTTTTTTGTCAATAATAAAGATTTTGTTACTTTTATAATACATGACAACATTTTGAGCTCTATAGTTTTGCACATAGCCCTGTTGCTGTAAAAATCCCACTCATGAGGGTTCCTTTGCATTGCTTGGTACATATTTAGGATGTTGGCAACCACAAATTGCTGCTAAAAAATTCCTCATCTACAGTGGGCAGAGACCATTGATTAATCAATTCCCATCATTAGGAGGCACCCAGGACCCTATGCATCGTTATCAGCTCCCGGAGAGGAATGTTTTTTTACTATGGATGTAGTAGGTTAAGTGGGAAGGTTTTTGCAGCTGTAGAAGCTCTAAAAGAACCTAGGTCTGATACAGAAGGTTCATCCTCTAAATGCATGGTAGTATGTACTACATCAGTCAGGCTAGAAACAAACCCTTGTAAATCTGAGTCATATGGAGTTTGTTAAAAAAAATAAAAATACACTGAGCAGCACTTGCAGCCATTCGTTTTCCAGCTTTCAACAGAAGGTAGCTGTTAGATGGGCTTCCGTTGAACAGACAGCAGTGCACACGGAAACCGAAATTCAGCTGGTTCGTGCTGAACCAGATTATTTTCGGTATGTGTACACCCCATTTTACTCCCCTCTCGCTTGACAACACATATGCAGGCAATGCTGTTGTGGGGTCTGGGGAGGGAGTTCTCAGCCATGTGAGCTCAAACAGAGCAATAGGGGATTGGAGGGAATGCAAGTATAAGCTACTGGTGCAGCCAGCAGGTTGTGGGCCTGCATTATTCCAGGCGTAGACTCAAAGTAGACTTAGCAAAAGGAGCATATTGAAAACTTCAGGGATTACACAAACAGGGCAGCTAAAAATACAAACCAGTCAGTGTCAATGTAGACTTTAATGTATGGCTAATAGTTTTTGCATATTTACATATTAGTATGGGCAGTAAAGATGTTTGAACAATACCTGTAACCGATGGGAAAAAAATGCCAACAAGGAGGGTGAACGATGTTGTAATATCAGCCAGGACATAATCATGGGAAAGGGACCCCACCACTTCAGATGACGGTAAAGAAGCCTTTTCTATGATCTCCCCTTTTTGGAGGTAACTGCTCCATAGGTTCTCTAACACAGAGTGAGAAAGCAGAAAAACTGATCATCATGGTGTTCCAAAGCAAACATTAAAAAAAAAAAAAAGTAGAGGTAACACAGCAATGCTAATTACCAGATATGATACCACTACTAAGTCCAGGAATGCCTGGTTGTTCTGTAACATTATTATGAAAAAAATATTCATCACAGGTAGCATTTAGGAGCCCAAGAGGATGACAGAACAAGTCCCACAAGTCAGACACTGAAGTTATGTTGTCCTTCTCCACGGTCTTGGCACAAGTGCTAAACCCTAGCCTAGATAGTGTACGGTTCCCAAGGAGACAGACGCTATACAGGAAAGAAAAAAAAGACAAGTTTACAGTTGTACACATTCGCTACTGCCTTGCAGACATATTCATATCTCTAAAGTCTAAATATATATTGGAGCATATTACCTAAGGCTCCAGTCACACTAGTGCAATTTCAGAAACAAATTGCACAGAATTGCATGACAATCACTCCATTTTCAATGGGTCCCAATAACATCAATGCTCAGTATGGCGCGATTTTGGAAAAGGTTCCTGTACCACTTTGGTGTGGTTCCAGCTCGATTTTGGCCCAAATCACATCCAAGTTGCACTACATTTGGATCGAAACAGTGTCAACCTAGTCTTTAGGAATTATTTTTATGTAGGGCTGAAACTAATCGATTATGAAATTAATCGATTACTATTTTCATAATCGATTAATCGGCCAGTAACATAATGGGGTTAAACTAAAAAACTAAAATGAGCCCTTTGTAGAACAAAAAGAGAAAATAATCGCTACTGTAAATATTACTTTCACAGTTCTACAGTACAAAAAAATTAAACCCTTACAGTAGTGATTATCTGCTTTTTTTTGTACTATAAAGGGCCCGTTTTAGTTTTTTTAACCCCATTTTGTTACTAAACGTCTTAGACCTGGTTCACATCTATGTGTTTTTTGGTGCTTTTTGCAGAAACGTACTACAGTTCATTTACATGGTTTCCTATGGGACACGTTCACATCTATGCTTTTTTCAGCGGCTGCGTATTTGGAAAGGGTCAGGGACTTTTTTTTTAACGCAAAACAGTGTTTTTTTGGTTCAATATACTTCAATGGAGAAGCTGCAGAAAAGCATGTAATACGTTTTTGCAGCAATTTGTGTTTTTTAATCTGCCCAACAACAAATTGGCCAAAAAACAGTACATCTCCTCTAATAGTGTATACAGTATATCTCTGTCTGTTATTCTCAGAGTGGATTTGATATTTTGCGCCCTAACTGTTTATATTTACCACTGCATAAAGATATTTAAGAATAAATTGCCTTTTTTTTTTTTAACTTTACATATTAACTAAAATTATACACCACACTTTTTTTAAAGTTATTAACCGATTAATCAAAACAATAAATCGGCCAACTAATCGATTATGAAAATAATCGTTAGTTGCAGCCCTATTTTTATGCTAGCCTAGAAAATATTTACTTTAAACAATTTAAGGGAAATTAAAAAAAACTTAACCATGTATTCCAAATGAACACAGATTTGTTAAGCTGAGCCAAAAAAATTATTCCTGTAATAAACCAGCCCTTATTGAGTGCAACATTACAACTCATTTAAAAAGAAAAATATCTTTCACTGTAAACTGCTCCATGTAAGATGTGTTTTCAGTTGTCACTAGGACAGAAAGTGAGGGGACATTCTTGTATAAAAAGAGTAATAACCTATACAAAATACGTTGTAGAAGTATAGGCATCAATTCTAACTACCAGCAAGAATAAATCCTTACATTTAAAGAGCGTCTGTCATTTCAGATCCATCATGGCAGTGCCCGTTAGCAGGCATCCACTCACCTACTGCCGCCACGTCCCTCACCTTGTTGTATCACTGCCGCATCACCAGCCGTCCCATTTTAAGTGAATGGGACTGTCGGTGAGTCAACAGCAGGTCAGAGGAGGAGCCGCTGCGAGACAGAGATGACAGTTGCTCTTTAAGAATTAGGATTTAAATCAATCCTTTACTAGTGATTTAAAATCAACTTGATTTAAATCAAATCCACCCTGCATCTGTATCTATATGCGTTGTGAAGAAATTACATTTCAAACTGAAAAACAGGCTCAGATTTTTTTTTTCTATGAGAACAAATCATGGCAGGCTGCCAGTCCTCTAATGTAAGTAACTAGCAAGTATTTTTCAGCTGTTAAGCCAGTTAAATATTGGAGCAATGCTTTTCTTTTTCACAAACATGTTAATATCTGCATTTTAGGCTATAAAATTGAAACATCCAAAACATATAATTTTTCTAAAAGCAGAGGCCCTGTAGAATAAAAAAAATAGTAGTTGTAATGTTTTATGCCGCAAGACAGTTGCACAATTTATTAGCCTAATCAATGTTTTCTGTAAAGAAAATACACTTAAGTCTCGATTCACTCTATTCACTCTCTATGCATGTTGCTTTTGAGCATTTTTTCAGTGCTTCAGTGCTTGCCGAGTTTTGAAAAAAAGTCCACAAACCTTTCCAAAAAACGCAGAGGCACAAAAATGCATTGATGTGAACATGTTCCATAGGAACCCATGTTAAAAAATTTCCCTGCATTTCTGCAAAATGCATCAAAAAACGCATTAGTGTGAATCAAGCCTAAATGAGTTTAAATTGCACACAGACACAATATAATCCCCAAGATTTTGTACAAAATAAAAGATGGGGCTGTGTTGCATAAGTGGATACCATACATGTCAAGCCTCAACACTGCGTGCGCTGCGAAACAGCCAGAAAATATGGTAACAACAAACAAAAGGCCGCGCTAGGTGAATGAATATGAATTAAGTGAACATGAGTGATCACAAAAATAACTGTATCAAAATAACATCAAAAAAGTGCCATTTTTGTGTAACTACGCGTGACACATAAAGCATTAAACCTAATTAATAATGTAAACCATAAAGTCCTTGGACAATAGCAAGCCCAAAAATTATAACACCAATGAGTGTCCAAAAAGATGAAAGTAATCTGACAATATGATGTTCAGCTAGTGCCACCAGACTTGGAATTGATTTCACCAATATGTGTGATCCACCACCACTCTACCATTAGGCTTACCGGAGGCAAGCTTTGACCAAGCCTGTATGAAGATGGTACTGGATGTACTCTGGGCTAGAGGACCTCACCACAGGATCAGGACTTCGCCAGGTATAGATCGTCTCCAGTTGAAAGCTTGGGGCAAAATTTTTTTTCCTATCGGACCAGATCTGTATGCGGGACTCATCCAGGAATGCAGATCGAAAAACCAACAGTATTGTTGTCTGGTAATGTGCATATCTCACATTTTTTTAGCTGCTGCTTATTCCATTATAAATTAAATTTTTTCACTTTTGTCAGCACGACATATATTTTATATATCTTTTTAGGTTTTAGCGCGGTGTTTCTTCTAAATTTACAGAAAATATGGTACCTGGAATCATCAATAGGCTTTGTTTTAAATGCTTTACCATCAGTTTATATAGTAAACCATAAAACGAGGGACCAGAATTATTACTCTCACACTGGAGCGTGCGACAATACCCAATATGTGTTGTACAATCATTGTTTACATAAAATGTGCTCACCCTAAGCACATGTTTACATGTATATGTGTGGGCAATGGGCGATTTTAATTTTTTTTTTTATATATTTGTATTTATTTTATTAGTTAATACATTTTTTTTTTTTAATATTACAATTTTTTTCTTTTTTTGTCCACAGCTAAATATACATTAACCTGCTGAACAAAATAGAAACAAGCTCCTGTACCTGGATATGCCCAAGGTTCTTAAGTTAGAGTAGGGGTCTCCAAACTTTTGGCGTCAGTGGAAGGAATCCCCCCCCCAAAAAAACCGGTGCATGAAACTCCAGTGTGAATGGGCCCTAGAGAGGTCAGGGATGACCCTTTTAAAACTATTGTCTTGCTTGTTAAGAATATGTAAATAGTTGAATGTCCTTAGTCTGGGCACAGGCACACTTTACTATTTACAGATAACAGCGAACACCATCTGCTACTGTAAAGTTTACCACATTTTTTTTTGCATTTGTGTAGTTGTGGACTTTGTGCTGGCATGTGAATGTTTATCACAGGTCACCGTTCTGCTGTTTAGTGACGGTCTTGAATTGCTGAACACTGGCCAAATTAAGTCTGTTAGCACTGATGCTTATATAATCCTTTATTTTGCTTTTTTTGTTTGTTTGGAGTCAGATGAGGACGAGCAACATCTCTCTTATGTAAACAATGGCACAAAAAAAAAAAACACAACACACACCGCACCTGTCTCAGTAGGTACATTTTTGCGTAATAAATATATTCAATCATTACAGCAAGAATTTCAGATTTCTGTTATAACTGAATCTATAAACCTTAAGGCCCCTTTCACACGGAAGGCCCGTTCAGATCCGCCTGTCAGTTTTGACGGCGGATCTGAACGGGCGCTCCATGTTACTCTATGGAGCGTCGGATGTCAGCGGAGACATGTCCGCTGACATCCGATCCGGTCCGATCCGCCAAATCCAGACGTATGGACCACACGTCCAGATCCGTCGGATCGGGTGAGATCGGGTGAGATCGGGTGAAAACGGACACACTGTCCGTTTTCATCCGATCTCTCCATAGAGATCAGCGGCGCTCGCAAGCCCCTCCCCGCTCAGTGAGCGGAGAGAGGCTTGTCATCCGCCGGCTCAGCGGAGATCAACGGACAGATCCCCCGCTGAGCCGGCGGACAGAGGCGGGCTCCGTGCAAGCGGAGTCCGCCTCGTCTGAAAGGGGCCTAAGGCTGCATGCACACTAAAGCGCTTTGAATCACGGGCAGATCTACCACGCTGATGTGTGACTGACAAAACGCGGAACTCGCATTTGAGATGCCATTTATTTGAATGACACCTCAAATTGCGGTGAGGGTATGCCGTGATTGTCATGCGATAAAACAAGCTGCATTTGCGGCCACCCCCATCGAGGGACGCATGTCGACCAAAAACAGTTCAGGAGCTACTTTGGGGTGAAATGCGTCCCGCAATTGCAACACATTTTAATCGCAGCAGACCCGCACCGCGATTTGAGGTGTCATTCAAATGAATGGCATCTCAAATGCGAGTTCCGCGTTTTGTCATTCACACATCAGCGCTGTCAAATCGCAGGCAGATCTGCCCACGATTCAAAAAGCTGTAAAGTGAATGCCGCCTAAGTTAAAAATACAGCTCTGCACAATCTGCAATAACAAAAGTTACAGCTTCTTAATGTGGCTCATTTATGTATTTTTCTATTGACAAGTTCTGTTGAACATTAACCAAGCATGGTTATAGACTTACGGGAATTCAGGTGGAGCAAAGGCAGATTTAAGTGCTCCTGCATAAATGGCGAGAATAGACAGTACGACGCAGGCCAGGAAGAGTGATGCCAACTTATTCACATAGCGTACTCCCACAAAAACAATGACGGACATAAGAATGAGAAATAGTGTGCCATAAACACGCATGTTATTCAGCATTGCTGCCGAGTTCTCCGCCACGCCTTCACCTCTAAAAATGACAGCTTCAGGAGCAATGTATACCTGCAGAGAAAGATAAACGGTCACTAAATGCCACATGTAAATGGATAATTTAAACTTACTGCACAGGCATTTACTAAAACTGGACCAGCTGTGTATAGTACCAAATCAGCTACTAGCTTCAGCCTGCTCAGTTAAGCTTTGAAAATGAAAGCTAGAAGCTGATTGGTTCAATGACTTTTAAAATATACTGCACATGCTAAAAGTGTTTCCTAAAGCCTAGTACACATGGCCAGAATGGGTGGCATTGGACAGTTTAATAGAAACTGGCTGACATTCGCCCATGTGTACTGCAGCTGGTCCGACAGAAGTCGGGCGTTCAGCCGGATTCTGTCGAAGGGGCATGACAGGAAAAAAAAATCTGCTGAATCAGCACTCTCAGTTAATGGCTGAGAGTGCTGACCAGAGTGTTCTGGCGGGGGAATCACTCTGTCAGAACACAACAGCTCAGTGAGGGAGATTGTTGTACCAACATCAGATAGTTAGTACCGTGGCTCCTCCTGAGCTGTCAGTTTTTTCATTCAGCCTGCTGGGTTGAACGAAACCAAACTAGTAGTGTGTACCAGGCTTAAGGCTAGGTTGACATCTGAGCCGGTGTGGAAACGCATGCAACACACACATCTTCCTGCACCTACAGGAAAAACATGCTGCTGTTTAGAATATGTGTGGGGGTGCCATTAATCCTATTGCCCCCCTCAGGGACTGAAACCGCAGCAGTTTCCCTGCAGCTGCAATTTTGGAAAATTTTGGAAAAAGATTGGGGACTGTTTCCCTGTGTTTTCTGTAGGGACAGCTATGACTGCGCAAATGCAGACACCAGAAACCTTTGTTTGTTTTTTGAAAACTTGAAAAAGAATTTCAGAAATCTAATTGAAAGTTAGTGAATACTCAACCTTAAAGTGATTGTAAACAACCCGTTCAGTTAAAAATAAAAATGAAAGGCAAAACATTTTTGTATAGATATAAAAAATATAAAAGGAGGTACCGGCCACCGGGCGTGAAATTTGTTTTGGTGTGGGTACTTCCTTGGTGGGACTTACATCTTTCGCCCAGGTTCTGTTTTTTTGAGGCTTCTCACGGGTTTCCATCTCCCCACCCTCACACAGCTCCCGTGGGTGGGGGCTCCCGTGGGGGGGGGAGCTTGGTGGCACGGTTGGCTCTTTATGCATTAAATTTATCTACTTTTATGGATGTTTTGAAGTTTCTTTTACAAATCTAGGGTGGTATACCCACCCATATACAGTAATCTATACTAAGCCAGCCAGCCATCTATACTACGCCAGGATTTTTTCATCAATTGCATCTATCTATGCTTCTCCCAAAAAAGCAAGACTCTTCTCGGGAAACGCGTCGACACCTAGCACAGCCATTCCAGACTACTGACAGTCATCTCTGTGACATATCTAGGTCTCATGGAAAGGTTTATTACATGAATGTAAAATTTACCAATATGTCGATGTCTAATATATTTTTTCTTCTTTCTGTATTACATGTTTTTAAATGTGTGTTTATAAATTTTACCTGGTACCTTTTGAGGCGTGCTCTTTAAAAGTCCCATGGGCAATTTTGTTTTTTGTTGTGTGCATACTATTGGGGACTGAGTAGCACCTCTACCCATCTCATAGCAGTTCTATTCTCTTTATACACTACAACTGAAAGCATTCCATTGCTGCAGCCCTGCAATTCAGCCCTGGACTAAAGTTGACATCAAATGCCACAGGTGTGCATGTGTACTGTATACAGGCATAATATGTTAAGTGCAAACAAATCATAGATGAGTGGTATTTTAATTAAATGTTTGAAATGTAAACTGAATGCACAATAATACTGAAACACCATCTGTCCCTTTAAAAGGGTTCAATGGATATACAAATACAATGTATAATTTACCCTAATTAACCGTTTCCTACAACAGTTAACGAGTACAATAAACCTAATGAAAGTCACCGCAGGAAGCCTCAATTAGCATAAGAAACAAACAGAATAGAACACAGGACAGGACACAAACGAAGACCTGGTTCACACAGATGTGACTTGAGTCAGACAGAAATGCATGACAATGGAAATCATATTGTTTGCAATGAAATGCAAGGTCCACTTTTCAAATATGCCCCCACCCTCTTGCTAAGAAACACTGACTGGTTAAAAATGTGAAAAGAAAAAAAAAAAAATGTTTATATATATCACACACACACACTCACCTCCCCACAGCGCCTAGGCGACATCATCATCCTTTTGGTGAGATCTGGGGCACGTAGAGTAAAACCCAAATGTGATTCTAATACTGTGCTGAGGTGTCTTCTCATGAGACTCAGGCTCCATTTACACTTGTACGACTCCAACGTTGCACCGACTTTGAAGTGCTACTCTGACGCAACTTTGGATGGGTGCAACTTGGATACGACTTTGGCTTTGACCAGTGATAATGGACAACTGTTGCATTGTATAACATTCATGCAACTTTTGAGGGTTAACATTTGATGTCTATGGCCCTCAAGTTGCATAAAAGTCACACCAAAATAGTGCATGAACTACTTTGAAGTCCCTGCAACTTTAAGTCGCACATATATGAATGGTAATCATTGGAAGACATGGGGGAACGACTTGTTATGCAACGTTGATGTCCAAAGTTGCATGAAAATTTACACAAGCATGAATGGAGCCTTAAAATACCTACCATTCTTGGCATCTCATCATCAGAATGATGACATTACCCCCTGAATCACAGAAGCTGGTGGAAAGATATGTATAATATCTATTGTTCACACCTATGCATTTTTGGTGCTTTTTGCAGATTTGCACTACAGAACGTGTTCCATAGGAAACCATGTTAAATGGACTGTAGTGCAAACCTGCAAAATGCAAAAAGCACAAAAAAATGCATTGGTGTGAACCAGGCCTAAACCAATTTCTTTTGGAAAGGGGGCACAATTAAAAAATCAGAGCTTGCATGGTGTGCAAGGTCCGCTTTGAGGGGTCTACAGGCATTAGTAAAAAAGTTGACACTTTGGGGGAGATTTATTAAAACTGGAGCACTCAGAATCTGGTGCAGCTGTGCATGGTAGCCAATTAAGCTTTGACAATAAAACAGGGACGCCGATTGGTTTCTATGCAGAGCTGCTACAGATTTTGCACGATCCAGTGTTAGTAAATCCCCCCCCCCCCCCCTTTTCTGGGCAGTTACTGTCATGTCAGGCTACATCTTGTCTATAAGCCCACTCTGACCCCTGGCAAAATGCCCTGGATAAGCCTGCTTTGGGAAAGACAAGATCCAGTTGGGTTTTCCAGGCAAATATTACTATTACTATCCAGCTGCCCCCTGTGGTCTGTAAGCATTTTTATACTGGCCATACACTGAGCAAATTTTGGTTTCTGATGAATTGGCCAAATTTGATTACTGGATTTCCCCGTTGGCACCATTTTTTCCAGTATCCTTTGATAAATCAAAGAAGCTGGGCAGAGAATTATCAGCCAAACAGAGCTTGCATCCAATCAGATACAGGCACTGCTCAGGTATTCTGACAGCCGGCACCAGCTTTCAGGATACAATAAGCGTAGTGGGAGTTCATGCTGTTTAGCATGGATGGAAGAATCTGTTAGATTTTATTTCTTTCAACCCTCAAGATAAACAAAAGAATTCTATAAAGGTGTATGGCCAGCTTTAATTTGCCTATAGACGCCTTAATGCAGTTGCATGTGTGTGAACAATCCACCTGCCCTCAGGCATTCCTGATGTGTGCCACTACCTGCAACATGAATGTTTGGCTTTGATAAATGTTCATGTTTAATTGAATAGAGATAATGGAGGAATGCTATCTGCTTATTGGCAGGAAGAAAAAGCATGCAGGACAGGTTTTCTAACCTGTCCGATTTTTCCCACACAGCTGCCAGCTCAGCCAATAGCTTTGAGACTGATGGCCAACCACTTTAGATCACCTTACGTCAGTCTACTATTAGCTATGTAACCTTACATCTATTTCACTACACAGTGGAAAGAAGACAAGTATAACAAGTTTCTTCCACCTAGTGGAATTTGTATATAGGTATATTTTTGACTAGTACAACAAATCTTTAGGTTTTACGTGTTAAAATGTTGATAAATACTCAGCGATTACTGTCACTCATAATAAACTCTACAAAGTAACTGGAACTGTTTGTTCTGAAAGACAACCCTTGGATGCCTCTTCTAAAAGGTGTCCATAGCACTTGAAAGGCTGGTTAATCATCCAGTCATGATCTTACTGCCCTCAGGGCAAGGTGTCTGTGCAATGCTGCACTCTATAAACTTGTAGGGTCAGTTGTTTGTGTGAATAAGGCAGGCCACACACATTTTACAATTTTATACAATTTTCTTTCCTTCAACCACAGTTTGAAGGGAAGAAAATTGCTCAAACCCCCCCCCCCCCCTCAACACAGTCACTGTTGATAGGGGAATCCTTCTCGCTGCGCTATTGTTCTCTGACATCAGGAGGTTTCCCCAACCATCTTTTTTTTTCTTCAGTAGACCCCAAAGAAACTTTGACCAGTGTAGTGGAGGATCCTACACAATTGTTGGATGGGTTTTATTTTTCTCTAAATATCTATTAGGCAGATTTACGAGCACCTTAATATATATACACATGTGGCAATTTTTAAATTCAACCACTTTCAATCTATAGACATCACACATAGATTTGCAAGTAATAGTCAGTAACAAAGCTACTAACCATAAGAATTTAGACAAATTGTGAGAAAAATGCGATTTTATCAACAGAGATTAGATTTTTCTGCAGGCCATGACCAGCTTAAAACTAATTTACCTTCCAGTACAGCATAATAAAACTACAGTCTGTAGAAAATTTCATCATGTCTTACCAGGAATATCTCAATTGCTCCAAGGATATACATAGCCGTAGCAAAGGTTGTTCCAAGGTAAAAGCAGAGACCAACAGCACCTCCAAATTCAGGGCCGAGTGCCCGGGAAATCATAAAATATGAACCACCCGCTAATATAAGGGGAAAAAAAATAAAATAGTGACATGAATGAGACTGTATGACCAGAAGGCCATTAAAACTCAACTAAATCTAGATATAGTTTTAGGATAGAAAAAACACATAAAGATCACAAGACTTAAAAAAAGTCTGCACAGAACACAGCCTGGTGGAGATAGGACTTTACCTGGTACTACCCCATTGGTCGCTATAGCACTCATTGAGATTGCTGTAAGCAATGTCTGAAAAGAGAAATTTACATCAAGTTTGTACGTGTATCCATATTAAGCATTACATCCAAGAACTAGGACATATTTCAACACTACTTACACAGCAGCAGCAGGAAAATACAATGCAGAAGGAATGTAGTATCCCAGCAGTCCCCACTACCCAAGGTAGACGGAGAAACAAGATAACACCAAAAATGTTCTGTAAGCACGGAAGGTACACCCCCATTATTGTTCCCATTCGAGGTGCCTAATAAAACACAAAAACATAGGTGCAGTAAATATAATGTACTGACAAGGTAAACTCAGATCTGCAGTGAAATATTATTTGTACCTTAGTTTGCTTTTTTTTGCCCTCGCTCTCCTCCTCATGTTCTTTTGCACCTTGAGGGAGGTTAGTGTAATTGGCCAGACGGTTTAAGAGGGAGGAAACTTTGGGCCTTGTGTCCATCTCTTCCTATAGGTAAAAAAAAAAAAACACACAGGTACATTATATTCAGCAGTGAATATTGCAAGAAAAAAAATACAATTGAAGGTTACACATTCTTGAGGGCCACACACAGGCTGTGATTTTGATTTAGGGACATAGCTAACCCTTATTTATTACTGCCTATTATTTAAAGAAATCCTAAAACAGTGGAAGGATCACAGCCTTTGAGTGCTGTTTTAAAGAATATCCCAAAAGGGTGGCGTACAATACAGATCCCAAGACCACTATTCATTCTGGGGGTCATTCCTGATGTTATATTCTACACAGACATACAGTGTCTCTAGAGTAGAGTTTCTCAACCAGGGTTCAGTGGAACACTAGGGTTCTTCCAGAGGTTGCTAGGGGGTTCCTTGTGCAATAAGAAGTTTCTGCCCTGCCGTTCCCACTGACACCATTGATATTTTAGTTATCTGTAAGGAGGCAATTCTTCCTAATGACCACAAGTGTAAGGATCATTCTTCCCACTGACATCACACTAATGTATCTTGATTTGTAGATATGGTAATTTTTAGCAGGGGTTCCCCGAGATCAGAAAGTTATTTCAAGGGTTCTTCTGTGTTGAAAAGGTTGAGAAATACTGCTCTACAGAATATGATTGGTGTCACTTAGAGGGGTTTCTATTTTAGCGCCGCTTTACCGTTGTTTTTGTGGCGCTATTTGGCCGCTAGCGGGGTGGTTTTAACCCCCCGCTAGCAGCCGAAAAGGGGTTAAATCCATCCGCAAAACGCTGCCGGAGCGGCGTTTTGCCGGTGGCATCGCATCGCTGCCCCATTGATTTTAATGGGGAGGAACGGTGAGTTCACCCCTCCAAAGAAGCTGCTGGCAGGACTTTTTGAGGCCCTGCCAGCACACCGCTCCCTCGGGCTTTCACACTGGAGTGCATGGAGCAGCATTTTTCAGGTGCTATACGGGCGCTATTTTTAGCGCTGTAGCGCCTGAAAAACGCTGGCAGTGTAAAAGGGGTCTTGGATAACTGAGGATTATATAAGGTGACCACCCGTCTCTTACCTCAAACAAAGCCAGATTTCTGTCATACGAATCTTCCCCCTCTTCATTGTGATTCTGGTACAGAGCGGAGTTCTTCCTGCGGTCAATCTCTGGAGAAGACAGTATTCAGTCATAACAACTGTCACACGTCTCACTGAGCATAATATCATTTGAAACCAAACAAAAACTGTACCTAGAAGCTTGCTGTTTTCCTCTGTTATTGATGTCTGGCTTCGATCTTTTGTGGAAAACAAAATAATCTTTAGTATCTGAAGACTTTACAATCATCTAGTAATGATGTTTAAAAGTCAAATCTACTTTAACTAAAATGAATGAACTTAGCCATACACTTCTTAATCCAATCATACAATGTGAGCCCAATGACCTGGTTACACAGATAGAGGTACTTATCAGATGATCATTCAGGTATCGACAATTGTTATTTGAAAAGCAGGGATAGAGATTATATATATATATATATATATATATATATATATATATATATATATATACACTGCTGGGCTCCATGTCAGATATGCTTGATGCCCTTTCCAATAAGATTTTCTTTTTTTATGATATAGGCTGCTGGGGTGTTCATCAGTAGGGATGAGCTCAGGTGTGTTCGCATGGTCCACGTGCAGCGCCCGCCAGGAAGTCGGTGCAGCGCTGCGCTAATCACAGGCAGGCAGACATTGCCCGATCTCTACAGCCGCGCATTGGGCAATGTCTCACTGCCTGTGATTAGCGCTGCGCCAACTTCCTGGCGGGCTCTGCACGTGGACCATGCCAACACGCCTGAGCTCATCCTTATTCCTTAGTTTCCACAATTACCCAAGCTTGGGACTGGCATGGAGAATGTGCTAACACATGTGCATACCCAATTTGTACACATACTAGGGCGAACGCTTGGTTTAGTGTGCAGGCAGCTGTCAGATTCAGCTGCAGTGAGCTGTGGTGATGGGGTGGTGTATTGTCCTTTTCATTGCATCACACAGTTCCCTTTTTTTCTTTTTTTTTGTTGACTTTATTTGAAGTGCAAAAAGTGCACATCATTTATGCCGCTGCACTGCTGTGCCATGCTGTGCCTACCTATATGCTGCAATAAAATGTAGCACATGTGCATTTTATCACAGCTCACTGCACCTCCGGGCTGTGTTGTAGTGCGAACAGGTCACAAAGAAAACAATTGTTTTTAATGTGCCCTAGGAGTGACTGGCGATCATCCAGTGTGCAAAAACAACAGTCACTGTCACAGTGTGAACAGGCCTTAAGTATCCTTAGTATGCATGAACAGAAGACGCTGAGGGCTGGTTCACACAGGAACGGACAGCTGCCAGCCTGCTTTACCCTCGCAGCTGTCTGTTCCCAACTGAGGTAGTGGGCAGTGTGGTGCACGATTCACACACAGCTCCCTTTTTTTCTTTTTCGGACAAATGTTATTTGAAATGTACAAAAGTACACTTCATTCATGTTGCTACGCTACTATACAGTGCCATGTGATTTTGTGCTCTGCGATAAAATGCAGCATTGCAGCGTGAATGTAACACACAGAAAACAACTGTTTTCTGTCTTTGAGGTGACAATGCAGTAAAATGCCTGTCACCTCACTATGTGTGAATTCACCGTAAGGGCTCAATCACACTGAGCAGTGACCTGTGTTTTTCTGTATGTAGAAAACAATTGTTTTCTATGTGCCTTGTTCCACCAGTGTCGATGGCACCACACTGCAGTGCTGCTGTGAAAAGACATGAATAAAGGTTCAAAAATACTATTCAGTATCATGTGCTAAAAACACACATAGCACCACTCCCTGCCGGAGCTGACATGGCTATGTTTGCCCGCAGAGTAAAATGCTGCTTTTATCGAGCAAGCTAGTTTAAAAAATAACCTTAAACCATTTTAAGTTAACATTTTTTTTATTTTTTTTTATTCAAAAGACAATGTCGCTTTTGTGTTTTTTTTATTTTTTTTATTTATGAAAGTCATTGTCATAGCCAAAGCTAACAGTAAAGTTGTCAGATGTGCTTGTAGAAAATAAAGCTTACAAATACTGAAGTATATCAAACCTTGTCACCATTCTTTCTGTTAAAAAAAACCTTGCCACACCTAAACTGCGTCTGATTAGAGAAGTACAATGTCACCTTCTAAGATATGAGACGTTGTATAAGCACACCTGGGTATGATGTCCATTTTTAGTTAAACCCTTTCAATAGCCAATTAAGCAAACAGAACACAACTGTTCGAATTCCTACTCATAGGCCTTATACTGGCCATGAGCTCAGGCGTGTTCGCACAACCCACGTGCAGAGCCCGCCAGGAAGTCGGCACTGCGCTAATCACAGGCAGTGAGACATTTCCCGATCTCTGCAGCTGCGCATCGGGAAATGTCTCACTGCCTGTGATTAGCGCAGTGCAGAGCCGACTTCCTGGCGGGCTCTGCACGTGGGCTGTGCGAACACACCTGAGCTCATCCTTACTGGCCATACACTATACGAAAAAAAAAAAAAAAAAATCGTCCGAAATTCGGTCATTTAGACAGTTCGTTCGTTTTTCAGGCCAGTTAATGGGCACAAAAAAATAAATAAACAGATAAACGCTGGGATGTTTTTGAGCCGAAAAAAAATTAATTTTCTGCCGAATGAAAGCTAAATTGAAAGGTTAATGTGTTCCTGTCTGAAGTAGGTATATTTAAAAAAAAAAATACATTAATTTATGTCCACTGAAAGATTTATCGGTCATTACATGACGGCACTATCATTTGCGCTCACGGGTGAATGTTCGTTTTTCAAAAATGGATTCAGCCGATTTTTCGTATAGTGTATTGCCAGCACTACTGAATGTTTACAGTCAATAAATAAATCATGAAATGAAGACACTCAATCACGCACACTCAATCATGACACACACAGCTTGAAGGGATCCATTGATCATTGTGCTGTGGGTCACAGTGATGCGATCCCCTCCACATCTCCCATCTGCTTGTTTTCTAAACCACTGATCAGGAAAACGAGAGTGCTGGCTAAAGTGCCAGTAAGATAGACTTACCAGCTCCCCAGGATTCTTCATCCTCGCCTTCTTTTAGGGCCATGAAGCTGTCCTCCTCGATGTCATCCTCCGGATCGGGCACTTTGGTGACAGTAAAATGTGGCATGTTTACACTCCGGGCTCCAATGCTAGGGCGAACGTTAGCACTCTGCTTCACTTGTTTATTCTGGAATCAGCGTTATCTTTTAACCTTTAGTTTAAACTTTCCATTTTTAATTCCTTCCCCCCCACCCGATCACCCTCCCTGCTTCCTGAACGTTCGTTCAAAAATGGAAGAACTTTGTATTGTACGATCTCCCTTGTAATTTCTGACTTCCTATCCAACTTGTCCTGACGTTCAGCATTCCTCTGAATCAGCCCAGCTTTGTCTGTGTGCTGCTTGGAATTCCCACAATTGTCTGCCTGCCTCCCTCCACCCCTTGGTATGGCTTATCTATGTACTGGGCGCTCTCCTATTTTGGAAACTTTTGTCCTTTCTGTTCTCCTCCGGCAGGCACTTATCTTTCTCTCTTGCTGTTGGAACACAGACACTAGCAGTGCTTCCCTGTCACATGTTCCTTTCCCATCTAAATGGGAGGTGCATGGTCTTAAAGGCACAGGCCGTGTCTTCTACGCCTAGTAAACCTGGCAGGTACACAGCCCTGTCTCCAGACTTCTCATCTGAAGGTGATGGAAAGTCATCTTCTCTGCCCTGGCTGTGGGTGTTCCAGTACACACTTCATTCCTGAGCAGTACAATAGGTGCCGAGCCGAGCGTCTGTCATTAAGACATTCCCGTAAACTGCTTTCAGGCTGGGGTGTGACCCACAGGTGTACAATAAAAGAAAATGTCATAGCAACACTATTATATACTTGGTAGTAGTGTGTCTGCCCCATATAGCCTGACGATAGCCAAGCCTGAACCCAAAGTAGTACTAAACCTAAAACGTTTTATTTCCATTTTGGATAAAGGGAAGGTTATAACCCCCGTCAGGTTATTTATTTATTTTTTTGCTACCTGCATCCCATTGGGGAGATTTCCTCTCACTTCCTGTCCTATAGTCAAAACAGGAAGTGAGAGGAAATCTCTTCAAAGCGAGCAAATCCTAGGGGTGTCACCAGCTCCCTCCCCCCAATTTATTGTACTCATTGGAAGATTACTCCTCTATTACTGTATTAGTGACAACTCCAAATTCAGGATTTTCTTTCCCTTTCAGCCTCGGTTCACATTGATGCGATTTTTTTTTTTTATTATTATTATTATACACGATTTATATAGCGCCAATAGTTTATGCAGCGCTTTACAATGTATAGGGGGGACAACACAATTACAGTACAGTTCAATACAAAAGGTACAGGAGGACCCTGCTCATAGAGCTTACATTCTAAAGGGAGGGGGTGGTGGTACAAAAGGTAATAGCTTTTGACATGTCAATTCGCATGCCAAGTTGGCGGCTATTGCCAGTAATGGCACTGTCCCAATCGGTGCGACACACCACATTTTTGTAGCGCCGCTCCGATTCCCAAAAGTCGTTTCTGTACTACTTTTGGCGACTTCGGGTGCGATTTGTATAGACATCTGTGCAGGAACCCGGACTGAGATGCAGGAATGAAATTGTGCGATTTCAGCGGAACTTGCACGATTTTATTCCCGCTGTCAGTGTGAACCTGGGCTCAGTCTCGGTGATGACCATAAACAGGACAAATAGAGAGGTGGAATCTTTCTAATGGAGTACCGACCGCAATAAATATTTAAAGCTGGGTTCACACCATTGCAAATTGGATGCATAGTTACATAGTTAGTAAGATTAAATAAAGACACCAGTCCATCCAGTTCAACCTGAGTGAGTGTTGCTGCGTGTCTACATCTATCCCTATTTATTTAAGATACCCATATAGCACCGTCAATTTACGCAGCGCTCCACACATACATTGCACACTCACATCGGTCCCTACCCTCAAGGAGCCCACAATCCAAGGTCCCCAACTCACATTCATATACTAGGGCCAATTTTGGACAGAAGCCAATTAACCTACCAGCATGTCTTTGGAGTGTGGGAGGAAACCGGAGTACCCGGAGGAAACCCACGCAGGCACAGGGAGAATATGCAAACTCCAGGCAGGTAGTGTCGTGGTTGGGATTCAAACCAGCGACCCTTTTTACTGCTAGGCGAGAGGGCTACCCACTACATCACTGTGCTGCCCTAAAGATGCAAGATTACTGCATTCAATACGCAATAGCAGGAGAGTTTGACCGGCTCTCTATGGAGCCGGTTCACATATCTCCACCGCAGGTCGGGTGCGGATCTGAAGCGGTGAACCAGCACGCGCCGGACCCCTGCTGTGAGTCGCATGCGGCTCATATGTAAAACCAGCCTAAGGCCCCTTTCACACTTGTGCGACTTCAAAGTCTTTTTTTACCGCGATTTTACCGCGATTCGCGGCCGCAATTTTTGCCGCGATTTCAAGGAATGCCGGTGTAAGTGGCATCAAAATCGGACCAAAGTAGTGCAGGGACTACTTTGAAGTCGGAACGACTTGAAGTCGTACTAATATGAATGGCTGTCATTGGAAATCATGGGGAACGACTTGTCATGCTACTTTAAAGTCCCAAATCGTGGGACAAGTCGTATAAGTGTGAAAGGGGCCTAAAGGTGTTCTAATACGTCTTCACTCTATCCAAAACTAAAAAAAAATTTGTATTTTGTTATACTTGAATTGTTAATGACAGGCTCTGACAATGGTGTGCTTATACATCATCCACAATAATGCTCTGAATACAGCCAATCAGTAAGGCTCACCATACACGTTACAGTCTGACCAAACAAACTTTGTACAATCTAGATCTACCAAAACTTTGCAATACGAGGGCATACCTACACTATCCAATCAGTGTTTATCCAGTCAGGCAGGTCCTTTCACTATATACTTGTTGGCAAGGTTAGTCCAGCGATCTCCCCCACTCAGCTGACAGGGACCCCCCCCCCCCCCAGAACACTCCGATCAGCTCTCTCTGTCATTGGCTGGAGTCAGTAGGCTGCTGATTTACCAGCATGCATGTTCGGTCAGACTGACATACACACGGGCAGAATCGTTGGCTGTTTTTTCTTTTTGAACTGGCAAATGTCTCCCGACATTCTGCCCATGTGTACAGGGCTTAAAGTGGTTGTTAAGCCACTTTCACATCTTCATACCACCCCCTCTGTGTTCTAATCCCGTGTTCCCCTGTGTGAGTGATTTATTTAAAAAAAAGCCTGCTATGCCTTATTTCACAGCTCTTCTCAGCGATCACATGATTGGCTGGTTTTCTTCTCTCCCCGTCTGATAGATGCAGCGGGTGGAGTTGCTGACATCACTTGGGAGAGGAGAGAGAAAGAGAGAGACAGCCGATCATGTGATCGCTGAGAAGAGCTGTGAAATGAGGCATAGCAGGCTTTCTTTTTATAAATCACTCACACAGGGAACACAGGATTAGAACACATAGGGGATGGTATGAAGAGAAAGTTATTTGAGCAGCAGGAGTTGAGGGGGCGGGCACTGTCACAAGCTGACAGGCAGAGAGGGGAGGGGGGAGAGCACACAGGAGACAGATAGCAAGCTGCGGATGATGGAGGCATGTACAGATGACTCCAGTGTCAGGGCTCAGCAGTCCTGATATATCGGAGTCAGCATACAGGAGGCAGGATCAGCCAGGTATTACAGGGCACAGCACAAGCACTGTGCTGTATAAAATGCTTTAAAGGAACAGGATATTTTTTTTTGGGGGGGTTAACAAACGCTTTAAGGCCCCTTTCACACTGACACTCTACGCTGATCCCTGCTTGATGACAAGTCCGTGTCCTCTCTGCTTATGCAGAGCAAACACACAGACACAGTGATCGAATTAGATGTGGGTGACACATGTGACACACGTCCGTTGCCACTCGCCACTGTACAGAGGACAATGGATGGTCCGATTAGGGCCTCCTAAAAAACTGACAGACCCAATCATTCCGCACGTGTGAAAGGGGCCCTACAGTTTATGGAGTAAAGTAAATCAAATAGAATGCTATCAAAAAGTGTGATGACATGGCTATGGAGTGATATACAAGGAAGTATGACTAAGGCCTTGTTTACAGTAGCAGTGCTTTTTGAAGAGCAATCTGCATTTGGATCACTCTTCAGAGAGCATTTAACCTTAACTCTTTTAACCCTGCACTAGCACGCTAGCACTGGTGCAACTGCACTGGCACACCGCAACCATGTGAATTGGACGTGGCTGCGGGGCGCCAGGGCAGTACTGCCTACTGAATGCAAAGGCAGAGATCATTTTTGCTGGGCCGCAATGCCAAGCATCAGAGCCATGCCATGTGTACACCTACACCCACTGCCTCTGCAATATAATGGGAGGGGGGGCAGTAAAACCACAGCTCAAATACATGGTTACACTGCCCCCCCAACCGCTAGAGTACACAAGGCCTTATGATTGCAAGCAGTACTAGTATAACAAGGGAACTTAAGCTTAACACACATTTTACAATGTCTCTGCACAATCTCCTTTAGATTTACCAACAACTTTGTTGTACAAGAACATACCTGATTGGATACAATTTGATTAGATAGGGTTATGGTAGGGTTTTGGTAAATTTAAAGTTGATTGTACAAAGATTGTAGGATGAGATTGTAACATGTATGTGACTGTTACACTAAACTCCCCACAACAGGTTATCAGTGTTTTGTCCTTATAAAAGTTTTATATTGACGCTGAACTACATCTAAAAGGAACTACAAAAAAAAAAAAACACATCAGCAAGCAAAATCAGGATACTCATAAGGTGGCCTATTTCCCCACACAATACAAGCTTCCTGTTTGTACTTGTACATATGTGTATGAGGTTTACAGAATATGTGCAATCTTAACTCCAGACAGAAATGTTCTTTGTTTGGAGTCTTCACGAAGGGCCTTTCACACAGGCAGGTGCTGTCTGTTCTGATCAGTAGGGGTTCCGGAAGCAGATCCCCATCTGAATTTAGAGTCTAATGGAAGAGATGCCACGTTTGTGATATCTGTGACAGTTTTTTGCCTCCATCTTGTAACAGACGCATGTTAGGTCTATAAGCAGGTGGATATATACAGACATGCATCCATTTACATCCTTTTACCTCCAACCCATCACGTTTAGAAAACTGAAAAGGTTTGTGCCTAGACCAGGGGCCTCAAACTGGCCTCCAGCTGTTGCAGAACTACAAGTCCCATCATGCCTCTGCCTGAAGGAGCCGTGCTTGTAACTGTCAGCCTTGCAATGCCTCATGGGACTTGTAGTTTTCGCAACAGCTGGAGAGCCGCCAGTTGTAGACCCCTGGCCTACACGGACTTGGAGGTAGTCAGGTGTAAATGGACACACATCCATATACATCTACCTGCCAATTGACTAACATTGAGCTTCTATTCAAATCCACCCAAAAACCTGAGAAATGGAACTGATCAGACTGTACATTTGAAAGGACCCTCAGGAGTATAGGCCCAGTTATAGGAAATGCAAGAGAGCTGCAACATGCATGTGTAGTAGGCGCAGGGCCTGGTCTAACTTCAATCCAAAGCATTGTGGCACTGGGCAAGGCTGCACAGTGAAGAGCTACGAAGTGTGGCTGCGTGTATTTAACCATGGGCAATGCACTGGAGGGAGAGGGGCGTGTAAAAGACAACTTCACTAAACAGAAAGATACCTTTTAAATGTTTGGGTTATGTTTTAGGGTTAAAGTGTATCTCTAGACAACTTTTTTTTTTTTTTGTTATGTATAGAGAAAGGATTGGTTAAAACTAGGGTTGTCCTGATACCACTTTTTCAAGACTGAGTACAAGTACCGATACTTTTTTTCAAGTACTCGCCGATATCGATTACCGATACTTTTTTTTAAATGTCATGTGAGCATAAAGCACAATACAGATTAGGTGGCACTGACATGCAGCACTGATGAGCACTGATAGGATTAGGTGGCACTAATGAGCACTGACTGATGGCTGGCACTGACAGATGGCACTGACAGGTGGCACTGGCAGCTGGCACTGGCAGGTGGCTGGCACTGATAGATGGCATTGATAGGTGGCGCTGGCACTGACAGGTGGCTGGCACTGATGAGCAGCACTTATGGACATTGGGCACTGATAGGTGGCATTTATGAGCACTGATGGGCAGGCACGGAAATGCCATGAGGAAAGGCTGCCTGCGACACCCCATCTTGGTACTCCTTGCACTCGGCCACATAAAAGCAGCAGCGGCCATCTTGTTACACCCAGCCTGAACTATATGGGCTGGGTGTAACAAGACTGTTCCGCCCGCTGACTTCCGGTTGCGCCGGGTCAGTTTATTTATCTCTCCCAGGTATCGGATCTGGCATCGGGAGCATTTGTGCGAGTACAAGTACTCATACAAATGCTCGTATCGGTCCCGATACCGATACTAGTATCAGTATCGGGACAACCCTAGTTAAAACCCCTGTCAGTTTTCTTTGCTGTTGTCTGTATTTCATTTTGGAGATTTCCCTTCACTTCCTGTTACAAAGACACAGCAGAAAGTAAAAGAAAATATCTCCTAAACGAGATTAAATCCCCTCTGTCTGTCCCTATTGGAATATTTATCATCCCATTCTATTCCAATGACAACTGTAACATTTTGGATTTTCCCTTAGGCTGGCCATACATGGTGGAATTTCGGAAGAATTTTCTTTTGAAAATCAGAAAATGTATGCATTTTGTGAACCGATGGTGCCACCATTGATTTTGAAATTTGGCCAACCAAGCCTTCAATTTCACCTCATGTTGCTACAGAAAAGATTTTTTTGTGGCTGGGAATTTTCTTTTCTTTCCGGGAATTTTCTTTTCTTGCACTCATGCGCATTTCTTTTTCGATTACATTTCTCGCACAATTCTCTCATCATTGATTAAAAAATCTTTGGTTTTTCCTGAAAAATTTCCAACATGTCCGATTACTCAAATTTGATTGCCGCACGAAAATCGTCTGTTGCTGCAGACCACTAATGGTGCAGAATACGAACGAAAATTCTTAGATAAGATTTTCAAAAGAAAATTCTTTCGAAATTCGACCCATGTATGGCTTGTCTTACTTTCAGTCCCTGTGACAATGGTCAGCAGGACAAACAGAGGGTTGAATTTACCAGTGGGGACACAGACAGCAATAAATATAGAAAAGGAGTTCTAATGCTGCGTACACACGATCGGAAATTCGGACAGCAAAAGAGCGATGAGAGCTTTTGGTCGGAAAATGCGACCGTGTGTATGCTCCTTCGGACTTCCAGCCAAATTCCAGCCAGCAAAAGATTGAGAGCAGGTTCTCAATTTTTCTTTCGGAAAAAGTTCCAATTGGAAATTCCGATCGTCCTTAGGAATTCCGACGCGCAGAATTCCTACGCATGCTCAGAAACAATTTGACTCATGCTCGGAAGCATTGACTTAATTTTCTCGGCTCTGTAGCAATTCCGACGCGCAAAATTCCTACGCATGTTTAGAAACAATTTGACGCATGCTCGGAAGCATTGAACTTCATTTTCTCGGCTCGTCGTAGTGTTGTACGTCACTGCGTTCTTGACGGTCGAAAGTTCAGAGAACTTTTGTGCGACCGTGTGTATGCAAGACAAGCTTGAGCGGAATTCCGTCGGAAAAACCATCCAAGATTATTCCGACGTAAAAGCCGCTCATGTGTACGCGGCATTAGCCTTCCCTACTAGACCAAAAACAAAACAAAATTCATAAGACATACACTCAAAGGCTAAAGAAAACGCATCAGTATCTTGAAAAAAAAATGCAGAAAAAAGACCAGAAACATCAAGTATTTCAAATGCAAACTTGCAGCATTTTTCCTTTCCACAAGCAATTTTATCAACTTTAATGGGCACTGAACTTGCTAGCAAATCTGACTACTCCGGGACAGAGTCCTTAGCCTCCTTGCACATCAGGCCTCTTTACACTTCTTGGAGTGTCTAATTAATCTCTGTGCTGACCCAGCTCCACCAAACCTCCCGCCACCTCTGTAAATAACCTTTTATGAAGCTGGCAGGGCAAAGAGGAATACTATGGAGTGTCACTTTAGGCTGCTGGAATTTCTGACATCCCATCCAAGATGGCTGCACCCAGCAGTCTCAGGGTATTTGGAGGTCTACATAAAGGGAGGCTTTTACAGGTAAATAAAATGCATGAAATATAAAGTGGAACTTTCGCTTATCGGATTCCTCCCCCCCCTCCGGTGCCACAATTGGCACCTTTCAGGGGGGAGGGGGTGCAGATACCTGTATAATACAGGTATCTGCACCCACTTCCGGGACGAGATAGCCGGAGCTGCCCCGCCCATATCCGAAGATGCCCCGTTGTGTCTTGGTAAACACAGTTCCCAGGACACAACAGGGACCAATAAAGACGCGCGTGCGCAGTAGGGAACCGGGCAGTGAAGCTGCAAGCTTCACTTCCTGACTCCCTGACAGAGGATGGCGGCGGGGGCAGCCGAGAGACGAGCGATCGCTCGTCACTTCTGCCGACATCGCTGGAACCTGGAACAGGTAAGTGTCTATTTATTAAAAGTCAGCAGCTGCAGTATTTGTAGCTGCTGACTTTTAAAAAAAAATGTTTCAGGTGGACCTCCTCTTTAAAGACACATTCGATTTTATGGTTAGAGTGCTGTTGAAGTGATTGGTATTGCAACAGGGTCTCTTTAAATGTTAATATCTAAACCCAAACACCTAAACCAAATACATTGTTGCACATGTTCCTTTAATGTTAAAAGTTTTATTTTTTTCATTAATTTCCTGCTTTTAAGGGTTTTTAAGGGTTAAAACAGGCTCTTAATGTGACATATCTCCTCCCAGCCCCATGTCAACTGCCCTCTGAAATGCGATCCACCGTTGATCATTGCATAGAGGAGTGGTAAGGGCTGTAACGTGCATAAACTAGACAGATGCTCCAATACAAGCAAAGCAAAACAAAATATACTTCACAATAATAAACCTTGTGATAATGTGGGCTGCTCAAATAGCTGATAAGAGAAGTACAATGTCATATTTTCAAATATGATTCATTGTATAAGTGCATTGCATTATGATGGGCAGCACAGTGGTGTAGTGGAAAGAGGGGGACATTTGGGACTTTGTCCACTCATCAGGAGCAGCTAATTTGGAATGACCTAGAAATGTAAGATATAAGGGTATCAAAGCGTATATGGTAATCTACATGGTAGTGGGAGGCACTGGGAGATGGATATGACATCCACCCGGGAGCTGAGGAGGTATCCATGCGGCCAGGCGGGGCAGACAACGTGCCACGTAAAAAGATAAATAGCGAAGTTTGTAGTCTTCAGGGACTGTGGTAGGATTCGAAAAGTGGCAGGCCGCCGGCCAGCAAGGTTCGAAAAGTGGCAGGCCGCCGGCCAGCAAGGTTCCGCCAACGTCACGCTGGGTCATGCTGTGAGAGAGGAACCGGAAGCGGTTCCTCTCTCACAGCATGACCCAGCGTGACGTTGGCGGAACCTTGCTGGCCGGCGGCCTGCCACTTTTCGAATCCTACCACAGTCCCTGAAGACTACAAACTTCGCTATTTATCTTTTTACGTGGCACGTTGTCTGCCCCGCCTGGCCGCAGTGGTGTAGTGGTTAGCACTTTCACCTAGCAGCAAAAAGGGTTGCTGGTTTGAATCCCGACCACGACACCATCTGCCTGGAGTTTGCATGTTTTCCCTGTGCCTGTGTGGGTTTCCTCTGGGTACTCTGGTTTCCTCCCACACTCTAAAGACATGCTGGTAGGTTAATTGGTTCCTGTCTAAATTGTCCCTAGTATATGTATGAATGTGTGTTAGGGACCTTAGGTTGTAAGCTCATTGAGGGTAGGGACTGATGTGAATGTACAATGTATATGTAAAAGCACTGCGTAAATTGACGGCGCTATATAAGTACCTGAAATAAATAAATGATGCACACTGCTGCTTTTTCTCACCACTAAAAGCCTATTCAGCAGTTGGAACTTAGAGGCTGGAGAATTTCATAAAACCGAATGCCAAAAATTCAGCCACTTTGTTAGATTTGTTCAACCACTTTGTTAGATGTACGGGCGTATTATGAGTTAAAGCGGAGTTCCACCCATATTTTCATCTTTGCATTAATCGCTACAATCCCGCAAGTTTAAACAACATTGGGTGTTTTTTTGTTTTTTTTTTAAGCTGTTTACCTTGTTGCTAGGGTGTCTTCTTATTTCTTCCTCTTTTGGTGCTGCGGTGAGGTACATCATATCCTGCGGTGCCTTGGCTCCCTGGAGATGCGTGTCATCATTCCCAGGAGTCAGTGGGCATCGCCGCCTGTTAGAATCGCGTTATTTCCAAACAGGAAATGACGCAATGCAAGTCGGTGCAAAGCGCCATTGTCTAGCTTACATTTGGTTGCCATACCAAAGGGGCGGAACCTTTCTACGATTACGCCGTTGTGATGGCAACCAGAGACACAATCGGGCGCCATGCCTTATGTCTTCTGCGCATGCACGAGGTCCAGAGGTGGAAGGCAGAATATAAAGGTTAGTTTTCTCCAAAAATATGCTATAATACAGCATCCTGTCATATATTTAGCATTTGTAACATTTGTAACATTAGGTTAGATGTCTTAAAAAATAATAATTTTCGGCTAGAAATCCTCTTTAAGTCCAAGGCAACCTCTTGGACTTACCTCTATTATATACATCTCACAGTTTTATGGCACTCCAGGAGGATAACTGCATACCCCTAACTTTCTGAGATGGGAATGAGGGACACCTATTAGCAAATGTATGTAGGCATAGGACACACACCCCTGCCACGCCCCCTTAAAAGAGAATTATACAAAAAAAAAATGATTATTGGTTAGCCCACAAGTGCTTTTTTTACCAAAATTGCAAATGCAGCAATTTAGAAATCGGATGAAAGATTTAGCATTGGGAAACACTTCTTGATAGATAAATAGTTAATTTTATATACAACTATATAGATCAGACCAAAATGAGGGACAAATAAGGAGAAAAGAGGGACATTGTTCCAAATCAGGGACAGTCCTCAAAATCAGGGACAGTTGGGAGCTATGCATAACTATCACTACACTCTGGGGCTCTGACAGGAGAGGCATCTGTCTTCTTACACACAACAACTTTGCCCACGGCTCCCCTCTGCTGTCCATTCACAGAAGCCTTTGTATTTTGTGAAAGAGTTTGCATGATACAAAGCGCTCTGTGATTGGGCAGGAGGAGGGGAGGGGTAGGCACAGAGGCTGCATGTTACTCTGCAGCTGAAGGTGCTGAGACCAGAAGGTCCAGTGTCAGGGCTCCAGCAACATAGCGATAGCTATCCTCCTGGCGATCCATAAAAATCCCAGAAGTAAATTGAATAGATAAGTTCAAAAGGTGGCATGCACCTCCTTTGACTTAACTCATAGTATGCCAGCACATTTTATGAGGTGGCTGAATTCCTGAAGCTCAGCACAAAGAATTATGCATATATTAAAGGGGTTGTAAACCCTCGTGTTTTGTCACCTTAATGCATCCTATACATTAAGGTGACAAAACACCTGCCAGTGACCGGCCCCCCAGCCCCCCCCCATTTTACTTACCTGAACCCTGGAACTTGACCCGGCGGGGACGCGCTGTCTCTCTGCCCGGGGTTCTCGGCTCTTGATTGGATAGATTGATAGCAGCGCAGCCATTGGCTCCCGCTGCTGTCAATCAAATCCAATGATGCGGGCGCCGGGGGGCTGGGCCGAGTCATACATTCGGCGGACTTTGGACGCCGAATGCTGGATTCAGGAGCGCGCCTGCAAGGTAACCCCCTCGGGAGAGGGCTTTTCCTAGGGGGTTATCTGATAAGAGGAGGAGCCGCGAGAGCCGCCGGAGGACCCCAGACGATGAGGTTTAGGGCCACTTTGCACATTGGAGGTAAGTATGGTATGTTCGTTATTTAAAAAAAAAAAAACGAACCCTCACAATAACTTTAAAGCAGAACTAAAGTAAGAATACTTACCTCTGTTCCAACAGTCCAGTGACCGCAAGGTGCCTCACTGGGGCCAGCATCTTCTCCCCAGCTTCTTCCTGGTGACTGTCTTCGGCAGTCTTAATTGCCCGGCGCAGGATGACATCACTCCTGCACATGCACAGGAGCTCAGTGTTCCCAGCACACAGGCACTGTGCTGAAATGTAAACTGAGCTGTGGATGTGCAGCTCAGTGTACATTCTACAGGAAATTCCGGACAGGAAGGCAAGTGTATTTTACTGAATGTCTCTTCTGCAATAAAGGTCCCGTCTGTTTGCATTTTTTTAACTGTATTTGAGCTTTAATTACCTAGTATGACACAGATATCTCTTACTTGCTGTTAGGGCCTGTTCACACCAGCTCACATGATAAAATGCATGCGTACTAGTGTA
Organism: Lithobates sylvaticus; assembly: GCA_028564925.1. Taxonomy (NCBI): domain Eukaryota; kingdom Metazoa; phylum Chordata; class Amphibia; order Anura; family Ranidae; genus Lithobates; species Lithobates sylvaticus. The sequence continues at coordinate 266,475,790 of CM053026.1, forward strand.
GGTTGTGTAGGGACAGTGAGAGCCAGTGTGATGCGTTACTAAACCAAATTACGTATAGTACTGTTTATTTTAAATTAAATTATTGAAGTGCCACAAAATGATACTTCATTCAAGCCTATGCACGTATATCATTGGAAGGCACTGTAGTGCGGTGTGGTGTACTACGTACATTTGCTGCACGTCTGCATTTTAGTGTACTGCACTGCAACCCAGCTAAATGCAAAGCATTGGTGGGAACAGGGCACATTTGTTTTTTCTTTATACCCTTGATTTGAGCCTGCGCTGACCTTTCGTAGCTCGACTAGCATAGTGTGACTGAGCATACACTCATGCCCTGCATAAAAAGGATTTATTGCATGTGATTAATCTCCTGCAAATTAAAAATAGATCTGCTTGGGTGCCCTAATGGCATAATAAAAAGTGCAGGGAAACCACATGGAGAACATCAGTTATAGATATGCAAGGAGTGTTGTTTGCATTGCTAATGCAGAAATCAAAGCTTTTTTCTGTATCGCAGTAAATGTGTAAATATTTGTTATTTACACATTTACTGCGATACAGAAAAAAGCTTTGATTTCTGCATTAGCAATGCAAACAACACTGGGTCTCTGTTATAGAGACAGGCTTATAGTGAACATAAAGTGAAATTATGATTGAGCCTCCAGAATGCTGCAGAAGTGGTCTCAGGAGATAAAAAGTGGCCTCTTGCTTAATACCTAACCAAAGCTTGTGGCAAGCATATTTCCATGGTCATTGCAAGATATAAAGCAAAAAAGATCTTTGTAAGGATGCGATATTCCTAAATAAAATTCAGTCTACTAATTACAGTTAGGCCTGTTCACACCGCTGAGCCGCGCTGAATTCATGGCCACTGGTGTGTGTGGTGAGACAAAGTGCCGATGCGCTGATCATGGCACATCCCACTGTTTACTTTTTTTGTTCACTCCACAGAACTTTATTGAAATGCCATTCGTGACATTTCAATAGAGTTCTATTCGCCACTGGGTTGCAATGTGGTACTTAGCTTGGCACTACATGTAGTACTTTTTTAAGACACATGGCAGCATGCTGTGCTGTGAACCGATACCATAGGAAGCCGTTTGCCTTGTCTATGCCTTGAAATAGGTGCTAGCACAGTCCCACCACATCTAGTGTGAACAAGCCCTTTTCAGAGGGCAATTAACATGCAGCTCAGAGGCTATACATCGTCTACTCACTGCCTGTTTAAATCTTTAAAAGACCCAACCACCATGTTGCAGCCCCATTGCAACCCCATTCATTTAAATGAGTCATGTTCGGCGGTGGTACAACCTGCTGAATGTGACAGGGGGTTTAATTTTTGCCATGGCATGTGCATAGCCCTGAATGGTTGCATGTCCTTGTTTAGCTGGGCAATCGAAAGATGGTAAAACCACAACTAAGCATTCTCTGCTTTTATATCTTGAAAGATACTGTATATACTTTTTCTAAGATGTAAATAAGCATTAGGGCTCATTCACAAGAGGGAAGCAAGGGGAAAGTAAAAGCAGGGGGCTTTTACTTTCCCCTTGCTTCCCTCTTGTGAATGAGCCCTAATGCTTATTTACATCTTGGAAAAAGTATATACAGTATCTTTCAAGATATAAAAGCAGAGAATGCTTAGCTATTCCTTCACTGTTTCCATGCCAAATTAAGTCTCCGCACTGTGGCTAGAAGTGGTACCCAGCTATTCTGACGTTTTAGTTTGTGGCACCTGATTCTCCAGTGTGCAAGTTTCTGCTCTATGATGTGGACTTGGGGTACGTCAGTCATCCATTATGGTAACTCCTTCCTTCCTGGTAACTCTTCCATGCCTGTCCATGTAAACTGCTCTTCTAGTTACCTATATTGTTGCAACCTTTCCATATCAGTCACTGACCATTTGCTCCTACGTTAGCCCTCATTAGCACGGGCCTCCTGCATTTTCTTTATTTAAATGTAGGAGAAACTAATCTGGAAATAACTGTACACTTTACAGATCAGTTTCTACTGCTTTAAAGCTGTAGTAAAGCCCACTTTGTGATTTTTACCTACAGGTAAGCCTATAGAGCTGACTATATATGGACCAAGCTTTGGAAGAGATATTGATGCCAAAAATGTATAATATGACAGCTTTACCAATCCTTAAAGTGTTACTAAACCCACAATAATAAAATCAGTCTGTATATGTAGTAAAGCATGCTGGTTATACTCACTGTGGAATCTAAGGGGTTAATCCTCTGCATTGTGTAAAAAGGCTGTTTGATCCTGTACTATCTCATCCTCCCCTTCTTCCACTGTCCCCAATCCATCTCCTAATAAAACAGAGCCTTGGGGGCACTCTGCACATGCTCAGTTTGGTGTGTATGGCTAGAGAGTTTTTATTTTTTTCTTGGGAGGGTGCATGTGATCAGCGCAGGGCCAAACAGCACTGTCCAGAGAGAGAGTCAGCGGTCATGCAGCCTCATAGGACAATCACGGGAGAATGAAAACTCCTCCTACAAGCTTTAACTAGTGCTCGGCTGGACACTGATAGAAGTCACAAGACTGCTATATACTGCTGATGAGAAAGTATTTAGCAGTTTATATTTACTAAAATAATTGCATTTCCATGTTCTGTGTACTGTGGGAGACCAGATACAGAAAGTCCCTGAGTTACGAACACAATAAGGATTGTAGGTTTGTTCATAAGTCAAAGTTGTTTGTAAGTCGCAACACTGCATTTGTAAGTGTAACTTCCGGTCAGAACAATGCAAATTCGAGATGAAATATCAACATCTGCAAAAGCTTTCTTTCCATTTTATATTTTGTTGGAGCCATAGTGTATGGTTCATTGAGTGCTAGAGTGCCCTGGTTGCCATGTCACTGTTTGCTTTTTTTGTTTTTCTATTCCTCTTTTGGTATTGGTTGTTTTTGTGTGTATTTTCTTTTTACAAAGTTGTGATATTTAAGCCTGGGTATGCCCAATAGGCTTTGTTCTATATGACTTTAACAACAAATCAATAAATTTAATTTTCTAAAAATATATACAGTCAGGTCCATAAATATTGGGACATTGACACAATTCTAATCTTTTTAGCTCTATACACCACCACAACAGATTTGAAATGAAACGAGCAAGATGTGCTTTAACTGCAGACTTTCAGCTTTAATTTGAGGGAATTTACATCCAAATCAGGTGAACGGTGTAGGAATTACAACGGTTTGTATATGTGCCTCACACTTTTTAAGGGACCAAAATTAATGGGACAATTGGCTGCTCAGCTGTTCCATGGCCAGGTATGTGTTGTTCCCTCATTATCCCATTTACAAGGAGCAGATAAAAGGTCCAGAATTCATTTCAAGTGTGCTATTTGCATTTGTAATCTGCTGCTGTCAACTCTCAATATGAGATCCAAAGAGAGAGATAGCAAAAACATTAGGTGTGGCCAAATGAACTGTTTGGAACATCCTTAAAAAGAAAGAACGCACCGGTGAGCTCAGCAACACAAAAAAGACCCGGAAGACCACGGAAAAAAACTGAGGTGTATTACTGGAAAACATCCTTCACAACAGTTGGCCAGATCAAGAACACTCTCCAGGAGTGACTCCGATCGTGTGAGCAGAGGAGGAAGAAGCAGCAGCGTGAGGCTGCATGAGTTTTTTTCTTTCCTATTCCAAGTGCCCAGCAGTGCCCATCTGTGACCCAGAAGTGCACATCTGTGCCACAACAGTTCTCTACAGTATCCCATCAGCACACATCAGTATCCAGCAGTGCCACATCTGTGCACATATGTATCCAGCATTGCTGCATCTGTGCCCCATCAGTGCTCTACAGTGCCCCATCAGTGCCTAGCAATGCCCCATCAGTGCACACCTGTGCCCCATCAGTGCCACGTCAGTGCCCAGAAATGCCCCATCGGTGCACATCTGGATCCCATCAGTGCACATCTGATGTTAGGCCTCTGTATGTGGCCAGGCTGTGTAAAAGTCCCACAAGTGGTATCGCCATACTCAGGAAGAGTAGCAGAATGTGTTTTGGGGTGTAATTGTAAGTATGGATATGCCATGTGAGAGAAATGACCTGCTAATATGACAATTTTGCAAAGAATTGTGTGAAAAAATTACAACTTCAAAAAACTCTCCATGCCTCTTACTAAATACCTTGGACTGTCTAATTTCCAAAAAGGGATCATTTGGGGGGTATTTGTACTTTTCTGGCTTGTTAGGCCTCTTTCACACTGCCGCAACTTAAAAGTCATGTGATTTTACCACGATTTTGCGACCGTGATTTTGACGCGATTTCAGGGAATACCTGTGTAAACTTGAGGTCTATGGACATCAACTCGGATCAAAGTCAGGCCAAAGTAGTACAGGGACTACTTTGAAGTCGGTGGGACTTAAAGTCACACAGATATGAATGGTTATCATTGGGAATCATGAGGTACGACTTGTCATGCGACTCTGATGTACAAAGTTGCAGGAAAAGTCGTCGCACAAGTGTGAAAGGGGCCATAGTGTCTTAAGAAATGAGATAGGCCATCAGTACATCCGCTGTGGTCAATTCATAATGATTGGCACCATAGCTTGTAGAGTTTATAACTTTCACAAAGAATAAATAATATACACTGATTTGGGATATTTTTACCAAAGATATGTAGCAGTATAAATTTTGGACAAAATGTATGAAGAAAAATGACTAATTTGCAAAATTCTATAACAGAAACAAAGAAAAATTATTATTTTTTGCTAAATTTTTGGTCTGTTTTTAATTTATAGCGCAAAAAATAAAAAATCCAGTGGTGATTACATACCACCAAAAAGAAAGCTGTATTTGTGTGGAAAAAGGGACAAAAATTTCATATGGGTACGGTGTTGCATGACTGAGTAATTGTCATTCAAAGTGTGAGACCACTGAAATGTGAAAATTGACCTGGTTAGGAAGGGGGTTTAAGTGCTCAGTGGGCAAGTGGTTAAAGTTGGAAAAAGTTCTGAAATAATTTATCTTTGTCTCTTTTTTGTAGACTTTTTATATCCACTGTATCTGCATCTGGCCAAAAGCCAAAGAGAATTTCCTAAGTACAATATGATTGTATAAAACTGTATCAGATTATATCCACTCAGGATGTTTAATATACTGAAATTATATTTTTAACATGTAGTCAAATTACTATTTGATATGATTCCTTGTGTCTCATTGTTTCACATTGTGGCTTACCTTCACCACTGTCCATTGGGTTTGTTGTTCTCTCGCTATTTGGATCCACAGCAGTGGTGGCTAAAGAGCTATCACTGTACACATCACTTCGACTAGCATCACGAACGCTGTCCCTTGAGCTGAATCGGACTCGAGAAGAGGAGCTGAGATCTGGACTGGTATCCGATACACCACCTAGATCATCCATCTTGGTCGGGGTTACAGTAAACCTCACTGACGCCATTTTGGGAGGCATTGGCGCCAACTCCTCGCTGTTCGCGGCCACCTTTCCACCTAAACAAGTGATATATAAAGATGTTATTAAAGACTATATATGAAATCAATAAATGCAGCCTTTCTCAACCCTTTTGTCCAAAGGAATCCCTGAAATACTCTTCAGGTCCCAATAAACCCCTGCTAAAACCAATTAATTTGGGTTCAGAAAGAAAACTGCCTTTTACGTTGGTGGCCATTGGGAACAATGACCCCCTTACAGTGGTGGTCAGATTGCCACCCTTACAGACACCTAAAAAGATCACTGAGTCATACAATTGGTTCTGCCAAGTTGGGTTGGATTCTGGAGCGATCTAGACACCATCATATGGAAGGTGGTTAATCAGCCACCACTCCAGAAAACCCTAGCAACCTGTGGCGGTAACCTACAATTCCATGGAACCCTAGTTGACAATGAATTAATAAATGCAACTAAATTATATCATTTTCAGAAACAAATAAGCACAAATTAATCACTTTCAAAATAAAAGCAAGCTAAAACCTAATGAAAGCCTTGGAGAAAAACTCCTGTTAAAATCTATTTATTAGGGGTCAGAGGAACAACTGCCCTTTACATCGGCATCCAGGGGAAGAATGCCCCCTTTGCAGTGATGGTCAAGATACCACCCTTAAATACAACTAAAAAGATTGTTGGTGTCATACAACTAGCTCAGTCAAGTTGAATTGGTCCTGGAACTAACCAGGCAGCATCAGATGGGATGTCAATCAGCCACAGCTTGGTGAACTGCTAGCAACCTATGGAGATACCCTAGTTGAGAATGGCAGAATAAATCTAATGAAAATGTATAATTTTCAGAGTCACAAATGAAACACTTCCAACATTAAAGCAAACTACCACCTAACATCGGTCTTGGGGAAAATGCCTGCAAAAATAAATTTATTAGGGATCAGAGGAACAAACGCCCTTTACATTGGTACCCATTGGGATGAATGCCACCCTTACATACAGCTAAAAAGATTGTTGGTGTCATACAACTGGCTCTGTCAAGTTGAGTTGGTCCTGAAACTACCCAGGCAGAATCAGATGGGAGGTCAATAAGCCACAGCTTTGTAAACCCCTCAAAACCTCTGGAGAAATGCCTGCAGAAATCAAACTATTAGGGGTCAGAGGAACAAATGCCCCTTATCCAGTGGGAAGAATGCCATCCTTACATACAGCTAAAATGATTGTTGGTGTCATACAACTGGCTCTGTTCAGTTGTGCTCGTTCTGGAACTACCCAGGCAGCATCAGATAGGAGCTCAATAAGCTACAGCTTGGTGAATCGTGGGCAACCTCTAGAGGAACCCTAGTTGAGAATGGCAAGATAAATCTAAAGAAAAGGTATCATTTTCAGAATCACGTCCAACATTAATGCAAACATCAGCCTTGGGGAAAATGCCTGCCTTACATAGGTGCTTGCTCAGAGTGCCATCCTTACAAACAGCTAACAAGGTCATGCAACTGGCTCTGCCAAAGTGGCTTTGGTCCTAGAACTATCCAAACATCATCAGATCGGAGGTCAATCAGCCACAAGCCAAGAAACCCCACTAGGAGGAACCCTACAGTTCCATGCAGTGTTTATTTAGTTGACGAAAATATTTTCATCGACACAATTACCACTATTTTAGTAAACTAAAAAATGCCTAAAACAATTGAGATGACTAAAATACCACTAAAACAATTGAGATGACTAAAATACCACTAAAACAATTGAGATGGCTAAAATACGTTGGCATTTTAGTTAAAAGACTATGATTAAAACAAAATCGAAAATGACATCAAAATGAACACCGGTTATAAATCACAACGGCTAAATCTGTGTCTGTAGTGCATGTTCAAACCTTAAAGCGGTTGTAAACCCTCGTGTTTTTTCACCTTGATAAGGAGTACTTAAAGCGGAAGTTCCACTTTTGGGTGGAACTCTGCTTTAAGATAAAAAACCTTCTGAATTTACAATCCCTTTAATACAAAAAATAATAACATTATTCTATTTTTACCGCAAGAGTATATAATTAGCTTGGCAATTCTATAGAGAAAAGCTTAAATAATTGCATTACAATTTAACTAAACCCATTCGATTTTAGTTGACTACTGGAGATTCTAAAACTAAAACGATGCAGATGACTAAAATACGACTAAAACTAAAATGGCATTTTAGTCAAAAGACTATGACTAAAACTAAATTGAAATTTCATGTCAAAATGAAGTGGTTCCATAGAAGTCTGGTTGAGAACGGCTGAATACATGTAATTTAATGGTATCACATAATGACAAATGAACCCTTTCCAACATAAAGAGCAAACTAAGACGTAACGTCAACCTTAACCACATAGTACACATATCTACGTAACGTATATTTATATATATATATATATAATATATATATATATATATATATATATATATATGTCATTACCAAACAGGTCTTTAGTGGACAACCAAAGACATAAGCTAACGTGTACTCTAAAGAAAGAGGAGACAAGAAGCCACCATAGAACATTAAAGAAGAAAAGCGGTTTCTGGACAGACGGAGAGCTGAAGAAAAGAAAGAAAAGCCATAACAAGACAACAAAAACGTATTACCCCAAAAGAAAGCAAAAAAGGGAAGTTGTTGGAGCGGAAGCACCCAGAGCACAGCTTTATCCAGGAATCAGAAGAGTGAAGAAGATGAAGAGGACACCAATCCAGCCTGGAGCAGTGATGAAGGATGACAATAAAGTCCCAAACAAGGAGGGCAGCCAATGAGAAGAAGACTTGTCTCTATTTTGGTATATGAAGGAAGGGGGTGACTATAGGTTGTGGGTGGGGTGTGGAGTATATTAGAAGGTAAGGGGGCGTGTATAGAAATACACTAAGAAGGGAAATACACTAAGAAGGGGATTAGTAGACAGGCAATGAAGGAGGGTGACAGGGACGGGAGGAATGGAAACCCCCAGGGGGGTGTCAGGAGGAAAAGAACAATACAATAACACCAGGCAGGGGAGCAGCTGCAGAGACGGACGCGCGCATGCCCGCTTTTCTATGCATAAAATGCTGGACGGAGCCGGTGCAGGAGAAGTGCGTGGGCGCGCCTGTTAGAAATAATGATAGGGGAGCGCGCTTCGCTAGACGAACGTGGTCGTGTCCGCGCAGGTCGGGGGCGCGCTCAGCTTGTGTACCGTAAAGCGGCTTCGGAGTGGGGGGGGTTCCCGGATGGAGGAAAGGATGGGGCTCCCCTCTGTAGAGCTGCTTGCTGTATAGGTTGTGTCAGTGAGAGATAAATGGTGCCTGAGGAAGGACAGGAAGTGGGCTGTCAGTGAAATGACACTTCTGGTCTATGAGCAGACACAAAGGGAAATGCTCCAACACAAGGCACCAGATGGAGGGTGTGGAGCCTTGGCCTGTGCACTCAGCAGAAGGCATTGCTTAATGTACAGCTCAAGTGTGCACACAAATCCTTCTGTACATGTGAACAGTATAAATAAGGTGGATCTGATGATGTCTGCCCACCTTTGGCTGCTGCAGGCTTGTTATATAGCTTTACTCAGGCAGCCCTCTTGTCAGCACTGAGCAGGGCTTTATTTTAAGAGAATAGGTACAGAAACTTCCAGCCTTCTGAGTCACCCCTTATCTCTGCCCCATACCCACCTCCAAGCACCATCCCTTGTCTCCACCCCACACCCACCTCTGAGCACCGTCCCTTGTCTCCACCCCCATACCCACCTCTGAGCACCATCCCTTGTCTCCACCCCACACCCACCTCTGAGCACCGTCCCTTGTCTCCACCCCACACCCACCTCTGAGCACCGTCCCTTGTCTCCACCCCCATACCCACCTCTGAGCACCATTCCTTGTCTCCACCCCACACCCACCTCTGAGCACCGTCCCTTGTCTCCACCCCATACCCACCTCTGAGCAGTGAGCACCATCCCTTGTCTCCACCCCACACCCACCTCTGAGCACCGTCCCTTGTCTCCACCCCCCACACCCACCTCTGAGCACTGTCCATTGTCTCCACCCCCATATCCACCTCTGAGCACCATCCCTTGTCTCCACCCCATACCCACCTCTGAGCACCATCCCTTGTCTTCACCCCACACCCACCTCTGAGCACTGTCCCTTGTCTCTACCCCCATACCCACCTCTGAGCACCGTCCCTTGTCTCTACCCTATACCCACCTCCGAGCACCATTCCTTGTCTCCACCCCATATCCACCTCTGAGCACCATCCCTTGTCTCCACCCCATACCCACCTCTGAGCACCATCCCTTGTCTCCACCCCCATACCCACCTCTGAGCACCGTCCCTTGTCTCCACCCCATACCCACCTCTGAGCACCATCCCTTGTCTCCGCCCAATACCCACCTCTGAGAACCGTCCCTTGTCTCCTCACTATACCCACATCCGAGCACTGTCCCTTGTCTCCACCCCATATCCACCTCTGAGCACCGTCCCTTGTCTCTACCCCATACCCACCTCTGAGCACCATCCCTTGTCTCCGCCCCATACCCACTTCTAAGAACCGTCCCATGTCTTCACCCCATACCCACATCCAAGCACCGTCCCTTGTCTCCACCCCATATCCACCTAGGGGCACCATACCTTGTCTCCGCCCCATACCCACTTCTAAGAACCGTCCCATGTCTCCACCCCATACCCACATCCAAGCACCGTCCCTTGTTTCCACCCCATATCCACCTCTGAGCACTGTCCCTTGTCTCCACCCCATACCCACCTCTGAGCACTGTCCCTTGTTTCCACCACATACCCACCTCTGAGCACTGTCCCTTGTCTCCACCCCATACCTACCCTTGAGCACCGTCCCTTGTTTCCACCTCATACCCACCTCTGAGCACTGTCCCTTGTCTCCACCCCCCTACCCACCCCTGAGCACCGTCCCTTGTCTTCACCCCCTGCTCACCTCTGAGCACCATCCCTTGTTTCCACTCCCACCTCTGAGCACCGTTCCTTGTCTCCACCTGCTACTCACCCCTGAGCACCGTCCCTTGCTTTCATCCCCTATCCACCTTCAAGCACCATCCCTTGTCTCCACCCCATACCCACCTCTGAGCACCATCATACCCACCTTTGAGCACTGTCCATTGTCTCCACCCCCCTACCCACCTCAGAGCACCATACCTTGTCTCCACCCCATACCTACCTCTGAGCACCATTCCTTGTCTTCACCCACCTCAAAATACCATCCCTTGTCTCCACCCCATACCCACCTCCAATCACTGTCCCTTGTCTCCACCCCTTACCCACCTCCGAGCACCATCCCTTGTCTCCGACCCCATACCCACCTCCAAGCACTGTCCATTGTCTCCACTCCATACCCACCCCCTCCACACCTCTAAACACTGGCCCTTTGTCTGCACCTCATATCCACCTCCGAGCACAGTCCCTTGATTCCACCCTCTATCCACCTTCAAGCACCATCCCTTGTCTCCACCCCCTACTCACCTCTGAGCACCGTCCTTTGGTTTTACCCCCTAGCCTCCTTCAAGCACCGTCCCTTGTCTCCACCCCTTACCCACCTCAGAGCACAATCCCTTGTCTCCACCTCTACCCACCTCAGAGCACAATCCCTTGTCTCCACCCCATACCCACCTTCGAGCAATGTTCCTTTTCTCCACCCCCTACTCACCTCTGAGCACCGTTTTTTTTTTTTACTGGCAAAAAATGTGCATTTTTTTATTTTTTTAAAAAAAAGGTTAACTTATCCAGCTGCTTTGCCTTTGAAGCAGGTTGTCAACAGGTGCAGTCTGTATTCTTCACTGCAGGTGGCACTCAACCGCAGCGGCAGTGCAGTTGGGGGAGTAAGCCGTGGGATCTTGGTACCTCTATGATTTCCTTGGTCACAAGGGGGCAGCAATCAGATTGGATGTGGACGCTCCATGTGACTCTGGTGGCCACCTTGGGTCAGACAAAGCCTATTTAGGACTCCGGCTCCCAGGCTTGGCACACTTTATGTGAGTGGCTAGAATAGGGAAAGGTTCCCCGGGAGTAGGAACAGTGCAGGGACTACGTCTAACTCTAACCACTTCAGCTCTGGAAGGTTTACCCCCTTCATGACTAGGCCATTTTTTGCGATACAGTACTGCGTTACTTTAACTGTACCCAAATACATTTTATGTCCTTTTTTTCCCCACAAATAGAGCTTTCTTTTGGTGGTATTTGATCACCTTTGCGTTTTTTTGCGCTATATGCAATATTTTTTTACTTTCTGCTATAAAACATTCCCAATAAAAAATGTAAAAAAATTAAATTTCTTCATGAATTTAGGCCAATATGTATTCTGCTACATATTTTTGGTAAAAAAAGATCTCAATCCCAATACATGTATATTGATTGGTTTGCGCAAAAGTTATAGTGGATACAAACTATGTTATATTTTTATTTGGTTTACTAGTAATGGCAGCGATCAGCGACTTATAGCGGGGCTGATATATTGCGGTGGCCAAATAGGACACCTAACTGATAGTTTTTGGGAACCAGTGACACTAATACAGTGATCAGTGCTAAAAAAATACGCACTGTCACTGTATTAATGACACTGGCAGGGAATGGGTTAACATCAGGGGCGATCAAAGGGTTAAATGTGTTTCCTTGGAGTGATTACTAACTGTGGGGGTATGCTTTGATTGCGGGATTGTAAAGATCCGTGTTCCTGCTTAGCATGAACACAGGATCAGCACATTCACCTTTCACAAAACAGCAGTCTGTCTTGTTTACATAGTTCTGCCTTTCTCGTGAATGATTGGTGGGTCCCACTGATTAGCTCCCACTGTGTCTAATCACAGCGGGAGTGGGTCGCCGGAAGTGTCAGATTACGTACTAGGTAAGTGATCTGGCGCAGAGCGGCCGCTCTGCCGCAGCAAATCTACGGTGGGCGGTCTGCAACTGGTTAAGGAAGCCTTCCCTTTTGGGTATGGACTGCCAGGCCACATCACGCTCCTTATGGCAGATGCTGTCGCCATCGTCTACTGTATTCTTCAAACCGCTGTTCCATCGCTGTCACAGTTGTAAGTAGCTCCGGACGGGTGTGCTCCCCCCCCCCCCCCCCGCAAGGCCTGTGTGTCTTACTGAACTTTTCTACAATATATTGCTATTGCCAAACTTGAACTTGGCGCGTTAACTAGGGTTGCCACCTGTCCGGGATTCACCAAGACAGTACAGGTTTTAAGTGATTTTGAATCATGTGTCCAGGTCTCCTTCCACCTGGTACCCGGACACATGATCCAGACCGGACTGTGGCTCTGGGCTCTATCTGTTTAGCTGGTGGCTGGGGGAGGAACATGACTAGTTAATGTTTTCAGGCATAAGTTCTTATCTTTATTCAACAGTTCTGAGAACTTAATCAGACTCCCCACGTCCTCTTCTATACCGATCTGCTGGGCAATGTAATTGCCGGGAACCGGAGCACAAGGATTACTCAGCCGGAGCATTTGATGATTTTCGGGCTCAGGCGGAGTAATCCTTGTGCTGCGGTTCCAGGCAATTATATTGCCTGGCGGATCGGTATAGAAGAGGACGTGGGAAGTCTGATTAAGTTGTCGAAACTACTAAATAAAGATAAGAACTTGTGCCTGATAACATTAACAAGTCATGTACCTCTCCTGGCCACCAGCTGAGCAGATAGAGCCCACAGCCACAGTCTGGTCTGGATCATGTGTCCGGGTACCTGGAGGAAGGAGACTTGGACACATAATTCAAAATCAACAGCTTCGGGTGAAGACATCGTGGGCGCCCTGGACAGGTAAGTGTCCTTATTTTAAAAGTCAGCAGCTGCAGTATTTGTGAAGAAGCGTTATGTTTTCTCCCCACCACCTGTTTTTAACCCCTAAAATCCCATACCACTGTGCTGTAGCCATGTGCATTGCACATGGTTGCAGCACAGCTCCATTGAGTTGAATGGGTTGAGTCAAGCAAGCGCAGTGCCATGCTCTAGTCATCTCTTCTTTCACACGGGCAGTCTGCTTTGCTCAGAGGGGGATAAATCTGCTGATCCCCGCTGAGCAGGCGGATGACAGGTCCATCTCCGCTCACTGTGCAGAGACGGACCTGTCAGAGATGGACCTGTCAGAGTAGGTTGCCACCTGTCTGGGATTCAGCCTTGGAGCTCCTTGGAGCAGCACCCAATCATATTTGCAGCGTTAGAGACTTGGAGTGGTGACTTCTGCATGATTCACTGACAGTAAGGTCATATTGGTATCTGAAGGTTGTTGAATGAACAAAAGATTAGGTAGGCTTGAGGGAAGGTGAGAGGCACCACTATACCTTTCAATCACCCACCACTCTTTTGCACATGTGGGATCAACATGAAATTTTCAGTACATCTGCTTGTAAGAGGCATCATCACATAATAAAGCAAATTGCCCAGCTTCAGAGCCGTTATCTGGGGGCAGAGAGAGAGCCCTTATATCGATGTAGCTCTGAGCGCACACACAGGGCTTCTGCACTTTACTCCCATAGGTGAATACAGTGACGGGGATGAAGGAATGGTGGGTATTAATGGGAGAGGGGGAGCTGTAGTTGAAGTGTATGCAAACCAAAGTAAAACTTTCAGCATGTTTGGCAGCATATCTTTGCCGCCAGCCCTTTAAATAGCCTGTGATGCTGCAGGCTGGTAGGCATGGCTAACTGTTATTGGAGCGCAGTGACAATACAATCAGGAGCTCCACCTACCGGCTCTTGATTGTTGGCACTTGACAGTGAGCTATCATTGACAGCTAGTCAATGTTCTAGGGACGCTGAGGCTGGATTCACACCTATGCAATTTTTGTGCTTTTTGCATTTTGCAGATTTGCTCTACAGAACGGGTTCCATAGGAAACCATGTTAAATGGACTGCAGTGCAAATTTGCAAAATGCAAAAAGCACTAAAACTGCATAGGTGTGAATCCAGCCTGATAGAGTACGCTTGCAGGGCATACTCCACATATTTTTGCAGCTTAAAAAAAAAAGTACATTTATTATTTTTAAAACAGGAACCTGCAAAGCATTGCACCCGTGATCCAGGGGCGGATCCAGAGCCTAGTGTCGGGAGGGGCACTGCCAGAAAATACTTTTTTTGGGGTAAATTTATTGAGGAAATGGCCGGTGTTAGCGATTCAATCATCACGGCACCATGGTTGTTATGGTGTCAGGATGATTGAAGCGCATTATTACTATTATTACATTGTATTAAAAAATGGAATGGTTCAACTCACCATAATGCAGAATCAGTGGGAGCCCCGAGCGTGTCACTTGCCACTGTCACCTGCCACACGTTACGGATTGTCACTTGCCACGTCGCCTATCACCAGATGCAGATTGTCACTTGCCACGTCGCCTGTCACCAGATGCAGATTGTCACTTGCCACGTCGCCTGTCACCAGATGCAGATTGTCACTTGCCACGTCCCATGTCACACGTTGCAGATTGTCACTTGCCACACGTTGCTGATTGTTACTTGCCACGTCCCATGCCACACGTTGCAGATTGTCACTTGCCACATCCCATGCCACATGTTGCGGATTGTCACTTGCCACGTCGCCTGTCACCAGATGCAGATTGTCACTTGCCACGTCCCATGCCACGCATTGCAGATTGTCACTTGCCACGTCCCATGCCACGCATTGCAGATTGTCACTTGCCACGTTGCAGATTGTCACATGCCACACGTTGCGGATTGTCACTTGCCTGCTATAATTGTCTCTTTCTGTGTCCCAGAGTCAGGCAGCAGATTACCAGTCAAGCAGCAGAGAGATGATGTAATCTCTCTGCTGCCGCGGCTGCCTGCACACTGCACAGTGAGTGAGTGAGGGCGGAACTGCAGGGATGCAGGGCGGGCGCCGGGCAGTGAGAGATGATATAATCTCTCTGCTGCCGCGGCTGCCTGCACGCTGCACAGTGAGTGAGTGAGGGCGGAACTGCAGGGATGCAGGGCGGGCGCCGGGCAGTGAGAGATGATGTCATCTCTCTGCTCCCCCGCCCGCCAGCTCCCTGATTGGCCAGCAGCCCGCTCACACACTGTCACTGAGCCGCACAGCTGCTCACCAACCAAGGCGCCCGGCCCGCCCGCAGAGCGGCCCGCTGTCTCTTACAAACGGAGCCACCTGGGCTCTCAGCTGTGGAGCCGCCTGCCCGCCCGCCCACTCACTCACTCACCTGCATTATTGGAGGGGGCAATTGCCCCGTTGCCCCCCCCCCCCCTGGATCTGCCCCTGCCGTGATCAGCAGATTTCAGGTGCAATGACGGGCTCCTGCACACATTGCCTCTAGCTCTGTGCCCATATCTCTTTAGGCCGTGCAAATGAACTACAAGCCTGCTACTCAGTGTAATTGCAGTTCATTTAGGCTGGGTTCAGACTATTGCGATATGGAGGCTTTCCCCACATCCAATTTGCATGTCAGGAGATTGTGACTGGCTCTCAATGGAGCTGGTTCACATAGCTCTGGGACAGCTGCAGAGCGTATTGAACAGGAGTCCTGTGCGTCTTCTGGTCCGTTTAAGCTCCAAATTCAGCCAAAAATTCAAACCAAGATCGGACCTGAAACGGTGAACAGGGACGCACCAGACCCCTGCTGTGAGCCGCTCCATATGGCAGTGTGAAGCCAGCCTTAAACTACAAGCATGTCTGCCACGGTGGCAGGCAGCGGCAGGACTTGCAGTTTTTTCAGTCACAAATTCCTGTGAATGAATGACACAGTTCTATGGCGTATTCAAAATGTGACAGTGGATGCAGGGAGAACCCCACTGTCAAACTGAGGGGGTGCTGAACTAGAACATGCTACACCCAAAATACAGGTGTAACGATCTAAATGGTGAACTTAGCCTTAAGGTCTGTCTACCTCCATGCTGCCACATATCAGTGTGGCGCCAGCAGAAAGAAGTTAAGCAAATCATTTTTTGGGCCTCCTTTTTAAATACTAGCTATATAACAATCTCTGGTCTCAATACTACCTGAGTCACTGTCCAAATATCAAGCATGTGGCAAATTAAGTCACAGGAAAGCCAGATCTCCTGATCTGCATACTTGTTCCCAGGTAGGCAACTAAACACCCTTGGATCAACATTTTATGCAAGCAATCAGCAATTTCAAAATACAACCCCAGAACACGTTGCCATAGTAACCTCTTTGTGAATCAGATTGCCCAACAGTTGCACTTGGAGTGAGCATTTCCTGTAGAAGACACTCTGCATGCAGGACTTGCGGCTCTCAGTAGCTAGCAGGCGAGGTGTACAGCTGCAGTCAGCATAGGATGCCTTCCCCAAGAGACAGTGTTTGACTGGTGCAGGGGCACCCCCACCTGTATAGCCATATGACATCTTAGGTTTTTTTTACACCACTGGCTATGGCATACAAGCTTACCTGTGATCCAATCTATAAGTGATTCTTACATCACCCTTTGGGGGTACTGGTGTAGTGTTATTCTTCTTAGTAAAGAGAGAGAGAGGGAGAGGGAGGGGGGGAGTTAACTGTGCTAGGTCTGTGCACATTCTCTGTTCTTTTCTCTTTTTCAAAATGGCAACCTAAATGTAGCAAAGTCCCGGGGCTCCTGAAACCCAATGGTGACCTCCAGAGTTAAGGTCAGCTGACATCCTTCAGTGTAGAGTGGGTTACATGGCATGGTGGGTGTAATTCAAGATGAACAGGTGGGCGCCAGACACTTTTTGATTGCAAAGAGATTTATTGTCTCTGTGGGAGAGAGGATTAGGGCCAGGACACCCTTATGTAGATGCAATGTTAATTTGCAGACACCAAGGTAGGACTACTGTCTTTTATGGCAACAATCTTGTAGCTGTTACTAACAGTAAAGGTATTCAACTATCTGCAACATGAACAGTTCTCTTTACCCCACACTGACTCACTGTGGGTCTTCACTCAACGATCTCCCAGTCTCTCTCACTAGACTTCAGATCCACTAGCCACTGAGTTCTTTCACTGTAGCACTCAGTATCTTCCTGAAGCATCACCCCAGCTTCCTTGCTGGGACCCTGGCTTGGCACTCACAGATACTCCTCAAGCTTCACCCCTGCTGACACGTTAGGTCCCTGGCTTGGCGCTCCACAAGCATCACCTCTGCTGTCCCTGACTTGGCACTTGCTGATGCTTTCCCACTTATTCACTGTCCCCGGTTGGCGAGAAGTCTGCTCTGGTACTTGCTTCAGCTCACTCACTGTGGTCTCCATTAGCGTAGGATGTCCCTGAAAAAGATAAGCATAATACACATAACTTCAAGACAAAACTGGGTGGGAATCCAGCTGTCCTGGAAGACTCTCAGAAAAGGAGTTACCGGTAAGTCTAACTCAGCTTTTCTCTAAGAGCCGGTTCACACCAGGGCGACTCAGGATCCGACTTCAGGTCGCCCCGAGACGCCCCAAGTCGTCCCAAGTCGCGCTGTAATGTTAATCTATGGAGCCTCAATGCATACTACTGAAGTCGCTCCGACTTCAAAAAAGGTTCCTGTACTACTTCAATCCGACTTCTAGGTGACTTGTACCCATTGATTTCAATGGAAGTCGCCTCCAAGTCGGATCTCCATCTATTTTGAAGCGACTTTACAGAAAAGAAATTTGTTTACTCAGGCAAACCCCACCCTCCCAGAGAGCTGATTATTCTGTGATTGGCCACAGCCAAAGTCGCCTGGCCTGGAGGCGACTTGAAGTTGTGTTGTAAATAACTCAAAGTCACGTTGAAGTTGCTTCCAAGTCATGTTGAAGTTGCTTCCAAGTTGCTTCCAAGTTGCCTTGCTAAGTCGCGCTGTAAGTCGTGTTGCCCCAGTGTGAACCGGCACTAAGCGTCTTCCAGGACAGCCATGAGACGATGAGCCAGAACTTACCAGCCAAATGCCTGCTCCTGAGCAGATAGGAGATCTAGACGATAATGCTTAATGAAAGTTGAAAAACTGGACCATGTGGCAGCTCTGCAAATTTGTTACGGTGAGGCTGCAGCCCTCTCAGCCCAAAACGCAGACAAGTCTCATGTGGAGTGCGCAGTGACAAAAGGTGGAGGAACTTCTCTAATTTTGTACGTTTCAGAAATAGCTTGCTTTATCCATCTAGCCAAGGTGGCTTTAGATGCACTCTTTCCCTTGTGTGGTCCTGAAAAGAGGAAAAACAAGGCGTCTGTTTTTCTAAAGGTCTTGGTGACCTCAAGGTAGACGAGAAGAATTCTTCTCATGTCTAAAAAACTAAATTTTCTTTTTTGGTTCGCCCTTTGGCGAACTACAAAAGTTGGCAGTACAATGTCCTGGGATCTGTGGAATGTACTGGCCACTTTAGGCAGAAATCCTGGATCTTTTTTTCAAAACAACCCGATCCTCAAAAATTGTGAGGAAAGGCTCACTCACTGAAAGGGCCTGTAACTTACTTACCCTACGAGCTGAGGTAATTGTCACAAGGAAAATTGTTTTTAAGGTAAGTAACTTAACTGAAATATCCTCTAGGACAGTGATGGCGAACCTTTTTGAGCCCGAGTGCCCAAACTGAAATAAATACATTGGTTTTGTGTTGCAAAGTGCCAACACGGCAATTTGCGAGAGAGGGGGGCTGAGCGAAAGACAGGGGTTGTGTGAGAGAGAGGGGGGTGAGAGAGAGAGAGAGGGGTGTATGAGGGAGAGAGAGGGAGAGAGGGGACAGCGAGAGTGAGGGGTGTGAGAGATGCTGAGAGAGAGGGGTGTGAGAGATATGCTGAAAGAGAGAGGGAACAGAGAGAGGGTGAGGGGCTGAGAGAGAGAGGGGTGTGAGAGATATGCTGAGAGAGAGGGGAAACAGAGAGGGGCTGAGAGAGAGGGAGAGGGGACAGAGAGAGAGGGGGTGTGAGATATGCTGAGAGAGAGAGAGGCAACAGAGAGAGGGAGAGGGGCTGAGAGAGAGGGGTGTGAGAGAAATGCTGAGAGAGAGGTGAGCTGAGAGAGAGGAGGAACAGAGAGAGGGAGGGGGTATAGAGAGAGAGAAGGGTGTGAGAGAGGGGGGACAGAGAAAGAGAAGGGGGGCAGAGAGAATAGGGACAGAGAGAGAGGGGTGCCAGAGAGATGCTGAGAGAGGGGTGAGCTGAGAGAGAGGGGGAACAGAGAGAGGGGGACACAAAGAGGGGGGACGGAAAAAGAGGGGGGCAAGGAGGGAGGGGGGCTGAGAGGAGATAGAGACCTCTAGCTCTGTCCTGGACCCTCTCGTGTGCCCACAGAGATGGTTCTGCGTGCCAGCTGTGGCACGCGTGCCATAGGTTCGCCATCACTGCTCTAGGAGCTCAATAGAGAATATTCTACCAGAGTTTCAAGCACCATGGACAGGTCCCAGGTTGGACAACTTCTAACCACTACTGGCCTGGACCTAGAACGTGATTTAAAGAATCTAGCTATAGTGGGATTTTCCAAGAGAGAAATTGGAGAAAAACACTTATAGCTGTCGTCTGTACCTTTAACCGCTTCAACACCGGGCCATTTTACACCCTTCCTTACCAGAGCACTTTTTGCGATTCGGCACTGCGTCGCTTTAACTGACAATTGCGCGGTCGTGCGACGTTACACCCAAACAAAATTGACGTCCTTTTTTCCCACAAATAGAGATTTCTTTTGGTGGTATTTGATCGCCCCTGCGGTTTTTATTTTTTGCGCTATAAACAAAAGAAGAGCGACAATTTTGAAAAAAAAACACAATATTTTTTACTTTTATGCTATAATAAATATCCTAGGGGACAGATTTATTGCATTTTTTTTTTTTTTTTTTAACTAGTAATGGCGGCGATCTGCGATATTTTTTTTCGTGACTGCGACATTGCGGCGGACACTTCGGACACTTTTGACACATTTTTGGGACCATTCACATTTACACAGCGATCGTTGCTATAAAATTGCATTGATTACTGTGTAAATGTGACTGGCAGGGATGGGGTTAACACTAGGGGGCGCTGCAGGGGTTAATGTATTCCCTATATATGTGTGATTCTAACTGTGGGGGGAGGGGACTCAAGGGGAGGAGACCGATCATTTGTTCCTTCATACGTTGTTCCTTGTGTGCGTCATATGACTATGGGCGGGTATTGAAGGGGTTAAAGTACTAACTGAAAGACCTTTGTCGACACCCTTTTGAAAAAATTCCAAAATTGAAGGAACATCATGAGTTAATCTTTGGTTTTCAGATAACCATGAGTTAAATTTCTTCCAGACCTTGGAATATATGGCTCTAGTGGCTGGTTTTCTGACTACTTTGTCAGAGAACCCCTGAGCGCTTAGTATCTTTTCTTCAGATACCAGGCTGTCAAGTTCAAGGAAACCACCTGTGGGTGCGACACTGGACCCTACGATAATAAGTCTCGTCTCTTCGGAAGACTCAGTGGAGGCTCTGAGATCAGAGTCTGTAACAGGGAAAACCATGGCCTATTGGGCCAAAAAGGGGCTATTACAATAAGGTCTGTTTCTTCCAGAAGAAGCTTCCGGAATTAGCCAAGGATTCACCAGAGCATCGATCCCCAATGATTGATTTGCTGGGTTCAGAGAAAAGAACTTCTCTGTCTTGCAATTGTTACGATCCGCGAGCAGGTCCGCTTCGGGACATCCCCATCTGTCGGTGAGACCCACAAAGGTTTCAGGATGAAGGGACCAATTGTCTCCACATACCCGGTAGTGGCTGAGATAATCTGCCAGACAGTTTTGTGTTCCCCTCAGGTGCACTGCTGTAAACTGTGTCTCCGTCCCAGTTCCTTAGTAGAAACAGCTGTAATGGGCATTGATGAAATCTTGCCCATGGCACTGCGGGAAAGCAAGAGGTTATCAGACCCACTGCTCTTGAAACTTCTGACAGCGAGATTGACTGATTGGTCTGTAAGGCTGACATTGTTTGCATCCTTCTTGAGACCTTTTCCTGTGGGAGAAAAACTTTTTGGTCTACTGAGCAAAATTCGTATCCCAGGTATGTCGGCACAGTGGTGTAGTGGTTAGCACTCTCACCTAGCAGATATGTCACTTTCTGGGCCGGAATTAAGGAAGACTTCTCTTTTTTTATTAACCAGCCTAGAGATTGAAGGAAGTCCTGTATGGTCTGGAGATCCGCTAATAACTTTTGGTATGACTCCACCACCACTAGAAGGTCATCCAGGTAAGGAATCATAGTTATTGCCTTTAACCTTAGCGGAACCAGCGCCCCCCCCCAACACTTTTGTAAAGATGCGTGGGGCTGAGGACAGACCGAAAGGGAGGGCTTGAAATGGAAAGTGACGAATCTCTGATCCCATCTTGACCGCTAGTTTCAAGAATCTTTGGAAGGCTGGATGAATAGGGATGTGCAGATAGGCATCCCTCAAATCCAAAGTGGCCATGAAGCAGTTTGGGTAAAGCAGGTTTTTGATTAAGAACACCGTCTCCATACGAAAGTGCTTGTACCTGATTAGAGACCGGAGGTTCAGGATAAGCTGATATTTTCCTGACGGCTTCCTGATGGCAAATATATGATAATAAAATCCCTTGCCCTGATCCGACCGGGGAACCGAGATCAGGACCTTTCGATCTATCAAGTCTCCAATTTGGAAACCCAGGGCCCTCGCTTTTACCCGATCCTGGGGAGGGAAGGTGACCAATAATCGCTCTGGTGGCTGGCAAGAAAATTCCAGCCTGTACCCATTGGTCACTAGGTACAGGATGAATGGACTTGAGGTGACTGCTGCCCACTGTGGGAGTAAAGCCCTCAATCTTCCTCCCACTGGGAGACACGAGTCACTGTGGCTTGGCGGGTTGTTGAGGAGGGTTAAACAAGACACCCCCTCTACCTCTGCCCTTGTGCCCTGTCCAATTCTTTTTGGGCCTACTGTCCCTTTCTCTAGGACCTTGCTGCCTACTTTGGCCATGAAAAAAAAACGTTCTGGCTGTCGGCTTTTTCTTATTCTTTGGAAAGGCCTTTTTTCTATCGGCCGTGCGGTTCCAGCGACTCTTACAGACCTGGGCCAAAAAGATGATCACCTGTTAAGGGAAGACCACATAGGCGTAACTTTGAGGCTTTGTCGCCTGACCAGATTTTAAGCCATAGGCTTCTTCTGGCCGAATTCACTAAGGCCGAGGTCCTAGCTGTCATTCTTACCAACTTTGCGGAAGAATCAGCCAAAAACCCCACTGCACGAAAGAGGAGAGGGAAAGATTTCAGAATCTGTTCTCTAGAGGTACCTGCCAACAAGTGTATTTGTGTCAACCATACTTCTAAATTTCTGGCTACACAAGTAGAGGCCAGAGCTGGTTTAAGATTCCAAATGGCTGAGTTCCAGGCTCTACGAAGAAGGATATCTCCTCTTTTATCCATCGGATCCCTAAGCGTGCCCATATCGTCAAACGATAGGTCCGAGTTTTTTGAAACTTTTGAAAGAGGTGGGTCTAACTTAGGATTTTTGTTCCATGGCTGCGTTGTGTCCTCTTCAAATGGAAACCTTTTTAGGTTACCGGAAAAGAAAGGTTTTCTCTCTGGATTTTCGCACTCCAGCTTGATAGTATCAAGAAGGTAACTGTGTACGAGAAAAACTCTAGCCTTTTTCGTATGCAAACCTTTGTACATAAGGTCATGTTTAGACAATTGCACCTTCTCCTCTTCTATATCAAGTGTCATATAGATAGCCTTTAATAAATCATCTACATCTTCCAATGATAACTTATACCTCAAGCCCCTTGCGGATTCTCTATCCCTGGGCCCTGTATCTGAACCAGATTCTTTCGGAGAAGAATAGGTAGATCCGGCTTCACTCTCTACTGTGGATCGTTAGGACCGGCTGAAGTCCTAACTGGAGATGGACCCTTTGAGGGGACTTGAATTTTATCAATCAGAGTTTTAAATTAGCTAAACGTAGACGTGAGCTCATCTCTGACAGTAGACTACTGCGTCATCCTTAACTAGGCTGTCTATACAGTTGCGGCAAACTGCTTTGCTCCATGAGGAGCTCAATTCCGCAAACCGCACATTTCCTTTTTGGTGGCTGCGCTTCGGCCAAGTCCTGAGTCTTGGCCTGCAAGAGAACAAATGACCCCAATGAAATTTACGCCACATACACTCCATAACACCCAGTGCAGGAGGAAAGGAAAATGTGCCCCCTTCACCTAGTCCCTATTGGTTACAAAGGGGAGAACACTCACAGGATGTGCATGCAAGTTAAATACACTTCAGGCTTACCTGCGAGTGGGGCTGGTGTTAGGGCCTGCTTCTGCGGCCTGTGCAGGTATCACAGAGGAGTCCATCCCACCACTGTAGTGGTCCAAAGCCTCTGCTGGGTTTAACTGTTTTTAAAACCACCAGCTTCCCAGCTCGCGACATTTAGAGACTGGAACTAGCGTCTCCGGTGGCTGCTGATGAAGTCACACGCCCTGGAAGTGACCCCGCCGGGTACTTCCTGTGGGCCAGTTTGGAACGCACAAGTTCCACCTCCCCACACGCGCGGCTTCCTCTCTTCCACTGCACCCTCCAGCCAGGCTGTTTAGTAGGGAATACAAGCAGACTGCTGCCATGTAGCTCGCGGACAGGAGCTCAGACTTACACCGCAGTGCTGGCATTCCCCATGCACTGAGAAGCAGGGACAGCAGCCACAATCTACTCCCCCCGGTGGATGTGCCGCTCTGGGACCCAAGAAGGTAAGAATACCACCCCAATCACTACGCTCATGAGACCTAGGGGAACCAGTTCCAGGAAACATGTTACCCCCCGCCGTCCGGAGGAAACACTAATACTGATATAGGGCCTGGAGGATCATCCTTTTATCTGGTGGGGGGTTAACGTGTTTCCTGTCCTGGTAGGAGGAGCCCTAGGTCTCATGGCTGTTCCTACAGGGAGGATCTCACCAAAAATTTAATTTTTGTTTCAAGGGATGCCTAAAATGTGACTTGTATCTTAGGCAGACTTCTGGGAAATTGGTGAGCCAATCATACAAGCAGGAAATTATGTTTCTGGGGGTTGTCAATTACAATATGGCTTGTGTCGCAATTGTATACGCTAGATTTGTTCATTATTTGCTATTTTTTTTCCCTCCACGAAAGTGGAGTTACCCTTTAATGCAGGGGTCTTCAAACTACGGCCCTCCAGTTGTTCTGGAACTACAGTTCCCATCATGCCTAGTCATGTCAGTGAATGTCAGAGTTTTACAATGCCTCATTGGATGCGTAGTTCCACAACAGCTGGAGGGCCGTAGCTTGAAGAGCCCTGCTTTAATGCAAACAATGCATTAAGGTAAAACGTTTTTAGGTTTAGTAACACTAATTCCCAAACATGGCTGTAACTTGCCTTGCTCTTCGATTTGCAAGATACAAATGAATACTGACTGACCACATTAACAGATCTAGTCAGGGAAAACCATACATATACGGTACTTCAACTGTATATTTTGATATTTAATTATTGAGCTTTACTTGATCCCTTTTGACTGACAAAGATATTTCAACAGTACAATCAAATGCATTTGTTTGTACTGTTGATACAGTATATTGGTGAGGGGACACACTGGACACCTTTGCTGTCATAGTGCTATGTGCTGGGTGTCCAGTGTGCCCCTGGGCCTTTAAGAAAGGCCCCCTCTAAGCTTACCTGCCCTCTGCCTATCCATTAGAATACATGGCGCTTTCACAACTTGTGTTAGGACTACAGAAAATACTGGGGTGCCTTGACAGGGCTCTGTAGCTTACACATATTTGCAAATGAGTGCAAACCAAACCCCTGTTTTTAAAGCATATTGTTAGACAGGATAATTTGGTTGGTTGCAGGCTGGTCAGTAAGTTGAGCTGGGATTTTCTCTGGTTTTGTTTTGCAAGGATATTTCAAACATCAAAGTGGTCTCCTTTCTTAGCTAGATAAGAAAGTACACAATACATCATAGCAATCACAGGGGGTTAAAGGAAGTTTGTGGTATTGCAAAACTGAGATTTTTTTTTTTTTTATAAGCTGAACTTTAAGCAAGCCACTAAATACATGGATGAAACACATATGGAAACAGTTCCTCACAGCACAGCCAGGATAACAATGTTGCAGCTTTCCATTTCTTAGATGTGGTGGCTGCATTTGTTTTCCCTAATTTGTCCCCCCCCCCCCCCATTTTTACCTGAGGATGCTGCCAATAACATGCTGTCGTAGGGTGACATCAGCCACTAACTATAAAGGAACAGCACTGTCACTGTAGGACAGGAAGTTATTACAGAATACCACCCCTTTCTCTCATCTCGATAACGGAAGGGAGAAGTGAACTAGAAAGGGCTGATAATACTGCTTGAGGCTGTGCAGCGGAGAGCACAGGAAGTTATGAGCTTACTGTGTTTCCGTCAGGGATTTCTTTTTTTTTTTTTGCACTTATCAGACATAACCAAACACGTTATTGGTAGCTTACAGCCCAAAAGGGTGCTTTCAGGTACAGGGGAGCATGTGACATTTTCCCTCTGCTCAGGCCCAACATCCAACCCCTAGACCAGAGTGCTGTCATGGAAGTGAGATTCCCCCAACGGGATCAAACTGGTAACAAACCATTACTAAGGTGCATAAACCATGATTGAATGTATACAATATTACTCTAATATACAAACAGCAATAATGATGAAGTTAACATAAACCAACAGCAGTGCATGTATATATTAAAATGAAAGTCAATGAAATGACTGCAAGATAAATCTTTGTGAACTAGTGGTCTGTTGATAATACACCACCAAAAGGAATGAGGCTTACCAGACAAGTTGAACCCAACTAGGCATACACCTGATGAGTCAACAGAGCTTGTGGTGTAACACACCCAGGGAAGGAAATCCGCATACACGGTTTTGGATGTAGACCAATCAGGCAGGGGTCCATCACAATGGATATCCACCAAGGGAACAGTAACCAAAGATCAAGAGCGGATCCTCACAGCATTATATATGGTAAAAGGAAAAAAGAATTGGGCCACATAATGCGATTCCATTTACATAAAAGACATTTTATTGAAATAAGTAAAATGGTCACTCACATTTGAGAGGGCATTAAAAGGCATGCAAGTAAAATCAAATATCGCAGTGGCATCAGCAGAGACATCATATTGAGACGAAACCGGTCGGGGCGGGCTCTGCTGATGCCACTGCGATATTTGATTTTACTTACATGCCTTTTGATCCGCTCTTGATCTTTGGTTACTGTTCCCCTGGTGGATATCCATTGATGTTATACATTGTGACAGACCCCTGCCTGATTGGTCTACATCCGAAACAGTCTGTACTGATTTCCTTCCCTGGGTGTGTTACACCACAAGCTCTGTTGACTCATCAGGCGTATTCCTAGTCGGGTTCAACTTGTCTGGTAAGCCTCTTTCCTTTTGGTGGTGGATTATCAACAGACAACTAGTTCAAAGATTTATCTTGCAGTCACTTTATATATTGGAGTCATTTCATGGACTTTCATTTTAATATATACATGCACTGTTGGTTTATGTTAACTTAATCATTATTGCTGTTTGTATACTAGAGTAATATTATATACATTCAATCATGGTTTATGAACATTAGTAATGGTTTGTTACTAGTTTGATCCTGTTAGGGGAATCTCACTTCCATCTTCACCTTTAGCGCTGCACTATACCACTTTCCCATTTGTACACACAGCCTCAGGATTTCTGTTGTGCTGGCAGTTATTTATCACTTTAAGACAGCAGTGTTTTTTTCAACAGAGTGCTGTCATGACTGTAGTATTTTTGTGTAAACTGCGGCAGGGGTTCTGGGAGGGCCCAAAAACAAACAAAAAAGAAAACGACATCACTTTGCCATAAACGTGCATGGTGTCAGTCTTTTTTTTTTTTTAACAGTGGTAAATAGAGCATTCTACTTTGATATACAGTAGACAGCACAGCTGAGCAGTAACTACTATATTATCAGGACCACATTTACAAGTTCATGCTCAAAAGTATGTAAAAAGAATGACTGCTACATTAGTATGTCTGCATTTGTTGCAACATTAGTTTAAACTGAAAATGTACAATGCAAATATAAAAAAAAAAAAAAAACAATTTCCTCCACATTTTTACTGGATTGAAAAATCAAAACGAATTTATTAACACAAAGGGTTGAACATCTTAAAAAATAAGTGGGACAGTGGATATTTAGGTTTATCCACAAAGTGAAGTCATTTTTCAATGCTTGATCCTTCTGAGTCCAGACATTAGTCTTTCTGCCAAAATCAACCGACTGACATTTTCTTCTTCACAAGGCTCACAAAACAGGTCTTGGCTGCTGTGTCAAGAGTAGGCTGAACCGTTTCTTGATAGTTATGCGGTGTCGTGAGTACTTGTCATCCGGGGAGAACCGTGCAGGATGTGCTGAAGAAGTCGGCTGTCCATCTGGACATACTTTCTATTGAAGGGGAGGAGAAGGCAAACTTAAAAAAAAAAAAATAGCCATGTAAACTTAACACAACAAAGATTTGTAAGCCAGATCTGAAGGATGGGTTGGTGCAGTTTATTTTGTGGTACCTGCTCCTAGGCAAATACATCACTTTCAGTTTGTCTACAATACTGACAGGTATACTCCATTCAAATTAAGCCTCGAGTTGTATACATAAGACTATCAAACCAGGGCCTTTTTTTTTTTTTTCACTCACCAGGCCAATCCAATCCTTAATGGAAACCTGTGTTTTGCCCAATCAGGGTAAAATAGCAGGTTTGATAGTTCACCCCCATTGCTGATATTTACTTTCCTCTCATTCTTATTTATCCCTCTCTAACACCTTGTTAAATACCTGGTATTTCTGGGTATGGAGGGAACATGTAACTTCTCCCACGGTGCAGCATTGAGTGCTCTCATGTGGAAATGAGCAAAGGATTTGAAAGCCTGTGTAAGCTCCAACCCAGAACTTTCAAAGGACGTTGTATCATGTTTCCATCAGGACAATAAGATGGCATGGGAAAGGTATGAGCAGGATGGGCTATCAAGGGAATCTATTACTTTGCATCTTCATTGGACAAAGTACAGGTTTTACGATCTGTTGCAAAGATAAAACTTCCTCTCCCGCTGCCTGCAGTGCTTAACACCATTACAGCAACGAGTTGATTTTTATTATTATTAGTAGAACCCAAAAGGGGAAGCTCTGCTTTTTTGCACCCTCCCCTACCACATTTGGCACTTTTTTTGGGGGGGGGGGGGAGTTGGTACCTGGATTTGACAGGTACCCATTTCCGGGTAGAATCGCTGTGGCAATCACCGAGTATCTCGGGCCCCTCCTCCTTCTGGGACACCCAGGTCCAATAAGATGGTGGGACCATTCAGAAAGCGCAGCGCAACTCACGCATGCACAGTAGGAAGCTAGCTGTGAAGCTTGAAGGCTTCACTGATGGTTTCCCTTAGTGAAGATGGATCCCTGGACAGGTAAAAGTCCTAATATTAAAAAAAAAAAAAAAAAAAAGTCAGCAGCTACAGTATTTATAGCTGTAGACTTATTTTCTTTTTTTGCCCAAACTGGAGCACTCCAACTCTTCCTCTCCCTCACCCCGCCTTACTTTTTTGCTGGGTTATCTACAAAAAAAAAAAAAAAAAAAAACACACATCTATATGTCCAGCTAGTCTAGTGGTGTCCTGTAGGGCAGGAAATGCTCAGCACGGGACCTGGAAGCAAGTGGGTGCATGTAAGTAGCGGTGTCTTCTACAGTCACACATGTATAGTATATACATAGTTATATTGGTCCAATGTAACAAAAATAAAAAATAAATCTATACCTGAAATTCTTCCTTAAAACGGTAGTAAAATTGGCGGGGAAAAAAAGTCCACATGCAGGCTCGTATCATAATGTGCCAGTATTCACAGCATACTAGCACATTATGACAAACTTATCTATGGAACAAATCCCTCAAGCAAAACGCTGTCACTGCTGACAGGGATTCCATCCTCACCCAGTCTTCCTTCCGGGTTTGTGAATGGCCAAGCTGCAGTGACGTCACCCCTGCGCATGGACATGTGCCGGTGATGTCACCAGCTGCTACACACAGCCTCCTATACAGTGCACACTTTGGATGTATTCACCTTACCTACAGGTAAGCCTTGTTTAAGGGTTACCTATAAGTAAAAGATGAAACTGGACTTTACTAACCGAAAACCTTTTAGACAGCTGCCCCTGGAACTGATTTCTCTTTTGGAATAGTCTCTTAACTTTTGTTCTGAGGACAGCTTTAAAGCGGATCTCTAGGTTTTAGTGAAATTTAACCCCTTCCTGTCTAAAGGGTAACAAATTGAAACGGCCAAGCACAATTTTGCAACATTGACATGAGTTAGTAAAACTGTACATATCGCCACAACTACTTTGTTTATCTTGTGGATTATACTTTTTTTTCCAGGACAAATAGGGCTTTAATTTGGTTGTAAATAGTAATATTTCCTAAAAATTTTTTTATTTTATTATGAAAGGAAAACTTGCCCAAACCAGTAAAAAAAAAAAAAAAAAAAAAAAAATGAATTTAGCCATATATTTCGTGATTCTACAATAACCTACCACCAAAGAACAACCCAAAATAAAGTCTCCTGCTCCCGACAATCACAGCGATGCCACATGTGTATGTTAGTACAGGCAGTCCCCGAGTTACGAACAGGTTAGAGACTGCCTGTTTGTTCTGAAGTCGGATTTGTTCGTAATCCAGACGCGCATGCGCAGAACAGCGTTTCCAATGTTTACCAACGTCGTTTTGTTCGTAACTCAGGGACTCGCTGTAGTTGTTTGTACCCACAGCCCAGAAACAGTGCACAATTTGCCTTTTTTTTTTTATCCTACCTAAAAACACACGGACACAGATTTTAAAAAATCCTCCCCAAAATATACTGACCCTGAGCTTTGACCCAAACACTAACAGTGGCATTGACCTAGCTCAAACCTTTATTTAGTTTTTTTCCTCACTGCAAGGACAGGTATCTCACAAAAAAAAAAAAACAGGGGCGGGCTTCAGTGACTGATCACTGTGATAGCCAGAGGCCATTACAGTGATCAGGTGACCCAGGCGATCCTGGTCCCAATTGTTAATATGGGACCCAAGTCTCCCTGAGACCCTGGTCTCTGTGCTGGAAGCATGCTGTGCAGTGCGCACCCAGCACAAGACAGATACGTATATATGTGGCCCCACAGGAGGAAAAAAAAAAAAAAAGTCCAGTGAGGCCACATATTTGTGCACTGTCGGCATGAAGGGGTTAAATACTTAGTTTGTTGAAACAAATTCCTTAAAGTGGAAGTAAACCCTTCCACATGACTTTGGCCTACAGGTAAGCCTAGATTAAGGCTTACCTGTAGGTCCAATAAATATCTCCTAAACCTACATGGTTTAGGAGATATTTAGCGATGAAAAGGCATCGCTGTCTACGGCGCATGCGCCGTAGACAGCGGCGCGCAGGCGCACTGAATATGCCGCTCTCACGGCAATATGCCGATCTCGTGCGCATGCGCGGGAGTGACGTCATCGCCGCTCCAGCGAATGATAGCGCTGGAGCGGCGAGACCCGGATGGAAGATAAGGACGGCTTCGGGGGCTTCGTTTTCAGGTAAGTTTTTCATAATGAGCTAGTATGCTATGCATACTAGCTCATTATGCCTTTGCCTTGCAGGGTGTCTTTTTTTTTTTTTTACAGAGGCTTTACTTCCTCTTTAACAGTTGCAGCGACTACATACATGTGTACTACATACAATATACAGCACTGTGTTCCAGCAGTGGGACAGGAACTTCCCACCCTGCTCCCGGAACAAAATTGAGTCCTATTTGCTATAGCAAAGAGGTGGGCACATGTCAGGATTTCTGTACTGCCGCCGGAACACAGCGATGTGTACTGTATGTAGCTATTAGATTGTTTGTAGTAGCTTGGTCTAAACAAACTTTTGAAAGGCATAGTTCACCTATACCAAATTGCCTATGCAGAGAAGGGACATTGTAGATTTAAAAAAAATAAAAAAATAAACTGTGCTGCTTTGACCAGAGGTGAATAATGCCCTTTCTATAGGTGTACACCATTTATATACCTCTTGAAACCTGACTGGAAAACGCCTAGGATATTGCTAAGGGATGCCTAATGTTACTGTTTACCAAGGATGGTCTCAGGCATGTTCGCAACCGCACATGGAGAGCCCGCCAGGAAGTCGGCACTTTTGGTGGTATTTATTCACTACTGGGTCTTTTATTTTTTAGGGGGGGGGGGGAAAAAAAAAAAAAACACTCACTTTTATAGTTTGTTATAAAATTCTGCAAAACACGTAATTTTTCTAATTTGTTAATTTAACAAATTGGCTATCGGGTCCTCTCTCCTCAAACATGGAGCCGATTGAGGGAAAGATGGCAACCGCTTGGCTCCATAACATTGAATGGCAGAAGCAACGTCATTTCCGCCCAATGGTCTTAAAGGGGAGTTTTTGGGGGTTTTTTTAGCAAAAGGAAAAAAAATGACTTAGTATAAATAATATGAGATCTGAGGTCTTTTTGACCCCAGATCTCACGTTTAAGGAGGACCTGTCCTGTTTACATTCCTTGTAATAAGAATAAAAGTGACCCAAACTTTTTTAAAGGCCAGTGTAAAAATAAAAAGTAAAATGTATAAGACTTTTTTTTTTTTATAGCGCCCTATGCCGCCGAGACCGAACGCATACGCAAGTCGCGCACGCATATGAAAATGAGGTTCAAACCACACAGGTGAGGTATCTCTACAATCATTAGAGGAGGTCTATTGCTACAATTATTGCTCTAACTCTAAACATGTAACCTGTAGAAATTTGAGATTTTTAAGGGTCAAAGTTTGTCGCCATTCCATGAGCGGGCGCAATATTGAAGCGTAACATGTTGGGTATCAATTTACTCAGTGTAAAATTAGCTTTCACAATATGTAAAAGAAATTAGGCTAACTTTACTGTTGTCTTATTTTTCAAAGTCAAAAAAAGTGTACCCCCCCAAAAAAAACAAAAACAAATTGCGCTTGTAAGACCGCTGCGCAAATACAGCGTGTCAAAGTATTGCAAAGACGGACATTTTATTCTCTAGGGCAGGGGTCTCAAACTGATGAACCTCCAGCTGTTTTGCAAAACTACAAGTCCCATGGAGGCATTGCAAGGCTGACAGTTACAAGCGCGACTCCCACAGGCAGGAGGCATGATGGGACTTGTAGTTTTACAACAGCTGGAGGGCCATCAGTTTGAGACCCCTGCTCTAGGGTGTCTGAAAAAAAATATATAACGTTTGGGGGTTCCAAGTAACTTTTTAACTTGTATACAAGTGTCAAAAAGAGGCCCGGTCTTTAAGCGGTTAAACCTGTAAACAAAAAGCGCCTGAAAAAGGCTGGTCTTCAAGTGGTTAAACTTTACAAAAACCTGGCTATAAGCTTCAACATTTAGGATTTCCCCTCACTAAGCCACACAGAGATGGTTAGTCTCCCCAGTGGAGACAGCAATGAAAACTTGACAAAGGGTCAAACTTAGAGATACACGTTAGTTTGCTGGGCACAGGTTCCCTTTAAACAACACGTGTTCCAGGCGGCCAAACCTGCCATCAGTGATGTGTGCACTCTGCAGTGGCAGACGGAATAGCACGTGAACTATGAGAAGATGGCTATACTACCTAATATATCTGGCAGGCAGATCCCCGGATGCGAGGATTGTTTTACACGAGAAGCTCCAGGCCCTCCACACGTTGTATGACCCCCGGAGAGGAGGGTTAGACTCGGAGCTGCTATTCTATTAGACGCTCTCCTCACCTTCATAGTGTACACCCGCTGTCCTTGCTCGTCCAGGTAAAACTGCAGAAACATCGTAGTACCGAATACCGTTCGCCTCCGAGAACACCGTGAATTCCCTCTACAGCAGCGTGCTTCCGTCTGCTCAGCGCTACTTCCGGGCACGGACGTCACTTCCGGCGCTGGTTTTCTGCTGAGTCCTATAGGGGGAGGAGGTTAGGTTTACACGTGACTGGTGGATCAGAAAACTTGTTGGTTGTACTCTGGTTAATGCAGTATTCATTATTATAGTTTATGGGGTACTGGGAGCTTAATTGCAAAGCATTTACTGCTGCTGTGGCTTGTTAGAACAGCCCAATATCCATCACTTTGTATGGTGATTTCCATAGAACAGTCCGTGGTTGTAGCTGAACACTATAGTCCTCCTAGGTACACATTAGTTGGAACTGAATGTGCTTTGGTAAAAGAGCACCTGTATGGTTATCATGGTGGAAATAGGCTTACTGTAGTGAAAACCATCCCTTCTAATGTCAGAACGTGAGAGAGAAGGACATCTGGAATAGGAGAAAGCAGGTGGAATGTTCTGGGGTGAGAACTGGTTGTGATCTTAAAGCGGAGGTCCGTTCTTTTTTTAAAAGTCAGCGACTACAAATACTGCAGCTGCTGACTTTTAAAATGAGGACGCTTACCTGTCCAGGGTGCCCGTGATGTTGGCGCCCGAGGCCAGACCGTCCCTCGGTCCTCGGATGCTGCCGCCGCCATCTTTGGTAAGGGAATCAGGAAATGATGCCTTGCGGCTTCACTTCCCGATTCCCTACTGCGTATGCGCGAGTTGCGCTGCGCAATCCGAATGGTCCCTGCTGTCTCTGGGACCTGTGTGTGTACCAGCAGACAGTGCAAGGGGGGGGGGGGGGGAACGGGAAGAAGCGTAGACTCCCGTGGGAGTCTATGCACGAAAGTGGGTGCAAATACCTGTCTTCGGCTCCATTCACATCTATGCATGTTGCTTTTGAGCGTTTTTGCGGTGCTTGCCGTGTTTTTGGACACCCGTTTTTGCCGCGTTTTGCGTTTTTTTACACTGTGGTTGCTTAGAACCAAAAAAACGTGAACCGCGGTAAAAACACGGTACTTGCATTTTGGATGCGGGTCCATTGACTTCTATTACATACAAAACTCTGCATTTTGCATGAAAAAAAGTCCCGACCCTTTCCAAAAACGCAGAGGCACAAAAACGCATTGATGTGAACATGTTCCATAGGAACCCATGTTAAAAAATTTCCCTGCATTTCTGCAAAATGCATCAAAAAACGCATTAGTGTGAATCAAGCCTTAGACAGGTATCTGTAAACCCCCCCCCCCCCCCCCCCCTGAAAGGTGTCAAATGTGAAATCGGAGTGGGGGGATGCTCCGAAAAGCGGAGGTTCAAGTTTTGTGTGAACCTCAGCTTTAACCACTTCCATACCGGGCCAATTCTGGCATTCCTCTCCTACATGTAAAAAGCATCATCTTTTTGCTATAAAATTACTCAAGAGCCTTAAAATACTATATCTTTTTTTTTTTTTACCAGAGATCCTAGCAAATAAAATGGCGATCTTTGCAATTTGTTATGTCACAAGGTATTTGAACATTTTTTCAAGCGCAATTTTTTTTTTAGAAAAAATTACACTTTCATAAATAAAAATAAAAAAATAAAAATAGTTACTCCAATTTTTTTGTATAATGTGAAAGAATATGTTATGCCAAGTAAATAGATCCCTAACATGTCACGCTTTAAAATTGCGCAGACTCATGGAAGCTGTGCCAAACTTTGGTACTTAAAAATATCTATAGGCTACACTTAATTTTTTTTACAGGGTACCAGTTTACAGAGGAGCTCTTGTGCTAGAATTATTGCTCTTGCTCTAACGTTTGCGGCGATACATCACATGTGTGGTTCGAACGCCGTTTACATATGCAAGCACAACCTACATATCCGTTCGCTTCTGAGTACGAGCACAAGAGAACGGGGGCGCTTTAATTTTTTTTATTATTATTTATTTTATTTTTTGAATCACTTTTATTCCTATTACAAGAAATGTAAACATCCCTTGTTATAGGAATAAGGCATGACAGGTCCTCTTTATGGAGACATCTGGGGTCAATGAGACCCCAGATATCGCCTCTACCCTGGAAAGCATGAGATAAAAAAAAAAACATTGATCTCTGCATTCCAGGTAAAAACTGTCAGTGTTTACATCTGCCAGTGCCAGAAGTGACTTCATGACATTGCTTCCGGCCTCCCAGGGTCATAGAGATGGCCAGGCTCCATCCGGCCCACAGCCAGCTCTATGGTAATCCAGTGCTAAT
This sequence comes from Lithobates sylvaticus, assembly GCA_028564925.1. Classification (NCBI taxonomy): domain Eukaryota; kingdom Metazoa; phylum Chordata; class Amphibia; order Anura; family Ranidae; genus Lithobates; species Lithobates sylvaticus. Next base: position 266,511,202 of record CM053026.1, read on the forward strand.
CCGACCTGCCGATCGCACAGGAGAGATCGGAAAGACACCGGAGGGTGGGGGAGTCACCTCCCGCTGCCTGTAAAAGCAACTCAGTGGCTGATTAGTCACTAGGGTGGCTTTTACATGTGAGAGAATCGCCGCATTAAAAGAAAGATGTCTGAATGATGCCTGTAGATGAAGGCATCATTCAGATATCACCACTTCAACCCAAGGACATCACATGACATCCTACGGGCGGAAGGTGGTTAAATGATATCCTTCGTTTTTAAAAATCTTCCACTACACAATGACCCTGTAATCTGTTTTTCATGAAATCTTTTATACAGGGGGTCCCCGACTTACGAACGCCCGACCTACGAGCATCTCCTACTTACGAACCAGGGCACTGCAGGGACTCTCTGCCATTTTGCGCGCACATCGGCCGTTCTGCGCATGCGTGGCCAGACGGAGCCTCGGAAAATGACGGAAAACATCGGAAATTTCCGTAATTTGCCGCGCATGTGCAGAACAGCATTCGACAGAACATCGGAAATGTCCGTAATTTGCAGCGCATGCGCAGAACGGCATTCGACGGAACATCGGAAATGTCAGTAATTGTCGTTCTGCGCATGTGCGGCCGACTTACGGACATTTCCGAATTACAAACAGGAGGGCAGTCCCTAACGGGTTCGTAACCCGGGGACCCCTGTACTGTGTTTTTCTGCCTTCTTGTAACATCCTCTGTGAACTCCTGAGCCTCTCATTTCTCCCCTACCCCCCCTTCTGTTGTCCCCTCAAAATAACACAACACACGGCCATTAATGTCTAAACTGCTGGCAACAAAAGTTAGTACACCCCTAAGTGAAAATTTCTAAATTGGGCCCAAAGTGACAATATTTTGTGTGGCCACCATTATTTTCCAGCACTGCCTTAACCCTCTTGGGCAGGAGTTCACCAGAGCTTCACCACTGGAGTCCTCTTCCACACCCCCAGTTTGGGAGTCCTCTTCCACTCCTCTATGACGACATGTTGGCATTCATGGTTCCCTCAATGAACTGTAGCTCCCCAGTGCCGGCAGCCTGCAGCCCCAGACCATGACACTCCCACCACCTTGCTTGACTTATTATTATTATTATTATACTCAATAGGGTTTAGGTCTGGACATGCTTGGCCAGTGCAGCATTTGTCCCCACCCCCCCAGTTTTTTTTTAGCAAGGCAGTGCTCTTCTTGGAGTTGTGTTTGGGGTCCTTATCATGTTGGAATACTGCCCTGCGGCTCAGTCTCCGAAGGGTACATGTTGGCAGTACATGTTGGCATTCATGGTTCCCTCAATGAACTGTAGCTCCCCAGTGCCGGCAGCTCTCATGCAGCCCCAGACCATGACACTCCCACCACCTTGCTTGACTGTATTATTATTATTATTATACAGCATTTACCGTTATACGCCGATAAATAGGGTATATAGCGCCAGCAGTTTGCGCATCGCTTTACAACATCAGGGGAGACAGTACAATTACAATACAATTCAATACAGGAGGGATCAGAGGGCCTGCTCGTTAAAGCTTACAATCTAGAAGGGAGGGTCAAGTGGAAACAAAAAGGTAATAACTGTGGGGGATGATCAGATGGAAAAAATAAAAAATACAGTTGTTAGGTGTGGGTAGGATAGGCTTCCCTGAAGAGTAGAGTTTTCAGGGATCGTCTAAAAGCTAATAGAGTAGGAGATAGACAGACTGATTGGGGTAAGGAGTTCCATAGGCTTGGAGAGGCTCTGGAAAAGTCCTGGAGACGAGCATGGGAGGAAGTGATGAGAGAGCAGGAGGTCTTGAGAAGAACGAAGAGAACAATTAGGTTGGTATTTTGAGACTAGGTCAGTGATGTAGCTGGGGGCAGACTTGTGGATTGCTTTGTAGGTGGTGGTTAGTATTTTAAATTTAATTTGTTGGGTGAGCGGAAGCCAGTGGAGGGATTGACAGAGAGGAGTAGCAGAGACAGAGCAGTTGGTAAGGTGGATAAGTCTGGCAGCAGCATTTATGACGGACTGAAGGGGGGTTAGAGTATGCAGAGGTAGGCCAATGAGTAGGGAGTTGCAGTAATCGAGGCGGGAGATGACCAGGGAGTGAATCAAGAGCTTTGTTGCATCATTAGTTAGAAAGGAGCGTATTTTGGAGATATTTCGGAGGTTGACTGTAGGCAAGACACTTGTCTTTGTACTCCTCACTTGGTTGCCACCACACACGCTTGACACCATCTGAACCAAATAGGGTTATCTTCAGGGGCGGGCTGGGCCGGGGGACAAGGTGGCAATTTCCCCCCAGGCCGTCCCATCTTGTATGCACATCGGCCGGCGGCCGCCCACTAACTTTTTTTTTTTTTTATTTCTCAGAAGTCGTCCCAGGGGCACGGCCGCAGCAGCGTGTTCTTTCAGAAACGTAGCCACAGCGTAGTTCTATCTATCTACGCTGTGGCATTCTGGGAGATGTAGTCCATGCGACCGCCCTGTGATTGGCCGAACAGGGTCATGTGCGGGCGGCCGACATGGGCACCTGCGATTGGCCCGGCGAGGCTGGTCACTTGTGGAGCGATCTGTGGGTGGCAACCACTAGCTGCAGGAGTCCCGCCTCTCTGCCAGTGCCTGGCGCTCTGTGTTTTTTCTGAGGACACTCTCTCTCTCTCTCTCTCATCTACCCCCTCCCAGTCACCTCCTCTGTTAGTGCACATGCCCTCTCTGTCAGTGTAGTGTACCCCCTCTCTGTTAGCCCCCCTCTCTATCAGTATAGTGTACCCCCTCTCTGTTAGCCCCCCTCTCTATCAGTGTCACCCCTCTCTATCAGTGTCCCCCTCTCTATCAGTGTCACCCCTCTCTATCAGTGTAGTGTACCCCCTCTCTGTTAGCCCCCCTCTCTATCAGTGTAGTGTACCCCCTCTCTGTTAGCCCCCTCTCTATCAGTGTCACCTCTCTCTATCAGTGTCACCCCTCTCTATCAGTGTCACCCCTCTCTATCAGTGTCACCCCTCTCTATCAGTGTCACCCCTCTCTATCAGTGCCCCCCTCTCTATCAGTGCCCCCTCTCTATCAGTGTCACCCCTCTCTATCAGTGTCACCCCTCTCTGTTAGCCCCCCTCTCTATCAGTGCCCCCCTCTCTATCAGTGTCACCCCTCTCTATCAGTGTCACCCCTCTCTATCAGTGTCACCCCTCTCTGTTAGCCCCCCTCTCTATCAGTGCCCCCTCTCTATCAGTGTCCCCCTCTCTATCAGTGTCACCCCTCTCTGTTAGCCTCCCTCTCTATCAGTGCCCCCTCTCTATCAGTGTCCCCCTCTCTATCAGTGTCACCCCTCTCTATCAGTGCCCCCCTCTCTATCAGTGCCCCCCTCTCTATCAGTGTCACCCTCTCTATCAGTGTCACCCCTCTCTATCAGTGTCCCCCCTCTCTATCAGTACCCCCCCTCTCTATCAGTGTCACCCCTCTCTATCAGTGTCACCCCTCTCTATCAGTGTCACCCCTCTCTATCAGTGCCCCCCTCTCTATCAGTACCCCCTCTCTATCAGTGTCACCCCACTCTATCAGTGTCACCCCTCTCTATCAGTGCCCCCCTCTCTATCAGTACCCCCTCTCTATCAGTGTCACCCCTCTCTATCAGTGTCACCCCTCTCTATCAGTGCCCCCCTCTCTATCAGTGTCACCCCTCTCTATCAGTGTCCCCCTCTCTATCAGTGTCCCCCTCTCTATCAGTGTCCCCCTCTCTATCAGTGTCACCCTCTCTATCAGTGCCCCCCTCTCTATCAGTGTCACCCCTCTCTATCAGTGTCACCCCCCTCTGTCAGCCCGCCCCTCTCTGTCAGCCCACCCCTCTCTGTCAGTGCGGCCCCTCTATCAGCCCGCCCCTCTCCTGGCAGCCCGCCCCTCTCCTGTCAGCCCGCCCCTCTCTGTCAGTGCGGTCCCTCTATCAGCCCGCCCCTCTCTATCAGCCCCCCCTCTCCTGTCAGCTCGCCCCTCTGTCAGTGCTGCCCCTTTCTGTCAGTACCACCCCTCTCTGTCCGCCTCTGTCAGCCACAGCAGAGTGCACCATGCCAGCCAGCCACCCACTGACCCACAGCAGGGAGCCAGGCCAGCCTCCCGCAGCAGTGTGCACTGTGCCAGCCACCCACCCACTTACCCACAGCAGGGAGCCAGGCCAGGCAGCCACCCACGGTGACCCACCCACAGCAGGGCCAAGGTGCCAGCCAGTCACCCACAGTGACCCACCCACACCAGGAAACCAGCCAGCCACACCAGGAGCCAGCCACAGTGACCCACCCACAGCAGCGTGCCAGCCAGCCACCCCCAGGAGCCAACCAGCCACTGTGATCATCCACAGCAGGATGCCAGCCAGCCACCAACGGTGACCCACCCACACCAGGAAGCCAGCCAGCCACAGCAGGGTGCTGACCAGCCACCCACAGGAGCCAGCCAGCCACCCACAGGAACCAGCCACAGAGGACGCAGGAGTCAGCCACCAACAGGAGCCAGCCAGCCACTAACATGAGCCAGCCACAGAGGACGCGGGAGCCAGCCACAGAGGATGCAGCAGCCAGCCAGCCACCAACAGGAGCCAGCCACAGAGGACGCAGGAGCCAGCCACAGAGGACACGGGAGCCAGCCACCAACAAGAGCCAGCCACAGAGGACGCGGGAGCCAGCCAGCCACAGAGGATGCAAGAGCAAGCCACAGAGGACGCAGGAGCCAGCCAGCCACCAACAGGAGCCAGCCACAGAGGATGCAGCAGCCAGCCAGCCACCAACAGGAGCCAGCCACAGAGGACGCAGGAGCCAGCCAGCCACCAACAGGAGCCAGCCACAGAGGATGCAGCAGCCAGCCAGCCACCAACAGGAGCCAGCCACAGAGGATGCAGCAGCCAGCCAGCCACAGAGGATGCAAGAGCCAGCCACAGAGGACGCAGGAGCCAGCCAGCCACAGAGGATGCAAGAGCCAGCCACAGCTACAGTACCCAAAGTTAAGGTAAGAGGAACACTACACAGTGCCAATTTTATTTTTACTTTGTGAGATTTTGGGGCAGGGGTGAGAGTCATGGCACAAGGAGGGGGTCCCATGAGGACCAGAGTGAATGAAGGTGTTCACTGTACACTCTGTTAGAAAGAGCCCCCCCCCCCAGGTCCCATTATACTCCTTTGAAGTCTCCAATGGGTCATGGAGGGGGTCTCTCTCTAACAGACACTTTCTAATGGACACTGTTAGGCCCCTTTCACACTGGGGCGTTTTTCAGGCGGTACAGCGCTAAAAATAGCGTCTGTAGACCGCCTCAAAAAATCCGGCCCCTTTCACTCCAGTGTGAAAGCCCAAGCGGTGCGCTAGCAGGACGGTCAAAAAGTCCTGCTAGCAGCATCTTTGGAGCGGTATAGGAGCGGTGTGTTCACCGCTCCTATACCGCTTCTTCCCATTGATTTGAATGGGACACCGCGCTAATACCGCTACGGCGGCGCTCTGCGGGGGATATTAACCCGTTTTCGGCCGCTCGCGGGGGTAAAAACCGCACCGCGAGCTGCTGAATACCGCGGTCAAAACGACGGTAAAGCAGCGCTAAATAGCGCTGCTTTACCGTCACCACGGCTCCCCCGCCCCAGTGTGAAAGGGGCCTTAGAGAGAGACCCCCCCTCCAGGTCCCATTAGACTCTGTTTTAGTCTCTAATGGGGCCTGAAAGGGACACTTTCTAACAGCAGGGAGCCAGGCAGCTGCTAGCAGGGCTATTTTTCGACTACTAGGTGGGCACTGGCCTAGGGCCTATCAACTTCAGGCCTGTGGGTCCTGCTGGCCATGGCCAGCTCACAGCAGGACCCACCGTGTTGAGCTATTTTTAGACTACTAGGTGGGCACTGGCCTGGGGCAGGGTGAATAGCACGCTAAATAGCTGCTGGCTTATAATTTTTTTCAGATCCTCAGAGAGTTCGTTGCCATGAGGTGCCATGTTGAATTTCCAGTGGGCCACTTGACTGGACTTGCCCCCCAGGCTTAAGGCTGCCAGCCCTCCCCTGGTTATCTTGGTCTCATCAGACCACAGGACATGGTTCCAGTAATCCATGTCTTAGTCTGCTTGTCTTCAGCAAACTATTTGCAGGCTTTCTTGTGCATCATCTTTAAAGGAGGCTTCCTTCTGGGACGACAGCCATGCAGACCATTTTGATGCGTATGGTCTGAGCACTGACAGGATGACCCCCACCCCTTCAATCTCTGCATTCACATGACACCAGGGAGGGAAAATTGCTAATTGGGCCCAATTTGTACTCACTTTTGTTACCAGCGGTTTAGACATTAATGGCTGTCTGTTGAGTTTTTTTTTTTGAGGGTACAGCAAATTCACACTGTTATACAAGCTGTACACTTACTACTTTACTTCATAGCAAAGTGTAATTTCTTCAGTGTTGTCACATGAAAAGATATAATAAAATATTTACAAAAATGTGAGGGGTGTACTCACTTTTGTGAGTTACTGTATGTAGCGGCCATAACCACTTGAGGGGTGGCCTTGACTTTTGGGCTTACCGGTTACCTCCTCTTGGCTTGGCGGTGAATGTCCAGGGGCTCCCAGGGTTAGTACCCAACAACTTTGGATGCTGACACAATAAAAGTCCTTTTGAAGGTTTTTATTCTTGCAGTGGTAACATCCAACAAAACACAGTCTCAAATAGGAATAGAGGGCAAGGGTGAAGAAACTCAGGCACCTTGAACTGCTGACATCCACAAATGTCTTTAATCAAACCCAGAGTAGCCACTCGCAGCTGGGTACTTCAATGCCAGACAAACCTCTAGCCAGAGGTATGGCAGCTGACAATGTGATCCGGAAACTTGTTAAAAGTCTCTGACCTAGAATGAACCTGCAACCGAAGGTGAAAAGGAACCTTTCCCACAGTACCCGGAACTTTCTCTGTCTCCTTAGCAGAAGTGTGGATTCTTTAGTGTCCATACAACTCAGCAACCAGGCTCCTCTTGAGATGCCAGCTTGTTGGCCCTCCTCCGAATAGTCCTCCCCGGTCATCTATACGAGCTGTGGTGCCCCTCCAATAATAAGAGCACACCCGGACGCCTTCAGTTACTGGGCCTCGGGCTAACCGGCTCCGAGACTCTGGAACAGATGGACCCTTGCCCCAGACCATGCGTGTCTGTGGGGCTAGTCAAACTGACCATGTTGCGGGACGGCTAGTGCTCCCAGGCCCGGGACCCCTCGCGGGGCTACCCCTGTCCAGAACCAGGAAACAGGACTGCGGCCGAACCCTGAACACGTGACTTCAGCACCTTAAGTACCCTTCCCCAGACTACCCAGCAGGGCCAGGCGCACCCACTGATTGGCTCCGGGGAAGACTGATACCTAAGACATCCAACCAGGCCTGTCATGTGTACCTCACTGCCCCCATGACCAGGCAGAACCCTAGTGCAGCCCAGCCAAACTGATGCCAAAGTTAACCTACACAATTAACCCTCAGAACCCCATTAATGTTCTGAGGGAAAAACAAAATTTCCACATATAGCGCACACTTGTGAAAAGTGTGACCGCTACATGTATACATATACATGGTAGCAAAGGTGTCCTATATGTCCCCTCACCAATATTTTAACATTACAAACAAATGGCCACCGCCCTCACCTATAACTGGCTTTTGCAGCAAGGAGCACATGGAAGGGCAACGCATGCAAAAAAAAACCCAAAAAACAGAAATTCCCAGCTCAACTTAGCAACCAGCCTGCTAAACAACCAAATTGTCCTGTCTAACAGTATGTGTTAAAAACAGGGCTTTAGTCTGCACACATTTGCAAATACATGCGTAAGCTACAGAGCCCCGTCAAGGTACCCCAGTATTTTCTGTGTAAGCCTCCATAATTGAAACACATGCATTATAATGGATAGGCAGAGGGCAAGTGAGCCTAGAGGGAGTCCACCCCTCCTTAATGGCACAGGGGCACGCTGGACACCCAGCACATGGCAGCAAAGGTGTCCAGTGCATCCCCTCACCAATATTTTCACAGTACAAACAAATGGCCACTGCCCTCACCTATAACTGGCCTTTGCAGCAAGGAGCACATGGAAGGGCACGCATGCAAAAAAAACCACAAAGAAATTCCTTGCTTAACACCTCTACCTCCAACGCCTCCCACGGTAGACTTCTACCTCTAACGCCTCCCGCAGTACACCTCTACCTCCAACGCCTCTCGCAGTACACCTCTACCTCCAACGCCTCCCGCAGTACACCTCTACCTCCAATGCCTCCCGCAGTACACCTCTACCTCCAACGCAGGTCACTTCTATCTCCCATGCCTCCCGCAGTACACCTCTACCTCCAACGCAGTACACCACTACCTCCAACGCAGTACACCTCTACCTCCAACATCTCCCACAGTACACCTCTACCTCCCACGCCTCCCGCAGTACACCTCTACCTCCAACGCCTCCCGCAGTACACCTCTACCTCCAACGCCTCCCGCAGTACACACAAAATTATTTTCTGCGCTCAAAAAAACTGTCTCATCTTAAACAAATATCAAGGCGACTTCAGAGACGGAATATATTCAGACCCCAGGCAGCTGTTTAACTTTCAGAGCAAAGTTCAAACAGAAATAAAATAAAAAAAACAGCGCTCAATGGGATCATGGAAAAAGTTTATTTGAGAATCTCCTCTAATGACAGAACAGAACAGGAAACAGTTCAATAGGACATACTGTTCAGATCTTTAAGGGAATATAGTGAAACCAAAAATTTAAAATTAAAAGTTACAGCATTGCACCTCAGGTCCTGATGACTGGGGATGTGTCAAGATGTTACTAATCCTTCACTCATTGCTGTGTGCAGGGGCCGGCTTCAACCTCCATATGCAGAAGAAGCAGATGATATTGTGGAGGGGGAGGAAGAAAGGCACTCTCCTCGATGGTTACACCAGATACCACTGGACGCAGGGAGGAGGATGGAATACACAATAGTAATGTTGTTCTGTGCTTTCTCAGCCATCAGCGCTAAGGGCATCAAACATATCGCTGTAGGGGAGGGAGGAAACACTCAGCCTGAAGACCTGGAAGAGAAAGGACACCGCCGATAGTCTGGAACACAGGACGGCGGGGCGCACGCTGATAGGGTTGTTATGGCGACCGTGACTTACTAGTTTCGCGCGCATGCGCTTTATCAAAGTCATGGGAGCCATAGTGTGGATGAAATTTAAAGATAAAAAGGCGCCAAAAACGGGGAAAAAGAGGGAGGGATGTGATTAGTAACATCAATTAACCCCCTGTTTTCACTTCCCTTGTGATATGTGCATAAACATTGGACATGACAATACAAACGCTACTTTCCTACAACAGCACAAACAAAAAAACATATTCAATTCAAGTAAATCAAGAATTAAAAATTAAAAATGAATAAATAATAATGGATATAAATATAAATAAAAATAAATATAAAAGTAAAATAAAAATAAAAATACAAATGAAAGTAAAAATAAAAAATAGAAAAATGTATAGTAATAAATCAATAATTAATGTAATCACGCCATGTCCCCGAGCACATACATATGTGCATGGATGCATAGACCTGGATGCATGAAACCATACAAATTCATATCCACATCTACGTATATATCACTACTGGTAAGGAATAATATTACTCGATGTGGATAGCATGTATAGCAAAAATAAAAATATAATAAATATATATATATGTCATATATATATATATGTCATTGCTCACATATATATCTCTCTCTATCGTGCACACTCTATGTATAGACGGTAAAATGTAATTTATTGTATAAATTAGTGCAATAAAAATGTGTTCATAGTTACCGTACTTTAAAAACATATTAAAAACATTTTTGGAAAAGACATTTTAAAAAAACATTTTAAAAAACTTGTTCAATTGATGGGTATGTACTAAAATTATCACATAATACTCAGAACATCGATTTCCTCATTCATTCCCTCAGGTGCAAGGGAACCCAAACGGTATATCCAAAAAGTTTCCCTTCGGCATAGACGGGAAAACCTTTCGTTATCCGTAAGGGTATACTTAGGTATGACCTCTATTGCACGTACCTCCATAAGGCTAAAATCTTTATTATGGGCCTGACAAACCGAAAGTGTTGTGACACTGTGTTTAACACACCCTTTATTTGTCAATCTCCGGTGTTCCCCCCCCACCCCCCCCCCCAAAGTGCCCCCCCCCCGTCCCCCCCCCCCCCCCCCCCCCCCCCCCCCCCCCCCCCCCCCCCCCCCCCCCCCCCCATACCACAGGGACACCGTAAAACATACACTACAAACTCAGTAGAGCAAGTAATAAATTGTTGAATTTGGAAACATTCACCTTTCTTGGTGGTTATCTGCGAGCACCCATGGGGAATGGATTGGCAGGTAAGGCAACCTCTCTTGTGGCATTGAAAAATGCCAGGCCTATCCTCAAAATAGGTACTATTAGTATCATCTATTGGAACTTTGGGTTTTGTGATTTTACTGGGGGCAATAATATTTTTTACTGTGCTGGATCGCCTGAACGTCACCTGTGGTTTAGGGGGAAGAACCAGTGCCAGAATGTGATCGAGTTTTAAAATTGCGTAGTGTTTAAAAATAATCTTGGAAATTGATCTAAACTTGGTGTTAAAATTTGAGAAAAACCTTGCTGAATGGGCCATATCCTCGGGGTTCCTTTTTGAACCACCGAGAGGTAACGTCTCATTCGAAAGGAGAGCATTGGAAATTAATTCCTTGGGATACCCTTTTTCCACAAACTTTTTCTCCATCACTCGTCCCTGTGTTTTGTACTCATCCAATTTGGTGCAATTTCTGCGCAATCTATGAAATTGACCATTTGGAATATTCTTTATCCATGTTGGATGATGACAGCTATCAAAGTGGAGATAGGAATTCCCAGCTGTTGGTTTAGTGTGGTTCCTCGTAATTATAGAATCATTCTCATGAAATAAAACCAGGTCCAAGAAAATGAATTCCTTCTGGCTCACTTCATGGGTAAATGCCAAACCGAAAGTGTTGTCGTTACAATATTCTGCAAAGGAGAGGAAAAGATCTTTATCACCACTCCAAATTATTAGAATATCGTCAATATATCGTCCATAAAAGACGATATATTGAGAGAAAGGGTTATTCACCCATATATTGTGGCTCTCCCAATAGCCCATTGTCAGGTTTGCATACCCTGGGGCAAAGTTGGCGCCCATTGCAGTCCCTTTCTGCTGCAAGTAAAAACAATCTAAAAAGGTAAAATAATTATGGCGAAGACAAAACTCTATGCTGTCGGACAACATGGATAAAGAATATTCCAAATGGTCAATTTCATAGATTGCGCAGAAATTGCACCAAATTGGATGAGTACAAAACACAGGGACGAGTGATGGAGAAAAAGTTTGTGAAAAAAGGGTATCCCAAGGAATTAATTTCCAATGCTCTCCTTTCGAATGAGACGTTACCTCTCGGTGGTTCAAAAAGAAACCCCGAGGATATGGCCCATTCAGCAAGGTTTGTCTCAAATTTTAACACCAAGTTTAGATCAATTTCCAAGATTATTTTTAAACACTACGCAATTTTAAAACTCGATCACATTCTGGCACCGGTTCTTCCCCCTAAACCACAGGTGACGTTCAGGCGATCCAGCACAGTAAAAAATATTATTGCCCCCAGTAAAATCACAAAACCCAAAGTTCCAATAGATGATACTAATAGTACCTATTTTGAGGATAGGCCTGGCATTTTTCAATGCCACAAGAGAGGTTGCCTTACCTGCCAATCCATTCCCCATGGGTGCTCGCAGATAACCACCAAGAAAGGTGAATGTTTCCAAATTAAACAATTTATTACTCGCTCTACTGAGTTTGTAGTGTATGTTTTACGGTGTCCCTGTGGTATGCTCTATGTAGGACGCACTATCCGCACTTTGCGGATTAGGGTAGGGGAACACCGGAGATTGACAAAGAAAGGGTGTGTTAAACACAGTGTCCCGCGTCATTTCTGTCAGGCCCATAATAAAGATTTTAGCCTTATGGAGGTACGTGCAATAGAGGTCATACCTAAGGATACCCTTACGGATAACGAAAGGTTTTCCCGTCTATGCCGAAGGGAAACTTTTTGGATATACCGTTTGGGTTCCCTTGCACCTGAGGGAATGAATAAGGAAATCGATGTTCTGAGTATTATGTGATAATTTTAGTTCATACCCATCAATTGAACAAGTTTTTTAAAATGTTTTTTTAAAATTTCTTTTCCAAAAATGTTTTTAATATGTTTTTAAAGTAACTATGAACACATTTTTATTGCACTAATTTATATAATAAATTTAATTTTACCGTCTATACATAGAGCGTGAACGATAGAGAGAGATATATATGTGCGCAATGACATATATATATATATATTTTATATATTTTTTATTTTTATTTTTATTTTTGCTATACATGCTATCCACATCGAGTAATATTATTCCTTACCAGTAGTGATATATACGTAGATGTGGATATGAATTTGTATGGTTTCATGCATCCAGGTCTATGCATCCATGCACATATGTATGTGCTCGGGGACATGGCGTGATTACATTAATTATTGATTTATTACTATACATTTTTCTATTTTTATTTTTATTTTTTTTATTTTTTTTTACTTTCATTTGTATTTTTATTTTTACTTTTATATTTATTTTTATTTTTTATTTATATCCATTATTATTTATTCATTTTTAATTTTTAATTCTTGATTCACTTGAATTGAATATGTTTTTTTGTTTGTGCTGTTGTAGGAAAGTAGCGTTTGTATTGTCATGTCCAATGTTTATACACATATCACAAGGGAAGTGAAAACAGGGGGTTAATTGATGTTACTAATCACATCCCTCCCTCTTTTTCACAGTATTTGGCGCCTTTTTATCATTAAATTTCATCCACCCTATGGCTCCCGTGACTTTGATAAAGCGCATGCGCGCGAAACTAGTAAGTCACGGTCGCCATAACAACCCTATCAGCGTGCGCCCCGCCGTCCTGTGTTCCAGACTAGCGGCGGTGTCCTTCCTCTTCCGGGTCTTCAGGCTGAGTGTTTCCTCCCTCCCCTACAGCGATATGTTTGATGCCCTTAGCGCTGATGGCTGAGAAAGCACAGAACAACATTACTATTGTGTATTCCATCCTCCTCCCTGCGTCCAGCGGTATCTGGTGTAACCACCGAGGAGAGTGCCTTTCTTCCTCCCCCTCCACAATATCATCTGCTTCTTCTGCATATGGAGGTTGAAGCCGGCCCCTGCACACAGCAATGAGTGAAGGATTAGTAACATCTTGACACATCCCCAGTCATCAGGACCTGAGGTGCAATGCTGTAACTTTTAATTTTTAATTTTTGGTTTCACTATATTCCCTTAAAGATCTGAACAGTATGTCCTATTGAACTGTTTCCTGTTCTGTTCTGTCATTAGAGGAGATTCTCAAATAAACTTTTTCCATGATCCCATTGAGTCCCGCAGTACACCTCTACCTCCAACGCCTCCCGCAGTACACCTCTACCTCCAACGCCTCCCACAGTACACCTCTACCTCCAACACAGTACACCTCTACCTCCAACGCCTCCCACAGTACACCTCTACCTCCAACACAGTACACCTCTACCTCCAACACCCCCCACAGTACACCTTCACGACCAATGCCTCCCGCAGTACACCCCTACTTCCATCGCCTCCCGAAGTACACCTTTACCTTCAACGCCTCCCGCAGTACACCTCTACCTCCAACGCAGTACACCTTTACCTCCAACGCAGCACACCTCTACCTCCAACGCCTCCCGCAGTACACCTCTACCTCCAACGCCTCCTCAAATGCCTCCCCTCCATCTCACCTATGTCTCCAATCCCTTCTCCCCCTATCGCACCTCTATACCTATAATCCCTATTCCCAGTATGTCTCTGCCTCCAATGCCCCCCCCCCAGCAAACCTGTGTTTTGTGCGCCTCTAATGCCCCCACAGCAAACCTGTGCTTTGTGCGCCTCCGATGACCCCCAGCAAACCTGTGCTTTTAAAGACCCCCCCAGAACACTACGTCTTCCAGCCTCCCCTCACCAGCATACCTATGCCTCCAATTCTGCCCCTCCCCCATTCTATCATACCTATGCCTCCAATTCTGCCCCCCCCCTTTTATAATACCTATACCTCCAATTCTGCCCCCTCCCCCAATTCTATCATACCTATGCCTCTAATTCCGCCCCCTCTCCCCATTCTATCATACCTTTACCTCCAATTCCACCCTCCCCCCATTCTATCATACCTATGCCTCCAATTCCGCCCTCCATTCTATCATATGTTATGATAGATTTGGGGGGGTGGGGGCAGAATTGGAGGCATAGGTACTGTATGATAGAATGGGGAGGGCTGGCAGAATTGGTGGCATAGGTATAATAGATTGGGGAGGGCTGGCAGAATTGGAGGCATAGGTATGATAGAATGGGGGAGGGCTGGCAGAATTGGTGGCATAGGTATAATAGAATGGGGAGGGCTGGCAGAATTGGAGGCATAGGTATGATAGAATGGGGGAGGGCTGGCAGAATTGGTGGCATAGGTATAATAGAATGGGAAGGGCTGGCAGAATTGGAGGCATAGGTATGATAGAATGGGGAGGGCTGGCAGAATTGGTGGCATAGGTATGATAGAATAGGGGGAGAGCTGGCAGAATTGGTGGCATAGGTATAATGGATTGGGGGGGGATGATTCAGACCTATGCCTCCAAGTAACCCCCCCCCCCCCCACAATCCAGCACATATGTGCTCTCAATCCCCACTTACTCCCAGCAAACTTCTTGTTCAATCCCCTAATGCCTCCAGAACATCACAGCAGAGTGTCACATTATCACATACCATTGTCCTGCAGCCAGGGGGGTCAGGCATCAGTGCACTCCTTGGATGTGTAGGAGGGGGAGAGGGGCGGTCCCAGGCGGCTGGTACACTTGTTGCAAAGCTGCTAGCCTGTGCAGTGCAGGGATGTGTGGGAGATGGGGCAGTCCTAAGAGGCGCCGGCTGGTGCATTTCTTTTCAAAAATCTGCTGCTAACCTGCGTGGGACAGAGATGTGTGGGATGGGGAGAGGGGCGGTCCCAAGTGGCAATGTGTTGAAGGTGGAGAGAGGCGGCGCTGGCTGGTACACTTCTTTTTTGCAAAGCTTGCGCTGCGAGCCTGTGCAGGGGCAGAGATGCATATTGAACTGGCCGCACTGTGAGTGTGTGCTCGGCAGGGGAGTGGGGACTGGATACATACCCGATTACCCGACGCAGCACAGCCCTTTCCATACTCGCACTGCTCATAATTTTACTCGCCAAATGCGAGCAGGCGAGTGCAATTTTTGAGGGATGTATATATATATATATATATATATATACAGTGGATATAAAAAGTCTACACACCCCTGTTAAAATGTCAGGTTTCTGGGATGTAAAAAAATGAGACAAAGATGAAATAAATTCATAACTTTTTCCACCTTTAATGTGACCTATAAACTGTACAACACAGTTGAACAACAAACTGAACTCTTTTGGGTGGAGGGAAGTAAAAATAACAAAATAAAATAATATGGTTGCATAAGTGTGCACACCTTTAAACTAATACTTTGTTGAATACTTTGTTGAAGCACCTTTTGCTTTTAATAAAGCACTCAGTCTTTTTTTGGTATGAGTCTATCAGCGTGGCACATTGACTTGGCAATATTTGCCCACTCTTTTTTGCACCCCACAGATTTTCAATCGGATTCAGGTCTGGGCTCTGGCTGGGCCATTCCAAAACGTTAATCTTCTAGTGAAGCCATTCCTTTGTTGATTTGGATGTATGCTTTCAGTCGTTGTCATGCTGAAAGATGAAGTTCCTCTTCATGTTCAGCTTTCTAGCAGAAGCCTGAAGGTTTTGTGCCAATATTGACTGGTACTTGGAACTGTTCATAATTCCCTCTACCTTGACTAAGGCTCCTGTTCCAGCTGAGCTAAAGAAAAGCAGCCCCAAAGCATGATGCTGCCACCACCATGCTTCAATGTGGGTATGGTTTTATTTTGGTGATATGCAGTGTTGTTTTTGTGCCAAACATATCTTTTGGAATTATGGCCAAAAAGTTCAACCTTGGTTTCATCAGACCATAACACATTTTCCCACACGCTTTTGGGAGACATCAGATATGTTTTTGCAAAATTTAGCCGGGCTTAGATGTTTTTCTTCGTAAGAAATGGCTTCTGTCTTGCCACTCTACCCCAAAGCCCAGACATATGAAGAATACGGGAGATTGTTGTCACATGTACCAAAAAGCCAGTAATTGCCAGATATTCCTGTAGCTCCTTTAATGTTGCTTTAGGCCTCTTGGCAGCCTCCCTGAATTTTCTTCTCGTCTTTTCATCAATTATGGAGGGACATCCAGTTCTTGGTAATGTCACTGTTGTGCCATATTTTCTCCACTTGATGATGACTGTCTTCTCTGTGTTCCATGGTATATCTAATGCCTTGGAAATTCTTTTGTATCCTTCTCCTGACTTTTTTAACAATGAGATCCCTCTGATGCTTTGGAATCTCTCTGAGTACCATGGCATTTGCTGTAGGATGCGACTAAGAAAATGTCAGGAAAGACCTACTAGTACAGCTGAACTTTATTTGGTGTTAATCAGAGGCACTTTAAATGCGCACTTTGAATGTGATTGCTTAATTCTGAACACAGCTACATCCCCTGTTATAAGAGGGTATGTACACTTATGAAACCACATTCTTTTAGTTGTTTCAGTTTTTATAGTTATGGTGGAAAAAGTTCTAAAATGATTTATCTTTGTCTCATTTTTTTACATCACAGAAACCTGACATTTTGACAGGGGTGTGTAGACTTTTTATATCCACTGTATGTATATATGTAGCTAGCTGGCAGGGCCAGATTGAGAGCATCATGGGCCTGGTGCTAAGAGTTAATAATTTATAATTTAATTCCTGTATTCGCGTACTTATTGATGAGTTCAATGCCAAATAAATAATATTTTGGCGCTGGGTTGGGGTAAAAATCTTATTCAGGTCTCTTTCCCATTTACTAATAGTTGGCATCACAAACTCCTCCATTGGGGTATTCAAAAGCATATACATCTTAGAAATCACTCGATGGAGGGGTTCTTTCTCCTCACAATATAATTCAAATTAGGTCAATTGACGTTGGTAGTCCAAACTTTAATTTTATCATGGAATTTGTTTAGCAAGGGGGAGATGATTAGTGAACCATACTCTAAGGGAGTGGAGGTCACGTATATTCCAAAATACGTACATTTATCTGTCATAGGTAGGGATGAGCCGAACACCCCCGGTTCGGTTCGCACCAGAACCTTCGAACCGACCGAAAGTTCGCACGAATTTTCGAACCCTATACGTTATAAATGGACGCGAACGTTCGAAATCAAAAGTGCTAATTACAACGGCCAATATGCATGTTAATGTCATAAAACAGGTTTGGGGACCCGGGTCCTGCCCCAGGGGACATATATCAATGCAAAAAGAACTTTTAAAAACTAACGTTTTTTCGGGAGCAGTCATTTTAATGATGCATAAAGTGAAAAAAAAAAAGTGAAATTTTCCTTTAAATATGGTACCTGGGGGTGTCTAAAGTATGCCTGTGAAGTGGCATGTGTTTCCCGTGTTTAGAACTGTCCTTGCACAAAATGACATTTTAAAGGAAAAAAAGAAGCCATTTAAAACCACTTGCAGCTTTAGGTTTGTTCTTAAGTAGAATCTGAACAGGTACATTATGAAGTGTAGCTCCATCCCAAAAAAATCTATTTTTAAGCTTTTTGGAGAACATAGGGAGGGTTATCACCCCTGTAACATTTGCTGTCTTTGCACATCTGTTCAGAACATGTCACCTCACTTTCCGTCCCAATGACAAATGTTTTTGGAAAAAGTGGGGTTTTAATTGAAACAAGGATTGGTGATAAAGTATCAGTAGAGAGGAGATACCTTTTTCCCAAATTAAATCTAACAGGATAGAATTTCCCTTCCTAGGGTAGATTTCCTCTCACTTCCTGTTTTCTCTTTCCATTTGCAAGTAGGAGTCGTTTGTAAGTTGGATGTATGAAAGTAGGGGCCTGGCGTATATACTCTGCAGAAATTTGCCCTATTAGATGTTGGTGTAGCCACAAGACTGGTGGGCACAGGAATGGCCCTGCTGTGAGTTAATAGATCAAGATTTGTAATTGCATGCACCTGTTGAACAGGGCAGAAAAATTGGGGGGGTGGTGGTGGTGGTGGTGGTTTACGGTGTTGCCACAAGACTGTAAGCTCTCACAGTTACTCTTGGTGGGCGCAGGAATGGGCCCTGCTGTGAGTTATTAGATCAAGATTTGTAATTGCAAGCACCTGATGAACAGGGCAGAAAAATTGGGCCTTTGGCGGTGGTGGTGGACGGTGTTGCCACAAGACTGTAGGCCCTCATAGTTACTCTTGGTGGGCGCAGGAATGGGCCCTGCTGTGAACTATTAGATCAAGATTTGTAATTACCCGCCCCTGTTAAACAGGGGCTGAAAAATTGTGCCTTAGGCACTGGTGCTGGTGCCACAACACTGCAACCCCTCACAGATACTGTACTTGGAGCACAGCAGTCACACGTGTTGCGAAGCATTTTTTAAAAAAATTGTAAGTACACGCCCCTGTTAAACAGGGCTGAAAAATTGTGCCTTAGGCACTGGTGCTGGTGCCACAACACTGCAACCCCTCACAGATTCTGTACTTGGAGCACATTGTTGCGAAGCATTTTTTTATAAAAATTGTATGTACACGCCCCTGTTAAACAGGGGCTGAAAAATTGTGCCTTAGGCACTGGTGCTGGTGCCACAACACTGCAACCCCTCACAGATACTGTACTTGGAGCACAGCAGTCACACGTGTTGCGAAGCATTTTTTTTAAAAATTGTAAGTACACGCCCCTGTTAAACAGGGGCTGAAAAATTGTGCCTTAGGCACTGGTGCTGGTGCCACAACACTGCAACCCCTCACAGATACTGTACTTGGAGCACAGTGTTGCGAAGCATTTTTTATAAAAATTGTATGTACACGCCCCTGTTAAACAGGGGCTGAAAAATTGTGCCTTAGGCACTGGTGTGGTGGCATGGATCATTGAGGAGGAGGAAGAGGATAGTCAGTGAACATAAGAGGACAGTCACTCAGCATCAGCATAGGCAGTCTTGAAGGGATGTGATGTGACATTAAAAATTATTCGGTTATATCCGCCTCAGGTGCCTGGTAGCTGGTGGTGATCCAAGACTGATTCATTTTGATGAAGGTCAGTCGATCAACCGAGGCGGTGGACAGGCGCACCCTATGATCAGTCACAAATCCTCCAGCAGCACTGAATGTGCGTTCGGACAGAACGCTGGAGGCAGGACAGGCCAGTAGCTCAATTGCATACTGTGCAAGCTCTGGCCAGTGATCCATCCTCAGGACCCAGTAAGCCAGAGGATTTTCGGTGGGAAAGGTGTCCAAGTCTGACCTTGCCCCAAGGTATTCCTGCACCATGTATATCAGACGCTGGCGATGGTTGCTGGAACCGATCATACCTTGGGGCTGCGGACTAAAAAAATTGTCTGAACGCATCGGTCAGACGTCCACCTTCCCCACCGCTCCTTCTGCTACTGACCGAAGCCTCAGCTACTCGTCGCCCAGGACCAGGAGTTTGTAGCCTCCCAGTTTCTGGGAACGCGTTGCACAGACCTTTCTGCAAGGCCTCCCTGAGATGTCTCATCCTCTGCTCCCTCTGCGACGGCAAGATAAGGTCCGCAACCTTACCCTTGTACCGCGGATCAAGGAGAGTGGCCAGCCAGTAATGGTCCCTCTCCTTGATCCGAAGAACACGAGGATCCTTCCGCAGGCTTTGCAGGATCAGGAGGCCATGCAGCGTAGGTTAGCTGAGGCATTCGGTCCGGAGTCTTCTGGGTCACTGAGGATGACATGATCGCCAGCCACCTCCTCCCAGCCACGTACAAGTCCACTGGTTTGTTGGGACTGTACATCATCCCTAAAAGACTGCTGCTGCTGATGCTGAGTGCCAGGCTCCACCTCCATGCTCACACAATCCTCCTCCTCCTCCTCCTCCTCCTCCTCATCCTCTTCCTGTGTGATGGGTGGGACAGGAGGAACACTGTCCGGATAAAGGGGGCCTTGAGAGGCAAGGAAGTCCTCCTCTTCCTGCCTCTGTTCTGCCTCAAGTGCCCTGTCCATTATCCCACGCAGCGTATGCTCCAACAGGTGGACAAGAGGGACAGTGTCACTGATGCATGCACTGTCACTGCTCACCATCCTCGTGGCCTCCTCAAATGGTGAGAGGACAGTGCATGCATCCCTGATCATGCTCCACTGACGTGGGGAAAAAAAACCAAGCTCCCCTGACCCTGTCCTGGTGCCGTAGTCGCAAAGGTACTCATTGATGGCCCTCTGCTGCGTGTGCAGTCGCTGCAGCATGGCCAACGTTGAGTTCCACCTGGTGGGCATGTCACATATTAGGCGGTTCTTGGGCAGGTTCAGCTCCTTTTGCAGCTCAGTCAGCCGAGCACTGGCATTATAAGATCGGCGGAAATGCACACAGACTTTCCTGGCCTGCCTCAGGACATCCTGTAAGCCTGGGAACCTGCCCAAGAACCGCTGCACCACCAGGTTGAGGACGTGAGCCATGCAGGGCACATGGGTGAGCTGCCCCTGTCGCAGGGCGGAGAGGAGGTTGGTGCCATTGTCAGAAACGACCATTCCTGGCTTAAGCTGACGTGGCGTCAACCACCTCTCGGCCTGCCCCTGCAGAGCTGCCAGAACCTCTGGCCCAGTGTGGCTCCTGTCCCCCAAACACACCACGCAAGCACGGCATGGCATCTTTTTGCCTGCGTACTTGCGTAGCCCCTTGTACGCCTACGGAGCACCGCTGGTTCCAAGGACAGAGCACTGGAGGAAGAAGAAGAGGAGGGGGTGGAGGAGAGAGGTGTGTCACAACCAGTAGCAGTAGTAGCGTTTTGGAGGCGTGGTGGCGGAACAACCTCCAACACTACTGCACCTTGTCCTGCATCCCTCCCAGCTGCCAATAGAGTGACCCAATGGGCCGTGAAAGAAAGGTACCGTCCCTGTCCATGCCTGCTGGACCATGAGTCAGCGGTAATATGCACCTTACCGCTGACCGCCCTGTCCAGCGAGGCATGGACATTGCCCTCCACATGCCGGTAGAGAGACGGAATCGCCTTCCGTGAGAAAAAGTGGCGTTTGGGAACCTGCCACTGAGGAACCGCACATTGAACAAACTCACGGAAGGGGGCCGAGTCTACCAACTGAAAAGGCAGCAGTTGAAGTGCTAGCAATTTAGCCAGGCTAGCATTCAACCGCTGGGCATGTGGATGGCTGGGAGTGTACTTCTTTCTACGGTCCAGCAGCTGGGGCAGGGAAATTTGCCTGCTGCAATCGGACGTCGGTGTACTGCAAGTACTTGGTTGTGACACACCTAATTCTACACCTTCAGTCCTCTCAGAGCAGCTTTCAGAGAGGACTGAAGGTGTAGTGGGGATGGAGATCCCAGCTGAGGAGGAGCAAGGAGAGGTCCGCTTAGTTCTTTGGTGTGGGTCTTTTATGTGTGCCTGCCAACGAGCTGCATGGCAGGTCGCCATATGTCTGGTCATGCTTGTGGTGCCCAAGCGGCTGATGTTTTGGCCACGCGAGATACGCTTGAGACAAATATTGCAAATAGCAGTGGTGCGATCTGCTGCACTCGTCTCAAAAAAGGCCCACACCAAAGAACTTTTCTGATAACGTGCAGAGGCAGCGCCCTGCACAGGCGGAGCTCTGCGGTGTTGTACAGTTGCTGTGCTGGCCTCTACCTGGCCTCCAGGGGGCACCCTGCCTCGTTGGACATGTGACGCCGCATCCTCCTCCTCCTCGTCCTCCTCCTCATCCTCTCTCCCTTCAGGCACCCACGTGGAGTCAGTGACCTCATCATCCCCTCCCTCTTCACCACTAGAGCAAACCTGGCAGTAAGCTGCAGCTGGTGGAACAGTACTGCCAGATTCCTCAAGCTGGGTATCATCATCCGAGCCTTCGAATCGTTGGGCATCCTCCTGAGCATGTACCCAACACTGTGCTCAAAGAGTTCGGGGGACTCCTCAGGAGGACATGGTGGGTCTAGGGAAGGGGTGGCTGATGATGCTCTGCCAGTACCCTGAGCCTGGGTGAGAGAGGATGAGGAGGATGAGGAGGGCTTGGTCATCCATTCTACCAAGCCTTCAGCATGATGCGGCTCCACATGTCCAGCTGCCGAAAACAAAGACGCGCGTGTCCCATGGCCACGTGCTGATGACGATGCACGACCACGTCCACGTCCACGGCCACGTCCACTAGAAACAGAGCCTGCCTGCCCTGTGTTCTTGGCTCTGCACGCTCTGCCTCCCCTTGGCGGTCTTCCAGCCATTGTAGTCGGTAGTCCTGTGGGTGCTGCTGAGAAGAATATATAGGAGCTCTGTGTGATGCCACTAACACACTAGAAGTCCTGTGGGTGCTGCTGAGAAGAAAATATAGGAGCTCTGTGTGATGCCACTAACACACTAGAAGTCCTATGGGTGCTTCTGCAAAGAAAATAGAGGAGCTCTGTGTGATGCCACTAACACACTAGAAGTCCTATGGGTGCTTCTGCAAAGAAAATAGAGGAGCTCTGTGTGATGCCACTAACACACTAGAAGTCCTGTGGGTGCTGCTGAGAAGAAAATATAGGAGCTCTGTGTGATGCCACTAACACACTAGAAGTCCTATGGGTGCTTCTGCAAAGAAAATAGAGGAGCTCTGTGTGATGCCACTAACACACTAGAAGTCCTGTGGGTGCTGCTGAGAAGAAAATATAGGAGCTCTGTGTGATGCCACTAACACACTAGAAGTCCTATGGGTGCTTCTGCAAAGAAAAAAGAGGAGCTCTGTGTGATGCCACTAACACACTAGAAGTCCTATGGGTGCTTCTGCAAAGAAAATAGAGGAGCTCTGTGTGATGCCACTAACACACTAGAAGTCCTGTGGGTGCTGCTGAGAAGAAAATATAGGAGCTCTGTGTGATGCCACTAACACACTAGAAGTCCTATGGGTGCTTCTGCAAAGAAAATAGAGGAGCTCTGTGTGATGCCACTAACACACTAGAAGTCCTGTGGGTGCTGCTGAGAAGAAAATATAGGAGCTCTGTGTGATGCCACTAACACACTAGAAGTCCTATGGGTGCTTCTGCAAAGAAAAAAGAGGAGCTCTGTGTGATGCCACTAACACACTAGAAGTCCTATGGGTGCTTCTGCAAAGAAAATAGAGGAGCTCTGTGTGATGCCACTAACACACTAGAAGTCCTGTGGGTGCTGCTGAGAAGAAAATAGAGGAGCTCTGTGTGATGCCACTAACACACTAGAAGTCCTGTGGGTGCTGCTGAGAAGAAAATAGAGGAGCTCTGTGTGATGCCACTAACACACTAGAAGTCCTATGGGTGCTTCTGCAAAGAAAATAGAGGAGCTCTGTGTGATGCCACTAACACACTAGAAGTCCTGTGGGTGCTTCTGCAAAGAAAATAGAGGAGCTCTGTGTGATGCCACTAACACACTAGAAGTCCTATGGGTGCTTCTGCAAAGAAAATAGAGGAGCTCTGTGTGATGCCACTAACACACTAGAAGTCCTGTGGGTGCTTCTGCAAAGAAAATAGAGGAGCTCTGTGTGATGCCACTAACACACTAGAAGTCCTGTGGGTGCTTCTGCAAAGAAAATAGAGGAGCTCTGTGTGATGCCACTAACACACTAGAAGTCCTGTGGGTGCTGCTGAGAAGAAAATATAGGAGCTCTGTGTGATGCCACTAACACACTAGAAGTCCTATGGGTGCTTCTGCAAAGAAAAAAGAGGAGCTCTGTGTGATGCCACTAACACACTAGAAGTCCTATGGGTGCTGCTGAGAAGAAAATATAGGAGCTCTGTGTGATGCCACTAACACACTAGAAGTCCTATGGTGCTTCTGCAAAGAAAATAGAGGAGCTCTGTGTGATGCCACTAACACACTAGAAGTCCTGTGGGTGCTTCTGCAAAGAAAAATAGAGGAGCTCTGTGTGATGCCACTAACACACTAGATGTCCTGTGGGTGCTGCTGAAAAGAAAATATAGGAGCTCTGTGTGATGGGACTAACACACTTCAAGTCCTATAGGTGCTTCTGGGAACAAAATATATGATCTCTGTGTGATGGGACTAACACACTTCAAGTCCTATAGGTGCCTCTGGGAAGAAAATATAGGTCTGTGTGATGGGACTAACACACTTCAAGTCCTATAGGTGCTTCTGGGAACAAAATATATGATCTCTGTGTGATTGGACTAACACACTTCAAGTCCTATAGGTGCTTCTGGGATCAAAATATATGATCTCTGTGTGATGGGACTAACACACTTCAAGTCCTATAGGTGCTTCTGGGAACAAAATATATGATCTCTGTGTGATGGGACTAACACACTTCAAGTCCTATAGGTGCCTCTGGAAGAAAATATAGGTCTGTGTGATGGGACTAACACACTTCAAGTCCTATAGGTGCTTCTGGAACAAAATATATGATCTCTGTGTGATTGGACTAACACACTTCAAGTCCTATAGGTGCTTCTGGGAAGAAAATATAGGTCTGTGTGATGGGACTAACACACTTCAAGTCCTATAGGTGCTTCTGGAACAAAATATATGATCTCTGTGTGATTGGACTAACACACTTCAAGTCCTATAGGTGCTTCTGGGAACAAAATATATGATCTCTGTGTGATGGGACTAACACACTTCAAGTCCTATAGGTGCTTCTGGGAACAAAATATATGATCTCTGTGTGATGGGACTAACACACTTCAAGTCCTATAGGTGCTTCTGGGAACAAAATATATGATCTCTGTGTGATGGGACTAACACACTTCAAGTCCTATAGGTGCTTCTGGGAAGAAAATATAGGTCTGTGTGATGGACTAACACACTTCAAGTCCTATAGGTGCTTCTGGGAACAAAATATATGATCTCTGTGTGATTGGACTAACACACTTCAAGTCCTATAGGTGCTTCTGGGAACAAAATATATGATCTCTGTGTGATGGGACTAACACACTTCAAGTCCTATAGGTGCTTCTGGGAACAAAATATATGATCTCTGTGTGATGGGACTAACACACTTCAAGTCCTATAGGTGCTTCTGGGAACAAAATATATGATCTCTGTGTGATTGGACTAACACACTTCAAGTCCTATAGGTGCTTCTGGGAAGAAAATATAGGTCTGTGTGATGGGACTAACACACTTCAAGTCCTATAGGTGCTTCTGGGAACAAAATATATGATCTCTGTGTGATTGGACTAACACACTTCAAGTCCTATAGGTGCTTCTGGGAACAAAATATATGATCTCTGTGTGATGGGACTAACACACTTCAAGTCCTATAGGTGCTTCTGGGAACAAAATATATGATCTCTGTGTGATTGGACTAACACACTTCAAGTCCTATAGGTGCTTCTGGGAAGAAAATATAGGTCTGTGTGATGGACTAACACACTTCAAGTCCTATAGGTGCTTCTGGGAACAAAATATATGATCTCTGTGTGATTGGACTAACACACTTCAAGTCCTATAGGTGCTTCTGGAACAAAATATATGATCTCTGTGTGATTGGACTAACACACTTCAAGTCCTATAGGTGCTTCTGGGAACAAAATATATGATCTCTGTGTGATTGGACTAACACACTTCAAGTCCTATAGGTGCTTCTGGGAACAAAATATATGATCTCTGTGTGATGGGACTAACACACTTCAAGTCCTATAGGTGCTTCTGGGAACAAAATATATGATCTCTGTGTGATTGGACTAACACACTTCAAGTCCTATAGGTGCTTCTGGGAACAAAATATATGATCTCTGTGTGATGGGACTAACACACTTCAAGTCCTATAGGTGCTTCTGGGAACAAAATATATGATCTCTGTGTGATTGGACTAACACACTTCAAGTCCTATAGGTGCTTCTGGGAAGAAAATATAGGTCTGTGTGATGGGACTAACACACTTCAAGTCCTATAGGTGCTTCTGGGAACAAAATATATGATCTCTGTGTGATTGGACTAACACACTTCAAGTCCTATAGGTGCTTCTGGGAACAAAATATATGATCTCTGTGTGATTGGACTAACACACTTCAAGTCCTATAGGTGCTTCTGGGAACAAAATATATGATCTCTGTGTGATGGGACTAACACACTTCAAGTCCTATAGGTGCTTCTGGGAACAAAATATAGGAGCTCTGCCTGCCTGCCAGGAACACACTACAAGTCCTATAGGTGCTTCTGGGAAGAAAATATAGGAGCTCTGCCTGCCTGCCACGAACACACTACAAGTCCTATAGGTGCTTCTGGGAACAAAATATAGGAGCTCTGCCTGCCTGCCACGAACACACTACAAGTCCTATAGGTGCTTCTGGGAACAAAATATAGGAGCTCTGCCTGCCTGCCAGGAACACACTACAAGTCCTATAGGTGCTTCTGGGAACAAAATATAGGAGCTCTGCCTGCCTGCCACGAACACACTACAAGTCCTATAGGTGCTTCTGGGAACAAAATATAGGAGCTCTGCCTGCCTGCCACGAACACACTACAAGCCCCTCTTTCTAAATCAATCTAAATGAATGAATCTATCTAACTCAATCTCTCTAAGTAAATCTCTCTAACTAACTAAATCCAGCAGAGTGTCACAGATCTAGCCTGCTCTATCTGCGCCGGAACAGCATGTGACCGGCGCAGACGGCGTGGCGGCCTTTTATAGGGGGGGGCGTGTACTACAGCCCCTGAGCTGTAATTGGCTACAGGCGTCCTGCCTGTAGCCAATTATGGCTCTTCGAGTTTCCGGGGCTGTGATTGGCCAAGCATGCGGGGTCACAGTGCATGCTTGGCCAATCATCAGCCAGCAATGCACTGCGCCGGCCGCGCCGGCCGCAATGCATTGCGGGGCCGCGCGCATCACACGAACGTGATGCGAGCGGCCAAAATAGTTCTGGGCTCGCCGAGCGAGCGAACGCCCGGTGCTCGATGCGAACGTGGGTTCGCATCGAGCACCGGGCCCATCCCTAGTCATAGGTATGGGACAAGCGGAGGCAATTGGTTGTGTAGGATCTCCATCCAGTAGGAGCAGTGTTGATTTGGTCCAATTGATTGTCAGTGTGGAATATTGGCCAACAGTGGACTTGTCTGTTTGCAGAGACAGAGTTGTATCCCCTAGCAATAGTAACATACTTATATACTTTAATAAGAAACTTTTTCCTTCATAAATGTGGTATGCATGTCAACAAACTTTGTAACATGTTTTTAAATCAGAGACATCAATTATAATAGTGAGCCCTGGCAACTACATAATGTATTTGCTGTTAGAAAAAAAGGAAACTTTTTAGGCCAACCCATTTCCTAAGTACTCACTTTTGAAATCGTATGGAGCAATATATATTTACTGCCCAACTCTTACCATAATTAGAGAAACTGTATAAATTAGACTGCGTGTAGAAAGCACAGAAGTGATATGGGTGATTTTGGTTTGCCACCCATAGACTTATTATTGGTTGGGCTATTCAGGTATGGAATGTTGAAAACACAAAATTGTAAAATTAGTTATTAGTAATGTCATGACTCCTCCATGACACTCAAGACTGAGGAATTCCTTCTTCTCCTTCACGGAACAGAAAGCACAAAAATTTAATTGGCTCCCTACAAACTCTCAGTGCTTTAAAATTACCATAAATGATATACAAAGGTGAGGTATACGAGCCTGCCATGGAGGAGTTGTGGAAAGGCCATTACTGGGTAAGTAAATTTCCAATTCCACTTTCTCCTCCATGGCCACCCAGACTATGAACTTGCAGAGAAATTTGCCAAGAGGGTGGGTTTATAGATGACAGAACCTCACAACCAAAGGATTGATCCTATGAGGCTGGCACTGGACTGTGGCATTTTATGAGGTAAGTTAGTGGTAGTGGTAGGTTTTTCTAGCTGTATGCAGGGTTAAAGCTGAGGTTTATTAAAAAAAAAAAAAAAAAAATCGGTACAAGGGATATTACTTATTATTATTGCTAAAGGCTTCTGGTTTCCTTGAAATCTTCATCCTTTGACATCCCCCCCACCCCTCCACTGTAATCTTTCAGTGCAGCAGAGGTTAATAGAACTGAGGGAGCAGTGACAGGTACTCATCAAGAGTACCCGACTATGCCTGCCCTTTCCACCCAGCTTCTCAGTTCTGCAGTGAACTCAGGCTGTTTGCCAAACGAACCTCCGATTGCTGCAGGAAGTCATGCATTTTTGTAGAGGTATTCCTACTGTCACCAAATGTGACAGCTTCCTGCTCAAAGCCATTCATCCTTCCCCTGTTGTTGGTTGCTAGGACCTTGGTGGCTGCCTGTGTTCTAGAATCCAAACACCTTGTGTGAACCAGTTGTATCAGTGTTGCCAACCTACCAGATTGAAATTTACTGACACAACACCCAAGATTTACTGGCACAGCCACATTTTTACTGGCATTTCCAAAAGTTACAAAATTTAAATTTTAAGTGCAAATTAGAGTATTTAGCCTACAAACAAATACAATATGCTAAGTTTCAATGTGATTTAAGGTAGATAATAAGGCAAAAGAAAAACGATTTCTTATTTTGTTTTCAATATAGTAAGTAAGTAGCTCAGGGACAGTACTATTAGACTGAGCGGCACACACACATAAAATTTACTCTCACAGTGACACTGACAGCAGTGTGCAGCAGCACAGATGATGATGAGACCGCACCAACGCGACACGTCCCCTCCCGAGTCACAGTGACAGTCTCTTTCCAAGCCCAGTGGTCCCTTCAGTCCACTCCAGTCTAAACAGCACTGACGGTCCCAGTCCGTCTTGCTCCCAAATCGCATGCTCTGGCCGATCTGCTTGGCTCCATTGCACCGCCTCCGCTAAAACTGCCCGATCACACTGTAGAAAGCTATCGGATGGTCTCAGCCGGCTCTGGACCAAGCCGAGTGTCACAGCCATATTTTTTACTGGCAACCTTTTACTTTTACTGGCATTTACTGGCAGGAAAAAAATGCCTGTTTTTTACTGGCTGCCAGTAAAAATACTGACAGTTGGCAACACTGGGCTGTATGCATCCTAGTAACTGATGATGTATATAGTTGCTAGGATCCCAACGGCCCAGATAGGATGGTTCCCCTCAAAATCCATAAGAGTCCCTTGTCCTGTATAGGGGTCTGGTATGGATTTCAAAGGGGGACCCCACACAAAAGAAACAAAAAAATGCCATGGGGTCCCACAAAATTCATACCCGACCCTTTTTTAGAATAAGGGTCTGGTGGATTTTGGGGGGAAATCTCACATCATTTTTGGTCATTGGCATCACCCGGGATACCTTACCCCTTTGAATACATTCAGCTGCCAAAATGTCATTCACGTTGAGAGTCCGCCATGAGCGCATTGTGTTGGCGATCAGTGTTCATCATGACTGATGTGGTTCTGGACCAAGTGATTAACAATAGATTTACACCATGGTTATATTTTAACAAAATAATTTTGTGAATTAGTTACAAGAGTGCTATGTACCCCTTACTTATTCACATGAGGGGGGAAGCTATCTGGGGGTGCCATGCCTTTATTTAGGGGTCTATCTTCAGCTTGTTCAGTTAACTTATAGAAGCTGATTGGTTGCCATGCATAGCTGCTCTAGAGTCTGTCTGCTCCAGCTTTGATAAATTCATTGAAATGTGTTCATCAAACCTCATTACATATCAAACTGATAATGTATCAGTTTACATGATAGAAGTGTTATATAGAAATTTGGTATAAGATTTATGCAACTTTTATTTGGTTCAGAAAGGGTTACATTTTTTGGCAGGACAGGTGAAATCACAGTAACGGTTAAACGAAAGATGGTATAGGTTTTTAGCAAAATGGTATGTAAAGAGCATGGTGGAATGTGTCCTATTAGAGTCCCTAAAAAAACTCTGTATGATGAATCGCATTGGGAAGGATCTATAGACCTACAGTACATACCCAGAAAGCTCATGGCTTGATGTTGGAGCTGAGTATAGGAGACTGCTGGTTTGCATAGTCCAGAGGGCATTTCTAACATGAGTGAGTGAACTGTTTGATTTTAAGTTTTGCACTAAAATCCACAGAATTGTGCTATGTGATTGTTCTTTCTGCATTCTTTTATGACGCTCTTTGTGAATACTGAGAGGCCAATAAAAGTTAAAACGAGTCCCGGCAGTTATTGCTGATCTCCTTTGACCTTCTTTTTATAAGCGGTTCTACTTTCTTTAATGAGTTTGATAAATCAGATGGTAGAGGAACATGTGGTATAGCTACACTATGGTTTCTCAACCAGGGGTCAGTTAAACCCTAATGCCGCGTACACACGATCAGAATTTCCTATGGAAACAGTCCGATGGGAGCTTTTCATCGGATTTTCCGACCGTGTGTATGCCCATCTGTCTTTTTCTGTCAGCATTTCCGATGGACTTTGGATTGAGAGCCTGTTCTTAATTTTTGCGACGGAAAACCTTTCTTTTGGATTTTTCGATTGTGTGTATGCAATTCCGACACGCAAAATTCCGACGCATGCTCGGAAACAATTTGACGCATGCTCGGAAGCATTAAACTTCCCTTTTATAGTGCTGTCAAACGTGTTGTATGTCGTGGTGTTATTGACCGTCAGAATTTTTGTGTGACCGTGTGTAGGCAAGACAGTTTGAGCGAAAATCAATCGGAATTCCGACGGGAAAACCATCAGAGTTTTTACCGACGAGAATTCCGGTCGTGTGTACGCGGCATAAGATTCCTTGATGGGGATTCCTTGAGCAATGAGCAATTTCTGCCTCTCAGAAAGGTTCCCACTGACACCATTGATTCTTTTTTCTATCTGTAAGGGGGGGAATTCTTCACAATGACCACAAGTGTAAGGAGCATTCTTCCCACTGACCATCACACTGATACACACATATTGGTGGTGGCCTTTTACAGTAAAATTGTGTTTTCATGCAGAGACTTTTTATATTTATTTATGCATACAGGGATTGATTGTAGGAAATATCTGTGTAATGTAATAACATGTTTATGTATGAGTGCTGTTTTTGTTTAGGTATAAACTTATTTTTGTAGTACAGTTTTACTACTTAGGATCTATTGTTTTATAATGTTGAAAATATTGGGCTAGCATCAATATAATGTTTTGTTGTAGTCTTTAAATGACCCACACATCAATGAAACTGTGAAAATGACTCGAATTACAGTTCCTGGCACTGATTATTTGTGAATATTGTTCTTTTCAGTGCTTTCAAAAGTAACTAAATGTGCAAGTTTAGGGAAGCAGGCTCACTTTCAGTAGGATATATACAGTATCTCACAAAAGTGAGTACACCCCTCACATTTTTGTAAATATTTTATTCAATCTTTTCATGTGAAATGACACTCTGCTACAATGTAAAGTAGTGAGTGTACAGCTTGTATAACAGTGTAAATTTGCTGTCCCCTCAAAATAACTCCACACACAGCCATTAATGTCTAAAGCGCTGGCAACAAAAGTGAGTACACCCCTAAGTGAAAATGTCCAAATTGGGCGCCAATTAGCTATTTTCCCTCCCTGGTGTCATGTGACTCATTAGTGTTACAAGGTCTCAGGTGTGAATGGGGAGCAGGTGTGTTAAATTTGGTGTTACTCTCTCTCACTTTCTCATACCGGTCACTGGAAGTTCAACATGGCACCTCATGGCAAAAAACTCTCTGAGGATCTGAAAAAAAAAGAATTGTTGCTCTACATAAAGATGGCCTAGGCTATAAGAACATTGCCAAGACCCTGAAACTGAGCTGCAGCATGATGGCCAAGACCATACAGCGGTTTAACAGGACAGGTTCCACTCAGAACAGGCCTTGCCATGGTTGACCAAAGAAGTTGAGTGCACATGCTCAGCATCATATCCAGAGGTGATCTTTGGGAAATAGACGTATGAGTGCTGCCAGCATTGCTGCAGAGGTTGAAGGGGTGGAGGGATCAGCCTGTCAGTGCTCAGACCACGTGCCGCACACTGCATCAAATTGGTCTGTATGGCTGTCATCCCAGAAGGAAGCCTCTTCTAAAGATGATGCACAGGAAAGCCTGCAAACAGTTTGCTGAAGACAAGCAGACCAAGGACATGGATTACTGGAACCATGTCCTGTGGTCTGATGAGACCAAGATAAAGTTATTTGGTTCAGAGGGTGTCAAGGGTGTGTGGTGGCAACCAGGTGAGGAGTAGAAAGCCAAGTGTGTCTTGTCTGCAGTCAAGCATGGTGGTGGGAGTGTCATGGTCTGGGGCTGCATGAGTGCTGCCGGCACTGGGGAGATACAGTTCATTGAGGGAACCATGAATGCCAACATGTACTGTGACTTACTAAAGCAGAGCATAATCCCCTCTCTTCCAAGACTGGGCCGCAGGACAGTTTTCCAACATGATAACAACCCCAAACACACCTCCAAGACAACCACTGCCTTGTTAAAGAATCTGAGGGTAAAGGTGATGGACTTGCCAAGCATGTCCCAAGACCTAAACCCTATTGAGCATCTGTGGGGCTTCCTCAAATGGAAGGTGGAGGAGCGCAAGGTCTCTGTGATGTCATCATGGAGGAGTGGAAGAGGACTCCAGTAGCAACCTTTGAAGTTCTGGTCAACTCCATGCCCAAGAGGGTTAAGGCAGTGCTGGAAAATAATGGTGGCCACACAAAATATTGACACTTTGGGCCCAATTTGGACATTTTCACTTAGGGGTGTACTCACTTTGGTTGCCAGTGGTTTAGATATTAATGGCTGTGTGTTGAGTTATTTTGAGGGGACAGCAAATTTACACTGTTATACAAGCTGTACACTTCCTACTTTACATTGTAGCAAAGTGTCATTTCTTCAGTTTTGTCACGTGAAAAGAATAAAATATTTACAAAAATGTGAGGGGTGTACTCACTTTTGTGAGATACTGTAAATCTGCTGAGTGGATGAAGGGAAGATTCTGGACAGCCGCACTCAAAATCAAATGCCTTACTTAAAAAAAGGAGGTAATAATCCAAAAAGTACAAGCCACAGCAAACAACGGATCACAGGGCCTGACGCGTTTCACACTTTCAAAAGTGCTTATTCATAGCTTATAGCTTGTAAATCTGCTGAGGATGGAAAGTTATATAAGGGGATTCAAAAAGGAATATGTGCAGACATGCTTAAACGTCTTCAGCTGCATCTGCAGAGTAGTAAAGATAGAATTCAATTACTCCTCTATTCCAAAACATGTCATGTGTTCTACACATTTCACAGAGAATTTTCTTGATCGTTCATGTACGGCCTGGGAAAACCGCTGCTTCCTACTATTGTAACTCGCTTTTAAATCTACTATTTTCTGTGCTGTCACTAAAGCCCCGCACACACGGACAGAATGTCGGAAGACAACGCTCGGTTAAAAAAAACAAAACGTAATTCGGCCCGTTTGTGTCAGTCTGTCTGACAGAAGCCGTCTGCTCAGCTGGCTTCTGTCAGACATACATGCTGGGAAACCAGCAGCCAACTGACTCCCGGTCAGCTATAATGCATTGAGCACTAGTATTGTGTGTGATGATTGTATAAGCCACAGATATTTTCCAGCTATCAGCACAACCATCTAAATGCTGGCAGACTAAATTGATCATCACTGGGGATGGTTAACTTCTCAGGCAACCCTTTATCAACTACAACAATAGAAACTAGCATGTGTTTTAACAAAAACTTGCACTGTTCACAACATATTGTAGCCTGGCCAGCAACACATGTCAGTGTTGCGGCCACGCAATTCGAGGACTGACACTGAGCCACCCTCGCAGCTGTTATCTCCCACTCCCCTGGCACGATAAGGGGAGAGAGGAGGAAGGACAGTGTCACAGGCTACTGCCACGTTGCCAGATAAATAAACCTGCCCACAGGACTTGTTGGACAGACTACAATATACAGGAAGTAAGAGAAACAAGCGCTCCTATTGGTTATTGGCTAATGTTGCAACTAAGCCTGCCCATTCATTACAGAAACTAGAGGAGACTTATGGGAGATATAGTCTCCAGGGGGCAACCCCTAATCAGGATAAAGTCTGTGTGGGATTACGAGTCTCAGAAATCCCAGGAGAATGGTGCTTAGAAAGGGAAGAAGACAAGGAAAGGTGCCCTGCTACCATGTGGAGACCCAGAATAGAGTTGTGTTGCATGGAGCTCCTGGTGATGCTGCTGAGGCTTCTGATTCTGCTGCACTGTGTTGCTGAATCACAACTGTGCTGCTACAACTGTCCAGACACTGCTATTGCCGGAGGACCATGCCCAGGAGCGCAAGGGCCCACAAGGCCACAAATGGAGGACTGTGTGTAATGGTTTGTGAAAGACTATTTTCTGTTTCCCCACCCAGGTGGAACCTCACTGAAGTTGCAGTGTCCAGATTTGCGTTGCCATAGGACTACTGCAAGGCCCAGCAATCTGTGAGAAAAAACTCACCCAGAACATCTATTCTATTCAGAGTCACTGCTACTGTGTTCAGGACTGCTACAATCACTATCAGAGACTGTAAGAGTTAGTCTGCCTTTGTATTCAGTGTTCTGGGTGCCCACAAGAGGGAGGAGACATCATGAGGGACTTTAGAGTGATGAGAGGCCCTTGGCCACCACCTTTTCTGTATTTATGCTTTAAAGAGACAGCACCACCCCTTTCTGGGACTCCCAGGGATTCATTCTGAGAAGTATTTGCCCTTTTCTATTGAAACTCTGTTTAAAGCACTTTAACATAGTCTTGGGCAACAACGTTGGCCACAGACAAGCATTTACCACTGACCAGTAGGAGGGCGATAGGGAGGGACAGTAGTGACTTATAGCCGCTGAGTGTATATATTCTGTATTTAGGAAACCCCCAAAATTCAGGACCTAGAAGTCATACAGTAAACGATGCCACCCTGAATTAAGTTTTGGGTACCCTTTATAAATGGTTTTGACAATATCTCATTTGCAAACTGTGTGGCTGGCGCTCCTTATATTTGCCACTTGTTGCCATTATTTGTTAATATTATTGCTGTTATTTTCTCTGCTTGGAATGCTGCCTAAATAAACAGCCTTTCTTTCAGACTTGGTGGGTCAGAATTTGTGGTACTTCCTGAAGGGTTGCTATCACCAGGAACGAGGGAACCAAATATCCTCCTTTGAGGGTGAGAAATACAAGTTGTTATAGCAGATCTGACCTTTAAGAATTAAGAAATGTCTACGACATCTGTTGCAATGCCAGACAGGGATAAAACATAGTTTAAAATATGGAAGATTGATTAAAAAAAAACTTTAGTTTTTGATCAGAGCAATTAGAGGATCAGGTTATATAGATTTTTTAAAATATTGTTTAATGAAAAATCAAGAAAAAGGTAGTAATTATATTTCGAGAAAAAAAATAAATTTTACAATGCCAAAAAATAAATTAAACAGGATAAAAAGTGAAAAGTTCTTAACCAGTTTCAACCGAGTGTATGCACATATATAGCCTCACGTAAGTGGGCCTTTCATGGGGTCACATACAATATATGCATAACTGTGTTTGTGCTGAAAGAGCGCTTAATCAGGCACCGCCAGCATGGAGACCAAGCTCTGCTCCCCATCATGCAATCACTGTGATAATAAATCAAAGTGTTCACTTGTTTGGTTACCAAGATTTGCCTGATCTTTGGTTATTGTAAAGTGCAATTCGTTGCAGTGTTAGTCCAATTCTGACAGATTCATTGGCCCTCAGAGCTGCAGATACAGCAGAGGGTGTCACTGAGCTAACCCTCACCCAATCCAGAAATATGAGTGGGGATAGAAGTGTTGAAGCATTTATGATAATTCCCTTAATGTCACCTGTCCAATTATGTCCATATTACTGGATGTCCATGTTCACAGTTGGGCAACCAACATATGATTACATAGAACAAAATCACAACATAGAGACCAAACATTAACCCAGATCATGCACATATT
Organism: Lithobates sylvaticus; assembly: GCA_028564925.1. Taxonomy (NCBI): domain Eukaryota; kingdom Metazoa; phylum Chordata; class Amphibia; order Anura; family Ranidae; genus Lithobates; species Lithobates sylvaticus. The sequence goes on from CM053026.1 coordinate 266,547,225, forward strand.
GCACAAATGTAATGTGACCAGTTCGTCTTCTGTACATTACACAATAGCAGGGATCACTAAGACCCGGTTCACACCGGGGCAACTCGTCAGGCGACTTAGCCGCCTGACAAGTCGCGTCCCGTTCTGTAGTATGGAACCGTTCTAATAGGAGCGACACAAGTCGCTCTGACTTAGAAAAAGGTTCTTGTACTACTTTGGGGGCGACTTGCATTGACTTCTATACAGAAGTCATTTTGCAAGCTGCCGCTGAAGTCGGATGCCGGTCGCCTGAGGCAGTCGCGCTTCAAGTAGTGCTGCCTCAGTGTGAACCGGCTCTAAATGGCTGGCTCCAGTCCTGACTCGGACCGAGTGATGGACCTGTCCCAATGGCTGTCATTTACCAGCTGTGTGAACTCTCCCGAGTCACACTCTCCCTGTGAGGATGGCATACCCCTACAATATAGTCATGTTTGATTTTGAACTGACTGGTATTTTCTTACTCATTTATGTAAACATTTTTTAATTAACTTAGCTCATTCATAGCCTTCATTATGGAACTGGTATTAACCACTTCAACACCGCCCGCCGTCATATGACGCCCACAAGGTGGATCTCCCATCCTGGGTGGGCATCATATGACGTCCTCGGATTCCCGGCCGCCTGGGGGGCGCCCGCGCGCCGCCGGCGGCGCGCGCGCCCGCGGCATCGCTCGGGACCCGGTGCGAGTGCCCGGTGGCCGCGATGTCCGCCGGGCACCTGCGATTGCCCGTTAAAACAACGGGACCGGGCGGGAACGTGGAGCTGTGTGTGTAAACACACAGCTCCACGTCCTGTCAGCGGAGAGGAGACCGATCATGTGATCCCAGTACAGAGGAACACATGATCGGTCTTCTCCTCTTGAGTCCCCTCCCCCCACAGTTAGAATCACTTCTATTAGGGAACACATTAGCCCCTAGTGTTAACCCCTTCCCTGCCAGTCACATTTACACAGTAATCAATGCAATTTTATAGCAACGATCGCTGTGTAAATGTGAATGGTTCCAAAAATGTGTCAAAAGTGTCCGAAGTGTCCGCCGCAATGTCGCAGTCACGAAAAAAAAATCGCAGATCGCCGCCATTACTAGTAAAAAAAAAAAAAAAAAAAAAATTCAATAAATCTATCCCCTATTTTGTAGACGCTATAACTTTTGCGCAAACCGATCAATATACGCTTATACGATTTTTTTTACCAAAAATATGTAGAAGAATACGTATCGGCCTAAACTGAGTAAAAAAATAGTTTTTTTTTAAAAAAATGGGATATTTATTATAGCAAAAAGTAAAAAATATTGTGTTTTTTTTCAAAATTGTCGCTCTTCTTTTGTTTATAGCGCAAAAAATAAAAACCGCAGAGGTGATCAAATACCACCAAAAGAAAGCTCTATTTGTGGGAAAAAAGGACGTCAATTTTGTTTGGGTGTTACGTCGCACGACCGCGCAATTGTTAGTTAAAGCGATGCAGTGCCAAATCGCAAAAAGTGCTCTGGTAAGGAAGGGTAAAAAATGGCCCGGTGCTGAAGCGGTTAAACGTAACCACTTGCCGACCAGCCACCGTCATTATACTGCGGCAGGTTTGGCTCCTTCCCGTGAATCGCTGTAGCTGTACGTTGGCTCCTTTAAGAGCCATGTCACAGTGGGGAACCCAATGCGCGTGGCCGGCGGCCGCGATGTCCGCCGGCCACCCATGATCATGGGAAAGAGAGTCAGAACGGGGATCTGTCAATGTAAACAGACAGATCCCCATTCTGACGGGGAGGAGAGAGAGATCTGCTGTTCCTATTGATTAGGAACAGAGATCTCTCTCCTCCTTCAGTCAGTCCCATCCCCCCTACAGTTAGAAAAAGGAAATTAGGTGACTTTTTGTTATTCCTAACCCTATAAAGTTTCAGTGGTTAGGCCACTGAAAAGCACCATATCTGGGATATTAATGAATTACTGATTTACTTAAGTTCAGTTGTGGGCTGGCTGAACTATATAGCTTATAATAACGCTTGTAATAATAACCAGAGCTAAAAACATCATAAACTTTTAGACTGAAACAAAAAATTTTGAATTTTATAAACCATATTGTTGGCACTATGAACGTATTGTTACATTATGAGATTGGACTAATGACAGAGGAGGAGGTGTATGAATGCTGATTGTCTTTCCCTTAAAATAGAGGGCGTGTCCATCCGCCCTGTACCACTGATGACCTGCCCCGTACCTGGATTTGACTGACCATTCATTTGGGCTTTAGTAAGGCAAAAGCCCTAAAATGGAAAAAGTGGGTTAGATATTAAAGCATTTGTTAAAAGAAATTAAAAAAATAATGGATCCTGTTCCTTTAACCACTTACCCACTAGGGACTTATCTCTGAAAATTGATCACACCTGAAGTACTGACAGCCTATCTCATTTCTTGAGACCCCAACAAGCCAGGAAAGTATAAATACCCCCCAAATGACCCCTTTTTCCAAAGTAGACATTCCAAGGTATTTAGTAAGAGGCATGTTGAGTTTTTTGACGTTATAACTTTTTCCCACAATTCTTTGCAAAATCAAGATTTTTTTCACAAAATGTTCATATTAGCAGGTTATTTCTCACACATAGCATATGCATAGCACAAATTACACCCCAAAACACATTCTTCTACTCCTCCTAAGTATGGCAATACCACATGTGTGGAACTTTTACACAGCGTGGCCACATACAGAGGCCCAACATTGACTAGGTGCATAAATTACACATATCATTTCTTGACTACCTCTTATACTTGTGAAGGCCCTGGAGCACCATGACAATGGAAACGCCACAAAAATTACCCCATTTTGGAAGGAAAACACCCCAATGTATAATCTTTGTGTCTTTTGAACATGTCATTTTTTTCTACAAGTTTTTTGAAATTGTGGAAAGAAAATGAAAACGCATTATTTTTACACAAAGTTGTCCATTTATACAATATTTCTAACACATAACATGTACATACCAAAAATTGCACCCCAAAATAGATTCTCTAACTCCTCCTGAGTATGGCAATACCACATGTGGGAGACTTTTCCACAGCCTGGTCACATACCCAGGCCCAACATGCAGGGAGCACCGTCAGGTGTTCTAGGGGCATACATTTCAAATCTAACTTGACTACCTATTACACTTTTGTGAGGCACTGTAGTGGCATGGATGTGGCATGGATGAGAACTTATGTGGCATGCATGAGCATGAATGGGGATGGATGAGCTGTGGATGGGGATGGCTGAGCATGGTTGAGCCATTAATGTGAATGACTGAGTATGGCTGGGTATGGCTGGGTATGACTGAGTATGGCTGGGTATGACTGAGTATGGCTGGGTATGACTGAGTATGGCTGAGTATGGCTGAGGGTGGATGGATGGATGAGTATTGCTGAGTATGGATGGGGGTGGATGGGATGGCTGAGCATGGATGGATAAATGAGTATTGCTGAGTATGGATGGGGTGGATGGGATGGCTGAGCATGGATGGATGGATGAGTATTGCTGAGTATGGATGGCTGGATGAGTATGACAGAGGGATGACTAAGCAGGGATGGCTGGATGAGTATGACAGAGGGATGGCTGAGCATGGATGGCTGGATGAGTATGACAGAGGGATGGTTGAGCATGGATGGCTGGATGAGTATGACAGAGGGATGGCTGAGCATGGATGAATGGCTGAGCATGGATGGCTGGATGAGGCTGCAATGGGCACAGATCAATGCTGTGGGCTCTACAGATCCAGCCCACAGCGCTGCACCTGATCTCTCCCCTCTCCGCTCACACTGTACCGATCTGTACAGAGAGGGGAGAGAGTAACCGGACATGACGCCGGTTTGTTTACAAGTGATCGCTCTGTCATTTGACACTTGACTGTCAGCAGCCATTTACCATGATCCGTGATGCCCCGGGTCAAGGGGGGGGGGTCACGGATACTCCTGTGTGATCCTGGGAGGATGTCTATGTACTTCCTCTCAGAGTTATCGAGCCGCGCTGTAGCCGTCATTCGGCTATGGTCCGGTTGTTAAGTGGTTAAAGCATGTTATACAACACAGTGCTTGTGCTGTGTAATTTGCCCCCCTGTATCATCTGAAATACCTGGTTGATCCTGCCAGTTTCTGCCCTCCCCCTGTTAACTGACCAGGGTTTATCATGGCTGCTGAGCCCTGACACCGTGGTCAGTTTACGTGCCTCCGTCATCCGCAGCCTGCTATCTGCTCTCCTGTGTCTCTTCTGTGCCCTCCCCTCCCTGCTTGTCAGCTTTGTGTGTAAGCCGCCCCTCCCCTTCCCTTGTAGCATCAAGCAGTGCAAACATTACTGCACCTAAGCACTGCCAGACCCACTGCTAGTATAACCTGTAGTATATACTGTATGCCTTTTTTTTTTTAAATTTATCTTCTAAATACCTTATTCTTTCTCCCTGATCAGCGGTCATACTGCTGAGGGAGAGAGTGACAGGTGGACACTTGACCGCAGGGAGCAATAATAAGACATTTGGAAGATGAATTAAAAAAAACAGCAAACAGTATATACTACAGTAAATTGGGGAGCAGAGGAGAAAGGGATTATTGCGGTGCCAGCAACGACTCAATACACAAATTATATAGAAAAAAATTATTTTAATACAATGAATTAAAACCAATGGTACATTGTAATGAAATTATTTTTTTCTATATAATTTGTGTATTGAGTCGTTGCTGGCACCGCAATAATCCCTTTCTCCTCTGCTCCCCAATTTACTTACATTTTTGGGATGAGGTGCCTTATCTACTAGGACACATTAGCCACTATCTTTGTTCAGTATATACTACAGGTTACACTAGCAGTGGGGCTGGCAGTGCTTGTGTGCACTGCCTTAACAACCCCTTTAACAAACAGTGCAATATTATAAACTCTACCAATGAAGTCCAGTACAGCAAATCACAGTCCCTAAGTGGATGTAGCCAGTACATAGCTGGAACAACAAGAAACTAATTGTGGGACTCTGGAACCGTAGCACAGTCTCTAGAAGAGCAGTGACAATCACAACAGCTTGTGACTGTCCTCCCGCCAGTAGGGTTGCCACTTCATCCCTTTAAAACCAAACACATGTTAATTACACAGGTTTTGTGGCTACTTTAATGCAGATAAGGGCACAAGGTGAGTTTAATTACCACCATTAATATGTGCTTGGTTTTAAAGAGATGAGGTGGCAGCTCTACCCTCCGGTCACTGCATCAGCAACCACCATGGCTGGACATGGTTCAGACTCTGCTGCAGCCTTGTCACCCCATACAATACAGCCCTGAAGCCTGTGGGCCTCTCACAGCACAGTACCTCAGCAGTCAGCATGTGGTCTCTGCAGCAAAGTGTCCCACAGCAGTAGCTTTTTGTGGGCTTCTCCAACACACAGTTTGGATTGCATCACAGTGTGTGCTCTTGGCTGTAGGCACTCTGAGTTCTGTGCACATCAAGCAGCAGCCCATCTTTCTTGCATGAGGGCTTCTGTCTCCTTGCCCTGCTCAGGACCCAACAACAGCCTCCCAGACCCCTTATCCTCCCAGCTCCAGCAGCAAAAGTATGTTCTCTCCTTGCAGGCCCCAGCCAAACTCTCCTGGTCATGGGATGGGCTAAACTTCCATGGACTCTGCATACTACTGGGCTCACTCTGTGTATTGGGTAAGCATGGCTCTAACACCAAAACTATCCTGGGCTCACTGCTGCACCATTTGACAGACGCAGCACCTCCCCCGGACACCAGCAAGAGGGTTATAAAATATACATGTGTGGGGTAAGGCTCCACTCAAAACCGACCCAATGCTTCAGATGTGAAAATGGTTGTGTATGGCCTCAACAAGCGCTGCTCTAGCCCTGCCCCCCTGACATGTTTCGAAACATGCCTGGGGCATGGCAGCGTTGGCTGAGGCCATACACAACCATATTCACATGTGAAGCAATGGGTCGGTTTTGAGTGGAGTCTTACCCCACATATCTCCACATTTCTGAATTAGTGCCTGATGCCTGCTCCCACTTTCTGAATACTGGTAGGGACACCTGTGATCCTCCAGCTTTGAGCTCCAAGTCTATACGTGATTATAAAATATACATGACTATAGGACATATCAAATCTACGGATAAAATCATATGTAAAATCCAGTTAGGTGTGTATATATACTGTATATATAGAAAGAACAAAGTATAAAATATGAAAAACTGGCTTATATACTGATTAAACCAAAAAAGAAAGAAAGAAAAATAAGGTATATCCCACTTGATGGTACATAAAAAAAATGGAAGAGAAAGAGAGAGAATGACAGATCGGGGGATAATAGAATATTATAAGGAATCCTTATAAAACACACACACACAAACACAGAAAAAAAAAAATCCAAAGTAAGATGAAATAGACCTGAAAACCTGTGGATTCATAAGGGGGCCACTGGGTGTCACTGTGCACATGTTTATGTCACTAAATGTATCCAAGTCATAAAAGTGATTATACTGTAGGAATAAGCATGTTTTGGCCCATTCACACGAATAGCCCTGCATTCAGCACATGTTGACATGCAATGACATGCCTTTTTTCCCCATGCTGCATTGCATTTTCAATGCATTGTTGTAACATATTTTTTTCCATTTTGTTTGTATGTGTTTTTTTCCCCTCAGCTTAAAGAGTTGTAAAGTATCCAGGTTTTTCACCTTAATGCATTCTATGCACAGTGGATAGGGTCCCCCATGTGGTTGCTGGAGGAGGCAGGGGCAAACTGAGCAGGGGGGCAATTGCCCCCCCCCCCGGCCGCTCTTATGCTCCATAAAAGAGGCCGCACTGCTGTACCTGCTCAGCCTCTGCTTGCTAGAGACCTGGCTCTGCCCTTCTAGTGATGCCAGTTGCCAGGAAAGACAGTGAAGCAGAGTCAGTCCTGCATCTGACATCAGAGCTGAACATGGTGGAGCTGGAGCCCTTTGCCCTACACAATGACAGCACCTGAGGTGCCCGGGAATGGCATGGCCAAACTACTCAGCTCCCCAGAGGGCACCGCACAGGCCTATGGTGGCCTGCTGGGGATGGCTCTGTTCCCCATTTCTGGGGCCATGAGGAGTGTTAGCTGTGCCTGGGGGGAGGTGAGGGGGAGTGGGGCTCTGACATTATATAGCATTTGGACTCTTTGTACATCATTAGTAGTTTTGATTGGTGTTCCCCTTTAGATGTTTAAACCTGTGTTGTTTGCTCCCCTATCTGTGGGGGACTCAGGAATGACAGCCCACTATGCTGGGACTTGTAGTGCCCTAGGCTGTCAGGGACTGAGGAAGGCTGTCAGGGACTGAGGAATCCTGAGGGCACTACAAATGCCAGCATAGCAGGCTGCCATGCCTCAGTTCCCACAGAGGGCATTACAAGTCCCAGCATAGCAGTCATTCTTCAGTCCCCTAGAGCAAGCACTACAAATCCTAGCATAGCAGGCTCTTTGAGGAATGGCACCCTGCTATACTGGGACTTACAGTGCCCTCTGTGGGGACTGAGGTATGGCAGCCTTCTGTGCTGGGACTTGTAATGCCCTAGACTGTGGGGGATTGGAGAATGGAAGTGTAAGGGAGACTCAGGAAACTCTGATGAAAGGGGGAGCTTTGATGACCACAGAGTTCCCTTTTACACCAGAGTCTCCAGCTTCCCCCCTTAAATTAGGGTTCCCAGAACTCTCCTTATATCAGAGTCCCCGGAGTTCCCCCTTACTTCAGAGTCTGCAGAGTTCTTTCTTACTGCGTTAAGGGGAACTTTGGAGACTATTATGTAAATAAGACTCTGCAAACTCTAATTTAAGAGAGGGACTATAATGTGAAGAGTAATTTTGTGGACTGTAAGCTGCTGGGGATGTAAGTAGGGAATGCTGGGGAGAATCTGATTTAAGGGAGAACTCAGTGGACTCTACAGTTAAGGAAAACTCTTATGTAAGGGGGCACTCTGGTGTAAGGGGGAACACTGGGGAATCTGATGTAAGGAGGGACTCAGGGAGCCATGACCTATAGGCTAATTCCGGGGACTGTGATGTAAGGGGGGACTCTGATGTGAGCAGAAGGTTCATCCTGACAGCTGTACTCGATATGCTGTTTTGTAGGTTGGTTACTCCTGACCCCTGAACTCTATACAGTAAATTACATAGTCCACGGGTTAGGGGCGCAAATTGCTTGCCTTGCAACGGGCGCTGACAACCCATGCTACGCCACTGCCTGGAAGTGACCTGAAACTGGCTGCAGGACTTCACCAGAGGGATCTGGTCTTGAGAAGAATTAGACTGCTCTCATAGGGTCTCAGATACTGGCCATTCCCCTGTCCTCAGCAGTTTCCTGGACTGTAAGTTTAGAAAAGAATGTCCTCCTGCAGTGCGCAGTGTTCCTGAGATTGCACTGGGTACCAATAGCTGTGCAGAGGTGTAAGCTAACCAGATGCCAAAGAGAATTGCCTCATGGTCCCCAGCTGTGAGACCTTAGACTGTCCAATATTCACAGCTGTTTAACCACTTGCCGACCGGCGCACGACGTTATACGTCGGCAGAATGGCACGTACAGGCAGGAGGGCGTATATATAAGTCCCTCCTTAATGCCTGTCCGTGCCATCGGGAGCACGCCGGGAGCGGCGCGCTCCCGCGCCGGTCGGGACCCCCGTGAGTCCGGTCGCCGTGGACTCGATCGCCGTGGGGACCCCCGCGATCGTCTCACGGGAAGGCTGAACGGGGAGATGCCGAGATAAACAGCATCTCCCCGTTCTGCCTAGCAACTAGTGACGCCGATCTCTGCTCCCTGTGATTGGAGCAGAGATCAGCATTCACTAGCTGACAGCCACGCCCCCCCACAGTAAGAAACACACCCCTAGGCATACTTAACCCTACACTGCCCCCTTGTGGTTATCCCCTTCACTGCCAGTGTCATTTATACAGGAATCAATGCATTTAAATAGCATTGATTGCTGTATAAATGACAATGGTCCCAAAAATGTGTCAAAAATGTCCGATGTGTCCGCCATAATGTCACAGTCACAAAAAAAATCACAGATCGCCGCCATTACTAATAAAAAAAAATTATTAATAAAAATGCTATAAAACTATCCCCTATCTTGTAAACGCTATAGCTTCTGCGCAAACCGATCAATAATCGCTTATTGCGATTTTTTTTACCAAAAATATGTAGAAGAATACGTATCGGCCTAAACTGAGGAAAAAAAAAATGTTTTTTTTATATATTTTTTGGGGATATTTATTATAGCAAAAAGTAAAAAATAATGCATTTTTTTCAAAATTGTCGCTCTATTTTTGTTTATAGCGCAAAAAATAAAAACCGCAGGGGCGATCAAATACCACCAAAAGAAAGCTCTATTTGTGGGAAAAAAAGGACGTCAATTTTGTTTGGGAGCCACGTCGCACGACCGCGCAATTGTCAGTTAAAGCGACGCAGTGCCGAATCGCAAAAAGGGGCCTGGTCCTTTGGCTGCAAATTGGTCCGGTCTGAAAGTGGTTAAGGAGAAGATTGTCCTCTTACAGCCTGATAAGAAGCCCATGATGTATGTGCCCTTGGAGTGGCAGTCCAGGGTTGCCGTAAAATTACTATGAGTGAGGGTCTGATTTCTGGCACCACGGTCACTGCACCATATCATCACCATATTTCCACCTGCCTTCTGGGCCTGCCCTTTTGGCTGGGACCAGAGGAATTTTTGATTCCTGGCCAGAGGGCCTGGTCATTGTGTTATACAATGACCACTTTTCACTCTCCTCTCCACTTCCTTCTCCCCCACTTTCTTTTATTTAAGTCCTTTTATGTTTGTCACCTTTTTGTAGTTTTATGTTTGTACACGGTTTTTGCACGTGTGACTGGTAGGGTGTAGGTCCTCGGAGGTGAGGAGCGGCAGGCACAAGCCTGCTGCGGTGGCGCCACCCAGAGGCTGGATTCCTCCAACCTCCTCTCCAAGCTCCGACAGTGGCCCAGATGACAGGCAGATCGGGGGCCCCCGGAGGTGCATGAAGCCAGGGACTGCTACCCTGCTCTCCTCTCCACTCCACTCCAAGCTCTGACAGCGGCCCGGGGACAGGCGGATTAGGGGGCCCCCAAGGACCAGCGGGAGGTTCACGTAGCCAGGGACTGCCATCCTGCTCTCCACTCCAAGCTCCAACAGCAGGGTGGAAAACAAGTGGATCGGGCCCCCCCGAGAAACGACGGGGCGTGCATGCAGCCAGGGACTGCTACCTGGGATCCGCAGAAGGAGCAGAGCACCTCATCACCCAGAAGGAGAAGGGCCCTGCCCACTGCTGGCCAGCGTGAACATCCTATGGAAGGAGGTACCATGCATCGTACACACAGAAGGGACTGCAGCCAGGGCTAAGGGCTCCCCTCTCTCATCCTCCCCTCTCTCATCCCCAGCCCCCCTCTCTCATTCTCAATTCCCCCTCTCTCTCATCCCCCAATCCCCTCTATCATCCCCAATCCGCTCTCTCTCTCTCATCCCCAATCCCCTCTCTCATCCCCAGTCCCCTCTCTCTCATCTCCCAATCCCCTCTCTCATCCCCAGTCCCCTCTCTCTCATCTCCCAATCCCCTCTCTCATCCCCAGTCCCCTCTCTCTCATCTCCCAATCCCCTCTCTCATCCCCAGTCCCCTCTCTCTCATCCCCCAATCCCCTCTCTCTCATCCCCCAATCCCCTCTCTCTCATCCCCAATCCCCCCTCTCTCATCTCCCAATCCCCTCTCTCTCATCCCCAATCCCCTCTCTCTCATCCCCCAATCCCCCCTCTCTCATCTCCCAATCCCCTCTCTCTCATCCCCCAATCCCCTCTCTCTCATCCCCCAATCCCCTCTCTCTCATCCCCCAATCCCCTCTCTCTCATCCCCCAATCCCCCCTCTCTCATCTCCCAATTCCCTCTCTCTCATCTCCCAATCCCCTCTCTCATCCCCAGTCCCCTCTCTCTCATCCCCCAATCCCCTCTCTCTCATCCCCCAATCCCTCTCTCTCTCACCCCCCAATCCCCTCTCTCTCATCCCCCAATCCCCCCTCTCTCATCTCCCAATTCCCTCTCTCTCATCCCCCAATCCCCCCTCTCTCATCCCCCAATCCCCTCTCTCTCATCCCCCAATCACCTCTCTCTCATCCCACAACCCCCTCTCTCTCATCCCCCAATCACCTCTCTCTCATCCCCCAATCCCCTCTCTCTCATCTCCCAGTCCCCTCTCTCATTCACAGTCCCCTCTCTCTCATCCCCAATCCCCTCTCTCTCATCCCCCAGTCCCCTCTCTCTCATCCCCCAGTCCCCTCTCTCTCATCCCCCAGTCCCCTCTCTCTCATCCCCCAGTCCCCTCTCTCTCATCCCCCAATCCCCTCTCTCTCATCCCCAAATCCCCTCTCTCTCTCATCCCCAATCCCCCTCTCTCATCCTCTCTTATCCCCAATCCCCCCTCTCTGTCTCTCATCCCCAATCCCGTCTCTCTCTCTCTCTTTCTCTCTCATCCCCAATCCCCTCTCTCTCTCTCTTTCTCTCTCATCCCCAATCCCCTCTCTCTCTCATCCCCAATCCCCCTCTCTCATCCTCAACCCCCTCTCTTATCCCCAATCCCCCCTCTCTGTCTCTCATCCCCAATCCCGTCTCTCTCTCTCTTTCTCTCTCTCTCTCTCATCCCTCTCTCTCTCTCCCTCTTTCTCATCCACAATCCCCTCTCTCTCACCCCCCCCCCCCTCTATTTCACCCAACCTCTCTCTCTCTCTCACCCCCTCTCTCTTTCACTTATCCCCTCTCTCTGAAAGACAAAACCACTGATCACATCCACCTCAAGCACCGCCACTGATTCTCCCCTCCAAGCACTGCCACTGACCCCACCCCCCTCCACCCCTCAAAGCACTGCCACTGATTCCACCCACCCCAGCACTGCCACTGATCCCATCAACCCCCCCCCCCACTTCCACTGATCACACCCTCCAATCTCCCCCCACTGATACCATTCCACCCCTCACCACCACCACATGCTCACACCACCCCTAGCCCTAGCAACCAATGGGTGATCGCTAATGATGTGCAGTAACCTCTAGCAACCAAAACCAATCAGCAAGCAGAAATTATGCGCTGTAACCTCTAGCAACTAATAAGTGAGCAGTAATGTTATCCTTTAACCTCTGGCAACCAATTACAATTGCTGCCTGATCTGCTGCACTAAACTGATTTGGAGTTTGGCTGCTATTTACTGTATGTTTCAAAGCAGATGGAGAGCAAAATTGCATTGGGGGGGGGCCCAAAGAAAATGTTTGCCCAGGGTCCAATCAATACTAAAGACGGCCCTGGGTCCTCGGGCCTGCCCTGAAAGTCTTGGGAGGTGGTGGACATGGCCTTCTGGCTTGGTTCGCCCTCTTTCATGGGGTCTCCCTTCCGGGGAGCCCCACCTAGTACTTGGATGGGTCTGTTTCGGCAGACCCTCCAGAGAATGGGGTCCATCTGGTTTCGGCCAGATGGACCAAGTGTAAGTACCTCAGTCCCCATCTGGAGCCTAACTCCCCGGGGGATCAGGGCAAGGTCCTCTGATTTTAGAGGACTTGTGTACACCCATCTGCACGTTTTTGTGTTTCACTCTTTATGTGTGTGCACATTTTTTGGCAGCGGGTGAAGTTTTTGAGTGTGTTCACAAAAATGAAATAAAATGGTATAAATTTTACTAAAACGCTGTGCCTCAAAAGTCCCACAATTTAACTGTATAATTATAGCACTAAGCACAAGGGTCAATCATTTTGATAGCAATATTAATTAACCTTTGACGATACTCCTGTAGTGTATTAACTCCTCTTTTGATGGCACTGTTGTGTTATAGAGGTCTACATAAATGCACGTTCCATTTGTGCACCCAAAAAAAAGGGAACTATTTTGGGTTACAGAAGTTTTTCATCACTTAACCTTTGAACATTATGCTTATCAGTTATGAAAAAGTAAAATGTGATGCCATTTAAAAAAAGATGTGTGCTCTTTACTATCTAGCTAGTGTATTTTATGTGTGGCCCAAGACATTTCCTCTTCTTCCAGTGTGGCCCAGGAAGGTTGGACACCTCTACTTTAAGGCATTCTGCATACTTCCCAACTTTATGAGATAGGAATAAGGGACACCTACTAGCAAAAGTATGTAGACATAGGACACGCCCCCCACCACGACCCCTTAAAGGAGAATTAACCTCAAAAAAGACCCACAAGTGCTTTTTTTTTTTACCACTGCTATTCCTTTATATTGGCTTTTCAAATGTACAAATGAGGCAATTTAGGATTTGGATGAAAGTTTTAGCACTGGGAAACACTTTCTGAAGATAATTATTTTGTATACAACTATATAGATCAGACCAAAATGAGGGACAAATGAGGGGGAAGGAGGGACAGTGGGACATTGCTCCAAATCAGGGACAGTCCCTGAAAATCAGGTACAGTTGGGAGCTATGCATTCTGATGTTTGCAAAACTCCTCCCAAAAGCTAGTCCTCTGCTTGCATCAGGGCTATGGGCTTTAGAGAATAGGCAGGCTGCTGTGATGTTTTTAGGAAGCTATGTACGGCACACTGCTGGCCTCTCCAACCAGCCATGATCTCCTGCACCGCATAGGGAAGCAAAAGGACTCGATGATGATGTTACTGGGTCTAAAATAAGGTTTTATTTAAAAATTTTATTAGCATGTTAATGAGAGGAGAAAGGAGGTGCCAAGGAAAACAAAATATAAGCAGATTAAACTTCAGCTTTAAATTAACTGGTTTTTAAAGGCATTTTAATGTAGGTTGATCTCTAATTTTGGAACCTATAAAGTGAAAATAAAATTTAGATTGTTGTACCTAGTCACTTGTTGGGTTCCTTGCTTCATTTTCTTTTATAATATGTAAAAATGTGGTTGGTAACTATGCGGGTTTATTTACAATAGAAATGCACTTGTACATTTCCTTTCATTGTTGTCAGTGCGGGCAAATCATTTGCATTTTAATATGTTCAAACCAATGCAACGAATACTCTGGGAAAAGTATAGCAGCATGGATAAGTATATATGCCTGAGGAGATGGGCAAGGTGCAGACACTGATCCTGAATGGGCAAGGTGCAGACACTGATCCTGAATGGGCAAGGTGCAGACACTGATCCTAAGTTTGTGATTTGAAATTCACTGACATTTTTAAGCCTTTCTTTTCTTACAACCTGTTAGTATTATCAGTGCCTTAAAATTCTACATGAATTCTGAGTGTTCTGTCATAGCTCATTAATGCTTACACTCTGCGCTATATTTGTGGCCTACCACCTGTTCTGCTTCTCATTTCCTGTTGATGATAGTTAGCTGTTTTGTGATATATTCTTACCTCTTTATTTTCCAGAGGAAGTGGGTGTCAGAGTGAGAAAGGCTGTAAAGACTAGCTTTATTTTTTACCCACAACAACATAGATGCAGAAAGCTATCTACACCTGTCCTGCCTTACTAAATCATGTAAAACGAATCTGCTCTAGTTTTTTTTTAATTAGGAGAAAATGTTAAAAATATGTCAGTAAACTGTGGTTCCCCCTGCTATAACTACCTACCTTCTTGCCGTTTTGCTGTCTACTATTCATGGATATAGTCAACTGAGCCATACCCAACAAGAATTTTAAAATGGACCCCTACCTAAAAGTTAACCTCTTCCAGCCATTAGGTGCTGTCCCATTAACCACTTCAGCCCCGGACCATTTGGCAGCCAAAGGACCAGAGGTCTTTTTTCAATTTCGCACTGCACTGATTTAACTGGTAATTGCGCGGTCATGCAATGTTGTAACCAAACGAAATTTGCGTCCTTTTCTTCCCACAAATAGAGCTTTCTTTTGATGGTATTTGATTGCCTCTGTGATTTTTATTTTTTGCGCTATAAACGGAAAAAGACCGCAAATTTTGAAAAAAAAAGATATTTTCTACTTTTTGTTATAAGAAAAATCAAATAAACTCAATTTTAGTCAAACATTTGGGCCAAAATGTATTCAGCCACATGTCTTTAGTAAAAAAAATGCCAATAAGCGTATATTTATTGGTTTGCGCAAAGGTTATAGCGTCTACAAACTAGAGTACATTTTCTGGAATTTACACCGCTTTTAATTTATGACTGCCTATCTCATTTCTTGAGGTGCTAAAATGGCAGGGAAGTACAAAACCCCCCCAAATGACCCCATTTTGGAAAGTAGACACCCAAGCTATTTGCTGAGAGGCATGTTGAGCCCATTGAATATTTTTTTTTTTAGTCCCAAGTGATTGAATAAAGACAAAAAAAAAAAATTTTTTTTTCATAAAGTTGTCACTAAATGATATATTGCTCACACATGCCATGGTTATATGTGGAGATGCACCCCAAAATACATTTTGCTGCTTCTCCTGAGTATGGGGATACCACTGGGACTTTTTGGGAGCCTAGCCGCGCACGGGGCCCCGAAACCCAATCAACGCCTTCAGGGTTTCTAAGGGTGCAAATTTTTGATTTCACTCCTCACTACCTATCACAGTTTCGAAGGCCATAAAATGCCAGAATAGCACAAAATCCCCCCAAATGACCCCATTTTGGAAAGTAGACACCCCAAGCTATTTGCTGAGAGGCATGTTGAGTACATGGAATATTTTATATTTTGCCACAAGTTGCGGGAATATTACAAACTTTTTTTTTTTTGCCCAAAGTTGTCACTAAATGATATATTGCCCACACATGCCATGGGCATATGTGGAATTACACCCCAAAATACATTCTGCTGCTTCTCCTGAGTACGGGGATACCACATGTGTGGGACTTTTTGGGAGCCTAGCCACGTACGGGGCCCCGAAACCCAAGCACCGCCTTCAGCATTTCTAAGGGTGCAAATTTTTGATTTCACTCCTCACTACCTATCACAGTTTCGAAGGCCATAAAATGCCAAAATAGCACAAACCCCCCCCAAATGACCCAATTTTGGAAAGTAGACACCCCAAGCTATTTGCTGAGAGGCATGTTGAGTACATGGAATATTTTATATTTTGCCACAAGTTGCGGGAATATTACAAACTTTTTTTTTTGCCCAAAGTTGTCACTAAATGATATATTGCCCACACATGCCATGGGCATATGTGGAATTACACCCCAAAATACATTCTGCTGCTTCTCCTGAGTACGGGGATACCACATGTGTGGGACTTTTTGGGAGCCTATCCGCATACGGGACCCCGAAAAACCAATCACCGCCTTCAGGATTTCTAAGGGCATAAATTTTTGATTTCACTCCTCACTACCTATCACTACCTATCACTACCTATCACAGTTTTGAAGACCATAAAATGCCAAGATGGCACAAAACCCCCCCCAAATGACCCCATTTTGGAAAGTAGACACCCCAAGCTATTTGCTGAGAGGCATGTTGAGCCCGTTGAATATTTTTTTTTTAGTCCCAAGTGATTGAATAAAGACAAAAAAAATAAATAAAAAAAATGTATTCAAAAAGTTGTCACTAAATGATATATTGCTCACACATGCCATGGTTATATGTGGAATTGCACCCCAAAATACATTCTGCTGCTTCTCCTGAGTACGGGGATACCACATGTGTGGGACTTTTTGGGAGCCTATCCGCATACGGGACCCCGAAAACCAATCACCGCCTTCAGGATTTCTAAGGGTGCAAATTTTTGATTTCACTCCTCACTACCTATCACAGTTTCGAAGGCCATAAAATGCCAAAATAGCACAAAACCCCCCAAATGACCCAATTTTGGAAAGTAGACACCCCAAGCTATTTGTTGAGAGGCATGGTGAGTATTTTACAGCTCTCATGTGTTTTTGAAAATGAAGAAAGTAAAGAAAAAAAAATTATTTTTTTCTTTTTTCAAATTTCAAAACTTTGTGACAAAAAGCGAGATCTGCAAAATACTTACCATACCTCTCAGCAAATAGCTTGGGGTGTCTACTTTCCAAAATGGGGTCATTTGGGGGTGGTTTGTGCCATCTGGGCATTCCATGGCCTCCGAAACTGTGATTGGCAGTGAGGAGTGAAATAAAAAAATGACACCCTTAGAAAGCCTGAAGGCAGTGCTTGGATTTTGGGGTCCCGTACGCGGCTAGGCTCCCAAAAAGTCCCACACATGTGGTATCCCCGTACTCAGGAGAAGCAACAGAATGTATTTTGGGGTGTATTTCCACATATGCCCATGACATGTTTGAGCAATATATCATTTAGTGACAACTTTTTGTAAAAAAAATTATTATTTTTTTTTTTTTATTATTCAATCTCTTGGGACCAAAAAAAAAAATATTTAATGGGCTCAACATTGCTCTCAGCAAATAGCTTGGGGTGTCTACTTTCCAAAATGGGGTCATTTGGGGGGGGTTTGAACTGTCCTGGCATTTAATGCACAACATTTAGAAGCCTATGTCACACGTCACCCACTCTTCTAACCACTTGAAGACAAAGCCCTTTCTGACACTTTTTGTTTACATGAAAACATTTTTTTTTTTTTGCAAGAAAATTACGTTGAACCCCCAAACACTATATATATTGTTAAAGCAAAGGCCCTACAGATTAAAATGGTGGGTGTTGCATTTTTTTTTTCCACACAGTATTTGCGCAGCGATTTTTCAAACGCATTTTTTGTGGAAAAAATACACTTTTTTTTTATTTTAATGCACTTAAACACACTATATTGCTCAAATTTTTGATGAAATAAAAAATATGATCTTAGGCCGAGTACATGGATACCAAACACGACATGCTTTAAAATTGCGCACAAACACGCAGTGGCGACAAACTACATACATTTTTAAAAGCCTTTAAAAGCCTTTACAGATTACCACATTAGATTCACGGAGGAGGTCTACTGCTAAAATTACTGCCCTCGATCTGACCTTCGCGGTGATACCTCACATGCATGGTGCAATTGCTGTTTACATATGACGCCAGACCAACGCTTGTGTTCGCCTTTGCGCAAGAGAAGGGGGGACAGGGGTGCTTTTTTTTTTTTTTTTTTTTAGTTTTTCTTTTTATTTAGCTTTTTTATTTTATTTTTAAACTGTTCCTTCCATTTTTTTTTCTTAGTTATCATTTTTATTGTTATCGCAGGGAATGTAAATATCCCCTATGATAGCAATAGGCAGTGACAGGTACACTTTTTTTTAAAAAATTGGGGTCTATTAGACCCTAGATCTTTCCTCTGCCCTCAAAGCATCTGACCACACCAAGATCGGTGTGATAAAATGCTTTCCCAATTTCCCAATGGCGCAGTGGGTATGCCCACCATTAGAATACCTCCCTTCATCCACCCACTTCTAATGATGGGCATACATGCACCATTTATATATGCCGGAGCATGGGGGCATCCTCCCGCAAAAAAGTTATGCCACGTACACATGGTCGGACTTTTCCACGGGCAAGCCTCCGTCGGAACTTCGACCGTATGTATGTGGCATTAGGAGCAAAATCGCTCCTCCGCCCTCTGCTGCCCCCATGCTTCGGCATATATGCTCTTTTTTTTTAACTGTGGTGGTGAAATCACCTCCTACAGCGTTGGAGTCGTGGCTTTATGTATCGTGGGAGCAAACGCTGTTGCTGTCAACATAAATAAATCCACGCTGCAACTGAATGGCGTACCTGCTAAGCAAATAATGGTTTAACATTAAAACAAAGTAACATTACAGTATAACAGTAAGACCTTACCATACCATACCTGCAAAGCAAATACCAAAAAAAAAAACATAGTAAAAAATAAAACATTTTGTTAACGCAACCGGTGCCTAAAATATATATATGCCGAAGCATGGGGGCATCCTCCCGCAAAAAAGTTATGCCACGTACACATGGTCGGACTTTTTTCGACCGTATGTACGTGGCATTAGGAGCAAAATCGCTCCTCCGCCCTCTGCTGCCCCCATGCTTCGGCATATATGCTCTTTTTTTTAACTGTGGTGGTGAAATCACCTCCTACAGCATTGGAGTCGCGGCTTTATGTATCGTGGGAGCAAACGCTGTTGCTGTCAAGATAAATAAATCTACGCTGCAACTGAATGGCGTACCGCTAAGCAAATAATGGTTAACATTAAAACAAAGTAACATTACAGTATAACAGTAAGACCTTACCATACCATACCTGCAAAGCAAATACCAAAAAAAAAACATAGTAAAAAAAATAAAACATTTTGTTAACGCAACCGGTGCCTAAAATATATATATGCCGAAGCATGGGGGCATCCTCCCGCAAAAAAGTTATGCCACATACACATGGTCGGACTTTTTTCGACCGTATGTACGTGGCATTAGGAGCAAAAATCGCTCCTCCGCCCTCTGCTGCCCCCATGCTTCGGCATATATGCTCTTTTTTTTAACTGTGGTGGTGAAATCACCTCCTACAGCGTTGGAGTCGCGGCTTTATGTATCGTGGGAGCAAACGCTGTTGCTGTCAAGATAAATAAATCCGCGCTGCAACTGAATGGCGCACCTGAAAACAAAAAAATGGTTAACAATAAAACACAGTAAACAAAATTACATACCTGAAAAGCAAGCATGATAAAACATAATAAAACATTGCAGAATAGAATAGAGTAAAAAAGAGCAACAATAGAGAGAGAGAACAATAAAACGACAACTATTTTTGTTTTTTTTATTTTATATTTTTTTTGGGGGTTTTTTTTTTTTGTACTTTTTTTTTATTCTTTACACTTTTTTTTTTAAACTATAACTATAATTTTAACTGTAACGGACGGGTCTCAAAATGCGATGGCATTCTTGAGACCCTGTAACTATAATTTTAACTAACGGTCGGGTCTCAAAATGCGATGGCATTCTTGAGACCCTGTGAAAGTGTATCCTAGCCTGTGAAATGCTGTACCCTACACTAATACCTCACTAGTGAGTGGTAGCGTTCAAAACATTCACCAATGCAGAGACCAGGATTGTCAGGACAGCGTGGACAATAATAACGGGTGTCACGCCTACATCCGCGCTTGGTACAGACACAACATCTTTTTTGGGGGGCTCGTTGGGTAGGGGTACTCGGGAGGACATAAGGAAAATGCCTCTCATACAGCCGGCTAACTGCATTTGGTTCGGAATGGTGAGGTGTAGAACCGTCTGGAAACAGAAGGTCTGTGAGAACCTCTTCCTGGAATTCAAGGAAGGGTAACCTCCCGCCTGAAGCTCCGTATAGCACATGAGCATTCAGAAAAGCCAATTGGAACAAATAAATAGACACTTTTTTGTACCAGCGTCTAGCCTTACGGACAACTAGGTACGGCGCCAACAACTGGTCGTTGAGGTCCACCCCTCCCATATTAAGGTTATACTTGTGGACACAGAGGGGTTTCGTCACAACACCAGCCGCCGTACGAATTTGGACTGTCGTGTCTGCATGAAGGGAGGTAAGAACGAAAACATTCCTATTATACCTCCACTTCACAGCGAGCAAATTATTACACTTCAAGCAGGCTCTCTCCCCAGCCTAAGAGGGGAATCTACAAGCCGCTGGGGAAAGCCCCGGCGATTAGGTCGCACGGTGCCACATGCTCCAATCTGATGATCAAACAAGTGACTAAACAGTGGCACGCTCGTGTAATAATTGTCCAAGTGGTACCCCTTTCCGAATAAGGGTGACACCAAGTTCCACACTATCTTGCCAGCGCTCCCTATGTAATCTGGACAGTTCTCCGGCTCTACGTGACTATCTTTTCCCTCATAAACCGAAAAGCTCCACGTATAGCCTGTTGCCCTGTCACAGAGCTTGTAGAGCTTGACCCCGTATCTGGCACGCTTGCTGGGAAGGAACTGTTTGAAAGACAAGCGGCCAGAAAACTTAATCAGGGACTCGTCAACGCAGACAACTTGATTGGGAGTAAACAAGGCTGCAAAACGTTGGTTGAAGTGGTTTATGAGGGGCTGAATTTTGTAGAGCCGATCAAATTCAGGGTCTCCACGAGGACGACAGAGTTCATTGTCACTGAAGTGCATGAACCGCAAGATCTGTTCGTATCGTGCCCTGGACATGGAGCGAGAGAACACGGGCATATGGTGGAGTGCGAGGGTGGACCAATAAGACCTCAGAGTCGGGAATTTATGCATGCCCATGTTGAGGGAAAGGCCCAGAAAGGACTTAAATTCGGAAACCGTAATTGGTTTCCAATCTCTGGCAAGGGAAGGCAACTGGGGATTAGTGGCGATGTATTGACCAGCGTATATATTACTTTGGTCCACAATAGATCTATAGAGATCTTCCGTGAAAAACAGCGATAAAAAATCGGATGGCTTAAAATCAGCTGTTTCCACCTGAATACCGGGTTGGCCAGTGAATGGGGGAAGTACAGGTCCTGCAGAAGTGGTGGGCACCCAACCAGGATTGGCGAATTCTGCAGGAAGGACACTATGTGATCGACGGGCCTGCCTTTGTCTTCTTCTTGGTGGCAGCGGGACACTACTTGTGCTTGCCACCTCGCCAGCTTGAACTGCACTTATGGGACTCGCCACGTCACCAAGTGTTACTGCAGTGCTGGTTTGACTACGTCCAGGGTGTACTAGGCCGCTGGTGCTTGCCAGTTCACCAGAAGGAATAGCGGCTCTAGTACTTCTCTGCTCCATACGAGAGACCTGCGGTTCCTGCACCTCAACAACAGCAGAAGATCGGGATCGGGTACGCCTGACCTTAGCAGGGACCTCACCTCCTTCGCCAGAGCTATCTGTCATGGAGCCGCTGTCGTCTACTGGGTCGTATTCTGAGCCTGATTCTGACAGATGAGTGACCTCCTCTTCACTATCTGACATACTCAGAAACAAGTAGGCCTGTTCACTAGTGTACTTGCGATTTGCCATTTTGGGCTCTATATTTAGTAGTACACTAGTGAGATTCACAGGAAAAAAAGCTCCTAGGCTGCTGGCGACTGAATCAAAACGCTACCAAAAAAACTGTTAGCGATCGCAGGGATCAGGCCTGACTCTGCGAACGCTGCAGTTATGTGTGCTTAGTGTTTTGTAAGTGACAGTGATCGATCGATACTGCACTTGGATGGGCTGGGCTGGGCTGGGCGGAGGGGGAAAAACGCAGGTGCTAGCAGGTATCTGGGCTGATCCCGCTAACAATGCGTTTTTTGGAACCCTAAACTGCTGGGACGCTAGTATAGATCTGATCAGATCAGATATTGATCTGTTCAGATACTATACCACTAAGGGAGGTGTATGCTTTGCGCGTGGGTGTTTGCGGTGCTGGCACTAACCTGGGGCGACGCAGACCTTATTTGACCCTAAAACCTAATTGATATCACCCGCCGGGCGATCAGGGGGTTAAACCGTTATTGGGTAATAAATGGCGGGTGCCCTGACAGTATAAAAAACAAACTATCTAACCAGCGTCACCCGTAACAGTAATACGGTGATCACTGGTGAAAGGGTTAACTAGGGGCAATCAGGGGGTTAAAACCTTTATTAGGTAATATATGGGGGTACCTGACGATATATAAAAACCTGACAGGGAACCTAAATAACTAAATAACTAACTGGCTAACCAGCGTCACCAGTGACACTTATACGGTGATCACTGGTGAAAGAGTTAAAGCGGTTCGGCACCCATTTCATTTAGTAAATCTCTTTGCCTTCCAAATCGGCAAAGAGTACTAAATGAAATGTTTTTTTTTTTTACTTACGGCGGTGCATGCTGGGCCATCAACAGTGCCTGTGGGGTTTCACATGCCCACAGGCAAGATGGACCCCCAGCAGACATGAAGAAGACAAGAAGAAGATGAAGATGAAAACCGGCGGCGATCGATATGCCCTTGGCATATAGCCCAATAAAAAAAAAAAAAAAGTGTGCAGAGTGCAGAACCGCTTTAACTCTAGGGGCAATCAAGGGGTTTAAAACCTTTATTTAGGTTGTAATATGGGGGTACCTGACCTATAAACCTATTTATAATCCTATATAAACCTGGCGGTTACCTAAAAAAAAAACTGGCTACATAGCGACACCAGTGACACTAATACAGCGATCAGAAAAACGATCACTTAGTGACACTGGCAAAAGGGGGTGAAAGGGTTACCTTTATTGGGGGGGGGGGGGGTAGGGGGCTACCTTAGACCTAAAGGGGCCTAAAACTAACTGCCCTAACAGTTATTACAGTCACACTGACACTAAATGCAGTGATCAGTAAATAAATGATCACTGCAATCAGTGACACTGTGACTGGGGGGCAGGGGGTGATCTGGGGGGTGATCTGGGGGTGACAGGGGTGTGGATTGTGTGCCTATGTGTGACTGGTGTCAGTGTAGTGTTGGTGCACTAACCTGATGTCTTCTCCGCTCGGCGTCCCGGTCAGAAAGACCGACACGAGGAGCGTGACGTCACTTCCCCTTGCCTGTGTTTACAATTATGTGATTCGCCAGGAGCGATCGCGGGGGGTGGCCAGAAACCACTGGCCGTCCCCTCTTCCCGTAACGCTCCTGAAGCGATACCGACCGTCCCCGCGGGCAGAGGGGGGTCCGATCGGACCCCCCAACCGCCTGAAGAATGGCACGTACAGGTACGTCCTTTTGCCTGTACGTGCCATTCTGTTGACGTATATGTACATGGGGCGGTCGGGAAGTGGTTAAGGGGTTCCTAATGTCGGGTGACCAAAGTGGGCTTTCCTATCATGTGTTCACTGTGCTGCAGAGAAACAATATTGATTCACTCAAGGCAGTTAACCCCCCTGCTCCACCTATCGAAAGGTGATGGTTTCAAGCGGTTCATTGCCCATTCCAAAATCAAAACCATCCAAGAAAGAAAAGATGCCACTCTTCATCATAGAAACATGATTTGAAGATTAATTGGTATTACTCATACAGAGGATGTTCCAGCTGCTCCTCTTTCCTCTAATGCAATGGTTCTTAACCCTGTCCTCAAGTACCCACAACAAACCATGTTTGCAGGGTTTCCTTTATCTTGCACAGATGCTTTAAATCAGAGTCAATGGCTTGGTATTTTGGACAGCTATTTTATCTAAGAGAAATTCCCAATACATGGTCTGTTGGGGGTACTTGAGGACAGGGTTGAGAACCACTGCTCTAATGTGTTTGACTCTGTCCAGAGGTTAATCATAGAGTCTTCATATCAGGCTTTTATGAAGGTAAGCGCCTTGTGTTTTTGTTTTTGTTGAAAGGTTATGAATGTAATCACTGTGAGTGGGTTTCAGAGTAATCACATGATCTGATGACTATCCCTTGCACACAATCATAAAGAGTGAGCAGAAGCTGTCGGTGACAGTGTGGTCAATATGCAGAGAGTGGCAGATGAGCATGCTCCCTGCAGCAGCAGCAGCGTGGGGTATGCATATATGTGGCAGCCTGGCGTTAAAGCCAACTGTCTTGCTGCCACATGCGTACAGACAGCCTTAAGGGGTTAACATACATTTTAACACAAGAGCGATTTAAAAGTGGACCTATCCTTAAAACATAATATACTGTATATCTTGCTTGGATGGACAGTTAAAAGTACTAGAAGAACTGACTAAGTTACTATAAATTGTATTTAGGGGAATTGGTATGTGTATAGAAACTTAGTTTGTCCAATCCACTATTGCTTAATCACTTGCTGACCACTCCACGCCAATATAAGTCGGCACAATGACAGCGGTGGGCAAATGGACGTACCTGTACATCCCCTTTAATTGGCGGGGCTAGCACCCGCCTCATACAGTGTGACCGTGCCCGCGGGACAGGCAGACATCGAGCAGGGCCGTCTTAATAAGAGGACACACCTGGGCACTGCCCAAGGGTCCCGGCTGCATGGGGGGCCCCTGCACTTTCCCCAAAGAAGCTGCTCCTGGAGCCCACACTGCCCAGAAATTGGGGGCCCATGATGGCCCTGCGAGTGATGGATACACAAGGGAGACAGGCTGGCAGCAGTGCACCGCGCTGTGCAGAATAATACCTATTATTTCACAGCCAGCAGGGAGAGGTGGGGCCAGAGTGCCAGTGATGCTCTGACCCTGCCCCATGCAGCTTGAATGCTCGGGACTCGGAGTCCGCGGGGTAAGAGCTGGAGTGGGAGCTGTTGAGTCGGCAGCACTGAGAGCCCTCCTGTGGAAGTGACATTGTGGATGGTGTCATGGTAAGCCCAGCTGTCCAGCACTGTTTGCACTGAAGGGCTTGAAATGCCCAGAGGGATGCTGCCTCCTCCACCCCTCCTTCTGCCTGCATGACTTGATTGGTATAGGTGAGTCCTTGTCCCAGTGCTGGAGCTGGGCACATAGCCAAAAGTTCACATGCACTGTATCTCAACTGGAAAAGGGGGTACTACATGGATGGAATAATTGTGCTGAGGGATATCAAGGGTGTATGGGGGGAAAACAATGCTGAGAGGGGATCTGGACTGTATAGGTGGTAGCAATGCTTGGGGTATCTTGGGTGGCTATAGTGCTAGAGGTATCAGGGATATAGAGAGGCCACAGTGTAGGGGGTATCAGGGATGTAGTGGGGGTCACAATACAAGGGGTATCTTATGGTATATGGTAACAGTGATGGGGGAATATCTAGGGTGCAGAGAGGGATCAGACTGCTGGGGGGATATCTGGGGTGTAGAGGGGTCAGAGTACTGGGGGGATATGTGGGATGCAGAGAGGGATTAGAGTGCTGGGGAGATATCTGGGGTGTAGAGGGGTCAGAGTGCTACGGGGATATGTAGAGTATATAGGGGTCAGAGTGCTAGGGGGATATCTAGGGTATATAAGGTTTAGAGTTCTGGGGGATATCTGGGGTGTAGAGGGGTCAGAGTACTGGGGGATATCTGGGGTGTAGAGGGGTCAGAGTGCTGGGGGGATATCTGGGGTGTAGAGGGGTCAGAGTGCTAGGGGGATATCTGGGGTGTAGAGGGGTCAGAATGCTGGGGGATATCTGGGGTGTAGAGGGGTCAGAGTGCTGGGGGATATCTGGGGTGTAGAGGGGTCAGAGTGCTGGGGGGATATCTGGGGTGTAGAGGGGTCAAAATGCTGGGGGGGATATCTGGGGTGTAGAGGGGTCAGAGTGCTAGGGGGATATCGGGGGTGTAGAGGGGTCAGAGTGCTGGGGGATATCTGGGGTGTAGAGGGGTCAGAGTGCTGGGGGGATATCTGGGGTGTAGAGGGGTCAGAGTGCTGGGGGGATATCTGGGGTGTAGAGGGTCAGAGTGCTGGGGGGATATCTGGGGTGTAGAGGGGTCAGAGTGCTGGGGGATATCTGGGGTGTAGAGGGGTCAGAGTGCTGGGGGTAAATCTGGGGTGTAGAGGGGTCAGAGTGCTGTGGGGATATTGGGGGTGTAGAGGGGTCAGAGTGCTGGGGGGGATATCTGGGGTGTAGAGGGGTCAGAGTGCTGTGGGGATATCAGGGGTGTAGAGGGGTCAGAGTGCTGGGGGGATATCAGGGGTGTAGAGGGGTCAGAGTGCTGGGGGGATATCTGGGGTGTAGAGGGGTCAGAGTGCTGGGGGTATATCTGGGGTGTAGAGGGGTCAGAGTGCTGGGGGGGGATATCTGGGGTGTAGAGGGGTCAGAGTGCTGGGGGATATCTGGGGTGTAGAGGGGTCAGAGTGCTGGGGGGATATCGGGGGTGTTGAGGGGTCAGAGTGCTGGGGGGATAACTGGGGTGTAGAGGGGTCAGAGTGCTAGGGGGATATCTGGGGTGTTGAGGGGTCTGAGTGCTGGGGGGATATCTGGGGTGTAGAGGGGTCAGAGTGCTGGGGGGATATCTGGGGTGTAGAGGGGTCAGAGTGCTGGGGGGATATCTGGGGTGTTGAGGGGTCAGAGTGCTGGGGGGATATCTGGGGTGTAGAGGGGTCAGAGTGCTGGGGGGATATCTGGGGTGTAGAGGGGTCAGAGTGCTGGGGGGATATCTGGGGTGTAGAGGGGTCACAGTGCTGGGGGAATATCTGGGGTGTAGAGGGGTCAGGGTATTGGGGGGAAATCTGGGGTGTAGAGGGGTCAGAGTGCTAGGGGGGATATCTGGGGTGTAGAGGGGTCAGAGTGCTGGGGGAATATCTAGGGTGTAGAGGGGGGTTGCAGTGCTGGGGCGATATCTAGGGTGTAGAAGGGTCAGAGTGCTGGGGAGTTATTTATTTGGGGTTGAGAATCCACGGGTGTGGAGGTGGTAACAGGATAACAATGGTAGGGGGAAACATGGTGTGTGTGCGTGTGTGTGTGTGGGGGGGGGGGGGGTTGATTGATTGGGTGAAGTTAGAAGTGCTGGATGTATATAAGATGTAGAGGGGTTACAATGTTGGGGTATCTGAGGCCCTGTCAGGCTGGATGGTGCTTCATGATTTTTATTAGTGGCCGTGTCTATACATGTTACAACTGTCCTGAGCATCTTTCTAGCAGATATATTATATGCACAGGACAGCTTTGTTACTTTGTGTATGTAGTATGTTCCCACTGATTCTTTGCTGTACAGAATGATTGTTTACTTCCTCTTTGTTTCCCTGCAAAGGTAAAGCATAATGGGCTACTATGCATCGCATAGTAGCCCATTATGTGTCACTTACCTGACACAGGAGCCAAGCGATGTCACCGCTGTCCCCTCTTCCACGGAGTGTCCATCTTCTTTCCGGGTATCGCGGCATGCGCACGGGAGCCGCCACTAGCGGCATATGGCCGTCAGCAGTGGCGTGCTCAGTGCGCTTGCGCGGCCTTTGTCTACGGCGCATGCGCCATAGACAGCGGTGCCTGTCTTTTTGCAATAATACAGTAATAATAATACATTGATTTATTCAAGCAGAAACATGCACATTTACTCAATGTAATTTTCAATAGTCAGCAGACTGCACAGCTTACAGTCATCGAGTGATCGTAGGCACCTTAAAGTGATTATAATATTTTTTTCATCTAAATAACAAATGTGGTTTTGCACAGTGAAGCCCCGATCCTCCAGTTCTCGGGTCCCCTGCTGGCGCTCCTGGCTCCTCCCCCCTCCAAGTGCCATAGCAAACCACATGCTATGGGGGCACTTGTGCGTGCTCCCTTCCGAGCCTCACTCTATGTGTCAATAAGACAAGCTGAGCTTAGAAGCTGATTGGTTACTATGCACAGCTGCACCAGATTCTGCGTGCACCAGTTTTAATAAATCTCCCCCACTATGTCTGAACCAATGAGGAGCTAGAGAGCTGGGAGAGCTGCTTCTATCGGGCACATCGCTGGATCAAATGCATTAATGTAAAAAAAAACTTGTGTCTTTAGAATCACTTTAAGGAGGATAACAAGTCAGCTATGTCTTTGAAAATACCGCTATCAGTGATATATATTTTTTAGGATGTCTAAAACATCAAACTACAAAATGTCCTCACAAAAATTCACTATGCTTCCCCAGTCTATATTTTCTGTTATTGAAAAACTCAGCTCGAAGGCCTAAAGCTATTTCTAAGAATACAAATAGAATGCATTTATCTTTATTAATATAAAATGTTTATTACATTATTAATTACTGTTATTAATATATAATGTTTATTACATTATTTATTTTTATTTGGTCAGAATGAAAAACTCCTGAAAAACTGTATTTTTTCATATATTTAAGTCAGATTCCAGTGATTTTTCTTCTACAACTTGAAAAACCTGGAAAGTCAAAAAGACAGTGTAAATGGCACATTTTCCCTAAACATTTTCTAGTAGAGGCTTTACAGTAGTGATGCACAGAGAAAGTTAGAGCTCGAGTTATTTTGCTATGCATTAGCTTGAGGCGATTCAGTTCGCAGTTGCAGCGCTATACAAATCATTCATTCATTAACTGAGATACTGTATTGCCCCATACACACAGTCGGATATTCCGATGGAAAAAGTCAGATCGGATTATGTTGTCAGAAAATCCGATCGTGTGTGGGCACTAGTGGGCTTTTTTGAGAGCAGGATCTCAAATTTTCCGACAACAAAATCCGATTGGACTTTTTCCGATCGTGTGCCTAGAATTCCGACGGACAAAGTACCACGCATGCCCAGATCAAATTACGAGACCAAAGTTATGGCTACTAGCCTCTACGTAGTTCCGTCGTACGCAACAAACGTCACCACGTTCAGGACGATCGGATTTTCCGACAACTTTGTCCGACCGTGTGTATGCAACACCAGTTTCGACAAAATCCGTCGGAAAAAATCAGACGGATTTTGTGGTCAGAATTTCCGACCGCGTGTACGGGGGCTATGTCTGTTGATATTGGATTCTTCTTCTCTACAGTGAATGTTATCATTTCAGCCACTTTTCATACAGTGAGGCTGATTTACTAAAGGATAAAATGTGTGAAGGTAAACTTCAGTTATTGAATGATGTTAAAAGAAAATCCAGATTAACGTATTTTACCTGCCCATGATTGAATAATTGAAGGGACTATCTATGCAATTTGTTGTGTGAACATTCTAAAACCCTTTACTAAATCATCCATAGATGCTATAGCAGAGAAGATCATCAGAGGAAACATCAAGGCTTCATTTGGGCTTTAATTGAATACACTAGCTGAACAGTTTTTACATGCAGTTACTCCACCTGTAATGGAGCCGTGACCTGCTGTCCCCTCATACTGCTCTATCCTCTTTCACCGTCCCTTTCCTCTCCCTTATTGTATCCATTTGTCCCGTATTGTATCCCCTTGACATTTATTTCCTTAGACATTTACACTCTCCACCATCCCTATGGAAGGTCCTCTGGTTTTCTTATGCTATGATATGCTCCTCTTACTGTAGCAAGGTGCAGTAAGGTGCAAGGGTTTACTTCCCTTGTAAAAGGGTTGCTTCAGTCCTCAAGTCTCCAAAGACCAATTTTTGTCTTATCATCCCTGCACCTGTGATGTTGCTCAGGTAACGAGTGTTGCATTATAGGATGGAGTATGCTCTACTTTCCTACACCCTGGAACTGAGGATGTTTAGTTGAAGTGGTAGTCAGAAAAAATAAATATTGGAGGTGTACTTATGAACTTTATGGTGCAAACTATACATAAAAAAAAATAGCAAAAAGAATCTTCACCTAAAGAACAGACTTGCAACCTGTGTTTTTTTTGTGGGTTCCTTGACCCGAACTTGACCCCGAACACCGAACCCCATTGAAGTCAATGGGGACCCGAATGGCTATAATAAAGTGTCGGCTCCCGTCCCCCTTAATGAATGAATGAATTGTATCCACTGTTACCTGGTTTCCAGTTCCCTGTAACACTGCTCTGATAGTTATTGTGAATCTTCGTTCCCCTTTTGATTTGTAGCGGGACTTGGGGATGAGGAGGAGGTTTTGGTCGGACGATCGAAGACTGCGATTGGGTGTGTAGCGTTTTATTTTCTCGAGAAGGTATTGAGGCGCATCTCCATGGGTGCATTTGTGGGTGAGGCAGAGGGTCTTGAAAATGACCCGATTCTTTACGGTTAGCCAATATAGGCTCCTCAGGGAAGGGGAGATGGATTCCCACATTTTTTTTCCTGCTATCAGCCTTGCCGCCGTGTTAATACAGAGAACAGTCATTGAAGTCATTTATTTTTAAAAAGTTAGTCATAAAAAGTGTTTGGGGACCTGGGTCCTGCCCCAGGGGACATGTATCAATGCAAAAAAAACTTTTAAAAACGGCCGTTTTTTCGGGAGCAGTGATTTTAATAATGATTAAATTGAAACAATAAAAGTGTAATATTCCTTTAAATTTCGTACCTGGGGGGTGTCTATAGTATGCATGTAAAGGGGCGCATGTTTCCCGTGTTTAGAACTGTCTCTGCAAAAAGTGTCATTTTTTGCAGAAAAGAAAGCTGTTTAAAATCACTCGCGGCTAATGTTAATTGTAGGGTCCCGTAATACAGAGAACAGTCATTCATTGAAAGTCATTCATAAAAAAAAAAGTCATTGATAAAAAAACAAAAAAACAAAAAAAAAAAAGCGTAGGGGTCCCCCCAAATTCAATAACCAGGCCCTTCAGGTCTGGGATGGATATTAAGGGGGATCCCAGCCAAAAAAAAAATGGCGTAGGGTCCCCCTCAAAATCCATACCAGACCCTTGAGGTCTGGGATGTATTTTAAGGGGAAACCCAGCCAAAAAAATGGCGTGAGGTCCCCCTCAAAATCCATACCAGACCCTTATCCGAGCACGCAACCTGGCAGGCCGCAGGAAAAGAGGGGGGGACGAGAGCGCCCCCCCCTCCCGCCTGAACCGTACCAGGCCACATGCCCTCAACATTGGGAGGATGCTTTGGGGGTCTAAGCGTGACGTGGGGAAAGCCATAGGGAACTCCCCATGACGTCCCCATGCGTTAGAGGGGGGCGGGGTTACCAGGTGGCCCCGCCCTCCGTTATAAAAGAACTGTCAGCCCAAGCGAAGCCTCACACGCCGGGAGCCTCCCATTGCGAGGAGTGGCCCAAGAAGAGACCGACGCCCTGGAAGAAGATACCGGAGACCGACGCCGTGGAAGAAGATACCGAAGAGAAGCCTCACCCAGCGGGAGCCTCCCATTGCGCGGAGCGGCCCAGAAGAGACACCGATGCTGGACGAGAAGGCCAAGAAGAAGCGGATCGGAGGAAGAAGAAGATGGAAGAAGAAGATGCAGGAAGGAGAAGATGAAGAAAGGAAGACCAGAAGAAAGAAGAAAGAAGATTTTAATAAAGGAATTGTCAAAGACCGTCTCCTGTCATTTTTACAATTTTTGACACTTTTTTGGTGAAATGGTAGGGGTACTTTTGTAACCCCTTACCATTTCACACAGGGGGGGGGCCGGGATCTGGGGGTCCCCTTGTTAAAGGGGGCTTCCAGATTCCGATAAGCCCCCCCCGCAGACCCCCCACAACCACCGGGCACGGTTGTGGGGACGATGCCCTTGTCCTCATCAACATGGGGACAAGAGGCTTTGGGGGTCTTAGACCCCAAAGCATCCTCCCAATGTTGAGGGCATGTGGCCTGGTACGGTTCAGGCGGGAGGGGGGGCCGCTCTCGTCCCCCCCTCTTTTCCTGTGGCCTGCCAGGTTGCGTGCTCGGATAAGGGTCTGGTATGGATTTTGAGGGGACCTCACGCCATTTTTTTTTTTTGGCTGGGTTTCCCCTTAAAATCCATCCCAGACCTTAAGGGTCTGGTATGGATTTTGAGGGGGACCCTACGCAATTCTTTTTTTTTTTTTTTTTTGGCTGGGATCCCCCTTAATATCCATCCCAGACCTGAAGGGCCTGGTTATTGAATTTGGGGGGATCCCTACGCTTTTTTTTTTTTTTTTTATCAATGACTTTTTTTTATGAATGACTTTCAATGAATGACTGTTCTCTGTATTACGGGACCCGACAATTAACATTAGCCGTGAGTGATTTTAAATAGCTTTCTTTTCTGCAAAAAATGACACTTTTTGCAGAGACAGTTCTAAACACGGGAAACATGCGCCCCTTTACATGCATACTATAGACACCCCCCAGGTACGAAATTTAAAGGAATATTACACTTTTATTGTTTCAATTTAATCATTATTAAAATCACTGCTCCCGAAAAAACGGCCGTTTTTAAAAGTTTTTTTTGCATTGATACATGTCCCCTGGGGCAGGACCCAGGTCCCCAAACACTTTTTATGACTAACTTTTGAAAAATAAATGACTTCATGACTGTTCTCTGTATTAAAAGCACTCATATAGCCGCGAGTGCTTTTAAAAGACATTTTAAAAAGAAACATTAAATCCCCGAACACCGGACCTGAACCCGAACATACAGTCAATTGTTCGGGTTCGGGTCCGGGACCTGAACACCCTAAAGTCCGGTACGGACCCGTACTTTACAGTTCGGGTTCGCTCAACCCTAATTGTGAATGGTTATGTTGAAAAAAAATATCTACCTGGGGCCTCACCCAGCCAGCTTGAAATCACAGAGTTTTCTTTAGGGGCACTTCTGGATTTGTCCAGCCCTTGGGACATAATTTTATTTAAATACCAACTTGAACTTAAAAGTATACACTTGGTTCAGTCCATCACATCGGTAAATAGTGAGGTATGGTGGTTACCAGGACCACAAGCTGACTTAGTAATTTAAGTTAGTATTTGCAAATAGAGTGGCATGATTTTCATTGTCATGGGACACATAAAAAAAATGAAGTGAATGTAAACTCTCTCATATACCCAGTGAAGGGAACAGCCTCAGATGATACACAAGGATGAAACAAATCTCACTACATAAGTTTTACTTGTATATCTGCTGTGTACAGCTTTCTACACTCTTTAGAAAGTGCACATTGTGTTTGACATTTTTCTTCCTGTTTCAGCAGTGGGTGTGGAGTCTGGGCATACACTGTGTGTATGCTGATTGGAGGAAAGGCACCCCCCCCCCCACTCCACATAGGCAGAGGAATAGAATGCATTAAGATAAAATATGTTCTGCCTTTATAACCCCTTTAATGGTAATGCACGGCAACAAACATACGGTAGTGTTAACATATGTTGTGTGTTTTCTATTTTATGTTAAAACCCAATCAAAAGACATCACAATCTATATGTGTTCTTACAAAGAGTACAATAGTTCTATATGATTTGTTATCACAGAGGGGACATTAGTTTATATCTTTACCTTAAAATGACAATAGCTTTATTGTTGTTATTACATTAAATAGTATTCCCTTGATAGTCAGGAACCTTAATCCAAGTACTGAAAAGGACAAACTGTTTAAGCTTATATCTGTAAAAAAAAACAAAAAACATTTTTTGGAAAGGCAACGTGCAACAGAATGCTATATTTACAGTCTGCATTCTTGTCCAACTCCCACTTCCATTATTACAGCTTGTAAATATGCAGTTAACAAATAATTTCGTCTTTGCTGGGGCTATTTCCTTCTTTACCAGAACAAACATCATATCATAATACCTAGACTTTTAGGCATTTAAAACTGGAGGGTGCAGCCAAAGGTCTTTGTAATGACAGATTTATACATTGAAAACATATTTAAAACAAAAACAGGAAAATAAGTTGGATAACAAAAAAATAAATGGAAGTGGGTTTCAATGAAAATAAATAAATAGCCATCATTTGAAAATCAAAGAATTTCTTATTTTAAACATTGCATTTCATTGGAAATGACTACTTCTTTCCTGTGCAAGGAATTCGACAATTTAATTGATTACCAGAAAGCCTTGATTTATCCTCATGTTCATGGACTTAAATCGCCTTATCCTTGTCAAAAATGATTTTTCTTTTCTTTTACTGAAGTTGTTTATGGGTTTTAGTAATAGTACACATTGGGGGTTATTTATGAAAGGCAAATCCACTTTGCACTGAAAGTGCACTTGGAAGTGCAGTCGCTCTAAATATAAGGGGTAGATCTGAAATGAGTGGAAGCTCTGCTGATTTTATCATCCAATCATGTGCAAGCTAAAATGCTGTTTTTTATTTTCCTTGCATGTCCCCCTCGGATCTACAGAAACTTTACTTCCAAGTGCACTCGCAGTGCAAAGTGGATTTTCCTTTTGTAAATAACCCCCATTGTGAACATTTGGTCAGACAGGTCTACCACTCCCTTGTATTTTAAGTACTCCTAAACACTTTTAAACTTGTCAATATGAGCATGTTTTGCTCTGCACAGGTACAGGTAAATGTACATATTTTTTCTGCTAAATCTAAATGCCAACAAATCATTGCTGAGCATTGTGAATCCCCCCCCCCCTTTATTTAAAGGGAATGTTTGGAGAGCCTTTTGACTGCATTGAGTTGTTTCCCGTACAAGAATTAATTGTACTCATGTAACATTTTTCGGTGTTTAGGTCATCCTTTAAATTGTACAGTAGATGGGATAATCAAGGTGTACAATTCTATAGATTTCAGTTAATATCTGTATTTTTGTCTGAGCATTTGTAATTTGGGGTAACTGCAGAAGTCATGTATTGCAAAAAATGTTCCTCCCTACTGCTGGATACTAGTATATGCAATAATTACAATTTTTTCCCCCTAAACTTTGTAATTTCCTGTAAATCTGTAGCTCTCCACTGGGCGGACATTTTTTTAAACTGCCCTGTAAATTGCTTTGCATATAGGTTAGTCTAATCAGTAATGTTTTGGAACAGCTGATTGGAAGCATAGCTAGAGATAATTTTAAATTAGAGTTAAACAATCATTATCTTTTCTTGTTAAAAAAAACAATCATTATCTGTTAGTGTTAAATAATCATTATCTTTTAGTGTTTAATAATAATTTTCTATTAGTGTTAAATAATCATTATTTATTAGTGTTAAATAATAATTTTCTATTAGTGTTAAATAATCATTATCTATTAGTGTTAAATAATAATTTTCTATTAGTGTTAAATAATCATTATCTAACATGAATATTATATCAATAAATATATTCACCGGGTTTGATATACTAAAACTGGAGAGTGCAAAATCTGTTGCAGCTCTGCATAAAAACCAATCAGCTTCCATTTTTTTTGTCAAAGCTTAATTGAACAAGCTGAAGTTAAACGCTGATTGGCTACCATGTACAGCTGCACCAGATTTTGCACTCTACAGTTTTAGTAAATCAACTGCACTGCTTGTTTTAGGGCTAGTATCAACGAGCTTTGGGCTTGCGTCAATGGTATCAGTTTAATATCAGTTTGAGATGCTTCTCAGAATATTTATAACTCCTTGACAGATACATTTAATCTGCAATTGATCTTCTTTTGACCTGCTTTAAGTTGTCTTTGCATTCCCAAAAACTTGTATGGGAATGCAAAATCCATTTGGGACAAATAAAAGTCCAACAAGACAGACCTTTAGCCTTTTTTTTACAAAGTAATTTACACCAGATACATAGGAAGAGTATATGCATGCGTGTTTACATGTGTTTCTGAATAAGTGAAGAATTTTTAAAAATTTGGTTGGAAAATGCAGTTAAACATGCCAAAAGTACAGCATGCAAGGTTTTTTCTGTAGTGGTCCTCAAAGTAGCAGGCTGGAGTTTTCTTTGCCTCTATTAGAAAATGTGTCAGAATGCATGAAAAAGGCACCAAGTGTGCACAAGGCCATAGTGAATTAAAGACGTTGCCATTCATTTGTATCATACACTCAGGGTACAGGTCCAGTAAAATCCAATTTTCAAATCTTTTGCCTATGTAAAGGTGAATTGTGAAATTAAAAGTATAGCTATAACCTAACAGAGATGATTGCTGAGAACTCTACATCACCTTATTTCAGGTAGCAAAGTACATGCGCTGAATGTATAATGTTTACCTGTTTTAAAATTCTCGGCAACAGTTTTGGATAGACATTGTTGAGTGGTTACATCTGAAAGAAATAACGATTGCACATATTGATTAAAGGTTTTGTCTACAGATTGAGTGAAACCAGAGTAAATGGGATAAAAAAACGAAATTTCATACAGTCTATAGATTTCCCACATGTAATACAAACAATAAACTATGACTACAAACAATAAATGTATTCTTCTTAAGGAAGACACTTAAAGTGACTAAAAAATAACAAACATGTCATACTCACCTGCTTTCTCTGTGCAGTGGTTTTGCATAGAGCAGCCCTGATCCTCCTCTTTTTGGGTCCCCCGCTGGCGCTTTTGGTTCCTCCCCTTTAGCCAGTGACCCCAATAGCAAACTGCTTGCTCTGGGGGCACTGGCGTGTGCTCTCTCCCGAGCAGCTCTGTACGACCATCTGCATTCTGCAGTCATTCTACCATCCTGGCAGAATAATGCTTGTCCCAGGTACATGTCCTGAGCTGGAGATGGATATTAGAACTTTATTTTATAGCTAAGAAACAGAACACACGGAAAATACCTTTATTGTGTCTTTAACCACTTCTGGACTGCACCCTTGGCAGATATACTACTACAGGGCGGCCCTCCTGAGCAGAATCACGTATATATACGTTATTCTGCACTTCTGCCACCTGATTACTCACAGCAGAAGCCAATCTGCTGGTGTCGGGCACTGGATGTGTACCAGCACCTGCCGATTGTCAGTCAGAGACACAGAACAGAGCTCTGCCTATGTAAATAAGGCAGAACTCCATTCTGACAGGGGGGAAGTAATGGATTTTGTGTCCCTGCAAAGCAGGGAATAAAGTCCATCACTTCCTTTAGTAAAAGCAGCACATACAGTATACAAAAGCACTGGCTGGGCACACAGTTAACTCTTTGATCACCCTAGATGTTAAACCCCTTCCCAGCCAGTGTCATTAGCACAGTGACAGTGCATATTTTTAGCATTGATTACTGTATTAGTGTCACTGGCTCCCACAAAGTGTCAGTTAGTGTCTGATTGTCCACCACAATATCGTAGTCTCGCTGATCACTGCCATTACCAGTATACAATAATTAAATAAATAAAAATTACAGTATATATAACATCGATTGTAGACGCTATAACTTTTGCACAAACCAATCAATATACGCTTATTAGGATTTTTTGTACTAAAAATATGTAGCAGAATACATATTGGTCCACATTTATGAAGAAATTCGATTTTTTACATTTTTTTATTTGATATATTTTATAGCATAAAATATATTTTTTTCAAAATTGGTGGTCTTTTATTGTTTATAACACAAAAAATAAAAACCACAGTGGTGACCAAATAGCACCAAAAGAAAGCTCTATTTGTGGGAAAAAATTGCATACATTTTATTTGGGTACAGGGTTGCATGACAGTTAAAGTGACGCAGTGCAGTATCGCAAACAATGGCCTGGTCATGAAGGGGGGTACATCACCTGGAGCTCAAGTGGTTAATAATGCTCCCTTATGTACTACACCTTCCAAAAAGTCCCCAATTCCAGTTATGTGGAAATAAGCGCACACCCTCTTTCGTCTCAAAATGCAGTGCTTATTGCCTAAGCTACTCATAAACAAGATGGGGTTTTCTATATGGGGATACCATGAACATGTATGCTTATATTATGTGAATTCATCCTTAAAGTTTAATTAGGAATCCGTGAACTATATGCAGTTCTAATTGTTGTAGCCCAAACTATTGTGTGGCAGTTGCAGTCACAGATTTATATTGCAGTGCTATACGCTTTATATATTATAAAAAGGTGTCTTACATACCAATTAAATGTCTTTTGCTTTTTTTTCTACAAAGTTTATTTAAGAAATAAATAACATAATAAAAACAGGGATAGTTTGCCACCACTGCTTCCCAGCATATATGGTTCTTCCATAAATCCTGGCAATGCCATGACATCCAGCTAGATATCACACCTCTTACGTTTCCTAAAGATATCATTTTTGACTGTGTAATTTTTTTTTTAAATGCCATAACATACCTGTGCTTGTGTCTGGATAGACAGGTTTTGCATTATATTCCATGTTACAAGAAAGGTTTGTAGATAGATTGTCATTATCCCATACAACTGTACTATATCTCCACACATCATTCTCCGACTTATCCAGCAGAGCTGCTGTATTTAGATCTATAGTTTTGCTTCCATCTAACTTCAATGTTGTGTTTGGAAATGGAAAATCTGTGACCAGACAAACAGAGTCTGGCAGACCATCGACTTGTTTAGATGACTCGAGTTTATATACAGAAGGCACTGCTCTCTCTGTTTCTGAAAATTAAGAGGACACAGTTTTAATTAAATTTAGAATATATTTACATGATCACACTAATAGACACCATGATATAATTTTTTTGTAGGGCCCACTATTAAATCCAAGTAAATCCAAAATATAATATTAAAGCATGGCTATACTAATACAAACAATCCTTACCTGATTTACCTGCCGGTACACTTGTTAAACTTAGAATTTATTTATATGTTTCAATAAAATACAAGGGTTTAGCATATTACTACAGCAACTTGTACTCTATGTGCTTTTTTGTACATAAACAACGATTGATAATACTCTTTTACAAGGTTGTGGGACAAGATATAACACTGGTAATGCAGTTACCAAGTTATTTGTGTTTAACATTTATATACTTATATACCCTATTAAAAATGTGTTTGAAAAAATCTGAATTTCATACATACATACATACATAGATGCAATTATAGGGGTTGATTTACTAAAGTACATTAAACCACCTGATCATGTGCAGGGAAAAGGATTTTTACACACATTATTGGATGATTAAAAGCAGCAAAGCTCCACTGCATTTACTAATCTAGGTGAAAATGAACTTTGCAAAGTGAACATGCTCTCCAACTTGTTTAGGATCCATGCACACTGGCTAAAAATCACTTCTTCTACAGAAGTTTTGTGTTCTGCCAGTAGAAGCAGCTCAATGTTATCCTATGTGCCCATGCACATTAGAACACTTATGCCCCGTACACACGGTCGGAAAATCCGACCACAAAATCCATCGGATTTTTTCTGACGGATTTTGTCCGACACTGGTGTTGCATACACACGGTCGGACAAAGTTGTCGGAAAATCCGATCATTCTGAACGTGGTGACGTTTGTTGCCTACGACGGGACTACGTAGAGGCTAGTAGCCAATAGCTTTGGTCCTGTAATGTGATCTGAGCATGCGTGGCACTTTGTCCATTGGAATTCGCTACACACGATCGGAAAAAGTCCGACAGGACTTTGTTGTCGGAAAATTTGAGAGCAGGAGATAAAACTTTGTCCGTCGGAAAATCCGACGGAAAAAGTCAGATGGAGCCTACACACGGTCGGAATTTCCGACAACATTGTCCGATAGGACATTTTCAAATCCGACCGTGTGTATGGGGCATTAGAGGCATATTTCAAGCGCAACGTTTAGAGGTAGGAGAAAAAATCCTTCTGGTTTGCGTTTCTGATTGGAGCTCACTGGTAGAAAAAAACACTAAACTTGCCTAAACTGTGTAGAAAAACGCTCTATATGAGTATTTTTTTCTGCCAAAGGAACTGGCATTTTTTTTTAAGCCCAGTGTGCATAGAGCCTTAATAAATTAAGCACATTGATTATTTTGTCCAACTAGTCCATTCTTTTTGGTAAAAATCCATTGTTCAGTTATCTGCAGATTACAGAAACAGGATTGTAGACTCATGAAGTCTTAGGCAGGCCATAAACGGTGCAAATTTCTTTCCTGCAATGACAGGTTGCAGGAAAGAAATTTGCGTGTTTCCCTCATCAACACAGACAGTGCTAACAGGGGAACCCCTCCTGCCGAGCAATTGTCTGCTCCCTGGAGGGGGGGTATGGGCAGGGGAACCCATACCTGCCGGGAGAAGACAGTGATTATCAGTAGCAGCTATAGCAGCCGCTAGTGATAATCGGAAAAGAGAATTCAGCAGGCTGATTGTACCTAAGTTGATCAATCGATCAACTTGATACATTCAGCCTGCCCATTAACGGTTCTAATCTCGCCGGTTTCTGCTGAACCTGCCAAGATTCAGACTGTGTATGGTCTTATGGCATAGATAATATTTTTTGACCCATGGCAACACCTTTAAGTGTCCCAGTTTAATGCCTGTATTTATAGAAGCTTAATCATTGCACGCTATGTGGCCATCAAGAAGGCCAATGACAGTAATGTGGTAAAGGCAGGGAAATTGTTTATAAAGTATTTGTACATATACAGCCATGGCCAAAAGTTTTGAAAATGACACAAATATACATTTTTACAAAGTCTGCTGCCTCAGTTTTTATGATGGCAATTTGCATATACTGCAGAATGTTACAAAGAGAGATCAGATGAATTGCAATTAATTGCAAAGTCCCGCTTTGCATGAAAATTAACTTTATCCCATAAAAAAACATTTGAACTGCATTTGTGAAGAAGGCATCAGGTCTACAGTTGATTAAGCTGCGAGATCGGGGCACCACCAATGCAGAGCTTGCGCAGGAATTGCAGCAGGCAGGTGTAAATGCATCTACATGTATAGTGAGGGAGAGACTTTTAGAGAATGGCCTGGTGTCAAGAAGGGCAGCAAAGAAGATTGCATTGGGATTGCATTGCAGGATCCTGGTGCAGGTTACTTACCTTGTTCCCAGGATACTGCGATGTCCCCCCGCTGTGTCCTGGGTCCTCCGCCTGATTGCTGGGCTCTGTTCCCTGCAAGAGTCATGTCGCACAGGAACGGAGCCCGGCGGCAAATTAAAAAAATAGAAAATTCATAACACATACAGTACACTGTAATCTTACAGATTACATTACTGTATGCAATCATTTCAAATCCCTTTTGTCCCCAGTGCTTTGTCTAATGCCCTGCACGCAGTTTTATATTATATATACTCTTCTTTCTGCGTGGAAACTTGAGATTGTCCATAGCAACTAAAAAGTGTCCCTTTACGTTAAAATTGGTTTTAGGCCAGCTAGAAAACACCGATAGTAAATTATAACACTTGCGCAATTGAGCGATAGTGGATCGTGGGGAAATAAATTTTATTGTTATTATATTATTTCTTTTTTATAATTATTTATTATATTATAAATAATATTTTGTATTTCAAGCTTTATCATACAGGATATCTACTAGACTCTTGTTTGGACAGATTTAAGTGTGTTATTACTAATAATTACAGGCCTACAATATAAAACGCCAAATTTCTATGCAAAACAATTGTACCGCTTTGAGACGCAAAAATCTGACATAATCATACCGCCAGGGTGGCTACCTGCCAGCAATGTTAAAGTTCCAAAAAATGTATTTGAAGCCATTGTTATTTACACTGCACTACACTGCCATACAACAAACAGCCTACAGTTTGCTGTTTAAAGGGTATCTTAATCCAAAAACATGTTTTGATAGAGTATAACTGGGTTAGAAACCCTGGTGAATTTTAATTTCTGGCTATGAGATTTGCCATCTCTATTTATCCCGGAGACCATTGCCCACGGGACTGTCATTAAGGGAAAATGTAAAATCTTGTTTATCATTATTGTCACCAGAACAGGAACACAGTGGAAACATTCCAACGAAGACACTTTTTTGAGGTGACAACTGTCTAAGACACAATTTCCCCTTACTTTGGAGAGATTTCCTCCTAAATCTACAGCAAGTAGCAAGTGAAAGAAAATTTCCTTAATAGGACACAGCCAGTGGTCTTAACCCTTTTTTTCTCTATCCATAACTAAACAAAATATCAGGGTTTAGCTATACTTAAATGCATACATAATGCATACCATGAATATTGTTGCCCCTATGCACTGAAAGCTGAAATACCTCAAGGCTGATTTACTGAAAGAGTTGAAAATCTTCACTCAATAAATTGTGTGAATTATCCAGTCATGTCTAAAGCAAACTTCTGTTTATCCATCTCAGTTGCACATGATTGGCCATTCAAATTAAATATGAATTTGCTTGCTATAAGACTGGATAATTAAAGTGAATATTCACACAATTTACTGTGTGTTGTGTTAAGGTTTTCAATTAATTTAGTAAATTTAGCCTCAATATTTTTGTATTCATCAGTTAAGTACTATGAAGGCTAAGTTTAGTGATATATGGAAAGTAATTAGCAGTTCTAGAATAATGCTACCACTGAAACATAATAGTGAAAATATACAAAAAGACAGAGAGGACCAAATAATAGTGAAAACTCAAATAGGGCATGTATTACATTAAAATGTAAAAACATTGATATTTTCTTTTAAATAACTGATTGCAAACAGCAAGGCCAGTATGATACAATAAAATACAATGAAATATATAACCATTGGCATGTAAAATCAAAATCTCCAAAAGTCTACATGATCTGCTTGTAGTTCAGATTACAAAATACACCATGTAGATTTTGGCAATATTTTGTTTCTCAAAATGTACAGTATAAAGCAGATGCATGTAAAGCTGTACAAATCTAGATAGTTGAGTTGTAAACTTTGTAAACATCTACTATATGTGCTATACTGTGTAGAAATCTTTGATGTTACCTGTAAATTATACAGCCTTACCGGTACTTGGTAAAACATGAAGTTTGGTTCCTTCCCCAAATAGGAGTTTATTTAAACCAGTATTATCACAGTGTTAAACATCTTTACAAGAATGCTGACTTTTTTGACAGCTTACTGTTATATACAGTTATTATATACTATTTTGTTTTTGAACTTTTTATGCATTTTACATTACCAGGTGCATTTTACTCTTGTATGATTTTTGATTACCTAAAACTAGTAGAAAATAGGTGTCCGTGTAATAGTTGTCCAATCTTGGACAAACCAAGACAATACCATTAGTCATATGCAATAAAGAACTTTCAAAACTATTTCTGTCTTGGACCTCTATTGCTGCTAACATCTTAGTTGTTAGATGAACTTAAGATTCAACAATGATATAGAGAATAATAAGTTCTGATTCCTGTTTGATGGTGAATAAACAATTATTAGCTAACATTTTCAATGTTTATTACAATATCTGAAATATAAAATAACTTTTTTGTGTCCTGGGTAGCTGCATTTAGTCTGTACTAATCACAGGAGTTATAGATCACAAAGGAGATCATTACACATTAATGCTTTTTTTGTGTGAACTTTATAAGGTATCCCTAAGATCTATTTTTGTACCCTCTGTATTTGTAAATGGTCCCATAAATAATGTTGTGTGGTGGTGGTTTACTAACCTAAACCTTGACAAACCTATGTAAAATTGCTTTACTACTATACACTAATTCTTAATATACAATGCTTTTAAATGAACATCCAGTATATCCAATACAATAAACTTTATACTGCAGTTTGAGTTTAAATGACTAATTAGTGGCTCTAAATTATAGAAATTATAGCAATTCTGTTTCTGTTGCTATAGGAAACCATCATATCTTACTTGGATGTACAAAGATCTTTGTCCCTAACAAACAGATATTCCAGTACATGAATCAATTTCTGTGGCTTTTCTGTGCATTCTTCTACTTACTATGATGTGATTTATGACTAAAAACATTTCATTATGTACTCTCACTGCACTGGATAATGCAATGATTTTCTACTATTAGTAAAATATGTTGTAATAGTATATATCTGACTTTAAAAATGAAATAACCAATAAACAAAAAATGATTTATATATTTACAGCATGCATATCCATACTTTATGTATTTTCT
Organism: Lithobates sylvaticus; assembly: GCA_028564925.1. Taxonomy (NCBI): domain Eukaryota; kingdom Metazoa; phylum Chordata; class Amphibia; order Anura; family Ranidae; genus Lithobates; species Lithobates sylvaticus. The sequence goes on from CM053026.1 coordinate 266,591,080, forward strand.
ATCGGCTTGTCAAAATCAGACACTGACAGTTCTTTACTATGCATAAATGCCAGCTTATTTGGACTGATTTGTTATACATAATTGATACAAAGCCTAAACAGTCTGTGCTGATTAGTATTGATTCTACACTGAACAATGTATATGGCAATATTTTGTCACTAATTGCTCCTGCATACCACACAACTGTCTAGCTCTAACATCAAAATGATAGGCTGTTATGGCTAGCACTATAGAATACTTACACGTAATTTTGTTCCGGGTTCAAATAACTTTTTACCCCAAAGAGAAGCAGTGTGCACACATACATTGTTACCTTTACACAAACTATGGAACTCTTACAGCACAATTTTGTGAACTTCATGTGGAATCTGCAGCATGCCCTTTACTACAATACTGACATCTTGATTATGGAGAGCAATATGATCACAGATCTGCTAAAACTCATAAAAACGCTTCTTCTTAAAGTTTCTCTTTTAAAATTTTAAATGTATTTGTCTTTCATTACCCAAATTAAAGGCAAGCTCTATGAGAAATAAAATAACATAATGATTGTAAAATTCTGAAATAAAGGGGTATGCTAAAAGAAGGTTTGTATAGGCTGCCTGCAAAATAAAGACATGCCATTGGTCAAGTGTTATGTATGAAAGAATGATGTAAAGACCTGTATATACAAATATATGTGATCTTTATGTTACTTTGCATTAAGTCTCTCTGGTTTCCTTATACTTAAATAGGAATGGAACAAAAATTCAAACTACTTATGTACAAGCCACTTCATTGCTCTTATATCTTATCAGGGACCCTTACACTGACTATGGTACATTCAACTTTTGGTGGGATTTATAATATTGTTCTTTAATTTATTATACTGTTTCTACCTTGAATGCCTTACAACAAAAATATTAGTACTTACTGGGCATTACAGATAGCTGTGTCCCTGATCCAAATGTAAATCTGTAGTTGATATTAACACACTAACAGACATCTTTACAAAATGTTTCACCAGCACAGGCACACAAAATCCTACCCATTTATGTGGGGAAGCAAACATTTTTGTTGCAATGCTTTGCATTAACACATACTAGGTAAGCACTGCATCAATAAACATTCTTTCTTTCTTTCTTTCTTTCTTGGTTGCAGTAGAAACATATATGGTATTAGAACTGATTTTCATTTCAGCCATGTTGTGATTGTTTCTTAATAACATTTGGCAAGAAAAGTGTGTTGGAAGTGCTGTGTAGAAGATGGCAAAAAAGTAGACAGCTTTTGCAATGCTCTTGCCGAATAATACCACTTTTCTATTCTTTTTAATGGAAATAATGTTTGAAACCAGGTAAAGGGTGATGTAAATCTCAAGATGTATTTTAGACAGAAAATGTCTTCAGTTGGCAAAACAAGTTTTGCTAGGTACATTTCCGCTTTGTCAGATATGGTGAAAGTAAGTGTAGACATTACCAAAAGAGAAGCCTGTTAAACACGCAAAACAGTTTTAACTGATATATTTATTTTAATTCTTTTCTCAAGAGGGCAACCCACGCAACTCTAACCATACCGTTTAGGTTGCTATTGCCAAATTCAATAATCTACCATCTTCTCAAAACTACAAGGAAAATTGCCTTCTAAGATGCCAGTGCCACAGTTCCAGCAAACCTATGGCAGATTAACAAGTTCCTGATGGATTTTCCATAGAAATCTAGAAATGTGCTGCTAGACAAAGCAGCATGCAGGCATGGGAGCATACCATGAAAATTATAAGAACCCGTTAGACTTAATTCACTTTAGCAATATGACTGTAATTTTTAAAAAGTAATGGACGTAACTTTTTGAACAAAGCCTTATTAGCCTGTGTAGAATCCATTAGGAAACAGACAACATTCAAGAGAGTTTATCCTCATTAATATATAAAAATCAATGCACTTTTAGAGAGAAAGTAAGAAGTACTCACCTGGATGTATAAACAGTTTGGTTCCTATTCCAAAGATTAATTTGCCAAGGTTGTTATTACACTGTAGCTTTTGGCTTTGCAAAATCTGTCTTAGCATTTCTTGGTTTCACTAAAAAATACATCTATTTTACATGCCAAGCTTTTCCTAAACTGCACTCTATACTGCAACCTCATATATTTACTAATCATATGAAAAGGGTTTATATAAATTACAGCAACAATTTAAACTATAGATATAAGTAGGGATGGGCCCGGTGCTCGATGCGAACCCACGTTCGCATCGCGCACCGGGTGTTCGCTCGCTCGGCGAGCCCAGAACTATTTTGGCCGCTCGCATCACGTTCGTGTGATGCGAGCGGCCCCGCAATGCATTGCGGCCGGCGCGGCCGGCGCAGTGCATTGCTGGCTGATGATTGGCCAAGCATGCACTGTGACCCCGCATGCTTGGCCAATCACAGCCCCGGAAACTCGAAGAGCCATAATTGGCTACAGGCAGGACGCCTGTAGCCAATTACAGCTCAGGGGCTTTAGTACACGCCCCCCCCTATAAAAGGCCGCCACGCCATCTGCGCCGGTCACATGCTGTTCCGGCGCAGATAGAGCAGGATAGATCTGTGACACTCTGCTGGATTTAGTTAGTTAGAGAGATTTACTTAGAGAGATTGAGTTAGATAGATTCATTTACAAAGATTGATTTAGAAAGAGGGGCTTGTAGTGTGTTCGTGGCAGGCAGGCAGAGCTCCTATATTTTGTTCCCAGAAGCACCTATAGGACTTGTAGTGTGTTCGTGGCAGGCAGGCAGAGCTCCTATATTTTGTTCCCAGAAGCACCTATAGGACTTGTAGTGTGTTCGTGGCAGGCAGGCAGAGCTCCTATATTTTGTTCCCAGAAGCACCTATAGGACTTGTAGTGTGTTCGTGGCAGGCAGGCAGAGCTCCTATATTTTGTTCCCAGAAGCACCTATAGGACTTGTAGTGTGTTCCTGGCAGGCAGGCAGAGCTCCTATATTTTGTTCCCAGAAGCACCTATAGGACTTGTAGTGTGTTCCTGGCAGGCAGGCAGAGCTCCTATATTTTCTTCCCAGAAGCACCTATAGGACTTGAAGTGTGTTAGTCCCATCACACAGAGATCATATATTTTGTTCCCAGAAGCACCTATAGGACTTGAAGTGTGTTAGTCCCATCACACAGAGATCATATATTTTGTTCCCAGAAGCACCTATAGGATTGAAGTGTGTTAGTCCCATCACACAGAGATCATATATTTTGTTCCCAGAAGCACCTATAGGACTTGTAGTGTGTTCCTGGCAGGCAGGCAGAGCTCCTATATTTTGTTCCCAGAAGCACCTATAGGACTTGTAGTGTGTTCGTGGCAGGCAGGCAGAGCTCCTATATTTTCTTCCCAGAAGCACCTATAGGACTTGAAGTGTGTTAGTCCCATCACACAGAGATCATATATTTTGTTCCCAGAAGCACCTATAGGACTTGAAGTGTGTTAGTCCCATCACACAGAGATCATATATTTTCTTCCCAGAAGCACCTATAGGACTTGAAGTGTGTTAGTCCCATCACACAGAGATCATATATTTTGTTCCCAGAAGCACCTATAGGACTTGAAGTGTGTTAGTCCCATCACACAGAGATCATATATTTTGTTCCCAGAAGCACCTATAGGATTGAAGTGTGTTAGTCCCATCACACAGAGATCATATATTTTGTTCCCAGAAGCACCTATAGGACTTGTAGTGTGTTCCTGGCAGGCAGGCAGAGCTCCTATATTTTGTTCCCAGAAGCACCTATAGGACTTGTAGTGTGTTCGTGGCAGGCAGGCAGAGCTCCTATATTTTCTTCCCAGAAGCACCTATAGGACTTGAAGTGTGTTAGTCCCATCACACAGAGATCATATATTTTGTTCCCAGAAGCACCTATAGGACTTGAAGTGTGTTAGTCCCATCACACAGAGATCATATATTTTGTTCCCAGAGGCACCTATAGGACTTGAAGTGTGTTAGTCCCATCACACAGAGATCATATATTTTGTTCCCAGAAGCACCTATAGGACTTGAAGTGTGTTAGTCCCATCACACAGAGATCATATATTTTGTTCCCAGAAGCACCTATAGGACTTGAAGTGTGTTAGTCCCATCACACAGAGATCATATATTTTGTTCCCAGAAGCACCTATAGGACTTGAAGTGTGTTAGTCCCATCACACAGAGATCATATATTTTGTTCCCAGAAGCACCTATAGGACTTGAAGTGTGTTAGTCCCATCACACAGAGATCATATATATTTTGTTCCCAGAAGCACCTATAGGACTTGAAGTGTGTTAGTCCCATCACACAGAGATCATATATTTTATTCCCAGAAGCACCCATAGGACTTGAAGTGTGTTAGTCCCATCACACAGAGATCATATATTTTGTTCCCAGAAGCACCTATAGGACTTGAAGTGTGTTAGTCCCATCACACAGAGATCATATATTTTGTTCCCAGAAGCACCTATAGGACTTGAAGTGTGTTAGTCCCATCACACAGAGATCCTATATTTTGTTCCCAGAAGCACCTATAGGACTTGAAGTGTGTTAGTCCCATCACACAGAGATCATATATTTTGTTCCCAGAAGCACCTATAGGACTTGAAGTGTGTTAGTCCCATCACACAGAGATCATATATTTTGTTCCCAGAAGCACCTATAGGACTTGAAGTGTGTTAGTCCCATCACACAGAGATCATATATTTTGTTCCCAGAAGCACCTATAGGACTTGAAGTGTGTTAGTCCCATCACACAGAGATCATATATTTTGTTCCCAGAAGCACCTATAGGACTTGAAGTGTGTTAGTCCCATCACACAGAGATCATATATTTTGTTCCCAGAAGCACCCATAGGACTTGAAGTGTGTTAGTCCCATCACACAGAGATCATATATTTTGTTCCCAGAAGCACCTATAGGACTTGAAGTGTGTTAGTCCCATCACACAGAGATCATATATTTTGTTCCCAGAAGCACCTATAGGACTTGAAGTGTGTTAGTCCCATCACACAGAGATCATATATTTTGTTCCCAGAAGCACCTATAGGACTTGAAGTGTGTTAGTCCCATCACACAGACCTATATTTTGTTCCCAGAAGCACCTATAGGACTTGAAGTGTGTTAGTCCCATCACACAGAGATCATATATTTTGTTCCCAGAAGCACCCATAGGACTTGAAGTGTGTTAGTCCCATCACACAGAGATCATATATTTTGTTCCCAGAAGCACCTATAGGACTTGAAGTGTGTTAGTCCCATCACACAGAGATCATATATTTTGTTCCCAGAAGCACCTATAGGACTTGAAGTGTGTTAGTCCCATCACACAGAGATCATATATTTTGTTCCCAGAAGCACCTATAGGACTTGAAGTGTGTTAGTCCCATCACACAGACCTATATTTTGTTCCCAGAAGCACCTATAGGACTTGAAGTGTGTTAGTCCCATCACACAGAGATCATATATTTTGTTCCCAGAAGCACCTATAGGACTTGAAGTGTGTTAGTCCCATCACACAGAGATCCTATATTTTGTTCCCAGAAGCACCTATAGGACTTGAAGTGTGTTAGTCCCATCACACAGAGATCATATATTTTGTTCCCAGAAGCACCTATAGGACTTGAAGTGTGTTAGTCCCATCACACAGAGATCATATATTTTGTTCCCAGAAGCACCTATAGGACTTGAAGTGTGTTAGTCCCATCACACAGAGATCATATATTTTGTTCCCAGAAGCACCTATAGGACTTGAAGTGTGTTAGTCCCATCACACAGAGATCATATATTTTGTTCCCAGAAGCACCTATAGGACTTGAAGTGTGTTAGTCCCATCACACAGAGATCATATATTTTGTTCCCAGAAGCACCTATAGGACTTGAAGTGTGTTAGTCCCATCACACAGAGATCCTATATTTTGTTCCCAGAAGCACCTATAGGACTTGAAGTGTGTTAGTCCCATCACACAGACCTATATTTTCTTCCCAGAAGCACCTATAGGACTTCTAGTGTGTTAGTGGCATCACACAGAGCTCCTCTATTTTCTTCTCAGCAGCACCCACAGGACTTCTAGTGTGTTAGTGGCATCACACAGAGCTCCTCTATTTTCTTTGCAGAAGCACCCACAGGACTTCTAGTGTGTTAGTGGCATCACACAGAGCTCCTCTATTTTCTTTGCAGAAGCACCCATAGGACTTCTAGTGTGTTAGTGGCATCACACAGAGCTCCTATATATTCTTCTCAGCAGCACCCACAGGACTTCTAGTGTGTTAGTGGCATCACACAGAGCTCCTATATTTTCTTTGCAGAAGCACCCATAGGACTTCTAGTGTGTTAGTGGCATCACACAGAGCTCCTCTATTTTCTTTGCAGAAGCACCCATAGGACTTCTAGTGTGTTAGTGGCGTCACACAGAGCTCCTATATATTCTTCTCAGCAGCACCCACAGGACTACCGACTACAATGGCTGGAAGACCGCCAAGGGGAGGCAGAGCGTGCAGAGCCAAGAACACAGGGCAGGCAGGCTCTGTTTCTAGTGGACGTGGCCGTGGACGTGGTCGTGCATCGTCATCAGCACGTGGCCATGGGACACGCGCGTCTTTGTTTTCGGCAGCTGGACATGTGGAGCCGCATCATGCTGAAGGCTTGGTAGAATGGATGACCAAGCCCTCCTCATCCTCCTCATCCTCTCTCACCCAGGCTCAGGGTACTGGCAGAGCATCATCAGCCACCCCTTCCCTAGACCCACCATGTCCTCCTGAGGAGTCCCCCGAACTCTTTGAGCACAGTGTTGGGTACATGCTCCAGGAGGATGCCCAACGATTCGAAGGCTCGGATGATGATACCCAGCTTGAGGAATCTGGCAGTACTGTTCCACCAGCTGCAGCTTACTGCCAGGTTTGCTCTAGTGGTGAAGAGGGAGGGGATGATGAGGTCACTGACTCCACGTGGGTGCCTGAAGGGAGAGAGGATGAGGAGGAGGACGAGGAGGAGGAGGATGCGGCGTCACATGTCCAACGAGGCAGGATGCCCCCTGGAGGCCAGGTAGAGGCCAGCACAGCAACTGTACAACACCGCAGAGCTCCGCCTGTGCAGGGCGCTGCCTCTGCACGTTATCAGAAAAGTTCTTTGGTGTGGGCCTTTTTTGAGACGAGTGCATCAGATCGCACCACTGCTATTTGCAATATTTGTCTCAAGCGTATCTCGCGTGGCCAAAACATCAGCCGCTTGGGCACCACAAGCATGACCAGACATATGGCGACCTGCCATGCAGCTCGTTGGCAGGCACACATAAAAGACCCACACCAAAGAACTAAGCGGACCTCTCCTTGCTCCTCCTCAGCTGGGATCTCCATCCCCACTACACCTTCAGTCCTCTCTGAAAGCTGCTCTGAGAGGACTGAAGGTGTAGAATTAGGTGTGTCACAACCAAGTACTTGCAGTACACCGACGTCCGATTGCAGCAGGCAAATTTCCCTGCCCCAGCTGCTGGACCGTAGAAAGAAGTACACTCCCAGCCATCCACATGCCCAGCGGTTGAATGCTAGCCTGGCTAAATTGCTAGCACTTCAACTGCTGCCTTTTCAGTTGGTAGACTCGGCCCCCTTCCGTGAGTTTGTTCAATGTGCGGTTCCTCAGTGGCAGGTTCCCAAACGCCACTTTTTCTCACGGAAGGCGATTCCGTCTCTCTACCGGCATGTGGAGGGCAATGTCCATGCCTCGCTGGACAGGGCGGTCAGCGGTAAGGTGCATATTACCGCTGACTCATGGTCCAGCAGGCATGGACAGGGACGGTACCTTTCTTTCACGGCCCATTGGGTCACTCTATTGGCAGCTGGGAGGGATGCAGGACAAGGTGCAGTAGTGTTGGAGGTTGTTCCGCCACCACGCCTCCAAAACGCTACTACTGCTACTGGTTGTGACACACCTCTCTCCTCCACCCCCTCCTCTTCTTCTTCCTCCAGTGCTCTGTCCTTGGAACCAGCGGTGCTCCGTAGGCGTACAAGGGGCTACGCAAGTACGCAGGCAAAAAGATGCCATGCCGTGCTTGCGCTGGTGTGTTTGGGGGACAGGAGCCACACTGGGCCAGAGGTTCTGGCAGCTCTGCAGGGGCAGGCCGAGAGGTGGTTGACGCCACGTCAGCTTAAGCCAGGAATGGTCGTTTCTGACAATGGCACCAACCTCCTCTCCGCCCTGCGACAGGGGCAGCTCACCCATGTGCCCTGCATGGCTCACGTCCTCAACCTGGTGGTGCAGCGGTTCTTGGGCAGGTTCCCAGGCTTACAGGATGTCCTGAGGCAGGCCAGGAAAGTCTGTGTGCATTTCCGCCGATCTTATAATGCCAGTGCTCGGCTGACTGAGCTGCAAAAGGAGCTGAACCTGCCCAAGAACCGCCTAATATGTGATATGCCCACCAGGTGGAACTCAACGTTGGCCATGCTGCAGCGACTGCACACGCAGCAGAGGGCCATCAATGAGTACCTTTGCGACTATGGCACCAGGACAGGGTCAGGGGAGCTTGGTTTTTTTTCCCCACGTCAGTGGAGCATGATCAGGGATGCATGCACTGTCCTCTCACCATTTGAGGAGGCCACGAGGATGGTGAGCAGTGACAGTGCATGCATCAGTGACACTGTCCCTCTTGTCCACCTGTTGGAGCATACGCTGCGTGGGATAATGGACAGGGCACTTGAGGCAGAACAGAGGCAGGAAGAGGAGGACTTCCTTGCCTCTCAAGGCCCCCTTTATCCGGACAGTGTTCCTTCTGTCCCACCCATCACACAGGAAGAGGATGAGGAGGAGGAGGAGGAGGAGGAGGAGGATTGTGTGAGCATGGAGGTGGAGCCTGGCACTCAGCATCAGCAGCAGCAGTCTTTTAGGGATGATGTACAGTCCCAACAAACCAGTGGACTTGTACGTGGCTGGGAGGAGGTGGCTGGCGATCATGTCATCCTCAGTGACCCAGAAGACTCCGGACCGAATGCCTCAGCTAACCTACGCTGCATGGCCTCCCTGATCCTGCAAAGCCTGCGGAAGGATCCTCGTGTTCTTCGGATCAAGGAGAGGGACCATTACTGGCTGGCCACTCTCCTTGATCCGCGGTACAAGGGTAAGGTTGCGGACCTTATCTTGCCGTCGCAGAGGGAGCAGAGGATGAGACATCTCAGGGAGGCCTTACAGAAAGGTCTGTGCAACGCGTTCCCAGAAACTGGGAGGCTACAAACTCCTGGTCCTGGGCGACGAGTTGCTGAGGCTTCGGTCAGTAGCAGAAGGAGCGGTGGGGAAGGTGGACGTCTGACCGATGCGTTCAGACAATTTTTTAGTCCGCAGCCCCAAGGTATGATCGGTTCCAGCAACCATCGCCAGCGTCTGATATACATGGTGCAGGAATACCTTGGGGCAAGGTCAGACTTGGACACCTTTCCCACCGAAAATCCTCTGGCTTACTGGGTCCTGAGGATGGATCACTGGCCAGAGCTTGCACAGTATGCAATTGAGCTACTGGCCTGTCCTGCCTCCAGCGTTCTTTCCGAACGCACATTCAGTGCTGCTGGAGGATTTGTCACCGATCATAGGGTGCGCCTGTCCACCGCCTCGGTTGATCGACTGACCTTCATCAAAATGAATCAGTCTTGGATCACCACCAGCTACCAGGCACCTGAGGCGGATATAACCGAATAATTTTTAATATCACATCCCTTCAAGACTGCCTATGCTGATGCTGAGTGACTGTCCTCTTATGTTCACTGACTATCCTCTTCCTCCTCCTCAATGATCCATGCCACCACACCAGTGCCTAAAAATAGTGGTAGAAGTAGGGAACAATCCCCGATATTAGGGTAGTTAGAAGTAAGATTGGGGACTTAATAAGAATTAGGTAGTCACTAGGGTAGCAGCGTGTCCTGATGTCTGGTGGGTAAACCATATTCATGACCATTAACGTTGTATTATAACATAGTAAAAATAGTCATATCATGCTAAACAAGCAAAGACGGTAACAGAGTAACATAGCAACGTAATGGTGACACAAAAGTGACATCAGGATATTTACCGGACACGTGTCTATGTGTCTCCACAGTACTGAATAAATACTGTATGCTACCCAATAAGGATACACAGAGTTTGACATATAATTCCATCCCCAGTAGGATAGATAAAAATGGAAAATAGAGAGTTTGGGACTTTATATGAGGACATCAAAATGTACCTCCATCCCCGAGAACTTGGAATAATGGGAAGCAGGGTTTTGGGACTTTATATGAATCATGTAGCCCAAGGGGAGACAAGACCTAGTGATGTCTGGTAGGTAGTACATCTTTGTGACCATTACTGTTGCCTGATAAAAGAATTTCCATACGGTAAGCTAAGATAAATGGTACAGGGACATTTTTAATTCCACAACGTATTACATTTGTTACATAGTCACACATTAGTATAACAGCACAGTAGTATCACAATGGTAGCATCAGAAAGTCACCAGACTCATTAGTAATACATGTCTCCATAGATAGTAAGGTATAATATATTCAAAATGGTAGAATCCAGAAGGAGCATAGACTCAGTGGTAACTGGTAGTATGGGAAGCATCAAACAGCTCGACGCGTTTCGTGGCTCACATTGCCACTCTTCAGGAGCAGATGCATTGTAAATTTCTAAAAGAGTATTAGGAGTGAGTATTAGATAAAGAAATACTGAAAACAAAGAAAAAGATTAGATAAGATTAGAATCCCCACTCATACCTTCAGACCAATCGTGAGTCCGGTAGGGAGCAGCGGAGGGCAGGAACCGGCCAGGCAAATCGATAGCCGCGGGAGCTGTGGTGGTATTCCCCAGGCACCACCGGCAACAAATACACCCCAGAGACCAAGGTCCCCCTGGACAGTAGAAAGGGGAGGGGGGAAAAACCAAAAATATGAGTGATCCATCTAAAAAAGGGGGGATATATATGGTGTTGAATGTAGATGTGTAGTGAAATAAGATGGTATATGGTGCCGAGTGAATTAATAAATAATTAATTGGGGAGTGTATATCAACCGAGAAAATAATGACCAGGGGGGTAAGATTAAACAAAGTGTCAAGGTGTAGTGAGGAGGAATCAAGTGTGATTGAAAATGAATGGTTGGAATGATGTGTGAGTGAAGTAGTGATGTGAATTGGGGGCTAAGGTGACTTAGGTGGATGAAAAAGAACAAAAAGAAAGAAAACAAAAACAAAACAAAAAAAAAAACAAAAACAAACCAGGGAGTACCCAGGGGGTATATGGGGTATGATGGCTCCAGTGGGGCCAAGAGGGAGACCACCAACGACACGCCGCGATCAGCAAGGGGGCTCGCCTGCAACAGCCGTGCGAGACGGGCACTCGCACAGCCGCGCAGCACAGCCTCGTGGGGAACGCTGATGGAGATAACACTGCGCCTGCGCGCCGGCGCCAAAGACAATGACGCGGCGCGCACAGCGTGGGAAAACGTGGCGTCGATGAGTGAGTGGCGTCCGCCCCAATCCATGATCCGGAACCGCCGGAGAGAGGGGGGGGCCCACAAAACTCATCGCAGCTCCCGGGGCTAAAGAGAAACCCCGCCAGGCCCGCCCCACACGTCCAACCCAGACCCATGAGGCCCGCAAGGGGGGTGGGGGAGAAAAAACGGAGAAAAGAAAAAGAGCAGGGGGAAAGGAGGAGGAGTACATGGCAGGGACCCGAAAATAGGATCGAGGCCCCAAAATAGCACTCCCAACCAAGCCTCTGCTGGAAAATTTAAACATGGCTTGGTAGCCATACATAGTATGTGAAATTATAAAAATAGAAGCATCAGTTGGTAGAAATAATAAAACTAGATACTACCAGGTAAATTGTAGACAATGTAGGGCGCATGATTCCATCCCTAATGGCAATTGAATCAAAAATAGTGGTAGAAGTAGGGAACAATCCCCGATATTAGGGTAGTTAGAAGTAAGATTGGGGACTTAATAAGAATTAGGTAGTCACTAGGGTAGCAGCGTGTCCTGATGTCTGGTGGGTAAACCATATTCATGACCATTAACGTTGTATTATAACATAGTAAAAATAGTCATATCATGCTAAACAAGCAAAGACGGTAACAGAGTAACATAGCAACGTAATGGTGACACAAAAGTGACATCAGGATATTTACCGGACACGTGTCTATGTGTCTCCACAGTACTGAATAAATACTGTATGCTACCCAATAAGGATACACAGAGTTTGACATATAATTCCATCCCCAGTAGGATAGATAAAAATGGAAAATAGAGAGTTTGGGACTTTATATGAGGACATCAAAATGTACCTCCATCCCCGAGAACTTGGAATAATGGGAAGCAGGGTTTTGGGACTTTATATGAATCATGTAGCCCAAGGGGAGACAAGACCTAGTGATGTCTGGTAGGTAGTACATCTTTGTGACCATTACTGTTGCCTGATAAAAGAATTTCCATACGGTAAGCTAAGATAAATGGTACAGGGACATTTTTAATTCCACAACGTATTACATTTGTTACATAGTCGCACATTAGTATAACAGCACAGTAGTATCACAATGGTAGCATCAGAAAGTCACCAGACTCATTAGTAATACATGTCTCCATAGATAGTAAGGTATAATATATTCAAAATGGTAGAATCCAGAAGGAGCATAGACTCAGTGGTAACTGGTAGTATGGGAAGCATCAAACAGCTCGACGCGTTTCGTGGCTCACATTGCCACTCTTCAGGAGCAGATGCATTGTAAATTTCTAAAAGAGTATTAGGAGTGAGTATTAGATAAAGAAATACTGAAAACAAAGAAAAAGATTAGATAAGATTAGAATCCCCACTCATACCTTCAGACCAATCGTGAGTCCGGTAGGGAGCAGCGGAGGGCAGGAACCGGCCAGGCAAATCGATAGCCGCGGGAGCTGTGGTGGTATTCCCCAGGCACCACCGGCAACAAATACACCCCAGAGACCAAGGTCCCCCTGGACAGTAGAAAGGGGAGGGGGGAAAAACCAAAAATATGAGTGATCCATCTAAAAAAGGGGGGATATATATGGTGTTGAATGTAGATGTGTAGTGAAATAAGATGGTATATGGTGCCGAGTGAATTAATAAATAATTAATTGGGGAGTGTATATCAACCGAGAAAATAATGACCAGGGGGGTAAGATTAAACAAAGTGTCAAGGTGTAGTGAGGAGGAATCAAGTGTGATTGAAAATGAATGGTTGGAATGATGTGTGAGTGAAGTAGTGATGTGAATTGGGGGCTAAGGTGACTTAGGTGGATGAAAAAGAACAAAAAGAAAGAAAACAAAAACAAAACAAAAAAAAAAACAAAAACAAACCAGGGAGTACCCAGGGGGTATATGGGGTATGATGGCTCCAGTGGGGCCAAGAGGGAGACCACCAACGACACGCCGCGATCAGCAAGGGGGCTCGCCTGCAACAGCCGTGCGAGACGGGCACTCGCACAGCCGCGCAGCACAGCCTCGTGGGGAACGCTGATGGAGATAACACTGCGCCTGCGCGCCGGCGCCAAAGACAATGACGCGGCGCGCACAGCGTGGGAAAACGTGGCGTCGATGAGTGAGTGGCGTCCGCCCCAATCCATGATCCGGAACCGCCGGAGAGAGGGGGGGGCCCACAAAACTCATCGCAGCTCCCGGGGCTAAAGAGAAACCCCGCCAGGCCCGCCCCACACGTCCAACCCAGACCCATGAGGCCCGCAAGGGGGGTGGGGGAGAAAAAACGGAGAAAAGAAAAAGAGCAGGGGGAAAGGAGGAGGAGTACATGGCAGGGACCCGAAAATAGGATCGAGGCCCCAAAATAGCACTCCCAACCAAGCCTCTGCTGGAAAATTTAAACATGGCTTGGTAGCCATACATAGTATGTGAAATTATAAAAATAGAAGCATCAGTTGGTAGAAATAATAAAACTAGATACTACCAGGTAAATTGTAGACAATGTAGGGCGCATGATTCCATCCCTAATGGCAATTGAATCAAAAATAGTGGTAGAAGTAGGGAACAATCCCCGATATTAGGGTAGTTAGAAGTAAGATTGGGGACTTAATAAGAATTAGGTAGTCACTAGGGTAGCAGCGTGTCCTGATGTCTGGTGGGTAAGCCATATTCATGACCATTAACGTTGTATTATAACATAGTAAAAATAGTCATATCATGCTAAACAAGCAAAGACGGTAACAGAGTAACATAGCAACGTAATGGTGACACAAAAGTGACATCAGGATATTTACCGGACACGTGTCTATGTGTCTCCACAGTACTGAATAAATACTGTATGCTACCCAATAAGGATACACAGAGTTTGACATATAATTCCATCCCCAGTAGGATAGATAAAAATGGAAAATAGAGAGTTTGGGACTTTATATGAGGACATCAAAATGTACCTCCATCCCCGAGAACTTGGAATAATGGGAAGCAGGCCATCATACCCCATATACCCCCTGGGTACTCCCTGGTTTGTTTTTGTTTTTTTTTTGTTTTGTTTTTGTTTTCTTTCTTTTTGTTCTTTTTCATCCACCTAAGTCACCTTAGCCCCCAATTCACATCACTACTTCACTCACACATCATTCCAACCATTCATTTTCAATCACACTTGATTCCTCCTCACTACACCTTGACACTTTGTTTAATCTTACCCCCCTGGTCATTATTTTCTCGGTTGATATACACTCCCCAATTAATTATTTATTAATTCACTCGGCACCATATACCATCTTATTTCACTACACATCTACATTCAACACCATATATATCCCCCCTTTTTTAGATGGATCACTCATATTTTTGGTTTTTCCCCCCTCCCCTTTCTACTGTCCAGGGGGACCTTGGTCTCTGGGGTGTATTTGTTGCCGGTGGTGCCTGGGGAATACCACCACAGCTCCCGCGGCTATCGATTTGCCTGGCCGGTTCCTGCCCTCCGCTGCTCCCTACCGGACTCACGATTGGTCTGAAGGTATGAGTGGGGATTCTAATCTTATCTAATCTTTTTCTTTGTTTTCAGTATTTCTTTATCTAATACTCACTCCTAATACTCTTTTAGAAATTTACAATGCATCTGCTCCTGAAGAGTGGCAATGTGAGCCACGAAACGCGTCGAGCTGTTTGATGCTTCCCATACTACCAGTTACCACTGAGTCTATGCTCCTTCTGGATTCTACCATTTTGAATATATTATACCTTACTATCTATGGAGACATGTATTACTAATGAGTCTGGTGACTTTCTGATGCTACCATTGTGATACTACTGTGCTGTTATACTAATGTGCGACTATGTAACAAATGTAATACGTTGTGGAATTAAAAATGTCCCTGTACCATTTATCTTAGCTTACCGTATGGAAATTCTTTTATCAGGCAACAGTAATGGTCACAAAGATGTACTACCTACCAGACATCACTAGGTCTTGTCTCCCCTTGGGCTACATGATTCATATAAAGTCCCAAAACCCTGCTTCCCATTATTCCAAGTTCTCGGGGATGGAGGTACATTTTGATGTCCTCATATAAAGTCCCAAACTCTCTATTTTCCATTTTTATCTATCCTACTGGGGATGGAATTATATGTCAAACTCTGTGTATCCTTATTGGGTAGCATACAGTATTTATTCAGTACTGTGGAGACACATAGACACGTGTCCGGTAAATATCCTGATGTCACTTTTGTGTCACCATTACGTTGCTATGTTACTCTGTTACCGTCTTTGCTTGTTTAGCATGATATGACTATTTTTACTATGTTATAATACAACGTTAATGGTCATGAATATGGTTTACCCACCAGACATCAGGACACGCTGCTACCCTAGTGACTACCTAATTCTTATTAAGTCCCCAATCTTACTTCTAACTACCCTAATATCGGGGATTGTTCCCTACTTCTACCACTATTTTTGATTCAATTGCCATTAGGGATGGAATCATGCGCCCTACATTGTCTACAATTTACCTGGTAGTATCTAGTTTTATTATTTCTACCAACTGATGCTTCTATTTTTATAATTTCACATACTATGTATGGCTACCAAGCCATGTTTAAATTTTCCAGCAGAGGCTTGGTTGGGAGTGCTATTTTGGGGCCTCGATCCTATTTTCGGGTCCCTGCCATGTACTCCTCCTCCTTTCCCCCTGCTCTTTTTCTTTTCTCCGTTTTTTCTCCCCCACCCCCCTTGCGGGCCTCATGGGTCTGGGTTGGACGTGTGGGGCGGGCCTGGCGGGGTTTCTCTTTAGCCCCGGGAGCTGCGATGAGTTTTGTGGGCCCCCCCCTCTCTCCGGCGGTTCCGGATCATGGATTGGGGCGGACGCCACTCACTCATCGACGCCACGTTTTCCCACGCTGTGCGCGCCGCGTCATTGTCTTTGGCGCCGGCGCGCAGGCGCAGTGTTATCTCCATCAGCGTTCCCCACGAGGCTGTGCTGCGCGGCGGTGCGAGTGCCCGTCTCGCACGGCTGTTGCAGGCGAGCCCCCTTGCTGATCGCGGCGTGTCGTTGGTGGTCTCCCTCTTGGCCCCACTGGAGCCATCATACCCCATATACCCCCTGGGTACTCCCTGGTTTGTTTTTGTTTTTTTTTTGTTTTGTTTTTGTTTTCTTTCTTTTTGTTCTTTTTCATCCACCTAAGTCACCTTAGCCCCCAATTCACATCACTACTTCACTCACACATCATTCCAACCATTCATTTTCAATCACACTTGATTCCTCCTCACTACACCTTGACACTTTGTTTAATCTTACCCCCCTGGTCATTATTTTCTCGGTTGATATACACTCCCCAATTAATTATTTATTAATTCACTCGGCACCATATACCATCTTATTTCACTACACATCTACATTCAACACCATATATATCCCCCCTTTTTAGATGGATCACTCATATTTTTGGTTTTTCCCCCCTCCCCTTTCTACTGTCCAGGGGGACCTTGGTCTCTGGGGTGTATTTGTTGCCGGTGGTGCCTGGGGAATACCACCACAGCTCCCGCGGCTATCGATTTGCCTGGCCGGTTCCTGCCCTCCGCTGCTCCCTACCGGACTCACGATTGGTCTGAAGGTATGAGTGGGGATTCTAATCTTATCTAATCTTTTTCTTTGTTTTCAGTATTTCTTTATCTAATACTCACTCCTAATACTCTTTTAGAAATTTACAATGCATCTGCTCCTGAAGAGTGGCAATGTGAGCCACGAAACGCGTCGAGCTGTTTGATGCTTCCCATACTACCAGTTACCACTGAGTCTATGCTCCTTCTGGATTCTACCATTTTGAATATATTATACCTTACTATCTATGGAGACATGTATTACTAATGAGTCTGGTGACTTTCTGATGCTACCATTGTGATACTACTGTGCTGTTATACTAATGTGCGACTATGTAACAAATGTAATACGTTGTGGAATTAAAAATGTCCCTGTACCATTTATCTTAGCTTACCGTATGGAAATTCTTTTATCAGGCAACAGTAATGGTCACAAAGATGTACTACCTACCAGACATCACTAGGTCTTGTCTCCCCTTGGGCTACATGATTCATATAAAGTCCCAAAACCCTGCTTCCCATTATTCCAAGTTCTCGGGGATGGAGGTACATTTTGATGTCCTCATATAAAGTCCCAAACTCTCTATTTTCCATTTTTATCTATCCTACTGGGGATGGAATTATATGTCAAACTCTGTGTATCCTTATTGGGTAGCATACAGTATTTATTCAGTACTGTGGAGACACATAGACACGTGTCCGGTAAATATCCTGATGTCACTTTTGTGTCACCATTACGTTGCTATGTTACTCTGTTACCGTCTTTGCTTGTTTAGCATGATATGACTATTTTTACTATGTTATAATACAACGTTAATGGTCATGAATATGGTTTACCCACCAGACATCAGGACACGCTGCTACCCTAGTGACTACCTAATTCTTATTAAGTCCCCAATCTTACTTCTAACTACCCTAATATCGGGGATTGTTCCCTACTTCTACCACTATTTTTGATTCAATTGCCATTAGGGATGGAATCATGCGCCCTACATTGTCTACAATTTACCTGGTAGTATCTAGTTTTATTATTTCTACCAACTGATGCTTCTATTTTTATAATTTCACATACTATGTATGGCTACCAAGCCATGTTTAAATTTTCCAGCAGAGGCTTGGTTGGGAGTGCTATTTTGGGGCCTCGATCCTATTTTCGGGTCCCTGCCATGTACTCCTCCTCCTTTCCCCCTGCTCTTTTTCTTTTCTCCGTTTTTTCTCCCCCACCCCCCTTGCGGGCCTCATGGGTCTGGGTTGGACGTGTGGGGCGGGCCTGGCGGGGTTTCTCTTTAGCCCCGGGAGCTGCGATGAGTTTTGTGGGCCCCCCCCTCTCTCCGGCGGTTCCGGATCATGGATTGGGGCGGACGCCACTCACTCATCGACGCCACGTTTTCCCACGCTGTGCGCGCCGCGTCATTGTCTTTGGCGCCGGCGCGCAGGCGCAGTGTTATCTCCATCAGCGTTCCCCACGAGGCTGTGCTGCGCGGCTGTGCGGCTGTGCGAGTGCCCGTCTCGCACGGCTGTTGCAGGCGAGCCCCCTTGCTGATCGCGGCGTGTCGTTGGTGGTCTCCCTCTTGGCCCCACTGGAGCCATCATACCCCATATACCCCCTGGGTACTCCCTGGTTTGTTTTTGTTTTTTTTTTTGTTTTGTTTTTGTTTTCTTTCTTTTTGTTCTTTTTCATCCACCTAAGTCACCTTAGCCCCCAATTCACATCACTACTTCACTCACACATCATTCCAACCATTCATTTTCAATCACACTTGATTCCTCCTCACTACACCTTGACACTTTGTTTAATCTTACCCCCCTGGTCATTATTTTCTCGGTTGATATACACTCCCCAATTAATTATTTATTAATTCACTCGGCACCATATACCATCTTATTTCACTACACATCTACATTCAACACCATATATATCCCCCCTTTTTTAGATGGATCACTCATATTTTTGGTTTTTCCCCCCTCCCCTTTCTACTGTCCAGGGGGACCTTGGTCTCTGGGGTGTATTTGTTGCCGGTGGTGCCTGGGGAATACCACCACAGCTCCCGCGGCTATCGATTTGCCTGGCCGGTTCCTGCCCTCCGCTGCTCCCTACCGGACTCACGATTGGTCTGAAGGTATGAGTGGGGATTCTAATCTTATCTAATCTTTTTCTTTGTTTTCAGTATTTCTTTATCTAATACTCACTCCTAATACTCTTTTAGAAATTTACAATGCATCTGCTCCTGAAGAGTGGCAATGTGAGCCACGAAACGCGTCGAGCTGTTTGATGCTTCCCATACTACCAGTTACCACTGAGTCTATGCTCCTTCTGGATTCTACCATTTTGAATATATTATACCTTACTATCTATGGAGACATGTATTACTAATGAGTCTGGTGACTTTCTGATGCTACCATTGTGATACTACTGTGCTGTTATACTAATGTGCGACTATGTAACAAATGTAATACGTTGTGGAATTAAAAATGTCCCTGTACCATTTATCTTAGCTTACCGTATGGAAATTCTTTTATCAGGCAACAGTAATGGTCACAAAGATGTACTACCTACCAGACATCACTAGGTCTTGTCTCCCCTTGGGCTACATGATTCATATAAAGTCCCAAAACCCTGCTTCCCATTACACCAGTGCCTAAGGCACAATTTTTCAGCCCCTGTTTAACAGGGGCGTGTACATACAATTTTTATAAAAAAATGCTTGGCAACACGTGTGACTGCTGTGCTCCAAGTACAGTATCTGTGAGGGGTTGCAGTGTTGTGGCACCAGCACCAGTGCCTAAGGCAAATTTTTCAGCCCCTGTTTAACAGGGGCGTGTACTTACAATTTTTTAAAAAAATGCTTCGCAACACGTGTGACTGCTGTGCTCCAAGTACAGTATCTGTGAGGGGTTGCAGTGTTGTGGCACCAGCACCAGTGCCTAAGGCAAATTTTTCAGCCCCTGTTTAACAGGGGCGTGTACTTACAATTTTTAAAAAAAATGCTTCGCAACACGTGTGACTGCTGTGCTCCAAGTACAGTATCTGTGAGGGGTTGCAGTGTTGTGGCACCAGCACCAGTGCCTAAGGCACAATTTTTCAGCCCCTGTTTAACAGGGGCGGGTAATTACAATTTTTTAAAAAAAATGCTTCGCAACACGTGTGACTGCTGTGCTCCAAGTACAGTATCTGTGAGGGGTTGCAGTGTTGTGGCACCAGCACCAGTGCCTAAGGCACAATTTTTCAGCCCCTGTTTAACAGGGGCGTGTACTTACAATTTTTTAAAAAAATGCTTCGCAACACGTGTGACTGCTGTGCTCCAAGTACAGTATCTGTGAGGGGTTGCAGTGTTGTGGCACCAGCACCAGTGCCTAAGGCACAATTTTTCAGCCCCTGTTTAACAGGGGCGTGTACTTACAATTTTTTAAAAAAATGCTTCGCAACACGTGTGACTGCTGTGCTCCAAGTACAGTATCTGTGAGGGGTTGCAGTGTTGTGGCACCAGCACCAGTGCCTAAGGCACAATTTTTCAGCCCCTGTTTAACAGGGGCGGGTAATTACAAATCTTGATCTAATAGTTCACAGCAGGGCCCATTCCTGCGCCCACCAAGAGTAACTATGAGGGCCTACAGTCTTGTGGCAACACCGTCCACCACCACCGCCAAAGGCCCAATTTTTCTGCCCTGTTCATCAGGTGCTTGCAATTACAAATCTTGAACTAATAACTCACAGCAGGGCCCATTCCTGCGCCCACCAAGAGTAACTGTGAGAGCTTACAGTCTTGTGGCAACACCGTCCACCACCACCACCACCCCCAATTTTTCTGCCCTGTTCAACAGGTGCATGCAATTACAAATCTTGATCTAATAACTCACAGCAGGGCCCATTCTTGCGCCCACCAAGAGTAACTGTGAGAGCTTACAGTCTTGTGGCAACACCGTCCACCACCACCGCCAAAGGCCCAATTTTTCTGCCCTGTTCATCAGGTGCTTGCAATTACAAATCTTGATCTAATAACTCACAGCAGGGCCCATTCCTGCGCCCACCAAGAGTAACTGTGAGAGCTTACAGTCTTGTGGCAACACCGTCCACCACCACCACCCCCAATTTTTCTGCCCTGTTCAACAGGTGCATGCAATTACAAATCTTGATCTATTAACTCACAGCAGGGCCCATTCCTGTGCCCACCAGTCTTGTGGCTACACCAACATCTAATAGGGCAAATTTCTGCAGAGTATATACGCCAGGCCCCTACTTTCAAACATCCAACTTACAAACGACTCCTACTTGCAAATGGAAAGAGAAAACAGGAAGTGAGAGGAAATCTACCCCTAGGAAGGGAAATTCTATCCTGTTAGATTTAATTTGGGAAAAAGGTATCTCCTCTCTACTGATACTTTATCACCAATCCTTGTTTCAATTAAAACCCCACTTTTTCCAAAAACATTTGTCATTGGGACGGAAAGTTAGGTGACATGTTCTGAACAGATGTGCAAAGACAGCAAATGTTACAGGGGTGATAACCCCTCCCTATGTTCTCCAAAAAGCTTAAAAATAGATTTTTTTGGGATGGAGCTACACTTCATAATGTACCTGTTCAGATTCTACTTAAGAACAAACCTAAAGCCGCAAGTGGTTTTAAATGGCTTCTTTTTTTCCTTTACAAATGACATTTTGTGCAAGGACAGTTCTAAACACGGGAAACACATGCCACTTCACAGGCATACTTTAGACACCCCCCAGGTACCATATTTAAAGGAAAATTTCACTTTTTTTTTTTCACTTTATGCATCATTAAAATGACTGCTCCCGAAAAAACGTTAGTTTTTTAAAAGTTCTTTTTGCATTGATATATGTCCCCTGGGGCAGGACCCGGGTCCCCAAACCTGTTTTATGACATTAACATGCATATTGGCCGTTGTAATTAGCACTTTTGATTTCGAACGTTCGCGTCCATTATAACGTATAGGGTTCGAAAATTCGCGCGAACTTTCGGTCGGTTCGAAGGTTCTGGTGCGAACCGAACCCGGGGGTGTTCGGCTCATCCCTAGATATAAGTAATCAATCAAAGTGGCACTAATTTATATTGTATAATAAAACATATAAGTTGTAATTAAAACTATTATGGAGTACACTAAATTATAAAGTCACCATGGCAATCATACTATACTATTAACTGCAAATTATAACCATTACAATAATTATGAAATATACTGTATATTACACTTATAATAAACTGACATTTCAAAAGTATTTATTCTTCTTCTTCTTGGAGATGTTCAACCTGACACAGGTTTGCCATCTACTGTATGCCACACATTTTTGAATAATAATGGTGGACTAAGAAAACATATCTAGCATGACGTTTGTTAATAGTATCCATTTCTATTTCCATGATTCAGATTTTGGTGCCAAATCATTTTGGAATCTCAGAATTAATCTACCCATATTGGTACATTTTTTCATGTGTCTACATGGTTAAGCAGGTGCTCACCATGAAATGCAGTAGCTAACCAGCTACTAAGCTGTTTCACAATATGCATACAAATTATTGGGCAGCCTTAAAAACACATACCTATTGACACAAATGGCAATGTGTCTACAAACACCTAAGGCTGTGGTTTAGACATTTCAGAACTGACAATAGTCTTTACAAAAAAAGTGTGGCTCTTTTACATTAATTTGAATTTTAATGCATTAACAAAAAAATTACATGTTGTAATGTGAGCATTGTGATTGGCAGGACTTCTTTAGAACATTTCAAATCATAGCTGAATTTGCTTTCCATCAGGTAGAAGATGGCCAGATTGATCTTGAAGCTTTATTATACTTACTATTTCATATATTTACTGTATATTGCTGCCTATTTGGTTGACTTTTGAGCAATTTTACATACTTTGCTTAATGTAATCAAAGCAGCCTAGTTTTTTTTTCTACAGGTGCACTGTTCTACTTTTAAATATATGTTTTTAAAACCCTCTTTATGATTTTTTTCTTTAGAGAATGAATGCTAAACTTTTCAATATATTAGTGTAAATACATACCTGGTGAAACAATGAGCTCAGTGCCTTCTCTAAAATAATAATTTCCAGCTAAGCCCTGTTGTAAACACTGTGGTGTGGACTTTAAAAAAACATCAGTAATACACAATTGTATTCCATATGCCATTGTACTATATGCCATTATGTCAGATCACATCAGTTATTTTGTGAGAATCATTTGGAATCATTTGGACATTTTTACTCTAAGTTATCATATGTTCCCCTTTTTTTTCTGTCTTAGGGTTACTTCTTTGGAGGTAAGTAGTGTTCCTTTAGTAATACAATTTCAGTTTATGTTTGTTCAGAAACAAACTTAGTTGTATTATAACAATAAAAAGTATTTTGTATGAATGAATGCATCTGAATTCCTGTGGTTGCCATTGTCATATTATAGTATCAACACTTACTTGGTGTAACTGACAGTCCAGTTCCTCCTCCAAAGATGAGTTTATTGCTTGAACCAACATACCACAGTGAAAGCTGCAATACTAAAAAGTTGCATCTCTGACAGAAACAACGATGGCAAAAGATGTATAGTGTATATTGTTTAGAATTGAACACCTGTCATGTAAAATGCATGTATACACCATTTTATGTAGCTGTCATCTAATTGTGTCCCAGTTACAATACAACTGTTTAATTTTGTAAATTAAGTTTGTGTATGCTATATTGTGGATAAAAAAATATTTTACCAGTGGTTCAAAGGGAACTAATGCTTCCTAAAAATAGGATAATGATCGCTTAAAAAGAAACTCATGCATAAATAATTGTATCTACTTGAATTAATCAGACAAACCAAGAACTTGGAAAATGTTTAATAAAGATAACATAGTAATACCTTTATTACTTGCTCCCACTTCCGTTCCGGTTGCCTAGGTGACCGGAAAAAGAAGCTCTCCCTCCCGAAGTCTTCTGGGACATATGATAGGTCCTAGAAGACTTTGGAGCCAGTCACAGATCACAGCGCCGCTCTGCAGGTGCAGGGGGCACCCGGCTGTGAAGCCGCAAAGTGTCACAGCCCAGTGCTCATAGTAGATATGCCAGCAACGCCGAGGGAGGGCATGAGGAGAACACGGCTGCGGTGAGTACACCGCTGGACCGTGGGACAGGTGAGTGGCTGTTTATTAAAAGTCAGCAGCTACACTTTTTGTAGCTGCTGACTTTTAATAAACAAACAAATGACTGGAACTCTGCTTTAAGCAGTTTTACTATAGAATTATGTATAACTAAATAATTATTTTGCAACATGTCTGTTGAAGGTACTCAATAAATTAGCAAGATTGTATAGTAGTATAATCAGCACATCCACAAAATATGCACTTTAAAATTATTGCAATATAAGGAACAACTACTGTATGTGTATATGAAATAACAATTCAGTAACAGGCATAAGTTGTAAATACGTACATCAATGCAAAGCAAGATACTCCATATGCACTAACATAATTCAGAGAATAGTAACACTTAGGCCTCATGTACATGGGAACAACATAAACCGAGTATGTATTTCTGTGTCTGCGAGGCACAGCTTACAGCTGCCCTAGTGATGATTGGCCATATGAAGGTATACACTGTAAACAAGTGCACGGGAATTGATCCCTGAATGCACGCAAGCTGTGGTTATCCTAGGGTTGCACTGATACATGATATTGGTATTGGTGCCAATACTAAGCATTTGCCCAAGCATCAGTACTCATGTAAATGCTCCGATACCCGAAACAGATACTGGAAGTGACATCAGCTTGGGACAGGAACGCCTCCTTCGCCCCTCTGGCCAACTGTCTTTTCTGGCAGGTGCGATCCCCACCTCCTCCTCCCCTCTAGCATATGTTATAGATGGAGGAGGGCCTGTGTCTGTGTGAGGAGAATCCTTGAGGCCCATGTGAGGAGGGGGTGAATGGGTTACGGGGCAGTGTGTGTGGAGGAAGGGGGCGGAGTCAGTGTCTGTAAGGTATGTTGCTGTGAGGAGCTCCGCTCACTCCAAGTTAAGGACACACCAGGGGAAGATCCAAAAAGTTTTGTGGAGCGCAGAGCCGGGCCCAGGATTCTGGTGAAGGAATACCGGACCTGTATGCCACTAACAGTGGAGGAGGTGAGCGCACTAAAACCTTCCGTGTATGTGCGTGTGAGGCTTGGCTACAGCCCGACAGGCTCTGTGTGTATGTGAGCCCCTGTCAGGTCACCTGAGAGCAGGTGACAGGTGCACTCAGTAGGAATCGGAAGTGCACCGCTAGGTAGTGGACCTTAGGACTGACTGCTGCGGATTGTACCCAGGGAGATTCAGGACACAGGTCTACTGGATCACTCACACAGATCCCAGTGGGAGCTAGAGCATAGATTCCCCAGGGCGCGGAGTCTAAGAGCCAGCAGGTGTTTGCCAGAGCCTCTAGTGGTGAGGATGGACTTCGCTGCAGTCTGGCTCCAGGTCGCGGCCCCAGGGTCTCACAGCTCACACTCACAGTAGACTACAGGAGAAGGAAGCAGCAGGCTGGAACGACAAGGATAGTAAGAGGATAAGACAGAGGTCAGGGTAACTAGCAGACAGGAACAACAGAGTACACGCCAAAGGTTCAGGGTCACAGGCAGACAGGGATGGTCGGGGACATGCCAAAGGGTCAAGGTCACAAGCAGACAGGAATTGTTGAGAATACGCCAAGGTCGGTAACAGAGACAAACATAGAGCACACGGCAAGCAGGAACCAGGAAGCCGAACACACCATGGATACACAATGGTTGATCAGCACCACTGGCTTGCAGTGCACAGGTTAATATAGGTTTCCCTGATAGGGCCTGGGGTGGAGCCATGCTTAGAGGAGAGGTTATAAAGACCACCAGGTGAGAGTGGCTGGCCTCTTAGTCTGAACACATGAGGAGAGGTAAGCAAACAGGGGAAGATTACTGCATAACCGTGACAGCCCCATTCATTGCCAGTATGGGGGTCCTCTGCTCTCTGCTCCTCCATGGAGCTCCTTGTGTGCTGATATACAGTATATATATATATATATATATATATATATATATATATATAGAAATGGACTCCTCCGTACACTGCCAGGACTGTGTGTATGGATCCTTCCCTTCAGCCAACTGTTACTTCTGCCTGTTGCCTCCTTGTTCTCTCCACCAGCTGTCACCTCTGCCCCCATGTCTTGCAATGATAGTAAGACTAACACCACGCTAGACCCTAAGTAATAAGTGTGTGTTATATAGACGAAATGAAAAAATGAACCAAAGCTGCAGCTAAAAAATGTGAGATATACACATTAACAGAACAATAATAAACAAAAAGCTGCGCTATAAAAATTAATATAAACAACTTAAGTGAACACAAAGTGACTGTGAAATCACAAAAGATGACAAAATATCATACAAAAAATGTGGTTGTGCGTAAGCACATATGAGTATTAAACCATATTGATACAGTAAAACACAGTATCCTAGTGCAATAAAAGTCCAAAATTTATAGAAAATTTGCAATAGTTAGTGTCCAAAGTAATGAAAGCTATGTATCAATGTGATGTCCAGCTAGTGCAACCAAAACTTAAGATAGATTCCACCAATAAATGTGATCCACCACCACTCTAACATTAAGCTTACCGGAGGCAAGCTTAAACCAAGCCTGTGTGAAGATGGTACTGGATGTACCCTGGACCGATGCCGATGCTGTTGGGTCTTGGGTCCATATTCCTGGAGGAGTTCCATACACAGACCAGTTTCGATTAGAATCACTGCCCTGATTTTCATCTTGAGGCCATTCATACCTGGTGAAATCCGGATCATGTGGTGAGGTCCTGCGGTCCAGGGTACATCCAGTACCATCTTCACACAGGCTTGGTTTAAGCTTGCCTCCGGTAAGCTTAATGTTAGAGTGGTGGTGGATCACATTTATTGGTGGAATCTATCTTGAGTTTTGGTTGCACTAGCTGGACATCACATTGATACATAGCTTTCATTACTTTGGACACTTACTATTGCAAATTTTCTATAAATTTTGGACTTTTATTGCACTAGGATACTGTGTTTTACTGTATCAATATGGTTTAATACTCATATGTGCTTACGCACAACCACATTTTTTGTATGATATTTTGTCATCTTTTGTGATTTCACAGTCACTTTGTGTTCACTTAAGTTGTTTATATTAATTTTTATAGCGCGGCTTTTTGTTTATTAATGTCTTGCAATGACCCTCCCATCCCCATCCTCTTCCCTCCCAGCAATCACAGCCTTTTCCATCCCAACTCTCCCACCCCACAATTCTTATTCCACCCCATGCTCAACTACCCTACTCTCACTTACCCCTCTACTCCTCCCCACCCACCCTGCCCTCACCCCAACCTCACCCAAGTCCCTAACAACCCCCACCTATCAACCACCCCTTTACCTATTCTACCTAGGCAATAGGTATCGGTAATCTGTATCGTTGAGTACTTAAAAAATGTAGCAGTACTCGTACTCGCCACAGTGTTAAAATGTTTTTTGGTGCATCCCTAGTTTATCCCAATGTTTCTTTACAATGAGTGGTGGGCTTATGATGTAATATAAAAACAAATGCTGCGCTGTGTGTAATAACAAATGATATGTGCAAAATAAATGCATATAGATACAAAGTGCAAATTATCACATAGTTGCATGCTAACAATCTATAGAGTGTCAAATACAAATAAATGAATATGTGCAAAGAAAAATTATGATTTTGATATAGCTTAGTAGCGGAACTACGAGGGTCACAAAGGTCACACTTGTGACCGAATCCCGCTGTTCCGCCACTGTTGGGGGGCCGCAAGCAGTATTGCCAGTAAAAAAGGGCACTTTTCTGCTGTCCGTAAACAGCAGATAAGTGCTTGTTAAAACTACACTTGTCCACAAGCTTTCTCTCCCACCTGCGCCCCCTCCTTGCGCTCCTGACCAGTGGATCAGTGAGTTCCAGAGCCGGACGACTAGTAATCGACTGAGCTCAGCTCAGGTTTGGTCTCGGCAGGGCTCAGCTTGAGCGGGGGAAGGGGTATTTGAGGCAGGCCGCTTGTCAGGTGCACAGTGACGCCATGGTGCTTGGTGCCTTTCCAGCAAAGCGACTGCAAGGAGGGGATGCAGGGGAGAGGAGGAACAAAGCCTGAAAGTAATTATCAGTGTGTGACAGCTCCAGACCACAAAGAGTCTGTGTTGCAGTCAGTCACTCTATGGGGGGTCACTGATGTAAGGGGTGAGTAGAGACCCTAAGGTAAGGACACTGATATAAAGGTTCCCCTTATATCAGTGTCCTCACTCCCCTCTTACATCATTGAACCCCTTTACCTTAGTGTATTCACTCTGATGTAAAGGGGAACGCTGCAGACCCTGATGTAAAGGGGAACTCTGGTGTAAGAGGTTATCTGGGCACCAGAGACCCCCTTACATCAGAGTTCTCAGTATTCTCCCTTACATCAAAGTCAGCAGAGTTCACCCTTACAATGCAAGAGGAAATTTTGAAGATTGTGAGGTAAGGAGGGGCTCTGGTGACCAGAGTTCCCCTTTACACCAGGGTCTGCAGAGTTCCTCTTTACATCACGGTCCACAGAGTTTCCCTTTACATCAGGGTCTGCACAGTTCCCCTTTCCATTGGGATCTGCAGAGTTCCCCTTTACCTCAGAGTCCGCAGAGTTCCCCTTTACACTTTACATCAGGGTCTGCAGAGTTCATCTTTACATCAGGGTTCACAGAGTTCCCCCTTACACTGTAAGGCAAACCCTACAGACTCTGATGTACTGTAAAGGGGAACTCTGATGTAAAGGTCGCTCTGGGAACTGATGTAAGGGGGGATTCTAAACACGTGAAAAGGTCCTGCTGCAGGGCCATAATAAAGGGACCTGTGACGGGATTAAAGGCCCTCGCTCAGAGGGAAGGGCCTCAGGTCAAGGGGCCCTTCATGGTTTTTTGCATCGGGCCCTGAAGGTTCTAGTTATGCCTCTCGTGTAGCTCTAGGGACTGGTCAATGCTGTAATTGTATAACTCATTTTGAAATACAGTATATAAATATACATGACTGCAGAGTGCATAGATGCAAATCCTTAATAAAGAGGACCTTCACCCCCAGATCATCTATGGCTTCCTGCACCATCTCCCCCCTCTGTAAAATAATTCACTGCTTTATACTTTTTTCACTATTTTTGCCTGGCTCTACTCCACCCACCCCCCGGTGGGTTACCACTTTCATTACCAACAGTTCTCAGAGATTTGGACACCTGAATATTAATTTTTCTGTGTCACCCCTCCAAACACATGGCCAGGAATTTGTTGTGCCAAATCCAAAAGCGTGATAATTTCCACCCAAACAACCATCACATGGTACAATGTCATGTAACAAATGGATATACAGGGGGTCCCGACTTACGAACGCCTGACTTACGAACCACTCCTACTTACGAACAGGGCGCTACGGGGACCCTCTGCCGTTCTGCGCGGACCATCTGCCGTTCTGCGCATGAGCGGCCAGACGGAGCCTCGGAAAATGCCGGAAAATTTAGAAAATGTCCGTAATTTGCCGCGCATGTGCAGAGCGCTATTCGAAGGAACATCGAAAATGTCCGTAATTGTCGTTCTGCGCATGCGCACCCGACTTACGAACATTTTCGAATTACAAACAGGAGAAAAGTCCCTAACGGGTTCGTAACCCGGGACCCCCTGTACTGTATCTTGTTTAATGGAATAAACAAGATCAGTCATATGAAAATGCCCCAAGTAGTTCCCACTAGCAGGATCACCAGTATAAAGGGACCCAAAACCATTGTGTGGAATTGCACTTTAAATGCCTCTCTTATGAAATTAGACAACCTCATATGAAAAGCCCAGACTCCACCCAAAGCTTCTGTCCTATGCATGTTGAGAAGCCCAATGGATAAAGGAGTCACCAATGATACATGCCAAGATGGGAACATCAACTGAGGATTAAAAAGTGCTTGTGACTGGCAAATGCTATTCTTTATTTCTGATATAAATTTTGATTATACAGTACAATGATGATACAGCTTTGTTACCTGTTGTGTCTTTGTCTGGGTAGTCCAAGGTTATTGAGTGTTAGGGAATTCCATCCATGCTGCTAAGTAGTCATGTACAGTATATTAATGCATCTGGAAATTACTTCTGCAATCACAGCATTGACAGTTCTTGGAACTAAGCTATAAGTGCAAAACTGCCTTGAACACTTCAACTTTGGGAGCACTTGCAGGATTCTTTATTTTATTTTGCTTTACAACTGGTACTGTGGGGGTATTATGTGGCAGACTCTGAACAGAGGTGTGACTGCCATACTCAAAGCCAGTATCTTTTATATCCATATTGGCCTTATTTAGGTGGTGTTTACAGTACAATTTCCTTTGTGCAATAGTATTCTTAGGCAGACACCCCTTTAATGTGTGCCTGGCATACTCCTCTACTACCGCTTATACAGGAATATCTAGTTTATAGGTATAATTATTACAAGACAGACACCCATTTTAGTGTGTTATTGTCATACTCCACTGAAATCCTTGCCTCAATATTTGAGCGACTGAATATATTTCAATCTTTGCACATCAGCTTGCAGATGAAACATATACATGGTATAATGTTTTAATATGTTCTTGCATTTATTTTTCAAATTCTGCATTATGAAAGAACTGTATGTCCTGCAGCTACTGTATCTTCCAGACTGTCTTGCCTTCTGCTTCCGACACATATGCCTTGCACTTCCTTTACCTTCTTGCATACATGACCATCTTGTTGATTTTTGCATAATGGCTAGCATAGGCACATTTTTTGGTACATTCATCAGTGGATTTTGTGGCATTGCTATTACACACGATTTTATATCCCATCTGTATGCATGAGTTTTGAAGCATAATAACAATTTTATTACAATAATGATTGATTGCTCATGAATTTTGATTTATTAACTTAACCCCTTCGCTACAGCAATATGCATATATGCAGCAGTAGGACATGTGGACCTTAATGCCTGTCTGCCGCATATACCTGAATGTGTTGCTGTCTTGTTCTGGGGTGTGCTTCATCGGTGCCCCCAGAACTGTGATGGAGTCTGTCAAATCTCTGGCATCATGGTCCATTTAAAGCACTGGCTCCTGCTAGTGTTAACTAGTTAAGTATAATGGCCTCCTACTAGCACAGCGTTGATTTGTGGAGTTTTTTTTTGCCTCTGACAGTATTGGTAGGTCCTTACAAACCTATCTCTGAATAGGGTCATCTAAAAAAAGGCGTTTAGGCACCACATGCCCATCTTACCCCCTCTAGGATCCCTTAAACTGGAGCTCAGCTAAAAGAAGCTTGAGATCTGAAAAAAAAACAATTGCAAAAATATGACACTTAAAGTGATGGTTATTTTTATTAATAACAAATATGTCATACTTACCTGCTCTGGTGCAATGTTTTTTTAGATAGCAGCCCCAATCCTTCTCTTCGTGGGTTCCCCTCTGGTACTCTAGGCTCCTCCTCTTCTCCGATTGCCATCAAAGGAAGCGCTTCTTATAGTGGCACAGGTACAGGCTCGATCCCAAGCTGGGCTGTGTGTGTATCAGTATATACACACAGTGCGGCTTGGCCCTGACCCCCACTCCCTCATCGATGGATTTGATTGACAGTAGCAGGAGCCAATGGCTCCCACTGCTCTCACTGAGTCTAGTGAGGAGGAAGAGAGAGAGAGAGCAGTGCCGCTGCTCTCGAGCACAGTGCTGGATCAAGATCAGGCTCAGGTAAGTATTTGTTGAGGCTGGGGGGGGGGGGGGGGGGGGGGCTGACAATAGAATATTTTTTTACCTTAAAATATCATTAAACCCACATCATTAAATCATTAAATCATTAAACTATCAGTAACTGCTGCATTACATGCTGTTGCTACTTACTCAGTCACTATAGGATTCATTTTCTGTATTTTGCAAAAAAAATGGATTATCCTACTGTTCTCTGTCTCTCCCTCCTATCTCCCTCCTATGTCCACTGCAGTTGGGAATTGTGCAGAGCAGCATTGGCAGTTAGTGCACATGCTAATTTTTCTGTGTATTTCTACCCTGAACTTTTCCTCCCTATCACATATGAGCAGCCCACGTGGGCGTATACACAGTCATAAATGTCAGCCCACTCCTTCCCTCCTTCTCAATGCCCACTAACCAGCTAAACACAATGGGTGCAGGATATTACATCTTGATTGATGGAGGTCTCACCTCCCTGTTATTTTAAGACACAGGCTGGAGAGGCGTAACAAAGCCTGTGACTGGCAAAAATCCACCCACAACATATTATTGCCAAAATATAATTAAGATTTGTTTTCAAATATATATTTGTATGACAATTTAAAATGGTTTATTGGTATTAATTATATATTTTTACTCTGTATTCCAATGGCTGTTTTTTTCATTTTAAACATGTAACCAGTAGCAGAGGACTAGAAGCTCCTCTGGCCACTGTTTCCCTACAGACAGGCTGGGAAAGACCTGGGTCATGTGACAGCTGTATATTGATTAGAAAAAAAGCTACTTTGTTTTTTTAATTAAAATAATCACAGTGGCATCATCCACATACAGAAAGAGAGGAGACAATGTAAATTGAACAGTGTGTGTTTAGTATCACTTTAATACAGAGAATGCTTTAGGGTAAAAAATCTCCAACAACTTTAAAAAGGATAAAATCTCCAACCACTGAAAAAAGGATAAAATCCTCTGACAAAGTTTAAATTGATTGTGGAATTCCCCTACCTCTGAACCAGGTATAACCAGGAATTACTTAATTTAAAATCACAAATAACATTTTTCAGCAGGTAAGAAACCTATGATTAAGATCACCACCTACATCATGCATTAGTGCTCCCCTTCTCTTACGCAGTTAAGAACATCACTGGCCAGAAGAGGTGCTGAACCAACACAATTTAATAGGTAAAATTACAAATAAATCCACCATCTCTTGATTATCAGGAGGGGTATAAATGTTTAAAACACTTTGGGATTGAGCAGAGACCTGCAGCACATGGGTGGGGGCCTCCTGTGCATGCACACACAATGGCAATGTTGCTGGTGTCAGGATATCAGGGGGAGGGGAGTTTTAAATGTATTAGCAAATCTAAAGATACTAACAAATGGAAGCCAAACACCAGCTCACACTTTATAATCTGATACAGCAAAAGTATTTTTTTGTCCTTTTGAGATAAAGGCTTTCCATAAATAAATAAAAGCTGATCATTGTAAGCATCCCCACCAGTGTCAAATGGTTTGTCTTATCCCTGTAACTTGATACATCTGCAAGAGAGTTTGTTCTTTAAAAAAAAACAAAAAAAACAAACGGTCTTACTGGCCAGATCACCAGATGAAAATAAAAGAAAGCCTAAAAAAAGAAAAGTAATGAAACCATCACATCTAATGCCCCATACACGCGATAGGATTTTCCTACGGAAAATGTGTGATAGGACCTTGTTGTCGGAAATTCCGACAGTGTGTAGGCTCCATCACACATTTTCCATAGAAGCTGGTTCTCAAATTTTCCGACAACAAAATCCGTTGTCGCAAATTCCGATTGTGTGTACACAATTCCGACGCACAAAGAGCCACGCATGCTCGTAATCAAGCAAAAGAGCCGCACTGGCTATTGAACTTAATTTTTCCCATCTCGTTGTATGTGTTGTATGTCACCACGTTCTTGGCGTTCGGAATTTCCGACCAACTTTGTGTGACCGTGTGTATGCAAGACAAGTTTGAGCCGGCATCTGTTGGAAAAAAAACATGGATTTTGTTGTCGGAAAATCCTATTGCGTGTACAGGGCATTAGAATTGGTAAGCTGTAACATAATTAATGCTCGCTTTTGGGTTTAATACTGCTTTAAAGTTTATTAGCCAAATTACCACCCCTGCACCCCTAATTCAGGTCCAGCCACCAAATATAAACACTTTTAGAACCTACATAGATCATTATCTAAATTTTTAATTGAATTGCTTCTTTGTGTTTTTCATATTTCCTCACAAATATTCATAATTCAATTTGGGGTAGTGTTAGAGAAAGCGGTGTATTATTTGTATTTGATAGTTTGATTGTATGTTATTTTAATATGTGTTATTTAAGCTATTATTTTATTTTGTGCTAATGGCTGTTATTGGTAATTGTGTTGTGTTTTTGTATCTTGTTCAGTTTATTGTTGTG
The DNA here is from genome assembly GCA_028564925.1 of Lithobates sylvaticus. Classification (NCBI taxonomy): domain Eukaryota; kingdom Metazoa; phylum Chordata; class Amphibia; order Anura; family Ranidae; genus Lithobates; species Lithobates sylvaticus. Next base: position 266,625,292 of record CM053026.1, read on the forward strand.
ATCTTGTGTTGTCTATGTTAAGTGTGTCTGTATCGCAACAATTTCCCAATTTTCCTTTGGGATTAATAAAGTACAGGGGGTCCCTGACTTACGAACGCCCGACCTACGAACAACCCCTACTTACGAACGGGGCGCTGCGCGGACCCTCCGCCATTTTTCGCTGGTTTTCGCCGTCTTTCAGCCGTTCTGCGCATGCGCGGAAATACGGAGCCTCGGAAAATGCCGGAAATGTCCGTAATTTGCCACGCATGCGCAGAGCGGCATTAGACGGAACCTCGGAAATGTCCGGAAATCTCCGTATTTGTCGGTCTGCGCATGCGCGGCCGACTTACGAACATTTCCGACTTCTGTACAGGTGGGCAGTCCCTAGCGAGTTCGTAACTCGGGGACCCCCTGTATTCTGTATATTCTGTTAATACCTTACCTGTCCCGTATGCAGTATATGAACATAAATCACCTTAACTACTTGAAAACAGCAAATACTCTTATGCCCCATACACACGGTCGGAAATTCCGACCACAAAATCTGTCAGATTTTTTTCGACGGATTTTGTCCTACACTGGTGTTGCATACACACGGTCGGACAAAGTTGTCGGAAAATCCGATCATTCTGAACGTGGTGACGTTCGTTGCATATGACGGAACTACGTAGAGGCTAGTAGCCAATAGCTTTGGTCTTGTAATTTGATCTGAGCATGCGTGGCACTTTGTCCGTCAGAATTCCCTACACACGATCGGAAAAAGTCAGATCGGATTTTGTTGTCGGAAAATTTGAGAGTAGGATCTCAAATTTTTTCCGTCGGAAATTCCGACGGAAAAAGTCCGATGGAGCCCACACACGGTCGGATTTTCCGACAACATGGTCCGATCGGACATTTTCCGTCTGAATTTTCAAATTTTCCGTGTGTACGGGGCATTAGACAAAATATGTCTGTTTTATCATTTGAGTAGATCATTGCTTGGCTCACAGCAACAAACACAAATGTGCACTTAGCAGAAAAAGGTCATTCTCTCTGTGCTCCCCTGCACTTTGTAATCTTCACATTACTTATTCTATGTCAGTATCATCTTTAAAGAGCAAATTATTTTGCACCGGCATCAAGCAAACATTCACCCACAAGTGTTGAACACAACATTTTTCCTTAAATCTGTTAATCTCCTGGAGCATTTATTAAAAATGTCACTTTTTGTAAAAAAATTGTTACTTGCTTCTAATATTTAATTGCATGTTTGAGGGAAGGTAATGATCAGAATATACAAGATGTCATCACCAGGAAGATATGAGTGTTTTACATTCTAAAACTTGTTTCAGCATACTTTACTAGATCAGCAGGGTCGGATTTACTAAAATATAATCTCATTGTTTTTGGTGTGCTCAGAGGTAGGTGTGTGGCTGGGGATGGCCATGGAGCTGATGTGCTTCTGCCTTTCTCAATAAGCCTGCTATTGACAGTGCTGACTGAAATACACACTCCTTCTATGTCCGATACCTCAGTCAGTGGCAGAAGCACTAACTAATCTGTGGCTGGGACTAGAGAAGTAGAACTGACACAGTGGCTACAAACCCATAAATAGAGCATGAGTGGATCCGGAACAATTTAGACACTTGGGAACAGTTAACCTTCCTAGCGGTATTCCTGAGTGTGGCTCGGGGTGATTTTGACTACCAGAAGCGGTAACCCCGAGCCACACTCGGGATTGCATCGCAGGATCCAGACAAAGTTACTTACATTGTCCCCAGGATCCTGCAATGTCTCCCCGCTGTGTCTGTGAGTTGTGTCCTCTGCCGATGTACTGTGTGCCGGTGGCAAATTCAAAAAGTACAAAAAACATAACACATATAGTACACTGTAATCTTACAGATTACATTACTGTATGAAATCATTTCACATCCCTTTTGTCCCTAGTGCTTTGTCCAGTGCCCTGCATGCTCTTTTATTATATATGCCATTCTTTCTGCCTGGAAACTTGAGAATGTCCATGGCATCCAAAAAGCGTCCTTTTGCATTAAAAGTGTTTTTTGACTACCTAGAAAACAGCGATAGTAAATAAGAATCACTTGCAGAATTGAGCGATAGTGATTCGTAGGGAAATTTGTCATCAGACACTGAAAGCGACGACAGCAACAATTCTGCTACTGAGCAAATTTCAATGTTTTATTGAATACTGACAACATTTTTGGGTTTGTTTAGTGGAAGTTTGTTTAGCTGTTTTTACTTTTTCTTTCTTGTTTTATATATATATATATATATATATATATATATATATATATATATTCATTTACGGTCATATGCGAACAAGAAAATATGAGAAATGTAGATGGCTGAGTCCTCTTACTTCTGTCCTCAGAGTAATATGTTCTGGTATACTTGAAACGTATGTATAACTACGTCAACTTTCATGTGTTTATTGTATACTTTTTCGTATGTGACAATAAAAAAAAAACTTTAAAGAAAAAATCCAAAAGAAGCCATTGCATGTACAAGCCATCCTGTCAAGCCCTCTCTGTGCACCAAAGAGTCACATGTGTATGGTATGTCTTTTTGGGGTGATTCTGATTGGCTGGTTGCAAACACCACCCAAAAATACCTGCTTATACTGTGCCAATATTTATTTCTTATCAGCCTTACAAAGTGACGTTGATTTACTGGCCAGGCAGGTGAAATGCCAGCCATGGGGTAACCCAAACCTTTCTTCTAGCTCCTGAGGCTGCAGGATGTTTTTTAGACCCTGTGATGACATCATAGGGGCCAAGAAGAGAGAATAATTAAATCCAGGGGCAACATAAGAAAAAAAAAGCACTGGGTGATGGTATAGAGCAGTGATGGCGAACCTATGGGACGCGTGCCACAGCTGGCACACAGAGCCATTTCTGTGGGCACACAAGAGGGTCCAGGACAGAGCTAGAGGTCTCCTCCTCTCAGCCCCCCCCCCCTCTTTTTCCGTACCACCCTCTGTTCCCCCTCTCTCAGCCCCTCACCCCTCTCTCAGCCCCTCACCCTCTCTCTCTGTCCCCCCTCCCCTCGCTCTCACACACCCCTCTCGCTCTCACACAACCCCTCTCTCTCACTCACACAACCCCTCTCTCTCACTCACACAACCCCTCTCTCGCGAATTGCTATGTTGGCACTTTGCAACACAAAACCAATGTATTTATTTCAGTTTGGGCACTCGGGCTCAAAAAGGTTCGCCATCACTGGTATAGAGGGGAAAGGGAGCTTTGGATTTATTCAGAACTGCTGCCTAGAAGTGAGCTCCAATGCATGGTTCATTCAGTAAATGATAGGAGATCATCTTTGCGTTGTCATACAGTCACTTTTTAAGGACAGATCATAACTATTATTATAATTGATTATTATTCACTACTATATGTATATAGTATGGTTGACATTGCATTGATGAAGAAAAATCCATTTGTAGTCCTTCATTGGCTTGGGGGACTCTAAAGTAAAAAATAAAAATCATTGCATATGTATAATGTTATATAAAATATATACAGTACAGTATTCACAAATAACACTTAACTTTGTATAGCACTAACAGTAGAATACAGTGGTGCTTCAAAATAAGAGGTGCCGTGAAGCCAAGAAACCAACTATTGGCAGGTGAAGAGTCATTACGGAGTCAAGAAACTAGAGCCAAATTTACCAAAAACAAACATGAGGATCTCCCACAAGACTCGCTCCATGTATGAGATGAAAAAGTCACTATTACAGTAAATCCTGTGATTTGAAGCATAATCTGTTCTGGAAAAACCTGCTTGTAATCCAGTGCACTCGTATACCAAATCATATTTCCCCATAAGAAATAATGGAAACTCAGATGATTCGTTCCACAACCATTTATTCATAAGTCCTTTAGTTTATAGTCCATATAAAAAAATTATAGCAATGTGATAGGTTGTGTAACCATAAAATGCCCATCCACAAATGGCAGCCTCCAGAAGGAAATTAGAAGAAAAATCCAGCAATAGCTACAGAGTAGCAAACATTTAATGAAGGTACAACATTTAGTAACTCACATGGTTGATGATTAAAAGAGGCACATCTAAGTATACAGGCATCCGGGGTAAAGCTGTCCACATAGACCATCCTCCGCTCCACCGACTCTCACCACTGTCAGTCTGCAATCGTGACTGGGAAGACTACCGTGCAGTAGAGCGAGGCTTGAAGAGCTTGTGGAGCGCAGCATGGAAAGGGATGATGTTGATGGCGGACGACAGTCTATGTGGACAGCTTTACCCTGGTTGCCTGCATACTTAGATGTGCCTGTTGTAATCATCAACCATGTGAGTTGCTAAATGTTGTACCTTCATTAAATGTAACCATATTGCTACTCTTGAAGGCGCCTCTCTTCTCTTTTATACTCAGTTGTGACGTTACGGTACTTGTATATCAAGACATTGCTTGTCTTGCAAAACACTCTCAAACCAAGGTTTTACTGTACAGTATTTCATTTTAAAGGATTTTTTTTCCCCTGGGGGTGATTATGAAATTACTCATTTAGGGAAAGCTTATTTCACTGGCTGACAATAGACCCAGGTCTATACTAGTTTTTTTGAATGTATACCTCTACATTTTGTATTGTAATAGAGCACAGTAGAACATGTCATTGAATAATCAAAAGACGATGCATATTAACTTAACAAGGTTGATTTACTAAATGCAAACGGGCTGTTCACTTTGCAAGGGAATTTTCTCTTAGCTTAGTGAATGAAGTGAAGCTCTGCTGACTTCCATCATCCAATTATGTACAAGCAAAACTAGTTGTTTTAAACAGAACTTCAAAAAAACAGTTTTTATTTATTTTATTTTCCTTGCACATGATCAGGTATCCTTAGCAAAATGGATTTTCACCACATTCACCAAGCTTTAAACGGAAGAGGAAATTTTCCTTTATGAAATCAAACCCCATGTTTTAACAGCACAAAAAATGGTTGTGCTGGAATAGTGACTATATAAAGTTTGGTGTGTCTACCATAGATAGAAAAGAAAGCATGCATCAATCATATTTCAAACTAAGCATGGAATTAAAGCTGAATGAAAAGTGTATGGGATCTATACAGTAACTAAGTAGGGTCAAACAAAGAGGTGATATAAATTAAGGAAAGTTTATAATCAGTGTGTTGCTTGTGAAAGAAGCAGCCCTGCAATGTAAAACTGATAGGGGAACTCAACAATTATAAGGGCAGGGCAGAGGGAGGTGGAACTAACTGAATATGGATAATCAAGGAGGGTGATATAACATATGAAGAAATAAGGTAGAAAAAGGGCAAAAAATGTACGTGGTGTACAAAAAGACACATTCCAAGCCAGTTAATTAGAGTGCTCACTGGTGACATGAGGCCTCAATGAATAGGAGAGAGTCTGTGTATTGGATTGGGTCTAGGGTAAATTATTTGACATGCTGCCATTTGAATAGCACCTTAATGCACTAAAGCAGTGGCCTTGTGTTAGTGCAGATCCCAATTTACACTAACGTACTACTGTGCGTTGTGGTGCCCTGCATTGAAAAAAAAGACCACATCTATTTTTTGGTGCACTGGGATGTATTGGCAGCCTACTTAAAATAAATGAGCTGCCTCATTGCATGGTAAAGTACCGCAAAATTGTTGTTCATACAACAAATGCCATTCTTGGAGCAGTTTTGATTCTGTGTGTATGTTGCAAACATTGCAATGCAAAGTGGAGCACCATTAGATATTAAACACAGCTTCAAATGTATTTATTTATTTTGCACACATCATTTATATCTTACCTCACAGCATGAAGAACTTGGCTGTCATTATGAGACTGAAGGCTACAGCTTTAGAAAATAGCACTCTAGCTCCCAGGACAGTCAAGAAAAGCATATTCAGTTTTTCTGAAATATAGAAAACAGTCGATAACATCATTCAATTATGTTGTTTCACCATGCATGGTGAAATCATTAAATTTGTACAATGTTTTATTAAAAACACCCCCCTGTCACCCCCAGATCACCCCCCACGTCACCCCCTCCCACCCCAGTCACAGTGTCACTACCTGCAGTGATCATTTTTTTACTGATCACTGCATTTAGGGTCCGTGTGACTGTAATAACTGGCAGGGCAGTTAGTTTTAGGTCCAAGGTAGCCCCCTACCCCCCCTAATAAAGGTTTAACCCCTTGTTTGCCCCCCAGGTAACCCTTTCACCCCCTGGCGCCAGTGTCACTAAGCGATCGTTTTTCTGAACGCAGTATTAGTGTCACTGATGTCGCTCGGTAACCATTTTTTTTTTTTAGGAACCGCCATGTTTATATAGGTTCATAAATAGTTTACTAGGTCAGGTACACCCATATTACAACCTAAATAAAGGTTTTCACCCCCAGATTGCCCCTAGAGTTAACCCTTCACCAGTGATCACTGTATAACTGTCACTGGTCACGCTGGTTAGCCACTTATTTATTTCGTTATTTAGGTAACCCGTCAGGTTTTTATATAGCGTCAGGTAGCCCCCTATATTACCTAATAAAGGTTTAACCCCTTGATTGCCCCCCAGTTAACCCTTTCACCCCCTTTTGCCAGTGTCACTAAGCGATCGTTTTTCTGATCGCTGCATTAGTGTCGCTAGGTAACCATTTTTTTTTTTTAGGTAACCGCCATGTTTATATAGGTTTATAAATAGGTTTATAGGTCAGGTACCCCCATATTACAACCTAAATAAAGGTTTTAACCCCCTGATTGCCCCTAGAGTTAACCCTTTCACCAGTGATCACTGTATAACTGTCACTGGTGACGCTGGTTAGCCAGTTAGTTATTTCGTTATTTAGGTTCCCCCGTCAGGTTTTTATATAGCGTCAGGTACCCCCATATATTACCTAATAAAGGTTTTAACCCCCTGATTGCCCCTAGTTAACCCTTTCACCCCCTTTTGCCAGTGTCACTAAGCGATCGTTTTTCTGATCGCTGCATTAGTGTCGCTAGGTAACCATTTTTTTTTTTTAGGTAACCGCCATGTTTATATAGGTTCATAAATAGGTTTATAGGTCAGGTACCCCCATATTACAACCTAAATAAAGGTTTTAACCCCCTGATTGCCCCTAGAGTTAACCCTTTCACCAGTGATCACTGTATAACTGTCACTGGTGACGCTGGTTAGCAGTTAGTTATTTCGTTATTTAGGTTCCCCGTCAGGTTTTTATATAGCGTCAGGTATATATTACCTAATAAAGGTTTTAACCCCCTGATTGGTTAACCCTTTCACCCCCTTTTGCCAGTGTCTAAGCGATCGTTTTTCTGATCGCTGCATTAGTGTCGCTAGGTAACATTTTTTTTTTTTAGGTACCGCCATGTTTATATAGGTTCATAAATAGGTTTATAGGTACCCCCATATTACAACCTAAATAAAGGTTTTAACCCCCTGATTGCCCCTAGAGTTAACCCTTTCACCAGTGATCACTGTATAACTGTCACTGGTGACGCTGGTTAGCCAGTTAGTTATTTCATTTAGGTTCCCCGTCAGGTTTTTATATAGCGTCAGGTCCCCCATATATTACCTAATAAAGTTTTAACCCCCTGATTGCCCCTAGTTAACCCTTTCACCCCCTTGTGCCAGTGTCACTAAGCGATCGTTTTTCTGATCGCTGCTTAGTGTCGCTAGGTAACCAGTTTTTTTTTGTATTACTGTTACGGGTGACGCTGGTTAGTTAGCTTTATTTTTTATACTGTCAGGGCACCCGCCATTTATTACCCAATAACGGTTTAACCCCCTGATCGCCCGGCGGGTGATATCAATTAGGTTTTAGGGTCAAATAAGGTCTGCGTCGCCCCAGGTTAGTGCCAGTACCGCAAACACCCACGCGCAAAGCATACACCTCCCTTAGTGGTACAGTATCTGAACAGATCAATATCTGATCTGATCAGATCTATACTAGCGTCCCAGCAGTTTAGGGTTCCAAAAAAAACCGCATTGTTAGCGGGATCAGCCCAGATACCTGCTAGCACCTGCGTTTTCCCCCTCCGCCCAGCCCAGCCCACCCAAGTGCAGTATCGATCGATCACTGTCACTTACAAAACACTAAGCACACATAACTGCAGCGTTCGCAGAGTCAGGCCTGATCCCTGCGATCGCTAACATTTTTTTTGTGGTAGCGTTTTGATTCAGTCGCTTCAGTCAGGAGCTTTTTTACCTGTGAATCTCAAAAAAATAAAAATAAATAAAATAGTTGTCGTTTTATTGTTCTCTCTCTCTCACTCTATTCTCTCTCTATTGTTGCTCTTTTTTTACTCCATTCTATTCTGCAATGTTTTATTATGTTTTATTATGTTTTATCATGCTTGCTTTTCAGGTATGTAATTTTGTTTACTGTGTTTTAGTGTTAAGCATTTTTTTGTTTTCAGGTGCGCCATTCAGTTGCAACGCGGATTTATTTATCTTGACAGCAACAGCGTTTGCTCCCACGATACATAAAGCCGCGACTCCAACGCTGTAGGAGGTGATTTCACCACCACAGTTAAAAAAAAGAGCATATATGCCAAAGCATGGGGGCAGCAGGGGGGGGGGAGGAGCGATTGGCTCCTAATGCCACGTACATACGGTCGAAATTCCGACCGTGTGTACACGGCATAACTTTTGCGGGAGGATGCCCCCATGCATCGGCATATATAAATGGTGCATGTATGCCCATCATTAGAAGTGGGTGGATGAAGGGAGGTATTCTAATGGTGGGCACACCCACCAATCAATCTCTTTTTTTCGTTCAGCCAAGAGGCTGCATGAAAAAAAAAGATTACAATATATGTCCAGTATGTTGCTGGACTTTGAATGGTTATACCAGAATGATGCCTGCAGGTTTAGGTATCATCTTGGTATCATTCTTTTCAGCCAGTGATCGGCTTTCATGTAAAAGCAATTCTAGCGGGTAATTAGCCTCTAGACTGCTTTTACAAGCAGTGGGAGGGAATGTCCCCCCTCCCGGATATAAACCGCGCCATTGGGAAATTGGGAAAGCATTTTATCACACCAATCTTGGTGTGGTCAGATGCTTTGAGGGCAGAGGAAAGATCTAGGGTCTAATAGACCCCAATTTTTTCAAAAAAAGAGTACCTGTCACTGCCTATTGCTATCATAGGGGATATTTACATTCCCTGAGATAACAATAAAAATCATAACAAAGAAAAAAAATGGAAGGAACAGTTTAAAAATAAAATAAAAAAGCGAAATAAATAAAAAAAAAACCAAAAAAAAAAAAAAAAGCACCCCTGCCCCCCCTTCTCTTGCGCAAAGGCGTACACAAGCGTTGGTCTGGCGTCATATGTAAACAGCAATTGCACCATGCATGTGAGGTATCACCGCGAAGGTCAGATCGAGGGCAGTAATTTTAGCAGTAGACCTCCTCTGTGAATCTAATGTGGTATCATGTAAAGGCTTTTAAAGGCTTTTAAAAATGTATGTAGTTTGTCGCCACTGCGTGTTTGTGCGCAATTTTAAAGCATGTCGTGTTTTGGTATCCATGTACTCGGCCTAAGATCATATTTTTTTATTTCATCAAAAATTTGAGCAATATAGTGTGTTTTAGTGCATTAAAATAAAAAAAAGTGTATTTTTTCCACAAAAAATGCGTTTGAAAAATCGCTGCGCAAATACTGTGTGGAAAAAAAAAATGCAACACCCACCATTTTAATCTGTAGGGCCTTTGCTTTAACATTATATATAGTGTTTGGGGGTTCAACGTAATTTTCTTGCAAAAAAAAAAATATGTTTTCATGTAAACAAAAAGTGTCAGAAAGGGCTTTGTCTACAAGTGGTTAGAAGAGTGGGTGACGTGTGACATAGGCTTCTAAATGTTGTGCATAAAATGCCAGGACAGTTCAAACCCCCCCCAAATGACCCCATTTTGGAAAGTAGACACCCCAAGCTATTTGATGAGAGCAATGTTGAGCCCATTAAATATTTTTTTTTTTTTGTCCCAAGAGATTGAATAATGAAAAAAAAAAAATATATATATATTTTTTTTACAAAAAGTTGTCACTAAATGATATATTGCTCAAACATGTCATGGGCATATGTGGAAATACACCCCAAAATACATTCTGTTGCTTCTCCTGAGTACGGGGATACCACATGTGTGGGACTTTTTGGGAGCCTAGCTGCGTACGGAACCCCAAAAACCAATCACCGCCTTCAGGCTTTCTAAGGGTGTAATTTTTTTATTTCACTTCTCACTGCCAATCACAGTTTCGGAGGCCATGGAATGCCCAGATGGCATAAAACCCCCCAAAATGACCCCATTTTGGAAAGTAGACACCCCAAGCTATTTGCTGAGAGGTATGGTGAGTATTTTGCAGATCTCGCTTTTTGTCACAAAGTTTTGAAAATTGAAAAAAAAGAAAAAAAAATGTTTTTTTCTTTACTTTCTTCATTTTCAAAAACAAATGAGAGCTGTAAAATACTCACCATGCCTCTCAACAAATAGCTTGGGGTGTCTACTTTCCAAAATGGGGTCATTTGGGGGGGTTTTGTGCTATTTTGGCATTTTATGGCCTTCGAAACGGTGATAGGTAGTGAGGAGTGAAATCAAAAATTTGCACCCTTAGAAATCCTGAAGGCGGTGCTTGGGTTTCGGGGCCCCGTACGCGGCTAGGCTCCAAAAAGTCCCACACATGTGGTATCCCCATACTCAGGAGAAGCAGCAAAATGTATTTTGGGGTGCAATTCCACATATAACTATGGCATGTGTGAGCAATATATCATTTAGTGACAACTTTTTGAAAAAAAAAAAAAATCTTTTTTATTTTTGTCTTTATTCAATCACTTGGGACTAAAAAAAAAAATATTCAATGGGCTCAACATGCCTCTCAGCAAATAGCTTGGGGTGTCTACTTTCGCGCAAACCAATAAATATACGCTTATTGGCATTTTTTTTACTAAAGACATGTGGCTGAATACATTTTGGCCCAAATGTTTGACTAAAATTGAGTTTATTCGATTTTTTTTTTTATAACAAAAAGTAGAAAATCTCTTTTTTTTTCAAAATTTTCGCTCCTTTTCCGTTTATATCGCAAAAAATAAAAATCACAGAGGCAATCAAATACCATCAAAAGAAAGCTCTATTTGTGGGAAGAAAAGGACGCAAATTTCGTTTGGTTAGTATTTTTCCAAAAGTATTACTATACCATTGCAACTGTTCCTAAATCCAGATTGTGGAAAATATATTTTTTCATATTTTTATCCTACCGTTAGATTTTTTTGTTACAATAAACAAATTACCATCTCTTGATGATATAAACTGCTATGTATAATAAGTTATTTCATGCATGATAACTATTTTAGTAATAAACCACTGGGATTTTTAATTGCTCAGCAAAGTCCTTAGCCGTTATGTCAGCTGAGAACATAATCATTGACATGTATGGCATTTGCCAAAATGTTTTATTTTATTTTGACTACGCAGATGCTTTATGGTCAAATTAGATTTAAAATCTAATACTGACAAATAATGTATTTTGGCATCAACTAGACTTAGGTAACTGCAAATGTTATTTATAAAAGCATCTGAAAATAAAACTATCCTTATTGGCTAAGAAGTTAAATTTAGATTTTCCCATCTAATTTTTGAAGGCCAAGAAAAATCTGTTCCTATAGCAAATGGCTAAGGTTATCTTGTGGGCTCTATTGGCAAATGCATTTATGAACAATAACTTACACTATCACCTAAGCAAGTTTGTATTTTGGCCATCCGTGTATATTGGATTTGGTCATTAGCGTGGTTGGCAAAATTTGATCTAGTATTTCAGAATTAAAGTGTATTTTACTAACCAAATTTGTCACATTCCATTTCTTCTGAGCTATCTTCACCTTCAGACGTAGTAGTCATTTCTGTTAGCACAAAGAAAATTCTGATTATTTTAATTTTTTTCACATTATTTGATCGTTTGAAATAATACATTAGCACAGCTAGTAATTAGCTAATAAAAGACAACTTTTTCACTATATCTTACAATAGTCTATACATTGTATGTATAGATAGATAGATAGATAGATATATAGATAGATATATAGATAGATAGATAGATATATAGATAGATAGATTTATACACATATATATATATTTATTTTTTCATGGCATATGAAATAAACCCTTACACTGTTTGATGTATTAGTCTGATCAATTTTAACATTACATTACACTATATTCACATGGTCACTGGTGGCAGAAGAATATCCAGTGCCTATGTTGAACCCACATTTCAGCCACTCGCCTAGTGAGGGGAGCCCACTGGGAGTAAAAATTCTATATAGTTGGTCTCACTTGAGCATTAAACTGGGGTTACTGGGTATGTCAGAGTAAACTCTTAAATGAGTTATGTGGCTTTTTGCCATAAATTAAGCATATACTACAGAAGGTTCACAGTTTAAATTATTGGCTTATCTTAGACAAACAACAACATCTATTTGTTAAATTAAAAACCATAATGCAGGTGGGTGTTTAGCTTAAAATTGTGTCCTGTACCACAATTGTCTCCCCTTTTTTCTCTTTATGAATCAAACCTGTGGGGGCACCTGCCCAGAACTTTTTGGAAGCATATACTGTAGCCCATCTTGGCATGTGGGCCCTATCTTTCCTTTTCTATATAATGGCTATTCATTTGTTAAATATTGGTTCGTTATACAGTAAAAAAAAAGGCTTTATGTTAAACACCAGGCTGGTATAAAAACACAAATGAATACAGATATGTATTATTAAAATTCAGTAAGTTTTTTTTTTTTTTTTAATTAGTACAAGTACCCAAATTTGACTTGACATCAGCCTCTTGTAATCCTCTGTAGAGTAGAACTCGGAGATGGAGGGGCAACACTAATGCCCCGTACACGCGATCGGAAATTCCGCCAGCAAAAGTTCGATGTGAGCTTTTGGTCGGAAATTCTGAACGTGTGTATGCTCCATCGAACTTTTGCTGGCGGAATTCCTGCCAGCAAAAGATTGAGAGCAGATTCTCAATTTTTCAGTCGGAAAAATGTTCCGATCGGAAATTTCAATCGTCTGTACCAATTCCGACGTACAAAATTCCTATGCATGCGCGGAAACAATTCGACGCATGCTCTGAAGCATTGAACTTAATTTTCTCGGGTCGTCGTAGTGTTGTACGTCACCGCTTTCTTGACGGTTGAAAGTTTAGAGAACTTTTGTGTGACCTTGTGTATGAAAGTCAAGCTTGAGCGGAATTCCGTTGGAAAAACCATCCAAGTTTCAGCTCGTGTGTACGGGGCATAAGAGACAATTAGACATGCTATAGTGTTCACATTCTGACAAAGGAGAAAGCAAAGTGAACAATTAATCTGCTTCTGCTCCTTCAGTGTCCAATTACAAATTTAGGGCAGGGTGGTGACCTCAATATATTGCTCAATTAGAACAGAGAAAAGTCAGGTCACTAACCTGGCTGTCTGGCTAGCCAGGCCATTTAACTTGAAAAGTTAGGTCAATAACCTGGATTGCTGGCTGGCTGGGCTGTATAAATATCAAGAATGGATGGGTAGAAATACAAAATATTTTGCAGGTAACCACTTCCCCATGCATTTTAACCATTTATATTGCTTTAAAATGTACTGTATAAACAAGGATGAAATGAAACTTGGCATATCATTTTATAAGTACTTGCAAAGGATAATAGAAGAGAGCACCTCTTGATCCTAAAGTATTATCCTGAGTTGTCAACCATACGTTCTGGTGCTTTGCTTGACACTGCACATTCTTGGTTCCTAGGTTAGCGACTAAGATGGCACTGTACTTTCCCTGCCGCGTCAGAACTGGGGAGACCCTCGCTGGCCCAGAGCTGCTTTTAGAGGAATTCATGTAGATCTCAACATTTTTAGGGTAAAAATCCTTCACAAAACAGGCTGTAGGAGAATTGGTTTCATTAGACTTCAGCACAAACACTGAGGGTGAAGAGTGATTTTGATTGCCTAGAAGAGAGAACATGTAACAGATATAACAATGGATATAAGAGAGCAACGCCAGTAACGTGCTTTAAAAAGTATCATTTAAAGTAGATCTCTATAACTGGCAGTCACTGGACCTCATGAGCCTCCAATACCACCCAATTTTTCCCAGCTCTATGGTATTGCTTATAAATGTGTAATTGCTTGACCAATGTGTCTAAACATTATATGAAACCTAAACCATTGCTGGAAAACATTGCAATTTATGTGTTCATATCATTTGTACCTGATTAAGCTCATATACAGCAATATGAATCATTTGGTATCTCAGCCACCCCATGCTCACCTGTTTCCACTGCCAACCTGGTATCCTTTCCAAAGACCAGAGATCTCGCTTCCACATGCACAGTGAATCAGTGCTTTGTAGAAATAAGTTTGTAGGTACTTAAAAACAATATGTGACTTACAGCAGAAATTAACTTTTGTACACAGCAAAAAAGGAAAACTACATTACTTAATATTGTCTTTGTGGCATGTTTTTTTTTTTGTGCCATGTTTTAGTACTAAATCCATACCTTAAAACTACTGGAAATCTGGTATAATTGGGATAGTAAACTCGTGTTAAGTGTATATCTTATTGTAAACTATATATATTATGAACTACATTATAATGAACTGGCCTCTTTACAAGTTACAGTCAAACTAAGAGAATACTTTTTATCCTGTACATCACAGCCTTCATGTGGTCTCCTGAGCATCAGTACTGTATTCTGGATGTGGGATAGACCGTTATAAGTCAGGAAGCATGTGATCAGATGAGTTAACTAATGCAGTGCCACAGAAAAAGTTGCTTTTATGATGTGCTCCAGCTTCATTAAATATAAAAGCGTGGTTTCATCAATTCGTTTATTCCTAATCCACAAGGCAATCCTAGTAATTCCTTGGGACATTTCGTATAAGTGTCCCAAGACACACAGATATATATACACACATATATATATATATAAATATATATATATATATATATATATATATATATATATATATATATACATAATTCCTTCATATTAACTTACATTATGAGCAAGGGGGCTTTTTGATTAAAATACACAAGTTTAGCAACAAGATTTCTGCACTAGAACATATTGGGGTCTATTTAGAAAGGATATAGGGGTTGATTTACTAAAGGCAAAAAGACTGCGCACTTTGCAAAGTACTGTACAATTGCACACTGCAAAAACAGTTGCTCCAGAGCTTAGTAAATGAGCAAAAGCTCTGCTAACTTCCATAATCCTAAAATAAGTGTCTACCGGCGCAAATTAAAATAATATTAATCAAACCATCCAAATTTGTGAAGATGTGTGAATTTGTGTGGTGTGCTGCAGTCAAATAAGGTTCTACTAAAATTAAAACCTGTAAAAAAGTATGAAAAAAATATATAAAAACTATATATGTGTTGACTGCGCTAACTAGCGCAGTCAACACATATATATTTTTTATATTTTTTTTTCATAACTTCCATAATCCAATCATGTGCAAACAAAAATGCTGTTTTTTAAATTTTCCTTGCATGTGATTGGGTATTGTTGGCAAAGTGAAGCTTTACCTCATTTACTAAGCTCTGGAGCAACTGCACCTGCAGAGCGCACAGTCTATTCGCCTTTAGTAAATCAACCCCACAATATCATATTTGCACAAGATTTTGCCAAAGCGTCATCCACCTGATTTATAAAGCAGATTTGCTGTCATTATTTGCTTTCACATAACAAAGAGATTCACCATCATTCAATTTAAAATGTGCTTTTCTTTTTGATTTCAGTCACATTTACCATATTTAAATGGCAGGAAATATTTTTGGATTTGTCCACAAACTTTAGCCACCGATAAATCCAATAATTTCACAGGAAAATTATATCTTATGGGAAACCAAGCAGTTTATTGCCTAAACCTTGCCATGCACTATACAATAGGATTGCACAATCTCCTTTAGATATAACCTCAGCTATTTAGTGCAAAGGCTTGCCAGATTGGATACAGATTGATTGAATAGATTAGGTGTGTCCTCTTAGTATACAGTTTTGGTAAGTCTAGAGGAGATTGTACAATAGGATTGCACAGTGTATGATCACCTTGTGAATATACTGTAAATTTCTTAACTTTTTTCTGACATTCACCCTCTGCAGCATTTTATAGCCAGTTTGATTAATCCCAGCTGGTGAATCTGAAGAGTTGAATCAGCTTTTTTTTTTTTTTTTAATAAATAAGCCCTTAGCCTTATACAATATAAAGGGCAAATATTTAAGTATGGTAATCTATTGTGTCCAATTAAAATCCACTGATTTCTGATTCTGATTTCAGCAGCAGAGTAAATTGGTTGCACTTATAAGTTAGCACGTTTTTGTTAAACAAAGCAGAGTTAATGCAGAGTCAGATAATACTTACTATGAGAATGGAGTCTGCCACCAAGTTCTTCATTAAAAAAAAATAATTGTGTATACAGTATATGGCACTGTTAGAATGCATGTTGCATTGTAAGAGAGCATTTGTAATTATATAGGGAAATTAAAAACATTCCTTTACACATACACATGTATAGTTTAATTACATTATATAAACCAGTTGTCTAATTACACAATTATCTCTTATAAAATTCTATCTACATTATATTTCAATACATTTCATTTTATTTTATGTTGAACGTTCTAAAAAAAAAGCAAAATAGCTTACTTGGCAGAATCTCTAGGAATGTTCCTCTCCCAATAGTGAGTTTATCAGCTGTAGCCCACAGTGAAATACACTTGTTCAAAAACCGTCTGCTGTACATCTGGCAAAATATAGTGTGAGCTTACAGTGTAGTGCCACCACTTAACTCCCCCTGGGCTGCCTAATGCATTGTGGCTTGATATTCCAGGAAAAGGCAAATAGAATATCTATGCATTAAACCCCACTGTTACAGGGAAATATGTATTCTGTTTTCTGTTCAATAAAGTGCCTATTTTTAGTTGCATTGTCAATATTGTTAGATTTCCATTTCAACTAGGTGAGTTGGGTGTTATGGTTATCCTATGAAACATTAATACACAACCTGTGGGGTTGCTTAACCACTTCAGCTCCGGAAGATTTGGCTGCTCATTGACCAGTCCCTTTTTTGCACTGCATCGCTTTAATTGACAATTGCATATCTACATATTTTTGGTAATAAAAATCGCAATAAGCGTATATCAATATACGCTTATTGCAATTTTTTTTGGTTTGCGCAAAAGTTATAGCATCTACAAAATAGGGGATAGATTTATGGCATTTTTTTTATTTTTTTGCTAGTTATTTTTTTTATTTTTTTTTTATTTTTGCTAGTAATGGCAGCGATCTGCAATTTTTATCGGGACTGCGACATTTATGGCGGACACATCAGACACTTTTAACACATTTTTGAAACCACTGACAATTATACAGCGATCAGTGCTATAAAAATACACTGCTTACTGTGTAAATGTCACTGGCAGGGAAGGGGTTAACACTAGGGGCTGATCGAGGGGTTAACTGTGTTCCCTGACTGTGTGTTCTAACTGTAGGGGGGGGGGGACTGACTATAGGAGATGACAGATCGTGGTTCCTAGCTATTTGGAACTCACGATCTGCCTCTCCTCTCCTCACAGAACAGGGATTTGTGTGTTTACACACACACGTCCCTGTTCTGCCTCTTTTGCCTGTGATTGCGCATGACCCACGGCCATGAGCATCGGCACCCCTACAATGCAGCGCACGCACCTGCTATCCCGCTTAAAGGATCCGATGTACAGCTACGACGGTTTGCGGGATCGTGCCAACATGCTGCAGTATAATGATGGTGGCTGGTCGGCAAGTGGTTAAATGACCACTTAAAGGGCTTAAAGTAGAAGTTCAGCCAAAAACTAACTACCGTAACTCGAAATCTACTGGCAGCCACATTCTAAAACTAATCTATCTAGCCCTGTAAAGCAAAAGTCACTATACATACCTTTTCTGAAGCCGATTCGGTTTCCAGCGGTCAATGCTGTGTGCAGGAGAGAACCGACAACGGCTGGGAAATTAATGGGAAGTGATGTCACCCATAGAGTTACTTTGGAACTTCCGTTGTCGGCTGCCTTCTCTGCACACGCCTACACACTGAAGCTGCCGCTGACGGCTCAGTGTGGGACCCGACTGGAGCGGCTGCAGAAAGGGTATGTATAGAAATTTTTGCTTTACAGTGTTAGTTAGATTTGTTTTAGAATGTGGCTGCGAGTATATTTAGAGTTAGTTTGTTTTTGACTGAACGTCTACTTTAAAGAGCAGCATTTGGGTTAAGACTATGGTGGGAAAAAATAGGAAGGACCTGGAGAGGGGGTATTCTGCAGCTGGGGAGTGCAACCGAGCAGTCAGGGTCAGTCAATGGGTTGTCAAATTAGCTTTAAAATTTCAGCATGTTGTTCTATGGCAGTGGTCTCCAAACTGTAGCCTAGGGGCTGGATGTGGCCCTTTACTTGCTTCTATCTGGCCCTTGAGGCATTATCCCCCCCCCCCCAGCAACAGTGGGACATTAATTATTGCCACTGGCACTGACAATGGTGTACTAGTCCTCTCACTGACACCTACGATGTGGCACTATCCCTCCCATTGATACCAATGATGGGGAACTATTCCTCCCACTGACACCCAATGATGGGGCATTATTCCTTCCACTGACACCAATGATGGGGCACTCTTTCTTCCACTGACACCAATGATGGAGCACTATTCCTTCCACTGACAACAATGATGGGGCATGCTTCCTTCCACTGACACCATTGATGGAGCTCTATTCCTTCCACTGACACCAATTATGGGGCACTATTCCTTCCACTGACACCAATGATGGGGCACTATTCTTTCCGCTGACACCAATGATGGGGCATGCTTCCTTCCACTGACACTGACACCATTGATGGAGCTCTATTCCTTCCACTGACACCAATGATGGCGTACTATTACTCCCCCTAATACCAATGACAGGGGAAAAAAGCAGACCTCAAATGCAGATTTCTTCCTGTTCTTGCTGCTGCAGGCTAACTGCTGCCAGTCAGCATTAAGAGGCTGACTGACATCTGTGACCTGTTCAGTACAGTGCACATACAAGACTCCACCATAGAGTTTAATGGACTACCTGTCTCTGACTATCTGTGCTTGGCATAGGAACATTTTCTCGGACTTTCTTGATCTTCATGCTTATTTCAGCTTGGTTACTCTGGGAGCGTTGACGCCAGAGGCAGCCAGGCAACTAAACTTTTTTTCAGGTTTGTTTTAAAAACAATAAATTGGTATTAGGCCCAAAACCAAAAATATATTATAGCTTACCAATCATTAGATGAGGTGGCTGCAGTCCTCTTTTCTCACCTGGTGATCAGGCCAGTAACACTTCCTGTAAGACACAATAGGAATAAGCACAGGAGGAACAGCAGACAGCAGCTTTGTCAATCTCTGGGGGAGGGGAATAGTGTTAAATTCAATTTTAGCTGGGCACATATATCTGCAGTGTTTTGCTATCTCTCTTCAAAGCACTATATCCTGTAGCTGTCTCCTGCTCTGTTCTTCTGTTATCAGCCTAACTCCTGACAAGTTCTCAGTCACATATGATAAAAGCAGCCTGAGTTTTGAGTTGGGGTGGATGCTATAAATAGATTAGCAGAGCCCTGAACAATTCAATGAACAGAGCTGAAAGTCTCTACCTATGAGGGGAGGGGGAGTGTGCCTTTCCTCCAATCAGCTGTCTTGGCTGTATGCCCAGGCTTCACTGCAGTGTTGAACAAAAAGAGAAGTCTCCTAAAATGATCTGACCTTTCTAAACAGTGTAAAGCTGAAGACAGCAGATATACATGTAAAACGTATGTAGTATTTGTTTCATCCCTGTGTATCATCTGAGGCTATTTACTTCACTGGGTATATGTGAGGGTTTAAATCCACTTTAATTTGTTTTATTGTCCAGAATAATAGTTTTTTATGGCCATTGAAATTTTTTTTATATTTTGTTTGGTGTTTAAGAGTGGGATTGGGATGGCTCAGAGAAGTCTCCTAATTTATTATACATATATATATATATATATATATATTTTTTACGATGAAACTTTTGAAGGGGAATATGGCAAGATGGTTTTCTGGTGGAGGGAGGGGTGTAAAGCACAATGATCACATTACATTTGGAGGAAGAGGAGAGACGGGAGGGGGGGAGGGTCCAATTAAGATTAAATCGTTTTTTTTTGTGTTTTTTTTTGAGATAGGGATATAGGTCTTATGGATAAGGATGTATCTATTTTGATGAATATATGAATATTTGTGATATGAAGCTTGTTTTAATGGATATGTGGAAAATTAATGAAATGTAATAAAAAATAAAAATAAAAAAAAGAAATGAATGACGCTCAAGTGCTAACCTGGCCTAGCGTTAACATGTGTTTCGGTGCGTTTACCTGCGTCAATTGTTTTTTCTGTCAAAATACTGCTGCTCCTGGATGCACTGGCTGTGGGGTTTTTCTTCTGCCTCTAAACGACCCTGCCTCTAAACTTCTCTAAATGCCTATGCAATCATGGACACATATGCTAACATGCTGGGGTGTTTAGAGGCAGGTCTATCAGACCCCAAATTTCTCCTCTGGCCTCCAATGCAGCCGACACCGATTGGTCTGATCGGTTACTTCACTGGCCACTAACGACCAGGTAACAAAGAGCCGTAACAGGAAGTGATGAAATCCTTGTTGCTTCTTGCTTCTGACGTCATACAAACAAAATCCATTCCCCTCACTGTCTGCCTAGAGCTGGATTTATCCTTTGTGGGCTCTCCCATTGCATGGAAGAGGCCGGTGGCAGGAGGGGGGTGGGACCCCTTTCCGCCACTTGTAAAAGTAATCCAGTGGCTTTTTAGCTGCCTGGATTACTTTTATCTAGTACAGAATTGCTGGGGCTGAAGAATGACATCTCGATCATTGCTGCAGCTACAGCAATGATAGAGATATCACCCTTCCGCTCCGAGGATGTCCATAAACGTGTGGCAGATGGGGAAGTGGTTAGATGCAGGACAACTTGTTGAGTCCAAGAACTGTTCCTCTCTCTTACATACTGAGTGATACTGAACAGAGCATAACAGAAGGTAAAGTGAAGGCATCAGAGATCAGACATTGCCTTCACTTTACCTTCTGTTATCCTCTGTTCAGTTTCACTCATAGTGTAAGTGGGACAGAGACACAGTGACCAAACCATCCTCCTATAATAGTTATCTCTATGTAATGTGACAAACTCGTTGTGAACTGAGGAAGCAACACTCACTTTTTCTGCAGTCCATGGTGTCTGCTGTGACACCTATCCTGACACGCAGCGATGGGGGTCTCCTCTCCAGCTCCTCCCCTTCACAGTCAGCTGAGCTACTCTCCTCCCCCCAGCCCAAATGGTTGTGCAGTGAATTGAATGGCTGGCCACTGGCCTTGGAGAGGCCGGGTGAGCAGTTCAGGCTCAAGGAGCAGCCCAGCCGCAGCAGCTGCCTTGGACATGTGGGTGGTGGGTATCACCCAGGTGCGGCCCGCATCCACCTAGCAATGCCACTGTCTGTAAGTGGTTTGTCTCATCCCTGTAAACTGATACATTCTGCTGGAAAGCTTGAGCTGGTGAAAAACAACAGACTTTCTGGTTGGATCACCAGATGAAAGCAGAGCAAAGAAACCAAACAGCCAAAAAAATATTATATTGTAGGTTACCAATTTTTAGAAGTGGTGGTTGCATTAGATTTCCTTTTTATAGGCATTTTTACCTCTATTTTTACCTAGTGATCTGGCAAGTAAATCTACTACTTCTAAGGCCCCTTTCACACAGGACACATCCATTTTGACTCCGCTTGCTCAGCGGGGATTAATCTATTGATCTCTGCTGAGCAGGTGGATGACAGGTCAGTCTCCGCTCACTGTGCTGAGATGGACCTGTCAGAGCCCCGCTCTCCTCTATGGGGAGATCAGATGAAAACGGACTGTCCGTTTTCATCTGATGCCATCCGCCAGATGGATGGAAGATGGATGAAAAGTAGGGTTCCCATCCTTCTGGATTTGGCGTACCGGATTGGATCGGATAGTGGCGGATGTCAGCAGACGTCCTTTGATGACGCCCTGTGGGAGGGCGAAATGCATTGACGTACTTCCGGTTCTGACTACACTTCCGGTCTCGTGGAACGCCAGCAACGGCGTTTGCTGCAGTTTTTATACCTTTCCAATGCCTACTTTTAACTTACGTTTGTAAATATGCCCTTGTATGTGCAATAAATTTATTTTCTTAGCATACTTCACTATTGGTCCCTTTTCTTTTCTTTATGGGTACCTGTTTTTCTCATGATTGAGAACTAATGTGGAAGGATCATTTATTTTCCAATTTTCATCATCCAATCTTGCCATCCAGTAATTCCCGGTGGATACTGTTACAAGTCTGTTCCGACTCCCAGACTGAAAAGCTGGGGGTCATCGTGATCTGGTGAGTGGGGACACATGTGGGGGTGTTTTGTTAAGCCTGAACTTGTCTGCAATTTCTTCCTTGCGTCTTTGTACATCAGATGTGAAGTATTTCCTGCAACTTTGCACTTTGGATGTGAAGCACCTATATAGTCTTATTTTGGACCTTATATCACTTTCATGGTCTTATATGGACTTTGTCACATATTTTTGGTTTATTTTCACTTATATGGGCACATGTTTGTAAAGCGCTGTATTATTTATTTTATAATTAGAGTATTGAGACAAATCATTTACCACTGACAGGGCTGCTTACAATGATCAACCTTTATCCCAAAAAAAAAAAAAACAGCTTAAAAATTGTTAACCTCCCCCCAGACAATGTTGCCCTCCAAAGGTGGCTCTGTTGCTCCTCTCATCAGAGTGGAGACACTCTACACTCTAATGGCTCATACACGATCCAAAAATCAGACGAAAAAATACAGATTTGGACGCGATCGTACAATAATCGGATCGTTAGTACAGAGCTTTCGAGAGCCGATCACGACAGTTCATCCGATATTATGTGATGGGACAAGCATGAAAATTTTTCTCGTATGATACCAGATTGTATGATTTTCGTTTATTCAGTACAGCTGTCTTCCGAAGACACAATACAAATACACTACAACACATGGCACTTCTGATTTTTTTCTTCTGTCATATGAGAATTTTCGTGACTTTAGTAAACTCTCCATTTTTAAAATGCGACTAGTGTGCAAGAAAAAAAAAAATAGACGATCTGTCGTCCGATTTTTGGATCGTGTGTACGGGCCATAAGACAGGAAATGTCTTACTGGCTGGAGCACCAGGTAAAAATAAGCGGAAAAAGAAATGTAAAAAAATAAGCTAATGCTGACACTACATTTAAGGATTGGTAAGCTGCAATATATACATTTTTTTGTTTTTGGGTTTAATACCGTTTTTTTTTTTTTTTTAAATTGTATAAAAAAATAAATAAAAAAAAGAGATGAAAGCGATATTTATTAAAACAGCTAAATTGAGTCAGTTATAATGTTCAAATATACAAATTACACAAAAAAATTAAAGGAAAACATTGACTAAAAAAATGAGATGGGGAGCACTGGCATGAAAGCTAAGTTATGCCTCACTAGTTTTAAATAAAGTAAAAGTTTAGTGTTTAGTGGTGTTATTTTGTGTTGGAACATGCCATGCTTGTAGAATAAGAACAATAGAAAAAGAAAGCACATCTGTTCCTGGAGAGATTTTATAACAGGGTGTTACTGGCTTCTTCTGCTGTGGTAATGAAAGCTCACCCAGATGGAATTACAGAATGCAGTCCTTTACTTGTACACTCAGCTATTTTTGAGAAACATTCTCAATTTGTAGAGAAGATTTGCTTGCTTCAGTCAGGGATAGTTGTACACGATTGATTCCACACAAAATCCTGAAATTCATTAGGGATTACATTCTCTCTGTGCTGACTAGCCATTCTGGTCTCACTCCTCTTGTTTCAGCTTTTCCAGTGCAATTTCTACATGTGATATCATCTAAAAATGTGTTGCAGTTTACTGTCTTTAAAGAGGAAGGAAGGACACTCTC
This sequence comes from Lithobates sylvaticus, assembly GCA_028564925.1. Classification (NCBI taxonomy): domain Eukaryota; kingdom Metazoa; phylum Chordata; class Amphibia; order Anura; family Ranidae; genus Lithobates; species Lithobates sylvaticus. The sequence continues at coordinate 266,649,271 of CM053026.1, forward strand.
TGATCTGATTCAACTAATTTTACACAATTGTACAATTTTACATTTTTTTATTGAACAAATTGTATAACCATGTACAGGCCTGCTCGAAAAAAACTTAAGAGCACAGTCTCCTTTTCTTTACCTTTTTTGGCCAATCTGAAACAATATAATGTCTATAGCAGTGATGGCGACCCTTGGCACCACCAGATGTTTTGGAACTACATTTCCCATGATGCTCATGCACTCTGCTGTGTACAGGCCTACCCCACTTTTAAGTACACAATGGGGTTTATTTACTAAAGCTGGAAAGTGCAAAATCAGGCTAATTTCTTCATAGAAACCAATGAGCTTATAACCCCACGTGTTCAATTAAGCTTTGGTAATAAAACCTGGAAGCTCATTGGTTTCTATGCAGAAATGAGCCTGATTTTGCACTTTCCAGCTTTAGTAAATAAACCCCATTGTGTACTTAAAAGTGAGGTATGCCTGTAGTTGAGCATCATGGGAAATGTAGTTCCAAAACATCTGGGGTGTCAAGGTTCGCCATCATTGGTCTATAGAGTGCCATAGATCCCTCTGGGCTAGGCTACTTAGGTGGTTAGAAAAGTTTGTGATATTACTATTGTTTTCCAGATAAGCCTATGCCAGAAGTGTCTTCCCTGAATCTCTCAATGATGATCACTAATGATGAGCCGAACACATGTGGGTTCTGTTCTAGCAGGGTTCAGCAGACATGAGTAAAGTTTGGGTGCTGAATCTGAACCCCCATTGAAGTCAGTGGGAGTTGAATGTTAAAAATCAGTTGTGGCCACTTTCTAGGTTAACAGACAATCGATTGTCAAACAAATGGCATTAGAAGCAGGGCACTCAGTGGGACAGAGGAAACAAAAAGTAAAAAAAAATCTATTTGGCAGGGATCAGTTGCTTAACTGGTATTAGTTGCTTAGTTGCTTAATAGTTGCTGGTGATGCTTAACCACGTGCCAGTACATTTATTGTGAGCGGGCGGCAGCTACAGTCATCGCACCATACTGGTATATTGCGGTGCGCCTCATGGGGCACGCAGCGGCATGATCCTGTGACCACTGTGTCTGGTGGACACAGCAGATCACAACCCTCCCAGAGTATCATGTGATCACTATGACCAATCATAGCGATCACATGATTACAATGTAAGCAAAGCTGTCATGAATGGCTTCCAGGAGGATCGGGGCTACTCTGTGCAAAACCATTGTACAGAGCAGGTAAGTGAGACATGCTTGTTATTTATTTATTTTTAAAAAATTAAAGTAAAACATTAATAGTTAAAAGACAATAAGAGCCGGTTCACACTGAGGCAGCATGACTTGCAGCGCGACTGCCTCAGGCGACTGGGACACGACTTCAGCGGCGACTTGCAAAACGACTTCTGTATAGAAGTCAATGCAAGTCGCCTGAATTCTCCCCAAAAGTAGTACAGGAACCTTTTTTTAAGTCGAAGCGACTTGAGTCGCTCCTATTAGAACAGTTCCATAGTACAGAACGGGACGCGACTTGTAAGGCGGCTAAGTTGCCTGACGAGTCGCCCCTGTGTAAACCGGCTCTTAAATAGCATGCATCTGTGCAATGTATACAACCTATTATAGCAACAAATATATTTACAAAGCTCCCTGACACTTTGTTCTGTTTGTAAACAAAGCAGCTGTGGGTTATTATCATCTAAACTACTATAGTATACCTTCTCCTAGATGGGGGTCTGCTATAGATGTTAATAGGGTCACCCACTAAAAAGATGGCAGGAAGTTCCCTCATAAATCATACCAGACCCTTCAGGTTTGGTATACATTTTAAGGAGGACCCAAAAATCAAGCATGAGCTCCCCCCAAAAATCCATACTGGACTCTTTTGGTGAGACCCCGCGCTTTTTCTCTTGATTGTTACGTGGGGTTCCCCCTTAAATCCATAATAGCCCTGAAGGGTCTGGTATGGAATCCGGGGGGGACTCCCTAACATTTTTTGTTTTGTTTGCGTGCGTGTGGTCCTCCTTAAAATTCTTACCAGACCTGAAGGGCCTGGTATGAATTTATGGGGGAACACCCATGACATGTTTTTTCCTTTAACTAGAACTGCCCCTTTGCTTACATGGCTGGGGATTCCAACCAAAGCCTGGTACACACTAATATTTTTTTTCCCATTCAGCCCAGTGGGTTGAACGAGAATAAACTGACAGCTCCGGTCGGAGCCGCTGTACTAACGATCCGACGATAATACAGAGATCTGCCCCACCGAGCTGTTATGTTCTGACAGGGGGACGCCTCCAAACCCCCCCCCCCCCCCCCCGGGCAGAGAAGACTCTGGTCAGCACTCTCAGCCAATGGCTGAAAGTGTCAATGTTCATCCTACAGAAGCTGGCGGTTTGACATACTGACATACACATGGGCCGAATGTCGGACGTGTTTTATTGAACTGGTCGATGTCTGCCACAATTCGGCGCCTGTATACTAGGCATTAACCAAAGTTCATTCTTTCCCTTGTGATCACTAATGATAAGCAAATCAATTTGTCATAACCAGGATTTTTTAGTGTATTGGACTTATTGGCTTAAGGTGTACAAAAAGTGGTGCTGAACCATTCTAAAGGAGCAATTCGTTCCTAAAGACAGATTGTTGCCAACATCCCTAAATGAATATTTAGGAGGTGGAACCTCTGATAACAGAGGACCACTAGTACCCTCCGGTACAAATGGGACTTTACAGGCGAACAGAGCAATATGCTCATATGTGAAGCAAAAAAAGAGGGTGATGATTGAATTAGAATTATTATTTTAAAATATTTATTTATGAAAAAAAAAAAAATACAGAAAAAAGAAAAACAGACATGAAAAAAATAGGAGCAGCGGGAAAAAAAAAAAAAAATATATATGTGTACAGAATTGTTAAGAACAATCGTAATATCGTAATTTTTTCAAAACACAAACAATTGTTTACAAATGTTACATATGGATATGATGGATATCAGTGGAGAAGAAAGACATCCCTCGGTTGCCTAACATGTTTCGGGAAAAATAAGACGATCCCTTCTTCAGAGGCATTAGACGAAGGTTGAGTGCAAAAAACATCTGAGAAAACAAAAAGCACAAGCAAACAAAGAACTTTGAGAGAGAATCCGAAAATGAGAGAGTGCCATTTGCAGACGTTAGAAAGTGGTTATACATACCAATATCCAAAAGGGGAAGGGGAAAACAAATACGAAAGCCAAGATGGATTTCCACATAGGCTGGTGTTGTTAGGGGATAAAAAAGGCCTGCTAAATGAGGCTCTAACTTTAAATGAGAACAAATTTTTTTTTTTTTTTTTCCCACCTCCTAAATATTGGCTTAAGGTGGAAACTTCCAAAAAATGCTGCAAACCAAAAAATGAAAAGTCTGTATTTTCAGAAGTTGCTCCCACCCATATTACTTGTAATGTGTTCCAATCTTCCAGTGTGTTCTACTGCCGTTAACAGTAGCTAGCCAGCAGGGGTGATGTGGTTTGGCACATTTCCACATTAAAGCTTTAGCTGCGTCAGCCATTGCCCAACAGTAAAAAAGACTTGGAAAACAGGAACATAAGTGAGGGATAATACTTATTCATTTTTGCAACACTGGTAACATATGTAACATTGCTTATGATTCTGTTTAAGGAAATGTACAGTAGTTGTATTTGTATTTTCTTTATTATTGCCAAGATTAAAAAATAATATTTTAAAAATAGTTTTCTTTTTTTAGCCAGGCAAATATGAAATATTGTGTATAAATATTGTATTCTCCTTTTCTGTTGGTAGATGACACTACTTATTTAGATTCCTTTTTATATGTTTTCATCTAATTCCCAGGTTTTTTCTTAAACGCCCATTTTTTACAGAGTTCAATAGCATAAGCTGACACTCACAAATAACGCCCCCCTCCCCATGTGAGTATGGGATACATAGTACCCCTAGTTATTCACAAAAAAAAAAAAAGATGTAACCTAGAAATAAAGACACCCGAATGTTTGACAAGTTCTTTATTAAAAACAAAAAAAATCAGCAACACATGTCCCTCCTTGTAAATCCATCGTCAATCACAATGCCCTCCAACCACCGACTCACCCCCCAAAAAAAGGAGACAGTGATGGTAACACTAGCCAAATGACAGCTTCCCAAACCGTCATCAACTATTTAAAGTGGAATTAAACCCTCCTATCGTTTTCAGCCAAGGAAGCTGCCATCTTGGCCTCTGTTCAATCTTCAACTGCCATGATGCTGCACATGTGATCAGTTATGACACCAGCCATTGGATGATTTGATCGTTTGGTTGAAAGCATAGTCAATGTGACAGGTAGCATTTCCGGCATGCCATTTTTTTTAAACTATTTAAATCAAAGGGTTTACTTCCGCTTTAAGGAAAGGGGTGAGGATAGTGGCAACATAAATTCAGGGGATGAATTTACGAAAGAAATAGAAAATATTCACTTTCCAAAGTGAGGGATAGTAAATAAGGCAAACACAGCTGCATCTTATTAATCAGTAACAGTAAATATTTACTTTGCAAAAAAAATGGTCTCTATTTTAGTATATCAACCTCAACCAATTTTTTTTATTGACAACCATGCTATTGACAATATGACAAATTAGATATATTAGAAATGCATGTTAAATCAAGGTGTATCTCCTTCAGGATCTAGCTGTGCTGTGCATTTATATAATAAAGACTATACGTTTGGGTAGGCAAATTGCATATCAGTGTAGAAAGATATAGTGTGACTACAGACTGTATGCTGCATGTGGTGCCATGCTCCAGAGCACAGTAATAAGCCCCTGTGTCTGACCACTGAATGTTTTTTATCGTCAACTGAAAGATCTTTTTCTCTGGGTCATGATAAGCAGAAAACCGATCCCGGTACTCCTCATCCAGATCATTTTTCTTAGAGTGATCATGCAGAAGAAATTTGAGAGACTCATCTGACTTCTGTAAATACCAGATTAGGACATATTTGGTGGTTGTATAACTACAATTCAAGGTTACAGTAGCACCTTCTTGAACTGTCATTTCACGATCATGTTGGGTCACATCATTGGCTACCAAGGAAACTATAAGAAAAGACACAACAAAGAAGGCTGGAACTAAAGATACGTAGCATTTCCAAGCCATCGCAGTCCTTAAACGTCTTCACGGCAGCAGAGAGCTTTCTGTCCTTCCTGCAGATGGTTGTCGGCATACAGAGCTTTCATCATCTGATTATAACCACTACATGCACCACACCCAGAAAATAAGTATATGCCTCTGATCTGGGAGGGGTGAGCAAGTTTTTCAATAAAGACTGTTAACTCTGTAATGAAATGCATTATTTATGTGCTACATGTTAAAGAACAGTCTTGGACCAAAAGTAGAATCAGTTCATTTTAACACCATCCAGGAAACACTGCAGCTGTGCTTATGACAAATATTCTACACAGGTTACCATTTACCTAACAGGTAGATAATCCATTACAACCAGATTGTTTGCTGGAGTTAGCCAGTAAAACACCACAATACTAGCATAACATTGTGGATAGATGGAATTAACCAACTCCACCAACACCAACTCTTATGTGTGGAATTAACCCAACTCTTATTCCTATAGTATACAGGAACCACGCTACAAGCTCACTGAATACCTGTTTTCGTAAGACTGGCATGTGGAGTTCTATATATTTATTGATTTCTTGGTAGATATGAACTGACGGTCTTTGTGTTGTACAGCAAGAAGTGATCGTAAAGGTCAAGTGTTTTTGTACAATCAAACAATGTATTTTACCAGTGTGAGCGTTGCCAACTGCACAATAGTACATAGCTCTGTCTGACACGCTCAGATTGGCGATGGTTAAGATGGAGCTGGATAAATTTGTCATGGTATTGAATTTATTATTGCCATCCATATGGTTTTTGCGAGCTGGGGTACTTAAGTCACGTAGCACAAACTGTATTGTATTATTAGGATAATGTCTGTACCAGTATATGAACGCACTGGCGCTGCCAGATGTATAATTGCAAGGGAGTGCTTTGTTCTCATTTTCTCGTCCTTCATCTGTAGGAGGCTGTAAGATGGTGTTGCCATGTACTTGTTCTATGGTGGAGAAACGTTATTAATGCACGGTTAGATGACTTCCTGGGTAACAGCCTTCCTTAGTCGCTACTTACCATGAAATATACCGATAATAACTGCTGCAATCAATATGTAATAGCACATTGCAGATTTCTAAATGAAATAACTTCTGTCTTCTGAGATGTAATATTTCAAATGTAGGAATGATTTTTTAATGGTGCAATCATAACTTGCAGCTTTAAGGGAAGTAGTGGGAGGGTCAAAGTTAGTATAATCATATTTTCACATCTGTTATAAAAAAAAGGTTGGCAATGCTGGCAGCATAAAAAAATAAAATAAATTGAAACAAAATTTACATTTGAGCCAACAGATCTAGAAAAGTGAAAATGCAAGCTTTTGAAGAGGTGTTACATGTGGGAACTAGCAAATCTCAGACTCCACTCCCCAAATCGTTGTTGGTACAGGTCTTTTGGAAATTTGCTTTACTGGGCAAATATCTGAATATCAGTGAGCTATACTTCCTTATTAGCTATATTATTAGCTTATTAGCTATACTTCCTTATAATAATAATAATATTAGGACCACACATAATAAGGAAGTATAGTGCAACTACAATATAATAGGGCTATCACATTATTATTATTATTATACACGATTTATATAGCGCCAACAGTTTACGCAGCGCTTTACAATGTATTGGGTGGACCACACAATTACAGTACAGTTCAATACAAAAGGTACAGGAGGGCCCTGCTCGTAGAGATTACATTCTAAAGGGACGGGGTGGTGGTACAAAAGGTCATAGCTGAAGAGAATGATTTGATGGGGGTGGCATCACATCACAAACAATAGCTGCCACCACATGTGTTAACGGAAACATGTGCCATTCACCTGTAACAATATTTTTAATTATTGTTTAATGAAATGAGAAGGAATACACTGCAAGAAAAAACATTAAGAAAAATATATTCCAAAACATAGACAGTAAGAAATTGCACACTAAATGGTATTAAAAATGAAATATCTTTCACATATTGCCTGATCTTAGTCATTGGTTTCAGAGATAACTGTTAGTATTCATGTGTAGCGCTTCCCCCGAAGGAGCCACTGGAAATTGCCCAGGATTCCCTTTCCCAGTAATTGCCCCTCAGCTAGGCACACAGTTACAGTCACTCTTTGGCTCAATTACAAGTCCAGGATTGTTCTTTTTGTTGTTCTTATTTTTGGGGAATTGAGGTAGGAATTGAGTGGGATACTCCAAAAAGAACTATGTACAAGTTGAGGACAGTAAACTTCCTTCTGTAGAGCTGCAGCAAAAGTCCTTTCAAAAGCAAACTGTGGACTTGGCTTTGGCTGTTAGTAGAAGAAGTTACAAGCACACAAGTTTCTTTCTTTAGAGCAACTAGAGAAGAGTGCCTTCACAAAAAACTAGATAGACTGAGCTCTTCAGGACACCAGCCAATGTCCCCTTTAGACAAACACACAACTGACTCCAAAGCACCAGAGGGTTGGCAGTAGACCAAAAGTCTTTAAGATCTCTCTCACTGTCTGTACTCACAAATGTCCGGGGAAAGATGGTTTCCTCCTTCCAACACCCATGCAACATCTTTCTCCTGTGATACCAGACTAGATCCTCAGATGACAGCCCTACAGTCAGGTTTCCGTAACTTCAGCATCCAGGCCCTCAGCTAGCCCAGATGAGGCCTCACGGACAGCAAGCACATGGCAGGGCTGCCTAGAGGGCAGAAAGCTGGACTTCCCCTCTCCAGGAAAAGACTCAGAAGCTCTGTGTCTCAGAGTATTTATGCAGATTCACAGCAGCCTTCAGGGCAACCCTCCCTGGGATTGGCCAGGGCTGCATATATATTTATGCAGCTATTTGCATTGCTCCACATCTATGTTCCTGAGAGTTCTACAGATTTCTGAAAAGCAGAGGAAGAAATCAAACCAGCAGCAGCTAAAACACTGAACAGACCTTATTAGTGCCAGACTTCTGCTAGTACTGTTTAAACATTCCAACCTGATCTTTTTTGAGCTGGGTATTTCTAGTGGGGAAGGGTGATATAAAATGTGTCTTATAATACACAATTTAAAACTGTCTGTTGCTGACTTACACATTTTGTTGAAAAGAGGGTGGGAAGGTGTTCAGCACCACACCTCATTCTCCTCACTCAGTTTGGCGTTCTGTAGACCTAATCATCATTAGAATCATATAATGTAATGTATTGAAAAGCTGTCTTTTTGTGTATATAATATTTATATGTGTAGCTAGGGACAGCCATGTTTCCTGAGTACACAAGAAAAGTTTTCATCATGCTGATTCATTCATCTTAATGATAATTTCTTTATGATTTAAAACAATACTCTCTGTCTAAATTTGCCATATGCCCAAAATACACATGACTACTACTGACCATGTCATCTTTGTTTGGACCTTAAATTATATCATAGAGCTCATAGCAGTGTTTGGCTTTAATGTCAAGAAAGAAGTACATTTGTATTAAAGATGGTACTGCAGAAATTTTTTATTTTTATGTGAAGCGGTACACTTAAAACCTATTTGATAAAGGAACACAGAAATGACAAAACATAGAGGCTGTCAATGCTGACTTCCTTCTGAAAATGCTGTTCCTCTGGCTGTCATGATAATCGAATAACTTTAATACTTTCTAAGGGCTTGTGTAGACTTCAAAACATGGCGTTTGACACGCTTTTTTAAAGCACTCCAAACGCTGAATCAAAGCACCTGTCACTAAATAAAATGGTTTCCTTACAGTCCCGTATACACTGCTGTGTTTGCTTTGCAGCTCTTTAAAAATGATACCCTATGTCACTTTCATCTTGCTTCAGTGCTTCTCCAAAGCCCCCATACAAGTCTATCAGAGCGCTCCTTAACCACACCAGCAACGATACAAGAGCTCAGTGTTAGCTTTGCTTTGCTATTAAATTATCACTTCCCCTTTTGAAAAAATAGAAAATCAACGCACACTAGGCATTTGCCAACCTTAAGTAAAGCTTCCAAAATGCATCAGAGAAGCATCAAAAACATATAAAAAAAAGCATGTTGAAGCGGTAGGTGCTTTAATGTGTGTTAAAGTCAAAGCAAGTGTAAACCAGCCCTAAAGACTGGTACACGCTATTTCGCTCAACCAAGCGGGCTGAATGAAAAAAAAAAAAAAAAAACTGAAGAACTCAGGAGGAGCCGCTGTACTAACTATGCAATGTTATTCGATCATCTTTTTCGGTGTATGTTGGACTGGCTGCCTTACGCACAGGCCTATGGTTTCTATTGAACTGGCCGATGCCGCCTGACATTCGGCCCGTATGTACTAGGTTTATAGCATTGGCTTGGAACAACAACATAGATAGGAGTTATGACTCATTTATAAGACTGTAATCTGTACGTTTGTTTCAGGTGAGTGACTTATATAGTATTGTAGTCAGAGACAGTAAGACAGCTATCATTTTCGGAAGGAGGTGAGCAATGAAAACCTCTGTACTTCTGACACCAGCCAACACTGTAAAATGTAGATGTTAATGTGAGCTATGCCAGCAAGCAGTGCAATGCCCGTTTCAGCTTCCTAGATAGCAAGCAATTGTGCTTAAAGTTTAAAAATGACTTGTTAAGCTATTGCTGGACTTGCCAGGCTTCACAAGTTTGTTACACAATTGCAGCAAGTCTGCATTGCATGACTCCAGGTCAACTTTCTTTGCAAACATTCTGCAAGTTCTGGTTCAGTGATGTTGTACAATAGTCATCCCACCACAGGGAGTCACTGTGGCTGAATTTTCATGCTGTAGACTTGCCGAGCTCTTGCTGTAGACTAACCACTGCAACTTTGCTCTTGCTAGAGACTTGCCAAGCAAATTTGCTACAAATTGGAAAAGTGTCAACTGGAACTTGTGCTTCAAAATCTCTGCAAGTGTACAACTTGCCAGTGAAAATGTGCAGCAAGTTAACAGATTTTCAATTAAATACTGAAACAAATTTGTGGCAAGTTATCCTTTCTATCTGGGTTCACTGCAAATGTTTTTTCTTTTTTTTTTTAACTTAAAGTGGATGTAAACCCACTCTCATCCTTTCTAAACTACTGCAATATTGGTTATCTAGAAGGATATACACGCCTCCTGCATGTATACTTATCTGTCAAATGTCTCCCCTCTGTCTGCTATGAGACCCCGAAAAACTGCAGATTTTGTGGGTGGGTCTGTTTTCCAGGGCTCAGTGGGTGGAGTCGTGATGTCAGTAGACGCCCCGCCCACCTCTACACTCCCCTTATCAACATGCATTTTCTCCTGTGTATTTCTTACACTGAACTTCTGCTATGATCACTGACATCCAGTCAAAACCCAGAAAAGTCCCCACGTGACTTCAGCATGCCAAATCATGCTAAGGTGTGGAACAGCCAATCCTTGCAGAGCTGCTGAAGAAAGGAGTGGGGGTGGGAATTAAAAAAGAATGCATGTCTTAGGCTAGTGCACGAGATATGTAAATCACCTGTCAATCACAGCAAGGGGGAAGAACGTTTTCACAGTTTGTTCATTTTATTTCACTGAAAAAAGATATGAGGATTGCTCAGAGCTGGGTTAACTCTTTGTGGCAACACTGGGCACAGTTGATCTGAAATCCCATACTCTATATTGTGCCAGACAAAAAAAAAATAAATAAAATGTTTACATCCACTTTAATTTGATGTGTCACTTGGTGACACTTCATTCATGTTTTTGCACAGCAATGTCAACCAATGCATGGCACATCTGACCAGCATTGTGATGTGCACAGGGCACATAGAAAACAAGGTCACTGCAATAGTGTGAAGGAGCCCTTAGAATTATTTTAAAGGAGAAGTGTGGAATAGAAAAATGCAAAGACACATACAGTGGATTATGAGCATAATTTGTTCCAGAAGAATGCTTGTAATCCAAAGCACTCGTATATCAAAGCGAGTTTCCCTATAGAAGTCAATGGTAACTCAGATAATTCGTTCCACAGTGACTTCTATGGTATGTAGTACCGCATGTGCCCAGAGGCGGGGGGGGACCTGGAAACACTTGGAAACCGCTCCGAGCCGCTTGGATGCACTCAGAAACACTCGGAGAGACTCGGAAACACTCTGGAGCAGATCGGCTCAGAATGCTACCAATCAGGCATCTGGGAGGACTCCGACATTATTGTCAGGATCCTTCCAGAGTCTGGGGATGTTCTGTGAGGTCAGCCAACAGCGGACTTTAGCTGGCGGTCGGCTGATTCTGGGTCACAGAAAAGCAAGTAAGCCCACTCCCGTGACCATAGGCGTGCGCACATAGGGTGGCAGGTGTGCCTGGGCACACCCTAATCACCCTGTGTTATGCAGTATCCCCCTGCTGTCTGGCTGCAGAGAAAGGGACTGGGGAATCTCTGTCCTCACTCCCTTTCTTTGTCTCAAAAGTGAGACATTAGGGGTCTGTATAGACCCCTGATATTTCACCAAAGCCCCCCAACTGGGCTGCTAGAAAAAATTGTAAAAAAATAATAATAAAAAATTATTTAACAAAAAAAAAACTAAATTAAAAGTAAAAATAAATAAATATATAAAATAAAAAAATAAACTATTGACACCAATCTCTGTCCTACGCTGTGCTCTACTGTCACTGCCCTACTGCTATATATATATATATATATATATATATATATATATATATATATATATATATATATATATATATATATATATATATATATATATATATATATATATATATATATATATATATATATATATATATATATATATATATATATGCATTATACAGATGCATGTGTGTTTGAGCTTTGGGGTGCACACTCTAATGCAATAGGCTGCGCACACCTATGTCTGAGTACAACCAGAAAAACTTTGGTCCTACTTCTCTTTTACAAAAAATAATTTGTATTTCTTTGTTTTAAACAACAGCATCATCTAGTGGTTCATACATTTCAACCTAATTGTCAATTAAAAAAAAAAAAAAAGTATCAAATAAATTAAAGCAAAATTAATCATACCAGTACATCTGTTGCCAAAATACTTTTTAAAATAACAGTAAACATGTTGATTTTTTTCTATTATTAACAGAGTCAAGTTATTCATTGAAACTGCATTTTATATGCAAATTTTCTTTTTCAATTAATTGGAGCCATCTTGTGGGGATTATTGAGTATTACAATCACTGACCCTTTAATAAGAGTATGTGTGGTTTTAAAGGATCCCATTCAGTTGTTTTAAATGAGACCTCATAGAGCTATGCATGAAAATGTTTAAAGAACTTTTTTTTTTTTTTTACCAATATGCTACTACAGTGCAGCATTTTGCCTGCCTTGTAAGAAATCAGCATGCCAATGAGCCAGGTAAGAATAAGCGCTTAGATTACATATGTTGTAGACTCTTTGAGTAAGAATCTTAAATATATATATTTTTAGACACAAAATATTGTGAAAAGAAAATAATATTTGTATAGCTTCTTTGTGGTGTTTGCAAGAAAATATTAACAAGGTTTGATTCCTTTTCTGGTCATTCATTGGGAGTGACAACAACTACAACTATGTCCAAAGTGCAGTGATACATAGAATCCAGATTTCTTCTTACCATATATCAGCTCTGCAAAATTGTTTCTAAATAATAGCTTTTCACATTTTACTGTGCTATACATCTTTGTGTACACATTGGGGTCTATGCATTATAGTTTCCTCTTCATATTTGTGCACAGGGTTCCTATCTCTGTCTATCAGTATGGACTGCACAGCACGCAAGTAGACAGCTGCATCTTGCATCTCCACTGAAGGGAAGTGACAAGTGGCTGCATTAGATGGGGCACAGGTGGCTGCATTAGATGGGCACAGGTGGCTGCATTAGATGGGCACAGGTGGCTACATTAGATGGGGCACAGGTCGCTGCATTAAATGGGCACAGGTGGCTGCATTAGATGGGGCACAGATGGCTGCATTAGATGGGCACAGGTGGCTGCATTAGATGGGCATAGATGGCTGCATTAGATGGGGCACAGGTGGCTGCAATAGATGGGCACAGGTGGCTGCATTAGATGGGCACAGATGGCTGCATTACATGGGCACAGGTGGCTGCATTTGACGGGCACAAGTGGCTGCATTTGATGGGCACAGGTGGCTGCATTTGACAGGCACAGGTGGCTGCATTTGAGGGGCATAGGTGGCTGCATTTGATGGGCACAAGTGGCTGCATTTGATGGGCACAGGTGGCTGCATTTGATGGGCACGGGTGGCTGCATTTGACGGGCACGGGTGGCTGCATTTGACAGGCACAGGTGGCTGCATTTGATGGGCATGGGTGGCTGCATTTGATGGGCATAGGTGGCTGCATTTGAGGGACATAAGTGGCTGCATTTGATGGGCACAAGTGGCTGCATTTGACGGGCACAGGTGGCTGAATTTGATGGGCACAGGTGGCTGCATTTGAGGGGCACAAGTGGTTGCATTTTATAGGCACAAGTGGCTGCATTTGATTGGCACAAGTGGCTGTGTATGATAGGCACAAGTGAGTCCCTCGTAGTCTGCCTCCTTCAGTGCCTGGGCTTGTGACATTACTTCCCTTGGTGCAGGAAGGGCTCAGCTCTGCCCCCTCCCTCCTGTCAATCATCTGGGACACGTGACAGGTCCCAGGTGACTGTGCGGCCAATCACGGTGCGCGGTGACGCTCGGGCATGTGCAGTGGGTGCCCGGCTGTGAAGCCACAGCTGGGTGCCCACAGTTGCAATGCCGGCGCCGCCGAGCAGAGGGGGGGATGAGCGGGGCATCCCCCCCGCATCGCTGGACCGTGGGACAGGTAAGTGTCCGATTATTAAAAGTTAGCAGCTGCAGTATTTGCTAAAACATTTAATGTAAAGAGCTTAACGTACCATAATGTGCCTTAACCTCAATCAATTGTCTTGAAACTTTGCACAGCCTAAGTTCTCAACTTCCCAAACCTATTCAAGAATTCCAGATCATTTGGTAAATCACCCCAAAAGTTATTTACATTTAACCATTTTTTTACAATCCGTAACCAGTTGCAGAATTTGGGCGCACTGGACACGCCCAAAAACATGTAATTAATGTACACAGGTCATGAGGGGTATAACTAGAAATCACAGGGCCCCATAGCAAAATGTTGTATGGCTCCCCCGCACCCTCACCCAGGGGCGGATCCAAAGTCTAGTCTCGGGATTGGATATTGGAGAACTCAATAACTGACAGAAGGTATAGGGCTGAGAACACCCATGGCAAAACTAGATTAGAACATAACTCCAGACTCACGAGTCCCTTTCAGTATTCCACAGTGCAGAATCAATAGGAGCACAGGCTGGCATGGGGTATTAGAGAAACAGCTAAATAGGGAATAGACATAAAATATTCAGTAGGAGGGATACCAGACTTGCTCCTTAGGTCCTTTCCAATAACAGATACCTCCAGTAGCCATTCAGCGTCTCTGGTTCTCCTCCTCAATCAGCATGTGAGGCCTCTTCTAGGCTTGAGTCCTAGTCAAACCTTTTCCACACTTGAGCATTCCCAACTCCAGAACATGCCTGGATGTAGGCTGTATGAAGACTAAGCATATGGCAATTCTCCTAAGTATATATGCACTTCCCCAGCATGCACCACTGGCCAAGAAACCCCTAGTGAATGACTGGTGAGCCACACACACACACACACACACACGCGCATAATATTCCCCCATTGGCTGTCCCACAATACAGCCACTACACAGAAGGTGGTAGGGGCTTCACAAGCTTAATGTCACTCGCTTGTTTTGTGGAAAACAAAAATCCATGAAACATCTAGGATAGGTTTGGGGAAGCTGAAAGCTTGGGTTGTGCAAAGTTTCAAAGCAATTGATTAAGGTTTAGGCACTTTATTGTAAGTTAAGCCCCATTAAGCTACCCAAAAAAACAAGCTTAAAACCTTCATTTTCTTTGTGGGAGATCATAATCCATGACTCTTCTAGGATATGTTTGGGAAGTTGAAAACTTAGGTTATGCAAAGCTTCAAGACAATTTATGAAAGTTTAGGCACATTATGGTACATTAGGCTCTTTTTACACTGAGCCACATGTTTTGGGATTGTAAAATATAGCTTAATGTGAATAACTTTTGGTGTGATTTACCAAATGAGCTGAAATTTTCAGAATATGTAGGCATGGATAGATTCTTCTATTGTGTGAAGGTTGGGGGAAATTGTTTAACATTTAAGGTCTTTTTTGTACGTTAAGCTCCCCAAAAAACAAGCTTAATGTCCCTAGTTTGCCTTGTGGAACACCGAATCGCATGAAACGTATTGGATAGGTTTGGAAAGGTAAAAATGTAGGCTGTGCAAAGTTTCAGAGCAATTAATTGAGTTTTAGGCACTTTATTACATGTTAAGCTACATTAAGCCATTTTCACATTAAATGTTTTTCATCGTAAAATATAGCTTAACCGCTTCCCGACCGGCGCACGACGATGTACGTCGACAGAATGGCATGGACAGGCATAAGGGCATACAGGTACGTCCCCTTTAATATGTGGCGTGCCATCGAGCATGCGGCGTGCACTCACGCCGGTCGGGACCCCCGTGAGGCCGGTCACGGGTCCCGTGGGCTCGATCGCTGCGGGGATACCCGCGTTCGTCTCATGGGAAGGCTGAACGGGGAGATGCGGAAATAAACAGCATCTCCCCATTCTGCCTAGCAACTAGTGATGCCGATCTCTGCTCCCTGTGATTGGAGCAGAGATCAGCATTCACTATCTGACAGCCACGCCCCCCCACAGTTAG
Organism: Lithobates sylvaticus; assembly: GCA_028564925.1. Lineage (NCBI taxonomy): Eukaryota > Metazoa > Chordata > Amphibia > Anura > Ranidae > Lithobates > Lithobates sylvaticus. Next base: position 266,665,111 of record CM053026.1, read on the forward strand.
AAACACGCCTCTAGGAACATGTAACCCCTACACTGCCACCTAGTGGTTAACCCCTTCACTGCCAGTGTCATTTACACAGGAATCAATGCATTTAAATAGCACTGATTGCTGTATAAATGACAATGGTCCCAAAAATGTGTCAAAAATGTCTGATGTGTCCGCCATAATGTCGCAGTCACAATAAAAATCACTGATCGCCGCCATTACTAGTAAAAAAAAATTATTAATAAAAATGCTATTAAACTATCCCCTATTTGGTAAACGCTATAACTTCTGCGCAAACCAATCAATAATCGCTTATTGCGATTTTTTTGCCAAAAATATGTAGAAGAATACGTATCGGCCTAAACTGAGGAAAAAAATATTTTTTTATATATTTTTGGGGGATATTTATTATAGCAAAATTAAAAAAGAATGTTTTTTTTTCAAAATTGTTGCTCTTTTTTTGTTTATAGCGCAAAAAATAAAAACCGCAGGGGCGATCAAATACCACCAAAAGAAAGCTCTATTTGTGGGAAAAAAAGGACATCAATTTTGTTTGGGAGCCACGTCGCACGACCGCGCAATTGTCAGTTAAAGCGACACAGTGCCGAATCGCAAAAAAGGGCCTGGTCCTTTGGCTGCAAATTGGTCTGGTCTGAAAGTGGTTAATGTGAATAACTTTGGGTGTGATTTACCAAATGAGCTGAAATTTTCAGAATATGTTGGCATGGATAGAGTCTTCTATTGTGTGAAGTTTGGGGGAAATTGGTTAACATTTAAGGTCTTTTTTGTACGTTAAGCTCCCCAAAAAAAAGGCTTAATGTCCCTAGTTTGCCTTGTGGAACACCAAATCGCATGAAACTTCTTGGATAGGTTTGGAAAGGTAAAAACGTAGGCTGTGCAAAGTTTCAGGGCAATTGATTGAGGTTTAGGCACTTTATTACACATTAAGCTACATTAAGCCATTTTCACATTAAATGTTTTAGTAAATCCCCTGTACATTCACTACTTTAGCAAACTGTAATTTTTCAGTGTTGTCACATGAAAAGATATAATAAAATATTTACAAAAATGTGAGGGGTGTACTTTTGAGATACTGTACATGATTTTCTCCCTATTTCATATAAGAAATAATCATAGAGTCCTTATTGAATGATCCCTACCAATTTGAAATGTTAGGATCTCAAATCTACTAATATACTTTTATTTTTTCCATGTCCCTTTTCTTGTTTCTTTTTCCCTATTTCAGCATCATTTATTTAATCACACATGTTGTTCTACATACAGGCGCCCTCCATTATATGCTCTGAATACATTTTCTTCTAAGTAAGTAATTTGGTTAGGATTTTTCCCATTGGCAATTAAGGTTTATCCTTTATGCACCTCTTTGCCATTTGCATTTTGGTGCGATTTGTTTTCCAACTAATTTAAATAGCACACATTTAGGACTTACTTCCCTTTTTTCTTTATTAGCCTGGTCTTTGTGTGTTCTCTGTGGCCGCACAGTGCCTCCTCCTCTTGGTGGTCCTTCCTCTGGTGGTGACCTTCCTGGGGGCTTTGAGGTGGTAAGCTCTTGCATGGGTGGACATTGGCAAATGGATTATGTTTTTTTCTTTTTTGTAATGTGTGTCTATGTATTTGTTTTATGTATTTTCTTATGTAGTATTTTCTATTTTCCTGTATAGTTTCTTGTAGTCATTGGTTGATTCATATATCCTTTGATGAAGCCATGTCGGGATAGCATACGAATATCAGATCTTTGTTCAACTGGAATCCTTCTTACATGACCACCATAAAGGAAATGTTAAACAAAACTCAACAAACTATTATGTTTGGTTTTTAATCATGTTCAAATTAAATGTATATCATTTTATATACGTATGGTCTCCATTATTATCTGTAAGCACCGTGATAATCCCTTCCCAACGCCCCCTTTTTTGAATACTTGTTCAGTTAAGCTTTGACAAAAAAAATGGAAGCTGATTGGTTATTATGTAGAGCTGCACGATGTAGAGCTGCACGATGTAGAGCTGAAGATTTACCTTCACTTTCTGTTCCATAGCCAACACAGGAAGTGAGAGGAAATCCCTACAAATTACAGGAATAACTTGGGATCCCCAGGTCACCAGAAGTGTCCCTATTGGAATATTTCTCCTTTATTACTTTTCTGGGGCCTGCCCAAAATTTGGGATTTTCTTGTGCTTTCACTTTCAATGATAATGGTAAACAGGACAAATAGAGAGGGTGATCTCCAAATACAAATACGGAAAAGCTTCTTCACAGTAAGAGCTGTGAACATGTGGAATATACTCCCTCAAGAGTTGGTTCTAGCCAGCTCAGTAGATAGTTTTAAGAAAGGCCTGGATGCTTTCCTAGATACACATAATATAAGTGGATACTAATAATTATTTCACTTACTTTATTTACTTTTTTCACATTTACTTTTTTCAATCAGACTATGTAACTATGTAACATGTGTGAGACTTTTTCACTGTTTGGACTGATTATGTGAGGAACCCTGTTCCTGGCATACACTGGTTTGGTAAAACTGGGACTGGTGTGGCAGTGATCAGGAAAACTTTTTCTGGTGTGGTGGCAATCAGGACTACTGAATCCAGCTACATTGCTCTGAGATCACTGTTACTGGTGTGGTGGTGATTGGAGACACAGACTAACTGCACTATTAGGGCTTGTTCCCTTTAGCTGCAGAGAGAGCAGCCAGGGGTGTACAAATGCCATGGCTGTGATGCTTTGTGAGTGGGTGGAGGTGATTAGGGACACTGACTGGTGTGGTGGTGATTAGGGACACTGACTGACAGCACTGGTCTAGTGTAATAGTACTGCTGTGACGGTGATCAGATACAGTGGCTGGCAGCACTGATGTACAGTGATTTTGGAGCAGCCAGTCATTGTACATGATCACCACCACAGCAATTTTTTTACATGCTGTCACCAGAGCAGTGAAGTCTCACTATAGTGAGACTTTACTGCTCTGAGAATGTAATCTGGGATTTCTTTTAAACTGTGATTGCTTAGAACTGTAATGAGCCATAAGCAATTCATTTTCTGTACCATGTGATCACTGGGACCAATCACAGAGATCATAGTAGTAAACAGGGGCATCATGAATGAAAGCCCTTGTTTACTACTGTTACTGTGCTCGTTTTAATTGGTCACAGCAATGACATGGTACATGGCCAATGACAATGGACCTGTACCTCAATCTTTCAGCCGCTGTGTCCGAGGGACACATCAATCACAGATTGTACAGGTATGTCCACCCAGAACGATGCTTGTCCCTTCCGGCTGTATATGTACAGTAGCTAGGTGGGCAGCAGTTAAATACAGAATTATGGTCTTGTACATACCTCTTCCCTCAATGTGTTTGCTTTTCCCCTCCCTCTGGAAACCATATCTTAATATATAAATTTTTATGGTACTGTCTCCCTTAACCTCTTTCCGACCAGCCACCGTCATTATACTGCAGCAGGTCGGCACGATCCCACGAGCCATCGTAGCTGTACATCAGCTCCTTTAAGTGTGATAGCACTACACTGCGGGGGTGCCGATGCTCGTGGCCGACGGAGGCAGAACAGGGATGTGTGTGTGTAAACACACACATCCCTGTTCTGTTCTGTGAGGAGAGACAGATTGTGAGTTCCTAATAGCTAGGAACCACAATCTATAATTTCCTCTAGGTCAGTCCCCTCCCCCCACAGCTTGAAACACACACAGGAACACAGTTAACCCCTTGGTCACCCCCTAGTGTTAACGCCTTCCCTGCCAGTGACATTTTGTACAGTAATCAGTGCATTTTTATAGCACTGATCGCTGAATAAATGCCAATGGTCCCAAAAATGTGTCAAAAGTGTACGATGTGTCCACCATAATGTCGTAGTCCCGACATTACTAGATCACCGACATTACTAGTAAAAAAAAAAAAAATAATAAAAATTATATAACTATCCCCTATTTTGTGGAAGCTATAACTTTTGCGCAAACCAATCAATATACGCTTATTGCGATTTTTATTAGCAAAAATATGTAGAAGAATACATATCAGCCTAAACTGAGAAAAAAATTACCTTTTTTAAAAAAAATGGGGATATTTATTATAGCAAAAAGTATAAAATATATATATATATATTTTTTTTGAAAATTGTTGCTCTTTTTTTGTTTATAGCGCAAAAAAAAAAACCGCAGAGATGCTCAAATACCACCACAAGAAAGCTCTATTTGTGGGGAAAAAATCTTATTTGGGTGCAGTGCCGCACGACCGCGCAATTGTCAGTTAAAGCGACGCAGTGCTGAATTGCAAAAATTGGCCTGGTCATTCAGCAGCCAAATCTTCCGGGGCTGAAGTGGTTAACTAGTTACAGTTACCCTAAATGATGGCTTCATTTATTGTTGTAACATACAATGTGAAGGGCCCAGTCTCTTTCAGCAACTGACACAAAATCCTGAATGAACTTCAGCGCCTTTAGGGAAGTTGTCTACCCTAAGAAACACATATTAGGGCTGGTCTGCACCACAGAAATGCAGTCTGTATGTGTACTGGATGCATGTTTTTCATGCATTTATGCTGCATTTTGATGCATTTTCCCCACTTTTTTTCCAAAGTGTTCTGGTTTTGTTTTGCTGTGTTTTTTTGCTGTGTTTTTTTTTATTCATTTAGATGCGTTCTAGCGCATTTTTGGTGAATTTTGCTGCATTCCAATACAGTTCTGTGCAGATAAAATGCAGCATGTTCTACTTTTTTCTGCCCTGGAATGTACTGGAACTGACTGAATAAAAACCTCAGGGGCCAATATAGAGTTCTATACACGTTAATCTTACATTTCGATTGTAGAGGTTGAGTTAGAAAATCAGTTTGGTCACCTCCTTCTTGAAAGGCACCTTGTGGAATTATCCTAGCTAACATACTGTATATAGTCCCAGTTTTTAATAACTTTATTTTTTGCTATAAGTATTACGTAAATGCGCCTCTTCCCAGAAGGGTATGGCCATTTCTGCAGTTTGTTAAATGGACACCATGGGAGAGATTTACTAAGACTGGTGCACACAGGATCTGGTGCAGCTGTGCATAGTAACCAATCAGTTTTCAAGTTTATAGAATGTATTAAGATGCATTGATGCATTAAGATAAAAAACCTTCTGACTTTACAACCACTTTAACTTAGAAAAGCACCTTTTACTGTTATGAGCCTCCTCCTAATTCCTTTTTTTTTGCTAATTTGATCCAACTTACTGTTAGAGAGTGGCTACATTCATTCTCCATGGTCCCACTGTATGTAGGAACGTAGCCATCCTCTCCCATGATTGCAACTAACATGCACTACTCAGGGGGCGTGGCCAAGCAGCGGACATGTGAGCAGCCTAGGAGAGGAGCTCCGCTGACACCGATCAATCCTGAGAAATATCCGGCAAAGATTTTCCCGAACGGAGGGCACAGACGAGTGGGGGAACCATTCGAGACCTGGGGGAACCGGGAGAGATGGGTCGAATCGGCACAGCGGGCCCTAAAACCGCCGCAGACGGGCAACATACGCAGGCCACGGGAGGAATCAAAGATGGCGCCGGCCATCCGGCCTCATGTAAAAAGCCGCCAAAGGACAAGAAAGCTCCAGCCGGTGAGTCCAAATCCCCTGCAGCCCCACACACCGCTACAAACGCCACAAAGAAGTCCAAACCACCCTCCACGATTAAGGAGCACTTTACTGACCCCTCACAAAGCCCCAGACTATCGGCCACGCCGGCCCTGCCTGTGAGAGAGGACCCTGACCCCTGGGAAGCCGAAGGCAGATGGGAGGAAGAAAGTGAGACAGGGGGACCATCACAGTCAGCTATACTAGCAGAGGAGGGTGGGGAGGATGGTGAAGAAGTGGAAGAGCTCACACTTAAACATGTAATGGACGCTATCCAGCAATGTCAGTCATCTCTTACTACACAGATTGAAACGGTCAGGCTTGACTTATCAATTGTAAAGCATGATATGCAGAAAATGAGATCCAGAATTACTGGGACTGAACAACGCATTAGTGACATTGAAGATACTGTGCAACCTATGTCTAATAGTATGAGGATGCAGCAACAAGATTTAAAGGAGCAGGCACTAAAACTTAATGATTTAGAAACAATCTACGCATTATTGGCTTTCCAGAAGGCTCAGAAGGCAAAGATCCAGAACTTTTTCTGGAAAAGTGGCTGCGTGACACTATAGGGGCAGAACATCTCTCACCTATGTTTGCTATCGAGCGGGCTCATAGAGTCCCTATGCGCCCCCTTCCACCGGGAGCCCCACCTCGCCCACTGCTTGCAAAAATATTGCATTTCAGGGATAAGGAGAACATCATGCGAAATGCCAGAAATCTACCCGAGATTAGATTTAATGGGAATAAGATATCGCTCTTTCCAGATTTTTCAGCAGCCACACAAAAACAAAGAGCAGCATTCACGACTGTAAAGAAGCGACTTCGAGACAAGCAACTTAACTACAGCATGCTTTATCCGGCTAAATTACGAGTCATCAACGACGGCAGAGTCCAGTTCTTCCTGACCCCGGCGGAAGCTGCGGATTGGCTTGATGGCCTAGGCTAAGTACCCAGAGCACCCCCGTTATGCTGTTCTGAGCAGCATATTTGACCGTGATATCCCACACAGATATACACAGGATGCCTGCGCCATCATGATTAGTAGAATCTAGCCCAGGCATCCTTCCTAATGTGCCTTACTTTTTGTTTCTATTTACTTTTTCTTGGTTCAGTTAAAGAATACTAGGAGGCCCTATATTGGGGTGAAACACCTGATCACCAAGGATGGAATGGCGGTGAGGAGTGGACTGTTCCATAACTCTTGAATACAGGTACCGAGATACTACATACCCACCCACAGTTGAGTGAGCAAGTTTTGGTTATACTGTGCCCGACTAGGGACTTTCAAACATCAGAAACGCTATCCTGAACGTTATTTCTGTTTACAGGTGTCTCCATCGCTCCCCGAGACACGTGCTGAAACTTACCTTTTCATTTTTGACTACCCTTTTGTTTTATTTTGTTTTTTCTCTCTAAAGGGACTTTTTGGTGCTACATGGTTAACTGAGGGATCCATTTGGTCACCTCACAGGTTATTCACATGGTTACTGGGAAGAAGCTCGTTGAGGTTTGGGGCAATGAGCAGGGAGGGGGGAGGGTAGGGTTAGTTAACACCAAAGTGTTCTATTTGGTGGCAGGTTTGTATTTTACCTTCACTACACGGTACTACCGTCAAGATGTGTTACTACAGTATCATTGTATGAAAAGCCACACCAATGCCATGTTAACCTATAATCTGAATACTCTAGCTGGTATTTACCTCTCTATGCCTAAGAAATATGTTGTGTATTTACTTTACAAAGATTATCCACGATTTATAGATGAGTCTTAAGTGCCTTACCTGGAATGTGCGAGGTCTGAACTCAAGGATCAAGAGATCTTTGGTTTTGGACTACCTAAAACGCACGAAATCGCACATTATGTTGCTACAAGAGACCCACCTGGTAGGGTCTAAAGTCATGGCATTAAAGAGAAGATATGTTGCTCATGCATTCCATGCAACATACTCCTCATATTCCAGAGGTGTCTCTATATTGATTCTCAGGTCCCTACCTGTTCAGATAGTAGAGGTCAAAATTGATCCGCAGGGCTGCTATGTAGCTGTGGTACTGAGATATATGGAATCCTTTTATACCATTGTAAATATATATGTTCCGCCACCATTTGAAAGACAGAAGTTGGACAAATGTATGGCCGCAGTCCTCCCCATGATACAGGGTCACCTTATCATTGGGGGTGATTTTAACAAAGTTATGGACGGGGACATGGATAGGCTCAGATGTACCAGACCTCAATCTCACTCCCTGAAAGAATGGGCTGAAGCATATGATCTAACGGAAGTATGGAGGTGGAAATTTCCCGATAGAAAAGAGTTCTCTTGTATATATGAATCCTACAAGTCCTTATCACGACTTGATATGTTTTTCACGTCCAGAGATATGTTACAAAAGGTGGAGGAGGTGTCATATCTCTCCAGAGCGCTTTCCGATCACTCTCCTCTGGAACTCACCATACGTGTGCAGGGACAGGATGCTGATCGCATCTGGCGTATGAGTCCTTACTGGCTCACAGAGCCAATGGTACTAAGCTATTGCATGGAAGCCATTACCATGTTCTGGCAGGAGAATGCTCGGGAAGGGCCGGCCTTAATTAAATGGGACGCGTTCAAAGCGGTAATTAGGGGAGCATATATGAGAGGAATATCTATTCTGAAAAGAGCTACTGCGGAAAGGTTACTCACTCTGTCTAATGAAGTGCAGGAGGTAGAGGAGGCATATGTTAGGAACCCGTCCCCGGACGGATTCCAAGCAATACAGGCTGCGAAAAGGACATATGAATTAGCACTAACGGATAAAACCCAGAAGAAGCTGTTGTACCAGAGACAGAGGATTTTTGACACGGGAGACAAAAATGGCAAGATTTTGGCATTTTTGGCCAACCCAATACCTGACCCAGTTGCCATATCCAGAGTATATGACAGCTTGGCCAATGTCCAGGACTCCAAGGAAGGGATCATGACGGCCTTTATGCAATTTTATTCTGACCTTTATAGGTCACAGGCCCATTATACCCCCCCTGAGCTGTATGAATATGTAGACTCTATTAACTTTCCGATGTTATCGGAAGAGCAGCAGCAATTACTGGAGGAACCCATCTCCACGGACGAAATAGAACAAGCTATTAAGACCTTTGCTAAACATAAAACTCCAGGTCCTGACGGAATACCCATAGAATGGTATGTAACCCATATAGACACCATGGTACCAAGGTTGCACCGTTTGTATGCCACCATCTTCTTAGAAAAAAGCCTGCCCCCGTCTATGAAAGAGGCCCTAATAGTACTGATCCCTAAGCCTAACAAGGATCTCTTATACTGTGAATCCTATAGGCCAATCTCTTTGATCAACACAGATCTCAAGATCTTAACAAAAATATTAGCTACCCGTATAAACCTAGTAGTCACGACCCTGATTAGCCCTGATCAAACGGGGTTCATACCAGGTAGGTCCACATATAGTAATGTACGGAGATTGTTCACGAATATCCAATTTCCCACCAGAGAAAGGAAGTCCAGAGCGATTGTATCCTTAGACGCCCACAAGGCATTCGACTCTATTGAATGGCCCTACCTATTTTACATACTCGAAAAATTTGGATTCGGGGGTAATTTCCTTCAATGGATCAGGCTAATGTATGAGAAACCTACTGCTCGCATCAGAATCAACGGGATAATCTCCAGACCTTTCAGTATTCGCAGGGGTACTCGTCAGGGGTGCCCTCTGTCGCCACTGCTGTTCGCGCTGGCGATAGAACCCCTGGCCAGATTATTAAGAACCTCCCAAAGGATCCGGGGTATGAAGATAGGCAATTTGGAGGAACGCATATCCCTATACGCAGATGACATGCTGATATATCTGACAGACCCACAAAGCACAGTCCCAAGCATGCTTAACCTGATAGAAGAGTTTGGTAGATTTTCGGGCCTTAGGATAAATTGGACAAAATCCAACATTTTTAGAGTAGACCATGACCTTCCTTTCGACCTCCCAACAGACTGCCCACTCCAACTGACGGACAAATTTAAGTACTTAGGGATTACGATACAACTGCCAATTTCCTCATATATAGTTAATAACTTGGTGCCATGTATAGACTCCTTTAAACACAAACTGACCAGCTGGACAAACCTGCCATTAACGTTAATGGGTAGGGTCAATCTATTCAAAATGTTTTTTTTGCCTAAATTCTTATATATCCTGGCAAATAGCCCAGTATATATTACTAAGAAGACGTTCCAAGAAATTGACTCTTTATTAATAACCTTTTTATGGTCTCCCAAGAACCCCAGAATAGCACTAAAAACACTGCAGTTACCCACAGCTCAGGGGGGTTTGGCACTTCCAAACCTCAGACAATATTACTTTGCATCACAACTTGTGTTTGTGCACTGGTGGATGTTTCCACAAATCACCAACGCTGCAACAGCAGCGGAAGTGGCGACACTTTCATCACAGGAAGCCCTGAGTAATCTAATATTTTGTAAAAGGGTCAGAGAGCGAAGGGGCACTGACATAATACAGGTATCTGTCATGAACTAGGTACTCACCGAGGCCAAGATGCCGAGAGCGGTTACCCTTGCGACTCGGCGCCCACTGCCCTGAAGGTGACACAGGGACGGTTGGCACCAAGAGGCACAAGCCACCGGTGGGATGGTGACCAGGCGTGGGCTTCTGATGTTGTAGAGAAGGGTAGACTGGAGCAGGTTAGTACGTCCACGAATTCCTAGTTGAGACACAGCAAAACAGACTGGGGATCAAACACAGGCAGGTTAGGTAAATGCAGGCCGAGGGTCAAACACTGATAGATTAGGTGCAAAGGTATCCTTGAGCAGGAGAGTCCAAGGCAGGCTAGGGATCAAACACTGGCAGATTCAGAAGAGAGTCCAAGGTACAGGCCAAAGGTCCAGGGCAGGAGAAGGTAACAAATCCAAGTAGGCAATCCAAAGGTCAAGGTTAGGAGAAGGCAGAGTAGTCAGGACGATCCGGGTTTGGCAACAGGTAAGACAATCTTCAAGGGTCAAGTACAGGATACAAACAGGAAGCAGCTTGTCAGACGAACCAGCGTCTGTCTGGGCACAGAGGCCCTCCTTTTATAGGGCCGTTGAGGTCACATGAGGTGATGCCGCGCTACTGCGCATGTGCGCGCGCCGCTTGGCGGGAACACGAGTGCGCACGCGCCGCCGCATCTTCTCCCTGTCACTGGCTATGAGCCGGGAAGCTGAACCCGTGCGCCTGCGCACTAGCGTGCGCAGCGGACGGAAGCCCTGACAGTGCCCCCCCCTGAGGGGCGGCCTCCGGACGCCCAGGCTCTCCATCAATTCAGGGTGTTCTTGTCGGAAGATCTTGATTAATCTTGGGGCATGGAAGTTTCTGGATGGTTCCCAAGAATTATCCTCTGGTGGATAGCCCTTCCATTTTACTAAAAATTGAAGCTGACGACCCACCTTCCTGCAGCCAAGTAACGACTCTACCTCGTATTCTTCCACTCCATCAATTGTTATAGGTGGAGGAGGAACTTCTTCTCTGTTCGGGAAAGGACTGGGGACCAAGGGTCTCAGTAGGGAGGCATGGAATACTGGGTGTATTCTGTAGGAACTGGGTAAGGCAAGTTCAAAGGCCACAGGGTTTACCATCTTCTTTATTTCAAATGGTCCAATGAACTTGGGACCCAACTTCTTTGCAGGACACGCGATTTTAAGATGGGTAGTTGCCAGCCATACCTTCTCTCCAATCTTGAAATGAGGATTCTCCTTCCTCCCCTTGTTGTGATACTTTTTATATCCTTCCTGGGCGTGTTGCATGGCGTCTTGAAGTCTTTTGAAGTTGGTTTGAATGTAACTTACCCGTTCTTGTACAGCGGGCACCCGTGATTCAGAGACAACATTAGGGAGAAAAGATGGATGAAACCCAAAGTTAGCCCAAAACGGAGTCTGATTTGTGGTCGAATGGGAAGAGTTATTATATGCAAATTCTGCAAAAGATAATAGAGAGGACCAGTCGTCTTGTGCGGAAGAACAGAAACATCGTAAGTATTGTTCAAGAGTTTGATTAGTGCGTTCAGTTTGTCCATTACTTTGTGGGTGGTAGGCAGATGAAAGACAAATGTTGATATCCAAGGTTTTGCAAAGTTCTTTCCAAAATTTTGAGGTGAATTGTGGGCCCCTATCCGAGACGATGCTCTTGGGTACCCCATGGAGTCTAACAACCTCCTTGACAAAAATGTTGGCGGTCTCCAGGGCAGAGGGGGTGCCGATCATAGGCAAAAAGTGACTCATTTTGGACAGCCGATCCACTACCACTAGGATAGTGGTGAAGCCTTGTGATGGAGGTAATTCCACGATGAAATCCATCGAAATGTCGGCCCAAGGTCGTTCTGGGATGGGTAGAGGCCTTAGTAACCCCCATGGCTTTGCTCTAGGACCCTTGTTTCGTTGACATGTAATACAGGAGGATACGTATTTCTGGCAGTCACTTCTCCAGCCTGGCCACCAAAAGGTGCGAGAGATATGTTCTGCTGTTTTCCGTACCCCAAAGTGCCCAGCTAGTTTATGATCATGTAGAGCTTTCAGGACTACAGGTCTCACCTCTGTAGGGACGAAAATCTTGTCTTGGAGCCAGAATAAACCTTCACGTCTCTCTAGGGTGTCCAGAATGGAATCCTTGCAGTGAGCCGAAGCGGTGGATAGCGTGGAGATCAGGTCAGTAGGTGTGAGTAGTAGAAAGTTCTGAGGAGTAAGAATGGTGCTGGGTTCTGATACCTGCGAGGACTCTGGGAAGATACGGGATAGAGCATCTGCCTTGCCGTTCTTTGACCCTGGCCGATAGGAAATGTGGAATGTGAACCTTGAAAAGAAGAGTGCCCAACGGGCTTGACGGGGTCTTAAGCGTTTAGCAGTGCGAAGGTATTCAAGATTTTTATGGTCTGTAAAAATGGTAATTGGGTGGACTGCTCCTTCGAGGAGGTATCTCCACTCCTCCAGCGCGGATTTAATGGCCAATAGCTCCCGATCACCAACGTCATAGTTCTTCTCGGCCGGATTGAGCCTTCGGGAGGCGAAGGCCACTGGGTGCAGCAGGGCTTTCGGCCCATGGCGTTGGGAGAGGATGGCGCCTGTGGCTGACTCCGAGGCGTCCACTTCCAGGACGAAAGGTAGCAGTGGGTCTGGGTGCCGTAGGATAGGAGCAGACGTGAAGAGGGTCTTTAGTTTGACAAAGGCTTCCTAGGCCTCCTGGGACCACTGAAAACGGCTGTGTAGGCGGGTCAGTTGGGTGATTGGGCTCACAATGGCAGAGAAACCGGCGATGAACCTCCTGTAAAAATTGGCAAAACCGATGAATCTCTGTATGGCTTTTTTATCCTTAGGAGGTGGCCAGTCTACCACCGCCTTGACCTTTTGTGGGTCCATGGAGGTGCCTTTAGTGGAGATGATGAACCCCAGAAACTGTACGGTAGATCTTTCAAACTCGCACTTCTCAGCTTTAAGATAGAGCTGATGGGCTCTGAGGATGGTGAGGACCTTTCTGACATGTTCCCGGTGTTGTTCCAAAGTGGCTGAAAAAACGAGAATGTCGTCTAGGTACACGACTAAAAAGTCATCCAAATATTTTCTAAAAATGTCATTAACCAGGTGCTGAAAAGTGGCTGGAGCATTACATAGGCCAAATGGCATCACCAAGTATTCATAGTGGCCAAAGCGAGACCTGAAGGCCGTCTTCCACTCATCCCCTGCACGGATTCTGACAAGGTTGTAGGCACCCCTTAAGTCGAGTTTAGAGAAAACTTTAGCTGACCGGAACCGCTGGAAGAGTTCAGGAATAAGTGGTAGAGGATATCGGTTCTTGATAGTGATTTTATTAAGTTCTCGATAATCAACGCAGGGCCTGAGTGAACCATCTTTCTTCCCAACGAAGAAAATACCAGCCCCTGCTGGAGAGGTGGATGGCCGAATAAAGCCCTTCTCGAGATTCTCATCAATATAGGCCTTGAGGGCCTTTAGTTCGGTCTCTGACAGAGGAAATATGCGCCCAAAGGGAATTGCGGAGCCTGTGAGCAATTCGATGGGGCAGTCATAGGCCCGATGCGGTGGTAGATGGTCGGCCTTTTTTTTGTCAAAGACATCTTTAAAGTCCTGATAGACCGGGGGAATGTGTTGAAGATTCTCTGATGTCGAGATGACCGATAGGACAGAGCAGGGAGTTGGAGAGATGCAGTGTTGGTGACAATATGGTGATGAGAAGGAGACCTCCTTCCTATTCCAGTGAATTTGGGGGTCATGAGCTTGCAGCCAAGGAAGTCCAAGGATAATTGGAAACATTGGAGAAGATATAAGATCAAACCGTAGAAACTCTTGGTGGCCGGAATCTGTGGTGGTGAGGATAGGTGAAGTCTCCTGAGTTACTGGACCAGATTGTGGAAGGGACCCATCAGCTAAATGGACCAATAGAGGATTTGCCTTGTTGAAGCAAGGAACGTGCCATTCCTTGGCGATAGAGATATCCAGGAAGCAGCTGCAAGCCCCTGAGTCAATCACGGCTGGTAGCCGGATCTTCCTTCCCGCTAGCTGTAGGGAAACAGAAAGAGTCACATAAGTTTGGGCCCGATTGACGGCTTGACAATTCATGAAAGGCTGAGGTGGCAACTTACTAGGCCGGATGGGACAATTCAGGAGGAAATGTCCTGAACCCCCACAATAGAGGCACAGATTGGATCTCCGTCTTCGTTGTCGTTCTTCCTGGGTAAGGCGGGGACGGACTAGACCCAACTGCATTGGTTCCCCTTCAGGGGCCGATGGACCGGATGGGACGGTCGGATAAGCAGCTGGCATCCTTGGGGAAACCCATATTGGTCGGGACCCTTGTATACGTTCTGAGCGACGTTCCCGCATACGTCGATCCAGTTTGGTGGCTACCTGGATCAACTCCTCCAACGAAGTAGGAGGCTCCACCCGGGCTAACTCGTCCTTCAGACTCTCCCTTAATCCCAGTCGATACTGGTAGAGGAGGGCTGCCTCATTCCAGGTGGTATCGGCAGACCATTTGCGGAACTCCGCCGTATAGTCCTCTACAGGCCTTTTCCCCTGAGAGAGGGTATGCAGGGTGGCCTCAGCCGTGGCCTTACGTTGGGGGTCATCGTAGAGTTGGCCCATTGCTTCAAAAAATGTATCAACAGTATTAAGGAGAGGGTTCCTTTGTTCCATGAGACCATGGGCCCAAGATTGGGGTTCCTCGGATAGAAGGGAGATGATAAACCCGACTTTGACAATCTCTGAGGAAAAGGTTCGGGGTTGCAGGGCAAGGTACAGGGAACAAGCATTTTTGAAGGACCTGAACTTCCTGCGATCACCCGAAAATCGTTCTGGAATTGGTACCTTGGGTTCAGGCACGGCCATCATCATGGCAGGTGGAGGTTGAGCTTGAGGTGCAGAAGTCCCACTAGTAGACCCGGACGCTGAACTTGCTAGAGGGGCGGCCGTGGTCAGTTGTTGGAGTCGAGTATCGACTTGAGCATAACCTTCCTGTAGTTTCTGTACCGCTTCCGTGAGGGCAGACACCTGCTGACATAACATGTCCAGTGGAGAAACCGCTCTGTTGGCCTCTGTCATGGCTGGTTCGTACTGTCATGAACTAGGTACTCACCGAGGCCAAGATGCCGAGAGCGGTTACCCTTGCGACTCGGCGCCCACTGCCCTGAAGGTGACACAGGGACGGTTGGCACCAAGAGGCACAAGCCACCGGTGGGATGGTGACCAGGCGTGGGCTTCTGATGTTGTAGAGAAGGGTAGACTGGAGCAGGTTAGTACGTCCACGAATTCCTAGTTGAGACACAGCAAAACAGACTGGGGATCAAACACAGGCAGGTTAGGTAAATGCAGGCCGAGGGTCAAACACTGATAGATTAGGTGCAAAGGTATCCTTGAGCAGGAGAGTCCAAGGCAGGCTAGGGATCAAACACTGGCAGATTCAGAAGAGAGTCCAAGGTACAGGCCAAAGGTCCAGGGCAGGAGAAGGTAACAAATCCAAGTAGGCAATCCAAAGGTCAAGGTTAGGAGAAGGCAGAGTAGTCAGGACGATCCGGGTTTGGCAACAGGTAAGACAATCTTCAAGGGTCAAGTACAGGATACAAACAGGAAGCAGCTTGTCAGACGAACCAGCGTCTGTCTGGGCACAGAGGCCCTCCTTTTATAGGGCCGTTGAGGTCACATGAGGTGATGCCGTGCTACTGCGCATGTGCGCGCGCCGCTTGGCGGGAACACGAGTGCGCACGCGCCGCCGCATCTTCTCCCTGTCACTGGCTATGAGCCGGGAAGCTGAACCCGTGCGCCTGCGCACTAGCGTGCGCAGCGGACGGAAGCCCTGACAGTATCCATTGATATTTATAAACGATGTCTCCTATTAATTCCAGAGGACACACCGTCTATATCTCCCAATCAACCGATATGGAACAACCCCACGTTTACTCACTTCCTAAGCCTACCGGGCGCCTCCGCCTGGGACGCTAGGGGCCTAAGATATATACATCAATTATATGATCAGGGATCTCTTAAGCCCTTCGACGCACTACAAGAGGAACTTGGGGTGCCAGGGACCTGGCACTTCAGATATCTTCAACTAAAACATGCAGCAACGGCCCAATTAGGTCTTAACAATGTTAGGTTTCATAACTCCACGTTAGAAGAGGCACTTCTGCAACCCGAACACTCGGGATTAATATCAGGATATTACAAGCTGTTATCTCAGGGGGGCGCAGACCGATTACAGAAAGTGAAAAGTTACTGGCTTATGGATGTACCGGATATATCAGATGAAAACTGGGAAGAATTCATGGATACATACCTTACCACCACTATATCAGCCAGGGATAAAATGATACAGCTGCGCATTTTTCATAGAGTTTACTACACACCCCTACGCCTATTTCGCATGAAGAAAATAAATAGCTCTGTCTGTCATAAATGTAACAAACTTACAGGTGATCTGCTCCACATGCTCTGGAACTGTGAAAAGGTACGCCCATTTTGGTCACAAGTGACTAGCTTTATAGCAACTAATTTTGATTTACCGAATATTTGTAGTCCTAAGTGGTGCATACTGGCAATCTTTGAAGAGGTAGACATGAGCACATATCAAAAACAATTTTTACGCCTTTTATTATTTTATGCCAGGAAAACGGTGGTTTTGCAATGGATATATTCCACACCGATTTCTCTGAACTTATGGAAGAATGTAATTAATCAGGTACTGCCTATTTACAAACTGACGTATGAGGTGAGGGGGTGTGCGGCTAAATTCGAGAAGATATGGGGAAAGTGGACAGATCTTGTTGAGGCTTGCGAATACCCTGAGGTGGACTAAAACTCTAGTGTGGGAACGACATCTTATATTGTTTAGAATGAATACTAATAGGCCAATAGCTACCAGGGACAACTTGAGAATAGAAAGAGGTAAAGGTACGCAGAATTTGCTATATGAGGGCACTGATGATTTCATCAAAAGAGGCGATTAAGAATTCTGATGCTTATTGCTCAATATAAATGTGGCAACGATACCGTTATTATTGTTTGAGGATGTAGTGAAGAGAATAAGTACAAGTTTATCTTCATTACAGGGTTAGTATCACAGAAATACCTATCTTGTCATCGATACCGAAATTGTCAAAAGTACGTTATGTATGGATGTATTTGTTTAATAAGGAGAATGATCCTACGGACATATGTAAAATTGGTGATGTAATACGGATGTAAATGTATTATGTTTGTAATGAAGATTAATAAAAAACAGTTTAAAAAAAAAAACATGCACTACTCGTTCCAAATAAATGGAAGCTCATGGAGGACATTAAAGGAGGCAGAAAAACACAGTAAGAAACTATTTCAATATGAATTCAATAAACACAGATTTGATTGATTGCAATTCGTTACTGTACATTTTGTATTTTTACTGAAGAAGTCCATCTTAAACAGTATTTTATTGCACTAGGAGGAAAATAGAATTATGTACATATTGGAAAACACTAGTTTGTTCATTAAAGCCCAACTCTGGGCTACTTTTTTAAATTGTCCCCATGCATGGAAAATACAACTGTAATATTCACCTCTTCTCTTGTGTTGCCCCCTGCTGCCCATCATGTAACCAGCCTCATGACTTCTGGAAAAGACTGATACTGCTGAGGGAGGGGGAGCACTAGGAATTGGGAGGATAAGACTGGAATTGGACATTAGCTATAACATTAGCTAAGCAACAGTTGCATTTTTAATAGAAATAACGTAAACCCTTCCTTTACTTCAGTGGTTTGTGACAAATAGTATATCTGTTTTTTGGGGAATGTTTGTTTCTGAAAGGTTTCCTGATTGCATTTTTGACCTCCTTATTCCGTAGTGTGTAAATAATAGGATTAAGTAGAGGCGTCAGTACTGTATACAGCACAGACACCAACTTGTCTGCTGCATAGTTCACTGGTGGCCTCAAATAGATAAATATGCATGGTCCAAAAAAGAATGTAACAACCAGGAGATGGGCTGCACATGTAGAGAATGCTTTACGTCTCCCTTCTGAAGAATGGATCTTTAAGATTGTGGTTATGATTCCAAGGTAGGAGAACAACAGCACCACAAAGCAAGTGAGAGAAATCATCCCACTGTTTGCTATAATAAATATATCAATAAAAAAGGTGTCAGAACAGGCAAGTACAGCTAGTGGGTGCACATCACAGAAGAAGTGATTTATCTTGTTTGGACCACAAAATGGCAGCTGGTAGGTGAGAAAAGCTTGGGTAAAGGAATGCAAGAAACCTGCTAGCCAAGTACATGCCACCAGCCAACAGCAAAATTTGGAATTCATGACAATGTGATACCTTAGTGGATTACAGATAGCCACATAGCGATCATATGCCATGACAGTCAGAAGGAAGCACTCTGTGCCACCAAATAAATGAAGGAAGAAAAGCTGCAATATGCACTGGTTAAAGGAGATAGTCTTTTGATTTGAGAAAACATTAACCAGCATCTTTGGGATGGTGACCGTTGAGTAGCACATGTCCAAGAAAGACAAGTTACTGAGAAAAAAATACATAGGTGAACGCAGATGTGGATCAACATGGACTGCTGTCATGATGAGAAGATTCCCTGATAAGGTCATCAAATACAGGGCCAGAAACAAGACAAAGAAAATAACCCGAGCTTCATGTGAATGGGAGAAACCACTAAGGGTGAACTCTGTTACCAAACTTTGATTTTGAAGATCCATATTCTTCTCTCAACAGGGGATGATAATAAAAAAAAATCAGTAAAGAAACAACATGTCATCAATGTAAACTTTTTTTTAACATTTAAGCAACAACATATTTGGAAATTAATTCCATTATTTGTATAAGTCTAGCATTGTTTTAGCACAGCGCTATAACTGGTTTTTAGGTCCACCAGTGTAGAACTTGCGTTTGGGGCCGGGGGGATGGGGAGGTGGACGTAGAGGACGTGGGGGAGGGGCCTAAGTGCGGCGCCAGTGAGAGGAGAGGATGGACGTCCCGGAGGATCAGCAGGAGCGAAGCGTAGTGAGAGAACGCTAGCTCCGAGGGACGCACTCTCCCCCCCCTTTGGACCTGCAGGCAGCAGCGGTGGCAGCGCTACATTTCAGCGAGGAGAAGAGCAGCTAAGTGGCGGGAGCGAAGCGCGGTGAGAGAGCGCTAAGCTCCGAGGGACACACTCTCTCCCCCCCCCCCTAGAACCTACAGGCATCGGCAGCTCCACACTCCAACAGAGGATAGAAAAGCCAGGCAAAAGCGGTGAGTGACGGGTCAACTGCGCTCAGAGCGCCTGTTTGAATGTTCTATATTGCGGCCACTGAAGCCAAAGCCGTCCGTAGCACTGGTCCCTCTGCCCGCTCCCCGCTTCTTCTCTCCCTTCTTCCCCACTGCGGCCTAGCTTTGATTCACTGTTTGTCTTTTTTCCTCTCCTGCCGGAGATATACGAGTGAAGTCGGAGCCGGTGAACAGAAGTATGCTGGGAAGCCCTGTACGCTCCGCAAAGAACGCCTGGAAGGGCTGAAATAGCAGCTTATCTCGGGGACAGGTGAAAGAACTCCCCCCCTCCTTCTCTCCCCTGATAACCGATCACAGACCTTTCGAGATGGTTGGGTAAGAGGGGAAGGAACTGGAAAAAAAAAAAAAAAAAAAAAACACACTGAAGAGTTGCTGTAACTCGGATTTAATATAGCTGCCCTGATTTTGTACATATGCATGTTGAAAAATGTTTGCGGGGTCAGCAAGATAACCCCCTGAGCCAAGAGTTATTGTTCAAAACACAGCTGATCAAGGAGAGACACTCAGTTCCAGCTATATAACAGCTCATAGCCATGTTCTAGCAAGGTTATTATGCTAATATGTTAATGCTGCAAGCCCTGTGTTCTTGTTTTTGTGTTAGTGGAATTTAATCTGTGGGCAGTGCACTGGTTGTTGCTATGCTTAAAGTACCTGACTGACACACCGCATACTTGGGAAAAAAAAAAAAAAAAAAGCGTAGAGGGGCCAGGAAATATCAATGCTACGTATGTATGTCATGTGAAAGCAAGCTGGAAAAAGGAGGAAAGTTGTCTCTTATGGGTCTGAATATATAACCTGAAATCACATGTTAGTCATTGACATTGTTATAGGAGGGGTTCTTGGAAGAGCCTGATATGGCAAATATAGGACTGATCAAATCAGAAGAAACTGAGATCAACTAACCAACGGCCCCGGACATTGGGAGGGAAGTCAGCTGGCAACCCCGATGGACGGAGAAGGCAAAACTGTATGTATTGAACATCAGTGACCCCTGGACCCGATTCGGTAAGCCAAAAGTAAAGAATATTTTCATCTGTTATAAAAGAGTTAATGTGGAGGAAGATACATTGGAGGAAAGCGCTTGGGGTGCATAGTAAGTCAAACAGGAGAGTTATATGATTATGATTCCATCGCTCTATATGCTTCAGAGGCAACAGGGTCAGCAGATAAAGGACTGAGTTGTGGTGTGATATAATAGAACTATCCGTATAACTTAATCCGTTATTATCTAAGTACCGGCCCTTTCGTTGAAAAAGACTTTGTTTTTTTTTTTTGTTTTTTTTTGTGTTGTTTCTTTCCTTTGGATAAGGGGAAGAGAGGGAGATCACCCTGGGGAGAAAAAAACTCATAGAGGGGAAAATGAAGGGAAGGTCACAAAAAACAAATGAACCCAAAAACCCAAGAGAAAGCCTAAATTCAAGCACGATGCAAAAATATCTAAAAGAAGCAAGCTTAAAAAGCCCAGGTGTCGATAAAAAACAGGGGACAAAGGAAAAGAAAAAGGAACCCTTAATAACAACTCCATCAACAGAAGAGTTAGGAGCCTGTGCTAGAGAAGAAACTGAGAGCGACTTGGTCCTAAATACGGGTGGGACAGAAATTCAGAGGAACATCGCCCTGATCCCTACAAAGGACGAGATGCTAGAAATGTTCGCAAAATTAGAGAATTCAATAAAAACGGAAATAGAAAATGTACGGACCGACATGGGCCACCTCCTAAGAAGAGTAGAAGAGGTGGAGGATCGAACGGAAAAACAGTCCCAAGAAATTCTAGAATTAAAAGCTCAAGTTGGGAAATTGCAGACAGAACATAGGGACATAGTGTATAAAATGGAAGAACAAGAAAACCAAAGCCGTCGCCAAAACCTGAGAATAAGAGCAATCCCAGAACAACAGGGAGAAGACCTGACTGATAAAATGAAGAAGATTTTTAACCCATTACTGGGCAGAGGGGAAAATGACGATCTGAAGATCGATCGGGTACACAGGGTCCGCAAACCTCTAGGATTAAGAGAAGATATCCCTAGAGACGTAGTTATTAAATTTCATCTCTTTGAGGATAAGGCAAGGATATGGAGTAAACTTAGAGGAAGCCCGCCCCTACAATATGACGGATCCCCTTTGCAGGTCTTTTCAGATCTCTCAGCAGGAACTTTGGCCCGGAGAAGGCAATTAAAACCCTTACTGGAGCAACTAAGATTAGCGAACATAAAGTACAGTTGGGGCTTCCCAGCAGCATTATTAGTCACGAGAGAGGGAAGGACAATCAGACTTAAATTTTTGGACGAACTTGAGGACTTTTGCCATAGATTGGACATTCCGATCCCGGATATACCTAGGGGGTGAGGGGGGGAGAGAAGGTTGAATGGGCAATGAAGGGAAATAAACAAAATTATGGGGGTGGGGTTGGGGGGGGGGGGTGGGAAACAGGAAAGCAAAATCAGAGCAAAAAAATTAAACTAAGGCCTGTAAGGGATCAGGGGGGCCTCCAATGAATGTCCTTTCCCTATTAACACCCTTTTTTGAGAGGGATAGGGATGGGACAGGCATGGGCGGCGCAGTCAGAGCCTCACCCTAAGCCATAAGGTTCTGGCGTTGGGCAAAGATTGGGTGCCCACACAGAGAACCAAGGCCTGGAGATGGCCGGGGGGTGGGGGAGGGTAAGGGGGGGTTAGGGAGGGGATATAAGGGGGGGATAGAGAAGGGTTGGGAGGGAGGGCTGGGAGGGGGGCTGGGAGGGGGGGGGAGGGAGGACGGGAGGGGGGAGATCCACCTTGCAGAAGCAAAGGAAAAAAAAAAAAAAAAAAAAAAAAAAAAGAAAAAAAAAGTGATGCAGGAGTTAGTAAAATATGGAAGCACTCTACCTAAAAGATACAGATGACGGAGGTTAATTTGGTAACGTACAACGTAAAAGGATTAAATTCACCGACTAAGAGGTTCAAATTAATTAAAGAATTAAAGGAGTATAGAGCAGATGTGGTATTCCTGCAGGAAACCCACTTATCTTTGGAAACAAATACCAAACTGAACGCTGAAAACTATCAGACGTGGTACTATGCTGACTCGCCCATAAGTAGAGCGAAGGGGGTCGCAATAGGATTTGAGAAACAGACTAGATTCACGTTAACTGAGAGGATAACGGACCCAGAGGGACGGTATTTGTTTCTAAAGGGGAAATTGGGTGATAGGTATTTAACCCTGGCAAATGTTTACTGTCCTAATAAAAACCCTATAAAGTACTTAATACAGATATTAAATAGACTAACAAAATTTAAGAAGGGGGAGGTAATACTGGCCGGAGATTTTAATTTTTGTTTGGAACCAGAGAAGGATTGTACGTCCCGGGCACAGGGGACAAGTAGGGGCTTATTAAGAAAGATAAAATTTAAGTTGAAACAAAGCCAACTGGTAGATGTGTGGAGGGTACAACACGAGAAAATAAGAGACTACACCTTCTACTCCCCTGTGCACGGGACGTATTCCAGACTTGATTACTTTTTGACGGAGCATAGAATGCTAGACCAAATAAAGACCACACAGATAGAGATTTCCACTTTGTCGGACCATTCCCCGGTGTCTATGAAGATCGGGATACCCGGAATACAGAGACAACCGTACTGTTGGAGATTTGAGGAAAGTCTTCTACAAGACCGAAAAATACTGGAACAAATACAAAAGGAAATCGAATTTTTCTTCAGTGTCAACGACACTGAAGAAATCACTTGCGCAACCCTATGGGAAGCGCATAAAGTGTATATTAGGGGGGTCCTCATCTCCATAGACGCCGGGGAAAAAAGGGAAAAAAAAAGGAAAATGTTGAGAGTAACCGAAGAGATCCACAGATTAGAACAAGAACATAAGAAACAAAATGCGCAACAACAGGAATTCTTCCACCTACTAGTTAAAAAGAGAGACGAACTTAAAGATATGAGAGAACAGGAAGTAAACAGGAGATTTAATATCAGGGCAAGAGAGAGATATCGCTGGGATAATAAGATAAGTAAATATCTAGCAGGAAAGTTGAAAAAACAGCGGGATCCAAATTATATCGAAAAAATCCAAAATGGAGGCGGGGAGATGACGTACAAAACAGGGGAGATAGCTGAAGTCTTTAAAAACTACTACGAGGCCCTCTATTCGGTTGGTCAGAAAGGAGCACAAGATAAAAAGAGTCCAGAAAAAATCAAAGGGTTCTTGGAAAAAAGCAACTTACCTTGCCTGTCAGAAGAGGAAAGAATTTTCATGGACAGCCCCATTACAGAGGCAGAAATACACAAAGCCTTGAAGGAAACTGCAGTAGGTAAAAGCCCGGGTCCTGATGGCTTCCCTTCCCTTTACCTTAAAAAATTTAGCAACATTCTAGTTCCAAGGCTGTGCCAATATATGAACGGCCTTGGATCGGAATATAAAATGGGAGGGGAGGCATTGCAGGCCTCAATAACTTTAATCCTGAAGGAGGGTAAGGATAGCACACTATGTTCCAATTATAGACCTATAGCGCTCCTAAATACGGATACCAAATTATACGCCAAAGTACTTGCGACCAGGTTGAAAGAGAAGATAATCGACCTGGTCCATCCGGATCAGGTAGGATTTGTCCCGGGGAGAGAGGGGAGGGACAATGGGGTGCGATCCCTCCTTTTGCTCCGAACGTTGGAAGACGGTGGGTCCCCAGGTCTACTCCTGTCAATGGATGCTGAAAAAGCATTTGACAGGGTAGACTGGGGACTCATGTTCGGAACTCTGGAGGCAATGGGAATAGGCCCCCGGATGATCAAGTGGATTGGGGCGCTGTATAATGATCCCCAGGCATCCGTTAAAGTGAACGGAACCCTGTCCGCAAAGTTTACAATGAAAAATGGTACCCGGCAGGGATGCCCGCTATCCCCCTTGTTGTTCGTGTTAACACTCGAACCCCTCTTATC
The DNA here is from genome assembly GCA_028564925.1 of Lithobates sylvaticus. NCBI lineage: Eukaryota > Metazoa > Chordata > Amphibia > Anura > Ranidae > Lithobates > Lithobates sylvaticus. Next base: position 266,689,481 of record CM053026.1, read on the forward strand.
AGCTATCCGGAATAATCCGGATATTAAAGGGATCAAGGTCGGGACAGAAGAACACAAACTCGCAGCTTTTGCGGACGATGTTCTCTTTTATATAACTTACCCAAGGACAACGATCCCGAGTCTGTTAAAAATACTAAAGGAATATGGGGAGATTTCAAACTTGAAAATAAACCCCAGCAAATCCGAAATCTTAAATGCCAATATTAGTAAGCAGGAAGAAGCCAAATTAACAAAAGAATTCCATTTCCCTTGGCAAAGGGAGATTAAGTACTTAGGAATCAAACTGGCCCCCACGGTCAAAGCAATATACAACGCTAATTTTATTCCCCTATTAGACGAAATTAAAAGCGAAATTAAAAAACTTTCAATGACATCTCTTTCATGGATCGGTAGGATTAACGTCACCAAGATGGTTCTGGCCCCAAAAATTCTCTATAAACTACAAATGTTACCTATATCACTCCCACAAATATACTTAAAAACTTTGAAAGGCCTCGTCTCCAAGTATATTTGGAAAAACCAAAGACCGAGAATAGCTTTTAAGGTTCTAAGTAGGAGTAAGAAACAAGGAGGCTTAGCGGTACCGGATTTTCAAAAATACCAAAATGCGATTATTCTCACCCGAGTGATAGAGTGGGCAAAAGAGGCGAATGAAAAAAGGTGGGTAAGCTTAGAAAAAGAAATGAGTGGCACACAGTTGGGACGAATAATTTGGAACCCTCCACAGTATAGGCGTATGGGGACAGGGACTCACGAAATCACATATACAGCACTAAAAACTTGGGATCGGATTCACGCACAAAAAAAATGGACATATAATTCCCCATTAATATATTTGAAGCAAAATGATTTTTTCGCACCTGGGAAAAAGGAAGTGGGGGGAAATTGGTTAAAAAAAGAAAACGCACAATTGAAGGACATAATATACCAAGGCAAAATTAAAACGTACCAAACACTAAATAAGGACACGGGTTTAATGAAATTGGATGTCTGGCGGTTCCTCCAACTTAGTCACTTTACTGAAAAACTCCCCCATCCATTAAGGGACAAAGAGCAGTATAGACCATTAGAAAAACTTTGTCTAAAGGGAAACTCAAGGAAGAACATAGGGCGGATATATAAAATGCAAACAGAGGGTGACGACTTGGAGGACCCGCCTTACATCCAAAAATGGGAAAATGACCTAGGGACACGTTGCAGTGCACAGAAATTGAAAAAAATTTTAAAATTATTACACAGCTCGGTGATAGATAATAGGATGTTAGAGACAAATTACAAATGCCTCGCAAGATGGTATTTGACACCAGACAAAACCAGCCGATTCGTAATAGATCAGTCATCAGAATGCTGGCGTGGATGCAAACAACTAGGAACCGCGGCCCACATTTGGTGGGAGTGTCCCACCATCAAGAAATATTGGAAGGAAGTGCGTCAGCTTATAAAGGAGGTCATAGGGGCGGAAATAGCAGACGATCCATGGACATGCCTGTTCCACGGGACGGACCTTCCCGTTAAACAATATAAAAATTCATTGATACCCATTTTTTTAAACGTTGCAAAAAACCTCATTCCAAAAAAATGGAGGGAGGTAGAAAGCCCAAGCATTAGGGATTTAATATTCCAAATGAGTAAGACACAAAATTTAGAAAACATAGAGGTGAATGGGGAGGAAAGAGAAATGGGGGGAGAAGAGAGGGATAAATGGACAGCGTGGAAGGAATTTAAAGACACGTGGAGATATGTGGAGGAGATTACTCGATAAACATTGTCGTACAGAAGGGTAGATATTTGGGAAAAAGGAGGTAGGGAAAAGGAAGAAAAAAGGGGAAAAAGAGAGGAAAAAAAAAAAAAAAAAAAAAAAGAGGCTATGCAAGGTGGGGGGGGGGGGGGGGGTGGCGGGGGGGAGAGGGAAAATTATTTGTAATCGATTCACAAATGAAAAAAAAAACAAACACCACAAATGATGTGACTTAAAGGAAGAGACGAAAATGAACGTTAAGTTGAATGAAAGTCTCTTTAATGTTCGCTGAGGTGGAAAAAAAAAAAAAAAAAGAAAAAAAAAAAAAAAAAAAAAGAAATAACTGGTTTTTAAATCCTACCGTGTTTTTAGCTTAAGATTTTCCAAATTAGTGTAAACTGGACAGTTTTCTCCACTGCATAAAATTAACATTTACACTTCACCAAATAAAATTACCATACCTACTAAAAAAAACAGAAACATGAAACAAAAATTTGTAGCGAACAATTTGAATTTTTTGTCCTTTGAGTGGTGTACATTTAAGTGAAATGTTACTGTTTTCTATGGATAACTGCACTTTTTGCTAATCACCTTTGCCTGTATATGTAAAAAATATATGCAAAAATTCATATATAACACTGACATGGGGCTGCTTTACGGAAAGGTTGGAGTGTTAAACCAGTGCTCTGTACACTTCAATCATCTAATCACTTGCAAGTGAAGTTCATAGTTGTAAAATTTCTGTTTTTAAATTTTTCTCCACATGAAAGGGTATTTGAAGACCACAAATTGTCAATGAGCTATGCGGAATTTTCTATTCAATTAGGAAATCAGCCCCATTACATTTTACTAGTTTTGGTATAGTATTATTAACTGTATGTAATGTACCTTATTGTGAATAATAAATAATTAAAATATTGTGTTCCTTTAATTAAATACTTTCTTTGGTTCATTGCTTGTAACATTTCTCAGAGATGGGAAAAGCTGTCCAATATAGAAATACAGAAACATCTAATACAGGTATACTAAACAAAAAAGTACCTTGGACTCTATGAAGAGACATACAGATCAGTGGGATAGACTCTGAAGGGATTTGTGCATTGTTGACACAGGCAAGCATCATTTTCTATAACAATTTATCTGATCTCATATTTATATTGTCCCTTGTGTTGTATTCTGTATTCAACCCGAACACTCGGGATTAATATCAGGATATTACAAGCTGTTATCTCAGGGGGGCGCAGACCGATTACAGAAAGTGAAAAGTTACTGGCTTATGGATGTACCGGATATATCAGATGAAAACTGGGAAGAATTCATGGATACATACCTTACCACCACTATATCAGCCAGGGATAAAATGATACAGCTGCACATTTTTCATAGAGTTTACTACACACCCCTACGCCTATTTCGCATGAAGAAAATAAATAGCTCTGTCTGTCATAAATGTAACAAATTTACAGGTGATCTGCTCCACATGCTCTGGAACTGTGAAAAGGTACGCCCATTTTGGTCACAAGTGACTAGCTTTATAGCAACTAATTTTGATTTACCGAATATTTGTAGTCCTAAGTGGTGCATACTGGCAATCTTTGAAGAGGTAGACATGAGCACATATCAAAAACAATTTTTACGCCTTTTATTATTTTATGCCAGGAAAACGGTGGTTTTGCAATGGATGTATATCAAACCGATTTCTCTGAACTTATGGAAGAATGTAATTAATCAGGTACTGCCTATTTACAAACTGACGTATGAGGTGAGGGGGTGTGCGGCTAAATTCGAGAAGATATGGGGAAAGTGGACAGATCTTGTTGAGGCTTGCGAATACCCTGAGGTGGACTAAAACTCTAGTGTGGGAACGACATCTTATATTGTTTAGAATGAATACTAATAGGCCAATAGCTACCAGGGACAACTTGAGAATAGAAAGAGGAAAAGGTACGCAGAATTTGCTATATGAGGGCACTGATGATTTCATCAAAAGAGGCGATTAAGAATTCTGATGCTTATTGCTCAATATAAATGTGGCAACGATACCGTTATTATTGTTTGAGGATGTAGTGACGAGAATAAGTACAAGTTTATCTTCATTACAGGGTTAGTATCACAGAAATACCTATCTTGTCATCGATACCGAAATTGTCAAAAGTACGTTATGTATGGATGTATTTGTTTAATAAGGAGAATGATCCTACGGACATATGTAAAATTGGTGATGTAATACGGATGTAAATGTATTATGTTTGTAATGAAGATTAATAAAAACAGTTTAAAAAAAAAACATGCACTACTCGTTCCAAATAAATGGAAGCTCATGGAGGACATTAAAGGAGGCAGAAAAACACAGTAAGAAACTATTTCAATATGAATTCAATAAACACAGATTTGATTGATTGCAATTCGTTACTGTACATTTTGTATTTTTACTGAAGAAGTCCATCTTAAACAGTATTTTATTGCACTAGGAGGAAAATAGAATTATGTACATATTGGAAAACACTAGTTTGTTCATTAAAGCCCAACTCTGGGCTACTTTTTTAAATTGTCCCCATGCATGGAAAATACAACTGTAATATTCACCTCTTCTCTTGTGTTGCCCCCTGCTGCCCATCATGTAACCAGCCTCATGACTTCTGGAAAAGACTGATACTGCTGAGGGAGGGGGAGCACTAGGAATTGGGAGGATAAGACTGGAATTGGACATTAGCTATAACATTAGCTAAGCAACAGTTGCATTTTTAATAGAAATAACATAAACCCTTCCTTTACTTCAGTGGTTTGTGACAAATAGTATATCTGTTTTTTGGGGAATGTTTGTTTCTGAAAGGTTTCCTGATTGCATTTTTAACCTCCTTATTTCGTAGTGTGTAAATAATAGGATTTAGTAGAGGCGTCAGTACTGTATACAGCACAGACACCAACTTGTCTGCTGCATAGTTCACTGGTGGCCTCAAATAGATAAATATGCATGGTCCAAAAAAGAATGTAACAACCAGGAGATGGGCTGCACATGTAGAGAATGCTTTACGTCTCCCTTCCGAAGAATGGATCTTTAAGATTGTGGTTATGATTCCAAGGTAGGAGAACAATAGCACCACAAAGCAAGTGAGTGAAATCATCCCACTGTTTGCTATAATAAATATATCAATAAAAAAGGTGTCAGAACAGGCAAGTACAGCTAGTGGGTGCACATCACAGAAGAAGTGATTTATCTTGTTTGGACCACAAAATGGCAGCTGGTAGGTGAGAAAAGCCTGGGTAAAGGAATGCAAGAAACCTGCTAGCCAAGTACATGCCACCAGCCAACAGCAAAATTTGGAATTCATGACAATGTAATACCTTAGTGGATTACAGATAGCCACATAGCGATCATATGCCATGACAGTCAGAAGGAAGCACTCTGTGCCACCAAATAAATGAAGGAAGAAAAGCTGCAATATGCACTGGTTAAAGGAGATAGTCTTTTGATTTGAGAAAACATTAACCAGCATCTTTGGGATGGTGACCGTTGAGTAGCACATGTCCAAGAAAGACAAGTTACTGAGAAAAAAATACATAGGTGAACGCAGATGTGGATCAACATGGACTGCTGTCATGATGAGAAGATTCCCTGATAAGGTCATCAAATACAGGGCCAGAAACAAGACAAAGAAAATAACCCGAGCTTCATGTGAATGGGAGAAACCACTAAGGGTGAACTCTGTTACCAAACTTTGATTTTGAAGATCCATATTCTTCTCTCAACAGGGGATGATAATAAAAAAAAATCAGTAAAGAAACAACATGTCATCAATGTAAACTTTTTTTTAACATTTAAGCAACAACATATTTGGAAATTAATTCCATTATTTGTATAAGTCTAGCATTGTTTTAGCACAGCGCTATAACTGGTTTTTAAATCCTACCGTGTTTTTAGCTTAAGATTTTCCAAATTAGTGTAAACTGGACAGTTTTCTCCACTGCATAAAATTAACATTTACACTTCACCAAATAAAATTACCATACCTACTAAAAAAAACAGAAACATGAAACAAAAACTTGTAGCGAACAATTTGAATTTTTTTGTCCTTTGAGTGGTGTACATTTAAGTGAAATGTTACTGTTTTCTATGGATAACTGCACTTTTTGCTAATCACCTTTGCCTGTATATGTAAAAAATATATGCAAAAATTCATATATAACACTGACATGGGGCTGCTTTACGGAAAGGTTGGAGTGTTAAACCAGTGCTCTGTACACTTCAATCATCTAATCACTTGCAAGTGAAGTTCATAGTTGTAAAATTTCTGTTTTTAAATTTCTCTCCACATGAAAGGGTATTTGAAGACCACAAATTGTGCGGAATTTTCTATTCAATTAGGAAATCAGCCCCATTACATTTTACTAGTTTTGGTATAGTATTATTAACTGTATGTAATGTACCTTATTGTGAATAATAAATAATTAAAATATTGTGTTCCTTTAATTAAATACTTTCTTTGGTTCATTGCTTGTAACATTTCTCAGAGATGGGAAAAGCTGTCCAATATAGAAATACAGAAACATCTAATACAGGTATACTAAACAAAAAAGTACCTTGGACTCTATGAAGAGACATACAGATCAGTGGGATAGACTCTGAAGGGATTTGTGCATTGTTGACACAGGCAAGCATCATTTTCTATAACAATTTATCTGATCTCATATTTATATTGTCCCTTGTGTTGTATTCTGGGTTAGAAATTCCCTTGGAATACTTATCAGAAGAACTAAATAATTTATTTAGCATATTAATGATACAATTATTTTAATGAAAAGAAACACATTCTATATTGTAAATATCAATTATAAAACAACCGTGGGACCAATATTTTACTTTGTCTTTAATAATAAAATAATAGGAATAATGGTGCTGTAATATGGCTGAATGCAAACATCAGAAACTGTAGATGCTTGCTAATTATTTCAATGTATATTCTGAACGTATAGATAACAAATCAATATAGTTTGCCAAAAGGACTGTAAATTCCTCAGCATGGTAGGCTGATTGGGGCCTAAGTTGCCAATCATACTTTTCCATGTAAATATTCACAATACTTTAATCCCTTCTTGCCCACAATCTGTATATTAATGCTCCCTGGCAGGATGCTTTGTACTGAGGACAGGGCCATCTTTAGGGCAGGGCAAAAGGGGCAGCTGCCCTGGGCCCCATCAATGTTGTGGGGCCCAAAGCAGCTGCCTCATATTTGCCAATTATCCCAGTTTAAATTCCCTTGTCCCTTAGTCCCATGCTGTGTCCCGATATATCAATGTGAAGTTCTGTTACTAATGCTTCCCAGCTCTGCCTTTTGCCGTGTACAGATGACTCACCTGCAGACCCTGTATTTACATGTAAATAACCAGCACTGATATGTAAATAGCGGTGGCATTAATATATAAACAGCCACGGACTGATGCCATTGATATGTAAATATATGTGGCATTCATATGTATATCATATATCCCTGAGGTCATATCAACATCACTTCTGCTGAATGCTGCCCACTGGGGAGGTAAAGGGGCATGCTTGAAAGTCCTGCCTACAACTGTGGTCATTAAGCCTAACATCAGCTTGTTCTGCAAAAGTAAGCAAATTGGAGGTGGAACCCTTTTTCAAAATAACATTGTGCCACAGCACCCTGAATTTTGGTGCATGTGAATACGCACATCTCAGCCGATGCATGAGGGTGTCATTAACAATTAATTTCTGTGGTGTCAGGAAAGCAATTTTGCATGTGTTCCCGAAACAAAGAAATGTGAACGCAGGCTAAATGTCTCAGTTACATTAGTGGTCAGTGTACATTTTCCTTTACATTGGTGGTAAATGCAGAATTGCCCTTAAATTGATGGTCAGTGTAAATCCCCCCTAACATTGGTGGTCGGTGTAAAAGTGTCACCTTAGATTGGTGGTCAGTAAAAATCTCCTTGATAATGGTTGTCAGTGTAAATTCCCCCTTACATGGAGATCATTGTATATTCCCCATTACACTGGTGGTTGGTGTAAATGCTTCTATTACATTGGTATCAGTGTAGAAATCCCTCTACATTAGTGGGTGGCATAAAATCCCTCGTTACATGTTGGTCAGTGTAAATCCCCCCTTACATTGGTGGTAATTGTAAATCCCCCATTACATTGGTGGTCATCCCCTACTATATACTTGCGAAAGAATTCCAGCTTTACTCTACCAGATTTAGAATTTGCCACAGAGTACTACCTCCTAACTAATCCTATGATCCCACCACTACTACTGATCCCATCAACCCCCCAGCATTGCCACTGATCACACCCCCCTCCTCCTAGCAAATAATCAGTGAGCCATAATGTGTGCTCTAACCTCTAGCAGCCAGTCAGTAATGATACACTGTAACCTCTGGCAACCAATTGCAATCGCTGCCTGATCTGATTCAATAAACTGATTTTGAGTCTAGCTGTTATTTATTGTATGTCTCAGAGCAGGTGGAGAGCAAAATTACATGGAAGAGGGGGCCCAAGAAAATGTTTAGAGAGTGTGAATTAAAGGACAATTGGCGCTCCCCTTTTGCTTAATAAATTAGATCTGTTTAAAATAAAAGTTCCATATGTTATCTTAATTAAATAAGTGAGCTGTAAGGTAAATACTCCTATCTACCCACAGACATGTGATATTAATATTAACAATGACAAGGGGTGGTTAAAGGCGAAGTGATCCAGTACCCAGTGCTAAATAGGAGGGACGGGGTAAAATCCAGGTCCTAAGCTCCCATGCAGGTTCAAAAACGTGATCCAATATTTATCCCACCTTATTGACTGGTATTTAATAAAAAATAAATAAAGCAAATAAATCCTGTGTATAGCCACCTATATATAACCGTACTATAAGTGAACCAGTACAACCTATTAATAAAGCAGTGAAACAAAGTGACAAATACCACAACAATATTGAATTAAATGTGGCCCATAAAAGGGCTTGTATATAAGTGTGTAAAATGAAAATAAAACAAAAACAAAGAGCCCCAAAAAAAAAAAACACAAAAGTTAAAGTGAAAGTCCAGTCCAGAATAAATTCCTACAATAAAATAAACTTCCACAGTAAATTGGCAAAGATTGTAACTGACGGCTCTATATCGAGATAGCTTCGTAGCAACACTTTGAGTGGTGATTCAAAAAAGGTGATTCAAAAAAAGTGACTTTTGTGCTTCAAGAAATGGCGGTGACTTTGTGCTGTCCCCTCTTGCTCCCTCACTCACCAGATGTAGATACCCCTGCAGGGGTGACCTAGCCGGTCATCTTCCAGTGGGGAACCTGAGGAGCACCTGATACCGATAAATTGCAAGCTGTTCACCCCTGCAGGGGTATCTACATCTGGTGAGTGAGGGAGCAAGAGGGGACAGCACAAGGTCACCGCCATTTCTTGAAGCACAAAAGTCACTTTTTTTGAATCACCTTTTTTGAATCACCACTCAAAGTGTTGCTACGAAGCTATCTCGATATAGAGCCGTCAGTTACAATCTTTGCCAATTTACTGTGGAAGTTTATTTTATTGTAGGAATTTATTCTGGACTGGACTTTCACTTTAACTTTTGTGTTTTTTTTTGGGGCTCTTTGTTTTTGTTTTATTTTCATTTTACACACTTATATACAAGCCCTTTTATGGGCCACATTTAATTCAATATTGTTGTGGTATTTGTCACTTTGTTTCACTGCTTTATTAATAGGTTGTACTGGTTCACTTATAGTACGGTTATATATAGGTGGCTATACACAGGATTTATTTGCTTTATTTATTTTTTATTAAAGCGGGAGTAAACCCATCGATTTAACAGTCTAAAAAAAAAAGGCATGCCGTGAATGCTAACTGCACATTGGCTGTGCTCTCAACCAAACAGTCAAACCATCCAATGGCTGGTGTCATAACGGGTCACATGTGCAGCACTGTGGCAGTTGAAGATTAAACAGAGGCAAAGATGGCAGCTTCCTTGGCTGAAAACGATAGGGGGGTTTACTTCCACTTTAAATACCAGTCAATAAGCTGGGATAAATATTGGATCACGTTTTTGAACCTGCATGGGAGCTTAGGACCTGGATTTTACCCTGTCCCTCCTATTTAGCACTGGGTACTGGATCACTTCGCCTTTAACCACCCCTTGTCATTGTTAATATTAATATCACATGTCTGTGGGTAGATAGGAGTATTTACCTTACAGCTCACTTATTTAATTAAGATAACATATGGAACTTTTATTTTAAACAGATCTAATTTATTAAGCAAAAGGGGAGCGCCAATCGTCCTTTAATTCACACTCTCTATACAAAATTTACCCTCTAGGGGGCTAAATTTCTCTGGACGGGCTGCATACCTTATATTGGTTATCCTAAGCGTGGAGTTGTCTTCTAGTTTTATTTTGCCAAGAAAATGTTTGCCCAGGGTCCAATCAATATTAAAGATGGCCCTGACTTCAGACCCCCATCAGATCGTACAGATATTTACGGAATATTATCACAAATTATATACAGCTCAAAAGAAAGGGAGGAAATAATGGACGATTTCCTGGGTAATCTGGAGATTCCAGGTATTTCACAGGAAGAAAGAGATCTATTGGAAAACCCGATAACCCTTACGGAATTACAACAAGCAGTAGCAGAAATGGCCAATCAAAAGTCTCCGGGCCCTGATGGGCTGCCAATAGAGACATACAAATACTACGGAGAGATCTTGATTCCGGAATTGCTAAAAACATTGGGGGGGGGCGAGGGATTTGGGACACTTGCCCACCTCAATGTTAGAGGCAACAATAATTGTACTACACAAGGAGGGGAAGGACCCAATGGATGTGGCGGCATATAGGCCGATCTCCCTCCTGTGTGCAGATGCAAAAATCTTGGCAAAAGTATTGGCAACTAGGCTGAATGGGCTTATCCAAGGATTGGTCCACCCTGATCAGGCAGGGTTTATACCCAATAGATCTACTAGCACAAATATTAGAAGGACCTTCCTAAACTTACAATCTCCAGTAAAAAATAGGGGAGCAAGAGCTATACTGTCACTGGATGTAACAAAAGCTTTTGACACCATAGAATGGCAGTATATTTGGAAAGTGCTGGAGAGATTTGGATTTGGCCCTTCGCTGATAGGCTGGATTAAAATGCTTTATGATGGGCCTACAGCAAGGTTAAAAATCAATAATAAACTTTCAGATAGGATATTATTGGAAAGGGGTACAAGGCAAGGATGCCCATTGTCTCCCCTGCTCTTTGCTTTGGCAATGGAGCCATTGGCTATCTCCATAAGAAAATGCAACGAGATAAAAGGATTTCAGAGGAGTTCAGGTGAAGAAAAAATCGCGTTATACGCAGATGATATCCTTTTGTTCTTGGGAGATACGGGACAATCATTGACAAGGGCAATGAGTCTGGTGGAGACATTTGGCAGTTTCTCAGGGCTGGAGATCAATTGGACTAAATCTGAGTTAATGCCGATAGATTTAACAGGGGGAATAAGAGTAACAGGGATACCTCAGTTGCCAGTGGTAGATGACTTGAAGTATTTAGGGATAGCCATTACAATAGATCCCAATCAATATATAAATAAAAATCTTGTCCCTCTGTTAAAAAAATTTAGGGAAAAAACTGATATTTGGAAACGATTGCCTCTTTCGGTGGCAGGTAGATGCAGCCTGATAAAAATGCTGTGGCTGCCTCAATTGATGTACATACTGCATAACTCACCAGTGTGGATTGCAAAATAATGGTTTAACAAAATTGAAAGCTTGTTTAGAGAATTGATTTGGAAGGGGGGACAAGCCAGGATACGATTACGTGTATTGCAATTACCAGGAGGGGAGGGGGGAGTGGCACTTCCTAACCCGGAGCATTATTACTGGGCGGCACAACTACAGCAACTGGTGGGGTGTGGGGAGGTGAACGGAGGTACCCCGAATGGGAAAATCCTGCTGATAGAAACTATGCACGCTTCAATAGTAGAGGCATTGGAAGCGGATTCTTTTCTTTATAAATACCCGACAATTAGGATGATAATAAAGATATGGAAAGCGACTAAAAAACTACTGAATTATAAAGGATTAAATGAATTTACGCCCATATGGAATAACAACAACCTGCGGGAAACCCTCTTGATAGGCAGAAATAGAGAATGGGAAAAGCGGGGCATAAAGAGATTGCGACAACTCTATGTGGGAAATACTCTTAAGAAATTCGATAAGTTGAAAAAGGAATTTAAAATACCCCAGAGTACATACTACACATACCTCCAAATAGTGCATGCTTTGAGATCTCAGTTTAGTGGCCAACTCATGCGTTGGTAGGATACCCCCCTTCTGCAACGCCTATCCCGGATGGGCCCTACGAAGGGCTTAATCTCTGCAATATATGGGCAAATAAACACAATGGCTAAAAGGAATTGGAAACTTGACGCAGTAAAAAGTAGATGGGAACAAGATATAGGGGAGATATCACAAGAGCAGTGGAGAAGAATCTTAGAGATGAGTCCATTAGTGTCAGTCTCACCCTCCCAGAAGATCTCACATTTAATGCTATTAAACAGAGCTTATTACACCCCAAAACGATTGTTTAAATTTGGCAAAAGAGCAGATGATAGATGCCCCAGATGCCAGGGATCTGGGGATCTCTTACACATGGTGTGGAGATGCCCGAAATTATTTCGTTACTGGGAGGGGGTGACCCAGGTACTGAAGGATAGATTTTCCACTGAGTTGGAAAACGAGGCAGTAGTATGTATTCTGAAAAGGGAAAAAAGGAGTACTACGGTGGCTATTTTGAGGAGCCTGTTTCAGGTGAGGAAGCTGATCGCATTGAGGTGGCAATCAAGATATCCACCGACAGTAGAGAACTGGATAGAAATGGTAAATTAAACCCTTATCAAAGAGAAAGTAGCCTATGTGAAAAGACGTAATCTTACAGAGTTCGATAGGATGTGGAGACCCTGGATGAGGAATAATTAAGATAATTTATTAGAAAAACTAGAGAGGGCAATACTGGGAATGCGAGAGGGGGGTGAGGGGATATATTATTAGATGGATGGATGCGGGAGGGATGAAGTGGGGGAGAGGAGGGGGCGTTTTAGCACTAAGGGCTGGGATGCCTCCCCACTAACCCATCAAAAACTCCTGATAGACTCTTGTATACCCCTAAGATCAAGACAAACGGAAAGAAGGTAAAAAAAAAAAGGAAAGGGCAATAGAAGATGAGGGTGGTAAGGGTGGGATTAGAAGGGTAAGGGAAATGGGGTAACAGCGGACAGGAATATTTTTGTATAGGAATGTTAAATACACTGTAAATATAAATGTCTGTAAGAAAAAGTTTTTCAATAAAGATTAAAGATTAAAAAAAAAAAAGATGGCCCTGACTGAGGACACGTTAATGAATGTTCTCCCCTATGAGAGCCAGCAGTTAGCACTTTATGGGGCTGTTAGCTATCAATCGGCTGGCCACGACACTGCTGATTGGGAATTCAACAGAGTGGTTCCCAGCCATCTGATCATTATGTCAGCTCTGAAATATACTGTAGATAACATGAAGGATGTAGGCTCCACTGCCAAAAATGAAAGCCTTCAACCTGCAGGTGAACACTGACACCTTTAGGCAGGCAGAGTTCATCTGTAGTGCCATCTATTTAATGGTTCAAGGGGCCCCTATTTGAGGAAATATTGGCATTATTTGTATCATCTATTTTCATTGGCTGGTATTCTGAGTTTATTGGGATCTCTCTCTCTCTCTCTCTGGATACATGTGTACCCTGGGGACACCTTATATTATCAACCATATGACTGGCCCTTGATATCCACAGATAGATCCTAAGGAGGGGACACACCTTATATCTCAGTCTTTACCCCCAAGGGGTCTCTTGATATTTTCTATCTTGCTGAAAATAACGTCCAGCAGCCACAGGGTATCTAGCGATCTACTTTACTTTAAACACGGGAGAAAATATTTAGACTGTCTTTTGGATTGGATTGACTTCAGTACTCTGATAGGGCCCCTTTCCTAATATTCCTATTGCCCACCTGCTGCCTTTTATTTCCATCCAGCAGCAACATGCTGCTTATTGTTATGCCCAAGAGTACAAGGCCCTGAAGAAGCAAAGACTGTGAAACGCGTCACCTTTGTGCACCCATGAACTATACAGGACCTGAGTAGGCTCCTGCTGGCTTATTTTAGAGGTTCCACTCTCTTTTGGGACCTGGTTATGTACACTGTTATATATATATATATTTTTTTTTAACAAGGATTTGTAATAAACTTTTTGATATTTTTATAAATTTGATGTGTGGGTCCTCTCTGTACCAGTAAAGTCCAGGTCCATTTTTCCATGACACTCCCACCACCATGCTTGACTGTAGGCAAGACACATTTGTCTTTGTACTCCTCACCTGGTTGCTGCCACACACACTTGACACCATCTGAACCAAAAAAGTTTATCTTGGTTTCATCAGACCACAGGACATGGTTCCAGTAATCCATGTCCTTAGTCTGCTTGTCTTCAGAAAACTGTTTGCAGGCTTTCTTGTGCATCATCTTTAGAACAGGCTTCCTTTGTGGATGACAGCCATGCAGACCAATTTGATGTAGTGTGCAGTGTATGGTCTGAGCACTGGCAGGCTGACCCCCCACCCCTTCAACATCTGCAGCAATGCTGGCAGCACTCATATGTCTGTTTCCCAAAGACAACCTCTGGATATGACGCTGAGCACATGCACTCAACTTTTTTGGTCGACCATGGCGAGGCCTGTTCTGAGTGGAACCTGTCCTGTTAAACCGCTCTATGATCTTGGCCACTGTGCTGCAGCTCAGTTTCAAGGTCTTGGCAATCTTCTCATAGCCTAGGCCATCTTTATGTAAAGCAAAGTTTTTTTTTGCAGATCATCAGAGAGTTCTTTGCCATAAGGTGCCATGTTGAACTTCCAGTGACCAGTATGAGAGAGTGAGAGCGATGACACCAAATTTACAAACACACCTGCTCCCCATTCACACCTGAGACCTTGTAACACTAACGAGTCACATGACATCGGGGAGGGAAAATAGCTAATTGGGCTCAATTTGGACAATTTCACTTAGGGGTGTACTCACTTTTGTTGCCAGCGGTTTAGACATTAATGGCTGTTTGATGAGTTATTTTGAGGGGACAGCAAATTTACACTGCTATACAAGCTGTACATCCCCTCATTTACATTGTAGCAAAGTGTAATTTCTTCAGTGTTGTCACATGAAAAGATATAATAAGATATTTACAAAAATGTGAGGGTGTACTCACTTTTGTGAGATACTGTATATATATATATATATATATATATATATATATATATATATATATATATTATATATTATTATACATGATTTATATAGCGCCAACAGTTTATGCAGTGCTTTACAATGTATAGGGGGACAGCACAATTACAGCACAGTTCAATACAGAAGGGACAGGAGGACCCTGCTCGTAGAGCTTACATTCTAAAGGGAGGGTGTGGTGGTACAAAGGTGATAGCTGCGGGGAATGATTTGATGGGGGTGGCTCGGGGACAGTTGTTAGGTGGGTGTGGGATAGGCTTCCTGAATAAATGAGTTTTCAGGGATCGCCTAAAAGTGGAGAGGTTAGGAGCTCCTCGGACATATACTGTGTATATATATATATATATATATATATATATATATATATTTTTTTATTCTCATAGTTAAAACCAAGCATAATTGTTTTAGTAAAACATTTTACCAAATAAAAAAAACTTATTTGAGCATCTGAACATCTGTCAGGAAAGCACCATAGTGCAGATGCAGTTGCTAGGAGCACACATATGTGCATGTGCCAGCCCAGAACGAGCCAAACGATGTTTGCAGATGTGCACGTACGCATGCGTGTTCGCGAACACGAAGTAGCAAGCATGCATCTGTCACCAATACTGGCGCCAAACAGCCTATTTAAACAGAGCTTCTGCACTGCCTAATTGCTGTTTAGTCTACAGCATTCTGTGAGTGTGTTCCTGATTCCTGTGTTTGACCTCTGATCTTGACCCGGCTTGATCCTGACTATTCCTATTTGTTAAATGCCCTGATCCCTGGCTTGACCCCAGATTCTGCCTCTGCCTGCTCCTCCTCTTGATCCTTCATCCATTACTGACATTGCTTGTGACCTGACTATTCTGCTGTCTGACGTCTATGCCTGATCTGCCCGCTCGTTACCGATCCAGCATCCAGCTCTTCCATTCTGCTGCAGTTCCTTTAGTCCAGCTCATCATCGTCGTGCTCCTGCATCCAGCTGTGCATTCACAGTCTGTCACCAGCCAAGCTCCAAGCCAGTCTACCTTCATCTTGCCATCCTGCTGTCACATCTGCCTGCTGCCTCACCTGCTCGTTGTCAGCTGTTCCTGGCTTCCCTTCCATGACTCATCAGCTACTACCAGCACAGACTACTGGACTGATAATAGGCGCTCTTACATAGCCATGCTCTAGCGGTTACCATTTCACCATCAGTGGCCCTTGATCCAGAGCTGTACAAGAGGCCTTCCTCTGCACGTAAGGCTCACTGACCAAGTATGTGACAACATCAGTGACCTCTGGTTACAAAAGGCATTGTGAGATTAGCTGACACCACAGCTGATAACAAACAAGTTTGTCACCTAGCACTTACTGAAATTTTTTGAGTTAATTGAGGATTCAGTGGTGACCCACAGTCAATACTGAACCATTATCGTTATAAAATCATTATAAGCCCACAGTGTATCTAACCACTTCAGGCTGATGCACAATAAGGACCCCTCCTGGCTCAGGTTCTGGGGCATTGATAGGGTTTGCCAGCATTGGAGAGGAACTGACATGAGCAAAAAAGTGTCGCAGATGGAAACGCAGTGGATATATAGACTTCAGTCTCTCCAGCCTTTGGAATTAAACATCAATATTGTTTTAAAATGTTTTTTAACTGATTATTGATTGCTATAATATATCTGTTTTTAGCAAGATTTTTTTAGTATAATGTATTAGTTCTCTATTATTATAAAATTCATTTTTTGTGTATTATATTCATTATTTTAAAAATGTATTTTGATCTGTTAGTACTAGACATGTGCACTGCCAAAAAATATGTTCGTTTTAATTTTCGTTTCATTCGTTTTTTTTTTCGTCTTTTGGGTCATTCGTTATAATTGCTATGCGTAAATTCGTACATTTGTAAATTCATAAATTCATACATTCGTACATTCGTAAATTAGAAAATGTTTATATTTGTAAATTCGGACATTTGTACATTTGTAAATTAGAAAAATTTGAAATTTTGAAATTAGAAAATGGAAAATCCGAAAATTCAAAAATCTGAAATAGTAACTAACTATTAAATTAGGTATAGGTATTGTAATTTCCTTTCAAATTCGGCTGTTAGTGAGCATAACTAATACGAATTTATTCAAAGTTACGAATTATCCGAAATAACAAATGCCGCATCTAAACAAATGGAACGGAACAAATTAATAATAAATAATAATAATAAAAAGTTTTTATTTTTATTATTATTTATTATTATTCATTACGTTCCATTCGTTTAGATACGGCATTCGTTATATCGGGTAATTCGTAACTTGGGATAAATTTGTATTTTTTACATTCACTAACAGCCCAATTTGAAAGGAAGTTACAATACCTATAATTTAATAGTTAGTAATAGTTAAGTTATTATTAGGTAATTATTATTTCAGATTTCTTAATTTACAAGTTTACCAATTTACGAATGTATGAATGTATTAATTTACGAATGTACGAATTTACGAATTTATGAATTTATGAATGTATGAATTTACAAATTCTCGAATGTTCGAATTTATGAATATTCAGAAAAATTTATTAAACGGGTTTTTGTTAATTCGGATATTTAATTTGTCGAAATTCGTTAAAAAAACTAATTCGGAATGAAACGAATTGCACATGTCTAGTTAGTAGTACAGGCATGGTTGTATTGGCAATTTTGGCCATATGGGTATTCACCACTAGATGGTACTGTCCTAATTATTTCCTTCCTATAGGAAATAATAGGCATGGTTGTATTGGTAATTTCGGCCATATGGATATTCACCACTAGATGGTGCTAACTATCTGATCTTACTCAGCTCTAAATTGCATCCATGCACTAAAATAGTTAATTTATCAGGTGATTGTTGACTACAAATATTTTTATGTATTAGTCCATTTATTGTTTCCTTTGTAAGGTTGGCTATTTATGTGCAGTGTGGGCAGTGTGTGCATCGGCGCTCCCTGGAGGCAGATTTTGTATTATGTTTGTGTCTTCTCCTCCATTTTGGAGGAGACTCACCAATAGCAGCCTTTCTATTCATATAAAAGCAAGCAGGAAGTGGCATGATATCACTTCCTGAAGAGCCTTTCACAGCGAAACATATGTCGGAGAAGAGGATTCGTAATTTCTGGGTCCATATTTTATACCCCACACTAGGGTTTGCACCTTCGGAGCAAGACATGGAACGCACACACTGTTTACACCTAGTGCCAGGCCAGGCACTATCATATGTGAGTGTAACTGCTATCATTGCTGTAGCTTTTACTATATAAAAAATTACTACACAATGAGACTTTCATCCGTGTCTCCTGTGGAGTCATTTTTTACATTCTAGCTCCTTCCAGAGTGGCTGTTTGGAGTGGATTTATACCGTCATGTAAAAAGGGTTCAAACAGCTCTGGTGAGTGGCCATCTTCATACTGAGCACTCGTGGTGAAAGGGGGCAGCTGTTGGTTTATATGTTCTCATCCCCACAAGGCGCTATTTTTTTGTTACACATTTTTTCAATAAATGTTCTATTGGTAGATTTTTGTTTGTTCCTTAGTGCTTTAATTGTCCTTACATCTATAGTCCAGCAAAATGTGGTAGATGCTGATAAGTGTTCCTTATGTTACATACATTCCTTTGTATTCCGTTTTATATTTCTAACAATAATAAAGAGTTGTTAAAAGGGTATATTTTACATAAATTTGTATGCATTTGTCTTAATCATGATCTCATTTTACTTTACCCTGACTTACACTTCATTCTTTATTATAGAGCTCATGCCTGTGACTTTGCCAGATCACAGGAGTTTTGGAGTGGAAGTTGCTTCAGCTGACAGCACTGTGTCTCTAACGGCACAGTAGTACACAGCAGTGTCTTCAGGTGCCGTGTGGGTCTTCTTCAGGCTCGTGGATCGTTCTTCAGAATTTACTGACATCATAAAAGTCCCAGCAACCTTTGTATCGTCAAATCCACTTCCAAGATATTCAAATCTTCCATCCATGGTGTTCTTGTACCAGAACATGATATCTCTACTAGTAGCATTCTGGTGGCATGATATAAGGACATGTTCTCCTTCATTCACACTTACTTGATGCCTCTGAAACACTTGGCACTGGCATATATGCAGTACTGAAAAAAAATTAAAACCTCAAAAAAATTATGAAAGCAATACATATGTTTAAAATGAAGTTAAATTCTACAGCTACTAGTTAAAGAAAGCCTTAAAATGTAAAAGGTTTGTTTGTAAAAGTTGAATTAAAAGAGCCTGTCCTGCCGATAGTTTTTTAATTTTTTTTCTTTTTTTGCAGGCTTGAAAAATGCTAGCTTCCCCTAATGTTATAGTTATCATCAAGGAACCGCTATGAACAATTTATGACTTACCTATGAACAAAAATATTAAAGTGAGGAAGTTCATTGCAGATGTGCACTGACTGAAGTGCTGAAGTCTATGTGATACTAAAGCAAACTTCATTACTCCGCAGTGTATTACAACAGGCTGCACATGAGGTGTATACAATGTTTGTATTCAAATGTGGTTAAAGTTGAGTTGTCAGTTGTCTGAATACAGCCTCCAAAACTGTTGCTGAGGATACGTACGGTACATCAGAATATCTGCTTTTAGAGACTAGCTCAACCAGCACTCTTGAATGAAGTCACTAGGTAGAAAAAATATCTATGGGCTACACACCATCTTGACAGAAGATAGAAAATGTAAATAAAATTCTAGGTAAAAAATTAGATACATTTTTTTTCAGCAAAACTGATGAAAAGGCATCCAACCTCCTTGAACACTAGCCAAAAAATTGAGGCAGGGAGGTTGGAGATGGGGTTATAAGGGGGCTGGATTCATGTTTTCTGTTTGCCAGTGTCCCAACCTCCTGTAAGTGGTAGTATGACTCACACATCCTAGAATATACTACATGCCTGTGTCCCTTAACGTTTCACTTTTTCTTCTTAATTAAAACATGGGAAATAATAATATCTGTTGGGAAGCAGAAAAAAAGGTGTAGAGGGCTGACATCTTCTCCCACTCTTTCTTCTGGGATTGCGGGCTCCGACGCTGTGAGTGTCCAGAGCCGCGAAGACGTCACTTCCGCACATGTGCGCGGGAGCCCAAGGTTCCTGCAAGAAGCTTTGAAGGTCCAACACGGTATTGTGGACCTTCAGAGTGCATGACGTCAGCGGCTGCATGTGGAGTGAATATCTCCTAAACTGTGCATGTTTAGGAGATATTCATATTACCTACAGGTAAGCCTTATTATAGGCTTACCTGTAGGTAAAAATAAAAAAGCAAGGTTTACAACCGCTTTAAAGAACTACATGTTTTCAGTTCAATCTTAAGCAGTGTAGTGTAGCAGTGTCCCTGGTGAATTAAGGACAGGTGGAAGCCCCTAAAGACTTGACAGCAAAGTGGAAAAAGACTAGCCCCAGCAGACCTAACATTGAATGACTAGGTCTGAACTTATGTTGGAGATATAAAGACACCACCTTATATAGAATATAAGCACATAAGGATCTGCTACAAAAGCATACGTCTGGTGACTTTCCGCCGCATTATATTCTTGTATATCAATGTGAGAAAGCCCAGTGCCTTGAGACATACATTATCCTTCAGGGACCCATGTTAACCTCCACTGTGTAAGAATAACCAGCTATACAGAACAACTTTGTTATATGGAGACAACACTGATACCCCAAGCTACTGTGAACCTACTGCCACCTATAAAGGCCAAGCGGTAGGGTGTTGGCCTAAAATGCCAACATGACTACAGTACACACCTGTGAGGCAGCCACACTCATGTAAGAGACATTTTTTTTCTTAGCCAGGTAACAGACATCTCCTCTGTCCGGAGGAAACACAAAAAACTTACCAGTTCAGCAGAGGGAATTCCTTTTAAAGTCTACTTGGTGATGCGTTTCCTGTTCCTGTTGGAGGTGGTGCTATATCTCATGGGCTGTTCTGGAAGATGATATGGGAAATTGCTGTTTAAACCAGATGCTAATAACTGTCAACTAAGTGGCCAGCCTTTCTAGGCTGGACAGTGGCAGAAAACTTGCTTTTTTGGTGACTTTTGCTTAAACTAAGGCTTAGAATGAGATGTCCTTTTTTTCAATTAGATTATCTTGCTAGTTCATACTAACAGCATTTGTAAATTAGTGTATTATATCCACTTGCCAACTGCCTAACTGGGAAAATATGTAATTTGTTTGATGTTAAAAAATGGGGTTATGGCTGCAGCTAGATGCCATAACTCCACTATTTTCTTTTCCCTCAAGCGACATACTTGCAGAAAAAAGTGGTTACTGGGCTTACGTTACCGATTGCTGAGCCCGGGAACCATCTGGCACCATCTGGCACTGGCGGTGGCTTGCCATAGAAATAAGCGATGGCAAGAGGGCTGCCGCTCATCTCTATGCCCTTAGAGGACCGGAGCGACGTCATGACATCACTTCTGGTTCTCAGGCCATGTAAACATCGCTTTTTTTTTTCTTAAAGCAAAAGATTTAAAAAATTTGCCTTTAAGGGTAGAGGAAAGATTTGGGGTCTTTTAGACCCCAGATCTCTCCATAAAGAGGACCTCTCATGTCGTATTGTTATCGCAAGGGAAGTTCACAATTCTTGCGATAGCAATAAGAATGATCAAATATTTTTTTTTTTAAAAGGACAGTGTACTCGCATGCAGTAGTGAACGCATATGTAGGTCACGCCCACACATTCGCACCAAACATGTGAGGTACCACCACAAACGACTGAATGAGAACAATAATTCCAGCACTAGACCTCCTCTGTAACTCTACATTGGTAACCTGTAGAAATTTCTAAAGCGTCACCTGTGGAGATTTTTAGGTACCATAGTTTGGCGCCATTCCATGAGCTTGTACAATTTTTAAGCATGGCACGTTCGGTATCTATTTACTCAGCATAACATCATCTTTCATATTATACAAAAATTGGGGTATATATTATGTTTTGTTTTTTTATTCATGATAGTGTATTTTTTCTTTTTATAAATAGTGTTTGAAAAACTACTGCACAAAAACCGTGTGACATAAAAAAATTGCAACTACCGCTATTTTGTTCTCTAGGGTCTCTGCTAAAAAAATATATGTTTGGGAGTTCTAAGTAATTTTCTAGCAAAAATACTGATTGTTACTTGAAACAGCAAGTGTCAGAAAAAGGCCTGGTCCTTAAGTGGATAGAGATTATCGTTTAAGATTTTTTTTTTTTTTTGCTTTTTTAAGAATGGGTAACTAATGGGCAAATAACCTTGGTCACATTACTCACTAAATGTTTGTCTTTAAAAATCCTCAAAAGAAAAGACTAATATGTAGGTTGCCATTGCTTTACCTGTCCTTCTAAGGCCCCTTTCACACATGCGGACCGTATGTCCGTTTTTCATCCATCCGTTTCTGGATGAAAAACGGACATACATGCATGTCTATGGGGCAGCGGGTGTCAGCGGATGAGCATCCGCTGACACCCGCTATTGTCCGCCTCCGCAATTGTCTGGTTCTGCAGACGGAGGAAAATCCTATTTTTTCATCCGTCTGCAGAGCGGATCGGATGAACACGGACAGACGGTCCGTGTTCATCCGATCCCCCATAGAGGAGAGCGGAGAACTGACAGGGCGGCCCCTGCACAGTGTGCAGGGACCGCCCTGTCATCAGTCGGCTCAGTGGGGATCAGCTGTGCGATCCCCGCTGAGCAGCGGATCTTCACGGGGCGGATCATTACGGATCCGCCCCGTGTGAAAGGACCCTTAGGGCTCTTTCACACGGACGGACCGTATGTCCGTTTTTCATCCTTCCGTTTTCGGATGAAAAACGGACATACAGGTATCCCTATGGGATAGCGGGTGTCAGCGGATGAGCATCCGCTGACACCCGCTCTCGTCCGTGCCTGCTCTGCTCCGTTTCTGCAGACGGAGGAAAACCCCATTATTTCATCCGTCTGCAGAGCGGATCGGATGACGACGGACTCTACGGTCCGTCGTCACCCGATCCCCCATAGGGGAGAGCGGCGCTCTGACAGGTCCGTCCCTGCACGGAGTGCAGAGACGGACCTGTCATCTTCTGCTCAGCGGAGATCGTTCCGGCGATCTCCGCTGAGCAAGCGGCTATCCACGGGGCGGATCTGCACTGATCCGCCCCGTGTGAAAGAGCCCTTAAACTGGCAACTGATCTTTCCTTCCAATTAGCTGTCAACAATTAGTTATTTTTCTCCAGATGTTTGTCTTTTGCTTATAATGGTATTGTGTGTGTGATACATTAGGTAAGTAGAGGGACAGGGGTTAGTATACACCAGTTTTGGTGTTCTGTGTTTAGAATTTCCTCTTTAAAGTTGACTAGGTATTTAAAAAGAATATAGTTAAGTTGAAAGTAACTCTTAGTACATCAGGTCATGTGCTGGAACAGTTATTGCATGAACAATGATAGTAAGAGCACCTGTGTGGGACTCAGTGCGCAGAAATAGACAGCAGAATCCTCTATGTGAAGCTCAGTCAGATTGAGAGTAACTGCAGAGTTTTCTTTATTAAGTGTTACTAAAATTCGGCTTTGATATTTTTCATTCACATGTTTAATACCGGCAGAGTCAACCTTCGCAATATATTCCAAGTAACTTCCAGGCCTTTGTCTATACCAGGAGATATAGGGATTGCCAGATGTTTTATATGTACCATAAAGAGACACAGGCTGTCCTTTATATGCCACTATTTCAGGCATCTGCGTTACAGAGTCCTTTTGACATTGTACTATTTTGGCTGAAAAAAAAAAAAAAAAGAAACAAGATTAAAAAGGTATAACAATTATACTGTTATTCATTATTTCTCTATGCACATGCTGTTAAACCATGAAGCTACATAACATTGCTGCATGCCTGAGCTTAAATCACCCACCTGCAAGAAGGATACAGAGTTTGAGACACAAGCCAAGCTTCATTCTGATTGTGCTTTGAAAAAGCTGCTTCTCAGAAAAAGGGCATTATATTCATATTGGGAGGAGCTTGTAGTGGCTTGATTGCAGCAGTGGGGTTTGTATCAGACCCCATCTCAACTGGTTTTTATTATTTTCCAGTGTGCCAGGCATAAGGTGTACCCCACCTGCTCCTAAAAGACTGCAGCTCAACACAACAGGGAGATGGGCTAGTATTAAAAAAATATACAAAATAAATATTTTAGCATTTTTTGATATACCGTATGTGTTTCTTTGTCATTGTTATTTTGTATTTATCGTAGTATTTGTTCAGCTCCTTCCAGCCTCTCATTTTTGAGTGGTTAATTGATGTCTTAACTATATCACTATGTATCGTGCTGTTTTTGTACAGTACATGCCATTTGTTATGACTAAGGTCGTCTAGGCTGAAACGCGTCAACTAACTGTTTTAGGGCTTTGTGTTTTGTGAAGTTATTAATAAGGACAAGATTTTACGAGCATAACATGAAGATGCGGATCGTTTACTTGAAATCTCCAAATTCCCCTTTTTTCTGCTGTTTTCTGACCTCCTGTTAGAGGGTTGCTATGTTCCTTCTCCATGGTTCCACTGTATGTAGGAATGTAGCCACCCTTTTTTTGCTCGCTCCAGAGATGGACTATAGATTATGGACTATGGAATAAGGTTTAGCGCTACCGCCAGTAAAGCCAATGAATTGTTTTGTGATTTCTCTGCACACCTGAAGATGACACACCCCAGGGCACCCACTTCTGGGTCCCTAGACATTGGCTTAAATTAATTTCAAGTCCTTAGAAAGGGATAGGAGTTTCTGTTATGTCTCTCTTTCAATCCTGCTGAGAAATTCCCTCTTTATTTCCTTCTTTACAAGCAGCGGGAGTTCCTTCTAGTACAGTGTGATCACACCAGACTTGCAAATCACACCTCACACCCTCCCAGATAGAACGTTCCCAAGTCTCTGAGGCAAGGTCTTGTGTGATGAACAGTCCCTTTGCTTCTCTGAGATCGTACCCAATTTTGGTCAGTTATAGCAGGTTTTCATTCAGTCTTTTTTTTACACCCCTCCTAGCTCTAAGTCTGTCCCCCTTTTCCTCTCAGCAGCCTACAGGCACACACACACACCTTGCTTTGTTGCATCAGCCAATCACTATCCTCCAGGACCAATCAAGACCCAGCCAAGATGGCTGCTTACTGCACTGGAGACCCACCATAGCCGGGCATTACAAAGTGGTCTTCTTAAAGATGGCTGCTGCACTTCGGCATTAATGAATAATCAATTTAACCCTGTCCACACTGCAGAAGGAAAATACAGCATCAATAAAGGAAGATGTTCCACAGCAGTTATCAGCTACAGTCCAGATTACAATGGGAGTGCATAGAGCAGTGTATGTGACCACATCTAACATGCACTGCTCATTCCAAACAAATATAAGCCACACACTGTCACACATGGTTAAAACGGAACTTCACTTTCTCAATCAACATTGGCTATTTTTAATCCTTATGCTGCAAGCATTAGTAAATAGATAGGAAAGTATATCACATTCACTTATTTTAAACTTTTTTTTGACATTTCTTCAGTTACTTCTTGGTTTCTATGCCTAGGCAAATGATGTCATACAAGGCAGGAGTCTTCAGTAGGGGAGGAAGGGCTTTCTCAGCTAAGCACACCCCCTCCTGCTTGCTTGCCTGAGCTAAGGACAGGTGGATTCCAGGAAGTAAATGCTACATGAATCATCTGCCCTTACTCAAAATGAATATAACCAGAAATGCTATGTTTTTTAAAGTGATTTCTCAACAAAATAAAGCACGGAGACATGGATGGATGGTTTGCCTTGAAAATTAAAAGTTAATTAACCACTTCAGCCCTGGAAGATTTAGCTGCTCGATGACTAGGCCATTTTTTGCAATACGGCACTGCGTCAATTTAACTGACAATTGTGCGGTTGTGCGACGCTGTACCTAAACAAAATTGACGCCCCTTTTTTTTACACAAATAGAGCTTTCTTTTGGTGGTATTTGTTCACCTCTGTGGCTTTTAGTTTTTGCACTATAAACAAAAGAAGAACGACAGTTTTGAAAAAACACAATATATTTACTATTTGCTATAATAAATATCCAATTTAAAAAAAAAAAAAAAATAATTTCTCCTCAGTTTAGGCCGATATGTATTCTTCTACATATTTAAAAAACAAAATTACAATAAGCGTATATTGATTGGTTTGCGCAAAAGTTATAACCATCAAATATCACTAAGGAAACCAAACATACATTCACATATTTTTCCTAGCGTGGTATTACTTTACTTTTTTCACGCAAAAGTTATAACGTCTACAAAATAGGGGATAGATTTATGGCATTTTTATAATTTTTTTTACTAGTAATGGCGGTGATCTGCAGTTTTTATCGGGACTGCGATATTGCAGTGGACAGATCGGACACTTTTAACACATTTTTGGGACCATTGACAATCATACATCGATCAGTGCCAAAAAAATACACTGATTACTGTATAAATGTCACTGACAGGGAAGGGGTTAACACTAGGGGGCGACCAAGGGGTTAACTGTGTTCCCTAGGTGTGTTCTAACTGTAGAGGGGATGGGACTGACTAGGGGAGGAGAGAGATCGGTGTATTTAGTATGAACACATGATCTGCCTCCTCTCCCCTGAGAGAACCGGGATTTGTGTGTTTACACACACAGATCCCGGTTCTCGCTCTGTCCCGCCAGGCACTCGCATCAGCTTCGGGCGCGCGTGCCTCCTACAACGTCTTAAAGGGCCGACGTACAGCTACGACGGCTCGCCCAGGGGAGCCATTCTGCCGCAGTATAAATGCGGCAGTCGGCCGGGAACCGGTTAAATAGCATTTTTGGTTTGTGGTGCTCAGATGCAGTGTAGTTTCTCTTTAAATTGTTTAATGGCTTTCTCCACAAAGGGCCCATACCAAGAGACATGAAATCATAATTTATTGCAGCCATCCCCAAACCAGTTAAGGATCACACTGTGTGCTATAAATATAGACCCTTTGCCTTATTCAATTTTCACTTGAAAATATTTACAAAACGATTGTTCCTCAGAATTAACAGAATCCTCACTTCCATAATCCCTAAAAAACAAGTTGGCTTTATGCCATTTCATCAAGCAGGAGATAAAACTAGAAAAGTTATTGATCTTATTGATGTAGCTAACAGAGAGAAGAGAGAGGCCCTTTTACTTTTTATATACAGTATGCAGAAAAGTTATTTGACAGATAAGGCTTGCCCTTCCTGTTCGCTACTCCCAGACATTTTGAAATTAAAGGCCCTTTCCTCAATGCTATCATGAACACACTTCTCCCACCATTCAGGTAAAAACCCCATTAACAGTACCCCAATGGCACAAAACAGGCCTGCCCTTTATCACTACTCCTATTTGCTCTGTATATTGAACTCCTGGTGGCTTGTATTTGAAATTTGCATTACACATGGAATCTGGGTTAGGAACAGGGAATTTAACCACTTCCGGACCGCCCACCGTCGTTAGACGTCGGTACTTTCAAGAGGACTATCGTTGTTATGGCAGCAGCTAGCTGCCATAACCCCAGTATCCTCTTCTTCAGCGGGCGGTCCACTTCAAGATAAAAGTGGTCTCTGTGGCGGATTCGCCGCAAGATCACTTTTATCGGCGGCGGGAGAGGGGCACTCCCTCTCCCGTCAAAACGTCACTTCCGTCCCATAGCTCTTAAGGGGCCATTTTAATTTTTTTATTTATTTTTATTTAATTTTAGTTGTAAATATAAAATCTGAGGTCATTTTGACCCCAGATCTCATATTTAAGAGGTTCTGCCATGCTTTTTTTCTATTAAAGGGATATTTACATTCCTTGTAATAGGAATAAAAGTGACACAATTTTTTTTTTTTTTAAGAAAAGTGTAAAAATAAAAAATAAAAGGTAAAATAAATTTTCTTTTGGCCACAGCTTTTTTCATTGCTTTTATTTCAAAAACACAATGTAAATAAATTCATTCACCAATATTAACATTCTCATACACATTTAAACCCAGCTCAGCCACTCACACTCAGAAGCTCGCCTAAACTTCCAATTTAAAATGTATTTTATTTTTTAAAAACAACTGTCCCATATGACAGGTGGGGTGCCTAAGCCTCACCGCCTGTCACCCCCCACAAGCCTGCGGCCATCTCAATACAATTTTGAAATTCCAAATAAGGAATATCAAGGCTGATTTCTGACAAATGCACCCCGTCATTTTGATATAGACCTGGAAGACCACCTTCCAGGTCAAAATGCCTGAACGAAAAATCGTAGGCAGGATGCATGGATTTCTCAATAGCTATATTGATCCTCTTTCTAACCTTCTCAAATGGTTTTAATACAATAGAAGCAAGCCAACGTAAACGTGAAATAGTTTAGGAAAAAACTATTACCAAATTTGGGCAAGACACCTTAATAGAATGAATGTCTTGTTTGATGTTGAAAATTGAATCTAAAGTTTTTTGTTGCCCCACATCATTCGCACCCAAATGCCAAATTAAGATATCAGGAGCAGGCCAAAATAAAAGAATTCTACCAAATTCAATCAATAATTCTTCTCACAACATACCCCGTCTCCCTAACCAATAAACTTTAAGAGTCCAATCCTAAATTGGAGGTGTATGAACGGGAAGCAGCTCTCTTGTGCGCCCAGTAAACGAACGAGTGTCCCAACAACCTACTCTCGGTTAAGGTAAAAAACAGAATTAGGCCTTACATAAAGCTTGTAAAATTCAGATTTCCATCTGCCCACAGCCTTAATACCCTTATGATCAAAACCAATCCTAGCAGCTTCTGTGGCAGCCCCGATTCTAAAAGAATGTGATGAAAGTCGGATGTTACCTAAATTCAAGTTCCTGCAACATTTGGCTAAAACCCTATTAAATTGGAATTTTGTTAACGGTGACCTATCTTCATGAATGAAAATAATTTTACCCCCCGCAGGACGACTATTTAAGTAAGTATGCATACGCATAACCGGGCAGGTTCACCACTGGGCAAGACAATAATCAAAGCCAAAAACCTTTTCCCAATTGATCTGTTTTATTTAAGCAAATAAAAATCGTTAACTTATCATCTTCCAAATTTACATGCTGTTTATACAAACCAAAAAGATTCTTTTTACTACTCGAGACTACTTCAGAAATGTGTAAGGCTGAAAAAAAAGTAAAAACCGCATTAAACAATATTGCCTCATAACATGAAAAACAAATTGAGCTAGTAATCATACATAGGGAAGTAAGTATTTTAGGAGTAATAGGACTTCTGTCATCGGGTAAAGTTGTTTCCGATTAATCTTTTAATGCTTGACGAACTGTCAAGAAACTCAAACAAGATGTCAAATTATGCATTTTTTGGAAAAAAGAGATCCCAGAAAATGTTTTGTGAATATGAGACCATGAATAATTTTTTTTTCTCCAGCAAAAATTCCAAAAATAGCAAAACTATATTCTCAGAACAAGCAAACATGTCCAAATGATTAGCATTGAAAAATTGTAACCATATCAACCAAAAAGATTTGTAACCCACCCATGACACAGGAGCTAAGGAATTTTTTATACATTCATGAACTAGATATTTTTCCATAGATGCTGAGGAAAGGGGGATCCCTTGGGGTCCGCCGTGGGCAGCAGGAAAAAGAACCGATCCATCTGTGAACGATAAAGTGCATCGGCCACAGTATACTCCTTACCTAGAATATATTTTGCCTTGACTCAGATATTTAAGCAAAGACATTTATAAACCATGTAACAACGTAGAGAAATAACTGGCTGTAATTTAGATGAAAGGCAGTTTACCGCAAATAAAATACCCCTGTTATCTGTACTAAGAGGCTCCTATTTGCATACTGCTCACCCCAAATTTGAATAGCTACTATTAGCGGAAACAGTTCAAGCAACACAATATTATTGCAAAAACCTCTGCTCACCCAGTCAGCTGGCCATGGAGAAAAACACCAATGTGTATTTCAAATGGCTCCAAAACCAACTGATCCTGCAGAATCAGTGAATAAACAGAATTTACTATCCAAAATAAATCCTTCTTGCCAGAAAGCTTTTCCTTTGAAATGAATCTGGAAATTCAACCATACTAACATATCTTCCTTCAAACTAGCGGTCAATCTTATATGTGAAAACATTTTTTTAAGACCTGAAATAGATAAATAAAGTCTTCTAGAGAAAATTCGACCAATTGGCAGTACATGCGTAGCAAACGCTAAAAGACCTAATAACGTTTGCATTTCTTTTAACAATATAGTCTTTTTTCTAATAAGGAGACCAATAATAGAGTAATTCTATCAACCTTCTCTACAGGAAGTCTAAATTCCCTTTCAACTGTGTCTATGGTAATGCCTAAATATTCCAAACATGTAGTAGGCCAAACCGTCTTTTCTTCACCCAAAGGTACTACGAGTTTTTTTACAAATCGTAAAGAAAACTTGTAAAAGAGAAATACATTGTGTGGAATGTGCTGACCCCATAAAAAGGAAATAATCTAGGTAGTGTATCAAAAAGGAGGAGCCTAAGAGTCCATTCACACAGGGGCAACACGACTTCCAGCGTGACTTTGGGAGGCAACTTGCACACGACGACTTATGTATGAATCACAGCTCAACTTGGGGCAACTTACAAGGCAACTTGAAGTTGCCTCCAGGACAGGGGACTTTGCCAGTGGCCAATCACATAATAATCAGCTCTGTGGGAGGGAGGGGTTTGCCTAGAAAACAATTTTTACTTCCCGGAAAGTTGCTTCAGTTAAGACAGGGGATCCGACTTGGAGGCAACTTCCATTGAAATCAATGGGTACAAGTTGCCTAGAAGTCGGATTGAAGTATATAGGAACCTTTTCTGAAGTCGGAGCGACTTCAGTAGTGTGCATTAAGACGGCTCTCATTCACTTACATTGATTTTATCATGTCGCGCGACTTGAGGCAACTTGGGGCAACTTCAAGTCGGATCCAAAGTTGCCCCTGTGTGAATGGACTCTGACTCCCCTGTTACTACCAATTTCAAAAAAGTGGAAAAAGATTTGATATAAAAACAAGAAAGGGAACATCCCATAGGGAAACATCTATCAAAATAAAATTTGTTATTAAGTTGGAAACCTAATGAGTTAAAACAACTCGGATGTATAGGCAGCAATCTAAAAGCTACTTTAATGTCAGCTTTTGCTAGCAAAGCATTGCTGCCCAACAATCTGATTTTCTGTATCGCACAATCAAAAGATGTATAATTAACTGAAGAAAGAGCATCATCTATTTGATCATTTAAAGACGAACCCCCAAAGGAAAGATAAGTGATGTATTAAACAAAATAATTGTGGTTCTTTTTTAGGAACTAAACCTAAGGGAGATAAACAAAAATTCAGAAACGGTGGAAAATCGAAAGGACCTGAAATTCTGCCTTCCTTTATTTCTTTATCCAACTTTTGTGAAACCACCTGCGGATGTTCAGCAACAGATTTAAGGTTGTTAACCATAGTACAACCAGGTTCAACAAAAGTAGGAAGTAAAAAACCTTCTGAAAAAACCTTAATTAATAGAGTTGCCATCTTGTGGTTTGGATATCGATGGAGCCGAGAAAAAGAATGTTTGTTAAATTCACGGGGGTAGCTGTTTTTGAGAAAAAACTCCCTTTGAGGCTGCTGTTGATTATTGATAGCCATTTTTCTAAAACACTTACCGTATTTATTGGCGTATAACATGCACTTTTTTCCCCTTAAAATCAGGGGAAAATTGTGGGTGCGTTATATACGCCGATCCCCGCCGATCCTCCGGGGATTGTGAGCGGAGGAGCGAGCACCGCCGATATCTAGTCTCGGCTAGTTCCACTCACAGTCACGCCCAGTCCCGCCCTATGATGGACTTAACACAGGGACTAGGCGTGAATGTGAGCAGAGCTATCCGAGCCTAGCTGAGTACACTCGGCTATTGTATGTATATGGGCGGCGCTCGGCTCCGCTTACAGTCAAGCCCAGTCCCACCATTGGACCTGTGTTATGTCCATCATAGGGCGGGACTGGGCTGGACTATGAGCGGAGACGAGAAGAGCCGAGAAGAGCCGAGATACACAGGACTGGCTCTGTGTATCTCGCGGCGCCATTTTCAAACTTCAGTGACACTGACATGTCACTGCAGTTTAACTGCAGCCTGGGCAATGCTGCAAATGACACTGAGAAGGCTGCAGATGGACACTGAGAAGGCTGCAAGGCTGCAAATGACACTGACAAGGCTGCAAGGCTGCAAATGACACTGACAAGGCTGCAAGGCTGCAAATGACACTGACAAGCATGCAGATGGACACTGTGCAAGGCTGCAGATGGACACTGATAAGGCTGCATTGATGGGCATTTAAATGTTTTTTCCTTAAAAAGTTTTTTTCCTTAAAATTCCCTCCTAAACTTGGGGTGTGTGTTATACGCCGGCGGTTGTTATACGTCGATAAATACGGTAGATAATAGATGAGAACAAGTACACAAGGCACATTCATGTTTATATTTGCAGTTAGCATTCCACCTACACTGACTGTCGTTGAAGGTCAAACAAATGCCTTTTTTTATAAGGAACTGAAGAACCAATGTTGGAAATGTTACTAGGAGCTCTTGTAAAATTCAGTCTTTGTGGTAAGAAAAGATTCAGCCAGAGCCCAACGTCTTTTGAACCCCACTGTAAATTAAAATACGATAATTTCTAGCGGAATGCCTCATCATAGATATACCAAGATATAACTCCAAAATTTCTATACGCTTCATGTATAATATCTATAGGCTGAAAGATATCTCCGCTCTTGGGCGGAGATGGGGAAAGACTTTGGCTTCTGATGCGCCGCCTCTTTGCCGTCCTCTGAATGATGGCCCCGCCTTCCGCTATGACACGGCCTCCTTGCCCTGGAAGCGGAACTTCTTCTCCTGTGTCGGTGTCTTCATCCATGATGTTGGCTTCCTCCGGCGAGTCCCCTCGTTACTTCAGCAGCGGCTACAGGGTCTTCAGCGGTGAGTTCTTGATCCGAAGGTAAGGTAAGGCACTGCCGAAGCCAGTCATCTCCTTTTTCAGCCTCCGCCCATTCCAAAAGCTGCTTCAAAAGGGTTTTCATGTCGCCAAAGGGAATTCCTTTGTCGCTCTTTTTTGTTTATAGCGCAAAACATAAAAAACGCAGGGGCGATCAAATACCACCAAAAGAAAGCTCTATTTGTGGGAAAAAAAGGACGTCAATTTTGTTTGGGAGCCACGTTGCACGACCGCGCAATTGTCAGTTAAAGCGACGCAGTGCCGAATCGCAAAAAGGGGCCTGGTCTTTTGGCTGCAAATTGGTCCGGTCTGAAAGTGGTTAATAACCAGACCAATTTTCAGATTTCGGTGCTCTCACATTTTGAATGACAATTACTCAGTCATGCAACACTGTACCAATTTGAATTTTTTTTTTGCGCTATAAAAGAAAAAACACCAAAATTCTGTAAAAGAAAAATGCATTTTTCTTCGTTTCTATTATAAAATTTAGCAAATTTGTCATTTTTCTTCATATATTTTGGCCAAAATTTATACCACTACATATCTTTAGTAAAAAATAACCCAAATAGGTGTATATTATTTGGTCTTTGTGAAAGTTATAGAGTCCACAAGCTATAGTGCCAATCTCTGAAAATTGATCACACCTGAAGTACTGACGGACTATCTCATTTCTTGAGACCCTAACAAGCCAGGAAAGTACAAATACCCCCCAAATGACCCCTTTTTTGGAAAGATTTTCTTTTCTTTTTTTTTCACAAAATTGTTATATTAGCAGGTTATTTCTCACACACAGCATATTCATAGCACAAATTAAACCCCAAAACACATTCTACTACTCCTCCCGAGTATGGCGATATCACATGTGTGAGACTTTTACACAGCGTGGCCACATACAGAGGCCAACATGCAGGGAGCACCGTCAGGCATTCTTGGAGCATAAATTACACTTATAATTTCTTGACTACCTCTTACACTTTTGAAGGCCCTGGAGTACCAGGACAATGGAAATGCCCCAAAAATGACCCCATTTTGGAAAGAAAACAACCCAATGTATAATCTATGAAGCATATCAAGTCTTTTGAACATGTAATTTTTTTCTACAAGTTTTTGGAAAATGTGTAAAGAAAATGAAAACACTTTTTTTACACAACGTTGTCCATTTACACAATATTTTTAACACATAACATGTACATGGCAAAAATTACACCCCAAAATAGATTCTCCTACTCCTCCTGAGTACGACGATACCACATGTGTGAGACTTTTCCACAGCGTGGCCACATACAGAGGACCAACATGTAGGGAGCACCGTCAGGTGTTCTAGGGACATAAGTTTCAAATCTAATTTGACTACCTATTTCACTTTTGTGAAGCACTGTAGTGGCATGGATGTGGCATGGATGAGCATGAATGGGGATAGATGAGCATTAATGGGGATGGATGAGCTGTGGATGGGGATGGCTGAGCATGAATGAGTATGGCCGGGTACGGCTGAGTATGGATGGGTATGGCTGGGTAGGGCTGGGTATGCAGAGTATGTCTGGGTATGCAGAGTATGGCTGGGTATGGCTGGGTATGCAGAGTATGGCTGGGTATGGCTGGGTATGCAGAGTATGGCTGGGTATGCAGAGTATGGCTGGGTATGGCTGGGTATGCAGAGTATGGCTGGGTATGCAGAGTATGGCTGGGTATGCAGAGTATGGCTGGGTATGCAGAGTATGGCTGGGTATGGCTGGGTATGCAGAGTATGGCTGGGTATGCAGAGTATGGCTGGGTATGCAGAGTGTGGCTGGGTATGCAGAGTATGGCTGGGTATGGCTGGGTATGCAGAGTATGGCTGGGTATGCAGAGTATGGCTGGGTATGGCTGGGTATGCAAAGTATGGCTGGGTATGGCTGGGTATGCAGAGTAAGGCTGGGTATGCAGAGTATGGCTGGGTATGGCTGGGTATGCAGAGTGTGGCTGGGTATGGCTGGGTATGGCTGGGTATGGCTGGGTATGCAGAGTATGGCTGGGTATGCAGAGTATGAAGAAGAAGATGGAAGAAGATGCCGGAAGGAGAAGATGAAGAAACCGAAGGATGAAGAAAGGAAGACCAGAAGAAAGAATAAAGAAGATTTTAATAAAGGAATTGTCAAAGACCGTCTCCTGTCATTTTTACAATTTTTGACACTTTTTTGGTGAAATGGTAGGGGTACTTTTGTACCCTCTTACCATTTCACACAGGGGGGGGGATCTGGGGGCTTCCATATTCCGATAAGCCCCTCACCCGCAGACCCCCACAACCAATGGCCAGGGTTGTGGGGAAGAGGCCCTTGTCCTCATCAACATGGGGACAAGGTGCTTTAGGGGTCTCAGACCCCCAAAGCATCCTCCCAATGTTGAGGGCATGTGGCCTGGTACGGTTCAGGAGGGAGGGGGGGCGCTCTTGTCCCCCCCTCTTTTCCTGCGGCCTGCCAGGTTGCGTGCTCGGATAAGGGTCTGGTATGGATTTTGAGGGGGACCCCACACCATTTTTTTTGGCTGGGGTTCCCCTTAAAATCCATCCCAGACCTCAAGGGTCTGGTATGGATTTTGAGGGGGACCCCACGGCATTTTTTTTTTTTTTGGCTGGGGCCCCCCTTAATATTCATAGCAGACCTGAAGGGCCTGGTTATTGAATTTGGGGGAACCCCCACGCTTTTTTATTTTTTTTTTTTTAATTTTTTATCAATGACTTTTTTTTATGAATGGCTTTCAATGAATGACTGTTCTCTGTGTTACGGGAGCCGTCAATACATTAACCGCGAGTGATTTTAAATAGCTTTTTTTCCTGCAAAAATTACACTTTTTGCAGGGACAGTTCTAAGCACAGGAAACATGCCCCCCTTCACAGGCATACTATAGACACCCCCCAGATGTGATACTACAATGCTGTACTAACAGCACGCACACACAAATCCCCAGAATCATAGCACATAATGTCAGCAGTCAGCAGCACGTAACACTGACACTGACGCTGGAACACAACACAATATGCGAGGTCGCCGGCGCGACGGCCTTTTATACTGTGGGGCGTGTACTAAACCCCCTGACCTATAATTGGCCACAGGCATCCTGCCTGTGGCCAATTATTGCTCTCCTCGCCGCTGGCTCTTTGATTGGCCAAGCATGCGGGTCACAGTGCATGCTTGGCCAATCATCAGCCAGCAATGCACTGCAACTGGCGCAGTGCACTGCGGGCCGCTCGCATCACACAAATTTGATGCGAGCGGCCCAAATAGTTCTGGGCTCGCCGAGCGGGCGAACGCCCGATGTTCGATTCGAACATGGGTTCGAATCGAACACCAGGCCCATCCCTAAGTCCTACCAATGCCACAGTTAAATAAAAAGATTATTCTCCCATAGACTTCAAAAAGATTTGCCATGAAGTTTGCAAACTTCAAGCAAAATTTGCAAAACTGTTCACAAACTGAACCCAGGCAGATAACTCATCCCTATTCCTTATATCTATACTTGTTCTATATCAGTTACTTGATAACTTCTTAAGTCATTGCATTATTCTTCATAGCTACACAGCTAGCATTTTCATAAGGAGAGGTTGATACTGATAGTTTACATACTACAGTTTTCCTTTACCTATTTCGGTCCTTTGGACAAACGTCAAAAGAGTGAGCTGTTAATCACAAGCTGATGGCTGCTACTGTAGCCATCAGCTTGTGCTCTGCTTCTTCAGCCGGTGTCCTGTCGGATAGTGTCCCCTATCGGATGCTATCCACTGTGTACTGCGCATGCGCAGTACGGATGCCAAGCAAATTCCGAAAATAGCCGAAGTCCAGGTTCAATCCCCACCATCCAAGTGGACATAGAGTTAGAATAAAAAAGAGACGAGCGCAGCGAGACCGTGCCCAAAGCCTGGGGCCCTCTAACTTTGTGCAGCCCTATGTCCACTTGAATGGTGTGGCTTGCACCTGGATTCACGGCGCAGGCGCAGTTTATCTTCAGAGATTTTCCAAATCTCCTTGTGCTCCGTACTGCGCAAGCGCTGCGCCTGCGCAGTACAGGGCGGACACTATTCCATAGGCGGAAATTTTTTGACAGAACACCGACTCCCAGCTTGAAAGTGAAAGTAATGTATAGTTGCCAATGACTTTCACAGAGAGGGCGGGGTATTTCCCCCCCCCCCCATCAGGATGGGAACCATTGGCTTCAGGATGGAGAACGGTGTCAGAGCGAGACATATCCCTGCCTCAGTCTTACATATGAACAGAGAAACCTGAAGCAAGAAGGATTTAGTCACTTCCGGTTTCAGATCCACATTTCCTGGCCAGCACAGCCAGAAGACATATCTAACTGAACAGATCTGTGCTTGATTAGATGGTGTGAAGGGCAGGGGAGAAATTGGGGTCTATTAGGAAAAACAAGAGTACCCGTTACCTGCCCAAAACTATCACTCTTGTGATAGTAATCGTGTCAAAATAAATAAATGAAAGAAAAAAGTTTTAAAAAATAAACATCTAATAAAGTGCATAAAAAAAAAAAAAAGTAAAACATTGCTGTAACCCCCGTTGCCCTTAACACATGCGCAAACACAAACCAACTCCCAGGGTGCGTATGCGGATGTTAACTGCAACACACGTGTGACGTACTGCCATGGATGTCAAAGTGAAAGCAATCATTCGAGCACAGAAGCTCATATTTAACTCTAAACTGATGAGCTGTAAAGGCTTTTAAAGCGTCACCTATGGAATTTTTAGATACCGTCGTTTTTTGCGATATAACAGGTGCACAACATTTTAAGGCTTGGCATGTTTGGTATATATTTTCTCAATGCACCCCATCTTTTATATTTTATGAAAAAAACTGTATTATATTATGAGTATTTTATTATATTTTCTCCTGAAAATTTGCATTAAATAAACAGTTTGCAACTATCATCTTTTTATTCTAACGGGCCTTTGCTTTAAGAAAATATATAATGTTCTGGGGGTTTACATAATTTTATTGTCAAAAATTAAGATTTTTACATGTGTGCAAAATTAAAAAAAATTCATATAGAGCCAAACTAGTTAACAAAAAAATGAAAAGATTCTTTCTAACTTTAAACTTTCTTCTCTAAAATAAACTTAAGAGAAATCAAAGAAGTTTATTCAAGAACAAGAGTCACTGTCTCAGAGGAAATGGTAAGAATAACCTTGGCTAATATCCATGGGATGTTTTCCCCATGGACAGGCTCATCAAATAAAGCAGTTGTATGTGTGGCATTTTCAGCACATTGTAATCATATCTGGTGATGAGGGGGCTATCGTCTTTGCCGAAGGAATCAACACTGTAATCACATTCTACTCTATGGCATAGAGCAGGTAATAGATACCTAACTGCACCTAATGAGACAAGAATATGCATGTCTCTGACACTTAATAAAATTAGATTTTTAATATTTGTTATTTATTTTTATTTATCAAATGGTCATAAATACACATATGTATGAGAAACTTTTTTTTGTAGTATTTTAAAATAAAATAAGCAAAGATATAACATTTAAACATATACATGATACATACATACATACAGCTTGCTCTACTAATTAGATAACCCGGTGTATAATGGACAGTATGCCTTCTTGCAGGTTAGTACTTTACTTAGCTCAGTAGAATAGAGCTATGCATACACAGTAAAGCACTTTCTTCCCAAAAGAGCCAAGACTTGGCATAAACCACAGAATATGGAATAGTGTAATCAGTGGTCTGTGTTAGGACATATAGAAATGTGGCAGGGGGAGCAGAAGACCAATTGGGTATAACTTATTCAAAAGTAGGGCTCCAACTAACGATTATTTTCATAATCGATTAGTTGGCCAATTATTGTTTTGATTAATCGATTAATTGGATAATAACCTTTAACAAGGGTGGTGTATAATTTACTAAATATGTAAAGTTTAAAAAAAAAAGGCAATTTATTCTTAAATATCTATATGCATTGGTAAATATAAATAACCAACTTTTAAGTACACAATGGGGTTTATTTACTAAAGCTGGAAACTGCAAAATCAGGCTCACTTCTGCATAGAAACCAATGAGCTTCTAACTCCAGCTTGTTCAATTAAGCTTTGGTAATAAAACCTGGAAGCTCATTGGTTTCTATGCAGAAGTGAGCCTGATTTTGCACTTTCCAGCTTTAGTAAATAAACTCCAATGTGTACTTAAAAGCGGGGTATGCCTGTATATGGTTAGGGAGCAAAATCTCTAATCCACTCTGAGAATAACAGACAGAAGAGATATATACTGTATATACTATTAGAGGAGATATACTGTATATACTATTAGAGGAGATATACTGTATATACTATTAGAGGAGATATACTGTATATACTATTAGAGGAGATAAACTGTATATACTATTAGAGGTTGAATTTGGTAAATATCATCAGACTAAGAGATCACATTTTTTATAGAAAAAAAATGAAAGACTGTTCTTCCGATTTTCAGACAGAATTGTAATATAGGCAGGTGGCTTGCCTGCTGTCACTTATGCTGGCTATACAAAAACAATGTCTTCCTTCAAAAAAAAAATCATTTTAAAAATGTTTATTGATTCTCTAATTGTTAGTGGGGTCCAATCGACGTTCGTTTTTGACCACAGTGATGGGAAAATTCGAAGAAGCAGAATAGAAAACTTCTTGGTCAAAGGAATTTTCAGACAGTGTATGTGGTTTTTGTTCAGAAATTACATTCATTTTAAAACTGAATGTCAAAAGCAAGTGACATTCTTTCATTCAAATTAATATTCTCGTCCGAAAATCGATACGTGTGTGGCCAGCTTAAGGCTCGGTTCACACCTATGCAGTTTGCTTTTGATCCATTTCTGCTGTGCTTTTTGCTGGGCGTTTTTGCGCACGAGATTTTGCTGCAATTTGCGTTTTGCATTCTTTATGCTTTTTTTTGGGACAATTTGTTGGCAGATTAAAAAACACAAATCGTGCCAACAATTCACGACATGCTTTTCTTCAACTTCTCTATTGAAGTCTATTGAAGCAAAAAAGCAAAAAAAAAAGCAACGTTTTGCGTTGAAAAAAGTCATTGAGCCTTTCCAAATACGCAACGGCTGAAAAAAAGCATAGATCCCATAGGAAACCATGTTAAATGAACTATAGAACGTTATGCTGCAAAAAGCACCAAAAAACACATAGGTGTGAACCAGGTCTAAGACGTTTAGTAGCAGCAGCATGCTTTTTTTTTTTTTGTATTACCTGTCATAAAGAGATTAAAAAACAAAAATTTGCCCTTTATAGTACAAAAAGTCGCTACTATAAGGGGTTCATTTATACTGTGAGACAGTGAAAGTAATAATATATATTACTTATATCATATATATAAAAATAAATACACCCAGAAGTAGGATATATGGGCATCTGTCCCGCTCTGCTCTGATCAGCAGAGGATCAGCTCACAGATACCCTGCTAATCGGAACAGGCTCCACTCTGTATGAAAGGGGGCCTTAAAGTGTATGTAAACCCTAAGACCCCTTTCACACCACACCACCCATAGCGTCAGCGGTAAAACGCTGCTATTTTTATCAGTGTTTTACCGTCGGATTTGTGGCGCATTTCAGCCGCTAGCGGGGCGCTTTTACCCCCGCTAGCGGCCAAGAAAGGGTTAAAACCCCCGGCAATAGGCCGCAATGTCGGCGTTTTGCCGGCGGTATTACAGCGCTGCCCCATTGATTTCAATGGGGAGCAGCGGTGGAGGAGCGGTAAACACACCGCTCCTTCACTGCTCCAAAGAAGCTGCTGGCAGGACTTTTCCTGACGTCCTGCAGCTGTTTTAGGGCGGATTGCGGGCGCTATTTCTAACAATATAGCGCCTGCAAAACGCCCTTGGTGTGAAAGGGGTCTTACAATGAACTTATATTTTTACCTTTCTTTTGGTCTATTAAATATAACATTGAGAGCATCTTGTTTGATAAGTTCAAAAAAAAGCCTGAAGATTGTGATCTTTGACTGCATAATAACTAGTGTCAATGTTATAGACATAAGAGAGTGGGAGGGTTTAAGTAGTTTAGCAAAAGAAAACTGGACAGGACTTATACCATTCAAGTAATATGAAGCTGCGTTCATTACACAAAACTGCTGTGTGTTGTCAGCCCACAACTAGACTTAGGAGCTGAATACTTTTCAACTTGTGTTTTCCTGTACCTGCAGGAGTTTAAAGCGGAGCGCCACCTGAAAAAAAAAAAATTAAAGTCAGCAGCTACAAATACTGCAGCTGCTGACTTTTAATAAATGGACACTTACCTGTTCCAGGTTCCAGCAGTGTCGGCAGAAGATGATACGCGATCGCTCGTCTCTTGCTGCCCCGCCACCATCCTCTGTCAGGGAATCAGGAAGTGAAGACGCAACGTCTTCAC
The DNA here is from genome assembly GCA_028564925.1 of Lithobates sylvaticus. Classification (NCBI taxonomy): domain Eukaryota; kingdom Metazoa; phylum Chordata; class Amphibia; order Anura; family Ranidae; genus Lithobates; species Lithobates sylvaticus. The sequence goes on from CM053026.1 coordinate 266,730,897, forward strand.
TACCCGGTTCCCTACTGCGCATGCGCGAGTCGGGCTGCGCGCCTCTATTGGTCCCCGCTGTGTCCTGGGAACTGTGTTTCCCAATACACAACGGGGCATTCTCGGATAGAGGCGGGGCAGCTCGGATAATGCATCCCGGAAGTGGGTGCAGATACCTGTATTATACAGGTATCTGCACCCCCCTGAAAGGTGCCAATTGTGGCACCGAGGGGGGGAGGAATCCGATAAGCGGATAAAGAGCTAAAACATGGGGAAATGTGCATGCATTGTAGAGATGCATTGAATATGAATGTTTTGCCCTTTCACTCCTAAGCCTATTTCTGAAATTTGTTGCTTACAAGTTAAATTCAGTATTTTTGCTCGAAAATTACTTAGAACCCCCAAAAATTATATATATAATTTTTTTTACAGAGACCATAGAGAATAAAATGGTGATCATTGCAATATTTTATGTCACACAAGATTTGCACGTTTTTTTGGGAAAAGGGTCACTTTTATGAATTCAAGAAAAACGTAACAGCAAAGTTAGCCCAATTTTTGTTGTGTAATGTGAAAGATTGTGTCACAACGAGTAAATAGATACCTAACATTTCATGCTTTGAAATTGCACACACTCGTGGAATGGCGACAAACTGCGGTACCTAAAAATCTCCTTAGGCGACACTTTAAAAAAATGAATGGTTATCACGTTAGAGTTATAGAGGACGCCTTGTGCTAAAATTATTGCTCTCACTTTGATGATCGTGGCGAGGCCTCACATGTGTGATTTGAACACTGTTTACATTTGCGGGCGCGACTTATGAATGCGTTTTCTTTGTTGCACGAGCATGCGGGAGGGGACGCTTTAAAAAAATAAATGTTATCTTTTTTTTTTTTTTTTTACATTGTCCCTTTAAAAAAAAAAAAATCTGATCACTTTTATTGCTGTCACAAGGAATGTAAACATCCCTTGTGACAGTAATAGGTGTAGACAGGTACTCCTTATGGAGGGATCGGGGGTCTAAAAGACCCCAAATCCCTCCTTTGCATTTAAAAGTATTCAGATCACCGAAATTGTCAAATTTTGAATACTGTCATTTTTTTTTTTTAATCGGTGTCATTGGCAGCCGAGTAAACCGGAAGTGACATTGTCTCAGCCTGGTGGCTCGGGCCTCCCGGTGGGATGGGAGGCTCGGGAAGAGCCGTGAAAGGTGGCGGGAGGGGAGGACGTCCCCTCCTGCTCCTTTAGGATAACAGCCAAGCAGCTTTTAGCCGCATCGATTGTTATCACTAAAGAGCCAACCGCCCGCTCTAAACAACGGTACCAGGGTGATGCCTTCAGCTGCAGGCATCATCCCGGTATAACCCTTCAAGCCATGAATGCAAATTTGTGTACGGTCGGCATGAAGGGGATTTATACTTCAAGCATAAGTTAAAGTGGTTGTAAAGGCAGAAGGTTTTTTATTAGACATGTGCTATTCGTTTTCGCAACGAATCGAAAATATGTATTTTACAAATAAAAATGAAACAAAACAAAACAAAACTTTCCTTTGTGCACAAGTCTATTTTTTATCTTAATGCATTCTATGCATTAAGATAAAAAACCTTCTGTGTGCAGCAGCCCCCCTCAGCCCCCCCTAATGCTTACCTGAGGTCCCTCTTTGTCCAGCGATGTCTATGAGTCACTCAGCCGTCTGCGATTCTCCTTCCTGATTGGCTGAGACATAGCAGCAGTGCCATTGGTGCCATCCCACTGATGTCAATTAAAATCAGCTAGCCAATCAATGGACAGAGGGAGCAGGGCTGGGTTAGGCTCCATGGCTGAATGGACACAGGGAGCTGTGACTCAGCTTGGGTGCCCCCATAGCAAGCTGCTTGCTGTGGGGGAACTCAACAGGGGGGAGGGGCCTGGAGCGCCGAAGAGGGACTCGATAAGAGGAGGATCGGAGGCTGCTCTGTCCAAACCCACTGCACAGAGCAGGTAATAATAACATGTTTGTTATTTTTTTTTTTTTAAAACAAGACTTTAGTATCACTTTAATGTATACATTTTTCTTTCTTACGGTTGAGATAATAAAGATCCCTTTTGTAAATCTCTTCCCTGTTTATCACCCACCGTATAACATAATTATTGTAGCACAGGTAGCACAGTTACATAGTTACATACATAGTTACATAGTAGGTGAGGTTGCAAAAAGACTCAAGTCCATTAAGTCCAACCCATGTGCGTGACCACATGTCAGCACCACAAAACATTAGATTCTACAGTTCACCGCTAGCCAAGAGCAGACAAGGTAAAGAGGAGACAGCTATATTTTATTAGGGCTACAGGGAGGCTGGTCACTCTTTTTAGTAGATTCTACACCCTATCCCTTTTCGTTCAATTCTGTGTCCCACACCATGAGAATTTCAAGGGCTGCCTTTGCTGTTTGGTTGCCCGGCTGTTTCTCTCTTGGGTACTTTCTGTGCAACGGACCTGGAATAAGCATGCAGATTAGAAAGTAAGGGCTCATTTACACTTGCTTTGGCTTCAACACACATGAACGGCTAGTTCACACAGGCTTTGTTAAACCTCTCTGAACGTTGTCACTAAATAAAATGGTTAGCTTACAGTCCTGTTTACACCTGCTTTTGCTTTGCTTTGCTTTACTTCGCTTCAAAAATTATACCTCATGTAGCTTCAGTGGTGCTTCAAAGCATCTTGAAAGCCTCCATAGAAGTCTATGGCAAAGCTCACTTGAAGCCTCATCAAAGCCCCACAAAGCCTCACCGAAGCCCCATCGAAGCTCCACCAAAGCCCCATCAAAGCCCCGACGAAGCCTCATCAAAGCCACATCGAAGCACCAAGCAAAAGCAAGTGTAAACAGGACTGTAAGCTAACCATTTTATTTAGTGACAGGAGCTTTGACTTGCATTCAGAGAGCTTTAACAATGCGTGTCCGAAGCCATGTTTTGAAGCAAGCGTAAACTAGCCCTAAAAGTGAAGTCAGGACTCCTGTCCTGCATATTTGTTCTATTTTTTTGCCTCAAAAACGTTTGAACCCACTAGATCCGTATAAGAGCCAAGCAGCTCTCCTTTTCCAAGGAAAGGTGAGATAGAATAGCTATTTTATCTCTGTTTTCTTTTAACAAAAAATTGTCTCTAATTGACCTAAAAAAAGGAAATAATAAAATAATAAATGTAAATGTTATCATTTGATCTTCTTTTACCTTGTGGCCTATGGCAGAGGCCTGTGATCATCATATGGTTAGTATAGCCCTGGCTCATACAGATTAGTATTACACTATGTGGCCTTAAAGCTGCATTAAAGTGGTTGTAAACCCTTGCAATCACTTTGACCTACAGGTAAGCCTAGATTAAGGCTTACCTGTAGATCCAAGAAATATCTCCCAAACCTACACGGTTTAGGAGATATTTGCCAAAAGACAGGCACCACTGTCTACGGCGCACGCGCCGTAGACAGCGGGGCGCAGGCGCACTGAGCGTGCCGCTGTTCACGGCGATATGCCGCGGTTCACGGCGATATGCGAGTGGCGGCTCCGTCGAATGACAGCGCCGGAGCAGCGAGACCCACCAAGAAGATGGAGACTCCGTACACAAGGGGACAGCGGTGACTTCGCTGGCTCCTGTGTCAGGTAAGTGACACATAATGGACTACTATGCGATGCATAGTAGTCCATTATGCTTTACCTTTGCAGGGAAACAAAGAGGAAGTAAACCCATCAGGGTTTACTTCCTCTTTAAACCCAAAAGCAAAAATGTATTATATTGCAGCTTACCAATTATTAGATGTGATGGTTGCATGAGTTTTCTTTCTTAGGGCCTTTTTCTTTTAATTTTCATCTGGTGATCCAGCCAGTAAATTTTCAAACAAACAAGCTGTCCTTCAGATGTAGCAATTACAGGGGTGGAACTGACAATTTACCTTTGACAGGGGTGCTTAGAATGATGAGCTTTTTGTTATTTATGTAAAACCTTTATCCCAAAATGAAAAAAACTGTTTTCTGTAACCTAGCTTAAAAAGTGTGAGCTGGAATTTGGCTTCAGTTTGCTAGTGTGTCTAAATCTGCTAGTACAAATAACACAGCCCTTCCCCCAGACTGACAATGGTGTGGTCCAAAGGTGCCCCCCATAATACAGGCGGTATGGATCATCATGGATCATGTTTGCATCTACTGTAACTCTATATTTAATACAAAAATGTAACTGGCACCGTGATGCATTAGACCGGCCATTACAATCTGGGTGACGCACCCCAGTAACAGCTTCTTATTTCATGAGCCTTTACATGCTTAATATAATTAATGTTATCATGTATTTTTTTATTTTCTTGTGCTTTTTAGATCTAGTAATTGCATTACGACTTGGTGAACCATGTCCTCACAAGGTAATATGTCAAATAATCAAATAAACCTACATGACCCCCACGTTTTTGGCACAACTATGAAGACCCAAAATGCCACAGAAGTGACAGAATTTGTTTTTGTTATGTTTAACTTCTCTTCCTATCTTCAATACTTTGTATTCTCAGTATTCTTGTTTTTATATACTCTTCTTCTGAGTGGAAACATAATGATTATGCTGACCATCAAGAAAGACTATCGCCTTCATAACCCAATGTACTTCTTCCTAGGTAAACTTTCTTTCATTGACCTCTGCTACTCCTCTGTAACTGTACCCAAGATGTTGGTAGATTTCCTATCTAGCAGGAAAACCATTTCATTTAATGGCTGTATCACACAGCTTTACTTCTTTCACTTCTTTGCCTGTGCTGAATGTTTTATTTTTACAGCTATGGCATATGATCGGTATGTAGCAATTTGCAAACCTCTACAGTACTCCATTATTATGAACAAACAGCTCTGTCTGTGGTTGGTCGCAGCAACCTGGGCTATTAGCTTTGTCCACTCCAACATTCAGACAACACTAACTATGGGACTGCCATTCTGTGGTCCTAATACAATCAAAAGCTTTTTTTGTGACATCCCTCCACTAATCAGGCTGGCATGTACTGACACCACCATGATTGACGCCATGATAGTTGCCAACAGCGGCGTTGTATCACTGGGCTGCTTTTTAACTGTTTTAATATCCTATATCGGTATTAGCAAAGCTATCTTCAAAATAAAAACAGTGGAAGGGAGACGCAAAGCTTTTTCAACCTGTATCTCACATCTTACAGTGGTGACCTTTTTCTTTGGACCTTGTGTCTTTATTTACATGAGACCATCAAAAAGTTTTCAAGCTGATGAAGCAGTGATGGTCTTCTATACTATCATAGCACCCATGCTGAATCCTTTTATCTACACCTTGAGGAATGAGGAAATGAAGAATGCAATGAAAAAACTTTGGGGGAGGAAAACGTAATAAATAAATAATTATAATACTAATGATAAACATGTTTGATATCAGTGGTGGAATACTGCTTTCTATATATCTCATATATTTAGTAAAAGAGAATATAAATGTCAAGTCCAACTGCCTAATAAAGAAAGCAATATCATGCTTTCATAAAAAATGTTAAAATCACTGTCCATTTCATGTATATAATAATGATATTTATCACATACACATAATAGTGATTATTAGCAATGTAATATATTCATGAATGTATGCATCGCTTCAAAATGACAATATAGTTCTATGTAGATACAATATATTTTGAGATCATGTTATATACTTAAAGCGGTTCTGCACCCATCCATAGAAGTATGTCTCTATGGCTTCCCTATCCTGTAAGATGACAGAATTGACGGTTCAATTCTGCATCTTTTAAGCTTACCTTGAATGATGGCTTCATCTGTGTTCTTCTCCCTGCGGCGGTGGACGGGCTCTCTGCGTCGATCGTCGTCGCTTCCTTCTACTTCGCAATGTCTTCTGGGACCTGGCGCTGTGTCTTGTGGGCTATCTCGCTGTGTCTCCTGGGATCAATCCCAGGAGACTTTGCTGGGGTCCCGAGGCGAAATCTCGCGGGATTAGCGACGCCGCCCGTTGTGATGGCAACCTGAGCTGTTGGCGCCGTTACTGCGCACGCGCGAAATCGTCGAAAATACACAGGTGGATTGTGGGCCAGCAACCCGGAAGAAACGGCCCTGTGTGGTTTTAGCTGCCCACACTGAAGATGGAAGCCGTCACGAAGAGGTTTTAAAAGTTCACATTCCGGACGAAAAACAGAAGAAAGAAGACCAAGAACTCAAACAGGTGAGTGACATTTATGCAAAGCACATTACAGCACATAAGACACAAAAGAAAAAAAAGTCAAACACAGTGTAGAACCGCTTTAATGACTAGATAATAACTAAATCCAAAGCAAAATAAACTGTAAGTGTTGTTTTAAATAAAATGTATCAATATTTATAGCATATTTAAAGTGGAACTTCACTCTCCCAGTGATTATTTTTAATCCTAGTGCTACTGGCAAAGTTTACTTGTTTTACACTTTAATTTTTTTGCATTTCTTCAGTTACTTACTGTTTTTTTGCCTGGACAAATGATGCCATACATCCAATGAGTCTTCAGGAGGGGAGGAGGGGTTTTCCAAGCTAAGCACACCCTCTTAGATGCATGCCTGAGCTAAGATGGATTCCAGGAAGTAAATGCTACATGAAAATCAAAAACAGGAAGGAAAGCACTCACATTGCCACATCTGAAAGTTTAAGGGGAACAGAGAAGAAGAGAGGATACTTGGTAGGTATCCTTCGGTCAGACTTTAAAGGCATACGAAACAATTAGCAAGATATAGAAAAATAACAATGTTTATTATGAACATACAATACATGCATAGAGCAATCAGAGGTTAAAAATCATGTATAATGATACAGAGTATACAATGAGCCCTTGTGTATCGATGCGTTTCACCATTAGGCTTCTTCAGGACACAATCAAGGTATTCAAAGTAACAAAGAAGAGATCTAATCTCACTGTCTTGCAGAAGAAAGCCTCACATACAGATGTCCTAGTAGTATGGATGGAACAGACTACCAACAGGAGGGGTTATTTCCTGGTGTTAATACAGACGATTGGAAATAGACTGGGAGTGACTAGCGGAAGGCTGTCTCCCAGGGGCTATTTAATATCTGTCTATGCTGGGAATCAAGCCATAGGGACAATCTACCTGTCTATGCACAGGATCCCTTACGTGCTGGCCATTAGGGCAGTCTGGCTGTGTTGCCCTAGTACCCTGTGATTTGGCTACCGGTCGTGGATCACTCTGTTTGGCAGTGCTCTACCCCTGTTTACGAACCATTCGGTTACTATTTTTGATCATCAGATTTGGCTATTACCAATCGTCTGTATATTAACACCAGGAAATAACCCCTCCTGTTGGTAGTCTATTCCATCCATACTACTTGGACATCTGTATATGAGGCTTTCTCCTGCAAGACAGCGAGATTTGTTCTCTTCTTTGTTACCTTGAATACCTTGATTGTGTCCTGAAGAAGGCTAATGGCGTCAATACACAAGGGCTTATTATATACTCTGTATCACTATACAGGGGGTCCCCGAGTTACGAACTCGATAGGGACTGGCCGCCTGTAAGGAAGTCGGAAATGTTCGTAAGTCGGCGCGCATGCGCAGACCGACAAATACGGAGATTTCCGGACATTTCCGATGTTCCGTCTATTGCCGTTCTGTGCATGCGCGGCAAATTACGGACATTTCCGGCATTTTCCGAAGCTCCGTATGGCCGCGCATGTGCAGAACGGCCGAAAGACGCCGAAAATGACCGAAAAATGGCGGAGGGTCCCCGCATCACCCCGTTCGTAAGTAGGGGTTGTTCGTAGGTCGGGTGTTCGTAAGTCGGGGACCCCCTGTACATGGTTTGTAACCTCTGATTGCTCTATGCATGTATTGTATGTTTAAAATAAACATTGTTATTTTTCTATATCTTGCTAATTATTTCGTATGTCTTTAAAGTCCGACCAAAGGATACCTACCAAGTATTATCTCTTCTTCTCTGTTCCCCTTAAATGCTAGATGAATCATCTGCCCTTACTGAAGATGGCAATGGTCAGAAGTGCTAGAGCGTTGTTTTTCAAAGCGATTTTTCTGCAAAATAAAGCATACAGACATGGATGGATGGGGGAGTTTTTTGCTTTGAATAATAAAAAGGAATTAAATAGTGTCTTTGTTTATTGGGGCTCAGGTGCAGTGAAAATCTGCTTTAAATACATTAAATCGTTTTTAAACCCTGGGTGCACCTATCTACGTATCTCTGCATCCAGGGTCAGGCATCTTTCTTTATTCTCACATGTAACCTGTGGATGTGGGGATAAATGTCAGTAACAATGGTCACCCTCAACCTGTCATTGCTTTGTACAGGCTGAGCACCTGCAGCTTTCTGCAAACTCTTGTAATTTATGCTCAAGAATCCACAGATTTTTACAGTGGGAATTTGCTGCATGCCTTTGGTTGTCTGTATGAATGAGGCCTAATCTAAATGGACTGTATAGCCCTTCCATTTTTTTTTTAACATGAATTTATGATTTTTTTTTTAGAAATGACAAGAAAAATAGACAGTTACATAGCCAAAAATACTATGCGAAAATATGAACAAGTTCAGGAGTTTCTCTCTGCACATTTGGAACATTAAACAATTATGTAGAAATGAAGCACCATTATATTGTTAGATAATCAATTGTTAGAGCCCTGCCTTAAGATGCGAAGCGTTTGTTTTTCTTTTTTTAAAAGGCCTTTCAACTAGGGGCCCTTGAACTAGAAAGAACAGTACAATCATCCGTAGGACAAAAAAGAGGTACTGTTCTAGCTTATGGGCAAAAAGGCAATGCTAGGGCGGAGAGGATCAGGAGAGTAAGATGGAAAAGTAAGAGGAAAAGGGAGAAAAGAGGGAAAGAAGAAAAAGAGGGAGAAGAGAGGAAAAGAAAGAAAGAGAGAAAAAAAAGGGGGGGGCATCTCTGTCCCAAGGCTCACTATGGGTATATTAACATGTTTTGTTTGGTTACAGTTCTAGGAAAGGCATAGTTGGTTGTGCTAATGGGAAATAGTCTAGCCAGGGCTGCCGGGTACGTAGACATTTTTTGTGTGTATCAGTTAATATCGCTGTCAGTTTTCTATTGAGCAGGGTACCGTGCACCCGACTTTTCACCTCATTGAAGTTGGTGTCTTCCACGCTTTTGCAATCATCTGTTTCGTGGCCGCCTTTCCATTATTGGAGGTTGAAGAAGAAAGTGATAAAGGGTGATTTTAAATGGCTAATATACTAATATCTGTATTTAACACAACAAAATGAAGAAAGAGCAAGCATGCAAAAATGTTTTTTACAATAAAAAGATAAACACTGTTATAATAACTTAAAATTGTAATGAAGAAAACAACAAAATAAACCAAATTCCATGAATTTGTAACAATTTCATATTTTGGTGGACAGACGTAGCCGGTGCCCTACATCCAGGAACACTTGTATAATACAGAGAAAACAAATATTATGACTTAGGGCTAATTTACACTTGCTTCAAAATATGGCTTCGGACACACTTTGTTAAAGCTCTCTGAATGCCAGTCAAAGCTCCTGTCACTAAATAAAATGGTTAGCTTACAGTCCTGTCTACACCTTGCTTTTGCTTGGTGCTTCAATGAGGCTTCGTGGGGTTTCAATGAGGCTTTGGTGAAGCTTGGATGGGGCTTTGATGGGTTGAGGCATCGGTGAGGCTTCGTGTGGCTTCAGTGAAGCTTCGGTAGGGATTCTGTGGAGCTTCAAGTGAGCTTTGACATAGACTTCTATGGAGGCTTTGAAGACGCTTTGAAGCACCACTAAGGGCCCATTTACACTTGCTTCGGCTTCAATACACATTAAAGTGCCTACCGCTTCAACATGCTTTAATGATGTGTTTGTGATGCTTCAGTGGTGCTTCGATGAAGCTTCGGTGGTGCTTCGATGAAGCGTTGGTGATGCTTTGGTGAAGCTTTAGTAATGCTCTTTCGAAGCTTTGTTGAAGCATGGCAGATGCCCTGTGTGTGTGTGGATATCTCATACCTGCAATTTCTCCAAAACAAAGCTAAGCTGAAGCTGAATTAAAGCCTCTCAAAAGCTGCATGTGCTTCAAGCGAGCTTTGCCATAGAGTTCTTTAGAGGCTTTGAAGATGCTTTGAAGCCCCACTAAAGCGACATGGGGTATAATTTTTCAAACAAAGCCGAATCAAAGCAAAGCAAAAGGAAGGTGTAAACAGGACTTTAAGCTAACCATTTTATTTAGTGACAGGAGCTTTGACTAGCATTCAGAAAGCTTTAACAAAGCGTGTCCGATGCCTTGTTTTGAAGCACATGTAAAATAGCCTTTACACAAGAATGTGCACAACACACAAGACTGTGCTTACCATAATGACTGGGGAAACACACCATAATGAAAAAAATGTAAAGATAGATCTAGGAATATAGTATATCCAATGGTGAAGCGCTTCCTCTAAACCTTATTAATAGTACTTAAATAGTGATAATTTATAAATGATATAAAAATAAAAAAAAAACTCTCTCTGACAACTAATGTGATTCAAAACCGTGAAGAGATTGTGCTTCAGTGCTAGGTTGGCGAATGTGTGGCAGTGTGCAATATGTATAAATATACAGACACAAAACAATAAGTATAGGTAAATGCAGCGCTCTAAAAATTAAATAATTTTGTCTCAAATAAACATTGAATTAAAGTAAATATTGACAATCAATAATGTAGACAAGTAGTATTACACTGCATATATGGTGCCAAAAAAATTGTCCTTTAAAGCATAAACAAATAGTAAAGTTCATATGAAAACAAAGATAATTGACTGTGTGGGAACCTCCAGCTCGGTGTTCTTGCCTCCATCAAACATACAAAGTGTGAACTCACCAGAACCAATTGCTGTCTAACATATAGAGAAGCAAAACTTGTTCATTACTCTCTGTTCTTTTTCACAAGGGGTGCATGCAGCATTCACTGGATATGAATATTCCTCCAATACATGGACATCAAAAGGGAAAAACTCACTCGAATCCATCCGAGCAGTGAATCACCAATGCCAGAGAGAGAGAAACATTTATAGTGTGGTATTTATTTTAACAAAAATTTAAATGTCATGTGACAGTGGCACTAATATGCAGCACTGATGGGCACTGATAGGTGGCACTGATGAGGCGTGGACAGTAGCTTTTTATTTTATTTTTTAACAATTTTATTTTTTACAATTTTATTTTTTACAATCTATTTTTTTAATAATTTTTTACAATTTTTATATATATATACAATTTAAATTTACAATGCTTTCTTTTTTCTTCTATTTAATTTTTTTGTATTTTTACAATTTTACTTTAGAATATTTATTTATTACAATATTTACTTTTGTTTTATTTTTTTATTCAATCTTAGGGTAGGGGGGCTTTGGTGAGACATGGAAAGAGACTGAGGATAGAGATTCCCCAGTCCCTTTCTAAGCAGCCTTAGCTGCACTGAAGATGAATGAAGAATGAAGATGAATGAAGAGGAGATAGAGTCACTCTGTTCATTCAGAAAAGGAAGGAGCCAGTGAATGGCATATTTACCGGCTTCTTCCTCCGCTCTCCATCCTGAAAGATCCGGGACCGGAGGGGAGGGACCGGAGGAGCGCACAGAAGGGGACCGGAGGAGGACAGGGGGAGCAGAGGAGCATACAGAGGGGGAGCAGAGGAGGGGGGGACTGGAGGAGCGCAAGGAGGGGGAATGGAGGGGGAACGGTGGAGGAGGAGGGGGGACAAGAGGAGCACACAGAGGGGGACCGGAGGAGGACAGTGGGGGGGGGGGGGACTGGAGAAATGCACATAGGAACACAGAGGGGAGCCAGAGAAGGATGCAGGGGACACTTTGGAACAATCGGAGCGACGGCGGGGGAAGTTATAATCACCCATCTCCCTGTGTGCTTCTCCTCCTCTCCCCTCTGCGGCTTTCAGCTGGTTTATTGAAGCCACACAGGGAGATCGTGTGGGTGTGAGTGTCCAGGTATCCGACTAGGCATCGAGAGCATTTGCACGAGTAGTCCTGCAAATACTCGGTATCGGGACGGTATGGGGACAACCCTAATTACGTTAAAACCAAACACAGTAATCAACAAGATAAAGTGCTATGACATATTCTGCTGGGTCACACCACTTACATCTGATGCCTCCAGATTACAAGAAGAATGGCGGCTGGACCTCAAGTGTATCACAGTAATAACAGTAATATGTTTGTTTGGAATAAAAGCTGGTAGTAGATAACTTACATCCCACACAGGTTTGCACACAGTCGATTATCTTTCTTTTCATGTGAACTTTACTATTTGTTTATGCTTTAACCACTTACCCACTGGGCAGTTAAACCCCCTTCCTAACCAGACCAATTTTCAGCTTTCGGTGCTCTCACACTTTGAATGACAATTACTCCGTCATGCAACACTGTACCCAAATTAATTTTGTGTCCTTTTTTTCACACAAATAGAGCTTTCTTTTGGTGGTATTTAATCACCGCTGGGTTTTTTATTTTTTGCGCTATAAATCGAAAAATACAGAAAATTTGGTAAAAAAAAAAAAAATTCTTTGTTTCTATTAAAAATTATTGCAGAGTATTGGCAGAGTATTGGCGAGTATTGGCAGAGTATTGGCAAGTATTGGCAGAGTATTGGCGAGTATTGGCAAGTATTGGCAGAGTATTGGCGAGTATTGGCAGAGTATTGGCAGAGTATTACAGTGTTGCACAGTATTGGTAGAGTATTGCACAGTGGTGGCAGAGCATTGCACAGTGGTGGCAGAGTATTGCACAGTGGTGGCAGAGCATTGCACAGTGGTTGCAGAGCATTGCACAGTGGTGGCAGAGCATTGCACAGTGGTGGCAGAGCATTGCACAGTGGTTGCAGAGCATTGCACAGTGGTGGCAGAGCATTGCACAGTGGTGGCAGAGCATTGCACAGTGGTTGCAGAGCATTGCACAGTGGTGGCAGAGCATTGCACAGTGGTTGCAGAGCATTGCACAGTGGTGGCAGTGTATTGACCAGCGCTGTGGGCACTACACATCCAGCCCACAGCGCTGGTCCCGTCTCTCCCCCTCTCCGCTTCTCCCTTCTCTGTACCGATCGGTACAGAGAGGGGAGGGAGGAACCGGCGTCATGACATGACGCCGGTTTGTGTACATGTGATCGCTCCGTCATTTGACGGAGCGATCACGTGGTAAACGGCCGCTATCAGCGGCTGTTTACCGTGATCCTTGATGCGCCGGGTCCTCGGGCCCGGCGGTCACGGATGTTCCCGAGTGCGCGCCCCAGGGGGCGCGCGGGAGCAAGTTTCTAGGAGGACGTCCGTAGGACGTCCACTTACAACAAGCCGACCGCGCTGTGGCCGTCTTTCGACTATAGCGCGGTCGGCATGTGGTTAAAGGAATTTTTTTTGGGCTCCATGTATGCGTTGTAATACCACGTCTCTTCAGTTTTGTCTACAACATTCACTCTAACGGCTACAACATTCAACGGCTTCTTGACCAGCCACCGTCATTATACTGCGGCAAGGTGGCACGATCCCGCGAATCGACGTAGGCGTACGTCGGCACGGGATCGCTTTTGTGGGTGTGCACATTTCCATTGGCCAGCGAAGGAGCCAGTCAGCAGGTCCGGTGGACTCAATGTCCGCCGGCCACCTGCTATCATTCCCGCAGTGACAGAACGGGGATCTGCTTGTGGAAACAAGCTAAGCAGGAAGATGGACCTGTGTGTTTCCCCAGTCACATAGTCCCCCATACAGTTAGAACACATTGAGGGAACACATTTAACCCTTTGATCGACCCTGATGTTAATCCCTTTCCTGCCAGTATCATTAGTACAATAACAGTGCATATTTTTAGCACTGATCACTGTAATAATGTCACTGGTTCCCAAAAAAGTGTAAAAAAATGTCAGTTAGGTGTCCGATCTGTCCGTTACAATGTTGCAGTCCCCGCTAAAAATCACGCCGCCATCACTAGTAAAAAAATTATCTATTCCCTATTTTGTAGACACTATAACTTTTACGCGAGCAGATGAATATACGCTTATTGCATTTTTTTCTTACAAAAAATATGTAGAAGAATACATATTGGCCTAAACTGATGAAGAAATTATTTTTTTTAAATTTTTTGGGGGGATATTTATTATAGAAAAAAGTTTTAAATATTGTTATATTTGATTTTGTTAAAACTAGCTAGTATACATTATTATAATTACTAAGGATAGTATGCTGTGTCATCTAGGAAACAAATCCAACCGCATTGTGGGGTCAAAGAGGAATTGCTTTTCCCCATACTGAAAGTGTCTGGTGTTTTTACTTTGCCTTCCTCTGGATCAAAATTGCTGGTGTTTGTAAGAGGCTTAGCTTTATAGACCTCAGTCCTTTTCATTCTTAACCAAATCAATACTGGGCACTTTTGCCCCCTTCCTTCCCAGACCAATTTTCAGCTTTCAGCGCTCTCGCACTTTCAATTACAATTGTGCGGTTATTTTTAGAGTTTTTTTTTGGTGGTATTTTTTCACGATATAAGCGAAAAAAGAGTGGAAATTTGGAAAAAAATATGTATTTTCTACTTTCTATTTTAAAAGAGATCCAATAAATCGAATTTTGCCATAAATTTAAGCCAAAATGAATTCTGCTACATGTTTTTGGTAAAAAAAAAATTCTGTTAAGTGTATAATAATTGGTTTGTGTGATCACGGACATATGTACGCAAATGATCATGTACAGATGTGTGCAGGTGATCACGGACATATGTGTGCAGATAATCATTGGGACATGTGATTTTACTGTTACATATGTGGGGGTGTTTTTACTATGTGGGGACATGTGTTTTGGGGACATGTGTTTTAGGGACATGTGTTTTGGGAACATGTGTTTTAGGGACATGTGTGTTTACTTTGTGTTTTTTACATTGTGGGGACACTAGACTGGTGATCAGTGAGTAAAAAGCTGTAAAAAACAGCTCATACTCACTGATCACCAGCCGGCTGCAGCAATCCGCTCTCCTCACCAACAACTTCTGTGTGAGGAGAGGAGAGCCGATTCCCTAGCAACCGGCTCTGTATTTATATCACATGACGGCTGTGATTGAAGTACAATGTTTCAGGCCATAACGTAAGGCCGTGAAGGTTTGGTTTCTATGACCACATTACTCGACACACCCCCCACAGTATAACCTTATTGGCAGATCAGGGTAGACATACTGCTCCCTTTCGACCGGCCACGTTGACTGTCAGGAGTGGTTGTCCCGGACCATCTTCTCCACAGTGAGTTTCCCTTGGGGTGGAGAGATGGCCCATTATGACCAATCAATCTCCTGGTTTATCACCTGTTACATTTTTGGTCAGTTGCACAGGGTCTGCATGTCCTCCTGATCTCGTGTTAAGCCCAGGTCCTACCCTCCCTTGGACTGATATAAATGATTATTGTTGTTGTATACCTGTTTTAGTACTGTACTCATCTCCTGAAATGCCTTACCTGAAATTGTAAGTAACATGTATTCTTGTATAGTGTAAAACCAATAAAAATATTGAAAAGAAAATATTTATGGCAGCCTATAGACACTTTAATGGTTTACAAGTCTGACCAAAGAGTACTATTCTACCTAAATGATTTTGCCTGGATACTATTTTTATCAGTTTCAATACTGCATGTGAAATCTGTAACAGAAATTCCTAATCCAGAAGAAACAGAGAGGATCTGGGGGAGGGTAGAAACCCTCTATAGAGCATTGATAAAGAGATTTTCCTTTTGTATCTACAGTGAAAACCCCATTCAAAGTGCATTTCTAGGCAAAACGTTTTTTTTTGTTATGCATATAGGGGTTTATTTACTAAAGCTGGAGATTGCAAAATCACATCTGCATAGAAACCAATCAGCTTCTAACCTCAGCATGTTCAATTAAGCTTTAGCAATAAAACCTGGAAGCTGATTGATTTTTTTATGCAGAAGTGAGTGTAATTTTTCACTTTAAAGCTTTAGTAAATAAACCCTATAGTGAAGGAGGATTAAAACCCTTACTTGGTTTTACTGATATCCAGGTCTCCATTAGAAAAATGTAAGCTTCCTTATTGTGCTTTAACAATGATTTCACCAGACAGAAAGTGAGAGAATTATTTTTTTTGTTTTCCTTTCTTTCTTCCTAAATATCACTTTTACAGTAAATCCTACAGGTGGGCAAGTTTAAGGCATCACCCAAGCAGGTTATTTAAAGGAATTGTGTTTTTTAATGTTGCCCTTTCAAACCTTTTTAAAAGACCTGTTCCCCACCAAGCAGTATTTATTTTAATTTTGCCATTGGTACTTGTCCTCCATGGCAGTGCCAACTACCCATGCAATTGTTTAACAAAAGCTTGCAACCTGGCCTTGAAAAAAGGTTTTGTCTTGAAATAAACTTTAACCGCTTCCCGACCGCCTAACGCAGATATACTGCGGCAAAATGGCACGGGCAGGCAAAATCACGTACCTGTACGTGATCCTTTAAATGCCTGCCCGGTCGGGAGCTCCGTGACCCGGCCACGGGACCAGCAGGCCCGATTGCCGCTGGTGTCCCGCGATCGGGTTACGGAGCTGAAGAACGGGGAGAGATATGTGTAAACAAACCTCTCCCCGCGCTTCCTACTCTGCCTGTCATTGATTGGCTGTTCCCGGTCATCGGGAAAGCCGATCAATGACGTCAGACGTCAGCCCCGCCCCCTAATGTAAAAAAAAAACACACGTCACAGCCCATAACCCCTCCCCTCCCCCTAGTGGTTAACTCTTTCACCACAACTGTCATTTATACAGGAATCAATGCATTTAAACAGCATTGATTGCTGTATAAATGACAATGGTCCCAAAAATGTGTCAAAAATGTCCGATGTGTCTGCCATAATGTCGCAGTCACAATAAAAAAAAATCGCTGATCGCCGCCATTACTAGTAAAAAAAAAATATAAATAAAAATGCTATAAAACTATCCCCTATTTTGTAAACGCTATAACTTTTGCGCAAACCAATCAATAATCGCTAATTGCAATTTTTTTTTACCAAAAATATGTAGAAGAATACGTATCGGCCTAAACTGAGGAAAAAAAATATATTTTTTGGGGATATTTATTATAGCAAAAAGCAAAAAAATATTGCATTGTTTTCAAAATTGTCGCTATATTTTTGTTTATAGCGCAAAAAATAAAAACCGCAGGGGCGATAAAATACCACCAAAAGAAAGCTCTATTTGTGGGAAAAAAAGGACGCCAATTTTGTTTTGGAGCCACATCGCACGACCGCGCAATTGTCAGTTAAAGCAACGCAGTGCCGAATCGCAAAAAGGGGCCTGGTCCTTTGGCTGCCAATTGGTCCGGGGCTGAAGTGGTTAAAGAAAAGATTGTTTTCTTTAGAGAGTATTAGGGTAATATATTAAGGCCAGTATGGTGGCCTGAATTTATGGAAGGAGACCAGGGGTTATTTAAAGTGGTGTTTCCACCAAAAAAATAAATAGCTTAAAATTCCTTAAAAAAAAAAAAAAGAATTGGAAAAAAAAATGTTTTACTCGCCTCTAAATGCCTGTTGCTAGGGGGTCCCTCTTAGTCTGCCTCCTTCAGTGCCTGGGCACTGACATCACTTCCCCTTGGCGCAGTCAGTGATCTGGGACACGTGACAGGTCCCAGATGACTGCGCAGCGTATCATGGCGCGTGGCGCCGCTCGCGCATGCGCAGTGGGTGCCCACAGTAAGAATGCCGGCGCCGCCGAGCGGAGCGGGGGAAGGGGGGGCTCCGATCCCTCGCATCGCTGGACCCTGGGACAGGTAAGTGTCCAATTATTAAAGGTCAGCAGCTGCAGTATTTGTAGCTGCTGACTTTTAATTATTTTTTTTTAGGGGGCACCCTACTTTAAGCAGACCCCTCGCCTTTGCTCTTTGTCGGTTCCAGTGCACTATACCCTCCCTCTCATCCCCTTTTTCAGGGAACTTCTCAGCACATTCTTCTCCACAATCATCCATTACTTTTCTTGGCATACCGACCAGATGACCAAGGCACCCCTCAGGTCTATGTTATGTTGTAAGTTTTGTTGCGTGTTTATGTGATCCATATTTGTCTCGGTCATAGGGCCACGACCATAAATAATAATTATAAGCAAATAATATTAATACCCCAAAATTATCCTGTATATTTTTTGTGTATTGAGTGACAGAAAATATTTCTGTAACAGTAATAAATCATGTAGGACTTCCCCTCCCAATACAATCTTGTTTTGATTTATGTGAAAGAATGGTAACCTCCTGCCAGGTAACCATCATGAAGAAAACCAAGGCTAAGGCCACAGTGGAAACTAACCAAAGCTAGATGACCAATTGGGTGTGCTTTTACTTCAGATTATTATACAGTGGGTCATAAAATACGAAAATACATTATTTTAATACAAGTTAATTAATTATGTTTAAATAATCTTTGAACAAATACAATTACACAAGTTACGATAATAAATAATTACTTATAACAGATAAAGTAAACAACATAGCTAGACCAAAATAAGGTTGATGTGCCTATGTACTAAATGTGTAGAATATAAGCTTTTTTAAAGCAGCTGTGTGGTTTCCGTGCTTCTTCAGTTGCCACATCCTGACTTAACAGTGATCTGCTTCTTGCTTAGTATTCAAGTACAATATCAGTTACCCACAACGCAGAAAAATAGGTCAGGATGTGTCTGCCCACAGTGCAGCCAAAACCTATTTGCACTTTATATGTCTGTTTTGTTAGTGAGTGTTTTATTCTTATAAGAACTCTCCCATTAGGTTTAAACAGGGGCATCATACTCAGTAGATATTCATGGCATCAGTAATCAGCCTATACAAAGGATGTGTATGGCTAAGGTGTACACTGAGGATGTAGTCCTCACATAACAAGACCCAGATACCTAGAAGTAGGAAATAGAGGAAATATGGGTCCCTATTTGCATCTTTCTAAGGGATCCCCAGATACTTAATACAAACTAGACAGGGATTGTCTTTACCCCCCCCCCCCCCCCCCCGACACTCTATCTGAAACAAAACCAAAAAATAAGTTTTGGTTGGACACTGTGCTTTCTATTTGTCTCTAGTAGCTAGTTAATTACAGGGCCATGTTTTCAGACCTACTTGATTTCTAGTTTGCAGCTTTTGTTGCACTTTTTGTAACTTAGAAAAGATAAAGTGTCCCTGTGCTTTTTTCATTTCTTTATGACTTTTTTAATACTGGAAGTGGGTCATATAGGTTTTATTTTTAGCTTTTAAAACTTTTTGCATATGGAAATAAACTGGGTAATATGTTTACATGAAGACAAACTGAAAAATATGTCAGAAAATGCATTACAGCTTTCATCAGTAGGTGGTATCTGCCTGTAATTTTACTTTTGGGAGTATACAATTACAAACTAGACATGTACGGTTCGTTAATTAATAATTAATGCTAATTAATTAATATTCAGACAAATTTTTTGTTATTCTGAGATTCGGATATATCCAAATATCTGAATTACCATATAAACAAATTTTACCGAATGCTACAAATAACGTAACGAAATTCGTCCGAATTTCGGAAATTCAGACTGAAATTCAAAACGAATTTTACATTGAACTCCAGTCGAATTCTAACTACACATAATGCTGAAATCAAAGACTGTGGGGCTGATTTACGAACGGTTTGCGCCATGATTTGCGGCGCATGGCGATGCGCAACAGCCGTTTTTGTATTTAAAAAACATTTGCGCCTGTAACACAACGCAATTCCCCATTTACTAATATATTCTCGATCCGTGCGCCACTATAGACATGGCGCGCGGCATCTTCAACTCATAATTTAAAGAAGCTGGAAGTGCCAATATTATAGGGGTGATGTGGGGTGATGTGAGGAAGTATAGTTATAACTGTCCAAGTAACAAATATGCCCAAAATAGAATGAGAAAGTGACTTTCTCTGAACAAGCCTGCTGCGCCTGCAAATACATTTATAACTGGGTGAGGTCAATTTATGCACTGCGCATGCGCAAGCGACATTTGCGCTCATTTAAATGCTTTGGTTCACTGCATCTTAGTAAATGTCAAGCAACTTAAATGCATTTGCATAAGTTAAACGGGCGCACCTCTCAACTTGACTTTTTTTTTTTTTACGCTGGTTCACTTTTATGTTTTTTTTAAAGGATATTTGCACACAGGTCATGTTAGCAAAAAATGTGTGGGGGTCCCCCGAAATTCCATACCATGCCCTTCAGGTCTGGTATGGACATTAAGGGAAACCCTTGTGCCAAAAAAAAAATGGCGTGGGGGTCCCCTTCAAAATCCATACCAGGCCCTTCAGGTCTGGTATGGATATTAAGGGGAACCCCACGCCAAAAAAATGGCGTGGGGTTCCCCCTCAAAATCCATACCAGACCCTTATCTGAGCATGCAACCTGGCAGGCCGCAGGAAAAGAGGGGGGCGAGAGAGCGCCCCCCCCTCCTAAACCATACCAGGCCACATGCCCTCAACATTGGGAGGGTGCTTTGGGGTCCCCCCAAAGCACCTTGTCCCCATGTTGATGAGTACAAGGGCCTCATCCCCACAACCCTTGCCCGGTGGTTTTGGGGGTCTGCGGGCGGGGGGCTTATCGGAATCTGGAAGCCCCCTTTAACAAGGGGACCCCCAGATCCCACCCCCCTTATGTAAAATGGTAATGGGGTACAAATGTACCCCTACCATTTCACAAAAAAAAGTGACAAAAATGTAAAAATGACAAGAGAGTTTTTGACAATTCCTTTATTAAAGTCTTCTTCCTTCCATCTTCTTCCTTCTTCCTTCTTCATCCTTCGGTTTCTTCCTCCATCTTCTTCTCCCTCCGATCCTCTGCTTCTTGCTCCGGTGTTCTCGTCCGGCATCTTCCTCCACGGCGTCTCTTCTTCCTTGCTTCGTTCTCGGGCTGCTCCGCGCAATGGGAGGCTCCCGCTGTGTTGCGCTTCTCTTCTTCTGACACTTATATAATGGAACCGTGCGTCAGATGGGGCGGGGTCACCGGGTGGCCCTGCCCTCCGTTATATAAGAACTGTCAGAAGAAGAGAAGCGTCACACAGTGGGAGCCTCCCATTGTGCGGAACGGCCCGAGAACGAAGTGAGGAAGAAGAGACGCCGTGGAGGAAGATGCCGGACGAGAACACCGGAGCAAGAAGCAGAGGATCGGAGGAAGAAGAAGATGGAGGAAGAATAAGATGGACTAAGAAACCGAAGGATGAAGGAAAGAAGAAGGAAGAAGACCCGAAGAAGATGGAAAGAAGAAGACTTTAATAAAGGAATTGTCAAAACTGTCTCTTGTCATTTTTAACACTTTTGTCACTTTTTTGGTGAAATGGTAGGCCCTTACCATTTCACACAGGGGGGGGGGGGGGGGGCTGGGATCTGGGGGTCCCCTTGTTAAAGGGGGCTTCCAGATTCCGATGAGCCCCCTGCCCGCAGACCCCCACAACCACCGGCCAGGGTTGTGGGGATGAGGCCCTTGTCCTCATCAACATGGGGACAAGGTGCTTTGGGGGGTACCCCAAAGCACCCTCCCAATGTTGAGGGCATGTTGCCTAGTACGGTTCAGGAGGGGGGGCGCTCTCGTCCCCCCCTCTTTTCCTGCGGCCTGCCAGGTTGCGTGATCGGATAAGGGTCTGGTATGGATTTTGAGGGGGGGCCCCCACGTCAGTTTTTTCATTTTTTTGGAGCGGGGTTCCATGCCGTTTTTTCATTTTAATTAAAGTCGCCTGGCCTGGCCTTCGTGTTGTAAGTCGCCCCAAGTCGTGTTGTAAGTCGCCCAAAGTTGTGTTGTAAATCGCCCCAAGTCGCGCTGGAAGTCGTGTTGCCCCTGTGTGAATGGACTGCTAATGATACGGCATGTGCTATTATCAATGGCATATTATTATCGCGTGTGCCAGCATATTATGTGTTAAGCTTATGCGTGCGCCGGTTCACACGCTCAATTAATAATTTATCTGGCGCACAAATATAGGTATGAACCGGCGCAGCGCATTCATCTTAAGCCCCATACACACGCTCGGACAATCCGCGGACCAGGTCAGTCGGACTTTGTCCGACGTACTTTGTCCGATGTTGGCGTTGCGTACACACGGTCGGACTACGTTGTCGGAATATCCGGTCCGGAAGAACGTCGTGACGTAAGTCGTCGTCCACGAGATTACAAAAGGGAAGTTCAGCACCACGTCAGGCACCCGTTGGGCTCCTTCTGCTGATCCCGTGTTTATCGAGAGTTAGTGGAAGTTTGGTGACTTAAGATTCGCGCTTCTCAGTTTTCTGACTCAGATCGTTACTGCTCTTCAGTTTGTGCTTGTCGTGCGTATCTGTTTATTAGTGCGTGTAGTCAGTTCGCATTTGTTGGTCATTGCGGCCTATATCTTGATATAGGACGCTTTGATTTGCACTGCTTATTGTCTGCTCGTTGCTGGTATTCACTTCGTTCTTTCAGGCCTTGCTGTTTATCGGTGCTTTCTGTTTGTCCGTTCTGACCAGCCGACCTTTTGTGACCTTCTGAGCGATGTTTCCCGTGCGTACTCGTCGCCGAGTTCGTGCTGTACGCGGAATTGGTGTCGGGCTTTTAGCTTTGACCCAAGACCCGTCCATGAACAGAGTGACGAGGAGTATGTGGACCAAGAATTGGTTGCTTCAGCGTGACCAGTTCTCGCACATGCCTTTGCTTCGTGAGATCCGGGAGAATAATCCTGATGATTTCAGGAACTTTCTCAGGATGACGGACCCCGATTTTCACCGTCTTTTGGCTTTGCTGACCCCCTTTATCAGCCGGCAGGATACCTGCATGAGACAAGCCATTACTCCGGAGCAGAGGCTTGTTGCCACGTTGAGGTACTTGGCGACAGGGAGAAGTCTTCAGGATTTGAAGTTCTCTTCAGGTATCTCTCCCCAGGCCCTGGGAATCATTATTCCAGAGACCTGTTCTGCCATCATTCAGGTCCTGCAGGAGGACTATATTAAGGTAACATTTCTACTTTACTATTCCCTTCTATGTATGCTCTGTTTGCTAATGACTTGTATTTTTGACCTCCTTCCCTAATTACCATGATTGCAATATGTTCTAATATGCTGTGCCCCTTTTCTCCTTCATGCATTTTTCCCTTCACTTACCTCACCAGCATGCTCTTCTGCCCCAATAGACACCTATGGCCTAGTCACTTAAGCAATGTCTTTTGTCTGCTGCATAGTATTGTTTGCCCCAAAACACCCCCTAAAATATGCACAAATGTTTGCTGTGTGGTTTACTTCATGTAGAGCCCCCTTTTTTTGTTCTTTTGGTGGGGGGGGGGGGGGCAAACTCATTAGGAACCCCCTCCCCCAACTGCTCTGTCAGATGGTACCAATCCTTTATCTGCTGGCTTTCCCAAGGTCCATACACACTATATACCTACCTCTTTATAGTGCGCATCTTTAGGGATGAATTCAGCAAAGCATGTAGTGCAAGGGACTGCCTCCATACATTCCATTTCCTATTTTTTTGTCTTCTTTCCCTCCTATTAGCTTGCTTGGTAATTTAATAATGTCACACTGTGCCTGCCTTTTTTGGGGGGGGGGGGGGGTTGAAATGTTATTTGATCTTTCCTGTGGCCTGCCAATAGTGTTAAGTACAGAGGGTCTGGCCAAACTAGCCCACATTATTGAGCCATTTGCCAATCAATGAAGTGCAGAGGGTTAGCTGTCCACCACCCCCCCCCCAAAACCCCTAGTTATTGCCAATGGCCCATCAGAAGTGGGGGGATTGATGGGGGGGTGAGTAATCTGTGAAGGGGAGCCTCTACTTTTCTGTGCAAATACTTTCCAGCCTCCAATTTTAGACAATGCTCTTGTTCCAAGATGTTGATTGTCTAATCTGCTTGCAATGTTTAGGTGCAAAGTGACTAATGTTTTTTTCTTGTTTCACTCCACAGTTCCCTTCCACGCCACAGGAATGGCAGACTGTGGCCTCCCACTTTGCCAGCCGTTGGGACTTTCCTAACTGCGGAGGGGCAATTGATGGGAAACACGTCCGCATCGTCCCACCGCCCAACTCGGGGTCCTACTATTATAATTATAAAGGGTTTAATAGTGTAGTGATGTTGGCGGTGGTGTCGGCAACATACGAGTTTATGTATGTGGACGTGGGGATGAACGGCCGGATATCGGATGGTGGGGCCATTACGCACACGGAGTTCTACTGGCGTCTCCAAAGTGGCAGTCTGTGCTTGCCACCTCCAGAGGAGAATGCCGAAGGACTCCCCTTCGTCTTTGTCGCAGATGAAGCGTTTGCGTTGACTCCCCATGTGATGAGGCCGTTCCCGATGAGGACCCTCACCCCGGACCAGAGGGTCTTCAACTACAGGCTGTCCAGAGCCAGAAGAGTTGTGGAGAACGCTTTTGGCATCCTGGCCAGCCGCTTCCGCCTGTTCCTGACGGCATTTAACTTGGCGGAATACAAACTGAACCACATAGTTCTTGCCTGTTGCATATTGCACAACTTCCTCAAAAGACATAACAGGAACTATGTGGTGCCCGTTGGCCCAGATGTGGAGGGCCCTCCAAATGCCGAACTCACAGCCCTTCGAGTGGCACGTCCAGGCTTGCCCCCTCTAAATGCCCGTGTGGTCCGGGACCAATATATGCAGTACTTTGTGGGTAGGGGGGCCATTGCTCTGCCTGACGATGTGTGAAAGGCATTTTTTAATAAATCTGATATTTTAACCAACCTATGATTTCATGTCATTTCAGTCTTCTTTTTAGCTTATTTTACTTTGACATTTTTTCCCTTTGCCTTCGACAGTGGGAATGCACTTTCTGGGCAAAAGGAGGTAACAGTCTCTTCTTCCCAAAAAGATTATTCTCATGTTGTGTGTTTGCTACCTAATCTTTGGTCTAGAGAAGGTTTGTACTGCATAACTGACACCCAAAATACTCCTTTTCATCACCAGGTCTGACATGTGTGTATTCTCCAAAATGCTGTGCTCCGTGTTTTCGTACAAAGCACTGTGGGTGTCATTTACATAAGTCAAATCCGCTATGCTCTACAAGTGCATTGAAAAAGTTCCCCGGGAAAGAAAATTGGAGTGCAAAGTGGATTTGCCTTTAGTAAATAACACCCATTGCCCCCCATATCCTTTTCATTTTACATACATAATGCATTGTGTTTTTTAAATAAGGAAGCCACACATTTAGAAAAATAAAAGTTTACTAGGAAAACATTCCCAAGTGCGTTTACAATCTTCACGCCAAAACTGACAACATCTTGGTTATTTACAACATTGTTTACAAACATTCCGCAATTGGTAAAACCAGGCATGGAGCAAAACAGAACCTAGGAACTTGGAAAGTTCAACTTTGTAAAGTGAAGACAAGATCAGACATGACTATATGTTCAAAGTGTGTTTGATCTTGCCTTCATCACATGGGGGGGTCACCCCCGAAAAGTGGAAATTTGGAACATGCACACAATTTGGGACTGAAAATGGTCATTAGATGGTAAAACACATGCCTAGAAGCTTCAAAAGTGCCATTTTCCATCATGGGGATGAATGGACGTTTTTTGGGGGTGCAACCCCTTCACCACAACCACTTTCGTAGTTCGTAAAGTGTTTGCACCCCCAAAAAAACGTTGCCATTCATCCACCATGGTGGGAGCTAGCACATGTGGACACAATGTGTGCATGTTCCAAATTTCAGACAGTTTTTAAGTTGCAAATGTGTTCTGAAGCTGGCACAAATGTGTGTTAATTACTTGGTGCGTTTTCATATTTTTCCTAAAACATCAATGATGTTCTTCAATTTTTGTTGAACATCATTGATGTTTTGCTTTATGTAATCTAGATCTCTATTGCAGACCATTATCTCTCCGATGAGTACGTGGGCACTCTCTGTGGTAAAGTGCGATTTTTCTTCCACAACATCCACGTCACCTAAAAACCACAAACAAACAAAAATGGGGTGTTGGAAATGAGGCAGCCATACATGGATTAGCTTACCAGTAGCTGTGTTCTCCCACACTCACCTGTTGTGGTGACAATTTCTCCAAGTTCGATGATCTCTCCTTCCTCCTCCTCCTCCTCCTCTGCTTCTGCTCTTTCCCCTTTTTTGGTAGGTGTTGGTTTGGGGGTTTCCTCAGATGGCCCAAGTTTTCGCTCCCCTATGAGAATGTCCAAAAGGAAGATTTAGCAACACAAGCTATTGAGGGCAGAAATAGGAAATGACAAACATTGCTTGAAAGTGACGGACACTATTTTAGTTTGGCCAGTTACAAATGTCAACTACATGAATGAAGTCACTTTGTAAAGGTGCTAAACTGACTAGCTTTTTGGTAGAAGTTTGTGTGATGGAGACCCCCCTCTAGTATCCACTGGAGCACATGTGTGGAAAAGCATAATAAAAAGGGGGTTTGGGTGTCCCAGCACTAGTGCTCTAGAGTCCAGATGGGTAAACAGCTACTGAGTGACCTCTCCTTTACATTGAATAAATTGGCTTTACATTCTTGATGACATTTCTAGTGAGAACAAACTTCCTTTCCCCAAAAAAACACCAAACATCGTATTATAAGTGGCCGAACGATCGAGGTTGCGTACGATCGAATGCACACACACACGACCATGACAGTGGCAGAAAGATCGAGGCTGAGTACGATCGAATGCACAGACGAACCTGAAAGTGGCCATTTTGGAATGTACAACTTGGTAAAAATCAAAACACAATGGAGCAGTATGCAAGCAAGAAATCAAACACAAAACACAACTACTTACTTTTTTGAAGAATTCTCTTGATCTTTCTGTACTGATCGGCCTCCCTCAGTTTCAGGTCTGACCAGCGTTTCCTGAGTTGCTCCTTGGATCGTTGTACCCCAAAATTATTGTACAGCCTTCTCACAACTTTAGACATGATCTTGGCCTTGCGGACATTGGGGTTGAGGTAAGGCCCATACTTCCCATCATAGTCGCTCCTCTTTAATATGTCCACCATCTCCAACATTTCTCCAAATGACATATTGGAGGCCTTGAATTTCAGGTTCCGGGATCGGGACGTTTCTGCCTCCGGACTTTCCTCGTCCTCCTCCTCGTTGGTGGGATATTTGTGGCGCACCTGCTGTGTCCCCGCCATGTGCTCTCCCCACTACGCCGTAAAGAGAAGGGGTGGGGAATAGACGAGAAAGATCGTCAGGGGCGGGCGGAGTTTGAAGCATGCGCAGTGTATATAAAACGTCACACGCCTGTGTCGTAGCCACGATCTGGGAGACGAGGGGAGAGAAAACTCACACGAGACGATCGCTACAAACGAAGGTACAATTTAACGTTGGTACATAACTAGCCTAGACTGATTTGAACTTGAGGCTTCTTTATGGAGAAGATTAGGAGAGTTTAGCCTGACATAATTTATAGGGTTTGGTGTGTTGTTGTGTCTTGCAGAGATTGATATGAAGGGATTCAACGACATGAGTTTTCTCCCCCTCTTCATTGCCAAATACAGGGATTTTCCCATATTGTGGCAGGGTATACACCCACATTACACCAACAAACCAAAGAGGCACGCAGCCCTGGAGGAACTTGTGGAATTTGTCAAGCCAAGGTTCCCCACGGCAACTGTTGATGATATTAGAAAGAAAATTGGCAGCCTGAGGAGTGCGTATATCAGGGAGAGGAAGAAGGTCGTGAAGTCTGAGGAAACTGCAACTTCAGCAGATGAGGTCTATGTCCCCAAGCTCTGGTACTATCAGAGTCTCCATTTTCTGAAGGACCAGGCTGATGTCACGGAGCCAACCTCAACTCCTCCTTCCACGCTTCCTTGCGCACAGCCCACCCCTGATGAGGCTTCCGAGGAGCAACCTGGGCCTTCCAGTCTGGAAGAGGTGGAGGAGCCCAGCTTGTTCCAGGTATAGTAGTTTTGTTACCATTTATGGGAATAATGAATGATGTTCACTTAATTCAGGATCGCCAATTGCTTAGTTCCTAACGTGTTTGACATATCAACAGACAGTAGTGTTGGAGACATTTGGGGCCAGAATCTAAACTGCTGGGCTGAGAATTGTATGGTTTTCTATTTGTAAACATTTTGCACCAGTCACTAGATGAGAATTGTGTGTGTTTGATGAACAAATAACTGAAACTATGTCCCTTTTTCCTACACAGGAAGACCTCAGCCAGGAGGTGGCTGTGGAAGGTGGCAGTCAGGAGGAGGCAGGGGTTAGTGGCAGCCACCAGCTGGGTAGTGGCAGCCAAGAGGGGGCTAGGCCTCGGAGCCTGACTGACTCCCAAATCCCTCTCCTCCGCCTTCCCTACAAAAGGGCGAGAAGGGGGGATTATGCGGCACAGTCAGCGCTCCGCATGATCAGAGAGGCTTCAGACTCCCTACATGCCACACCCGCCGACGAGGAGACCTTTGGCTCGGTGGTTGTCACAAAAATGATGGGTATGGAGATGGGGCAACGCAACATGTGTGAGGGGCTCATCCTCCATGTCCTAAATAAGGGTAGGGCTGGGGAGATGACCCCAGTCACACATGTTTGCCATAGTTACCATGCTCCGCCTCCTCCTCCTCCTCCTCCTCCTTCTGCCACCCCACCAGCACGACAGCCACAGCGTGGAAGGAAGCGTGGAAGGAAGACCTGAGAGTGACGACCTGCAATCAGTCTGGTGTGAGAGAAGATGGAGCCTCTTGTAGTACCAGAGCCTGGGGACCTAGATGGCATCTGCTGCAGTTCCGGATACTTTGGACTTCACGACCAGATTGCACTCCCCTTAATATACGTACTCCTCAGGCCCCCAATTTTCTACGCTTGGACAATGATGGTTGCCGTGGGGGGCCAAGACTTTGCAAATTCCCCAAGTTTCACCATGGCTGCGTTCCTCTTTGGTTTGTTGGTGTGACCTAAATAAAGGTTTTTTTTGATTTGAAATAATCATTGACTATTGTGTTTTACTTTGCTACAATGACAGTTTTTCTTTGAGTAGGCTGGTACATTTCACTAATCCTAAAGTAGAATTAACAAGGGGCAACAACAACAAACAACCTCCTAGTAAATTTAAGCAAGAAATACAAATGTAAATAATGTGTTTTTGGTAATTTGAGACACACAACCCCCCTCCAAAAAAAAAAAAAAAAAAAAATTCAAATATGTATTCCCCCAAAAAAAAAAAAAAAAGACAAATCATGGTAAAAAAATAACAAAGATTCTTTTCCGTTCAGAGTAAAAATAAACATGTAGTGTATAAATGCTGCAAAGTAATAAAGAAGTAAGTTTGTGAGAAGTGCGGGTGAATAGGAGCAGCTAAAACATGTCATTCTTGTTGCATTGTAAAGAAAAAGAGAATGCGCTGCATTAAAGACATTTTAACATTGCAGCGTGACGAATGTGCTGTGTCGATTAGGAAAGGTAGTTTTACCTGACCGAGCGCTTCCGTCACAGAATTTCTTCTGAGCATGCGTAGCACTTTGTCCGTCGGACAAGCGTACACACGCTCGGATTTGGTGTGATCGGACCGGGTTGACGGGAAATCTTTCCAGCAGGAGATAAGACTTTGTCCGACGGACAAACCGACGAACACTGTCCGATGGTGCATACACACGGTCTGATTTTTCAACAACCTTGTCCGATCGGACCAAATTGATGAAAAAGTCCGACCGTGTGTATGGGGCTTTAGTAAATTGAGATAGTGGTATTTCCGCGCTAATATGGGGTGGGCAAATGGATGAAAAGAATGGTTTGCAGCAACACCGAAAGGTCAAACAGTACCAGGGAAAGAATGTAATAAATCAATGTATGGTGTTGCGCTCCCAGGGACTTTACCAAATAATTGGACTATTAATGGTGTATAGCATAAAAAATATATATATATAATAGCACAATCAATAAATACACATGGATATAAATATAAAATATATAAATAGTGACATCAAAATGTGACTAAAGTGCGTATAATTGACTAAAATCAAGTATAAAAATTAAATAGTGATGAATTGTGCAGGTTGCTAAATGATCAAATTGATTGTGCAAAATTGCTGGAAAAACGCATGCACACTAAGCAGTGTTGCAAGTGAAAAGTGGAAAGGTAAAATAAATAAAGTTGTAAAGTGCATAGAAATTACAAAGTAAAATTAGTATAATCGCATGTTTGCAAATAAACGCATTAGAAGCTCATAGTTGCATCAGAGTTCATAATCGCATAAAAGTTCACAGTCACATAAATGTTCATAAAACGCATAAGCGTGAGATGACGTGACGGGGGACGTGACGGGGGAATCTTGAATAGGTGACACTGTGGGTAAAAACACGCGTAGGATACACGGACACCGGAAGTGACGTCAGACGCGAGCGCGCCGCTCGTTCTCCTACCCTGACTGGATTCTCATTTTAAATGTGAGTTTTATCTGTTTATGCTACTGAAAAATAAATAGCCTTACAAGAAATTACTACACTAGATAGCCCTCTTCTGTTTGTTTACACTTATACTATTATGGGTGACGTATGCTGAGTGGACCCGGTCCCTGAAGTGACATCCAGCCCCAGCACCAGAGAAGGAAGAGCCCTGTTGACCAGACCCCATCCCCCTGGAGTGGCCACATATCTCCCTGGCTGTTTGCTCAAGGCTGTTTACCTTACAGCTGTAAGGTAATTATTTAGGACACCCTCGGGGGTCCAAGACCACCGAAGAACCGGAGCACAAAGCACTTTTTACCCACAGTGTCACCTATTCAAGATTCACCAACACCAATCTTCTTCCTTTTTCCACGTCGCATCTGCACCAATACGAGTCGCAGAGCGAATATTATTACAGCACCACTATTCTATTTATTTTCCTCTCCCCCGTCACGTCATCTCACGCTTATGCGTTTTATGAACATTTATGTGACTGTGAACTTTTATGCGATTATGAACTCTGATGCAACTATGAGCTTCTAATGCGTTTATTTGCAAACATGCGATTATACTAATTTTACTTTGTAATTTCTATGCACTTTACAACTTTATTTATTTTACCTTTCCACTTTTCACTTGCAACACTGCTTAGTGTGCATGCATTTTTCCAGCAATTTTGCACAATCAATTTGATCATTTAGCAACCTGCACAATTCATCACTATTTAATTTTTACAGTGGTGTGAAAAAGTGTTTGCCCCCTTCCTCATTTCCTGTTCCTTTGCATGTTTGTCACACTTAAGTGTTTCGGGAACATCAAACCAATTTAAACAATAGTCAAGGACAACACAAGTAAACACAAAATGCAATTTGTAAATGAAGGTGTTTATTATTAAAGGTGAAAAAAAATCCAAACCATCATGGCCCTGTGTGAAAAAGTGATTGCCCCCTAAACCTAATAACTGGTTGGGCCACCCTTAGCAGCAACAACTGCAACCAAGCGTTTGCGATAACGTGCAATGAGGCTTTTACAGCGTCCTGGAGGAATTTTGGCCCACTCATCTTTGCAGAATTGTCCTAATTCAGTTACATTAGAGGGTTTTCGAGCATGAACGGCCTTTTTAAGGTCATACCACAACATCTCAATAGGATTCAGGTCAGGACTTTGGCTAGGCCACTCCAAAGTCTTCATTTTGTTTTTCTTCAGCCATTCGGTGGTGGACTTGCTGGTGTGTTTAGGATCATTGTCCTGCTGCAGAACCCAAGTTCGTTTCAGCTTGAGTACACGAACAGATGGTCGGACATTCTCCTTCAGGATCTTATGGTAGACAGCAGAATTCATAGTTCCTTTTATCACGGCAAGTCTTCCAGGTCCTGAAGCAGCAAAACAGCCCCAGACCATCACACTACCACCACCATATTTTACTGTTGGTATAATGTTCTTTTTCTGAAATGCAGTGTTCCTTCTACGCCAGATATACTTGGACACACACCTTCCAAAGAGTTCCACTTTTGTCTCATCGGTCCACAGAATGTTGTCCCAAAAGTCTTGGGGACCATCAAGATGTGTTGTGGAGAAATTGAGACGAGCTTTGATGTTCTTTTTGCTCAGCAGTGGTTTTCTCCTTGGAACTCTGCCATGCAGGCCATTTTTGCCCAGTCTTTTCCTGATGGTGGAGGCATGAACGCTGACCTTAACTGAGGCAAGTGAGGCCTGCAGTTCCTTGGACGTTGTTGTGGGGTCTTTTGTGACCTCTTGGATGAGTCGTCGCTGCGCTCTTGGGGTAATTTTGGGCGGCCGGCCACTCCTGGGAAGGTTCACCACTGTTCCATGTCTTCGCCATTTGTGGATAATGGCTCTCACTGTGGTTCGCTGGATTCCCAAAGCTTTGGAAATGGCTTTATAACCCTTTCCAGACTGATAGATCTCAATTACTTTCTTTCTCAATTGTTCCTGAATTTCTTTGGGTCTCGGCATGATGTGTAGCTTTTAAGGATCTTCTGGTGGACCTTACTGTGTCAAGCAGCTCCTATTTAAGTGATGCCTTGATTGTGAACAGGTGTGGCAATAATCAGGCCTGGGTGTGGCTAGAGAAATTGAACTCAGGTGGGGACAACCACAGTTATAGTATGTTTTAACAAGGGGGGCAATCACTTTTTCACACAGGGCCATGATGGTTTGGATTTTTTTTCACCTTTAATAATAAACACCTTCATTTACAAATTGCATTTTGTGTTTACTTGTGTTGTCCTTGACTATTGTTTAAATTGGTTTGATGTTCCGAAACACTTAAGTGTGACAAACATGCAAAGGAACAGGAAATGAGGAAGGGGGCAAACACTTTTTCACACCACTGTATACTTGATTTTAGTCAATTATACGCACTTTAGTCACATTTTGATGTCACTATTTATATATTTTATATTTATATCCATGTGTATTTATTGATTGTGCTATTATATATATATATTTTTTATGCTATACACCATTAATAGTCCAATTATTTGGTAAAGTCCCTGGGAGCGCAACACCATACATTGATTTATTACATCTTAGTAAATTACCACCTGTGTGTGTTATTGGAGTACCATTTCTAAATAAATGCTGTTTTTGTTAAGCCAAAGGTTATTTAAAGAGTCATTGTAATCATTTGATGAAGATTTTTCTTTTGCTATAAAATGCACTGATTACTGTGTAAATGTCACTGGCAAGGAAGGGGTTGACACTAGGGGGCGATCAAGGGGTTAAATGTGTTCCCTGGGACGTGTTTGTAACTGTAGGGGGATGGGACTGACTGGAGGAGGAGAAAGATCACTGTTCCTAATCACTAGGAACAGCATATCTCTCTTTACTTCCTTGTCAGATCAGGGATCTGTCTGTTTAGATTGACAGATCCCCGTTCCAGACATCCCAACCTGCAAAAACTCATTACAGGGAGGTTTCAAATTAATTTCAGGGAGGTGACACTTCGCGCCGGCACGGACCCCCCCCAATAAAATGCAGCCGTACCAGTGCCAATTAAATGCAGCCTGATAAGTGCCAATTAAATGCAGCCTGATCAGTGCCAATTAAATGCAGCCTTACCAGTGCCCAATGAAATGCAGCCTGATCACACAGCTGCTGGGGCTGGGCTAACCGTCCTGGGGGCTGGCTGCTAGGGCCTGGCTGCTGGGGCCAAGGGTTAAGATTTTTCACTTTGCTGCATTCAATATAACATTTTCGTTTTGACAGATTCGAAAATGTATGGATGTGAACATTTCGAAAAAATTCGAAGAAAATTTGAAAATTCCGAATACAAATTCCGAATACCGAATACGAATTGAACGAATCAACTGAATTGAACTAAACGAAATAACTAGATTAACGAATCAAAACGAAACGAAACGAATTTTTCATCATGCACATGTCTAATACAAACTAGACTTAAAATGTAATAACTTCTATGCTTCATATCTGCCAGCAATTCAATTTAGCATATAGTAATTTTTTTGAGTTTACAAAAAGAAGAAAGAAATTGCTAATAGTAATTGACTTTCTATACATATTTTTATAATACAATGAGGAGGAAGTGTATATATGAAAATATCTATATTGCTGGATCACTCCACTTAACATTCCCTGGTAATTAGAAAATGTGTTACTTAATGATCAGAAAGCCAAATCTGATAGCCTTAAAACTTCATAGAAAGCGGAGAAATAAAAATGCCCAACAGGGCTGAGGAGCTACACATGGGTTCTATAGGTAGATCTACAATAAGCAATGTAGTACCAGGGCTAGAAGCCGCTGTGATGTTATTATTTACAAGTGAGTCATAAATAATCAAAAACGTAACCTTATATATAGAGCAGTTGGTTGTTTAAGCATGGCCAATTGCTCAAATGCAATTGTGAGGACAAAGGAACCCATTAACATGAATATTTAGCTTGGCTGAATGAATGAAAGGAGTGGGATACAAATACAAGAATACAAAAGTAAAATACAATTTAAAACCACAGTAAAGCCCCATACACACGGTCGGATTTTCGCATGGATTCTGTCCTATCTGACAATGTTGTCGAAAAATCCGACCATGTGTAGGCACCATCGGACAGTGTACGTCGGATTGTCCGACGGACAATGTCCTATCTCCTGCTGGATAGAGGATACGCATGCTCAGAAGAAATTCTGTGACGGAAGCGCTCGGTCAGGTAAAACTATCTTTCCTAATCGACACAGCACATTCGTCACGCTGCAATGTTAAAATGTCTTTAATGCAGCGCATTCTCTTTTTCTTTACAATGCAAGAAGAATGACATGTTTTAGCTGCTCCTATTCACCCGCACTTCTCACAAACTTACTTCTTTATTACTTTTCACGATTTCTAGACTACATGTTTATTTTTACTCAGATTGTAAAATAATCTTTGTTATATTTTTGGGATGATTTCTCTTTTTTTTTTTTTTTTTTTTTAGAAAACATATTTTAAGGAGATGTTATTTTTTTTTTTTTTGAGGGGGGTTGTGTGTCTCAACTTAGCAAAACAACATTATTAACATTTCTATTTGTTGCTAAAATTTACTAGGAGTTTGTTTGTTGTTGGTGCCCCTTGTTAATTCTACTTTATGATTAGTGAAATGTACCTGCCTACTCACAAATAAACTGTCATTGTAGAAAAGTAAAACACAATAGGCAATGTTTTTTTCAAATCAAAAATACCTTTATTTAGGTCTTAGCAACAAACCAAAGAGGAACGCAGCGATGAAGAAACTTGGGGAATTTGCAAAGTCTTGGACCCCCACGGCAACCATCATTTTAGAAGCGTCTAAAATTGGGGGCCTGAGGAGTACGTATCTTAAGGGGAGTGCTATCTGGTCCTGAAGTCCAAAACATCCGGAACTGCAGCAGATGCCATCTAGGTCCCCAGGCTCTGGTACTACGAGAGGCTCCATCTTCTCTCAGACCAGACTCAATCCAGGTCGTCACTCTCAGGTCTTCCTTCCACGCTTCCTTCCACGCTGTGGCTGTGGTGCTGGTGGGGTGGCAGAAGGAGGAGGAGGCGGAGCATAGTCACTATGGCAAACATGTGTGAGTGGGGTCATCTCCCCAGCCATACCCTTATTTAGGACCTTGAGGATGACCCCCTCACACATGTTGCGTTGCCCCGCCTCCATACCCATCATTTTCGTGACAACCACCGAGCCAAAGGTCTCCTCGTCGGTGGGTGTGGCATGTAGGGAGGCTGAAGCCTCTCTGATCACCCGGAGCGCTGACTCTCCCGCCTCACCCCCCCTTCTCGCCCTTTTGTAGGGAAGGCGGAGGGGAGGGATTTGGGAGTCAGTCAGGCTCCGAGGCCTACCCCCCTCTTGGCTGCCACTACCCACCTCTTGGCTGCCACTAACCCCTTCCTCCTCCTGACTGCCACATTCCACAGCCTCCTCCTGGCTGAGGTCTTCCTGTGTATGAAAAAGGGACATAGTTTCAGTTATTTGTTCATCAAACACACACAAATTTCATCTAGTGACTGTTGCAAAATGTTTACAAATCGAAAACCATACAATTCTCAGCCCTGCAGTTTAGATTCTTGCCCCAAATGTCTACAACACTACTGTCAGTTGATATGTCAAACACGTTAGGAACTAAGCAATTGGGGATCCTGAATTCAGTGAACATCATTCCTTTTTCACAAAAATGGTTCCCAAACTACTATACCTGGCTCAAGCTGGGCTCCTGCACATCTTCCAGACTGGAAGGCCTAGGTTGCTCCTCGGAAGCCTCATCAGGGGTGGCCTGCGCGCAAGGAATCGTGGAAGGAGGAGGCGAGAGTGGCTCCATGACATCAGTCTGGTCTTTGAGAAAATGGAGACTGTCATAGTACCAGAGCTTGGGGGCATAGACCTCATCTGCTGCAGCTCCAGATTCTTGGGACTTCAGAACCTTCTTGCGCTCCCTGATATACGCACTCCTCAGGCTGCCAATTTTCTTTCTTAAATCACCAACAGTTACCGTGGGGAACCTTGGCTTTACAAATTCCACAAGTTCCAGCAGGGCTGCGTACCTCATTGGTTTGTTGCCGTAATGGGGGTGTTTGGCCTGCCATAAAAGGGGAATTTCCCTGTATTTCTCAATGAACAGGGGGAGAAAACTCATGTCGTTGAATCCCTGCATAATCTCTGCAAGACACAACACCACACAAAACACTATAAATAATGTCCGGCAAAACTCTTCTAATCTTCTCCATAAAGAAGCCTCAAGGTCTAATCAGTCTAGGCTAGTTATGTACCAACGTCAAATTGTACCTTCGTTCTAGCGATCGTCTCGTGCGTGAGCTTTCTCTCCCCTCGTCTCACAGATCGTGGCTACGACACAGGCGTGTGACGTTTTATATACAGTGCGCATGCGTCAAACTCCGCCCGTCCCTGACGATTTTTCTCATCTATTCCCCACCCCTTCTCTTTACGGCGCAGTGGGGAGAGCACATGGCGGGGACACAGAAGCTGCGCACCAAATATCCCACCAACGAGGAGGAGGACGAGGAAAGGCCGGAGGCAGAAACGTCCCGATCCCGGAGCCTGAAATTCAAGGCCTCCAATATGTCATTTGAAGAAATGTTGGAGATGGTGGACATATTAAAGAGGAGCGACTATGATGGGAAGTATGGGCCTTACCTCAACCCCAATGTCCGCAAGGCCAAGATCATGTCTAAAGTTGTGAGGAGGCTGTACAATCATTTTGGGGTACAACGATCCAAGGAGCAACTGAGGAAACGCTGGTCAGACCTGAAACTGAGGGAGGCTGATCAGTACAGAAAGATCAAGCGAGTTCTTCAAAAAAGTAAGTAGTTGTGTTGTGTGTTTGATTTCTTGCTTGCATACTGCTCCATGTGTTTGTATTTTTACAAAGTAGTACATTCTAAAATGGCCACTTTCAGGTTCGTCTGTGCATTCGATCGTACTCAACCTCGATCTTTCTGCCACTGTCATGTTCGTGTGTGTCCATTCGATCGTACTCAACCTCGATCGTTCGGCCACTTATAATACGAGGTTTGGTGAATTGTTTGGGGAAAGGAAGTTTGTTCTCTCTAGAAATGTCATCAAGAATGTCAAGCCAATTTATTCAATGTAAAGGAGAGGTCACCCAGTAGCTGTTTACCCATCTGGACTCTAGAGCACTAGTGCTGGGACACCCAAACACACTTTTTATTAGGCTTTTCCACACATGTGCTCCAGTGGATACTAGAGGGGGGTCTCCATCAGACAAACTTCTACCAAAAAGCTACTAAGTTTAGCACCTTTAAAAAGTGACTCCATTCATGTGGTTGTCATTTGTAACTGGCCCAACAAAAATATTGTCCCTCACTTTCAAGCAATGTTTGACATTTCCTATTTCTGCCCTCAATAGATTGTGGTGCTAAATCTTCCTTTTGTACCTTCTCATAGGGGAGCGAAAACTCGTGACGTCAGAGGAAACCACCAAACCAACACCTCCCAAAGAAGGGGAAAGACCAGAAGCAGAGGAGGAGGAGGAGGAAGGAGAGATCATAGAAATTGGAGAACTTGTCACCACAACAGGTGAGTGTGGGAGAACACAGCTACTGGTAAGCTAATCAATGTATGCCTGCCTCATTTCCAAGACATTTTTCTTTTTTTTGGTTGTTTTTAGGTGACGTGGATGTTGTGGAAGAAGAATCGCACTTTACCACAGAGAGTGCCCACGTACTCATCGGGGAGATAATGGTCTGCAATAGAGATCTAGATGACATAAAGCAAAACATCAATGATGTTCAACAAAAATTGAAGAACATCATTGATGTTTTAGGAAAAATATGAAAACGCACCAAGTAATTAACACACATTTGTGGCTGCTTCTGAACACATTTTCAACTTAAGAACTGTGTGAAATTTTTAACATGCACACATTGTGTCCACATGTGCTAGCTCCCATCATGGTGGATGAATGACAACGTTTTTTTGGGGGTGCAACCACTTTACGAACTACTAAAGTGGTTGTGGTGAAGGGGTTGCACCCCCAAAAAAACGTCCATTCATCCCCATGATGGAAAATGGCACTTTTGAAGATTCTAGGCATGTGTTTTACCATCGAATGACCATTTTCATACCCAAATTGTGTGCATGTTCTAAATTTCCAGTTTCCAGGGGTGACCCCCCATGTGATGAAGGCAAGATCAAACACACTTTGAACATATAGTCATGTCTGATCTTGTCTTCATTTTAGAAAGTTGATCTTTCCGAGTTCCTATGTTCTGTTTTGCTCCATGCCTGGTTTTACCAAATGCGGAATGTTTGTAAACAATGTTGTAAATAAACCAGATCTTGTCAGTTTTGGCAAGAAGTTTGTAAACGCACTTGTGAATGTGTTGCAAGTAAACTTTTTTAATTTTCTAAATGGGTGGCTTCCTTATTTAAAAACAAAAAAACATTATGTATGTCAAATGTAAAGGATTTGGGGGGCAATGGGTGTTATTTACTAAAGGCAAGTCCAGTTTGCACTGCAAGTTTCTTTTCCAGGGCACTTTTGCACTGCACTTGTAGAGCATAGTGGATTTGACTTATGTAAATGACACCCACAGTGATTTGTTTGAAAACACGTAGCACACCATTTTTGAGAATACACACATTTCTGTCATGGTGAGGAAATGGAGTATTTTGGGTGTCAGTTATGCACTACAAACCTTCTCTAGACCAAAGATTAGGTATCAAACACACAACATGAGAAGAATCTTTTTGGGGAAGAAGAGACTGTTACATCCTTTTGCCCAGAAAGTGCATTCCCACTGTCGAAGCTAAAGGGAAAAAATTTCAAGGTCAAATAAGCAATAATATGGAAAGGACAAGAAATCCTAGGTTGGTTTAAAAAAGAGATTTATTAAAAAATGCCTCTCACACATCGTCAGGCAGAGCAATGGCCCCCCTACCCACAAAGTAGTCCATATATTGCTCGCGGACCGCGCGGGCATTTAGAGGGGGCAAGCCTGGACGTGCCACTTGAAGGGCTGTGAGGTCAGCATTTGGAGGGCCCTCCACATCTGGGCCAACGGGCACCACGTAGTTGCTGTTGTGTTGGTTTTAAAAAGTTGTGCAATATGCAACAGGCAAGAACTATGTGGTTCAGTTTGTATTCCGCCCAAATTAATAGCCGTCAAGAACAGGCGGAAGCGGCTGGCCAGGATGCCAAAGGTGTTCTCCACCACTCTTCGGGCTCTGGACAGCCTGTAGTTGAAGACCCTCTGGTCTGGGGTGAGGGTCCTCATCGGGAAAGGCCTCATCAGATGGGGAGTCAACGCAAACGCTTTATCTGCGACAAAGACGAAGGGGAGTCCTTCAGCATTCTCCTCTGGAGGTGGCAAGCACAGACTGCCACTTTGGAGACGCCAGTAGAACTCCGTGTGCGCAATGGCACCACCATCCGAGATTCGGCCGTTCATCCCCACACCCACATACAAAAACTCGTATGTCGCCGACACCACCGCCAACATCACTACACTATTAAACCCCTTATAATTATAATAGTAGGACCCCGAGTTGGGCGGTGGGACGATGCGGACGTGTTTCCCATCAATTGCCCCTCCGCAGTTAGGAAAGTCCCAACGGCTGGCAAAGTGGGAGGCCACAGTCTGCCATTCCTGTGGCGTGGAAGGGAACTGTGGAGTGAAACAATAAAAAAAAATAGTCACTTTGCACATAAACATTGCAAGCAGATTAGACAATCAACATCTTGGAACAAGAGCATACTTTAACATTTTAGGCTGGAAAGTATTTGCACAGGAAAGTAGAGGGTCCCCTTCGCAGATTACTCACCCCCCATCAATACCCCCACTTCTGATGGGCCATTGGCAATAACTAGGGTTTGGGGGGGGGGGGTTGGACAGGTAACCCTCTGCACTTCATTGATTGCCAAATGGCTCAAGAATGTGTGCTAGTTTGGCCAGACCCTCTGTACTTAACACTATTGGCAGCCCACAGGAAAGATAAAATAAAATTTCAAACCCCCCCCCCCCCCCCCCCAAAAAAAAAGGAAAGCACATTGTGACATTATGAAATTACCAAGCAAGCTAATAGGAGGGAAAGAACACAAAAAAGAGGAAATGGAAAGTATGGAGGCAGCCCCTTGCACTACATGCTTTGCTGAATTCATCACTAAAGATGCCCACTATAAAGAGCCTTGGGAAAGCCAGCAGATAGAGGATTGGTACCATCTGACAGAGCAGTTGGGGGAGGGGGTTCCTAATGAGTTTGCCACCCCCCCCCCCCCCACAAAAAATAAAAAAATAAAAGGGGCTCTACATGAAGTAAAACACACAGCAAACATTTGTGCATATTTTAGGGGGTGTTTGGGGGAAAACAATACTATGCAGCAGACAAAATACATTGCTTAAGTGACTAGGCCATAGGTGTCTATTGGGGCAGAAGAGCATGCTGGGGAGGTAAGTGAAGGGAAAAATGCATGAAGGAGAAAAGGGGCACAGCATATTAGAGCATATTGCAATCATGGTAATTAGGGAAGGAGGTCAAAAATACAAGTCATTAGCAAACAGAGCATACATAGAAGGGAATAGTAAAGGAGAAATGTTACCTTAATATAGTCCTCCTGCAGGACCTGGATGATGGCAGAACAGGTCTCTGGAATAATGATTCCCAGGGCCTGGGGAGAGATACCTGAAGAGAACTTCAAATCCTGAAGGCTTCTCCCTGTCGCCAAGTACCTCAACGTAGCAACAAGCCTCTGCTCCGGAGTGATGGCTTGTCTCATGCAGGTATCCTGCCGGCTGATAAAAGGGGTCAGCAAAGCCAAAAGACGGTGAAACACGGGGTCCGTCATCCGGAGAAAGTTCCTGAAATCATCAGGATTATTCTCCCGGATCTCACGAAGCAAAGGCATGTGCGAGAACTGGTCACGCTGAAGCAACCAATTCTTGGTCCACATACTCCTCGTCACTCTGTTCATGGACGGGTCTTGGCTCAAAGCTAAAAGCCCGACACCAATTCCGCGTACAGCACGAACTCGGCGACGAGTACGTACGGGAAACATCACTCACAAACGGTCGGCTGGTCAGAACGGACAAACAGAAAGCACCGATAAACAGCAAGGCCTGAAAGAACGAAATGAATACCAGAAACGAGCAGACAATAAGCAGTGCAAATCAAAGCGTCCTATATCAAGATATAGGCCGCAATGACCAACAAATGCGAACTGACTACACGCACTAATAAACAGATACGCACGACAAGCACAAACTGAAGAGCAGTAACGATCTGAGTCAGAAAACTGAGAAGCGCGAATCGTAAGTCCCCAAACTTCGACTAACTCGCGATAAACACGGGATCAGCAGAAGGAGCCCAACGGGTGCCTGACGTGGTGCTGAACTTCCCTTTTCTAGTCTCGTGGAAGAGGACTTACGTCACGACGTTCTTGCAGACCGGAAATTCCGACAACGTTGTCCGACCGTGTGTACGCAACACCAACATCGGACAAAGTACGACGGACAGGATCCGACCGACCTGGTCCTCGGATAATCCGCGCGTGTGTATGGGGCTTAAGAGGACTTAGTTTATGCCCAGGAATAATAACTAGCACTCTGGAATTTTTTTTTATTCCAAAATGTTTTGATTTTAAGTAGACCTTCCCTAGAAGTTTGATATTTGGGGCACTGTAATACAGCTAGAAATCTTCACAAATATGCAGTTAACTCCTCATACCCCTAAATAACTGTACAAACTCCCTATATTATAATCCACTCAAACAGCTTTCACAACAAACATATACTACAAGGGTTATTTCATCAATGGTCATTTTAAAGATTAACCGCTTAAGGACCAGCCGCTGTCATTATACTGCGGCAGGTTGGCTCTCCTTGCGAATCGGGCACTTTAAGAGCTGGAGCCGATGCGCATGGCCGGTGGCCGCGATGTCCGCTGGCCGCCCTTGATATCTCCAAAGAGAGCCAGAACAGTAGACATCTCAAGTCTCTCTCGCATTTGGCTGCAGGCTCCCG
Source organism: Lithobates sylvaticus (assembly GCA_028564925.1). Lineage (NCBI taxonomy): Eukaryota > Metazoa > Chordata > Amphibia > Anura > Ranidae > Lithobates > Lithobates sylvaticus. The sequence goes on from CM053026.1 coordinate 266,773,206, forward strand.
GACACCCGCGAGCGCAGGGCGATCTCCTGGGTGGGCCTGTCACTCAGCCACAGACAGACAGGAGCATCCCGAGCGGCCAAATGGAGTACGGCTGCTTTGTCTGTGGCTGAGTGACATGCGGATGTAAGGTGCTGTGAGCTGAGGCAGAGGGGGGGACAGCCCATACTGCTGTTCCCAGCCTGCTTTGGCTGCTGCATGGGTACTTTTTTTGGGGTCGATCCAGTCGATTCAGCAGGGAAGTAGGGGGTGGGCGGAGGCAGAGAGAAGACTGATCTGCAGGCTGTAGCAATTAAAAGAAAAAAAAAACTCGCAGTTATCTCCTGTGCGATAAGTACATGACAGTCCCAGTCTGCTCAGCGGATTGATATAGAAGAGACGGGCACTGTCATGTACTTGTCGCACAGGAGATCACTGTGCAGCGGCAGCCGAAAGTGGAGAAAGAGTATTTTCTCTGCCTCCGCCCACCCCCTTCCTTCTGGGAAATTCTCTGATTGGGATGGCTCACCAGCATCATTGCAGCCATACCCCAGGACCAGCAGCCAGACCCCAGCTCCAGCAGCCAGACCCTTGACCCCAGCAGCCAGATTCCAGGACCAGCAGCCCATCTCCAGCAGCCCGAACCCAGGACCAGCAGCCAGACCCGGGGAGCAGCAGCCAGACCCCGGGACCAGCAGCCAGACCCCAGATCCAGCCACCAGACCCAGCCAGACTCCAGGACCAGCAGCCCAGCTCCAGCAGCTAGACCCTTGGCCCCAGCAGCCAGGCTCTGTCATCCAGACCCCAGGACCGTTAGCCCAGCCCCAGCAGCTGTGTGATCAGGCTGCGTTTTATTGGGCACTGGTAAGGCTGCATTTCATGGGCACTGGTATAGCTGCATTTAATTGGCACTGATCAAGCTGCATTTAATTGGCACTAGTACGGCTGCATTTTTTAGGGGGGGAGGAGTCCGTGCCAGTGCGAAGCGTTACCTCCCTGAAATTAGTTTAAAACTCCCTGAAATTTGTTTTTGCAGGTTGGGATGTCTCAATGTAAACAGATAGATCCCCGTTCTGACAGGGAGGTAGAGAGAGATCTGTTGTTCCTATTTATTAGGAACAGTGATCTCTCTTCTCCTCCAGTCAGTCCCACCCCCCCACAGTTACAACCACCTCCCAGGGAACACATTTAACCCCCTGATCGCCCCCTAGTGTCAACCCCTTTCTTGCCAGTGACATTTACACAGTAATTAGTGCATTTTTATAGCATTATCGCTGTATAAATGTCAATGGCCCCAAAAATGTATCAAAAGTGTCCGATCTGTCCGCCATAATGTTGCAGTCCTGCTAAAAATCGCAGATCGCTGCCATTACTAGTAGAAAAAATTTATAAAAAAAAAAAAAATGTCATAAATCTATCCCCTATTTTGTAGAAGCTTTAACTTTTGCACAAACCAATCAATATACGCTTATTGCGATTTTTTTTTACCAAAAATATGTAGAAGAATACATATTGGCCTAAACTGATGAAGAAATGTGTTTTTATTTTTTTGGGATATTTATTATAGCTAAAAGTAAAAAATATTATGTTGTTCAAAATTGTTGCTCTTTTTTTTTTGTTCATAGCGCAAAAAATAAAAACCGCAGAGGTGATCAAATACCATGAAAAGAAAGCTCTGTTTGTGGGGAAAAAAAGGACATCAATTTTGTTTGGGTACAACATCGCATGACCGCGTAATTGTCAGTTAAAGCGACGCAGTGCCGTATCGCAAAAAATGGCCTGATCATTAAGGGGGCACATCCTTCCGGTCCTTAAGTGGTTACGCCACCCTTTTACAATTTGTTGGTACAGCCATTCATAAAATGATCCCATTTAAATAGTTGTATATCTACGACAGATGCCTAATCTATTCTACATTTGCATTTATATGTGTGTGTGTTTTTTTACCACATTTATACGTTTTTTTTTTTCACTACCGGTAAATACGCCACTTTGCATTCAAAAGGATGAGATTCATTACAAATTACATTAAAACAAATGTGTACTTTGCTGGTTCTTACTTTCTATGCAATACCAAGGAAAGCAGTGCTGGGGCAAGGTTCTTTGGTACCCAAACCCAAGATTCAAAAATGCACCTTCCTGATACTGATTGTATATGAATGTCCAAAATACACTTGCGCAAAAACAACTTCTCCTCTACACTGATCCAAGAGTTTCCACGTATTGTTTATGCTTACAGGTTTCACATTGGGTCTGTGACAGCACAATATTTTTTAGTTTTCAGTGTCAAAAAACTGCACTAAAAAAATAAATAAATAAATAAATTCACCAAAAATATTACATTGGCACATATATTATGGATATATGTTGATTTTGTATCTAAACCTAGCATAATATGATTAATATAGGCTATGATTGGTGGATGGAAATTGCATTTTCATTTTTTAACAAAACTGACTTACAAGTTAGCATATGCATTGATTCTCTATTTTGTCACTGTAAAGAATACCACAAAATTAAATCAGCTGGCAATATACTTTATCCCATGGGTGCCACATAAATGTTTTTTTTTGCTTCGTGTTTTTGTTATGACAGCAATAATAAATAATCTCAGAAGAATATCCTCTGTGAATATCCCTTTTCCCTTGACTCCAATAACTGGTATTTAGGGAAATTAGAGAAACACTGGTGCTTACTAAAACGTGGAAGACTAAACATTTTAAACAATAAAATAATTGTTTTTCATTTAGAGCAGCAGGACCTGTATTTAAAAGTGCACTAATAACATACATATTGAACTATATTTATGCAAATATCACACATCTATTGGACTTCCTATGATAGGAAGTTGGAGAAAATGTATAGATCAGTGAATGTTACATTCACAAAAAATTCTCTGTAGGTAAATTTTCTTTCTAAACATGCCCTTAAATGTAGCACAAAGATAAAAGTTGTCATCTATCTTCGTAAAATGAAAGAAGAATTCCAGGTATGGCATTTTTTACTTAGTGGCATTGGTCCAGCTTTGATCAATGTTACTCATATAGCATACTTGTGACATTCCTCTAAAAGCTGTAAATATTGATCAAAGAGGGTTAATGATGACTCCAACTACCCATATTGGAAATTTTCTTTGGTCAGACAATGCACCAGTATATATGGAACTAAAGTTAATTGAATATAAGAAACCATTAGGGACATGGAGGCTAAATGATAACTTGATTAAGGATAAAAAATGCGAAAAGGATATCCAACAGACCATAGAAGAATTTCTGAAGATTCATGAGACAGACAAAACATCAATCCCTATACAATGGGCAACATTAAAATGTGTATTAAGGGGACTGTTCATCAAACACAGAGCTAGATTGAAAAATGAAAAAGAGTATAAAATAACACAATTATTGGGCGAAATCTCAAGATTGGAAAAAATACACAAACAAAATAGTAACCAAAGGATAAAATAATGCTAAATGATAAACGTATTGAATTACAAAAGTTGTTTGATGAACAGTCCTTACGATTAAGGGATAAAAATAGAGCCAGGTCTTATCAATATGGGAATAAGACTGGAAAAGTGTTAGCTAGAACAATAAAACAACAACAATCTGCAACCATAGTTAACATCTTAAAAACTGGGGAAATAACATATGATCCTAGAGAAATCTCCAACACATTCCACACATATTACTCTAAATTATATAATATAAAGGCACAACAAGTAAATAAGGAAGAGGAAAAAAAAAATATAGAAGAAATACGTCAATATATTAAAGCGGTGTTCCGGCCAAAATTATACTTTTTAAATAAAAATACCCCTATAATACACAAGCTTAATGTATTCTAGTAAAGTAAGTCTGTAAACTAAGGTCTGTTTTGTTAGTTTTTAGCAGTAGTTTGTTATTTTATAAACTTGCAGCAGGCTGTGGCCATCTTAAGTGTGGGCATCTGAAGCCAGACTGTATTTCTTCCTGGATCTCATCCTTGCAGATCTCGTACATGCTCAGTGCAGCATAAGCAGTGTAATAGGTTTCAGGTCAGGTTTCTATAGCAACGGCAGTTTGAGAGGAAGTTGCTGCCCCTTCCCAGGAGGCATTGCAAACAGGAAATGATGCGATGGGCCGCGGCCAGGGAGGAGGAAGTGAAAAATGAATACAGCAGATATACAGTCTGTGCTGAAAAAAAAATAAAAAAAATATCCAATTTGTTTACAGTGCACAGTTTAGTGAGGGATGCTGAAGAGTTGTAAAAGTGGGTGGAACTCCACTTTAAGGAAACAGCATTACCTACCCTATCTAAAGAAACAATGGAAGAGTTAGAAAAAGAAATAACAACAGAAGAAATACAACAAGCTATATCAGCACTGGTCCTGGGCAAAAGCCCAGGCCCAGATGGATACACCTCAAGGTTCTATAAAATATTTCAAGAGATAATTACACCTATTCTAAAAAAACATATAATTCCATATCGGCGCCAAAAACTTTCACATCACAAGGTATGGAAGCATATATCTCGCTTATCCCTAAACCAGAAAAGGACCACACATTGTGTGGTAACTACCGGCCAATTTCTCTTACAAATATAGACGTACGTCTATATTCTAAGTTTATTGCTAATAGGTTGGCAAGTATTTTACCTAAACTTATAAACTTAGACCAAACTGGCTTTACAATGGGGAGAGAAACAAGGGATAATATAATTAAAACATGTACATTAGTAGAATATGCTCAGAAGACCACCATCCCAGTCTGTCTTCTATCGATAGATGCTAAAAAAGCATTTGACAGGGTGGGATGGCAGTTTTTAGAGGAAACCCAAATTTAACATGGGATTGGACCGAAGATGCTTAGTAGAATTATGGCACTATATTCCAATCCTAGGGTAAAAATACGAACGAATGGAATGCTCTCTGAATACATAGAAATAACAAATGGCACTCGACAAGGATGTCCCTTGTCCCCATTGTTATACGTGTTAGTAATGAAACATCTTACCACAACAATGCAGAAGAATGGGAAAATTCAAGGTATAAAGGTTAAAGGAAAGGATTATATAATGGCGGTGTATGCGGATCACTTGTTAGTATATATCCAATTGTTACTATACCAAATCTCATACAGGAATTTAAAAAATTTGGGAGCATAAGTAATTTTAAAGTTAATTACGACAAATCAGAAATAGGGATGAGCCGAACACCCCCCTGTTCGGCTCGCACCAGAACCCGCGAACGGACCTAAAGTCCGTGCAAGCTTTAAAACCCTATTAGTTAGAGGGGCTTCGCTCCGTCTGACAGGTCTTTTAGAACGGAGGGCACCTGGTGACCCCGCCCCCCTCTGACGTCATGGGGAACGCCGTAGGGAATTCCCCATGACGTCCCCGTGCGTCAGAGGGGGCGGGGTCACCAGGTGCCCTCCATTATAAAAGACCTGTCAGAGGCAGCGAAGCCTCACAAAGCGGGAGCCTCCCATTGCGAGGAGTGGCCCAAGAAGAGACACCGACGCCGTCGCCATGGAAGAAGATGCCGGACGAAAAGGACGAGAAGACCAGCGCAAGAAGAAGCAGATCGGAGGAAGAAGAAAATGGAAGAAGATGGAAGAAGATGACGGAAGGAGAAGATGAAGAAACCGAAGGATGAAGAAAGAAGATTTTAATAAAGGAATTGTCAAAGACCGTCTCCTGTCATTTTTACAATTTTTGACACTTTTTTGGTGAAATGGTAGGGGTACCCCCTTACCATTTCACACAGGGGGGGCGGGATCTGGGGGTCCCCTTGTTAAAGGGGGCTTCCAGATTCCGATAAGCCCCCCGCCAGCAGACCCCCACAACCACCGGGCACGGTTGTAGGGGGCGAGGCCCTTGTCCTCATCAACATGGGGACAAGGTGCTTTGGGGGTCTCAGACCCCCAAAGCATCCTCCCAATGTTGAGGGCATGTGGCCTGGTACGGTTCAGGCGGGAGGGGGGGCCGCTCTCGTCCCCCCCTCTTTTCCTGCGGCCTGCCAGGTTGCGTGCTCGGATAAGGGTCTGGTATGGATTTTGAGGGGGACCCCACGCCATTTTTTTTTGCTAGGGTTCCCCTTAAAATCCATCCCAGACCTCAAGGGTCTGGTATGGATTTTGAGGGGACCCTACGCCATTTTTTTTTTTTTTGGCTATTTAAAAGCACTCGCGGCTAATGAATTGATGGCTCCCGTAACACAGAGAACTGTCATTCATTGATAAAAAACAAAAAAAAAAGCGTGGGGGTCCCCCCAAATTCAATAACCAGGCCCTTCAGGTCTGGGATGGATATTAAGGGGGACCCCCACGCTTTTTTTTTTGTTTTTTATCAATGAATGACAGTTCTCTGTGTTACGGGAGCCATCAATTCATTAGCCGCGAGTGCTTTTAAATAGCTTTTTTCTTGCAAAAATTACACTTTTTGCAGGGACAGTTGTAAGCACAGGAAACCTGCCCCCTTCACAGGCAACCTATAGACACCCCCCAGATGTGATACTGCAATGCTGTACTAACAGCACGCACACACAAATCCCCAGAAATAAAGCACATATTGTCAGCAGTCAGCAGCACACTGACACTGAAACACAATATGCGAGGCCGCCGCCGCCGCGGCCTCTTATACCGTGGGGCGTATACTAAAGCCCCTGAGCTATAATTGGCTACAGGCATCCTGCCTGTAGCCAATTATGGCTCTCCTCGCTGCCGGCGCTGTGATTGGCCAAGCATGCGGGGTCACAGTGCATGCTTGGCCAATCATCAGCCAGCATTGCGCTGCGACTTGCGCAATGCATTGCGGGCCACTCGCATCACACGAATTTGATGCGAGCGGCCCAAATAGTTCTGGGCTTGCCGAACGGGCGAACACCCGATGTTCGATTCGAACATGGGTTCGAACCGAACACCGGGCCCATCCCTAATCAGAAATGTTAAATATATCTCTATCAGATAAGGTGCAAGAACTTCTTCAAAAGGAGCAAAAAAAAGCAATAAAGTATTTAGAGATATTTATTCCAAGGGATTTTACTTATTTACAGGAATTAAATAATTCTGTTATAATTGGTAAAAAAGCACAAAAAGATGTGATAAGATAATTCACTCTTGGATAGGAAGAATTGATGTAGTAAAAATTGATATATTGCCTAAATTATTATACATATTTCAAGCCATACCTATAACCCTTTCAAAAAAATGAATAATACAATTACGTAAAGCTATAGGAAGTTTTATTTGGACTCAAAAAACACCACTAATAAAAAGAGAAATCTTAATAAGAATAAAAAAAGATGGAGGTCTGGCATTGCCCAACTTTGCACGGCATTCACAGGCTGCATCACTGATAAGGATAATAATATTGGTATCACAATGTAGAAAATAAACAATGGATAACTTTAGAGGAAGATATAACAGGTCTGCAATTAATATCCCTTCCATGGATTAAACCTCAATTTCGACCAGGAAAAAAAGACTTAACCATTTTTATGTTAGCAACTTTAAAAATATGGGATAAAGTATTGAAAAAGGGGAAACTTTCTACAATGAACGGGCCAATGACTCCATTGTTCTACAGCCTGGAATTTCCACCAGCAGTAACAGCATCTAATTTCATCAAATGGAACAGGTTGGAGAACACAAGATTAGTTGAGACCCTAAAAGAAGGTAAACTCCCAAAATTGCCTGAAATGGGGCCTGAACACAATAATAAATGGATACAATATTATCAATTAAATACATATATTGAATTTCTGACACAGCAGTCTAGGATTGATAGACCATTAACTAAATTCGAACAATTGTTAATAGAAGAATGAAAACCGACCCATAAACTATCTAAAATATATAAACTTCTACTTCCTGCGGGACCCCTTAATGAAATAGCAAGTATTAGAAAATGGGAAAATGAAATAGAGAGTCCGATCTCATTATTAGAATGAGATAAAGCATTTGTAGCAGTCAAGCATCAAGAACGCAACTATAAAATTATTATGAGATGGTATTGGAGTCCAGTAGATCTGAATAAAATAAATAAAGATAATACAGAAAAATGTTGGAGATGCTTAAGGGATAGACGAACAATGATACATATTTGGAACAAATGTCATGTGGTGAAGGAATTCTTGTACAAAAATACAAATTGATGTCCGGAAACAAGATGCAACCAAGCATTAAGGTTTCAGGACTATCTATAATACCTGGACCATTGAACTATATAAAGACGGATATTCTTCACCATATGATAAATGCAGCTAGGACAATAATAGCTTGAAAATGGAGAAAAATAAATAGTCCTACAATAATGGAATGCATACGTGAAATTAATGAAATACAATATATGGAAGAACAAATAAGGAGAGAAGGGACGGGAAAGGACGGGAAAGGACCAAATGCCCATAATGTGGCATCAATGGGAAAAATTTCGGACTTCTATAAAAATTATACAATTTTTGTGAAAGGGAACAGAACACCCCGTATAGATGGAAGAGATCCTTTTTCTCCCCCTCCCTTTTTTTTTTGAGGAATACCTGTATAGAGAGTATGTTTGGTAAAGAAAGGTGGGGATTAAAGGTGGGGATGAATGGATATGTATGAGAACCTGTATAGAGTGTACAGTGGGGACGAAAAGTATTCAGACCCCCTTAAATTTTTAATTCTTTGTTATATTGCAGCCATTTGCCAAAATCATTTAAGTTCATTTTTTTCCTCATTAATGTACACACAGCACCCCATATTGACAGAAAAATACAGAATTGTTGACATTTTTGCAGATTTATTAAAAAAGAAAAACTGAAATATCACATGTTCCTAAGTATTCAGACCCTTTGCTCAGTATTTAGTAGAAGCACCCTTTTGATATAATACAGTCATGAGTCTTTTTGGGAAAGATGCAACAAGTTTTTTACACCTGGATTTAGGGATCCTCTGCCATTCCTCCTTGCAGATCCTCTCCAGTTCTGTCAGGTTGGATGGTAAGCGTTGGTGGACAGCCATTTTTAGGTCTCTCCAGATATGGTCAATTGGGTTTAAGTCAGGGCTCTGGCTGGGCCATTCAAGAACAGTCAGTTGTTGTAAAGCAACTCTGTTATTTTAGCTGTGTGCTTAGGGTCATTGTCTTGTTGGAAGGTAAACCTTCAGCCCAGTCTGAGGTCCTGAGAACTCTGGAGAAGCTTTTCATCCAGGATATCTATGTACTTGGCCGCATTCATCTTTCCCTCGATTGCAACCAGTCGTCCTGTGCCTGCAGCTGAAAAACACCCCCACAGCATGATGCTGCCACCACCATGCTTCTCTGTTGGGACTGTATTGGACATGTGATGAGCAGTGCCTGGTTTTCTCCACACATACCACTTAGAATTAAGACCAAAAAGTTCTATCTTGGTCTCATCAGACCAGAGAATCTTATTTCTCACCATCTTGGAGTCCTTCAGGTGTTTTTTTAGCAAACTCCATGCAGGCTTTCACGTGTCTTGCACTGAGGAGAGGCTTCCAGCGGGCCACTTTGCCATAAAGCCCCGACTGGTGGAGGGCTGCAGTGATGGTTGACTTTCTACAACTTTCTCCTATCTCCCGACTGCATCTCTGGAGCTCAGCCACAGTGATCTTTGGGTTCTTCTTTACCTCTCTCACCAAGGCTCTTCTCCCCCGATAGCTCAGTTTGGCCAGATGGCCAGCTCTAGGAAGGGTTCTGGTTATTCCAAACGTCTTCCATTTAAGGATTATGGAGGCCACTGTGCTCTTAGGAACCTTAAGTTTAGCAGAAATTTTTTTGTAACCTTGGCCAGATCTGTGCCTTGCCACAATTTTGTCTCTGAGCTCTTCAGGCAGTTCCTTTGACCTCATGATTCTCATTTGCTCAGACATGCACTGTGAGCTGTAAGGTGTTATATAGACAGGTGTGTGGCTTTCCTAATCAAGTCCAATCAGTATAATCAAACACAGCTGGACTCAAATGAAGGTGTAGAACCAACTCAAGGATGATCAGAAGAAATGGACAGTAACTGAGTTAAATATATGAGTGTCACAGCAAAGGGTCTGAATACTTAGGACCATGTGATATTTCAGTTTTTCTTTTTTAATAAATCTGCAACAATGTCAACAATTCTATGTTTTTCTGTCAATATGGGGTGCTGTGTGTATATTAATGAGGAAAAAAATGAACTTAAATGATTTTAGCAAATGGCTGCAAAATAACAATGAGTAAAAAAATTTAAGGGGGTCTGAATACTTTCCGTCCCCACTGGATGTTTGGAAAAGTAAGATAGGGAGGAATGGAGTATGGATAAAGTAAAGAAATGCATGTCAGATGGTTTAGTATAGAACTGGTTATTAGAAATTATGGTGGAACGATGCTAATCCTAAGGAGAAATGCAATATAATAACATAATGTTCAATTTGGTGATGAAAGATATTTATATGTATTTGTATAATTGTTTTAAAAAGTTTATAAAAGAGGATTGAAAACAATAAAAGCTGTAAATCAATGTGATAGACACTGTTTCTGGGTCCCATACCAAATGACTGCCCTGCTACATTGTGTCCAGATGCCTAAATCAAAAAGCATCCATTATCAAATTTGTGTGCCCTTTAAATAGGGCACCTTATCAGAGACTCCGCACCCAATCCATCCATCCTCCAATCCAGAAGGGCATTTTCATCAGAGGGAAGAATTTTCCCTCATCCAAGATGGCCGCTGCATCCTTGCGGCCTATCGCACATGCGTCAGCGTCTCTAGACCCTAAAAACGTGGCCACTAGAGACCACCACACATGCGCGAAAGAGCGGAATCGCCCGAGCAACACACGAGGAGGGAGAGAAATGACAGAAGGGCCCCTGCACACGCGAAAAACCTCCCTCCTTAAGCCCATACACATAAATAAAGAAAAGGTAATCACTGGAGAAATTGAAACTTAAAGATGCTAGAAGAAAGGACAGACCTGAAAAGACACAGGCACCATGCAGTCCCAGCTGCTTGATCTGGACCCCACAGCAGGCATGCCACAAGAGGGTTAACCATCTCTGATTAGAGAACACCTCAGCCCCAAAAGACCACCAGAAGGGGCTCCCCACATTGTTGAAGCGTTTAGCAGCCTAAGATGTGGGACTGCTCCTGGGAGAGGCTGAACCCAGACAGACTCTGATGTAGTCGGCAGGTAAGAGCTTATCCTGAGTTTAACAGTCTGTAGATGTTGATCTTTGAGAACAAAAAGGAGAATTGGAGAGGTTGCTCTCAGTCAGACTTTTATAGATCTAAACAGGTCCTGTGGGTGGATATAGGGGCGGAGCTATATCATATGTATGCTGTCATGTTGGCATCAGGAAACAGTGTTAAAGTCAACCCACTAAAGGAAATAAATAAATAAATGCATGTGTTAAGTAAGTAGTGGTCCAGGCGTGCAATATTTAACTGCTTCCCACCCGGCCTGTAGTCAAATGATGGCTGAGCGGGAGCTTTCCCATCCTGGGGGAATGTCATATGACGTCCTCCCAGTCATGGGTTATGCTGCGGCTCGATCTGTTGCCTGCTGTGTCCACCAGACACTGCGGATAACAGATCATTGTACCGGGCAGGTGCTGGTACCATGTGATCACTGCTACCAATCATTTACTTAGCAAAAAATAAATAAATAAACAAATACCACCAAAAGAAAGCCCCATCTGCCTCAATTTGGGTACAGTGTTGCATGATTGAGTAATTTTTATTCAAAGTGTGACAGCGCTGAAGGATGAAAATTAGGCTGGGCTGACACTTCAGCTGGTTGTTAAGGTGGTGGCACCCGCTGACATCCTTAACAACCAGTGAATAGTTGCTTGTTATGGAGTGTCCTTAACAGTCATGACTCATGACTTTTGTTTCAATGTAAACAAAAAATAATAATTTTGAAGCAAAAACAGCATGGGATCCCCCTCTCATTCCATACCAGGCCCTTCGGGTATGGATTTTGCCCAGTCGATTAAATCACAAAGGGGGCGGGGTCACCCAGTAATGTCACAGAGTGATCCTGCCTCTTAGTTTATTTAGTGGTGGGAGGGAAGCAGAGTTGTCAACCAGAAGGAGCAAAGTGTCGGGTGCAAACAGGTTTTTTTTTTGTGGTGTTCATTGTGATTGACGCTGGAATTACTTTGGGGGGCATTCATTTATTTATTTGTATTTTTTAATAAAGGAAAAAACTGGCTCTGTGTTTTTATTTACTATGTCCATTTTTTTGGTGAATGAGAAGAGGTACAATGGGGAAATCCCGCTGACAGCATATTAGTCTTAAGCCCCGTACACACGATCGGACTTTCCGATGGGAAATGTTGGATGTGAGGTTGTTGGCGGTAAGTCTGACCGTGTGTATGCTCCATCGGACAATTGTTATCGGATTTTCCGCCGACAAATGTTGGCTAGCATGTTCTCAAATTTTCCGCCAACAAATGTGTGTTGTCGGACTTTCCTATTGTGTGTACACAAGTCCGTCGGACAAAAGTCCAAAGTACAAACACGCATGCTCAGAAGCAGAAGCGGTCGGTCTTGTAAACGTTTGTAATGGAGAATTAACATTCATGACGTGGCAAATTATGAAATCTCCAAATACACTTTAATGGGATAATAATGAAGCTACTTTGCTGGTGATACTGATGGAGTTATTGCAAACAAATTATTTTTTTCTAGTGATATCAAGAATAATATTATTATGTTTTTTTTTAATTTATTTGGGCAAGTTACCACAACACTATTATCCTGTAGTTTTTAAGATCAAAGATACAACTATGTCAGTTAAATGTAACTGCCTACTAAACTATCATTTGAAGTAAAACACATAGCCAAGTATTATTCTCCACATTTTTTTATTGTGCATTAAAAAAAGACATGCTATCTGCCAATAATAAGAACTTAACCAAAAAGTGCATTCTATGCATTCAAAAATATATAAAATATATAAATATCATTATTCAACCAAAAAAATAATGTCAAAGCAATACAGGGGGCCCCCTACTTACAAACATCCGACTTACAAACGACTCCTACTTGCAAACGGAAGGAGACAACAGGAAGTGAGAGGAAATCCACCCCTACGAAGGGAAATTCACTCTGTAAGAGTTAATATGGGAAAAAGGTGTCTCCACTGATGCTTTATCACCAGTCCATGCTTCCCTAACAACCCAAAATTTTCAAAATCCAATTGTCATTGGGACAGAAGGTGAGGTGAAATCTTCTGAACAGGGGCATAGACAGCAAAACAAATGTTACAGGGGTGATAACCCTTCCCTATGTTATCTAAAAAAACTTAAAAATAGATTTTTTGGCTGGAGCTACACTTAAAAAATGTACCTGTTCCGACTTACAAACAGATTCAACTTAAGAACAAACCTACATTCCCTATCTTGTTTGTAACCCGGGGACCCCCTGTAACTCCAAGGCCAATAATAGATAACATGTTATCTCCTCCGATTCCGCAAAATGTCTGGTTGACGAATGGCCAGAAACAAACTGAAAAGCGCTAAATGAAAAACGCAAAATGAAAAGCACGAATCAACACTCACCAAACTTCTACTAACACAAAATTAGCAGAAGGAGCCCAAAGGGTGGCGCTAAAGAGCTGAAAAAACACGTAGTACGTCTAGTACGTCACTACGTTCGTAATTGTTGGCCAACATTTGTGTGACCATGTGTATGCAAGACAAGTTTGAGCCAACACCCTTCGGACAAAATTCCACGGTTTTGGTGTCGGAAAGTCTGATCGTGTGTACAAGGCAATAGTTGTTAGGGCTAGTTTACACTTGCTTCAAAACATGGCTTTGGACACGTTTTGTTAAAGCTCTCTGAATGTCAGTCAAAGCCCCTGTCACTAAATAAAATGGTTAGTTTACAGTCCTCTTTACACCTTGCTTTTGCTTGGTGCTTCGATGAGGCTTCCATGAGGCTTTGGTGGGGCTTCAGTGGGGCTTTTATGAGGCTTTGGTGGAGCTTCGATGAGCTTTTGGTGGGGCTTTGGTGAGGCATTGTGGGGCTTCGTGGGGCTTCAGTGGGGCTTTAAGAAAGCTTTGCCATAGACTTCTAAGGAGGCTTTAAAGATGCTTTGAAGCACTACTAAAGCTACATGGGGTATCATTTTTGAAGCAAAGCCAAAGCAAAGAAAAGCAAAAGCAAGGTGTAAACAGGACTGTAAGCTAACCATTCTATTTAATGACAGGAGCTTTGACTAGCGTTCAGAGAGCTTTAACAAATCCTGTCCAAAGCCTTGTTTTGAAGCAAGTGTAAACTAGCATTTAATGTGTGTTGAAGCTGAAGCAAGTGTAAATGAGCTATAATCCAAAAGTGCAGCGCTTGATGTCAGGAAGAATTCAATCAATTCTGGTGAGAAAGGACCCTTCACCGCTTCAGATATATCAGAGATTGCAATAAAACACCCAAGTGTGTCAATTCAGCTTAACAGATGATATATAAAACAGGCATCAGAATATCCAACTCAGGTATTGCCAGTAATGGGCGATTTCCAAAGATGAATGCACCACTGCGAGATCACCTTGTATCATCCGTGTATGCCAGGGTCAGTAGGTCTCAAATCATGTGAATCACATATATCCCAAAGCATGAAAAGGAAGGGGGTATCAAAACATAGTGAAGCCCGCACAGAATGAAAGTAAAAAGCAGCACTTTATTGGCAATACACTTACATTTAAGAAGTGAGGGAGAAGCTTCAATAAAAATGATAACTTCCACGGATATCAGCGTATTTGCAGCAGCCAGCCTAGAGTAAATGAGCCCTTAAGGACATGGCGGGTTCAGGCTTTTTAACAACTAGCTACTGGCTGTTTAGGACACCGACCGACCAGCTCATTAACAACCAGCTATTTTTTGGTTGTTAAGAATTACGTTGTATGCTGGCAATAAAGCACTGCAAGTTTTTACAACTAAAATACCTCATCACATCAAGAAATAGTGCATGCATTATTTTAGTAGTGTTTTTTAGTGAATTACATTATTTTTTTTTTAAACGCTGTGAGCAATTTTACTGCTGATCTTAAAGCAGTAGATAACATTTCATCAATTGAAGCCATTGTCTCAGAAAAGCAATATTCCAAACAGCAGAATAACAAAGATGGCAGCTACCGTGCTTCCAGTTTCTGGAAGGAGCTTTAGGAAGTTTGCTTGCTTTAAAGGAGGAGTATAATGAGTCAGCTGTATTCATGTATTATTGAGCATTGGGGTGGAAGGGTTGTATGTTTGGTAGGAGAATATCTGCATGCAGTGTGTGACACAAGGGGAGAATTTGCATGGTGCTTTTACAGTTGCACTTTAGGATCACGGATTCATGAGAGCACAATTGTATTACTGTATGAAAAATTTTTTTTAAGGACTACACTAAATAGTTTTGTTTCTTTCTGGAACATTTTGTGTAGAATGTATGAGGAAGAAATTAATGAGGAGCACTGATTTGGTGAATACAGTGGTGTGAAAAAGTGTTTGCCCCCTTCCTCATTTCCTGTTCCTTTGCATGTTTGTCACACTTAAGTGTTTCGGAACATCAAACCAATTTAAACAATAGTCAAGGACAACACAAGTAAATACAAAATGCAATTTGTAAATGAAGGTGTTTATTATTAAAGGTGAAAAAAAATCCAAACCATCATGGCCCTGTGTGAAAAAGTGATTGCCCCCTAAACCTAATAACTGGTTGGGCCACCCTTAGCAGCAACAACTGCAACCAAGCGTTTGCGATAACGTGCAATGAGGCTTTTACAGCGTCCTGGAGGAATTTTGGCCCACTCATCTTTGCAGAATTGTCCTAATTCAGTTACATTAGAGGGTTTTCGAGCATGAACGGCCTTTTTAAGGTCATACCACAACATCTCAATAGGATTCAGGTCAGGACTTTGGCTAGGCCACTCCAAAGTCTTCATTTTGTTTTTCTTCAGCCATTCGGTGGTGGACTTGCTGGTGTGTTTAGGATCATTGTCCTGCTGCAGAACCCAAGTTCGTTTCAGCTTGAGTACACGAACAGATGGTCGGACATTCTCCTTCAGGATCTCTTGGTAGACAGCAGAATTCATAGTTCCTTTTATCACGGCAAGTCTTCCAGGTCCTGAAGCAGCAAAACAGCCCCAGACCATCACACTACCACCACCATATTTTACTGTTGGTATAATGTTCTTTTTCTGAAATGCAGTGTTCCTTCTACGCTAGATATACTTGGACACACACCTTCCAAAGAGTTCCACTTTTGTCTCATCGGTCCACAGAATGTTGTCCCAAAAGTCTTGGGGATCATCAAGATGTGTTGTGGAGAAATTGAGACGAGCTTTGATGTTCTTTTTGCTCAGCAGTGGTTTTCTCCTTGGAACTCTGCCATGCAGGCCATTTTTGCCCAGTCTTTTCCTGATGGTGGAGGCATGAACACTGACCTTAACTGAGGCAAGTGAGGCCTGCAGTTCCTTGGACGTTGTTGTGGGGTCTTTTGTGACCTCTTGGATGGGTCGTCGTTGCGCTCTTGGGGTAATTTTGGGCGGCCGGCCACTCCTGGGAAGGTTCACCACTGTTCCATGTCTTCGCCATTTGTGGATAATGGCTCTCACTGTGGTTCGCTGGATTCCCAAAGCTTTGGAAATGGCTTTATAACCCTTTCCAGACTGATAGATCTCAATTACTTTCTTTCTCAATTGTTCCTGAATTTCTTTGGGTCTCGGCATGATGTGTAGCTTTTAAGGATCTTCTGGTGGACCTTACTGTGTCAAGCAGCTCCTATTTAAGTGATGCCTTGATTGTGAACAGGTGTGGCAAAAATCAGGCCTGGGTGTGGCTAGAGAAATTGAACTCAGGTGTGGACAACCACAGTTATAGTATGTTTTAACAAGGGGGGCAATCACTTTTTCACACAGGGCCATGATGGTTTGGATTTTTTTTCACCTTTAATAATAAACACCTTCATTTACAAATTGCATTTTGTGTTTACTTGTGTTGTCCTTGACTATTGTTTAAATTGGTTTGATGTTCCGAAACACTTAAGTGTGACAAACATGCAAAGGAACAGGAAATGAGGAAGGGGGCAAACACTTTTTCACACCACTGTAAGTACCATATCTGGAAAATCTGGTTGTTACCTCATCAAGCATTACATGACCCACTGATCTTTTGGGTCAAAATATCTGGTGAGAGTTTAATATTTTTTTAAGGGAAGAAGGAAGAATTTATCACATAAGAGAAGATTTAGAACATTAGATGTTGGACTTTCATTGACATTCGAGATTTGCACAAAAGTTTTGCACATAATGTAAGAATTTTCTTTTGGGGAAGTGCTGGATTACTTGCTTTCCCTGAAGATCAGACTGCAAACTGATGACCTCCTTAAACAATTTGTGCAGAAATATGTATAAGACTGATATTTGAAGTCTCTGTTTACAATTTTCCATGATGATTAGACAAACAAACAACAAATGTGACCTTCACCCAAAAATTAAAATAGGCTATGTACCATATAGTTGGACCTCATATGAGAAAAGACATCTAAATAATCAAAACAGTGTGCTCTGCATCAAATTGGAATTGCCACAGCCATTGGACCCCCACTGCAATGCACTACAGATTGCATGGTATACTCTTGTACAGACCTCCACCATTTAAGATTATTTTTTTAACTTAAAGAATCGATTTTCTACATAAAAGCATCCAAATAAAAGAAGAATAAGAACTCTAAAAGTGTAGGTGCCATTTTATAAGGCTTTATTAAGCATAAAGTATATTTAAAAACTAGAATCACCAGTGCAGGTAGCCTATAACCTCTGGTAGAGGAAAGCCTTCACCATATTGTACCCATTTCCTGGCCATAGGCCCTCTCACAACATCCCTGGCCTTAGGCCTTGATATTGAAGAATAAAGGAATATCTACACAAGCAAAGCATTTTTTGAACTTTACTGAAACTCTTCAAAGTTGGCAGTGACATTCAACATCATATTGACATAGTAAGAGAACTCTTCAGCGCTGAACACAATACGTAGGAGCAGACATTCTGTAGCAGTCATCTGGGTGCAGAATGCCAGAACATAATATATTAGTTATCTTCTATCTAGCATCTCCTCTCACCTCAGGAGCACCACAGTGTAGGGACTAATCTTACTGTTTACTAGATTCATCGCATTCCACTTGTCTTGTCACCAAGATTGGCAAGGTGCTTTTCTGTGGTATACCAATCTGTCCCATACTCTAGCTCTGCCCAGTTGGAAACACTCCCAGATGTTACTCTCTCACTCCTAGATGTACTAGTACTCACATTAGCCTGGGCTAAAAGGCTTTCTTCATTCTACTTACAGTCTACATCAGACTGTTTTTGTCAAAGGGATATGGGGAAAAAATGTGTACCTACATTTAGGAGAGTCAGGGTGACTACAACTGGTTCTTTTGAGTGTTAAACTACCTCACCTGACTATATCCACATGACTCAGGGGTGTTTGGCTCCCATGCCCATTCTCTCTAAGGCGCCACCCATCCTTGCACCCATTTGGGCTTTAACTCCCCACATTACATCACTAGAGGAAGGCTTTCTCTAAAAGGGAACCTAACATCCAATTACACAATTCCCTATTACCACACTATTTTGGGACAGAGACACCCAGTGGCAGACTAGCTAACTGCACCTGCTTACAAACAGTAAATGAGTGCTCTTTTTAATATTTAGCTGTATCTCAGATTTTTCCTCATTTTCTCTATAACTGACTAAAATTCATTGTACCCAAGAGGTGCACTACTTGGAACAATGTGCCAAATGGGACAAATTATTGTATGCCTGAAATGAGCAAAGCATCCTGACAATGGAAGTTGGCCATGTGGCTTAACTGAAAAACATACAAGCAGGTGAATAATATTCATTCAGTCATCGAGTAGTGTAATATTAACTATTTTAACTAGTTTAATAACATTTACCACTTATATCCAAAGATATCCCTTAGTGGTTATCCTGTACATGTAATCAAATGATTACGCCATTAAACTACAAACAAGAAAAAATAGTAGCATAGGGAATATTTTCCCTAAGGTAATAAAATGCATATAGATACAAGTACTGCCTGTTACTGATTCTGTTCTGTTCCACTACATAATTTATCATACATGAATAACTTTGGAATACAGCTTTCCATTCACAATTTGAAGTTATGCATTTTATATGGATTGATGTTAACAATTATACATCTGATTTATATCCCCATACAGTTTTAATGTTAGCCATGTATTCATGGATTACCGTGTTTATATGTGGTTTATTCCTCATATAGGAATAAAGAGGAGTAAATAAAAGGTAAATAGCAATATACTCTTGGACAGCATGATGTTGATAGGTTGGTGGACATAAGACTATTTGGAAAGAAACATTTATTAAAATAATGAAAGTATGTCTGAGTGTAAGGCAGAAACAAAAAAAATGTTGGCATCATTGCTAGATTGATGTTATGGATATGACTGTAAATATTCTCCTGAAGTGCTGCAGCTAATTCAGTTTGCTAAGGTAATGTATAAATATGTATATAATCACACATACTGTTTGATCATTCAAATAATACAAAATATCTGTGACTGAGATGTCTCATCTATCACACATTGTCTCTGTTGTTTTCTCAAGTTGATTGTGTTCCAGATCAGGGTTTTTGTAGTGACGTTAAACTTATTCGTGCTAATTTGTGGTTAACATTTTGTGCTCTGGTTACCTTTTACCAAAAAACAATTGGCCTGACTCTCAGCTTATTTTTTTACACATTCTTTCCTTTGTATCATGTGTCGTTGTTATACTTTTTTCTCTTGATTGTGGTATTTAATGAGCTAAAAACATGTAAACATTGAAAGCTGCAATAGAGAGTATAATGAAGAGGAAAGATACAACTAAAACTGAATTAATAGAGTTTACACAAGATATCTTAGGGAATCATAGAAGGGAGGCTGACCCTAAAGTGAAAATGTAGTTGATATTTTTCTTCTGGCTAACTAAATGTATCTTGAGATGCAAACTTTCAAAAGTCCTTACAGGTAGTTATCCTCTTCAAGCACTAGGATTTATTAATTTTAATGGTTCACTCAAAATGAATAGAAAAATACTTAAAGTGCATCAGTTCTCTCCCACCCAAGATCAGACAGAGCCGCAATATATAACATTTCTTTTTCTCTGGTTTAGATATTCTTTAAGCCCTTCCAACTGTTATACTACTGTATAATGAGACCACCACCTTGTTCTATTTTATTAATCCAGTGATTATGGTGCCAGGAAGCCTGAGATATGTATTCCAGTTACATGGCAGAGGGTTTGGCCTGTCAAATCACTGGGTTGGAGAAGTTAAAATGGCATTCTAAGGTATGTGGGTGATGGGTGGCATCAAAGGCCCCCACTCCTGTTTAGAGATTGATTGTTATTACAGTATGACATAGGTGGCTTTTTTCACATCTTCAGCATTACAAGCCCAGTTGAATATGACTTACTACCAATGGCGGCTGGTGAAGTTTTAGGATGGGGGGGTGCCAGACCCCGACCTTCCTTTTTGACCCCTCCCACTTGGTGGAAATGAGCGTGGTTTCAGCAAAATAGTGGCCATGGCTCTAAGGTGGTGTGGTTAGCGTCTGAGAAGAATGAGGGATGGAGGGAGAGGGAGGGAGAGAGAGGGAGGGACAGCAGGCCCAGATCCTACACAACAATAGAAATATGTGTATTCTAGAAAGTTTAACAATCAGCAGATAAAGATACTCCAAACACCTGGTGTTAGCACTTCAATCATCCCGGCACCATGGTTGTTATGGTGTCAGGATGATTGAAGCGCATTATTTCTATTATTACATTGTAATATAAAATAAAATCATTCAACTCACCATAATGCAGAATCAGTGGGAGCCCTGAGCGTGTCACTTGCCACATTGCCTGCAACCAGATGCCATCAGGTGTCCCCAGCAGAGTCCGTCCTTACATCAGGTGCCCCCAGCGGAGTCCGCCCTTACATCAGGTGCCCCAGCAGAGTCCATCCTCACATTAGGTGCCCCCAGCGGAGTGCATCCTTACATCAGGTGTCCCCAGCGGAGTCCGTCCTTACATCAGGTGCCCCCAGCGGAGTCCGCCCTTACATCAGGTGCCCCAGCAGAGTCCACCCTCACATCAGGTGCCCCCAGCGAAGTGCATCCTTACATCAGGTGCCCCCAGTGGAGTCCGTCCTTACATCAGGGGCACCCAGCGGAGTCCCTCCTTACATCAGGTGCCCCCAGCGGTGTCCCTCCTAACATCAGGTGCCCCAGCGGAGTCCCTCCTTACATCAGGTGCCCCCAGCGGAGTCCCTTCTTACATCAGGTGCCCCCAGTAGATTCCCTCCTTACATCTGTGTCCCCATCAGCGGAGTCCTCCTTACATCTGTGTCCCCATCAGCAGAGTCCCTCCTTACATCTGTGTCCCCGTCAGCGGAGCCCCTGCTTACATCTGTGTCCCCAGCGGAGCCCCTCCTTACATCTGTGTCTCCAGCGGAGTCCCTCCTTACATCTGTGTCCCCATCAGCGGTGCAGCAGTGTCCTCCTCACATCTGTGTCCCCGGCAGCACAGCACTCCTTCAAGCCGTCTGTAGCTAGTTCATGGCTTTCTCTGTGTGTTCAGTGGAGAGTAGAGTGGCCTTCCCTCTCCACTGAACACAAGGGGATTAGTCCTCACGGCGGCCATCTTTTTGGAGCCCGCCGGAAGTGACTTTTTTTTTTTTTTTTTCATGACTACAGGAGGGGGGCGGTGCCCGGACGCCCCCTATGGACGGGCTGCCACTGCTTACTATTAATAGCTATTCTATGACCTGGATACATGAAAACCTTCACCTTCCTATAAGCCTAGACTTATCCCAGAAAAGTGCTGATAAGTGTTAAAATGTATTGAATATTGTTCTTGTGGTCCCCTTCTGGTATGTAAGACAGCCGTTCTATGTTCCTTCCTTAATCTGCTGCATGTGAAGTAACACATCTTCTGTCTTACCACGAGTTAGCAAAAAAGAGAACTTTAAATAGCATTGCATTCAAAGTTTAAACGCAATCACATATTTCCTTAATTTAGAAATCATTTATATACCAAAGTATAGAATAGTGTACCTTATGTGCTAAAATGGTCCCTGAATATAAGCTAAAACTCAGACCAACTGTTTCTATAAGAGGACATAGCTTTAATTGTAATTCATTTTAAATATGCAAACATGTTAAGTAGAAATGGGAAAATAATAGATATTTGCTATAACATAATTGTATCATTGAAGTGAATTTGGATTTATTTGCTAAGCTTAGTGAATGTAATCTATTCCTTTAGTAAATCAACTCATTGCAGTGATGGTTTGTAGATGTAAGCTATAATGATACCTTCACCTCACTCTTGTAATAATTGGTAATTATACTAAACTAATGGATACTAAACAACACTATTTCACTTTGCTTGACAATGTACCATGTTCTCTCTTTTTTGATAAATAGAATAATGGAGTACATGAACTACACTTCAGTGACTGAGTTCACCCTTTTAGGACTTCCGCATTCAGAAGAGATGAAAATTCCATTATTCATGTTGTTTTTGTGTATCTATATATCTACACTCTTTGGAAATGTTATACTCATTTTGGCCGTACAAAGAGATCCCCATCTTCACAAACCTATGTACATATTCCTACTGAATCTTTCTTTTTTAGACATTTGGCTATCTACAGTTACAATGCCCAAACTGCTCACAAATTTTCTGCAGAGGGACAAGACCATTTCTTTTCGAGGTTGTATCATTCAGTTGTATTTTTTCCATTTCTTTGGAAGCACTGAATGTTTTCTGTACACTGTTATGGCTTATGATCGATTTCTGGCCATTTGTCGGCCACTTCATTACCCAAACCTTATGAACCTAAAGCTGTGCGCACAATTTGCTGCTGGCATATGGCTCACTGGCTCACTCCATTCCATGATACACACTACACTAACCTTCAGACTCCCATTCTGTGGCCCGAATAGGATAAACTACTTTTTCTGTGATGTTATTCCAGTACTAAAACTTGCATGTGCGGACACAACCATCAACAAAGCAGTAATCATCACCAACATTGGGGCTGTTGCTCTCATCTGCTTCCTCTTGATCTTAGTATCTTACTTCCACATAATGAAAACAATACTGAAGATCAAAACTTCTGAAGGGCGAAGAAAAACCTTTTCCACTTGTGCATCACACCTGATTTCTGTCATCTTCTACTATGGACCACCTGTGTTCATTTATATTAGTCCTGATTCCATGGGCTATTTAGCAGAAGAGGCTATTGCTGTTTTCTATACTTTATTGACTCCCATGTTAAATCCCATCATTTATTCTTTAAGAAACAATGAAGTGAAGGCATCTCTAAAAAGAATGAAATGTCACAAAAAGCTATTTTGTTAAATAGCTAACAGTTGTATTGCATACTTGAAAGCACAACTCCAGCTATTGATGTTCGTTGTGGATACACTGGGTAAGGGTTAAAACTTCAATTGAGTTTTTATTGCTGTCCATGGCCCTGCTGGGGAGATTTCCCTTCACTTCCTGTTTGTTTGACGGGTGTCAGACAGAAAAGGAAGTGATGGACAATCATTTTTTCTTTAGTAAAGGAGGTAAGTGTTAGAAACTTTGTCAGGTTTTGAATTACCCTCACTTCCTGTTCAGGTAATAGTCAGACAAAGCAAAAGAGCAAGAAATGCCCAAATGGCAAATAGACAGCATTTAAACAAAACAACAAAATCCTGCGAGCCTTAAAGAACCCGCTACCAATCTGCCACTATCAAGCTGCAAACTTAATACGTTCGTGCACAATAAAACAAAAATAAATAAATATACGCTGCGCTGGAATGGATATGCATTAAATAATCTGTATCTTAATCTATAGTTGTAGATCCACAATAATATAATAATGTGCATAAAATAGTAAACATACAACGGGTGTAAAAGTGCAAAGGCAAAATATAGCAAAACAAATAATGTGCACAAAATCTGTAAACGCGCAACTAAAACTAAATGTAAAGTGCATAAGTGCCAAAAAAACTCTGTGAGGTTATATGGACCCTATCGAGTTACAAGGTGCCATGCACAATAACACACCAGGAAATAAAATATCAGTAATAATAATAATATTAGATGAAAAAAAGTGCTAAATGCATACATAAGTGATAGCAAACATGTATAAATAAAAAACATGTAAGAAAAAGTGCTAGTGCATAAACCATACAAGTGTCTCTATATTATAAAAAACAGCATTTAAAGCTTGATTCCTCCAGATGAAGCCACGTGAGAGGTGGTGAAACTAGTAGAGGTGGAGCCTGGCGGTGGACTACTACTACTGAATGAGACTGTCATGTCATTTTTAATGCTTTTAAAATTTCATTAAATGTGAGTTCAATGCTAGCTGGGGTGGAGTGGTTTCATTTTTAACCCCTCGGATACTGCACTATAGGAGGCACTTTCTCTTGTTTTTTTCATGTGTTGAACTTACCGGTAGTCATAGTGGATTTAAAGTTTGAAGCAGCAGTGGAAGGAGTACCTACCTGCTTTTGATTACTTTAATCCTTTGAGCCACCAAGATTCTCTGACAATCCCTGTGAGGGAATGTTTGCACAGGGTGCAAGGCGTGTTAGACCTCTTGCAGGGTCGTTTAAAGGAGGTGAGCGAGCATTGCATGAGGTGGTGTGAGCACTCCGTTCATGGAGGTTGCCTGAAGATATCACACAAGCTTGTTTTTGTTTTTGGTTTTGGTTTTCACACCATATTAGCGCGCAACTACCTCAATTTTCATTTAAAGCTTATGTATAACAAAAACTTGTTTGTTTTGAATATTGTGGTGGGTTTAAACCCCTGTCATGTTATTTTCTGCTGTCTGTGCACCATTGGGAAGATTTACTTTCACTTTCTGTCCTAGAGCTTAAGCGGTAGGTTGGAGGAAATTCCCCTCTTAGGGCCGGTTCTCACTGCTGTGATGGAAGACATTGCATGTGATTCGCACCACACTGCTGTGCAAATCACATGTGATGTCTGTGTGATGCAAATTCAGCCATACAGATTGTATGGCTGAATTTGCATGGCATTGGAACTAAAGTCCTGTAGTCCAATTTTCAATATTTATTAAAATTAAGAAATGTACTCACATTTTAAAAACAAAAAACAAGCGATTTGAAATTAAAACAAAGCTGAGCCGTCAGACCAGAAGTGACGCAATCACATTGACGCGTTTCGTCATCAGACATCTACTGGAACAACTTCTTTTGTTCTTTGGGATTTGTCAAATATTTTCACAAACACACGCCAGAGGGTGTTACACTTTTTAGTATTTTCATTTTTCTATTTTATTTATTTAAAAAAAACATGTCTCTTTAAATGGAAATCTAACAACATATGTATCTCCTTATGATCCTGCCAGCATTAAATTTAAAGATTTAAGTTACTGGACAGCAGGTAACAATAGGCCAAGAATCAAACACAGGCCATTTCCCAAATTCCCTCTCTTAAGTAGATGGGGTGTTGTTGTTAGAGGTTGACTCTTATTTTTATCCATCTCATTCGTTTACCTGTTTTCTTTCATTTTATATATATGAATTACAGGCTGAGGGTCTAACCCCCAGCATAAAAGTTTCCTCAACTTTGTAAAAAATGTCAAATAACGTTCAAGTACCATGCAACACTAACCCCAAAAAGAAATTAAAGGGGAACACGTGGCTTATTAGCTAGACCAAGTGGTCATCAAGGACCTATTATAGAGGGTACAACACAGTACCACAAAATATAGGAACAGCGCCAATCCTACCACACTTTTTCTTTTTCTTATCATATTACCACACTTCGGTGAGGTTTTTTGAGTAGGGGCAGCAGTTCCAAGAGATAGGATCGCATTAATTCATATCTTGATACCCATAGCGCGGGTCACATTTTAATTTTATTCACAAGATGAAAATTTGACTGAAGGTGTAACCTTCCAAAAGTAAAAAAAAAATGGTGGTTTTGCCTTTACATACTCTACCACTTTAAGACCAGGCCTTTTTCTGACATTTGTTGTTTACGATTAAAAATCTGTATTTTTTGATAGAAAACCTACTTAGAACCCCCAAACATTATATATTTTTTAGCAGATACCCTGGAGAATAAAATGTCATTTATTGCAATATTTTATGTCACACTGTATTTGCGGTCTTTCAAACGCAATTTACAGGGGGTCCCCGACTTACGAACGCCCGACCTACGAACCTCTCCTACTTACGAACCGGGCGATGCGGGGACCCTCTGCCATTTTGCGCGGACCCTCGCCCGTTCTGCGCATGAGTGGCCAGACGGAGCCTCGGAAAATTACGGCAAACATCAGAAATGTCCGTAATTTGCCGCGCATGCGCAGAACAGCATTCGACGGAACATCAGAAATGTTCGTAATTGTCGTTCTGCGCATGTGCGGCCGACTTACGAACATTTCCGATTTACAAACAGGAGGACAGTCCCTAACGGGTTCGTAACCCGGGGACCCCCTGTATTTGTAAAAAATACACTTCTACGAATTAAAAAAAAAAAAATAGTAGTTAACCCAATTTTTTTATATAATGTGAAAGATGATGTTACGCCAAGTAAATAGATACCTAACATGCCATGTTTTAAAATTGTGCACGCTCGTGAAACGGCAGCAAACTACGGTACTTGAAAATCTTAATAGGTAATGCTTTTTTACAGGTTACCTGTTTAGACTTACAGAGGGGGTCTAGCACTAGAATTATTGCTCTCGCTCTAACGATCATGGCGATACCTCACATGTGTAGTGTAAACACCGTTTACATATGCGGGCGCGACTTAGGTATGCATTCGCTTCAGCGAGCGAGCACGGAGGGATGGGGCATTTTAGACTTTTTTTTTATTATTTATTTTACTTAAAAAATTTTACTGTCCCTTTATTTTTTTATCACGTTTTTTCCTATTACAGGGAATGTAAACATCCCTTGTAATAGAAATAGCATGACAGGTCCTCTTTATTGAGAGATCTGAGGTCAAAAAGACCCCAGATCTCTCATTTACCCTTAAAAGCACTTTAAGAAAAAAAAAAAATCTTGTCTATCTGCCTGGGAACCTGAAGTGACGTGTCACTTCGGTCCTCCAAGGGCATAGAGCCAAGTGAGGGGCCATCTTGCCCTCACTTGACTTCCTGCCCAGCCATCTGCAGGAGCGGATCACTCCTGGGTTTACCGATGGCTCTGGTAAACAATCATGAAGCAACGGGAGAGGGGAGCCCACCTTTCCCGCCACCTATAAAAGTGATCCGTGGTGAATCCGCTGGCGGCATCACTTTTATCTAAAAGCCGTCTGCCTAACAAAAAAAAAAGATACCGAAGTTATGGCAGCTAGCTGCTGCCATAACTCCGGTATTTACCATCAAAATAATGATGTATATTTACAGTTAGACGGTCAGCAAGTGGTTAAATCTTGATGGAGATCTAACCCTTCCCCACTGTTTTGTTTAAGGGTAAGCTTTTAATTTATTCATCCATCAAAATCATTCCTAAAGAATTGCATTTGGTCTCCAAATATCAATAATTGAACCTGCCTCGCACTTGCTTAACAGGGCATTCTGCAGTGTACCATTGTCAGTTTGTTTTCTTCAAAATACAGTAAATTCACCCAAACTGACCCTGCTAGTAGTGTTCATTATGCCCTATCCCAATTAGATGAGCATCTGGTTCAGTAGTGAATGCAAGTCAAAAGAACCTATTTCAATTGGTGCTTAAGCCAGGTGCTAATCTACAAAGCAGCCCATAGTTGTGACCTGTTTCAATAACGCATCCTCAGTTCAGTTTGTTGTGCTCAACAAAGCAGAATGACATCCGCCTATTGCACTGCACACTGTACATCAAACCACAGCAGCTCCAGACCGTGAAAATCAATAGAAAAAGATATGTGCAATGTTTTACTAAGTAATCCTGTGAAATTGTTAGAATTGCATTGCTTTTGCAGTACATCAAGGTTCATTATTAAAAAAGTAGAGTTGATGTTCTTACTTATATATGTTATGTAGATAAAAAGAAACACAATAGGATTTAAAGTTTTACATCTACAGATGATCTTCAAGTCAGTGTTTTACTTGCAACAATTAACAAAGGCAAAAATTTGTATTAGAAATTGTGATCAACATGAATGTTGTGAATATAGATAGACAGGATTGGCAAGATTACGATTGGTCTACTAATTAAATGAAATAACCTATCGTGAATTGCATTTTTCCTGAGTGTTCACTGAGCAGGAGCATAACAGAAGTGGTAGCAAAGCATGGGACAGCTGTTGGGCCTCTGGATCCGTGAAGTTTAAATCTTTTCCAGAGACTATGGTACTCCACAGGTGTCATTATATAAAAAGGGTCCCAGGCATTTAAATAATTATGCCGCGTACACACGATCGGAAATTCCGTCAGCAAAAGACTGATATGAGCTTTTGGTCGGAAATTCCGACCGTGTGTATGCTCCATTGGACTTTTGCTGGCGGAATTCAAACATTAAAACATAACGTGTAAGTAATTAACAGAATGAGTTGGCAACCCTGAGCATTCAGTACAATATTTTTCAAAATACTTGATATATGCACTGCAATAAATGTACAATGTATAAAGTATCTCAATTTCTCTTGATCATTTTAAGTCTTTAACTCAACTCAACTTAACTCAACTCAACCAAAATGCCCATGGACTAGGTGTACGGAAATTTTAGAGAGGTTATAATGAAAGATGTAATAAGTAGGTATTACATGAAATATGCTATTTGTCCAGTCTGTAATTCTTTGCAGGGGATATCTTGTGTTTATGCCTGGCAAACATTGTTCATTTTATATTGTTCTTTATATATTAAAAGAGGGATACAAGTTCATAAATCCCCCTCCAACATAAATACACATCAGAGATAGTTGAGATTAATGTAATTGATAACAATCGGTGCAGGAAGTATACAGGAAGTTATCTGTTCACAACATTTCTGGTAAGATCAAAGGGTATGTTTGTGGATTTATTGAACAGATATGGGGCATGCCTATATGAGTAGGAACTGGTCTCCAAACAGCTACCACTGCAAGTGATAAAAGCTGTTTCTCACAACAGGAACAAGGTAAAATAAAAATAAATGCTTTAGAACAGTGGTCTCCAAACTGTGGCCCGGGGGTTGAATGTGGTCCTTTGCTTGCCTTTATCCGTCCCTTGGGGCACTATTCCTCCCACTGATACAAGGGTATGTTTGTGGATTTATTAACCGCTTCCTGACCGCCTCACGCCGATGTACGTCGGCAGAATGGCACGGCTAGGCAAAACCACATACAGGTACATGGCCCTTTAATTGCCTAGCCGTGGGTTGCGCGCACGCCGGCGGCGGCGCACTCGCGACCCGGTCGGGAGCTCCGTGACCACGGCTGCGGGAACAGCGGACCCGATCGCCGCTGGTGTCCCGCGATCCGGTCACAGAGCTGAAGAACGGGGAGAGGTCTGTGTAAACAAACCTATCCCCGCGCTTCCTACACTGCCTGTCATTGATCGGCTGTTCCCTGTCATCAGGAAAGCCGATCAATGACGTCAGACGTTAGCCCCGCCCCCTAATGTTAAAAAAACACACACGTCACAGCCCATAACCCCTCCCCTCCCCCTAGTGGTTAACTCTTTCACTGCCAGTGTCATTTATACAGGAATCAATGCATTTAAATAGCATTGATTGCTGTATAAATGACAATGGTCCCAAAAATGTGTCAAAAATGACCGATGTGTCCGCCATAATGTCGCAGTCACAATAAAAATCGCTGATCGCCGCCATTACTAGTAAAAAAAAAAAAAAAAAATGAATAAAAATGCTATAAAACCATCCCCTATTTTGTAAACGCTATAACTTTTGCGCCAACCAATCAATAATCACTAATTGCGATTTACCAAAAATATGTAGAAGAATACGTATCGGCCTAAACTGAGGAAAAAAAAAAGTTTTTTTATATATTTTTTGGGGATATTTATTATAGCAAAAAGCAAAAAAATATTGCATTTTTTTCAAAATTGTCGCTCTATTTTTGTTTATAGCGCAAAAAAAAAAAAAAAAACGCAGGGGCTATCAAATACCACCAAAAGAAAGCTCTATTTGTGGGGAAAAAAGGACGCTAATTTTGTTTGGGAGCCACGTCGCACGACCGCGCAATTGGCAGTTAAAGCAACGCAGTGCCGAATCGCAAAAAGGGGCCTGGTCTTTTGGCAGCAAATTGGTTCGGGGCTGAAGTGGTTAAACAGATATAAGAAAACGCTTTAAATGGATATATTTAACAGAACAAAAGGTTCCATAGAAGTCATTATTTGGGTTTACATACACTTAAATTATATTTTTTAGATTATTGGCAAAAACCTAATACTTACCAGTTTATTTCTGTTAACTGAAATCCCAGTGGCTTCAAGTGCCTATGCTGCCCTAATAAAATATCAATTTGTAATAAAAGTGAATGGCAACATATACACGCAACATTTATCACAGTCATATCTTTATTAAACAATAAATAATGTTTGAATAATTTAAACAACTAATATCATTGAATATCATTGATAGAACATATACTGTATGATAGCCTTTAGGATTTTTGATATCTTAAAAACATATTGGATGGCTTAACCACTTCAGCCCCGGAAGAATTTACCCCCTTCCTGACCAGAGCACTTTTTGCGATTCGGCACTGGGTTGCTTTAACTGAAAATTGCGTGGCCAAGCAACGTTGTATCCAAACAAAATTGAGGTCTTTTTTTCTTCACATTTGGTGGTATTTGATCGCCTCTGCGGTTTTTATTTTTTGCGCTATAAACAAAAAAAGAGCGACTATTTTGAAAAAAACACATTATTTTTTACTATTTGCTATAATAAATATCCCCCAAAAATATATAAAAAAATGTTTTTTCCTCAGTTTAGGCCGATACGTATTCTTCTACATATTTTTGGTAAAAAAAAATCACAATAAGCGTTTATTTATTGGTTTGCGCAAAAATTATAGCGTCTACAAAATAGGGGATAGTTTTATGGCATTTTTATTATCTTTTTTTTTTTTTAGTAATGGCGGCGATCAGCGATTTTTATCGTGACTGCGGCATTATGGCGGACACGTCGGACAATTTTGGCGCGATTTTGGGTCCATTCACATTTATACAGCAATCAGTGCAATTAAAATTGCATTCATTACTGTGTAAATGGGACTAGCAGTGAAGGGGTTAACACTAGGTGGCGCTGTAGGGGTTAAGTGTGTCCTGGGGAGTGTTTCTAACTGTAGGGGGGATGGGCTAGCTGTGACAGATCACTGATCATAGCTCCCGATCACAAGGAGCTATGATCAGTGACACTGTCACTAGGCAGAATGGGGAGAGGAATAGCTGCTTGTTTACATTAGCATCTCCCTGTTCTTGCTCTCCGTAAAACAATCGCGTGAATTCCCGCAGAAATCAAGTCCGCGGGACCCGCAACCCGATGCACGCGATGGCACGGGGGCAAATTTAAAGGGACGTACAGGTACGCCCATTTGCCCAGCCGTGCCACTCTACTGACGTACATCGGCGTGCGCCGGTCGGGAACCGGTTAATGACTATTCATTAACCTCCCACAGACACCAATGATGGGGCACTATTCTTTCCACTGACACTAAGGATGGGGCACTATTCCTGCCACTGACACCAAGGATGGGGCACTATTCCTCCCACTGAAACCAAGAATGGGGCACTATTTCTCCCACTGACACCAATGATACAGAGCTATTCCTCCCACTGACACCAAGGATGGGGCACTATTCTTTCCACTGACAACAATGATGGAGCAGTATTTCTCCCACTGACACCAATGATACAGAGCTATTCCTCCCACTGACACCAAGGATGGGGCACTATTCTTTCCACTGACATCAATGATGGAGCACTATTTCTCCCACTGACACCAATGATACAGAGCTATTCCTCCCACTGACACCAAGGATGGGGCACTATTCCTCCCACTGACACCAAGAATGGGGCACTATTTCTCCCACTGACAACAAAGATACAGAGCTATTCCACCCACTGACACCAAGGATGGGGCACTATTCCTCCCACTGACACCAATGATAGGGCAGTAATATTCCCACTGACACCAACGATAGGGCACTAATAATTCCCCTAATGCCAAAGATGGGACATTGTTTACTCCCACTGATGCTAGGACATTTTCTACTCCCATTGGCTGTGGTCTGGCCCCCCTAAAGTCCGAAGCACAGTAAACCGACCCCTTGTTAAGAAAGTTTGGAGACCCCTGCTCTAGAGGGGGAGAGGGAGGTTTGCAGTAGATTTGAATAACTGCGAACCTGTTTAAGCAGAGTTCCAGCCATTTCTGTGTTTATTAAAAGTCAGCAGCTACAAACTGTGTAGCTGCTGACTTTTATTAAACACACACTTACCTGTCCCACGATCCAGCGAAGCGGCCGCCCGAAGCCTCTGCCCAGCGCCAGCATCACTAGTGTGGGCACCCAGCTGTGACAGATTGTGGCTTCACAGCCGAGTGTGCACTGTGCATGTGCAAGTCACGCTGTGCCTCCTGAATGGCCGGGCAATCTTCTGGGACCTGTGACGTATCCCAGAAGATTGCAGGCAGGGAGAGGAGAACTTCCGCTCAAGTCGCCTAGGCGGGCTGAGCGGAAGTGGGAGCTGGGTACCTGTCAAAACTAGGTACCCACTCCCCCCCCTCAAAAAAATGACATGCCAAATGTGGCATGTTATGGGGTCAGGAGTCCTTAAAGCACAAGTTCCACTACTTTTGGGTGGACCTCCGCTTTAAGGGTGAAAATCTGTCTTATCCACATTAATAGATCTATCTCGGACCTTGCAAATCTGTTGCAGTTTGCTGCCCAGGAATACAGGCACAGGGGTTGCTAATACACTGCGTGACAGATATACAGTGTATTTGCAAACCGTGCATTTGAATTCCTGGGCAGTCAACTGCAATAGATTTGCAAGGTCTGCAACAGGTTAATTACTAAAAATGAAACAGATCTTCACTCTTAACAGATGCATAAGTAGGAAGCAGTCAGGGTGAGGCTTCATTCAGTTGTAGTGCAACTTTAGAGCAGCACTACTATATGACTTAAGCTCTAATAACCTTGTAATAAGTCTGTCATACAATCTGTCTCAATGCACCTTTTTAGCATTATCTTGCTGTGCAACAGAACTGTTCAATGTCCTCCTGCAAACCTGTCGCAGCCTATAAGTAAAAGGCAACCTGCTTTGCATCTAAACGTGTTGCTAATTTGCCTTATGTACATTCATCAAACAAAATATAGTGCAATATAGTGTGAATGGACCCTAAAAAGCATCAATTCATAGGATATTTTATGGAAACGGTAACGAGGACTGCTAATGAAATATTGCATAATTACATCTCTTAAGTATTCCCATGTTAAGCAAAATCATCTTTCTCCTAGGATTCCTTAAGGCTTATAAAAGTAGCGATTAGGGGACACATTGCCAAATGAGACACTGGCTGAAGCCTCAGAGTTTGGTTTTCAGAAAATATACTGGATATTTATCTCAGTGAATAAATGAAATACTTGATATATATTTCCCTTGCATGTCCCCCTCGGATCTACAGTGACTTTACTTCCAAGTGCACTTGCAGTGCAAAGTGTATTTTCCTTTAGTAAATAACCATAGAGTAGATTTTTCTCTGTATTGAGAACATTGACCAATAACATATCATTCTGCCCTGCCAGATTGCTATGATTACAATCATTTGCCATTGCTGTTATATCTATTGCAGGAAAAAAGTGATTACTCCTTTACGAGATGATGGATAACCTAGTATATATTTTCTGAAATAAATCATATGCATGTTGCGTTAGTAGTGATAGAGCAGATAAACTGTAAATAAGGGTCAGAATATTAGCAACGTTATCAACAAAGTCATCAAACATTACTTTTTTTTTTTTTTTTAGTACATTCTTGAAA
Organism: Lithobates sylvaticus; assembly: GCA_028564925.1. NCBI lineage: Eukaryota > Metazoa > Chordata > Amphibia > Anura > Ranidae > Lithobates > Lithobates sylvaticus. The sequence continues at coordinate 266,807,124 of CM053026.1, forward strand.
TAAAACATATTATCCAGTGAACTATTCTCTTTGTCTATAATATTTCATAATATGACTGATGGATAAATGGATGATAAGAATTCATCTCTCCTGGTAGAATTCATTCTTAAAGGACTTCCATGTGTGGATGAGTTACAGATCCCCCTCTTTCTGCTTCTCACTGTTATCTATATTTCCACTTTGATTGGAAATGTCCTCCTTATTAGCACGGTTAAAAGAACCCCATCTCTTCATACTCCAATGTATTTCTTCCTTACGAACCTGTCATTGTTGGACATCTGCCTGTCCTCAGTCACCTTACCCAAGTTGCTGGAGAACACATTGTCCATGAAAACGATTCCCTTCAGTGGTTGCGTCTCCCAGCTGTACTTCTTCCATTTCTTGGCAAGTTCTGAATGTTTTCTGTACACCGTCATGGCCTATGATCGCTACGTGGCCATTTGTCTGCCCCTTCACTATAACAAACTGATGAGTTGGTGGGTTTGCACGTGCCTTGCCTTTGGATCCTGGTTGGCTGGGTCACTGCACTCCATTACTCACACCGTGTTAACCTTCCATCTTCCTTTTTGTCACTCTAATGAGATAGACCATTTTTTCTGTGATATAATCCCAGTGCTGAAACTGGTCTGTGCAGACACCTCGATCAACAAAAAAATGATACTGGTTAATATTGCAGCAATCTCCCTAAGCTGCTTTCTTCTGACCATAACTTCTTACATAAATATTATATTAGCCATAATAAGAATAAAAACAGTGGATGGAAGGAAAAAGGCTTTCTCCACCTGTGTGTCTCATGTAACAGTGGTAGCACTGTTTTATATCCCATGCATTTTTACTTATATGCGTCCTAACTCGAAATCTACTTTTGATGGGGTAGTAGCTGTTTTTTACACACTGATCACCCCATTACTAAACCCCATTATATATAGCCTTAGAAACAAAGAGGTGAAGGAAGCTTTAAATAAATTATTATGTTAAATTGAATCACATTCCAGTATGTTATATCAGTTAATTACATTGTTGTTATATGATTACATTTTTTGAATCTGTTGTGATTAATAAATAGATCATCAAATTTATTTTTTAAATGCAAGTATCTGGATTTAACTTGGACTCCCTATAGCATAGAGCAGGTGTAGACAACCTTAAAGAGTTAGAGATCTACCTGAACAACATGGGAGAAGTCAAAGATCACCGGGTACAGTGTCGTCCCCTCACACCCTATTTAAACCTCTAATACTACCGTGTAGCAATTGCATGCATTGCAATCATGGGTTTAAATCAGGTGGTGAGGAGCCAACATATCGCCTCCTCAGCACATGTCAAACACACTCAGATCGCTTTTCAGGGGAGCAGCAGTGCCTGCTGCACTTGTGAATGAACCGGTACTATTCTAAGGCCCCTATAAGGCTGCTTTTACACTGAAGTGCTGCAGTTTACCCACACTGCGGGTGCAGCGCAGTGCATTTGCAAATTTCCTGGGTTAGCTGCACTTTGCCATAGACTTCTATTATATCCTGCAGGTGTTGTGCACTTTCTGAAAGAGCACCAAAACTCAGAAGTTTTGGTGCGCTTTCAAGAAGTGCACCAAACTTGAAGCATAAAATAGAAGTCTATGGCTAAATGCAGCAAACCCACAGGAAAACTGCAGGTAGGTGTGGGTGTGGATGCAGCGCATCAGTGTGAAAGCAGCCCTATACTATTATGCCCAGTGTATTGCTTCATACTGACCTGAAGATCTCTTCTTTCCTGCTGCTGGCATCACTCTGGAGACCGCTAGCCGGGATAAGAGATGGAGTGCAGTTGGTATCACTCCACATGGGACAGGAGCAGCACTACGGAGGAGGCATCGACTTATGTGGCTTTTGCTCCCCACTACACCTCGAACTTTACAAGTAGTCCTTCTGCATTGCACTCTGTTTGATGCTCTGTAATGGTGGGTCAGCAAGCCCAGACCATAATCTACCAGTCACCTGTCCGCAATCTACTGGTAGATTGTGATCTACTGGTTGCTGACCCCCCGGTGTAGAGCTATGAGAGGAAGATGCTGCTTCTCCTTTCACTGTCCAGTCACAGGCTGGGGCCCATCCAATAACCCTTGGGCTCAGAGTAGGTGAGTTCAATGATACAGGCTATCACACTGAGGACATCTAGTGGAAGAAGAAAAGTACTGCAGCAGAAAACTTTGGATTAAACGTGAATAGTGCAGCAAAAGCTTGTTTATTTTATCTTTTAATAGGCTATTAATTGATATCCTGTATTTTAGCTGGAGTTTTGCTGTAAGGTACTTAGTGCAGAAAAGTTATATTCACTTCGAATATCCAATCCAAAATAAATAAATAAAAAGTTTTATTATTCCTGTGCACATAATTGAGAGTTCAAAGTGAACAAAGGTTCACTTGACTATGTGGAAAATGTACTCCTTTAGGTAGCTGCAAACTCCAAAGCTAAATGGGGAATGGGGGGGGGGGGGTACTAGGTGCTACTACAGATTTTGGTGTCTGCACTCCACACCTGCAGATTTTTAATTTTTTTTATTTTTTTAATCAAACAGCTTTCTTAAGCATATTTTTATACATAGAATTTGGCTTAATGTACAATCATGTTACTATATTACAATCAAGCCTATAAAATACACAATCATAAATGCATAGTACTAATAATAATAATAATAAATGCATAGTACATTTTTCACACATTACAACACAATTTACTATGGCTTGTTAAAACTATTGAAGCTCTTAACATCACTGCAAGGGGGCCAATGAGGTGAATTTGTTTTTTCTTGTGCCCAGAGGACTGTAGGAGGTGAGAACAAGCTTGTTTTTGTGGTGAACATACGTAAATCAGCCACGTGCTGAGGTGAAAAGCTTTTTAAAAAATGAAAACAGGATTCATAGATTTTCAAATCTCTTTCCTTATGCTTATCTTATCATTTTACCTATACTGTACCTACACAACATAGAAATAACATTGCCCACTAGAGGTCATCATTGTATAATTGTATAATGCAAAATGTATTGTTAGGCTTTGTGTATACTAGCAGCTCCTGGAAGCTCCTAAGCTTCAGTTTAGGAGCTTTTGGCGTTTTTTTTTTGCCCAAACTAAACTCAACTCCATAAAAGTCTACAAGTGCAAACTACAAGTGCAAAGTGCACTTGAAATTGCACTGAAAGTGCACTTGGAAGTGCAGTCGCTGTAAATCTGAGGGGTAGATCTGAAATGAGGGGAAGCTCTGCTGATTTTATCATCCAATCATGTGCAAGCTAAAATGCTGTTTTTTATTTTCCTTGCATGTTCCCTTCGGATCTACAGCGACTGCACTTCCAAGTGCACTTTCAGTGCAATTTCAAGTGGACTTTGCACTTGTAGTTTGCACTTGTAGTGCAAAGTGGATTTGCCTTTCGTAAATAACCCCCTATGTGTCCATGTACACTTAGGCTTTTAGCAGAGTTTAAGAGCTGCCACATTTAGGTGGGGTTAAACCACCCTCTACTGAACGCAGAAGAATCCTGTTTAGGATAGGAATATTTTGACTGCCGTCGGTCAGGGTAGGCTAGCGTACATGTAACCTCAGCCCCCGTTCACATTGACTACGGCTTTGAAATCATACCACTTCATCTAAAATCGCATGATTTCAAAGCAGCATGTCAGCGTGACTTCAGGTGCAATTTTGAAGACATCTGTGCGGCTTCAGCGCATGTACTACTTTTTCAAATCAATGCTGCACCGCAAATTCGGCATCGCACCGACTTCAACAGTGCGATTGCCAACAATAGGATGTGACTTGCCATGAGATTTGACAAGTCACTCCATTGTGAACGGGGTCTAAGTATGACCATGAGAGAGTGTGTCAAATCCTATTCATATTGTATTTTTATAAGTAAATGTTGTGCTTTGTAAGGAATGCACTTGTATTTTTGCAAGCACTGCCTAATAAAATGAATACTTAGTGCAGCTATGTCTGAGGCCCCCCGCAGCGGTCCTAGTACACAGCTCCGGCCAGCGACATCGCTCTCGAAGATACTTCCGGGTATCGCAGGCTCCGGCACTGTGATTGTCCGGAGACGCGATGACGTCACTCCCGCACATGTGCGTTGGAGCCACCGGTAACACCACACTAGCTGAAGCAACGGCGTGAACGTTCCATTGCTTCAGCACGATGACTTCGGCACATGCCGGTACAGGGGATATCTCCTAAACCGAGCAGGTTTAGGAGATATCCGGGGTAGCTACAGGTAAGCCTTATGCTTACATGTAGTAAAAAGTGTATTGTAAGCGTTTACAACCACTTTAAAATATGCACTTTATTAAAATAATAAAAATGACACTCACAAAAGTAGTGCTCTCTAATGCAAATGCACAAACATTAGGATCCTTAGATTATTAGGTATTTCACTACCTTTGTGAAGCTGGGAGAAAGCTCAGCTGAACAGAGGATGGAGTGTCCATATTTACTGAAACTGGAGAGTGCAAAATCTGGTGTTTGCTGTGGGTTCATGTACCTGTTTTCAACGGGTACATGAGTCTGTTGCCTGCCCCGACATCTGTCATATAGAGACACAATGGAATTTTAAAGAGTGCCTATGATAGTGTCCAGACTATGTCCTGAACTCCAGCCACCTTCTGATTACTTGTTGAAGAGATGGGAAAACCTCTTTGTAAAATGCATGTGCAGCACAGCATTGTCTATGTCAGCCTTTTTAAACCAGGTTTCCTACAGAGGTTCCTAAGGGTTCCTTGAGCAACGAGCAAGTTCTGTCTTTTAATTCAGAGTAACAATGAACACCAATGATCTTTTTTAGCCATCTGTAACAAGGAATTCTTTCCAATGACCACAAATATAAGGAGCACTCTTCCTAGTGACCTTTGCACTAATATACTTTGAGCTGTAGATATAGAATTATCAGCAGGGTTTCCTGAAAAGTTTTCCTTGGAATCTGGACCATGTGACCAAATGGCATCAATAAGTGGAGGGTAAGTCATTTATCGTTTGGCGTGACTTACCCTCCACTTATTGATGCCATTTGGTCACATGGTCCAGATTCCAAGGATCCATCGCTTGGTTCCGTCTGGCTTCTTCCCCTAGAGCGCTAGGAGTTCAGCGCTCAGAGCCCATTAGACCCACTGCCGTATGGTAGGTGTGTCCAAGACATCTGGTAAGAGTACTTCATCTTTTCCATATGATCATTGCTTTTGAAGTGTCCAGATTCATCTGGGTCATACCATTTGAAACTACAGCTATTTATCACCTTCACAATTGGACTTTTATTAGTAGCCTTTATTGGAATTTATTTTTGTAATATACACATCATGTGTTTTGCCGTTGATTCACAGTGATATATTTTTCTGTGTATGTATTTTAGTGCACGTTTTTTCCATTCACAGTATCATCCATTTTGGGTTAGTTGTTCACAGTTAACACTGTTTGCACTTGTATTCACAGCAAGTGTTTCATTATTACTTGTTGAGTATCATTGTTTTACCGCTGTCTGTTCACAGAGGTACTTCACGTTTTAGCGCTACTAATTATTTACACTTATACTAGGACTGCAATATTGTGGCGGCCAAATCTGACACTAACTGACAATTTTTTTTAGGCACCAGTGACACTAATCCAGTGATCAGTGCTAAAAATATGCACTGTCACTGTACTAATGACACTGGCTGGGATGGGGTTAACGTCAGGGGTGATCAAAGGTTTAACTGTGTGCCTAAGCTGGTGTTTTACTATACAGACATACCCCACTTTTAAGTACACAATGGGGTTTATTTACTAAAGCTGGAAAGTGCAAAATCAGGCTCATTCTGCATAGAAACCAATGAGCTTCCAGGTTTTATTACCAAAGCTTAATTGAACAAGCTGGGGTTAGAAGCTCATTGGTTTCTATGCAGAAGGGAGCCTGATTTTGCACTTTCCAGCTTTAGTAAATAAACCCCATTGTGTACTTAAAACTGGGTTATGCCTGTATTGTGTGTGGTGCTTTTACTAGAGGAAGGCTTTGCAGGAACACAGGATCCATGCCTTCCTTACTGACAGAACAATGACTTGCCTTGTTTACAGATTCTGCCTCTGTACTAAACGTTCAGCAGGTGCTGTTGGACATCGGGTCTGCGGGACCCTCTGTGCAGAATCACAGCGGGAGCGAGCCCGCAGCGGTGTGCACTCATGCATGATACTCAGAAGTGCAGGATCACGTGTGTGTATATATATATATATATATATATATATATATAGATAGATAGATATAAACGTGATCCTGGGCAGCGCGGCCACCCTGTAGTAGTAAAACTGCTATTGGGCGGCCGGCAAGTGGTTAATGTGTGAGCAAGCTGGAATATTCCATCTTAGCCAAAAGTTGAGCATACAGACACAAAACACAGAACTTTGTATGTGTTTAAAAAAAAAACTCATGTTTCTAGATGAAAATTGAGTAAATCACTCGGAAACTGTGGGGCGTGTCATACTAGCCATGTAGGTTTGAGGTGTAGTCAGTAAAAAGGAACTTTGTCACACACATCTAACATCTTAAAGGCATCTGTGACTGCCAAGATCTCTTGTTTTGTGGATGACTCATAGCTGTGCCCACATACACCTTGGCTCAGAATCCGTAAAGAATAGGTGAAGTGGTGTCACAATGAAGATAATCCATGCTTTACTTCTAGAAATGTTATTCTGGGGTACGGTCTGTATTTAATTATTAGCAAATTAGAAGGTTATATCACAACGTAACTACAGAAGTAAGTTGACAAAAAATTTTTTTTATAGATTTTACCACAGGTCAAACGGTGACCCAATCGACAAATGATGTGCTTAGTAAAGAAGGAGGATCAGTGACCTTCAATTGCACTTACAGTGGGGGGTATCCATCTCTTATGTGGTACCTTCAAGAGCCAAGCAAATCCATTACCTTTATACAACATGACCAGTCTACGTCTGACGACTTGATGCCAAGGTTCAGACATCGATTCCTCGCAACGTTCTTACGACAGGAAAGATTGTTCTCCCTAACAATATCACCAGTTACAGCAGAAGACTCAGGCGTTTATTACTGTGTCCTAAGGCTCACAGTGATCAAATGCAGTTAAACAGGTGTACAAGAACCTTACTACAAGGAAGGCCAGTGACTGACTCAGATGTTATTTAACAGTGAAATGTAGGCAGCTAGGTGAGGCTGGGTTGAGTGTGGCTTACGCAGTCCTATGTCTGTTATTTCAAATGTAGATAAAGTAGTTAATACTGCAAAAATCTGGTTGTGGTTTTAATGGGTAACTCCACTTTCGTGGGGGGGGGGAATAGTAAATAAAGAAAAAAATAATATAGCACATATACATATTAACATTACCATTAACTTTAAGATTAACATATCATTTCTACACTAATCATATTGTAATTGAATGTTATTAAAAATGACCTTTCCTTTTCAATCTGCAGCCGCTGTAATTTTCTGAGAATGCATTGCAATATGGCTACATGGAGTTGTTCTGTACACAGAGTGTTTACTGACCACTCCCCAGAAACATAATTTCCTGCTTGTGTGATTGGCTCACCAATTTTCCCAGAAGTCTGCCTAAGATACAAGTAAGATTTCAGGCATCCCCTGCAACAAAAATGTCATTTTTGGAGAGATACTTTCAATAGGAACACGTCTAAAGGAATGCAGGCCCAGAAGATTTCCTCATTAGTGCCCTGCAGCTGTACACCTGACAATTAATTATGAAACCACTCCCATTAGACCCGCTCATCACAGAGGCACAGACAAACACACAGGGATTTCTTCAGAATAACAAAAAGGTAGAATCTGTAACAAAGTTTGTTATAATCCTTGCAATGTACATAGATCAGCCAGAGGGGAATGTTTTTTTATCTTTAAGGGAAGCTGCAGTTACTGACTTTTCTTGTGACCTTGAAAAGCCTAGCATTCTCATCACTGCTTTACTACTTACTGAGACATCAACCTAAAACAAGTATACTGGTCAGGGGTTGCAGATACTTGTTGCGCTCATTAATAACTTCAATCCCACAGCCTTTGGTGTTGATTTACTAAAGGCAAATAGATTGTGCACTTTGCAGTTGCTCCAGAGCTTAGTAAATGATGTAAAGCTTCACTTTGCAAAAAGTACCCGATTTCCTAAGCTCTGGAGCAACTGCTCTTGCAGAGTGCGCAATGGGGGAGATTTACTAAAGCTGATGCACACAGAATCTGGTGCAGCTGTGTATAATAACCAATCAGCTTTTAACGTAAGCTTGTTCAATTAAGCTTTGACAATACAACCTAGAAGCTGATTGGATACTATGCACAGCTGCACCAGATTCTATGTGCACCAGTTTTAGTAAATCTCCCCCAGTGTCTTTGCCTTTAGTAAATCAACCCCTTTGTGTCAATTTTGGAACTAATAGCTCTTCACCTTTATAGTCCAGCCTAATTTATAATAATGAGTAGAGCAGATTAAAACACTTTGTATAAGTGTGATTCAACACTTCATTATAGCTCCATATACTTCTGGGGAGTTATCAGATGCCTAAAATCATCCTCTTAAATTTCGTGAGATGTAGCATATGAGTAAAGAACACCTAGTGTTCCTGCCAGTCCCTCTGCTTTCCCAATAAAAACTGATCACACTAGGCATGAGAGCATAGCGTGGTCAGTTTTTGGGCTGTCCTAGGAACTCAGGCTGCTCTCCTCCAATGATTAGACTTCTGCTGACACGCACTCTGCACAGCCATTCACTGGAAAGACCAACGTGCAGCTGTTTCTCCTCCCCTAGCTCTCTAAGCCTCTTATGGAGCTGAGAACAGAGGGTAGGTGATTACTCATAAAAAAGGGTATTTATAATGATATATATATATATATATATATATATCATTATAAATACCCTTTTTTATGAGTAATCACCTACCCTCTGTTCTCAATAGTGGCGTTTTGCCGGCGGTATGGCAGCGCTGCCCCGTTGATTTCAATGGGGAGCAGCGGTGGAGGAGCGGTAAACACACCGCTCCTTCACCGCTCCAAAGAAGCTGCTGGCAGGACTTTTCCTGACGTCCTGCCAGCGCACCGCTCCAGTGTGGAGACAATGGAGCAGCAGTTTGAGGGCGGATTGCAGGCGCTATTTCTAACGCTATAGCGCCTGCAAAACGCCCTCGGTGTGAAAGAGCTCTTAGTGCAATACAGTCTATTACAGGAATGTTAGGAGGAATCAAGGGGGCTGATGGGAGGTTTTTAAAAGTCAAAGTATCCAATAGATATGGGAAGCCTGTCAAATATTTTGTTCAAATATCTTTTTTAGCGTGAATATCTACTGTGTCTGGAAGTCTCTCATTAGGCTTGATGCACTCCGGTTTATTGTAAACGCTGTAGGAGGACAGGAGGAAATCAGTGTTAAAGACTCACCTAAGCCGCATTTTCAAACAATTTTAGGCCAATTAACCACTTCAGCCCCGGACCAATTGGCAGCCAAAGGACCAGGCCCCTTTTTGCGATTCGGCACTGCGTCGCTTTAACTGACAATTGCGCGGTCGTGCGACGTGGCTCCCAAACAAAATTGGCGTCCTTTTTTTCCCACAAATAGAGCTTTCTTTTGGTGGTATTTGATCGCCCCTGCGATTTTTATTTTTTGCGCTATAAACAAAAATAGAGCGACAATTTTGAAAAAAATGCAATATTTTTTACTTTTTGCTATAATAAATATCCCCGAAAAACATTTTTTTTCCTCAGTTTAGGCCGATACGTATTCTTCTACATATTTTTGGTAAAAATAATTATTGATTAGTTTGCGCAAAAGTTATAGCGTTTACAAAATAGGGGATAGTTTTATAGCATTTTTATTAATATTTTTTTTTTTTACTAGTAATGGCGGCGATCAGCGATTTTTATTGTGACTGCGACATTATAGCGGACACATCGGACATTTTTGACACATTTTTGGGACATTTGTCATTTATACAGAAATCAGTGCTATTTAAATAGCACTGATTCCTATGTAAAATGACAGTGGCAGTGAACGAGTTAACCACTAGGGGGCGGGGAGGAGTCAGTGTGACGTGTTGTGTTTTTTTTTACTGTAGGGGGGCGTGGCTGTACGTCTGACGTCATTGATCGGCTTTCCCGATGACAGGGAACAGCCGATCACTGACAGTCAGTGTAGGAAGCGCGGGGAGAGGTTTGTTTACATAGACCTCTCCCCGTTCTTCAGCTCCGTAACCCGATCGTGGGATACCAGCGGCGATCGGGTCCGCTGGTCCCGCGGCCGTGGTCACGGAGCTCCCGACCAGGTCGCGAGCGCGCCGCTGGCGGCACGCGCGCGACCCACAGGCAGGCACATGCACGATCACGTACAGGTACGTGATTTTGCCTGCCCGTGCCATTTTGCCGACGTATATCGGCGTTAGGCGGTCGGGAAGTGGTTAAGCAGCGTTGGGGTATTTATTAATTTCAATGGCTATACATTCTGAAAGTGAAAGTGCTAAACGTGCCTAGAGCTTAGGTGTGTTTAGGCGCATTTAGCCATGTTTGGCGTTTTTATGCCCGAAAGATCCTTTCTTGAACGCAGAAGAATTGTATTCAGGGGAAGGAGCTTTGACTGCCTCAAAACTCTGCTGCTCCAAAACTCCTCTAAGAGCCTATGGGTGAGATTTACTAAAACTGGAGAGTGTAAAATCTGGTGCACCTGTGCATGGTAGCCAATCAGCTTCTAACCTCAAGCTTTCACAAAACAAAAAAAAAACTGGAAGCTGATTGGTTTCTATGTAGAGCTGCACCAGATTTTGCACTCTCCAGTTTTAGTAAATCAACCTCTATGTGTGCATGGATATATAGGCTTTTATTGAGGTGCGTTCAAGGGCTTAGGCAAAAAATGTCAAAAGCACACAAAATGTTTAGGAGCAGCAGTGTGCATGGGGCTAGGTGAATATCCTTACTAATTAATGTTATTCTTATTAAGAACTGTACAGTATTGTCGTTGTAAGAAGTGGAAGATTAGCAAGCTTGGTAGCAGGGACTGAGGTAGAAATCTAAAACATGTCTGAAATATTATTTTAGATCTCCTGCCCACTTTTAGTGTCAGCAGATGAACATAAGTATCTGGTCTTAAGCCCCATACACACTATCAGATTTTCTGCAGATTTTTGTCTTCAGATTTACCGAAACCATGTAGTGCAAGGGCCTGCCTGTTTGCATACAAACTGAAACTTCTAAGGTTTGACCTCATATTATATGGTTTGGGTAAATCTGAAGACGAAAATCTGATAGTGTGTATGGGGCTTTAAAGGAGAAGTCCAGCCAGAGCTCGTTTGGCTGGACTTCTCCTACGGGTCACAGAAGTGAAATTAGTTTTGCACTCCTGTGACCCGTTTTCAGCAGAGAGAGGTCTGAAGTGTGCTCCCTGCTGACAGGAATCATTCCAGGCACCGCGTCATCCCGACTCTGGGAGTCTGGATCCACCAGGTGCCTGGACTGACACCTGTCTCATCGTCTCAGCGAGCCACTGAGAGCCTGAGATGGCCGCTCCCCGCCCCTCCACAGGTCAGTGCTCCAATGAGCATGGAGGAGTAGAGCAGAGTAGCTGCTGATTGACAGTCAGCAGCTCTCTGCTCCAGTATCTGTGAGAACCGAGCCCTCGGCGATGCTCAATCGCTCGGTTCTCAGTGTAGAGGCGCCAGTGGACAGATACAGCATCGAACCCGTCAGTGGTCGGAGGTAGAGGGGAAGCTGTCTTCTAGAGCTGCACGATTCTGGCTAAAATGAGAATCACTATTTTTTTGCTTAGATCACAATTCTCTCACAATTCTCGCGGCGTAACATCATCTTTCACATTAAAACAAAAAAAATTGGGCTAACTTTACTGTTGCGTTTTTTTTTTGTTTTTTTTTATTCATTGAAGTGTATTTTTTCCCAAAAAATTGCATTTGAAAGACCGCTGGGCAAATACAGTGTGACATAAAATATTGCAGCAATTGACATTTTATTCCCTAGGGTCTCTGCTAAAATATATATATATATAATGTTTGGGGTTCCAATTAATTTTCTAGCAAAAAATATTGATTTTAACTTAAGAAACAAATGTCAGAAAAAGATTTAGACTTAGACTGGTTAAACTTCCTGCATTTACACGTTGTTTAAAAACTTGGCAGACTGCCTGGATTTTTTTCTTTACACACAGAAGTTTCCCTTTAAACTAAGAAGGAAGAGTTAGTTACAATGTTTCATTTAAAAAACTTGGCCGACTGCCTGGATGTTTTCTTCTGATAGCTGAGTGAGCAGATGAGTCTCTCCACTTGTTATATGAAAGAATCGGCAAACTCTGCAATAGAGATTGTCAGTGGGGTTGAATCAAAATCACAATTTTTTTAACGATTAATTATGCAGCTCTACTGTCTCCACAAAGGGACCAATCTCCTTTACCGGGGACCACAGTGAGTAACTGAAGCAAGTACCGAAACCATATTCTCACCGAAAGGGCATGGTGGATTATCGGGAAACTTCAGGCGGTGCTCAAGTCCAGGACTCAACCAGCAGAGGCGCTTGCAGAGCAGCCTTGTGTGTCAAACCAGGGACTGAGACGGTTAGCAGGGGTGAAGCTTGAGAAGTATCTGGAGTGCAAAGCTAGGGACCCAGAAGAGAAGCGGGGGTGAAGCTTGAGGGAGATACCACTGCAAACCATGGAGGAGCTCAAGGGATTCAGGGTCAGTGAATCAGTGGGTCTAGTGAGAGACCAGGAGCAAAGTACTACAAGTTGAAGTGTGCAAAGTGAGTACTAAAGCGCTGATAGGAGAATTAAAAATATTACAATTTTAGAAAACCAAATAAAATAGATAAGATGACAAAATGATATGCTGCACCATTAAAGTGTGTCCTACACTTAAAAGAATATGCAAATAAATACTAGAGTATAAATAGTGCGCAATATCAACCTTAGTCTATTTAGATCAGCAGGTGAGGTTAAAAGACAAATGTCGTGGTATAGTGAAATATATAAGTGCTTGCGTGACAATCCCAGGTGCACAAAAATATATATAAACTTCAAGTTACAATGAGGTTGTAACAAATTTAATAAATAAATAAATACACAATGTGTTAAAAGTAGATACAATGTGTTTTAAATAAATAAAGTGCTTCAAAATGTGAGTAAAAACAAGTATGTGTTATAATGTATCAAAGAAAGGAAATATCCAGTTTATGCCAATGATGCATATGGGGATATATAAATTCCAAAAGCCAATACAGGCTAGACCTGATGGATTAGCCAATTAATTGATGAATTAATGGGTGAACGGCCGCCAATTAAATATTATATTAATCCCATAGGTGATAACAGTCCATTAAATGAGTTAGATAATTAATGAAATAACTCTTCACATCCACTAATGATATCCGGGACACAATTAGAAATGCTAGAACTGAAAAAAAAAAAAAAAAAGAAGAGAAAAAAAGAAAAGAAACTTCCCTTTATGTGGGGCTTTTTTCCTTTTGGTTCCTCCTGATATCTTGCTCCGGTATGATATAAAAGAGAAAAATACACAAACAAAAAAACATTGCGCAACGCTCTATTCAAAGATCAAACAAAGAAGATCTTTTAGGGGGTTGCCTACAGCTATACAACTCACATGTACCCAGTAGGTGTTTGCACGTTCAAATCCCGCTAATGGTCAGGCTCAGATAGGGGGCTGTCAGCCCTTTCCTCCTCACTGTGCTGTGCTGTGCTTAGCACTGTCACTTGGGCTCCTCCTCAGGATAAAGGAAAGTTTCTTTTCTTTTTTTTCTTTTTTTTTTTTTTTTTTTTTCAGTTCTAGCATTTCTAATTGTGTCCCGGATATCATTAGTGGATGTGAAGAGTTATTTCATTAATTATCTAACTCATTTAATGGACTGTTATCACCTATGGGATTAATATAATATTCATCAATTAATTGGCTAATCCATCAGGTCTAGCCTGTATTGGCTTTTGGAATTTATATATCCCCATATGCATCATTGGCATAAACTGGATATTTCCTTTCTTTGATACATTATAACACATACTTGTTTTTACTCACATTTTGAAGCACTTTATTTATTTAAAACACACTGTATCTACTTTTAACACATTGTGTATTTATTTATTTATTAAATTGGTTACAATCTCATTGTAACTTGAAGTTTATATATATTTTTGTGCACCTGGGATTGTCACGCAAGCACTTATATATTTCACTATACCACGACATTTGTCTTTTAACCTCACCTGCTGATCTAAATAGAATAAGGTTGATATTGCGCACTATTTATACTCTAGTATTTATTTGCACTACAAGTTGAAGAACTACAAGTTGAAGAACTCTTGTTGAAGAACTACAAGAGGCAGTTGTAGTGGAGCTGAGAGAACTGTTATGTTTGAGTTAGGAACTGTTAAAGAACTGTTACCATAGGAGACAGCATTCCTGCAAGTGCAGATGTGGCTTCTTGCTGGGGCCTTTCCCTGTACGGCTGTCCTCCTATTGGTCTCAGAGTCTGGCAATTGAGTTTGCAACTATCTAAGGGTGTCCTGGCCCTAACCCTCTTTCCCCCAAAAAATATATATAAAAAGGACTGTCAAAAGAAATAAAACCTCTTTTACATCCACAAAGTATCTGGCGCCCAATGACTTTCACCATCTTTGCACCCACTATGCCTCACAACCCACCACACATTGAAGGATGTCAGCTATCTTTGGCCTTGAAGGTCCTCATTAGACCAAAACAGGTAAAAAACCTTGCTACACACTTTTTAAATTTGCCGCAGGGCTCAGACCCCATGCGTTGCGATGCTCGCAAGGGAACGGAGCCCAGAAGGGGGAACCCAAGTTTTTTTTAACATTTTGCATGGCATTCCTCCTAAAGATTCATACCAGACACAGTGCTTGGTATTGTCGGGGGTTTAAGTCGGATCCCTGTTCATTGAAGTGGGACGCATGTCGGACTTAAAGTCGCAGGGCAAAATCGGATCCAAAGTGGTACGACTGTCGTGTCATACCAGTGTGAACCCGGCCTCACACTTGTACGACAGACGCTCCGACATTGGGAGCTTATGTCGCATGATGTGTGCAAATCAATGTTTCCCTATGGGAGCCGTCTTAACTGGTCCGACACAAGTTGGTCTGACTTTGAAAATGCTCCCTGCACTACTTTGGTCCAACTTTGATCCTACTTCAGCCCATTGAATATCATTGAAGTCGGATCAAAGTCGGATCGCCCTCTTGCCTGATCCGACTTTGGCATGCGACTTGTGCTCTGATGATCTTGAGGGGGAACTCCACGCCAACTTTTAAATAAAAAACCGGCATGGGTTCCCCCTCCAAGAGCATACCAGGCCCTTCGGTCTGATATGGATTTTAAGGGGAACCCCCTACACCGAAAAAACGGTGTGGGGGTCCCCCCAAAATCCATACCAGACCCTTATCCGAGCAAGCAGCCCGGCCGGTCAGGAAAGGGGGTGGGGATGAGCGAGCGCCCCCCCTCCTGAACCGTACCAGGCTGCATGCCCTCAACATGGGGGGTGGGTGCTTTGGGGATGGGGGGCCAAAGCACCTTGTCCCCATGTTGATGAGGACAAGGGCCTCGTCCCGACAACCCTGGCCATTAGTTGTCGGAGTCTGAATGAATATGGGGTACATCGTACCCCTACCCATTCACCTGGGGGGGGGGAAGTATCAATAAAAAAAAACTAGACCGGTTTTTAAAGTAATTTATTAGGCAGCTCCGGGGGTCTCTTCCGACTTCTCCCGCTCTCCGGCCTCTTCTACCGGTCTGCGGTTCTTCTCCCGCTCTCCGGTGTCTTCTGCCGGGCTCCTCCTCTATATTCTGCTCTTTTGCTCGCTCTTTTGCTAGCGTTGGCCCGGTTTTCTCCGTTGTCTTCTTCCCTCCGGTCTTCTTCCGATGTTGACACAACGCTCTCTCCCGCTGTAATGCTGCATGCACTGTAATGCTGCATGCACTGTGCGTAAAGACTTATATAGGCATGGGGCGTGGTCACCGGGTGATGTCACCTGGTGACCCCGCTCCTTATGACGTCACTGCACCCACCCCCCCCATGTTGAGGGCATGCGGCTTGGTACGGTTCAGGAGGGGGGGCACTCGCTCATCCCCACCCCCTTTCCTGACCGGCCGGGCTGCAGGCTCGGATAAGGGTCTGGTATGGATCTTGGGGGGACCCCCATGCCGTTTTTTCAGTGTAGGGGTTCCCCTTAAAATCCATATCAGACCGAAGGGCCTGGTATGCTCTTGGAGGGGGAACCCATGCCGTTTTTTTTTGCCGTGGAGTTCCCCCTCAAAATTCATACCAAACACAGTGCCTGGTATTGGCGGGGATCCAAGTTGGATCCCCGTTCATTGAAGACGCGTCTCTGACTTCAAGTCGCAGGGAAAAGTTGGATCCAAAGCAGGATGAGTGTCGTGTTGCACCAGTGTGAACCCGGCCTATGAGAGTCATCTCAACTCGTCCGACACAAGTCGGTCCGACTTTAAAAAATGCTCCCTGCACTACTTTGGTCCGAATTTGGTCCTACTTCAGCCCATTAAATATCATTGAAGTTGGATCAAAGTAGGATCCTTGTCCTAACTATCTGACTTGTGACATCCGACATGGTGATTACAGCAGCAGTAAAAAGAATTTATGTCACTCTAGGATTGTTTTGGTCAAAGGACAAGTTGTACCATCTCAAAGTTGGAGCAACATCTTATCTTGTTCATTCAAGTAGGATGGAAGTAGGACCAAAGTAGGACTGATGTAGAACCGATGTTGCAAGGCAAAGTAGGATGACAGTCATACAACGGTCCGGTCATACCAGTGTGAACCCAGCCTAATTCTAACGCCTGGAGTAGAGAAAGGATGGAATATCTAGTCTGCCTATGCCATTAGACATACTAGACAGAAGGGTCTCAAATGAAAGATCAGTGGTTCCCCTGGGTCTTTCCTTCTTACTTCACATTCAGATAGGGCACGATTTATCAGATCCTGCTCTATAAGCTCACAAAGGACTGTGCCTATAAATGAGTTGTCTTCTTGCATGAACTGTATATATTATCCATGAAGGAGGGTCCTTTACTGCTGAGACTTCTCTCTGTAAGTGCTACTGTAGGGTTCTGCTATTGAAGCTGCATAACATATCTGTAATCATTTTTAGGTTTATAATAATTATAAAAATCTGCATCAACAAATCTTTTTTACTTGATACAGATAGTAAAAACAGTAGCTTTAATGAAAGATATAATTTCAATTGAAATCAAAATTGGTCTAGATTTTCTGCCCCTTTGTTTTGGAATGTTCTGGAAAGTGTGTTATGTGATAGTAATATTGCATATGAGCTCCAATCAGCCTGGTTTGAATAAAATGGAAAAACGAACTGCAGTCTACGGAATTTGGCCTGCAAAACTTTTATTACTGTTATGCTGGAAATGCACATTGATTAACACTCACTGAATCAACGCACAACTTGTTTCTTTACTAACAGTCTTTACTTTACCCACTTGTCAAACACATCACACATCATTTTGTGGCACATTGCTTATAAGTTGTGTTTGTGGTCCTCATGTAGCGTCATAAGTATATCCTTGTTATCGTCCCATATACTCCAATCAGCCATAACATTATGACCACCCATCATAACAAGACCACCCACATAATTAGTGGCGGCTGGTAGTAAATGTTTGGTATGGCGGCAAACAGTGCACCCACAGCCACCCCCCCTTCCCCCAGTCCAGTCGGTCGGGTCATCAGCATCACTGGAGCACTTAACCCATCTATGACGGGCAGCACTTCACCCAGTCGACATGCGGCGGCTTCTCCTTCTCCTGCTCTCCTTCTCGGCATCACGGGTGGCCTCCCCTTCCCCTGCTCCCCTCCGCAGCCATCACGGCAGTTTCAATTTTCTCCCTCCTTCTCGGCGGCCAATCGGAACGCTTCTCATTTCAGCCAATCGGGAAACGGGTCTCTGGCCGGGAGGAGAGGAGAGAGATCAGTGTGAAAATAGTAAATATTAATTCGCTATTGTCACACAACTGGGTGGGCTCTGCGCTCCAGGCCCACCCTTTTTTGAAGCCTATTAGAGCCTCTGGCTCTTATCACATGCTTCAAAAAAAAAAAAACACCCTCCATTGGAAAACATGCGCCCAGTGCCCTGCATGAATGTTAGGGGTCGGACGCATAGATGGGGGGGTGGCGCCCCCGCGCCCCTAATGGATGGGTCACCACTGCACATAATATTGAGCAGGCTCCTCTTTTGCTGCTAAAACAGCCCTGACCTATCAAGGCATGGACTCCACTAGACCTCTCAAGATATGCTGTGGTATCTGGCATCAAGCCATCAGTAGCAGATCTCTGCTTACGCCAGCTTGTCTTCTTCCCACAGTGCATCCTGGTGCATCTCTTCCCCAGGTAAGAAGAAAGGGTGCACATGCACCATATGATGCATCCATATGATGTAAAGGAAAACATGATTCTTCAGACCAGGCAACCCTCTTCCATTGCTCCGTGGTCCAGTACTGGTGCTCATTTGCCCATTGTAGGCTATTTTAGCTGTGGACACGGGCCGGTTGGTGCACCCTGACCCGCGGTGTTCTGTGTTCTGACACCTTTCTATTGGAGCCAGTAATAACTTTATTAGCAGTTTAAGCTACCATAGCTCTTCAATTGGATCGAACTATATGGACCAGCCTTTGCTTCCCATGTGCATTAATGAGCCTTGGTTTTCCATGATTGACAGTCAGCAGCTCTCTGCTCGGGGAGCTTTGGAAACTGAGCCATCGGTTGTCAGTGTAGCGGCACCATACTTCTCTTTCAGGCTGCATTCACACCTGAGAGTTTTGTCGCCCTAAGCCTGAAGCTACAAAACGCTTGAGGGGAAAAAATACATTATTCTCTATGGAGATGGTTCACATCTCCACTCCATGTCGCCTGAAGCCGAACGCCTGAAGCTCAAACAAGTTCCGGACCCTTTTTTGTCGCGCAAATCGGGCAGATTTGAGCGTTTGTATCCCCATAGAAACGAATGGAAATGCTCGATTCAAGCGACTAGCGCGACAACGAGCGTTTCTACGGGCGTGTTGTCACTGCATCTGCTCCCAGGAAGCAGTTGAACAAAATCTAAAAACATAGCAACAAATGATGACAGTGATGATCATTTTTCCTATTGGCTATCAAGAAAAACGCTGAAGTTGAAAAACGCCTGACAACGCCGTATGCAAATGTGCAAAAACGACCATATTCGCGCGACAAAACGCCGGTAAAAACGATGGAAAAAACGCTCGTTCCGCTACGCTCAGGTGTGAATGCAGTCTTAAAGGGTTTGTTAACCCACATGTCTTACTTTATATAATCTGCTCTGTCTCCTAAGGATATGTCCCCCTGTGTGTGGGTTATATTAAAAAAATGCCTTATATACCTTATTTGTGAGTGCTGATTAGCGGTCACATGACACGCTGCATATCTCCTCTCCCTGTCTGACAGATGTAGGGGGAGGTGCAGAGATCCACTGCTGACATCAGTCTGGAGGGGAGGAGGAGAGGAGGAGAGCACTGGAGCATCACGTGACTGCTGATCAGCGCTCACAAATAAGGTATAGACGGCTATTTTTTTAATACAATACACACACAGGGGGACATATCCTTAGAAGACAGAGTATATTATATAAAGTAAGACATATTATTACAGCAGAAGCATGGGGGGGGGCAGGCCCTGACACAGGAGCCAACAGGCAGGGAGGGAGGGGGAAGAGGACACAGGAGCAGAGAGGAGAGACAGCAGGGCTGTGGATGACGGAGGCACGTAAACTGACCACAGTGTCAGCAGCCATGATTATCATGGTCAGTTTACAGAGAGGAGGGGAGAAACTGTCAGGATCAGCCAGGGTTTTTAAGGTGTTACGGAGGTTCAAATGACACAGCACAAGCACTGTGTCATATTACCCTGTCCAAGTTACATTCCCCTAACAAAATCAAAACCAAGCCTATGAACTGGATTATTGACTGTGGAGTGCTTGCTGAAAATACGTGTTGCCTGTGCGGGTGAAGGGGACCCAAAATCCAGTTGCTCCTGAGCGGGTAGCACTACACAAAAAATACAAACAAGAAATCTCTATCTTCATCTGTGGCAGCGTTAGACCTAGAGTCAATAGGAATGTTCTTTACAGACCCAGATGCTCAGGAGGACTCCGGATTCCTAACAGTGAAAAATACTATATGGCTGCTCAAATAGCGCCTTTAACTCTTTTAGACATAGTGGATATCCATCCCACTCACGTGCACATTCACAAACGTCGCTATTGTAGATTCCATGGGCCCTACATCCACATTTATGATCTCTGAAACTCTAATACTCTTTTAAAAATTAGGTATCAGTGTGGTATTCCAGTAATGTTATGTTTCCACATCTACCCTTATTAGGTATGATGGGATGTCGATCTTTTCTCTGGCATTTGATGATCATTAAGCATTTTGGTTTTGAGTAGAGTTGAGCGGATACCTGGATGTTCGGGTTCGGCGGGTTCGGCCGAACTTCGGAAAAAAGTTTGAGTTCGGGACCGAACTTGACCCGAACCCCAAACCCCATTGAAGTCAATGGGGACCCGAACTTTTGAAGACTAAAATGGCTCTTAAAAAAGTAATGGAAAGGGCTAGAGGGCTGCAAATGGCAACAAAATGTTGTTAAGATCATGGCAAGTGCTTTGCAAACAAATGTGGATAGGGAAATAACTTAAAATAACATAAAAAAAAAAAAAATAATATGCTGGAGGCCCCCTTCTCAGCAGAAGAGTTACAGGAAGTCATTAAGAACCTCAGAAACTCAACGGCACGATGCCACACATATGGTGGGAATGCCCCAGAATACACCCTTTCTGGAAAAAAATATTCAATTTAATGGATAAGCTAGTGGGAAAATAAAATACTTGGAAATTAAAAAAAAAAATTATAATCTTGACCTAGGAGGACGAGATCCATATAGAGTAGGAGCAGGGGCGGACTGACCATTCGGCCACTCGGGCACTGCGCGAGGGCCCCGGGCCACTAGGGGGCCCCATCAGGGTTGCCAGCCTCAGTAAAACCAGGGACAGTATGTAAAAATCTGTGTTTTTTTTTTTACATCTGTCTCTGAAATGTCCCTTACCGACATCCTTTTGGTCTAAAAATCCAGAGAATATAGCTGCCCCACCTTTCCAGTACCTTCTCAGCCAATAGAAACATGTCTGTGTATACTGTGTGTACATGTATGTGTATACTGTGTGATTGTATACTGTGTGTGTGTGTGTGTGTGTATGTGTATACTGTGTGGCCCCATAATCTCTGATTGCCTGGGGGCCCCATAATCTCCTATTGCCCGGGGGCCCTATAATCTCCTATTGCCCGGGGGCCCCATGAGTTTTCAGTCCGCCCCTGAGTAGGAGGTTGAGGTGGCGGTGGATGTGGCTGTGTAGGTGGAAGCGGCGGTGGAGGAGGACGAGGTAGCCAACACTGGTTTAAAAATACAACAATGGCTGGGTAAGGCTGGTGATGTGTCGAATTCTGTCCCCCGTCGGATAGTGACCGCCCTGTACTGCGCTTGCTCAGTACGTAGGACAATGGGATTACGAAACTCTCCGAAGACAATGCGCGGTGAGTCCAGGTTCAAGCCACATCATCCGAGGTTGAAGCCGAGCCAAGCGAGGCCGTGCCCGAAGCATGGCGAGCGAAGCGTGGCGAGCGAAGCGAGCCCGTGAGGGGCCCTGTTACTATGTGCTACCGTAAGTCCACTTGGATGGTGGGGCTTGAACCTGCACTCACTGCGCAGGCGCCATTCATCTTCGGAGATTTTGTGAATCTCCTTGTCCTCCGTACTGCGCATGCGCTGCGCCTGCGCAGTAAGTGGCCGGACAGTTTTAGTCAGAACACCGGTATACATGTCTATTCTGCACAAGGTACGGACAAGTCATGTGGGATCCATGCCTGGTTCATTTTAATGACATTTGGCTCTGGACAGGCGGCTGCGCTTGTCTGTGATAACGCCCCCTGCCGTGCTAAATACACGTTCAGATAATACACTGGCTGCAGGGCAGAATATCCCTAGTCACTCCTGCACATATTCAGAAAACACTGCAAAATTTTATTTTTTTGCAATGTTTTTGCAATATCAAAACATTGCCTGTATGTACAGGGTGTATCGCAAAACCTGCAAAAATGCAGAAAATGCTATTAAAAAAAGAGAAATAGATCAATTGAATATGTCACTCCTGCACATATGCAGAAAACATTGCAAATTTTTTTTTTTTTGCAATGTTTTTGCAATGGCAGTATGAAAGTGGGGGTGGTGCTGCGCTGTTCCCCAGGAGGATGGCCAAATCTACCACAAGGTGGCAGTAACAGAGTAAAGACGTAAAACCCCTAAAGTGTGGCAATAATAGTTAATACTAAAACTATTAGGTCAGAGCAATGTGAGTTGCGGTAGATACCTCCCTTGCTATATGAAATAAGGAGTATAACGTGACCAATAAAGGTTGCTAAAAATACTATAGGTAAACACAGATAAAATATATAATAATAAAATTATATATATATTAAGGTGCGAGAGTGTAAAAACTAACTAATAGCACCTAAAATGAATGGCTAATAAAACATCATAAGCAGGTACATAAAAAAGTCAGATATACATATAAAATCATATAAGTGAACATATGGTAAAAAAAAGTGTCTACAGATATAAAATTCCAAAGTGCATGGTAGATTAGTGAACAAAGTATAATATCCTTGGTGTGCTAGTGCAGGTCTGCACAGCTAAAAACGATTAAGTGATTGAGTGCAAAATAAAACGATTGATGTAATCACATTAGAGATATGTGATGAGTAGAGATATGTGCAAAAATGTTGCACTAAAGTGAACGGTAAAAGCAATAGGTATAAAGTGCCGAGTATGAAAGCATACATGTAGTATTTTTATCAACTTATATTGGTCACGTTATACTCCTTATTTCATATAGCAAGGGAGGTATCTACCTCAACTCGCATTGCTCTGACCTAATAGTTTTAGTATTAACTATTATTGCCACACTTTAGGGGTTTTACTTCTTTACCCCGTTACTGCCACCTTGTGGTAGATTTGGCCATCCTCCTGGGGAACAGCGCAGCACCACCCCCACTTTCATATATCTAGTTCGGTAGGTACGGTTTGACCTACACCGGGTGCTTGCAGCAGTCCCCCCACAGTCAATCCCTTACCACCTCCCCGCCCTTACCCTCCCCTTTCCACGGTAGCGCAGGAATACCTCACTACAATTTTGCAATAGCAGAATACCCACAGTATGTACAGGGTGTATCGCAAAACCTGCAAAAATGCAGAAAATTCACTAAAAATTTTTTTTTTTGAATAGCACAATAGAAGAAAAATAGATCAATTGAATATGTCACTCCTGCACATATGCAGAAAACACTGCAAAATGTATTTTCTTTGCAATGTTTTTGCAATAGAAAAATACACCCACAGTATGTACAGGGTGTATCTCACAGTAACATATGCAGTGCTGGTGCACTGAGCTTGCAGATAAAAGTTATATTTTGTCTGGCACTGGGCTCATGGCAGTGTAAAAAGAATGTGCACTGCAACCCAACCAGGTAAATCTATGTAGATCGCTGACTTATTAGAACTGATTTCTGAATCTGGACTCCTATATAATTCTCTCTCCCTCAAAGCAGACACAGGAACCTTGACCTACACTCTCTATCTATGTAGATCGCTGACTAATTAGAAGATATTTCATGAATCTGGACTGATTCCTAGCATGTAATTCTCTCCCTCACAGCAGCCAGGTACCTTTCCCTACACTGTGTAAAGCAGAGTGATGTGCTGTGCTGTGTGCCTCTAGCTTATATAGAGCCTGGGTCACATGCTGCACTGGCCAATCACAGCTATGCCATTAGTAGGCATGGCTGTGATGGCTTCCAAGGGCACACCAGTGAAACTAAAGTTGATTGGCTGCCCTGCAGCTTTTAAAAATGCGCCATTACATCGCCAAACACCGGACCCGAACCTGAACATACAGTCAATTGTTCAGGTTCGGGTCTGGGACCCGGACACCCAAAAGTCTTTACAGTTCGGGTTCGCTCAACCCTAGTGGTGAGATGTTAAGGGTCTGACTACCCTCATGTCAATGTTGTCAGGTGACTTAATTATTTCCTTTTTGCCTTTATGTGAGTGCTATAAAGCTCCAGCAGGTGACATTTTTAGATATCTTTATTTAAAACATTAGATTTCCTTGATAATCAGAAATAAATCCAATCACCAACTTACTACTTTTGAATACTCCTGGCAGCAAAACCCTCAAGGACATGTCCTTATCTCACAGTTGTACCAGTCTCTGCAATGTCTCACAATCCAGTAAGCTTATTTACATGTTAAGATGGAAGGAGGAGATTAGTAGGACTTTACCACTTGAGAATTGGAATGATTTTGTGAAATAGGGAAAAAGAGGTGGTAACATGACTGGGTAGTGGAGTAAATACTGTGGAAAATAAAGAGTAAGGAAAAGCATGGAGACAAGATTGTGGAGCAGGAGAGGAAGCAGTTAGACTGGATTGTGCAGAGGGACTGGAAGAGGCACAAAAAGTAGAACACATTGATCCTGGATTGTGAAGTAGGGGAGGAATAAGCTACAACACTGGATTGTCTAGTAAGCAGAAAGAGGCAGTGAAATTCAATTGTAGAAGAAAGGTGGAGAGAACCATCAGGACCAGATTGTAGAAGAAGAGAAGGGAGAGGACTGTGAGAATGGTTAGTGGAGAAGAGGGAAAGAAGAACAGGGGGAATGGATTGTGAAGCAAGTGGCAGCAGGGGAAGATTGTGGAGGAGAGAGAGGGTAACAAGATGGTTTCTGGCTCTGTAAGACTTGAAATTTTCAGTAGAACACAGTTAAAGTACCCAACAAGGAAATGTTGATGGACTGCTAAGTGTCCACTGTATTTTGGCAAAAAGTACTCCTTCCCACAGGACGGAACAGAAGGGAAGCTATGTGAAACACTGACGAGCGGTGTATGTGTCACCAAGATACACATGGTGAGGGGCTCTGTCTGCTATGGAGGAAACAAACTTTAGCGTTTTCTCATAATCTTAATATGTTCTATAATGGGTCATGGACCCTAGGGGCTTTGAAGAACTTTGAGTGGGATAAAGCCTTTGTTCCCTAGGTCAACATCTTACCTGTTAGCTAGACCTTGTTTTTAGTCTGAGTTGTGCAGTTGCCTTTATATAGGTGAGCTGACTGATGCGCAGGGCTGTGTGTGTGTGTTACGGGTCCCATTAGCAGCACCCTGGAACTGGCATGAGTTTAGTTGGTGGCTTGGATGAGCTTGTTTTGTATGTTATGGATGTGCTGTACAATGCCCTCCTACATTAAAACTGCGACTGTTTGCTGCCATGCTTGATAAAAGTGCAGAATAAATTTGACTGTTCCTTAGTGTGCCTATCATGTGCATGGTTTCTCGCTGCCAGATCAATATTGTGGAATCACTTGCTCTGTTCTACCCCAAAATCCAAATTTCCCAGAAATCTGCAGCACACCTAGCTTCTATGCTCTTGCGTTATTTAATATTTTCTTTATTTTATTAAACAAGCTTTTGCCTATATCCCATAGCCTTTATTAAGCACACTTAATAAAGGCTATGGGATACAGCTGAAAGCTTGTGTAAGGAAATAAAGAAAGAGCGTAAAAGAAAGGCATGCTATACATAATAAAATGCTTTACCTTCCTTGTGCAGACCTGTTTTCGAGTGGGACCTTTTCGCCAAACATACCTTAAAACAGCTGTGTATGTGGCAACCCTAACAAGCACTTTCTATAGTGTCTAGTAACCTCCCTATTTATTATCAGTATTAAAGTCCCAGTGTAGGGGGACTGCTGGACCGCCTAATGTTTTGACTCTTATTGTGACCTTTTGTTGTGTCCAATAAAGATTTACTGGACTCATACTATACCTGTGATACTGCCTAAGGGGACCTATTTAACCGCTTCAATACAGGGCTTTTAAACACCCTTCCTTACCAGAGCACTTTTTGCGATTCGGCACTGCGTCGCTTTAACTAACAATTGCGCGGTCGTGCGACGTTACACCCAAACAAAATTGACGTCCTTTTTTTCCCACAAATAGAGCTTTCTTTTGGTGGTATTTGATCGCCCCTGCGGTTTTTATTTTTTGCGCTATGAACAAAAGAAGAGCGACAATTTTGAAAAAAAACACAATATTTTTTACTTTTTGCTATAATAAATATCCCATTTTTTTTTAAAAAAACAATTTTTTTCCTCAGTTTAGGCCGATACGTATTCTTCTACATATTTTTGGTAAAAAAAATCGCAATAAGCGTATATTGATCGGTTTGCGCAAAAGTTATAGCGTCTACAAAATAGGGGATAGATTTATTGAATTTTTTTTTTTACTAGTAATGGCGGGGATCTGCGATTTTTTTTTCGTGACTGCGACATTGCAGCGGACACTTCGGACACTTTTGACACATTTTTGGAACCATTCACATTTACACAGCGATCGTTGCTATAAAATTGCAGTGATTACTGTGTAAATGTGACTGGCAGGGAAGGGGTTAACACTAGAGGGCGCTGGAGGGGTTAATGTGTTCCCTAATAGACGTGATTCTAACTGTAGGGGGAGGGGACTTAAGGGGAGGAGACCGATCATGTGTTCCTCCGTACTGGGATCACATGATCGGTCTCCTCTGCACTGACAGGACGTGGAGCTGTGTGTTTACACACACCCCCCCACGTTCCCGCCCGGTCCCGTTGTTTTAACGGGCAATCGCGGGTGCCCGGCGGACATCGCGGCCGCCGGGCACTCGCACCGGGTCCCGAGCGATGCCGCGGGCGCGCGCCGCCGGCGGCGCGCGCGCGCCCCCTAGGCGGCCGGGAATCCGAGGACGTCATATGACGCCCACCCAGGATGGTAGATCCACCTTGTGGGCGTCATATGACGGCGGGCGGTGTTGAAGTGGTTAAAGGAGCACTCCTCGAGCTGATGGATATACATTTTGCATAATTGAACTAGAAGACTTTTTTGCCTGGTCCCTTTACACTACTGCCACAGAGTTGCCCTGCTCACATGCAGAGCATAGTGTGATGCAGCTAGGCACCACATAGGTCATGACTCCACCAGTGATAGAAAGTCCACCCCAGTACTGGATGCCAGTGTTAATTTTGACATCAAATTTTAATTTTGTTTTAGTCATAGCATTTTAATTTTAGTCGTATTTTAGTCTTCTGAAGTGTTTTAATATTAGTTGTATTTTAGTCGACTAAAATCTGCAGTACATATTAGTCTACTAAAATATCCTACATTTAGTCGACTAAAATCTCTAGTACATTTTAGTCGACTGAAGTCATTTTAGTCAACTAAAATCTAATGGGTTTAGTTAAATTGCAATTTTTCAATAAAAAAAAAAAAAAATTGCAATGCAGTATTTAAAGTGATAGTAAAGTATTGTTTTCATACATGAATGCATTAAGATACAAAAAAAACTTCTGCCTTTACAATTATTATAAGCATTTCTCCAGAATTTCCAAACTCGTAATATACTCCTGGAATAAAACAAATCTAATAACATGTTATTAGTTATTGCATTAAGGTTTGAACAAACTACATAGACACACATTTAGCCATTATATAACGTTTTTATAATTAAAACATCCCTCCCTCACATTTCGATTACGTTTTTATTCGTTGACCAACAATTGGAATTGATTTTCACAAAAATTGGAATTGATTTTCGTCGTAGTTTTTGTCAATTGATACACGTTCTGAGTCATTTTCGTTTCATTTCGCTTTCATCACTGCAAAAATGCCTCTGACAAAAATATTTTCTTCAACTAAATTAACACTTCTGGATGCTCTGCTTTATGAAAAAATTGTACAGTTTGATTAAAGTATACTTTTGGCTATATTTGTTACTATGTCCAGTTATTAAGCACTGTTTTGAACGTGAATTTTGTAACAAGATTATTGTTGTATGAAGCTAGCTATACGTTGTTAGTATTATATTAGCTGCTCATTGGGTTGTGTATTATTTGCATATTACTTTGCCTTGTTCTTTTAACAAAGCTGTATTGCATTGTGCATGTGGGAGGGCCATATACAGGATCTCTGGTATTTGGATCAGGTACCAGACTGACTGTGGAACCAGGTGAGAAAATACCTATTGTATATATGTGTGTATTTTAAACAATATTTGTGTCACCATGCTCTGATATGTACAAACTAATGTCATATGCAGGACATATACTATAGATAGAGTCAAGACACTTTAATTCTGGGTATTTAAAGCTGTTAAAATGTATGTTACAAACTATTATAAATGAGTGTCACCAATATCTGCAGCAGTAGGGAAATTACAGGTGTAGAGTGAATAGGATTTAACATTTGAGTTTTTGTTGGGTAATGTGCAGCTGTGTGAGGGAGACGGTAGCTCTAACCTTTGGAAAAGGCACAAAGCTCACAATTCAGCCAGGTAAGTGTTTTTATTCCTGTTTATTTTAAATGTTTGAATGATCAACATAAACCCATGTAAAATACTACCATAATATATAAATATAATATTACTATAATATTCTATATGGTTATTTCTTAGGACAGATTTGAAATACATCTTACTACACATAATTAATGATTATGAACATACAGAGTGCCCAGTGTGAAAGTTTGCACATATGGTGTATTTTAAGAAATTTAGAGGAGTACATGCTGTAACATTTTTGGATTTTTTTTTTTGTAGTTGTAGGGGAAAAAAAAGATTTTATATTATACCTAAGCAGCAAGCTTTACGACTAACAAGAGACTGTTTATTAATATTACCTCATTAAATATTAAAAACTAGGATTCTTAAATGGAAAAAGTAAGGAACTGTAATGCCCCGTACACACGAGCGGAATTTCGCTCAAGCTTGGCTTGCATACGCACGGTCACACAAAAGTTCGCTGAATTTTCGACCGCAAGTACGCAGTGACATACAACACTACGACGAGTTGAGAAAATGAAGTTCAATGCTTCCGAGCATGCGCCGAATTGTTTCCGAGCATGTGTAGGAATTTTGCGCATCGGAATTGCATACAGACGAACGCATTTTCGGATAGGAACTTTTTCCGACCGAAAATTAGAGAACCTGCTCTCAATCTTTTGCTGGTGGGAATTCGGCCAGCAAAAGTCCGATGGAGCATACACACGGTTGCATTTTCCGACCAAAAGCTCTCATCAGTCTTTTGCTGACCGAGATTTTCGATCGTGTATACGGGGCATAAGAAGCACATTAAACAGTTTTATACATGCTTGGAGAAATGTCAGAAGTGGGTAAAAATCGACAAATACAGAAAATAATAATCTCTTTGTCACTTTGTTCAAGATGTCAAGAATACCAATGCTCCATCAGTGTTTATGATGATGCCTAAAGAGGAATTCCCTTCTACAGCCTGTTTGGTGATGGATTACTACCCAAGTGGCATAGAATTTGGTAATCGTACTAACCAACAAAAGGAGATTCCTTCAGTGCTTACCAAGAAGGGACTTTATAGCACAGTCCTTGTTGAAGCCACTGAATCAAGCAACTTTCAATGCAAGGTCAAACACCTTGAAAAATGGGTGACAGACGTGGACTTGAAAGGTAACAGTTCAATCGTTTTATTTATCTGCTGTGTGATCTACAGGTTAATATAACTGTATAAAGTAATTTATAAAACAAAGCCTAATGCTTAGTCAGAGGCAAAGAATGTCAGCAAGAGCTCCCTATGCAGAAATGATTTTGTAACAGTTAAGCCCCATACACACGGTCGGACTTTTTCATCAATTTGGTCCGATCGGACAAGGTTGTTGAAAAATCAGACCGTGTGTATGCACCATCGGACAGTGTTCGTCGGTTTGTCCGTCGGACAAAGTCTTATCTCCTGCTGGAAAGATTTCCCGTCAACCCGGTCCGATCACACCAAATCCGAGCGTGTGTACGCTTGTCCGACGGACAAAGTGCTACGCATGCTCAGAAGAAATTCTGTGACGGAAGCGCTCGGTCAGGTAAAACTACCTTTCCTAATCGACACAGCACATTCGTCACGCTGCAATGTTAAAATGTCTTTAATGCAGCGCATTCTCTTTTTCTTTACAATGCAACAAGAATGACATCTTTTAGCTGCTCCTATTCACCCGCACTTCTCACAAACTTACTACTTTATTACTTTGCAGCATTTATACACTACATGTTTATTTTTACTCAGATCGTAATACAATCTTTCTTATTTTTTTACCCAGATTTTATTTTATGGGGGGAATACATATTTGAAGGAGATATTTTTTTTTTTGGAGGGGGTTTGTATGTCTCAACTTAGCAAAACCACATTATTAACATTTGTATTTCTTGCTTACATTTACTAGGAGTTTGTTGGTTGTTGGTGCCCCTTGTTAATTCTAGGATTAGTGAAATGTACCTGCCTACTCAAAGAAAAACTGTCATTGTAGAAAAGTAAAACACAATAGTCAATGATTATTTCAAATCAAAAAAACCTTTATTTAGGTCTCAGCAACAGACCAAAGAGGAACGCAGCCATGGTGAAACTTGGGGAATTTGCAAAGCCTTGGACACCCATGGCAACCATCATTTTACAGACTTAAACAATTGGGGGCATGAAGACTACCTATCTAAATAATAAGGGAGCGCAATCTGGTCCTGAAGTCCAAAACATCCGGAACTGCAGCAGATGCCATCTAGGTCCCCAGGCTCTGGTACTACGAGAGGCTCCATCTTCTCTCAGACCAGACTGAGTCCAGGTTGTCACTCTCTTGTCTTCCTTGTACGCTTCCTTCCACGCCGTGGTGCTGGTGCTGGTGGGGTGGCAGAAGGAGGAGGAGGAGGCGGAGCAAGGTCACTCTCGCAAACATGTGTGAGGGGAGTCATCTCCCCAGCCATCCCCTCATTTAGTATTTTGAGGATGACCTCCTCACACATGCTGCGTTGCCCCGCCTCCATACCCGTAAATTTACTTGTAACCAAGGAGGCAAAGGCCTCCTCGTAGGTGGGTGTGGCATAGAGGGAGGCTGAGGCATCTTTTATCAGCTGGAGCGCTGACTCTCCCACCTCCCCCATGTTTTTCGCCCTTCTGTAGGGAAGGCGGAGGGGAGAGACTTGGGAGACAGTCAGGCTCCTACGCCTACCCCCCTGTTGGCTGCCACTACCCCCTGCCTCCTCCTGACTGCCACCTTCCACAGCCACCTCCTGGCTGAGGTCTTCCTGTGTCTGAAAAAGGGACATAGTTTCAGTTATTTGTTCATCAAACACACACAATTCTCATCTAGTGACTGTTGCAAAATGTTTTCAAATACAAAACCATACAATTCTCAGCCCTGCAGTTTAGATTCTTCCCAAAAATGTCTCCCACACCACTGTCTGTTGATATGTCAATCACGTTAGGAAATAAGCAATTGGGGATCCTGAATTAACTGAACATCATTCATTATTCAACAAACTGGTTCCAAAACTCCTATACCTGGAACAAGCTGGGCACCTGCACATCTTCCAGACTGGAAGGCCCAGGTTGGTCCTCGGAATCCTCATCAAGGGTGGCGTGCGTGGAAGGACGCGTGCAAGGAAGAGTCGAGAGTGACTTCCTGACAGTAGCCTGGTCTTTGAGAAAGTGGAGCCTGTCATAGTACCAGAGCGTGGGGACATGGACATCAGCTGCTGCAGCTCCAGATGCTTGTGACTTCAGGACCTTATTGCGCTCCCGGAAATAGGTAGTCTTCATGTTGGTGATCTTCACTTTTAAGTTTGCGACGGTTGCCATGGGCAGGGTTGGCTTTACAAATGCCACCAGTTTCAGCAGGGCTGCGTACCTCTTTGGTCTGTTGCTATAATCCCTGTGTTTTGCCTGCCATAAGAGGGGGAATTGCCGGTATTTATCAATGAAGTGTGGGAGAAAGCTCACGTTGTAGAAGGCATCCATCACCTCTGCAAGACACAACGCCACACAAAACAATATAAATAATGTCAGCCTAAACTCTCCTAATCTTCTCCATAAAGAAGCCTCAAGTTCTAATCAGTCTAGGCTAGTTATGTACCAACGTCAAATTGTACCTTCGTTTGTAGCGATCGTCTCGTGCGTGAGCTTTCTCTCCCCTCGTCTCCCAGATCGTGGCTACGACACAGGCGTGTGACGTTTTATATACACTGCGCATGCTTCAAACTCCGCCCGCCCCTGACGATCTTTCTCGTCTATTCCCCACCCCTTCTCTTTACGGCGTAGTGGGGAGAGCACATGGCGGGGACACAGCAGGTGCGCCACAAATATCCCACCAACGAGGAGGAGGACGAGGAAAGTCCGGAGGCAGAAACGTCCCGATCCCGGAACCTGAAATTCAAGGCCTCCAATATGTCATTTGGAGAAATGTTGGAGATGGTGGACATATTAAAGAGGAGCGACTATGATGGGAAGTATGGGCCTTACCTCAACCCCAATGTCCGCAAGGCCAAGATCATGTCTAAAGTTGTGAGAAGGCTGTACAATAATTTTGGGGTACAACGATCCAAGGAGCAACTCAGGAAACGCTGGTCAGACCTGAAACTGAGGGAGGCCGATCAGTACAGAAAGATCAAGAGAATTCTTCAAAAAAGTAAGTAGTTGTGTTTTGTGTTTGATTTCTTGCTTGCATACTGCTCCATTGTGTTTTGATTTTTACCAAGTTGTACATTCCAAAATGGCCACTTTCAGGTTCGTCTGTGCATTCGATCGTACTCAGCCTCGATCTTTCTGCCACTGTCATGGTCGTGTGTGTGTGCATTCGATCGTACGCAACCTCGATCGTTCGGCCACTTATAATACGATGTTTGGTGTTTTTTTGGGGAAAGGAAGTTTGTTCTCACTAGAAATGTCATCAAGAATGTAAAGCCAATTTATTCAATGTAAAGGAGAGGTCACTCAGTAGCTGTTTACCCATCTGGACTCTAGAGCACTAGTGCTGGGACACCCAAACCCCCTTTTTATTATGCTTTTCCACACATGTGCTCCAGTGGATACTAGAGGGGGGTCTCCATCACACAAACTTCTACCAAAAAGCTAGTCAGTTTAGCACCTTTACAAAGTGACTTCATTCATGTAGTTGACATTTGTAACTGGCCAAACTAAAATAGTGTCCGTCACTTTCAAGCAATGTTTGTCATTTCCTATTTCTGCCCTCAATAGCTTGTGTTGCTAAATCTTCCTTTTGGACATTCTCATAGGGGAGCGAAAACTTGGGCCGTCTGAGGAAACCCCCAAACCAACACCTACCAAAAAAGGGGAAAGAGCAGAAGCAGAGGAGGAGGAGGAGGAGGAAGGAGAGATCATCGAACTTGGAGAAATTGTCACCACAACAGGTGAGTGTGGGAGAACACAGCTACTGGTAAGCTAATCCATGTATGGCTGCCTCATTTCCAACACCCCATTTTTGTTTGTTTGTGGTTTTTAGGTGACGTGGATGTTGTGGAAGAAAAATCGCACTTTACCACAGAGAGTGCCCACGTACTCATCGGAGAGATAATGGTCTGCAATAGAGATCTAGATTACATAAAGCAAAACATCAATGATGTTCAACAAAAATTGAAGAACATCATTGATATTTTAGGAAAAATATGAAAACGCACCAAGTAATTAACACACATTTGTGCCAGCTTCAGAACACATTTGCAACTTAAAAACTGTCTGAAATTTGGAACATGCACACATTGTGTCCACATGTGCTAGCTCCCACCATGGTGGATGAATGGCAACGTTTTTTTGGGGGTGCAAACACTTTACGAACTACGAAAGTGGTTGTGGTGAAGGGGTTGCACCCCCAAAAAACGTCCATTCATCCCCATGATGGAAAATGGCACTTTTGAAGCTTCTAGGCATGTGTTTTCCCATCTAATGACCATTTTCAGACCCAAATTGTGTGCATGTTCCAAATTTCCACTTTTCGGGGGTGACCCCCCCATGTGATGAAGGCAAGATCAAACACACTTTGAACATATAGTCATGTCTGATCTTGTCTTCACTTTACAAAGTTGAACTTTCCAAGTTCCTAGGTTCTGTTTTGCTCCATGCCTGGTTTTACCAATTGCGGAATGTTTGTAAACAATGTTGTAAATAACCAAGATGTTGTCAGTTTTGGCGTGAAGATTGTAAACGCACTTGGGAATGTTTTCCTAGTAAACTTTTATTTTTCTAAATGTGTGGCTTCCTTATTTAAAAAACACAATGCATTATGTATGTAAAATGAAAAGGATATGGGGGGCAATGGGTGTTATTTACTAAAGGCAAATCCACTTTGCACTCCAATTTTCTTTCCCGGGGAACTTTTTCAATGCACTTGTAGAGCATAGCGGATTTGACTTATGTAAATGACACCCACAGTGCTTTGTACGAAAACACGGAGCACAGCATTTTGGAGAATACACACATGTCAGACCTGGTGATGAAAAGGAGTATTTTGGGTGTCAGTTATGCAGTACAAACCTTCTCTAGACCAAAGATTAGGTAGCAAACACACAACATGAGAATAATCTTTTTGGGAAGAAGAGACTGTTACCTCCTTTTGCCCAGAAAGTGCATTCCCACTGTCGAAGGCAAAGGGAAAAAATGTCAAAGTAAAATAAGCTAAAAAGAAGACTGAAATGACATGAAATCATAGGTTGGTTAAAATATCAGATTTATTAAAAAATGCCTCTCACACATCGTCAGGCAGAGCAATGGCCCCCCTACCCACAAAGTACTGCATATATTGGTCCCGGACCACACGGGCATTTAGAGGGGGCAAGCCTGGACGTGCCACTCGAAGGGCTGTGAGTTCGGCATTTGGAGGGCCCTCCACATCTGGGCCAACGGGCACCACATAGTTCCTGTTATGTCTTTTGAGGAAGTTGTGCAATATGCAACAGGCAAGAACTATGTGGTTCAGTTTGTATTCCGCCAAGTTAAATGCCGTCAGGAACAGGCGGAAGCGGCTGGCCAGGATGCCAAAAGCGTTCTCCACAACTCTTCTGGCTCTGGACAGCCTGTAGTTGAAGACCCTCTGGTCCGGGGTGAGGGTCCTCATCGGGAACGGCCTCATCACATGGGGAGTCAACGCAAACGCTTCATCTGCGACAAAGACGAAGGGGAGTCCTTCGGCATTCTCCTCTGGAGGTGGCAAGCACAGACTGCCACTTTGGAGACGCCAGTAGAACTCCGTGTGCGTAATGGCCCCACCATCCGATATCCGGCCGTTCATCCCCACGTCCACATACATAAACTCGTATGTTGCCGACACCACCGCCAACATCACTACACTATTAAACCCTTTATAATTATAATAGTAGGACCCCGAGTTGGGCGGTGGGACGATGCGGACGTGTTTCCCATCAATTGCCCCTCCGCAGTTAGGAAAGTCCCAACGGCTGGCAAAGTGGGAGGCCACAGTCTGCCATTCCTGTGGCGTGGAAGGGAACTGTGGAGTGAAACAAGAAAAAAAAAATAGTCACTTTGCACCTAAACATTGCAAGCAGATTAGACAATCAACATCTTGGAACAAGAGCATTGTCTAAAATTGGAGGCTGGAAAGTATTTGCACAGAAAAGTAGAGGCTCCCCTTCACAGATTACTCACCCCCCCATCAATCCCCCCACTTCTGATGGGCCATTGGCAATAACTAGGGGTTTTGGGGGGGGGGGTGGTGGACAGCTAACCCTCTGCACTTCATTGATTGGCAAATGGCTCAATAATGTGGGCTAGTTTGGCCAGACCCTCTGTACTTAACACTATTGGCAGGCCACAGGAAAGATCAAATAACATTTCAACCCCCCCCCCCCCCCCCAAAAAGGCAGGCACAGTGTGACATTATTAAATTACCAAGCAAGCTAATAGGAGGGAAAGAAGACAAAAAAATAGGAAATGGAATGTATGGAGGCAGTCCCTTGCACTACATGCTTTGCTGAATTCATCCCTAAAGATGCGCACTATAAAGAGGTAGGTATATAGTGTGTATGGACCTTGGGAAAGCCAGCAGATAAAGGATTGGTACCATCTGACAGAGCAGTTGGGGGAGGGGGTTCCTAATGAGTTTGCCCCCCCCCCCCCCCACCAAAAGAACAAAAAAAGGGGGGCTCTACATGAAGTAAACCACACAGCAAACATTTGTGCATATTTTAGGGGGTGTTTTGGGGCAAACAATACTATGCAGCAGACAAAAGACATTGCTTAAGTGACTAGGCCATAGGTGTCTATTGGGGCAGAAGAGCATGCTGGTGAGGTAAGTGAAGGGAAAAATGCATGAAGGAGAAAAGGGGCACAGCATATTAGAACATATTGCAATCATGGTAATTAGGGAAGGAGGTCAAAAATACAAGTCATTAGCAAACAGAGCATACATAGAAGGGAATAGTAAAGTAGAAATGTTACCTTAATATAGTCCTCCTGCAGGACCTGAATGATGGCAGAACAGGTCTCTGGAATAATGATTCCCAGGGCCTGGGGAGAGATACCTGAAGAGAACTTCAAATCCTGAAGACTTCTCCCTGTCGCCAAGTACCTCAACGTGGCAACAAGCCTCTGCTCCGGAGTAATGGCTTGTCTCATGCAGGTATCCTGCCGGCTGATAAAGGGGGTCAGCAAAGCCAAAAGACGGTGAAAATCGGGGTCCGTCATCCTGAGAAAGTTCCTGAAATCATCAGGATTATTCTCCCGGATCTCACGAAGCAAAGGCATGTGCGAGAACTGGTCACGCTGAAGCAACCAATTCTTGGTCCACATACTCCTCGTCACTCTGTTCATGGACGGGTCTTGGGTCAAAGCTAAAAGCCCGACACCAATTCCGCGTACAGCACGAACTCGGCGACGAGTACGCACGGGAAACATCGCTCAGAAGGTCACAAAAGGTCGGCTGGTCAGAACGGACAAACAGAAAGCACCGATAAACAGCAAGGCCTGAAAGAACGAAGTGAATAGCAGCAACGAGCAGACAATAAGCAGTGCAAATCAAAGCGTCCTATATCAAGATATAGGCCGCAATGACCAACAAATGCGAACTGACTACACGCACTAATAAACAGATACGCACGACAAGCACAAACTGAAGAGCAGTAACGATCTGAGTCAGAAAACTGAGAAGCGCGAATCTTAAGTCACCAAACTTCCACTAACTCTCGATAAACACGGGATCAGCAGAAGGAGCCCAACGGGTGCCTGACGTGGTGCTGAACTTCCCTTTTGTAATCTCGTGGACGACGACTTACGTCACGACGTTCTTCCGGACCGGATATTCCGACAACGTAGTCCGACCGTGTGTACGCAACGCCAACATCGGACAAAGTACGTCGGACAAAGTCCGACTGACCTGGTCCGCGGATTGTCCGAGCGTGTGTATGGGGCTTTAAATGCTTATTTCAGGCAAAACAATCCACATTTGGACAACATTATAACTGTAGATTGAACATTTTAGGAGAAAATAGAAGAACAAAAATCTTTCTTAGTTAAAATCTTTCTTAGTTATTTATATTAACATGTGCACGCATAACCTCAGACTGATGTTGTGTCATGCATTTGAAATGTGCCATTGTCATATAGAATGTAAACCAACTCTGTGTATGAGGGGCCCCCAGAACCTAAAGTGCGCCATGCCCCCCCCCCCCAAGGTCAAAATCTGGCCCTAAGGTCAGAGGGAGAAGGGTCTCCTTGCATAGGTTGTCAGTAGGAGAAGGGCCTCAATATTGGTGATCAATAGACATGTCCCTTTACATAGGTGGTCAGTGGGAGAAGTGAGCACTCTTACACTGGTAGTCAATGGTAGAAAAGCCCCATGCATTATTGGTCAGTGGGAGAAGGGCACCCTTACACTTGTAGTCAATGATAGAAAAGCCCCATGCATTATTGGTCAGTGGGAGAAGCACTTTCTTAAATTTGTAGGCATAGGGAGAAGTGTAATCTTATAGTGTAGGTCAGCAAGGCAAGAGCCCCCTTACAATGGTGATCATAGGGTCAAGTTCCCCCATTTACATTGTTTGGTCAGTGGTGGAAGGGTCCCTTACATTGTCATCAGTGGGGAAAGGATTCCCTTACACATGGTGGTCCCTTTACATTGATGCCGGTGGAAGAAATGCCCCTTTGCATTGCTATTTTTTTGTGGTTAGTTACTTCAAGCATTAGCTGCAGAGTAGATGCTGGTTCTGCTGTCAACTGTTCTTAATGTTAATGGCACCAGAGCTATGTCAACATACTTAGGAGATCAGTCCGCCTATAGTTCCAGCCTGGAAGCAGGTGAACTTTTATTCCATGGAAAGGCATGGGCAGGGGTCAAGCTTCTGAGGCCCTGGAATTCATTACAGACAGAGGCAGCCTATACACAGGCAGGCCAGACTGCACAAGTGGTAGCCGTGCCCCTGTTAAATATATTAATCTTTTTATTTCATTATTCCTAATATAATAATGAAAAATGTTACACCTTGGCTAGAACCACATGAATGATTATTGTTTTTTTTTTAAGGGGCGATATAAGAAAAAATTTGGTAGCAACCATTTGCATAGTGTGCAATTACCGTAATCATTACTATAGCATAGATAACAATTTATTTAATCTGTTTTGAAACTGATTGTGGTTACTCGCTAACAATTTAAGTAGTGCTAATGGCCTATCAGATTTTGCCTGTGTAGCTTAAAAAAAATGTCTAATAAAGGAATTTTGCTGTTTTGTGACAGATGATTACAATCAGTTTGGCAGTGAACAAGCTTCAGAAGTCACAGAGTGTGAGGGGACAAGTGACACTTCTGGTTAGTATTACCTTCTCATTACATTTATGTTAAAAAAAAAAATGAATGCAGAAAATATGTTGTTTATTGTTTTAGATTAGTGTCAGGGTAGGGGAACTATCTGTGCAAAAGCCACTATTTGAGGGACTCTAACCCTCTCAGCTTATACGCCAGAGTGGAACACCTTCAGGGAGCCATCAGGGAGATTAAGTACACAAGTCGATCGGTATATAACATTATAGAATAATATAATATATTGTAGCTTACCAATCATTCGATGTGGCTTCTGCATTACTTTTCTTTTTCTCTAGGCGGAGAAG
Organism: Lithobates sylvaticus; assembly: GCA_028564925.1. Classification (NCBI taxonomy): domain Eukaryota; kingdom Metazoa; phylum Chordata; class Amphibia; order Anura; family Ranidae; genus Lithobates; species Lithobates sylvaticus. The sequence goes on from CM053026.1 coordinate 266,846,185, forward strand.
GAGGAGTAGGGCCAAAGTTCTTACTCTTGCTGCACTTTTTGCATTTTAAACTGGAGCTTGAGCAGCTTCCAATTCATTGCTTTTAGAATTTATTATGCTCCTAATCAAAATGCTTCTATTATGCTGAAAAAATCTACATCTGCATCTATTCTACATTTGTTGCCCATTTTGGCCCAACAGTAAAACCAACAATTTGAATTGAAATTACAATCACTTTACTCATTAGACATGCTTCTTTCTTCCAGCTCAGAGCATTGAAAAGGTTAATGTGATCTCTATAACGGTTCTGGTGATGAGAGTGCTGTTCACTAAAACTGTGGTCTTCAACCTGATCTTGAGTTTAAAGGTCTTCTTCATGTAAGGTGAGGTTTCCTTTACTAGCTACATAGATTATCTGAGATGTTCCACAAATGTAAAAGCCACAGGGGGCAAGTATGGAAATAAAAAAATTCTCTCTCATAATACAGAAATTACATAATCACAGGCATAGCCTGATGATGTACTCACTTGCATGTATCCTTATGCCCCGTACACACGATCGGACTTTACAACAACAAAACCATGGATTTTTGTTCGAAGGGTGTTGGCTCCAACTTGTCTTGCATACATACGGTCACACAAATGTTGGCCAACAATTACGAAGGTAGTGACGTACAAGACATACGTGGTATCTCCATTACGAACGCTAGTTTTACAAGACCGAGCGCTTCTGTCTCGTACTCGATTCCAAGCATGTGTGGACTTTTGTGTGACGGACTTGTGTACACACTATCGGAAAGTCCGACAACAAACATTTGTTGGCAGAAAATTTGAGAACCTGCTAGCCAATATTTGTTGGCGGAAAGTCCGACAACAAATGTCCGATGGAGCATACACATAGTTGCACTTTCCGCCAACAAGCTCACATCCAACATTTGTTGTCGGAAAATCCGATCATATGTACGCGGCATAAGAACAGAAGAATCCACACTACTGAGCATGCAAAATTACACTTGGTAAACATATTAAAGAGGAAGGAAACCCTTATAGGTTTACTTCCTCTTTGTTTCCCTGCAAAGGTAAAGCATAATGGGCTACTATGCATCACATAGTAGCCCATTATGTGTCACTAAACTGACACAAGAGCCAGCGATGTCACCGCTGTCCCCTGTCCCACGAAGAATCCATCTTCTTTCATGGTATCACGGCTCCGGTGCTGTGATGTGCCGGAGCCGCGGCATATCGCCGTTAGCTGCGGCGTTCTCAGTGCGCCTGCGTGCCACTGTCTACGGCGCATGCGTAGACCTAATCTAGGCTTACCTGTAGGTCAAAGTGGTCTGTAAGGGTTTACAACCACTTTAACATCACTGTGATTTAGATGTTTTATATATACTTTTATTAGAAAATAATAATGTTGTATAATTAGGCACAACAGTAGAAACAGGCACACTCATACAATGTTAAAATCACACACATATGGTAGCCATCTACCAGTTCATAATCAGCCAAGTATTGCAGCTGCTTAGGGACTTAATAAGATTCCTGTACTATAATGACCTGGGTCAATTCATGTTAAAGCAAACTTTCATTCAATAGATGGACTAAGCATCACTGCACTTCTCCCCACTCTAAAACAGCATTTTAATTTGTTGAGATTTTGAATTTCTTTCTTTCTTTAGTCCACCCTGCCTCCTGGTCGTCATTCTTGCCTAGGAGAGAATAATGTTCTTTCCCTGAAGCCTTCTGGGATATCTCCATCTCATATCCCTGAAGGATGCAGGGGCACCCAGTGGCTGGTGGTGCGCATCATCAGAGTGGCAGCTGTCTGAATCCTGTAGAGACAGCTAGTTTCCAAACGACGTCTGAGAAGAAGATGCCAATGCAGGACCCAGGCTGTAGCACCTCAAAGTAGGACAATGCTGGATTCCCTGGGAGGGTGGGAAAATGAATCTTATGACTTGTGCACACGGTCGGACATTCCGACCATAAGATCCATTGGATTTTTTCCGACGGATTTTGTCCGAAACTGGTGTTGCATACACACGGTCGGACAAAGTTGTCGGAAAATCAGATCATTCAGAATGTGGTGACGTTCGTTGCATACGATGGAACTACGTAGAGGCTAGTAGCCAATAGCTTTGGTCTCGTAATTTGATCTGAGCATGCGTGGCACTTTGTCCATCGGAATTCTCTACAAACAATCGGAAAAAGTCCGGAAAGTATCGGAATTTCCGACCGTGTGTACAGGACATTAGACAACCCAGAATAACAGGTAAGTGGTGAATGAAGTTCCTTTTCAAGTGCACTATCACATTATAGGAACCAAACAAAATATTACTAATAGATCATATAATATGCAGTCAGTCCCTCAATAAACCAATGATCTGTTCAAGATACCAGTGGTGGCAAAGTCGGTCTGTCATTAGCAGAACCAGTGAAGTGACAAGCTTCACCCATATCATAGCTGCATGCTGCTTTGTTAGGAAAGGTAGGTTAACTGAGCAATTCAGGGTTTAAAAATCATGTTGCTCATGCGCATGAATGGTCACTCACCAGCCTGAAATGTAGTGGAGATGGATGGGTGGGCAATTGCATTCCAAACGATGGAAGAACAGTATGTATATATTTATGTATAAAAAGTAAAGTGTGCAACCAAATAATATAGATCCCTTAAAGTGGTTGTAAACCCTTACAGACCACTTTTACCTACAGGTAAACCTAGATTAAGGCTTACCTGTAGGTGCAAGAAATACATGGTTTAGGAGATATTTGCAAAAGACAGGCACCGATGTCTATGGTGCATGCGCCGTAGACAGCAGCGCGCAGGCGCACTGAGCGTGCCGTTGCTAATGGCGATCATGCCGTTAGTGCCGGCTCCCGCACGCATGCGCGGGAGTGACGTCATTGCGTCTCCGGCCAATCATAGTGCCGGAGCCGTGATACTCGGAAGGAAGATGGACGCTTCGCGGAAGAGGGGATAGTGGTGACATTGCAGGCTCCTGTGTCAGGTAACTGACACATAATAGGCTACTATGCGATGCATAGTAGCCCATTATGCTTTACCTTTGCAGGGAAACAAAGAGGAAGTAAACAAAACAGGGTTTACTTCCTCTTTAATACAAAAGGGGGATTATGACACAAAGTGATAAAAACCATATGATTAGGCAAAATAATAACAATTGTGCTAAAGTCCATAAAGTGCTTTAGTAAGTGCAAATATGTTGAAGGACACTCAAAGGATCACTCTGTTCTTCTTTTCATGAAAATGGTTTATGGTGTAGTAATTTATTATAAAATTGATGACATACAATTAAAATAAAGTACATCCAGTATAAAAACGTAAGCGGCTGAACATACAGCAATGGCTGCCGATCCCAACCTAGGACACGGCGGCGTGGGGTCAGCATGCGAGGCTCCTCTCTACAGGTGTCCTCATCAGGGGATCCACCTACAATTATTATTAACATTATATGATTGATCATATGAAGCAAGAGCTCAACAATTTAAAAGGTAAGGTTTTCAAAATATCATGAAACACTTCAACAAGTGAACATCATATCTTTCACAGGTCTTTGGTTTATTTAGGGACCCCAACTCCATATTATATGTCCCATTTGTGCTATTTAGTTGGAATAGTTCCTATTAGGTGCAATTTGGCCGTATGAACTGACCCAGGTCAATACAGTCCAAGGCACTTATTGAATCACTAGGCAGCTGTAATACTTGGCAGAATATGAAGTGGTGGATGGGCTCATATGTGTGTTTTTATGCACTTTGACTTTGTGTCAGTGTGCTTGTTTGTACTGTTGTGCTTCATTATATGACATTTTAGTTTTCTAATAAACTTAATTTTATATTTGTATCCATCATTCGGGTACAGATACAGTATATTTATATTTTTAGAGGGTAATTGTGGTTGAAGTACTCAGTTGTGTGTATCAAGAGCATCTGTATGTTATTATGATAGTATGAGGAAAATGGATTATTAGTTTCAGCAGACAAATAAATAATATCCACCAGAGGAGCACAAGGGAGGTCGCAGTGTGGGCCACATCTAGGAATGGTTCAAATGCATCTATAGCTCCTTTGTACAATAGTAACTGCTTCCCAGTAAGGCTCTGTTCACATACAGGCATTGCTATTTTACAGGCGTGTTTCGGGCGTTTTCTCACGCCGTTTTTGCAGTGTTTTTGTACAGGCGTTTTGAATTTCAAAAGGTCACCAATGTAAAGGCAGTAAAACGCCGCTAATATGCTAAAAAAAGAAGCTCATGTACTTTTTTGAGCGACTGGCATTTTGCTTTAGGCGACAGAACGCTCAGATATGAAATCGATGGGATTTGTCTTGGCGTTTTCAGAGCTGAGGCTTAGAGCCGAAAAATGCCCAAAAATTGCCTAGATGTGAACGGAGCCTAAAGCTATAGAATTCCAAAAACCCTGACTGCTGTTTTCTCTTTAATGTTTCTGGCAGATAACATTTAATAGACCAGCTTGAACATCACTGACGTCTATCCAGCTTCAGAAGCCAACTCTATGGAATACTTTAACTATGTAAACCTCTTCACTGTCTCTCTACTCCACTTTTTTTAGTCTGGAAAACTGTTTATTTATCTTCCTTTATCGCAGTATAAATCTGAACAGACAATATATTTTATGAGGCTTGTTTCTGTTATTATGTAGATTGTTTCGTAATATTAGTGTTTTGTCTGAAGAACAATGCAATGTTTATTCCAAGTATAATGATGGATAATCTAATAAATTACATATATCACCCATGTTGTCAGTATTTCTTTAATACCCTGAATTTACAAAAAAATTTCACATACTGAGAAACCTGTATGTGGGGAATCTAGGTATCTTTGATTCGCTAGATTTGCGCACACTTATATAAATGAGTGCTAATGCTATCAAAAAGCAGTTTTCTTATACCTCCTTGGCAGTGGTGTATTTTGGTTTTGTGCTGCCCCAGGCAAGACTAAAATCGGGAGCCCCCCCACCAGGCACTGCCCCCATCTAAATTTGTCCAACTTCTTTCTTCTCAAGTGGCTGTTTGGGGTCTCGGATGGCTATGCATGGCCCCTGGTGGCTGTCAGGGCCTTTTGTGGTTGCGCAGGGTCCTTGGTGGCTGTACAGGGTCCCTGGTGGCTGTGCGGGGTCACTGGTGGCTGTGCGGGGCCTCTGGTGGTTGTACGGTGTCTGGTGGCTGTGTGGGCCTCTGGTGGTTGTGCAGGGTCCCTGGTGGTTATGCAGGGTTATGCAGGGTCCCTGGTGGTTGTGCTGGGTCCCCGGTGATTGTGTAAGGTCCCCAGTGGTTGTGCGTGGGCCTTTGGTAGCTGTGCAGGGGCCTCTGGTGGCTGTGTGGGGTCCCTGATGGCTGTGCTGGGTCCCTGTTGGCTGTGCGGGGGGCCCTGGTGGTTGTGTGGGGTCTGTGTCTGGGTTGGAAAAGTTAACACATAAGCAAATAGAGGGGGGGCACACACCCCACACACACAGGTAGGTGACACACTCTGCATGGGGCAGGCACAGATGATAGTTAACCCTTCAAGTGAGGGGAGGTATAGAGGAGAGCCCTGTCAGAGGAGGAGGGTGATGATGATGTTGGGTGTCTGTGTACACAGTGCTGACTTGGCTCAGTGTCCACGGATCACTCATCTCTCCTCCTAGCACATGGTAGTCCGCTGACACACATACGAGCCCCGATGAGTGACAGCAGGAACAGAAGAGTGGAGGGAGGTCAGAGCGTGCACTCTTCTCTCCCCTGGAACTGCTCTGTTTGACAACATTTCCCTGGCTTGGGCCTAGCAAAAGTCAGGCTCCTCTTTCCATAACCAATGTCTGCCGTCCTGTCACATTGCCCACATCATCCCTTTGGATCAGGGCTCATAGAGTGGCTGATGGAGAGGCAGCAGCGGGGCTTTAGCCTGGCTGGGGCATCCGATTGAGACGAATTGCCACGCCTGTCTCACCCCCCAACCTCACCCTCCCCACGTTGCCAATGGCTGCAAAGGAATGTCAATGTGCTGGGGAGAAGACAGGGGATTCCCTTCCGCTGCTGTGCACTCAGTGAGGGAGGAAAGACCAGCTCTGCTATGGGAACAGAATTGTGGTGTTCCTTCTGCCTGGGGCGACGCCCTCCCTGAAAACTGTCGCCCAAGGCAAATGCCTTGTTAGCCTCGCGGTAGATATGCCCCTGCTCCTTGGCCTTCCAGCCCTCTTACTGTGAGGGAGCCCAGAGAGTGCACATCGCTGTCCAGTGTGCACCATCACTCCTGCATATCAGCCGCCAGAGCGGGATCTGAAGTGCTGAGTTTGGGAGTGCTGACAGACAGTCACCTAGGTGCAGAGCAGAGAGTGGACCAATCGTGGACCAGATAGTGAGCTGCAGTAGCACTGGGACTGGTGAGCCGCTACTGTGGGGATTTAGTATCTGCTGCTGGAGAAAGAGACTGAGTGCTTTAGGAACTTACCATACAGCTATCTAGTAGCCTTATTTGCAGCCTGCAGGTGTAACTGGGACTGTACTCATGTGCACTAACAATACAATTGGGCCCCAATGCTAGCCAACTGTAGAGATAGGACTAAATACTGCGCCTTTACAGGTGCTACACAGAGACCTTTACCTATTGCTTATGCTAAGAGGTACCTCTCAGTGGTCATTGCACTATATCCTAGCCATTCTCCTAGAGTGCACTCTAAATTAGTTATAGCACTATTATTTACATTGCAGTTAAGGCTTATATGCACTGTTTATTGCCAGCTTTGCTGATTCACAAGTTAATTCCATTCTAGTGGTACAGAGCTCTATTCTAAGTTACCTTGGCATAGTGATTATACTGTTTAGCGGACTGTGTCTGAATCTACCTTCTGTATCCTCATTTATGCTCAAACCACCATTTATTCTAACCCTTACCAGTACATTCAGTTTATTTACCACTAAACAGTCTTGTGTCTATTTCCTGGTACTAATTCCCAGCCAAGTTAAAGGTATTAAAGGCTAAAGGCTTGTGTTCTTATAAGTGCTTGCAGTAACTTTCATTTAGCCAGGTGTGTCAGATGGGCTGAGGTTGTTCTTGGAGTTGAGGCGCAGAACCAAGAACCCAAATTACCAAGCAGCTCCTGCGGGGGTAGAGCTACACCATGATAAAAAAAATGCTTATTTTCATGTATTTACCACAGGAAAAGCAGATGGTTGTATTTAGATGGAGGTCACCATAGAAACATTAGTATTAAGTGAGTGATATGCTGCAGGCTTTGTGTTGAGGTTTTCTGCTGAACAAGTTCTGCTATGAGCTGTGGTTGGACTATACAGCTTGAATAATGGAAAGTCAAACCTAGTAAAATTTGTGGGTGGCCAAGAGCTTTGTTCTCATTTAGCAGAGGAAGAAATATATAGATTTAGATAGAAGCGATATGTTTGTACTTTGAGTTAAAAACATGCCAGAAAAAAAACATCAAGGGGTGTAGTTTGCCTAACATTTATCAGTGTTAAGAACTTTAAAGTCTAAGTTCACCTTTTTCCAGAAAGAAGCTTATGTAGTGAAGGATTCCCTGGTAGGTTTTACAAACCTGTACATCTTTGTAAAATGTTCATAAATGTAATTTTCAATTTGGGGCTGAGCTGCTGCATTACCAGAGCAATAATATCTCAGATGGTAAAGCTTTTTATTGATTTTTATAGATTTTTATCAATACTTTCACATACAGAATGTACTGTATGTGCTACCAAATATCATCGTTGTTTAAAATTGCATACAGTAGGTTTTGAAAGCATTTATTTGAAAGAAGTTTGAAGATATCTGGTTATACCAAAATATTGGAAAACAGATAAATCCCCAACAATTATAGAATGGTTAACAAGAGTAAATCATATCTGGTTATTGGTCCTTTTCTGAAGGAATGAATGAGCTTGCACAAGACAGTTCAAGTTGAAGTTAGACTTGTTCTTTCATGTCAACACCAAGGCAAGTGTTGAATAGTAGGATGCTGTGTATTAGCACTTATTTAGGCAAATCTTTCTTCATTTCTTGATTGTTTTAAAAGGTGTTTATTTACGATTCACATAAGGTACATGTAAAAAGCAAAATGACAAAAAAGGCCCAATAATACTCAATGAGCCTTAATATACATAAATGGGAATATTCGTAGCAGAATAATTGGCACATGAAAAGCAGTAGCAAAGGACATGGTTTATTATGGCATTACCTTGGTACAAAACCAAAAAAATTGGCAGAATTAGGAGTTGACATCCAGAGTAGGCACTTACGAGTATGATGTCATGAATTCCAGATTGTATTAAACTGTTAGGGACATGCTCCGCGTCGTATGTGATCTTGTATTTAGACAAGTCCACATTAATCAGATGGAAATATATTTCTTAATCATTTAATATTACAGCCCCAAAGCAAATGGTTATGCATGGGAAGGAGGTAGGGCAGAGCTGTTTAAGGATAAGAGAAGGTGAGAAAGGATATAACTATGAAATGAGAGAAGTGAGAGAACTCAGAGGAATTTGATCATGGGCAAGTGTGATCTGATCATGGACAAGAAAGTAAGTAGAGTAGGACTGATCATGGACAAGAGAACAAAGTGGGACTGATCATCATGGACAAGAGAGTAGGTATAGTGTGAATAAGCATGGATGGGGGGCAGAGAGGAAGATGAATATGACTGGGGAGAGCAGCACAGAGCGGAAGCTGATCCTAGACTAACTAGACCGGAGGCAGTTCTTGAAATGCTTGTGAGGAGTGAAGGGCAGAGAGAAGCAGAAGCTGATCATCATTTCCAGGGAGATAATATAGAGGAGAATCCAGTCTGAAAAGTGAAAAGAGAAGAGGCATGAAGGCAACTGATCATGGAGAATAGTGCATGTACCTTACTCCCTTTCTACTGATTTGTGAAGTTCTGTTGCAGTTCTTTGCACAGTTCCTGACATACCTCTAACAAGGAGTAGGAAGGGGCAGATCTTAGCATAGGAAAATTTCTGCATATTAATGAAATGTCCAGTTGCATTTAAAATGTGCTTTGGAGTTTGACCTTACTTTGGAGGCCAGAGGGAAGTGGCCTTAGAGACAAAGCCTTCTGTCAGGCTTTTTATTGTTGTCTGTAAAACTGTAAAGGTAAATAAGTAGTAAATGGGTCGAACTGGTGCAAGAAGGCATAAATAGCAATAAAAATCTCACACAGATTCTAACCTTTTATCTATTTGAATACTAAAGAAATTAGGAATAAAGAACCATTACTGTAATGCTAGTGGTGTGATAGCAACCACCAATGTGCCTAAAAAAATGAAGACACAATTCAAAAGTGATCAAGTCCCATTTCAAGTGAATACAAAAGCACTCTTCTATCCATGTCTCACACTGTGTAGTGCAAGAATTTTCACTCCAATCTACTCACCTTAGTATTATGACCTGAAGTAAATTAACCCAATTAAAATTGCCAACTCAAAAAAGTAAATATCCCTATATTTGTCAATTTTGGTGAAGCTTGATCTGTAGCAATGCATTAGTACTGAATTTACTGGTTGTGAAACTTTGCAATGTTTTTAGTAAATTCTTCTCTTCTTGTTGACCTAGTAAATTGTCTTTTTCCAGATGCATCATCCAAAATGTCACTCAAGATTTCTTTTTTTTTTAAATGGGTGAATTGGTGGTGTTTAGTTCCCACTTCTAGAAGTAGATTGTTCCACAACCACCTTCATTTGGTAAATATTGCCATTGTGACCTAACATAGCTAATCGTGTTGTGACTTCCATGCCATCTACAAAATAATGCTTTTGCATTAAACAAAACTTGGCAGTCATTGAATGGAAAATTTCTACATCACCAGTGTAGAAACCTTTTCAGATTTTTGCTCTGTGCAATGTCTTTAAATCTAGTGTGCAAAGCAGAGCCAAATGTTAACCCATTACAATGCTTCAGTTTTTGCTGAAATTGTAGAAAACTATATGTGCAGCATTTCTTCCACTGTCCTGGTGACCTGACCTGTCCATTGCTATGCAATGCAAACTAGCACATTATGCCTTTACCTTGCAGGGTTTTTTTTTTTTTTTACATGCCCAAGTTTACTACCACTTCAAGCATCTGCAACTACTGTAAGGAAAGAATCATAATGGATTTATCCAACCATAGGTTACATAATTTGGAACATTATCTTCCTCTGGGTCAACTACCGTATATAATCGAGTATAAGCCAAATTTTTCAGCACATTTTTTTGTGCTGAAAATGCCCCCCTCGGCTTATACTTGAGTCAACCTAGCACCAAGTGGCCCCGAGATAAGGGGTCCCAAAGTCGGTTCGGAAAATGTCATTCTCTGCTGCAGAAAAGTGCTTGACATTTTCCAAACCGACTTTGGGGCCCCGTATCTTGGGGCTACTGGGTAATAGGAACCCTAGCACCAAGTGGCCCTGAGATACGGGGCCCCCCAAAGTTGGTCAACTGTCCCCATCTGCAGCAATGTCATTTGGGGACCCTGTGGCTGCAGCTAGGGGGCATCTAGGAACCCTTAACTACCAAGTTTGAAGTTTGGGGGACCTATGGCTGCAAATGGGCTCAGTGTGGCATGCAAATGGGCACAGTGAGGCTGCAAATGGGCATTGTTGAGCCTCTTTTCCACTTAGAGTAGCTGCGCATTTCTCACCCTAGGCTTATACTCGAGTCAATATGTTTTCCCATTTTTTGTGGTAAAATTAGGTGCCTCGGCTTATATTCGGGTCGGCTTATACTCAAGTATATAGGGTATAAGGATCTATATATCAGGATAATTCCTTTAAATAACAATTTTAAAAATTGAAATTTTTAAAAATCAATGGTGGTAATTTAATTTACAAAAATGGAAGAAATACAAATTGCAATATGATCATGTAAAAGTCAAGCATAGGATGATGATGATAATCCTTATGTATTATTTGCTGCCATCTAGTGGTGGAGAAATAGATGACATGTACATCTTTGTGTACATGCATTTTGGAGGCCAGGCTAGGTTATAAAAAAAGGTAAAGCTACATCAACAATTTTTACCCACCATGTTGTTGAGGCAGCACAGTTTTTAGACTGGCTACTAGGTGTAATGATCTACCTGCTATAATCACTGGATAAAAATCAGTGCTGTATTAGGAGAAACTGCATTTCCATCTTCCCTGTAGATGCAAGTAAAAATGATTATTATCATTAAATACATTCTACAATAAACTTAAGGACAGAGTAAAACAATCCTGATATGCTAACTTTAGCTCTGTAAACTCCTTTAAAAAGCTAGTCATACAGCAAGAAATTAGATGTGTGAATGCTTTCTGTACACAAACTTTATCCTACTAATGGCTATGATCAGCTACTTAGTGCAATAGTGCGGCGAACAATCTGACACTAACTGATGTTGGGGGAACTTACGCTGACATCACCGGTGACACTAATGCAGTGATCAGTGCTAATGCTATACACTATCACTGTACTCATGAAACTGGCTGGGAAGGGGTTAACATCTAGGGTGATCAAGAGGTTAAATGTGTGCCTAACAAGGTATAATGTGCGTATTATGTGCTGCTTTTTACTAGAGATCATTCCCTCTGCACAGATCCCTGTGTTGATTGTCAACACAGGATTCTGGGCTGTGATTGGACACAGTCAATCGGCAGGTCCCAGCCATGAATCATTGGCCGGGACCTGCTGACAGACCCCCACAGTGGATGTCCGGGGGCACCCTGAGCCCGGAAACAGGCAGCGATGTCGATGTGCCTGTACTGGCCGTCTGTCCACAGAATATTGCAGGCGAACAGTCCGCAAGTGGATTTATATTCAGGACATTTAAGAGCACATGGAGAATAAAGCTGTTCATTTATCCAGAAGAATTTCTCACCCCTAATGATATACTCAGATGTGTTTCTGTGCACAGGAGTATTAGCACTGCAAGTCCCCTTGTAGGGCCCTATACTTTTGTCATGGCCTCCATATTGGCTTAACAAAGTGTGTGTAACATATGAAAAGGCTCTTATCTGCCGTTAACAGTGTTTGTAGTTTTTGAACGAATGACCCTCATTTACAAAACACAGTTCCAAACTAAATTACAATATTTTACTACTCCTTCATAAAAATAGAAAAGTACCCTCTGTTTTTAGATTATAGATTATACAGTATGTTAACCTGGGTGGTTAAGCATAACTTTAAAAGGCATATTAATTAGAGAAAAAAACTGTCCTTTAAAAAATAAAAGGCTGAAGGTTCACCATCGACATTCCAAAACTACAAAGAATACAATAAGAAATGCAAGCGCGCGATCAGGGTAGCTAAAATAGATTATGAAAGTCCTATTAATATATATATATACCCCCAGATGATGCCTCATTAAGGTGAAACGCGGCAGGACTAGGTTTGCTGATGCCACTGCGTTGCCAGAAATAAACACATGCCTTTTTATGCCTTTGTACATGTGAATACCCACTTTTAAAGATTCAATAAGTTATTTTAATTGACGGTATTACACTATGTGGCTCTATCTTTTTCCTTGCCGGTACATGTAATTTGGGGAAGAACCACAGTGTATACCATCTATTATTACTTTGACCGATTTCCACCAAGCCTTTTGTTGATGTGCATTGGAGTTGAGAGCTGCTATATTCTCTGGTGTAGGTACACCAATAAGCCTTTGAGACTCATAAGGCATATGCCTGTTTGAGTCCACGTCAGTCGGTAAGCCTTATTCCATGTGGTGGTGGATATCTTCAGACAACCTGCACAGTCACATCTATATACTTTTCAGCACTTTAATGGACTTTTTTTTTAATGTTCGGTGCATTTGCATTTACGTATTAATCTTATATCATTCACTTAGTCACTTTTCACATAATTTTGCACTTTATGTATTTATTTGTTTGTTCACGCAATCATATGAATTGTAATATATATTTGCAATAATTATCCACTTTAGTATACATTTATAGTAATCACTATAACACTTTGTATTTATAATTAGATGCAATTCGATTTTTTGGAGTTTATGTGTTATAATTACATAGTCACAATTATTTCACGTTAAATTCAGGTCAGTGATTTGTCATTGATTGTTAATTATTTAGGAGCGCCGCACTTTTTTTCTTTTATTTATTGTTTATTTATCACAGAATTTCTGTTGTGCAGGCTGCTAGTATCAGAGACAGCGCGTTTTTCTTTCTTTTTCTTTTAAACAATGTATTGACATTCTTGCAAGTTAGCTGCTCTTCTTTCCTCACACAGACACTGTGTGGGGGGAAAGGACTGCCAATAACCCGGGCAAATCTGTTTACATGTAATCAGCTGATCATATGGTAAATGGCCGCTGTGATTGGCCCTTTACCATGATCTGTGATTAGCTGTGTCTGCAGTCACAGAGTGCTCTGGATGTGCGCCCCAGGGGGCATGTGGGAGGCAGTGTTCTGGGAGGATGTCCATGGACGTCCTCCCAGAACTGGAAGCTGAGGGCTCAGATGGAAGGGGGAGGGGGGGTTAGGGGGGCCCTTCATAGTTTCCTGCCCCGGGGCCCTGAGGTTCTAGTTACGACTCTGCTTAGGGGTGCCAAGCTACATCTGTTAATATCTGATTTGTCAGTAGATTTCCTAACACAAGTGATAGTCACCTGGCATGCCGTACATAAAAATTAAGATACTTTGAGACTGGTTTACTAATGGGTAAAGATTTATGTTTGCACACTGTTATTGAACCAGCAAGAAAACTGCATTAATACAGAATTTACTATGCACCTGCAATCGGCGCACACACAAGCTACGATTTGTTTGTGTGGAAATGTGTGCTTAGAATACAGATATGATTTTCTTCAATTTTGTTGGATCTATCTAGCCACATCAAGTATGCTCAACAGTCACTAAAGGACACTGTAATAAAAAAAAAAAGCCTTAATCTGTTAAAAGCTTCAGTGAACCACATACAGAGGGTTATTATACTGTGCATGCATGGATCATTTTGCAGCATAGCTTGACACTTGTGCTTTTCATTGCTCTGTGAGCTGGTCACATTTTTTTTCCAATTGAATTAATTTTGCAGAAAAATTTGATTTCTGTGATGCAGCTTACAGAAACTAGAAGGCACAAAGACAACATTATGTAGACTCCCTATGAGAACCTCTGGCTGGATTTCCTTTCACTTGCTGTTCCATTTGTGGGGCAGGAAGTGAGGGAAAATCTCTAGAAGTGAAAACAGCAATAAAGTCCAGGCAGAGGTTCTAAACCTTCCACATCTTTAGGTAAAACTAGGGAAAACAACAGAAGAAGAGGTCTTTAATACAATCTAGGACTTCCAAAACCTGGATGTCCCAGTCCATAAAGGCCATATGAGCCTCAGTCAGCAGTGAGTGAGAGACTATTAAGGAAACTATCAGTGTCCTGACTACCCAACTGATCAGGAGCCGAGTACAGTTTGGTAAGACGGTAACGGAATTCCAGCAAGACGTTCACTGGGTTACCAGTGAGTACGTTATGTCGAGTACGCAGTGTGATAGGGGTGAATTTAGGAGTAAATGTGCGAAGTCTGTTGGCCAGCATTTGGTTCGGTTTGTTTGCTTTAGCGTACCACTTCTGGCGAGACCAACGCAAAACCCGCTCAGCGCTATCAGTGAGACAGAGGTCCAACTCTGAGCGGGCTTGATCCAAGAGTTTACGATTAGCAGAGGTGGGGGTGTAGTTTAAATGCAGTTGAAAGTACTTCCAGGTGGGTCTCTAAGTCTCGCTGCTTTAAACAGAGTTCCCTTTTACGTTTCAAATCCAACTGTATAATGTGTCCCCTAAGGACCGCCTCGTATGCCTCCCAGAGAGTTATAGGAGGTGAGACTGAACCTGCATTAATGCGGAAATAGTCCACAGAGGCCTTCAGAATTTCAGCCTGAACCTCTTTGAGGGATAAAAGAGAATCATTCATCACCCAGGGTGAGTGTTGGGGTTTATCAAGAATGGAGCGACAAACCACCAAAATGGGATCATGATCTGACCATGAGATGGCAAGGATTGAAGCAGAAACCTCTAAGGGGAGATGTTTCCTCAGCATAAACACATGATCTATTCTAAAGTGAGAATGGTGGGGGTGCGAATAATGTGTGTAATCTTTATCCAGGGGATGAAACTCCCTCCAGAGGTCGACCAGATCATGAATTTGTAGAGATTGAACAAATTTATTGGCGTCAGTGGAGGGGGCCGCGCGTTCCGAGGATATTTGTCCAAAGAAGGGTTCAAAGCCAGATTAGAGTCTCACGCAAGGAGAGTACCCTTTTAAAGGGATGCCAGCAGGCAACAGATATGGGTCAAAAAAGGTCCCGGCGCAGAGTTTAGAGCATAATAAGCATAATAAGGAGCAGGGCCGTCCTGTACCTTTTGTATTGAACTGTACTGTAATTGTGTTGTCCCCCCTATACATTGTAAAACGCTGCGTAAACTGTTGGCGCTATATAAATCGTGTATAATAATAATAATAATAAGTCATAACAGTAATTTCCGTATCTTGGATAGTACCTTGTAATAACAGATACCTACCGTCTGGATCTGCTATCTGTTTAGTGCAACTAAAAGAAACTTATTTGCGAAAGGCAATGAGCACCCCCCTTTGCTTGGTTGGAGCATTGGCCAAGAAAACCTGAGGATATCGAGCATCAAAATATTTAGGACAAGAGGCAGTTGAAAAATTAGTTTCTTGCAGGCATGCTATATAGATCTGCTTGCCGCTTGAGATACTTAAAAATGTTCACTCTTTTTTGAGGAAAGTTCATGCCCTGAACATTCAGGGACAACCAATTTAGTGTTATATTAAATATAAGGAAAAGGTTGAATTGGCTCCTTCGAGCACAAACCCCACGGACTCAGAAAAGAGAAGAAAGGTTGAAAGGAAAAAGAGGTCAAGCGTGAGATAAGAAAAGGGGATCATGTAGAAAAACTAATGAGTAATACCCGGAGCAAAAAATATCCATACAACATAGTTGCGTACAGTAGTGGGACCCACTGGGGGGGGGGGGTCGGAGATTAGTCAGGATTATTGCCTAGACCAAGTTCTGGCACAACTAGGGGAGCAGTGGCCCGACGGAACCACTCAGAATTTTTCTATAGTAGAATCATCATCGGTACATAAAAGGAAACTAAGCACATAACACATTAAAAGAACATTTAAAGGCACAACCGAAAAGAGGAAGAACAACCTCACAACCAAGATCTAACTGTTTTACTGAAGCCGGTCACTAACGCCCAGGGGCAACCACGTACAAGTAGGGGGAACCGAGGCGGGAAACCAACAAACAGCAAATAAACCTGCATTGATAACCAGATTAGATATAGGTAATCATATCACACAGAGGAATAGTATGAAATGCAGCATTGAGCTCTGAAGCCCAGGTTTCCTGAAACCTAACTTAAACGTAGAGGGTCGCAACCTGCAGCCCGCTATGGGCGAGGATTCCCCAAAAAAACAGATGGGGATATCCTGTCCATCATAAGAAGGCCCCGCAAATTGAGCATCAGAATGCTCTCACCAGTGAAAACATTTAAGGAGTATACACAATCAAAAAAAAAAAAAGAAGAGGGGGAGGGTGAAGGTCATAATACTCCGAAGGTCTAGTATCACAATTAGAGTTCCAGTTTTCCAGATCCCAGCGCTGCCATCACTCAATTGGGGTAGCCCAGGGCAAAGGACCTTCAGGGAATAAAGTAACCTAAAACGGGGTGGGGGGAATGGGGGGTAATCGGATCCAGTGAGTGACAGATAGTACATGAGAGGCACAAACTGAAATGCCTAAGTCATCTGGGCCCCAGCTGAATGAGGTAAGTAACATAATGTGATACTCCAATCAGGCTGATTGGAGTATCAGGCTCAAGGTAAAGGGAGCAGCAAGGGTATCTAGGACATCCCAGGCAAACCTTGTCAACTCTGTCAGCCGTTGGGCAAATGCTGGAAGCGTTGAGCTTGGAGGAAGCAAAGGGCTTTAGAGCCTTGTTGAGACATCTGAGAAGGCCTGTGAAGTGGCTGAGAAGATCTTGGATGAGTGGCTGAAGAAGGCGTCTCCTTTTGAAGGGGGGGGGGGTCAAACTGCAGTTCCTGAAAGTACCGCCGCAGGTCAGGTAGGGAGAAAACATGGAATTGGCGGCCTTTATGAGAGAACGAGAGCTTAAAGGGGAACCCCCATCTGTACCTGATCCCCTGGGTTTGCAGAATTTGCAGATAAGCGTTTATATTCCGCCGATTGGCAATAGTAACCGGGGAGAGGTCTGCAAAGAGTTGGAGGGGGTTACCCTGGAAAGAGAGGTCTTAGTGGTCCCTTGCGGCTTGCAGGAGCCACTCTTAGTCCAATACTAGTTGAACTTGATGATGATGTCCCTGGGAGGGCCCTCAGTTGGTTTAGGGGCCATAGACCTGTGTATATGGTCAAATTTCAGGCACTCACGGGGGATATCAGGTGCAAGTTCCTGAAAAAAAGCAGTGGCGGTTCCTTGCAGATCAGTGGTGATCTTAGGGATTCCGCGGATGCGGAGGTTATCTCTGTGGGCTCTGTTCTCTGCATCCTCTAGCTTATCCTGCAGACTCTCAAGTTCAGAATTCAATTTATCAACCTCCTCCTCATGCCCCTCCAGCACTGTTGTAGCCAGGTCCATGTGTTGCTCCAATTGATTAGTGCGGTGGCCTAGCTTTTTAAGACCCTTAACTAGGTCAGCAGAGAGCTTGCGGGAGGCTGTGGTGATTTCATCCCGCACTATGGAGCGGAATTCATGAAGCATGGCATCAGACTCTATTGTCAGTGGGGCGGCTGACTAGATCAGAAGGGAACTGGTGCAGGTTGTCCTCTGAGAGCCACATGGAGTCATCTGGCTCCGGGGGCTTGGGCGCCATCTTGCCCTTAACTTTCCCCTTTCCTGGAGTGGGGGAAGCTTTCTGATGGGAGCGGTAGCTCCCATCAATGCATGTATGCAATGCATACCCACCGGGACCCTGGTGGTTCCTTCCGTCTCAGGAGCTGTTTCAGGTTTGTCGGAGAGCGGGCTGTGCCTTATCATCTGAGGAGAGACATTCCGTTGGCGCAGATCGAGGAAACTAAGCATCCATCTTCCTCGATCCCACGCATGCGCTCCCTGCAGGTAGGTGTATTTTATTGTAGAAGAGAAATTGCATGTCTCTTCTGCAATAAAAAGCCTGCCTGCTCGCAGCATGGAATGACAGAACTTTAGTTCCACTTTAAGACGCACAAACTTAGGGACAAACTATAATAAAAAAAACACAATGCAACATATACTTTTCTGCACCCCAAAAGCTAATTTGCATTTGTAAGAGAAGGGGGGAAGAGGTAGCAAAACATGACATTTAAGCTGAAAGTCTGTTTCAATATTCAACAAGCTTTATTGCAAGTAGTGCAAACTCACCAAGCGGGAATGTAGGAATGGATCCTCTCCAACTCCTTCAATGTGTTTCTCCCCAACAGGGGTTTAAGTTGGCCATACACTACACACTCTGATTGCACAATCAAATAAAATAAAATACGCAGGCCCTTACACTATATTATTCTTGGCAGATCAAAAGCTGATTGTACAAGAAGATTGTGTAGTGTATGGTCACCTTAAGTCCTGACCTGTGAGATGAAATACAGTAAAACCTTGGCTTGTAAGCATAATTCGTTCCAGAAACATGCTTGTAATCCAAAGCACTTGTATATCAAAACGAATTTCCCCATAAGAAATAATGGAAACTCAAATGATTCGTTCCACAACCATTTATTCGTAAGTCCTTCAGTTTGAAGTCCATATAAAAAGATTATAGCAATGTGATAGGTTGTGTAACCATTAAACGTCCATCCACAAATGGAAGCCTTCACTAAGGGATTCAAAGACAACACCCAGCAGGAACTACAGAGTATAAAAAAGAAGAGAGGCACCTCTAAGTGTAGCAATATGGTTACATTTAATGAAGGTACAACATTTAGCAACTCACATGGTTGATGTTTAAAACAGGCTCATCTAAGTATAGAGGCATCCTGGGTAAAGCTGTTCACCACAACGCCAGCTCTCACCGCTGTCAGTCTGCAATCATGCCCGGGAAGACTACCCTGCAATAGGGCGATTGAACCGCTCATTGTAGCGCAGTGTGGAAGGGACAGCGTTGATGGTGGTGAGGAGGATGGTCTATGTGGACAACTTTACCCCGGATGCCTGCATACTTAGATGTGCCTGTTTTAATTATCAACCATGTGAGTTTCTAACTGTTGTACCTTCATTAAATGTAACCATATTGCTACACCTAGAGGCGCCTCTATTATCTTTAATACTCAGTTGTGACATGACGCTACTTGTATATCAAGACATTGCTTGTTTATCAAGTCAATTTTTATTTACAATATGCTCTCAAACCAAGTTACTCTCAAACCAAGGTTTCACTGTACTTGCATTACAGTTTGTTGGCCATTGCAGTCAGTTTGCACCTACAGTAAGCCCAGTGACTGTTGTCAGAGTAAAATATGTTATACATTTGCCATCAGTAACTAAAAAAAACTTAATTGATGTCACTCAAGTAAATCCCATTGTTGGTGTCAGATCCACCTCCTCTCCCCTGCAGTCTTCCATTCCCACGCTGGCCACACTGATGGGGCTAAGAGGCTGTAGCATTATGAAGTCTGCATGCAGAAGGGGGAACTGTATTACTGCAATAATGCCACAAAGTTCTACACCTATGAAGGCACCATAGCACTACAGAGCCCTGACCCCTCTCTCTCCTCATTGGCTCACTGACTTTGATTGACAGCAGCTTGAGCCAATGGTGCTCCGCTGCTCTCTCAGTCAATCAGGAGGGAGAGTCCCAGCCAGACGAGACATCGCTGGATTGAGATGGGGCTCGGGTAAGTATTAAGGGCTTGAGGGGGGCTGCTGCACACTGAAGGTTTGCTATCTTAATGCATAGACTGCATTAAGAAAAACACTCTACCTTTATAACCACTTTCTGACCATGCTATAGCTGAATGAGGGCTACAGCGTGACCAGCCACTTCTGGGAGGCCGTCATATGATGTCCTCCCATGATTGCTCCCACCGCATGCCCACTGCAGCACATGGGCGGCACCCTCTGTGATCGCATTGTCTTCTGGACACAGCTGATCACAGATTGAGATAAAGAGCCAAGCAGCGGTTCTTTACCACGTGATCAGCTGTGTCCAATTACAGCTTATCACGATATAAACAGCAGCCTGCATAAACAGCAGACAGCATGGGGAAGAGAGAAGAGAGCCGAGAACTGGCTTCTGCAAAAGAGACATGTACACTAATAGTGTACTCAGTGTCCTGATTATCAGTGCAGTCCCAACAGTGCCTGCTAGTGCTGCCAATAAGTGCTCATTAGGGCCTCCTCATCAGTGTTACCTATTAGTGCCACCTACCAGTGCTCATCAGTGCCCATCAGTGCTGCCTATCAGTGCCCATCGGTGCCACCTATCAGTGCCCATTAGTGCCACTTATCAGTGCCTATTAGTGCTGCCTATCAGTGCAGCCTCATCAGTGCCTCCTCATCAGTGCCCACTAGTGCCACCTCATCAGTGCCCATTAGAGCAGCCTCATCAGTGCTGCCTCATCAGTGCAGCTTCAGCCATGCACATCAGCAAAGAAGAAAAATTACCTGTTTGCAAAATTTTATAACAAACTATAAAAAAGTAATTTTTTTGTTTTTTCCGGCCTTTTTTCGTTAAAAAAACTGTGGTGGTTAAATACCACCAAAAGAAAGCTCTATTTGTGTGAATAAAATGACTGCAAAATTGTCATTGTGCTACAGCGTTGAAAGCTGAAAATTGGCCTGGGCAGGAAGGGGATAAAAGTGCCCAGTAGGCAAGTGGTTAAAGTAGTTGTAAATCTTCGATTTCGTTTTTTTATAAAAATAACAATCATGCCTATACTCACCTACTCTGTGCAATGGTTTTGCACAGAGCAGCCCTGATCCTCTTCTTCTGGGGTCACCCACCGGAGCCCTAGGCCCCTCCACTTCATCGGATGCCCCCACGGAAAGCCGCGTTCCCTGGGGGCACCTGGGCGGGCTTGCTCCCGAGTCCCGCTGCTGCATCCATTGACACAGACATCGGGACTCGGCCCATGGCTCCCGCTGCTATCAATCTGTCCAATGAGGAGAGAGACAGTGATTGGAGCTGCTGCGCTTGTGCACATCGCTGGATCCCATGGGGCTCAGGTAAAAAAAAGGCGCAGCTATGGGGGGGAGCTGCAGCACAGATGGTTTT
This sequence comes from Lithobates sylvaticus, assembly GCA_028564925.1. Taxonomy (NCBI): domain Eukaryota; kingdom Metazoa; phylum Chordata; class Amphibia; order Anura; family Ranidae; genus Lithobates; species Lithobates sylvaticus. Next base: position 266,867,383 of record CM053026.1, read on the forward strand.
TAATTTTAATGTATACAATGCATTAAGGTAAGAAACCTTGAGGCTTTAGAACCACTTTAAACATTTACCTGAGTCAAATCTCGACCCAGTGCTGTGCCTGTCTGCAGCAGTTCTGCTCCCACTCTCACCTCACAGGAGACTTGGCAGTAGGTGGAGCCATTGGCTCCTGCTGCTGTCAGTCAAATCCTGTAAAGGGGGGAAGGCGGGAAAGTGGGGGCGAGCCACGTTGTGTGTTTCTATGGATGCACACAGTCCAACTCGGGAACATCTTGCTATGGGGGCACTCATAAAATAGAAGGAGCAGAGAGCGCCGGTGGGGGACCCCAGAAGAGGAGGTTCATGGCTGTTCTGTGCAAAACCATTGCAAAAAGCAGGTAAGTATAACATGTTTATTATTTTAGCAGGGAAAAAAAATGAAGCTTTACAACCGCTTTAATTGTGCTGTGTTGGTGTGTATGTTGTTTTTTTTTTTTGTTGTTTTACTAGTTGTTACAATCCAATAGTGTTTGCTAAAAAAAAAAAAATGTTTTTTGCTGTGCGCCACTAAAGTGTTCGGGTTTGGCTTGATGAAAAAGTGGCAACCCTAGGTAAAACTGCTTAATGGGGCACAGACATATTTTTCCCAACTTTTTAAGATGGGAAGGAGGGACACCTATAAGCAAAAGTATGTATGCATAGGACACACACCCCTTAACCACGTCCTCCCAGAACGACTGGTCTTGCGCGCCCCCGGGGGCATGCAGTGCGGCAATCGCGGCCACGCCGTGTTGCTAGGACACGGCGCGACCCCGATCTGTGTAAAGAGCCGCGGCTCTTTAACCATGTGATCGGCTGTGTCCAATCACAGCCGGTCACATGTAAACACGGAGATCTCCTCGCCTCACACTGACAGAGTGTGAGGAGAGGAGAGGAGAGCCGATCAGCGGCATCTCCTCATATATGACATCTAGTGATGTAATCAGGGCACTGATCACCCACTAAGCAACAATCCCCCACTGAGTACCAATGCCTGCCCTCTCCCCTACTGGACACCAATGCCCCTCTTTTCCTCCCACTAAGCACCAGTACTGTCATACCACCGACGAGCACCCATCTATCCTCCTGTCCCTCCACTGAGACCAAACCCAATTGCCACCACAGAGAACCTCTGCCTCCATCCCTCACCCCCCGCTGAGCATAAATGTTTCCCTTTTATCAGCATGGAGCACCAATGCCTCAACTTTACCCCAAAGAACACAACCATTGGTTTTTCCCACAGCAGCACTATTTACAACATTGGGGGACATTTTTCCTCCCACTGACCACAGATGGTAGACAGTTGTTTTTTTCCTCCCACTGACCACAGATGTCCAGCATTTTTCTTGCCTTGACCAGCAGTATACAGGACATTAGACTGCTGCACTCTATATGTTGTTTTTTACATTACATTGTGCTAACTGCTCTACTGTGTTGTGTTTTGCATTACAATAGTGCTGACTGCTGCACATTACATAGTCTAGTCTTGACCAAAATGTTTATTGCCACAACAGCTGCTGGTTGCTCAGTAGTTTCTGAATATATTAATGAAGTTTTTTAAGTTATTTCTCGGACAAAGTTTTAGTTCTCTGCCAATATTCTTTTTTTATTTTTTTCTAATTCTATTCAAATTTTTTTCGAATTTTATTCTTTAGGTATATATGTATGTGAAACGCTTAATCGTGGAGAAATTATTTTGTGTGTACAAGGATTGTGTCTATTAGTTGAGTAACATTTTTTTAGCTTTCTACAGTGTAATGCCTCCTAACTTTGTTTTATTACACAGGAGTTTTTCCAGCTATAAAAACCTCCAAGCCCTCAGCAGCCACAACAGGTGTCGCAGTACTCAGCAGAATGTTCAGTGTCAAATTATGTTTTCTTAACTATTGTATGGCAAATTTGTTTGCAGTGTTATCATTGTATTTTCTATAAAAACTGTTAGATTGCCACACTTTAAATAAATTAGACAAACTAAAAGTTTTAGCTATCTACCATCAAGCTGATAATTGTACATATAATGTAGAATTTTAATATTGAACATCAACTTATGAAATCTTTAACGTTTACAATGCAATGTAAGATCAATGTACATCTGTAACCCTGTTTCTTCCTCATCTCTCCAGAATGTTGTTGCTTTTTCTTTTTTATCATGTAAGAAGATTTACTATGTCTGTATTGCTGTGCCTTTGCCCGCATTGGGCATTAATAAAACCATATTTGAAAAAAAAAAAAGTTTTAGCTATCTAAACAAATACATAAATCATTTTACGAAAGAACAATACCTAATAATAGAAAAATAGTAATAATAATAATAAGACACTGTAGTCCTCGTTTTTTTTTTCCTTTTTTATACAGGTACTTATATAGCACCATCAATTTACGCAGCACTTGATAAATCTTTGTGTATATACAGAATGTCTAAAATAAAATTGTACTATAGGTTAGTAAAAATTTTGGCAACTATGCCCTCTTTCCTCATGGAAACCAATTTTGTGTCAAATGTATTTTCCCCTTCCTCTTTTCCCCCTGTTTTTTTAACAGGTACTTCTATAGTGCCATCAATTTACGCAGCACTTGATAAATCTTTGTGTATATACAGAATGTCTAAAATTAAATTGTACAATAGGTTAGTAACATTTTTGGCAACTATGCCCTCTTAGCTCATGGAAACCAATTGTGTGTCAAATGTATTTTCCCCTTCCTCTTTTACCCCTGTTTTTTTAAACAGGTACTTCTATAGTGCCATGAATTTACGCAGCACTTGATAAATCTTTGTGTATATACAGAATGTCTAAAATTAAATTGTACAATAGGTTAGTAACATTTTTGGCAACTATGCCCTCTTTCCTCATGGAAACCAATTGTGTGTCAAATTTATTTTCCCCTTCCTCTTTTCCCCCTGTTTTTTTTTTTTATACAGGTACTTATATAGCCCCATTAATTTACACAGCACTTGATAAATCTTTGTGTATATACAGAATGTCTAAAATAAAATTGTACTATAGATTAGTAAAAATGTTGGCAACTATGCCCTCTTAGCTCATGGAAACCAATTGTGTGTCAAATGTATTTTCCCCTTCCTCTTTTACCCCTGTTTTTTTAAACAGGTACTTCTATAGTGCCATGAATTTACGCAGCACTTGATAAATCTTTGTGTGTATACAGAATGTCTAAAATTAAATTGTACAATAGGTTAGTAACATTTTTGGCAACTATGCCCTCTTTCCTCATGGAAACCAATTGTGTGTCAAATTTATTTTCCTCTTCCTCTTTTCCCCCTGTTTTTTTTTTATACAGGTACTTATATAGCCCCATTAATTTACGCAGCGCTTGATAAATCTTTGTGTATATACAGAATGTCTAAAATTTAATTGTACAATAGGTTAGTAAAATTGTTGGCAACTATTCTTTCTTTCCTCATGGAAACCAATTGTGTGTCAAATTTATTTTCCCCTTCCTCTTTTCCCCCTGTTTACATTGAGAATTCATTACTTTCACTGCTATCTGCGTGACATTTTAAGGTACAGGATCACAACTGCTTTTGGCCCATAACAGTAGCAACATGTTGGCCTTTCCAGAATGGAAATGGTTAAGGTCACTGTGTTTCCTGCAGCACTACAAATTGGTTGAACACATATCCCTTAGTATCCTGTTGAGGCGGTGTATGTGACAAAACTTTTCAATTACATATGTAGAGGACATCTGCTGTGTGGCTACATAGACACTTTCGCTGGCTCCCCTCCCAACTCTGCTCACTGTCCCCTTTTCTCCCCTCTTTTCTACCCCCCACCCTTCATTTTCCCCCCTGCAGAGTTATTGTTCATTGCCAGAACTTCATGACTTGCTGAATAAGAGGTGGATCAAAGAGACACTGAAGAAAAGAGTAAGCCATGCTGAACTTGTATTAAACCAACATAACCAACTAAATACTAACTAAAATGTTGTCTATTAGTAAAAATAATAAAATAGTTCACCATTTATTTGCGTTCATATACTGAAAATAGTGGAAAAGTAAATTATACAAGCATGCTATAGGACATTATAAATCAATTTTCCATTGCAAGGGTTTACAGTATATCTACATGTGCTTCTGTACACGTTTCACAGGACTAACTTGCACTACCACCAGATCCCTTATCAGACTATAAAGTCAGCTATTAAGTCAGAATTCCATTTTATTTTCTAATTGTTAGTTGGGTCAAATTGGCTTTGTTTTTTTTTTAACAAATTCCTAACAGTGTATGCGGTTTTCATGCTAGAAAGTCTATTCATTCCTAATTCGAATGTTAAAAGCAAACAAAATTTTAAGTATTTTCGAACAATATTCATATTAGAGTTTTGTCTGAATTTTCGGATCAAAAGTGCCAGTGTACGGCCAGCTGAAGGCTGATTCACAAAACGGATTTGAGAATATTCATTCAATAAATTGAGAGAATATTCACTTTAGTTATCCAATTGTGTCAAAATAAATCCCTGTTAGTTTTAAAAAAAAAACAGTCATATGATGGTGAAATAAATAAACAGGAATTTGCTTTTCACAGGTTTAGCTAATTGAAGTGAGTATTTACTCAATTTAGTGAGTGAAGATTCCCAACTCCTTTAGCAAATCAGAAGTGGTAAATGCTGTGCGTTGACAAACTCAGATTAAATCTCCCACTCTATAATAAAAATGCAAGCAGCAGGAAGATCTTGATACTGTTCCTTCTTTTGACATGGCTGATAATTATTCCGAATGGCCATGCACACATTGGCACTGTTTATAATTGATCAGTTGTATGGCACAAATTTACGGAAGGCAATATTAGGAGTGGTTCCAAACAACATGCGAAAGCAGTTACCAAGCTACTAATGTTATACAGTAAAACAGCAACTGATTATAACTTGAAAGATCACTCATCACATGTTGTAAATTGCTACGCAAACTGTTGTCGCTATATAAATCCTGTATAATAATAATAATAATTCAACCTTAATCTAAATTCTGTGTCTGCCGAATACAACATAAATCTTCATTAAGAATTACCAAGTGGGCAGAGGGAGTTCACTTCCTGAAGTTTGTGCTTTGTAACTGTGGGGATAATTTACTAAAACTTAGAGTGCAAAATCTTGTGCAACTCTGCATAGAAACCAATCAGCTTCCAGGTTTTATTGCTAAAGCTTAACTGAACAAGCGGAATTTAGAGGCTGATTGGCTACCATGCAGAGCTCTCCCAGATTCTGAGTGCACCAGTTTTAGTAAATATAACCCTGTGTTCCTTCTGCTTCTTGTATCATAAATTACTTTTTTAAATTTCTAGTGCATGATTGAATCTGATTTGTGCCTGTGGAAAATATCTCAGCACTGATGGTTTTTAAATTAGACTTCAAGAAGCTGAAAGAGGGTGTTCCAGCATCTCCAGCACCCGTTCCAGGAGTACCTGATTTCAGGGGGGAAAAAGACGTGGGTTACATTGATACATCAGAGTAATACCTTAATAAAAGACTTAGTGAGCAGGTAATCTGTTCTTCCTTTAGGCTGGGTTCACACAAATGTGAATTGGATGCGGTTTTCGCCACATCCAATTCACATGACAGGAGATTGTGACTGGCTCTCTATGGAGCCGGTTCACATATCTCCGTTGCGGCTGCCTAGCGGCTTGCACAGGAGTGCTGTGTGTCTTTGGCTCCATTTCAGGGCGGAATTCAGGCAAATATTTGGCCCTGATTCATCCCTTAAACGGAGAACAGGGACGCACCGGACCCCTGCTGCGAGCCGCATCCGTCAGAGGTGTGAACCCAGTTTTAATGTATCTGAAGGCTTCATTTTTGATTTTGACTGGAGTGTACATTAAAAAAAGTGTTATTTAATGGATTACTAATGGGAAAGGATGTGACAACAGACAAACAATTTTTCATTGAACTGGTATTTTATCTGAAAGTGTCCACACATACTGGAGGGCATTTTCTCCCCTCAGCTGCTCAAAGAAAAACTGAGCAGTGGCAGCCAATGTAAATTTTTTTTGGGGGGGCGGCAAACAGTATGCCACCACCCCTGGTCCGTTAGTCGGTCGGTAGCACTTACCCCATCACCAGTGGCTTCCTCTGCTCGGCGGCCTCCGATTTTCCTGTTGTTCTCCTGCCACCTCCCTTTCTCTGGGTCATCACGGCGGCGGCGGCTCCCATTTCCCCCCTCCTCCTCGGGGGCCAATCAGGAGTCTTCTCATTTCGGCCAAATGGAAAATGGGTCCCACACCCGCTTCTGATTGGCTGGATTGAGGATCAGTGTTTCAACAGCGAATAATAGTCATTCGCTGTTGTAACACACCTAGGTTGGATGGGAGTGCATCTTCTGCGACCCAAGCCCACCCAGTTTTGGAGCCTATTAGAGCCTCTGGCTCTAATCAGGTGCTTAAAAAAACCCGCTATGCATGAATCTATCCATTGCATATAGGGGGGTGGAGTGGAGAGAGGGGGCAGCGCCCGGGTGCCCCTTATGTATGGGTCGCCACTGAAACTAAGACATAATAAAACCTGCCCCTGACCACTTCATTACTGTGCTTCTGTTTTTGGAGAAACTTTCTCATCTCCAAGAAAGTCTGTCTTATCTCCAGTGGTAATTCTGCACTTGGCTGCACACGACTGGAGACGAAGGGGTTGCAATAACCAAAAAGTTGGATAGACATTGTGAACCAAAGGGTAGCTGGATTTGTCTCATTTTGTCACAACTTTGCTTGATAAGAAAGTTAGAACTGTTACATTCTGCCAAGATTGCTGCTATGTACGACATTACAAACTCTATCACCATTTACGCCCACATCATGAAGTAATATTAGGGGCAAATAGATGTCTCACAAAGCTACATTCTTCAAACTATCTTCTTATCCTGAAAAGAAGGTGACACCGGGGGAGGGCTAGGCTCTCACTTCACAGGGCAATCAGTCAATTTCATGGAATTCTTGCCTTATTTGTCACAATAAGTGGGAGTTGGGAAATGTAGGAGTGTCTGATTAGTAGCTGACCAACTGTGATGTGCCTGAGAGTTTGGGACAAGAGCTTCAGATAAAGGAAAGGGAGATTAAATATGCCTCAGGGGGAGTGAGGAAGACAAAGAAAGTTCCTAGTACTCTCGTAAGTGGTAGGGAGACACAGCAAAGACAGATAGATAGATAGATATATAGATAGATAGATAGATAGGTAGATAGATCATGAACAATGGAGGTTCTGATAAGTGTGAATTAAATGCCATCCGGCAGTGAGCGATAAGGTGGACAAAAGACAAAGAATCCAAGCCACTGTGAAGGAGCAGTCAGATATCAGGTTCTACACTTGTTCTGGGCAAGCGGTGTTTCCAGTGCTTGAAATGTCACGCAGGAAGCAAAGGAAACCTCAACAGCTTATCTCCGACTGTGACAACTCAACCTCTTCAGAGAATGGTAAGGACAGTCCCTGGAGTTGGGGCAAGGCAATGAGAGATAGCATGTGTGTGTCTATGCTATGTGCTTAGGAGTCTGTATACTTCAATGCCACTGTAATCTGTAGCTCCCCTGTTGGGGGTAGATGTTTGTTAACAGGTTATACAAGAAAAATAAGAAATCCTTCAACTAAATGTACTTTATATTGTGAAGAATGTATCTTTAAAAAAAAAAAACACCTTGCATTGTATCTGTGTGTAAAGCCTGGTACAATATGTGTGGTATATGTACTGAATGTATTACAATTCAGATTCTAGATTAACTTAATGACAATTAAATGAATGTCACTGAAGTGAGTGAATTTTATATTTGTATAGGTTTAGGATGCGTATATCATAATTGTTTTAGGCATTTGTGTATGAGCCCTTGTCACGTGCTATGATATACAGGCCGACTTACTAAAGGAACAGGGAATGTTCACTCAATAAATTGTGTGAACATTCACTTTAATTATTCAATCGTGTGAAAAGCACGTTTCTGCATTTCAATTGTAATTTGCATCTGTGTAACTGAACTTTACACTGGGATTTTCTGTTTGTCTGTACCTAAGTTTTACATTTCAATAAAATCAGATTGAACGCAATCATATGAAAAGCAAATTCCTGTTTATTTATTTCATCTGCACATGGTTGGGTGTTTAAAGTGAACAGGAATTAGCATTTCAATTGGATAATTGAAGTAAATATTTACACAATTTATAGTGCAAACTTTCCTAACTCCTTTAGTTCAGCCTTGTAGTTTTATTGTATTGACTTCAGAAACAAATTTCAAGACAGATAAGTATAAACTATAATACACCAGTGCATCACTTGTCAGCAACTATTTCAACAATTCACTTTGCAATGTTGCTGCGCTGTTGTTTATAATGCTCCATGTTTGGGGGATCATGCTTCTACGGTCTTCCAGGGCAGGAGGCCACATATTTGTTTAGATTGATAATGGTGTTTATGGAAATTATATAGATTAGTCAGGTTATGGTATAATCTATCTATCTATCTATCTATCTATCTATCTATCTATCTATTATCTATCTATCTATCTATTATTGGTATCTGTGTATACCTACTAAGCATCGCACACAGCCATGCTTCATTTTTTCATTGCAATTGCATTTGCAACAGTATTTATTGCACAAAAATGGAAATATTTTAGTGAGTGTAAGAATTGCAATCTACATGACTTTTCTTAGCGAGTCGTTTTTAACAACCCAAAAGTGTCCATTTAATATTTATGGGAAAGTTGCTCCCAATAGCTTTCTCTGCTTTGAACAGTTTGTGATACCAGCTCATAAACAGTTAACATTCCCAGTTCTTATCCAGCTCAGTAATACACACACATACACATGAATACTGGTGTTTGTGTTCCATGGTAGATCATTCCAGCAGGTGCGTATATTTAACTTGTTGTGTGGCCATTCACATGTTTAACTTTTTTCCATTATTTGCCCCAAGATCGTCAAGCCATGCACGCTGACCTCATTTTTTTTTTTTTATATTTTAATTTTACTTTTATTTGTTTCAAAAGAAAGAAAGAAAAAAAAAGGGGGAAAACCATTTTCCATAATGGCACAATCAACTTTAGTAATAATAACAAGACAATAGTCTCTAAACCAAAAAGTTATAACCAGTTTGTTCACAACATATCATTTTGTCAATCATTGCTCCGATCATGTACTTAGGAAAACCTGTCCCCATTTTTAAAGGATGCGTTTTTATCATATGCTTTTAGCAACAGAAAGATTTTTAGAACATATTTGCTTTTACTGTTTATAATTTTTTTTTTTCATAAAGCACTTAATTCCTGTAATTTGGTCAGCTCCTAATTTTGCAAAGTTGGTTTTACGCTCTAGGGTGACATTTTCCTGAAATTTCTCCTTCCCCTTCTGTACATATTTACATTTCGCTAAAACAATAACTTTTCAGCATTTGCTATAAATACATGTAAATCAAACAATGTGTGAATTGTTGCCTCTGTTCTTACCCAACACTAGAATTGCAGTCTGCTTCAAGCTGTACAACTCAATATGTAAAACTATTGACTTTTATCTTCAGATGTATGTCAATTTTGACCACTGTGGGGTTCGTTTACTAAAACTTGAGAGTGCAAAATCAGGTGCAGCTGTGTATGGTAGCCAATCAGCTTCTAACTTAAGCTTGTTCAATTAAGCTTCGACAAAAAAAAAAAAAAAAAACCTGGAAGCTGATTGGTTTCTATGCAGAGCTGCACCAGATTTTGCACTCTCCAGTATTAGTAAATCAATCCCTATATTCCTAAAGAAACACAAACCTAAAATTAGTTTTCTTAATAACATACACAACTATGTGTATTGAAGTACAGAATATTTGACATTCATGTAACTTTTCAGTACCACTTATTTGTATTGGTGCATGATTGGCGTCATGTGATATAGAAGATACCAAATGGTGGTCTTCTGCTATGGAATTACTGGATCGGAAGTCAGCCATTTAATAGAAAATTTAGCTGCCCATTCTGACAATCTCAGGAAACTTTGACAAAAGTATCCATGAATGCCTTAAAACTAACTTAATTATTCCACCCTGCAGGTTTTATTACATTAGCTTAAAGCGTTTGTAAATGGTAAATTAAAAAAACAAAAAACAAAACATGTCTATACTTACCTGTTCTGTGCAATGGAATTGCACAGAGTAGCCGCAAACCTCCTCTTCTCAGGTCCCCTGCTTGTGCTCATGGCCCCTCCTCTCTGTCCAGTGCTCAAGAGCGAGCATGCATGAGTGCCCCCCATGGAAAGCAGCTTCCATTGGTGGCACTCATGTGCGCTCACTCCCACGACCCGCTGCTGCGCCAATTGACACAGACAGCGTGACTCGGCCCCGCCCCCCCCCCCCTCGTCACTGGCTTTCATTGAAGGCACTGAGAGCCAATGGTGCCCCAGCAAAGCCAGAGAGACCCGGAAGTGAGGTGAGAGAAGAGCTGCAGATGTGAACGGTGCTGGATAAAATGAGGGCTCAGGTAAGTGAAGGGAGGGGGGGATGCTGATGCCTAAACATTTTTTACATAATGCAAGGAATCCATTAAGGTTAAAAATGTTTAGGCTTTAGAACAGAAACATCAAAAAGAAAAAGGCTTTAGAACGACTTTAACAGTACAATGTTTCTCTACACACTGTTGGTCTGCAGGAATACATGCGTCAAGTCCTCCATTCGTTTTCCAAGTTTTCCAAGTATGTTATGAATAAGTATGCACCAAGGGAAGTCAGTGAGAGTGAATGCAGAACACCTGCATGCAATGCATATCAGATCTGCATGCATATTTTAAGGCAGTTATCCAGAAATGATTGAAGTCATTGAATTGGTATGACAGCCAGGTAACTAGCATTTGACAATGGTAATCTACTCATATCTTGCAACACAGGTTTCCTGGTTGCCTGAATGGCTTAAATACTTTCAGGGTCACTGACCCAGAAGAAACATGCAGCAAGTGTCATCATAGTGAAGTCAGAGCCTCTTAAGAAACATACTTTTTCCACGTCAGAACAGGCAGCTTACAATTCCATACAGGTTTCCTTTAACCACTTCAGACCCGGAAGATTTTACCCCCTTCCTGACCAGAGCACTTTTTACAATTTGCTACTGCGTTGTTTTAACTGACGATTGCGCAGTCTTTTGACGCTGTACCCAAACAAAATTTGCGTCCTTTTTTTCCCACCAATAGAGCTTTCTTTTGGTGGTATTTGATCACCTCTCCACCTTTATTTTTTGAGCTATAAACAAAAAAAGTGCGACAATTTAGAAAAAAAAAAAAAAAACATTTCTTCATCAGTTTAGGCCAATATATATTCTTCTACATATGTTTGTTAAAAAAATCGCAATAAGCGTATATTGATTGGTTTGCGCAAAAGTTATAGCGTCTGCAAACTATGGGAAACTATGGCATTTTTATAGCATTTTTATTATTATATATAATTTATATTACTAGTAATGGTGGTGATCTGCGATTTTTAGTGGTACTGCGACATCGTGACGGACAAATCGGAGACTTTTGACACTTTTTTTGGAACCATTGGCATTTATACAGCAATCAGTGCTATAAAAATGCACTGATTACTGTGTAAATGTCAATGGCAGGGAATTGGTTAACACTAGGGGGCGGTCAAGGGGTTAAATGTGTGTTCCCTCACTGTGGTCTAACTGTATGGGGATAGAAATGATCAGGAGAGCAGCCATATTGTTTTTCCTACTTAGTAGGAACAAACGATATGGCTCCTCTCCTCTGATAGCACAGGGATTCTGATAGCACAGCAATCACGTGTGGCCGACAGCAATCGTGCCCACCCGCCACGCGCATCGGGTCCCCCGCCATGCAGACAGCACGCGCATTCCCTCTGGTGGCCAAAAAAAGGGTAGGGCACACCCGTATGGGATTTTGCCCAGGAGAGCCATTGTGCCGCATATCTGCGTGGCACAGTCAGCAAGTGGTTAACATGTTATTGATATACAATGAAAAAAAAGTTGCATTGAGGTTATCTCATATACACAAAAGCATTTGTTGTTTTTAAATAGTAAACAATACAGTTTAAACCACAAATGTATTACCAAGATGCAAAGTGTTTATACACATATAAAAGTAATTGGGCTTAGGCAGACAACATTTGTTGGGTGCTTCGACAATAAGGAGACAAAAGAAGAGTGTACGTTTTTTTGTAGCAAAAAAAGTTTTTATATTTTGCAAAAAAAATTGTGTTATGCCCCGTACACACGGTCAGATATTCTAATGGAAAAAGTCTGATCGGATTATGTTGTCATAAAATCCGATCGTGTGTGGGCTCTAGCGGGCTTTTTCCATTGGAATTTCAGACGGAAAAAATTTGAGAGCGGGATCTTAAATTTTCCGACAACAAAATCCGATCGGACTTTTTCCGATCGTGTGTAGAGAATTCCGACGGACAAAGTGCCACACATGCTCAGAACCAATTACGAGACCAAAGCTATTGGCTACTAGCCTCTACGTAGTTCCGTCGTACGCAACGAACGTCACCAAGTTCGGAATGATCGGATTTTCCGACAACTTTGTCCGACCGTGTGTATGAAACACCAGTGTCGGACAAAATCCGTCGGAAAAAATCCAACGGATTTTGTGGTCGGAATTTCCGACCGTGTGTACGGGAGTTTCTTAGGGCTAAACTTTGTGGGTGATTTTTATTTCATACTCCTAAACAATTTAATCCCTTGCTGGCAATAATCATATTTATAGTACATCATAATGAATGTGTGCCAAATAAAGTAATGGCCAACAAGTGGAAATCTCTCACTAACATGAGATTAAAAATATTGTTTAACTGTAAGGACTTTTAAGATTTAATATATAAAAATGCATATATATTATTAGGATAAACTTTTTAGCATGTGTCTTGTTACAAACATAAATAAACAATAATAATGCAAAAAAATAATCAATATCGTAAAGACAAAAAAATGCATGACATTTATTTTCACTATAAAAATATTCTTGGATTTGTTCTCTTCTAAGTAGTATGGTTATAAGTTCTTTTGCTTCTAATTACAAACCACTGATCTCAGATTTCTCTCTCTTTATGAACAGCAAAAGCAACAGTCACACCTGTATGTTACACACTAAAATAACAGCAATGTACATAGGAAATCACGCATTACTGAGAAATAACAAGATATAAAAGATAGTTGACATTATGTAGGGGAGCACTTTACTTACTACACTTTTGTTAGTGCTTTGCACAATCATGTATTTAAAATAGATCTGTATCCGAGTTTATAACATATATATTTAACTCAAATATCAAAAAATATATATATATTATGTGTTACTTTGCAAACAGGCTTAAGAATGTGGCAAGGAGGATACCTTAAAGTGACACTAAACTCTGGCTTAAAAAAAGAACTTTTCACGTCTATATTCTTAAAAGCACCTACTATTTCTCTCAGTCTCTCAAAATTCAAAATTCTTTATTTTTTCTGCTAACATTCTATTAGAGGGTGGCTATGTTCATTCTCCATAGTCTGACTGTATGTAGAACATAGCCACCCTATCTTACCCACTCCTGCGATAGTACTAGGGACTATGGACTATGGGATTTGAAGTGTGCATAGAAAAGTGCACATGACCGCAACTAACGTGCACTGCTTGTTCCTAACACATGGAAAGGGAGATGTTCAGGAGCTCATGGAAGACATCACAAGGAGGCAGAAAACAGTAAGAAACCACTTAATGAAAAGTAGATTACAGGGTCATTAGGTAATGGATGTGCATTGATGTTGTTGAAGAATAAGGATATCATTCAGTGTCAGTTTAATTTCACATTGCACATTCGTACATCTTTCAAAACAATTGCATATGTTAGACTGTATACACAAAATGGCCCATAAAACAATAACCTGTATAATATGCCCAATATTGAAAGTATAAGTTTATACTGACTTACAGGCAATGAGGCTAATTTACTAAAAGCTTGAGGATCTTAAATGGAAAGAATTGTGTGAATATTCACTTCAAATATTCAATCATGTGAAAAGCATCTGCACATATTTAAGTTAAGTCAATCAGGAATTTGCTTTGCACATGACTGGTTAATTAATTGCAGAAAATAGTCTTTTTTTTATTTTTTATTGAAGACTCTGAACTTCTTTAGTAAATCGGCCTCCATTATGCCATTTGTGTTCTCTCAAAATTCAACCCTTTGAAATACAGTTGGGTTAGTTTACTAAAACTAGAGAGTGCAAATCTGGTGCATATATGCATTGTAGCCAATCAGCTTCTAATTTCAATTTGTTCAATTAAGCTTTGACAAACAAAACCTGGAAGCTGATTGGTTTCTATGCAGAGCTGCACCAGATTTTGCACTCTCTTGTTTTAGTAAATCAACCCCAGTGTATAGTTCTTCATTCTCGGATTACCATGAAAGCCACATGCAATTACTAGAACTTGTTTTTCGCATCACAACTGCTGGTGGAGACAAGTGAGACGTGGTACTTTGAACTTGCCAACAGGCTTTTTTATAGTGCAAAATGTATATGTTTGCCTAGCTTCCAAAATATACCACTTTATTAAATAACACAAAATTTAATATTAAATAACACAAAGTATAGCGTTAGAAAATAGAAAACACTAGCAACAAAGTTTTTAAAAGAATAAAACAAAATAAAGCCAAAATCTCAGTGTTGGTTAAAAGAAAGAACACAAGAGCAACTACAACTGAAATCTATCAGTACTGGAACCTTCAGAACAAATAACATCATGTTCATATCACCTCCCAACTTTACCTTGCATTCATTTTAGGGACTGCTGCATTAGGCTTTAAAAAGGGAATCTCACATAAACCCTAATTTCAATAAGATTTGTTTTTCTATGAGTTCACCAGATCAATTAATTCATCCAAAGACTTCAATGTCACTCTGCCTGCTCAGCTTCTGTTAGCACCACTGGCAGTGGACAGCATGCTGTCAGGTCAGACATTGAGGGAGGCACGTGCTGTCTATGAGCAAAGCAATGCTAGTGGGAGTAAGCAGAGCATTGGCAGGCCCTGCACAAGATTTTGGACCCATGAGGTGTCGTGAAGGCTTGACCTTAGATAAGAATAGGATTTTCATTGTTAAAAAAGGATGATAAATAATAGATATTCTTTTGCACTGTCTTGATATCTATGGATTCCCTCTATCTCAAGTAAACACTACTATACATTGGCTAATGATGTCTTATTATTGCATTTGGAACAGGATTGTCATTGTCTAATATTAACAATACATACTAGTTTCTTAATTAATAAAAAATGAATTCTGCTAGCTCATCTACTAGCACTGCTGGGCCCATAAGTGTTAAATATACAAGTATACAAAGAAAGAGTTGGGGATTCCATTCTTAATCTCGTCTTGCATGTTACTGTGGAATATGTTGGCACCACACAAATACATAATATTAATGCAAGGCCACACACAGTGTGGGTGAGATAAAGTCCCTTTGGCTTGTACAGTCAGCAGCAAGGCTTGGATGGGAATTCAGGGGGTTGGCTCCATTCTCAGCTCATTGGGTTGGGACACTTTCTTTGCATTGTCACTGTGATGAGAAGGGGGCTTTTGTGACTCACAACCTTAGTTCAGCCAGCTGCAAAATCTTTTTCCCAGGATCTGAATAGGAAAAACTGAGGGTAAAGGAGGGGGGAAAGAGCAGAGAGGGAGAGGAGGGGGGCTAAGTAAGAAAGTATCAAGAGATCTTCAACACACAGGCAATAAGACTCCCTTAGTTTATGAGCATCCCGTGAAAGGAGTAGGCCTCCTCACCTGTATGTGGTTGTATGGAAGAGTTTGTAGAGTTCTGCCCTTTCTCAGGTATACATCAGGTCACGCACGAACACTGACATCTCTGTTTAACAATATTCATGTGTATTATTTTCAGGTTTCGTGTTTTTTTTTACTTTATGGGGTTGATTTACTAAAGACAAATAGGCTCTTCACTTTGCAAGATAATATTCTCTTAGTTTAGTGAATGGGGAGAAAGTTTTTTCTTTTTAATCAAAACTTTTTTTATTGACAAGGATAACTGTACAGTAAAAAGGTATACATAGAATATAGCATCAGAAACGTATGCATAGTGTATATACCCAAATGCAGAGTATGCAGTTACCTGGTACCAAGCTCATATAATCTTATTACTGGTAAAACGTAAAAAGAATCGAAAGAAAAAAAAGAAAAAAAAAAATGAGAAAAAGCTCCTTCCTTCGAGCTTGTTTGTAGGCAAGTGCACCAAATGATGTTATATCTGCATGTCATATATATTGTAGGAGAAGCCCCAAGCTCGGGAGGAAACTCAAGAAACAATAAAGGGGTCTAGAACTGTAGCAATCTATCCATCACTAATGCCGCGTACACACACTCGGAATTTCAAATGTTCGATGGGAGCTTGTTGTCGGAAATTCCGGCTGTGTGTAGGCTCTATCGAACATTTGAGAGCTGGTTCTCAAATTTTCTGACAAAAAAACTTGTTGTCGGAAATTCCGATCGTGTGTACACAATTCTGACACACAAAAGTTCCACGCATGCTCGGAATCAAGCAGAAGAGCCGCACTGGCTATTGAACTTCATTTTTCTCGGCTCGTCGAATGTCTTGTACGTCACTGCTTTCTTGACGTTCGGAATTTCCGACAACATTTGTGCGACCGTGTGTAGGCAAAACAAGTTTGAGCCAACATCCGTCGGAATAAAATCCAGGATTTTGTTGTTGGAATGTCCGGGCGTGTGTACGCGGCATAACTGTGGAGGAGCAAGGTTAGGGCTATCCAACCAGTTCTGCCATATAAGGTTGAACTTTTTAACCGCATTGCAATGTCGATATGCCAACTGTTGCCTGAGGAGAAGAGAGTTAACATAGGTAATCCATTGGGCCCTAGTAGGCACAGCAGATGTCAGCCAGAAGCATGCTATAAGTTTCATAGCCAGGTATAGTAGTCTGGTTGCCATAATATAAATACCTTTTGGATATATTTCAGCGTCAATCGCCCCTAGGAGGCACACTAATGGGGTAGACGGTATTGGCGTTTGGGCCAAAGTAGAGACAGTCTGCATGACCTCGGTCAAGTATCTGGTAAGCTTTGGACAGTGCCAGATCATGTGTATGAAGTCTCCCCTATGAATGGTACACTTTGAGCAAAAGGGAGAGTCTCTTCTTCCCCTATCATACAATTGAACTGCTGTGCGGTAGGACCTATGTAGTATGAATAATTGCGATCATTTATGAGACGCCGACACCACCGGGATTGATTCTAAGGCCATAACCCATTGGTCTCCATCTATACCTCCCACATCAGTAGACCAATGAGTTCTACATTTGAGAAGAGCAGGGTTCTGAATTGAGGAAACTAGTGTTGAGTAAGCTTGTGATATTACAACCCTACGGTTGGTTGCCTGCAAAACCTCCTGAAGAAGTAAAGATTTAGCGACAGATAAACTAACAGTCTGTGCCTGGGTTTGTAGCGCGTGCCTGAGTTTGAGGTGTTGATAAAATAGTTTTCGTGTTAAGGAGAACTCCCCGCACAGATGATCAAATGACTTGAGTACACTACCGTCATATAGTTGTTTAAAAAAGAGCTTCACCTTATTTACCAAGCTTAAGAAAAATTCCCTTGCAAAGTGAAAATTTCCTTGCAAAATGAACAGTCTATTTCCCTGTAGTAAATTAACCCCTATGTCTTTCTAGTCAAGTATACATGAAACATTGCATGTAAATATTTCCATGTACCTTTTCCAGCCAGAGATAGCTTACAGCCGAGTTCAGCATACAGATCTGAATAGCAGGAACACAAGTTTTACAGACACAGCTGAATGGGTCAGCTGAATGAACCATAGCAGTGATACAACCCCCTCCTGCTTTGTAGTAAAGACTGCTCTGTTCTTCAGTCTGCAGGAGCAGCCAACAAGTGCAAATCTAGCACTGGGTTTTCTCATTAGAAAGCCCAGAATGCACTGCAGACATTAAAGCATGAAGGTATTAAAATGTTACTTTTAAAGTAAGACAGTAATAAAAAAATATCAATAATTTTAAGAATAATCAGTTTATAAACTGAATAACTTTCACAAAAAAAATAAGAATTACCAAGAATCATTAAAGCTTGAGCACTGAGTAGCTAGTCCTCTATTGCACCGTTGTTCATTAATCATATCACATGTAGAACTCTAGCAACCGGAAATCTCACTCTGCAATATTAGTCCTTCCCTGCATTTGGCATGCATGGAAGGGATCCAAATACACTATGTAGTCATTGCTAATTGGCCCAGCATCAGCTATGCTAAAGTAGGTCTAGCCCATTTCTGGCTCACATTATAATCAGTTAGGTCAGTGATGACTTCATTTCAGGCTAGGAATTTATTCATATTAGACTAAATGCATAGCCAAACATACTGTTAATGTATTTCATGCAATCAACACTATTTGATCTATGACTTATGCCCTGTACGCACGATAGGATTTTCCGACAACCAAGCCGTGGATTTTTTTCCGAAGGATGTTGGCTCAAACTTGTCTTGCATACACACGGTCACACAAATGTTGCCGGAAGTTCCAAACGTCAAGAACGCGGTGATGCGGCCTGAGAAAAATAAGGTTCGATAGCCAGTGCGGCTCTTCTGCTTGATTCCGAGCATGCGTGGACTTTTGTGCGTCGGAACTGTGTACACACGCTCGGAATTTCCGACAACAAGTTTTGTCGGAAAATTTGAGTACCTGCTCTTAACCTCCTTGGCGGTAATCCCGAGTCTGGCTCGGGTTCAGTTTTTTCTGCTAGGAGCGGTAACCCTGAGCCAGACTCGGGCTTGCGTTGCAGGATACAGGGGGAAGTTACTTACCTTTTCCCCTGGATCCTGCGATGTCTCCCCGCTGTGTGAGCGAGCCGTCCGCTCACTCGATTCACACAGTGCCCGAGTGCCGCCGATCTCCGTTCCCTGCGACGTTCCGACGCACGGGAGCGGAGATTGGTGTCAAATTTAAAAAAGTTTAAACACACACAACACATACAGTACTGTAATCTTACAGATTACAGTACTGTATACAAAAAATACACACCCCCTTTGTCCCTAGTGGTCTGCCCAGTGCCCTGCATGTCATTTTATATAATAAAAAGATTTTTTTTCTGCCTGGAAACTGGAGATTGTCCATAGCAACCAAAAAGTGTCCCTTTATGTCAAAAGTGGTTTTAGACCAGCTAGAAAACACCGATAAAAAATTAGAATCACAATTTATCATCAAACAATAAATTTAATGACAGCGACTATTCTGCAACTGAGCAAATTTCAGTGTTTTTGATTTGATTACATTATTGAATCATTTTTATATATATTTTTATTATATTATAATTTATGATTTTGTGTTTCAAACTTTATCATACCCGGGATGTATACTAGACTCTGGTTCGGACAGATTAAAGTGAGTTATTCATAAGAATTGCATGCCTACAATATAAAAACGCCAAATTTCCATGCAAAATAATTGTACCGCTTTCAGCACTAAATTCCGGACAGAATCATACCGCCAGGGAGGTTAAACATTTGTTCCGACAACAAATGTTCTATGGAGCATACACACAGTCGGACTTTCCGACAACAAGCTCACATCCAACATTTGTTGTCGGAAAATCCTATCTTGTGTACAGGGCATAAGTCCTGCTGATTTCAGAAAACATGTCAGAATCTTGTTTGACTACACATTTTATAGCCTGGAGTGCAGTCACTATGGGACTGAATGGTTTGTATGGAAAGAAAGGGAGGACTACAGATCAGTCCAGATCATGTGAAAGACACGCAGGACAGAGAAAGTCTGGTTTCATCTAGATTCCACAGTTGGGAGGCTGAATTTCGAACCATCAAAGTGTTGAACAAGTGAGGTTCCCTTACCCTGTCACTGATGCACACAAACCCATACAGATATCTCACATAATTTGTGTCACACACATGACAGGGGTTTTTGTCAGAACATTAACTCTCTGTCACGTATGTAATAGGGCCTGTCTCATACTTGCACTGGCACAACAGGAGCTGAACAAGTCAGTCTGTTTTATTCAACAGTCATAAATAGAAGATTTTGCACTGCATACGAAGGCAGATATAAGAGGGACTTCTGAGATGTAATCTACTCAAATGTAGAGACAACAGAGACCACTGAAAACATGAGAAAAAAATTGGGACTAAAGTGAATGAGTTGTGCATTGCAACCTGTGCTATGGTGAGCTGCTACTGAGCAATCTGCACTCCCACTAAGCAATTACAACAGAAGTTCTAAATTATATGAACCGTAAAATTTCACAATGTTCTGTTGCTAATGGAGCCTGCTGGTTTATCCTAGGAGCCATTCTCTTATAGTTTCAGTGTTTATCATTGCCTACACTGACCACATTTCACATGCTTTTGGAATCTTTGTTTTTGGTGTGATACAGCATATATTCAAGATATAATTGACCTTAGTATGGTATAGTATCAGGATCATGGATATGGTATCAGAAGTGGTTTGATTCTACAAGCATGGAATATTAGCCAAAAAAGATGGGACACTTTATTAATAAGAACTATTATATACAGATATAAAAGTGTGTCTCATATAGATGAAGCAGAGTGAACCCCTGATATTCTTTTATATATTCTGGAAGCATCAGTAAAGAGCGAAGGACTTGAGAACAAAAAATAGAGATGTGTTGAAATGTAACTGGTGTGTGCTAAAATACTGATAATGAGAAAATGTTGATTATGCTGCAAAATACACTTGACACATTTCAGTTGTATAACTCTGTGGATATAGTATATGGAATTTCCTAAGCAGCTGCCATAAGAGATGTGTGCAGGCATCCAGGAACCACTGATATCTAAGAAAAAATAACTATTTGTTTGCAAGATATCTGTTTTTAGCACACACAATGACAGACATGTTGAGACTTTAAAGGGAAGCTCTGCCCCTTGGGATGCCTTTTGATTGACTGTCAGTCTCCCCTATAGAGTCATAGGCAGGCAGAAGTGCCATGGAGACATCACTGGAGGTGACTCTTGTCACTATAGGGTTCCTACATATTAAAATCCTCAGTCCCATCATGAAGAAAAGGGTAGCAGCATAAGCACTAGAGAACTCTCTGTTGGAAAAGTTTCAGTTAATGTCAAACACTGGAACTGGGACTTTTCTCTTACAGCCAGGTGCTTGGCTAAGAAAAGACAGTGAGAGAAACACTGTCTGCAGCTGATGCCCTGTGGTGCTGAACTGGTTAACAGCTATATCAGCATAGGAGGGAGCTGCTGGGCAGAAAGTGTTTAATAGGCTGAGTCAGGCAGAACTGCACTGTGGGAACTGTAGTCCAGAAGAGAGGAACTCAAGGGCTTTTTCAACTGCTTTTCCCAGAGGGAGATTGCCAGGAGGAAGGGAAAGAGCTGCATTTTCTCAGGCTGTACAGGACACTTCTTCCTCTTGCTGTGAGGGAGACTGGAGAGTGAACATCGCCGTCCAGTGTACACCATCACTGCTGCATATTGGCAGCCTGAGTGGGATCCAGAGTGTTAAGTTTGGGAGTGCCAATAGCCAGTCACCTAGGAGCAGACATAGGAGCATCTCTGACAAGATGGTGAGCTGCAATATCACTGGGACTATTGATCTGCTGTTGTGGGGATTTACTATCTGTTGCTAGAGAGAGACTGAGCCCTTCAGGAACTGACCATACAGCCATATAGTAGCCATAGTGCTGCCTACAAGCTTGACTGGAATAATTCTCATGTGCACCAACAGTACAACTATGCCCCAATGCTAGCTGGCTGAAGAGTTAGGACTAAAGACTGTCCCTTTACAGCTCATGCTGAGGTACCTCTCAGGGGACATTGTACCATATTCTAGCCATTCTCCTAGAGTATACTCTAGATTAGTTATAGTATTATTATTCACATTGAAGTTAATGTTTATATGCAGCAGTTAATGTTTATATGCAGTGATTACTGCCGATCTTGCTTATTTATGAGTTGATTCCAGTCTAGTGGTACCGAACTCTAACCTAAGTTATCTTTCCTCTATGCTCAAACCACCATTTACTCGAACTTGTATCAATACATTGGGGTTGATTTACTAAAGGCAAAAAGACTGTGCACTTTGCAAAGTGCAGTTGCATTCTGCAAGTGCAGTTGCTCCAGGGCTTAGTAAATGAACGGAAGCTCTGCTGACTTCCATCATCCAATCATGTGCAAGCAAATATGGAGCAACTGCACTTGCAAAGGGCAACTGCCCTTTGCAAAGTTCCCAGTCTATTAGCCTTTAGTAAATCAACCCCATTGACTTAATTTACCATTAAATGGTCTTGTGTCTATTACCTGATACTACTTCTCAGTCATGTTAATGGTATCCACACTTGTTTTACCATTAAGTGCATGCAGTAACTTTCACTCAACTAGGTGTATCAGAGGGTCTGAGGTTGTTCTTGGAGTCAAGGCGCAGAACAGAGGACCCAAATTACCAAGCAGGTCCTTCGGGGTAGCACTACACTCTTATTAAGATAGTGTGTGAGCCTTATTTGTGGCAGTAAAATACCAACACAACTGGACATTGCATAGTGAAGTGAGATACTCTGTATCGTGGGGGCATGTTAAATGTGGTGAGGACTCTGTGATTGCTAGAGATGGCTTTGTGATTGTCTCCATGTGTCCACTGTAGCCGCTCTCCTCCCCTAATCTGATAACTACAGAGGGAGGGGCTGAGAATCCCCCGCTGACATCAGCTGGTAGGAGGGGAGGAGAGGAGGAGAGCGGCGGCAGTCAAGTGAGTGCAGAGAGGTGCTCTGAAATGAGGTATAAAGCTGCATATTTTTTATAAAGCACGTACACTGGGGCACATAACTTAATCTAACACAGTAAATTCTAGGAATAAGACACAGTTATTTCAGCAGCGGGAGGGGTGGGGAGCAGATCGGTACAGACTAGATGACAGACAGAGAGGGATGGGGGAGAGAATAGAGTCAGCGGAATGATGGTGGCATGTACACTGACCACAGTATCAGGGGCTTAGCAGCCATGATAAACGTAGTCAGTTTACAGAGGGGGGGGGGGGCAGCACCAAGCAGGATAAACCAGGTATTTAGCTTATATAAAGGAACATGCATATATTCATGCTTTAAAGGAACAGGATCAATTTTTTTTTCTTTTTTTAGGGTTACAACCACTTTAACCGTATCAGTCTGCTGAATCACAGATATCACTACAGATCAATAAAGAACCTGTAACAATAGACACACATGTTGTTCTCAGAAAGTAGAATTTGCAGCCACCTACAAGTCACCAGTAGAATTTGTTGCTTTTGTCTAATCCCTTTAGTATGTCCTAGAACTGCCTTTTTCAATCAGAATATTAGTCAGTACCAGTTTGTCAAGGTGGAGGAATAAAACACCTCTAATGTTGGGTGTCCTATGTGTGCAAATACTGCTGTGATATGTAAAACGATCATTTTTTTTACGTTTAAGAATGGGGTGTCTTGAGATAATAATTTTAATTAGTGCCTTGACTAAAAAAGGGTTGAGAAACACTGTCCTAGAATTTAAAAAATAACGAGATCTAAAATGTCAACATTATTTATTACTAATGAGAATGCTGCACCTAGTCTAGGTAATGAACGTGTAGAGTTACAGAGAATACAGTGAGCACCAAGCTACATGAAACAAATGTGTTACTCCATGCGGTCTACAGAAAATAATACAGGCGAGCGGTTACAAACCCTAAAAGAAGAGGTGCAGAAAATATAATTCTTATGCCAGTTATAAAATTGCATGGCCTACATGGAATAAAACAAATGCCTTTTAACCTAGATTACAGGGATTTTGACCATTGCATCTTTCACTTTCAGTTGCCAATGTCCTCATTATATAAGGTGACAGAACTGTGACTGAAAAGATTGCAATGCTAAAGAGGGGACATACAGCTCATCATGGTATGTAGTATCCCTAAGAAAGGTAATGTGTTGGCCAATGTTGGCCAATGTCCAAAGACATAGAACAAATGTATTTACTACAGCAATTTATATAGCCCTGACACTTTTACACAAGGTTTTATACATTGTACATTCACACCAGTGCCTGACCCCAAGGAGCTTACAATTTTAAGGTCCCTACCGCACATACAGTGGGGGAAATAAGTATTTGATCCCCTGCAGATTTTGTAAGTTTGCCCACTTACAAAGAAATGAAGGGTCTAAAATTTTAAATGATAGAGACAGAATATCGACCAAAAATCCAGAAAAAAACACGATACAAATGCTATAAATTAGGTTGCAGTTCAGTGAGTGAAATAAGTATTTGATCCCCAAGCAAAACAGGACTTAGTACTTGGTGGAAAAACCCTTGTTGGCAAACACAGAGGTAAGATGTTTCTTGTAGTTGGTGACCAGGTTTGCACACATCTCAGGAGGGATTTTGGTCCACGCTTTTCTATAGATCTTCTCTAAATCCTTAAGGTTTCTTGACTGTCGCTTGGCAACGCAAAGTTTCAGCTCCCTCCATAAATTTTCAATAAGATTAAGGTCTGGAGACTGGCTAGGCCACTCCATGACCTTAATGTTCTTCTTCTTGAGACACTCATTTGTTGCCTTGGCGGTATGTTTTGGATCATTGTCATGCTGGAAGACCTATCCATGACCCATCTTCAGTGTTCTGGCTGAGGAAAGAAGGTTATTATCCAATATTTTACAATACATGGCCTCATTCATTAGCCCCTCAATGCGGCAAAGTTGGTCTGTACCTTTAGCAGAGAAACAGTCCCAAAGCATAATTATTCCACCTCCGTACTTGACTGTAGGGATGGTGTTCTTAGGCTAATAATAGTCAGCATTTTTCTTCCTCCAAACATGTGCGAGTCGAGTTAATGCCAAAGACCTCAATTTTGGTCGCATCTGACCACAACACTTTCTTACAATCCTTCTCTGAATTATTTAGATGTTCATTGGCATGACTGTACATGTGCCGTCTTAAGGAGAGGGACGCACCGTGTTTGGAATAAGAAAAATGCTGACTATGACCCTAAGAAAACCGTCCCTTCAGTCAAGAACAGAGGTGGAAACCTTTTTTTTGTGGGGCTGTTTCTCTGCTAAAGATACAGACCGACATTGCCGCATTGAGGGGTCAATGGACAGGGCTATGTATTGTAAAATATTGGATGAGAACCTTCTTCCTTCAGTCAGAACACTGAAGATGGGTCATGGATGGGTCTTCCAGCATGACAATGACCCAAAACTTACCGCCAAGGCAATAAAGGAGTGGCTCAAGAAGAAGCACATTAAGGTCATGCAGTGGCCTAGTCAGTCTCCAGACATTTATGCTATAGAAAATTTATGGCGGGAGCTGAAACTTTTGAGTTGCCAAGCGACAGCCAATAAACCTATAAGGATTTATAGAAGATCTGTAAAGAAGAGTGGACCAAAATCCCTCCTGAGATGTGTGCAAACCTTGTACCCAACGATATGAAACATCTTACCTCTGTATTTGCCAACAAGGGTTTCTCCACCAAGTACTAAGTCATGTTTTGCTTGGGGATCAAATACTTATTTCACTCACTGAACTGCAACTTAATTCATAGCATTTGTTTTATGTGTTTTTTTCTGGGTTTTTGGTTGATATTCTGTCTCTATCATTTAAAATACACCTATGATAAAAATTATAGACCCTTCATTTCTTTGTAACTGGGCAAACTTACACAATCTGTAGGGGATCAAATACTTATTTCCCCCACTGTACATACAATGAGGGCCAATTTAGGCAGGAGCCAATTCACCTAGCCTGTATTTGGAGTGTGGTAGAAAACCTATGGAAGCACAGGGAGAACATGAAAACTCAGTGCAGAAAGTGTCCTGGCTCAGACTAGAACAGAGAATCCCAGTGCTGCACATCAAAAGTGCAAACCATTATGCCTCGTACACACGGTAAGAAAATCAGAAGGGAAAAGTCTGAAGACGAGCTGTCTGTGGATTTGATTGCATTCGATATGATTTGACTTTTACATCAGACAAACCTGGATGTGCAGGCTATAAAATTTTTGTCTGATGTGAACTCAACGTCTGATTTTCGGATTGGTCAGTACAGAAATCCGTCACACAAAAGTCGAAAGTACAAACACGCATGCTCGGAATCAAGGAACGATTGGAAAGAGTTCGGTCTTGTAAACTAATGTTCGTAATCTAGAATTAACATTTGTGACGTGGCAATTGATGAAATGTCAAAATTCTCATCTTCTTTAATAGGATAATAATGAAGTTGCTTTGCATGTAGCTATGCCAAACATATTTTAGGTATTTGTTTTGTATGATCTGAAAATTGTGAATCAACGCTCACCAAACTTCTACTAACATGAAATTAGCAGAAGGGGCCTAAGGGTGGCGCAAAAAAAATAACTTCTTCTTTATACTCTCATAGTACGTCACTACGTCACTTGTCGAACGACAATTTGCGGATAGTTAATATGCTAGACAAAATCCTGCACACGCCCTTTTGACAAAAATCAGACTCTCGGTCGTCCAACAATCAGACCGTGTGTACGAGGCTTTAGGCTACTGTGCAGCACAAATGGTTTAACTAGTAAAGCCAAGCTGATGAAAGATATTAATTTGATTGTATGAGTCACACATTCCTGCTGACTGCAAATTATTTTTTTCAAGGTATTTAGAAGTCTTCCCACTAACAGATAAAACTGGTTGGAATATTATTGCCATGTCCAGGTTTTAATACTGTACGAAAGTCATGATATTCCAAAAGAAATTGTTATGCCCCGTACACACGGTCGGATTTTCCGACGGAAAATGTCCTATCGGACCATGTTGTCGGAAATTCCGACAGTGTGTGGGCTCCATTGGACTTTTTCCGTCGGAAAAAGTTTGAGATCCTGCTCTCAAATTTTCAAGCAACAAAGTCCTATGGGACTTTTTCCGATCGTGTGTAGCAAATTCCGACGGACAAAGTGCCACGCATGCTCAGATCATATTACAAGACCAAAGCTATTGGCTACTAGCCTCTACGTAGTCCCGTCGTACGCAACGGACGCCACCACGTTCAGAATGATCAGATTTTCCGACAACTTTGTCAGACCGTGTGTATGCAACACCAGTTTCGGACAAAATCTGTCGGAAAAAATCCGACAGATTTTGTGGTCGGAATTTTGGACCGTGTGTACGGGGCATTACAGACACAACACCTTTCTCCAGCAGAAAAATACATACTTTTACATCCCAGTGAGGAATTTATCTAGTTCACTCGTTTCCAGATTACCCTCAATTCAACAGACAAGCTGAATATTTTGTGAATCCTCTGTGTCTCCAGTAGTCAATTTATACTCACTTAAAAATAGCAGTGTCTTATGTCTGCCTGAATGTCACACTTCCTCTACAAAGAAGCTTGGGAATGGCCGTGTAACAGTTTCTAGGTTGGAATCCTTGGGTTTTCCACAATGGTGACAGCATACATGGCGAGGCAGAGACTAAAGCTGGCTACACATTATACAATTTTCTTGTTCAATTTCATTTAGATTTACCTTCAACTATGTATTGCAAGGGCCTGTCTGATTGCATACAATTTAAAAGTGTTTAGGTTTGACCTCCAATTATATGGTTTTGGTAAATCTAAAGGGAAATTTTACAAGGTCATTGTATAATGTGTAGCCAGCCTTAGTCAGGTGCAGACAAGAAGTCTGAGCACATGGCATCCAAGCGTAGTCAAAAAAACTAGCCAAATGTTTGGAGCAGGCAGCAAACAGGAGACAGTAACCAAAAAAGTGAGGCAACTAGCTGGTGGAGCAGCAAAAGGTGAGTAGCCACCAACAGCTCATTACTCTTAGTACATCATTTAGATGGTAAAACTGATTTTTCAAAACGTTGTTCAACACGAGTGGCATACCACACATGTTGCTTCTCCAGCTATGGCATACAAACCATCTCGGGTACAAATGTTATGCCTGATCAGCTATTGATGTGAAGAATTTTGATATAAACTTTGTCTAGAACAGCACAATTCAACCTAAAATAACTCAGAAAGCTCCCAAAACAATGTTGAAGTTACAGAGAAGGCAAAACTAAACTAGTTTTTCTTTTAAGAAAATAGAGTTATTAAGCTACTAAACTACAAATTTTAGTCTGAGTACCTCAAGCCACATGGCAATATTCTGTTGCTGCACGGGCCTGTTAGTTAGGCCCATGTTTTTATGTGCAAAGTCATATTGGGGTTGATTTACTAAAATTGGAGCGTGCAAAATCTGGTGCAGCTCTGCATAGGTCTCCAGATTGTTTTATTGTCAAAGCGTAACCAATTTACACAAAACAACGTACCCGTATATCGGTACTTTGACGCTAAATACCGGGGGTTATGGTGCTCCTGTATTTTCGGGAACGCTTTGAGTTTCTCTTTAAGTTAAAAGCGGATTAACCGCGAGATCACTTTTATCGGCGGTGGAAGAGGTGCCCACCCCCTTCCCGCCACGCTCGGGCCGTCTCCGCCGCTTACCAGACCAGCCAGTAGCGGTGAAGATGATCACGTCCTCTCCCGTGGATGCCTGGCTGCAGACTGAGGGGAAGATGGCCCCCGCTTGGCTCTATAACATGGCATGTCGGAAGCGATGTCAAACGTCACTTCCACCCATAGCTCTTAAAGGAGAATTTTTTTTAAACATTTTTTTTCAAGTGACTTTTTTTTATTTTTATTGCATTTTAGTGTAAATATGAGATCTGAGGTCTTTATGACCCCATATCTCATATTTAAGAGGCCTGTCATGCTTTTTTTCAATGGCTGTTTACATTCCTTGTAATAGGAATAAAAGTGAACCAAAATTTTTTTTTTAAAAAGAGAGTGTCATAATAAAAAATGTAAAGTAAAATAAATAAGAAAAAATGAAATAACATTTTTAAAGCGCCCCCCTCTCGACGAGCTCGCACGCAGAAGCATCCGCATGTGTGAGTAGCTTCCGCATATGAAAACGGTGTTCAAACCACACATGTGAGGTATCACCACGATCATTAGAGCAAGAGCAATAATTCTAGCCCTAGACCTCCTCTGTAACTCAAAACTGGTAACCTGTAGAAATTTTTAAACATCGCCTATGGAGATTTTTAAGGGTAAGTTTGTCGCCATTCCACGAGCGGGCGCAATTTTGATGCGTGACATGTTAGCTATCATTATCTTTTACAATATAAAAAAAAAAATTTAACTAACTTTACTGTTGTTTTCTTTTTTAATTAAAAAAAAAGTGTATTTTTTCCACCAAAAAAAAATGTGCCTGTAAGACCGCTGTGCAAATACGGTGTGACAGAAAGTATTGCATTATATTCTCTAGGGTGTTGGAAAAATATATATATAATGTTTGGGGGTTCTAAGTAAATTTCTAGCAAAAAAAAAAGATTTTAACTTGTAAACAACAAGTGTATAAAAGAGGCTCGGTCCTTAAAGCGGAGTGCCACCCAAAAATTGAACTTCCGCTTTAAGTGATGGTGACCCCCTGACATGCCAATTTTGGCATGTCTTTTTTTTTGAAGGGGAGCGGGTACCCTGTTTTTAGAGGCACCCAGCTCCCATTTCCTCCCCTGGCGCTGCAGCGCCAGAAGGAAAATCACCTCTCCCCCCTAACTCCCTGCAATCTTCTGGGACATGTCACATGTCCCAGAAGATTTCCCGGCCATTCACAGCGCGCACCACGTCTCGCGCCCAGCTGTGAAGCAACAGCCGGGCGCCCACAGTTAGGATGCCGGTGCGGTGGAGAGGAGCGGGGCTTCCTGCACCCGTATCGCTGGACCGTGGGACAGGTGAGTGTCTGATTATTAAAAGTCAGCAGCTACACTTTTTGTAGCTGCTGACTTTTAAATGGGTGGAACTCCGCTTTAAGTGATTAATTGAACAAGCTGAAGTTAGAAGTTGATTGGCTATCATGCACAGCTGCACCAGATTTTTCTCTCTCCACTTTTAGTAAATTAACCCTATTTTGTCATGTTTGCTCAGCTGTGAGATCTTCAGTAACGTAACCACGTTGATAACACTGTATCTAGCCTAATGGCCTGCACACATAATCCGAATATCGTATGACAGATCGTATGACTTTTTTTGCTTAATAGTCACAAGTAGAAATTGAATAGGTAACTAAAGTCACGAAAATTCTCCTACGACAGAAAAAAAAAATCTGAAGTGATGTCATGTGTGGTAATGTATTTGTATTGTATTTTCGGAAGACAACTATACTGACTAAACGAAAATCGTACAATCTAGTATAGTACAAGGAAAATTTACGTGCTTGTCAGATCGAATAATATCGGATGAACTGTCGTGATAGGCCCTCGAACGTAGTGTACACACGATCCAAAAATCTTACGATTCTTCCTGGGATGACAGCTTTTGTACGATATTCGGATCGTGTGTACGGGCCATTAGCCTGGCTAACCATAACCATAGTACTCCAAAAGGGCTTTAAAGAATCTTGCAGTGTCAAAACCTAATCATTGCACAATCAGACAAATTCTTTTAAAAGACAAAATTTTTGTGTCATATCAATCAGTTGTTAGTTAGGAAAGATTTAAAATATGTACAATGTACCTGTAAAATCAGTGTGTCCCCCAATAGTGATTCAGTAGAGCCCCTACACTGCATATACCGCTTTCGCTCGATCTCCAAGTCAGCTTCAAAATGTCCCTGGAAATGTCCCTTTGTCTCCATCCTTGGTCCAGCAAGTTTACATGTGCATTTTTCTTGCTCTCACTCCCTCTCCTTCTCTGGCTCAGCAATGTGGTTGTCCTTAGATTATGACTCCCTTTGATCCCTATACGTATCATGCAAATACTCCTGCCCTGTCATCCCATAAGCACACCGTACCTGGAAATCTCCACGAAATGTAGTCCCACGCCCCTCCTCAATTCAGCAATGCAGCTTTCAATACTATCCACACCAGCCATCCCCATCTCAGCAGCAAAGCACCTTGAGAAATAACACTGTTCCTATCCTAGTCAAGATAACTACGACCAACTCAGTTGGTCGTGACAAACCTTTCTGGACTTTCACCTACTACTGACAGGGTACCTATTTAGAAAAGCAATGGTGTACCCAGTGTAATCATCATATCAGGCTAAAATTACTTCTTATGCCCTGTACACCCGAGCGGATTTTCCGTCGGGGAAAAAACTTGGATGTTTTTTCTGACGGAATTCTGCTCAAGCTTGGCTTGCATACACACGGTCACACAAAAGTTCTATGAACTTTCGACCGCCAAGAATGCAGTGACATACAATAATACGACGAGCCGAGAAAATGAAGTTCAATGTTTCCGAGCATGCGTCGAATTGTTTCCGAGCATACGTCGGAATTTGTACAGACGATCGGAATTTCGGATCGGAACTGTTTCCGACCGAAAAATAGAGAACCTGCTCTCAATCTTTTGCTGGCGGGAATTCCGCCAGCAAAAGTCCGATGGAGCCTACACACGGTCGGAATTTCCGACCAAAAACTCTCATCAGACTTTTGCTGGCGGAATTTCCGATTTTATGTGTACGGGGCATAAGCTGGTGTTAAAATATTAAAACCAAAATCTGAAGCTCATTGCATTGTTTGTTAAATATGTTTAAAACAAACTAATTTAGAACTGAAGGAGATACTGTTACCCCATGCACAAGTCATCTCATATATATTTTCATTATTATTTAGTGCTAAGATCAAATGCATTTTTTAAAGGGAAATATTAAATGTTGCATATGGATACTTTTTACATTTTTAGAACACCAGGTAGAATTGTTTTTTTTTTTTTTTTTTTCACATGTTTACCAGTCTACACTTAGCTGCTCTGTCTAATAAAAAAAAAAGCCTGTTAACAGAGCTGAAGGTCATATTTATACATAAGGTGCTCTTCTGTTTTCACCTGGTGATCTGGACAGTAACACACCTCCTATATTAGAGTGCCCCCAATCTAGATTAAGGAGAACTGGGGCACATTTGGAAAGCAGCATTAGTAATTTGGGCGGAGGGGAGTGTGAGATGTACTAGCAGATTTAAATACTCTAACAAATATAAACCAAACTCCAGCTCACATTGCAGTTACACAAGCAGTTACAGAAACTGTTTTTTTTCTTTTTTTTATTCTTTTGGGATAAAGGCTTTACATGAATAAATAAAAGTTGATCATTGAAAGCAACCCTGTCAGTGATAAATGGTTTGTCTCAACACTCTAAACTGCTACATTTGCAGGAGAGCTTGTTCTGTTGAAAAACAACTTACTGGCCAGATCACCAGGTGAAAATAGAAGAAAGAAAGTCTAAAAAATGAAATGAATGCAGCAATCTCATCTAAGAATTGGCAAGCTGCAAAATAATAAATGTCTGTTTTTGAGTTTACTACCACTGAAATTTTTAATGGAGCCTTCACACATTGGAAAAATCCGGTGCAGTTTCCTGTGCATGGCAAAACATAGTGCCAAAGCAAAGTTTTCCAGTGGCCATGAAAAAGGGTCAGGCACTTATTCCCTAAAGTCCCAGGAAAGTAGTATTACTACTACTACTGAACTACAGGTACAGTAGCCCACTCAAATAAATAGGACCACAGGAAAACATATAGATGTGAACCTAGCCTGGCGGTTGCTGTTTACCTCCAATCACTTCACATTGAGATTGTTCAGTGTTCTATATCATAGGCCTTATCTAAGAAATCATTTGGCATATATTTACGGATCTAAGAATATGGAATATTTAAAATCCTGTCAGGTTTTTTTTTTATGCTGTATAGTTTTGAATATCACATTTTTTTTAATTCTGACCCTTGTGAACTGTAATCAGGGCAGAAATAGTGATTTTTATAGCAATGAGAACAGAAATTCTAACCTTCCCCTGCTCTATACAAAACTTTTTAGTTTTAGTTAGTATAGTTAAAAACTGAGCCTTTGGAACCACCCTTGTTTATTTTTTAATAAATAAGGGTGGTTCCAAAGGCTCAGTTTTTATTTTTTTTAATAACAAATATGTCATACTTACCTGCTCTGTGCAATGGTTTTGCACAGAGCAGCCTCAATCCTCTTCTTCTGGTGTTCATTGCCGGCAATTTTGCTCCCCCCCCTCCCGAGTGCCCCCCATAGCAAACTGCTTGCTATGGGGGCACTCGTGCATGCTTGCTCCTGATCCGGCTCTGCCCCATCCCCTGCTCCCTCCTCACTGGCTGTGATTGACAGCAGCAGAAGCCAATGGCTCCCACTGCTGTGTCTGAGCCAATGAGGAGAGAGAGAGCCAAGAGAACCTCTGCTCTCATGCACATTGCTGGGTCGAGATCGGGGGGGGGGGTCGGGGGGGTTGCTTGCACAAGGTTTTTTTAACCTTGAGAAAAAAAAAACTTCTGCCTTTAAAACCACTTTAAATGAAATCTGTTGTGATCTCAATAGTTAACATCCTGCCCATCTGATAGGGTGTTACAAGGATGTTAAGGATGGGAAATCAATTTACAAAGGACTGCATGGAAACCCCTTTTGGAGTAGAGTTGTAATGATATGGAACCTCTGTCAGGTTTTTCCCATTCTTTTCACAAAGTGTTGGATTGTAAGGGTTGTTTGGAAACACTGTTCTATTAGACATCGTTATTTACATCAGCCATTCTCATCCAAGGTTCTGCAGAACCCTAGTATTGCTCCAGAGGTTGCTAGGTGTCCCTTGAGCTGTGGCTAATAGACTACGGATTTGAGGGTACTTGCATAGTTCTGAGGCCAAAACCAATAATTTCTTTGTTTCTATGGGTTGCATTCTGACCACCACTGTGAACTGGTCACCAATAAATTGTTTTTAGCAGAGGTTCCCCTAGATCTGAAAATTATATCAAGGGTTCCTCTGGGGTAAAAAGGATAAGAAAGGCTAATTTACATGCTTACATGGTTAGCTTTAATTAAGTTTTGCAAAACCTGTATCCCAAAGGGTATTGTTGTAACTGCTTTAGAAGCTGAAGTTCATCTTTGTTTATTTGTCCAGTGCACGTAATGCCGCGTACACAAGATCAGACTTTTCGACGGACTAGGTCCGGCGGACCAGAATCCGTCGGACAATTCGATCGTGTGTGGGCTCCAGCGGACTTTTCATTCCCAAAAGTCCGACGGACCTAGAAATAAAACACGTTTCAAATCTTTCCGACGGACTCGAGTTCGGTCGAAAAATCTGGTCATCTGTGTGCTAGTCCGACGGACGAAAACCGACGCTAGGGCAGCTATTGGCTACTGGCTATGAACTTCCTTATTCTAGTCCAGTCGTACATCATCACGTTCGAATCCGTCGGACTTTTGGAGTGATCGCGTGTGGGCAAGTCCTTTCATTTTAAAGTCCGGCGGACCTCCGCTGCAAAGTCCGTCGTGTAGTCCGCCGGACCAGGTCTGTCGAAAAGTCCGCTTGTGTGTATGCAGCATAAGTTTGCTAGTCCATTTAACACTACCCTCTCCCCAGATTGCCAATGTTGCTGTCCATGGGTGGCTCAGTTGCTCTTCCATAGAGTGGGGACACCCAGGAACTGTGTTACACTGGCTGGATTACCAGGTAAAAATTAAAGAAAAAAGCCTAAAAAGAAAATGAAAGCGATATTAAAGGCAGATTATTTTAAAACCAAACATGTCATACTCACCTGCTCTGTGTAATGGTTTTGCACAGAGCAGCCCCGATCCTTCTCTTCTCGGGTCTCCAACTGGTGCTCCTGGCCCCTCCTTCCTGACTCCATAGCAAGCAGCTTTCCTGTGGTAAAACATATACTGCATGGAAATCTGTATGCTTTTAAGGGCTCTTTCACACAGGGCGGATCCATAATGATCCGCCCCGTGAACATCCGCTGCTCATCGGGGATCGCTCCGCTGATCCCCGCTGAGCCGGCGGATGGCAGGGCGGTCCCTGCACGCTGTGCAGGGACCGCCCTGTCAGATCTCGGCTCTCCTCTATGGAGGATTGGATGAACACGGACCGTCTGTCCGTGTTCATCCGATCCGCTCTGCAGACGGATGGAAAAATAGGGTTTTCCTCCGTCTGCAGAATCGGACAATAGCGGAGACGGACAATAGCGGGTGTCAGCGGATGCTCTTCCACTGACACCCGCTATCCCATAGGCATGCATGTATGTCCATATTTCATCCGGAAACGGATGGATGAAATACAGACATACAGTCCGCATGTGTGAAAGGGGCCTAAAGGGAAACGTTAAGGGCCCATTCACACCTTGTGTGTGTTACTAAACCTGATGCAGCTGGGAATGGGTACTAAAGGTCTATACTGTATTTCTTGCATTGCAGATGATCTAATTTGTGTTGCATAACTTAGTCAGGGTTACAAGCAAAATGTGGAATTTTTCTCAGCTTTTTGTGCTATAAGTAGAGTCATTGTAATGTTTAAACACAATTCCACTTAAACTACAGTATAGCTAGGAAGAAAATAAAAGGAGGGAAGCGGCTGTAGCGGAGGCTAATTATATTCTAGCCCCAACAATGGAGGGGAAAGAAAGATGGCTGGAAAAACAACAGGAATATAAATTATGTGTAATCCAGAGAGTCGAGACCAAACAGTTGTTACAGAGGCAGGAGGCCTTTATGGAAGGAGAGATGGTGGGGAGGATGTTGGCCCAGGTGGCAAGGGCGAACAGGGCCCCCAGTAATGTATCAGCTATTCGTAGTAGAGACGGGGGGGTAACCTCGAACTCCAAAAGTATACTAGAAAGCTTCGAGGAGTTTTATAGGGACTTATACTCCGCACGAGTAAGGGGAGCGGGGAGATCAACGATGGAGAGTTTTTTGGGGAAGGTAGTCCTTCCGAAGATAACATTTGAAGAAAGAGTTGGTCTGGATTCCCCAATAACGCTCTCCGAATTACAACAGGCTGTAGCCGACATGGCAAATCAAAAGTCTCCGGGTCCGGATGGTCTCCCAACGGAAACGTATAAATACTATGGGGATATCCTGCTCCCGGAACTGTTGAAGGCTTTAGGGGGGGCAATGGAGGTGGGTTATCTCCCTGAGTCAATGAGAGAAGCTACCATCATCGTACTTCATAAGGAAGGGAAAGATCCCCTAGACGCCGCTTCGTATAGGCCAATCTCCCTTTTGTGCACGGATGCAAAAATTCTAGCTAAAGTTATCTCAGCTAGAATGGATAAAGTTATTTCAAAATTGGTCCACCCTGATCAGTCTGGGTTCATGGCAAACCGATCAACCAGCACAAATATAAGGAGAGCTTTTTTAAATCTTCAAACGCCAACAGATAATATGGGGTCGAAGGCGATATTATCATTAGATGTGACCAAAGCCTTCGACTCCATAGAGTGGGAATATATTTGGCGTATACTGGAAGAGTTTGGATTTGGACCCACGCTGATCGGGTGGATCAAGATGCTTTATGACAGACCAGTAGCTAGATTAAAAATTAACAATAGATTTTCAAATCAAATAAAATTGGAAAGGGGAACCAGGCAGGGGTGCCCTTTATCGCCCTTGCTCTTTGCGTTAGCAATGGAGCCCCTTGCGGAGTACATCAGAAGGAGCCCTGACATTGTAGGTTTCCGTAGGATCTCAGGAGAAGAGCGTATAGCATTATATGCTGATGATATATTGCTCTTCCTGGGGGACATAGAACACTCATTGGAGGAAGCAATGAAAGCTGTGGAGAGGTTTGGTAGTTTCACGGGTTTAGAGATCAACTGGACGAAGTCAGAGCTCCTTCCGATGGCCGAAATAAGGGAAGGGATGCTATGGAATAGCCCTAAATTAGCAGTCGTAGACTCCCTTAAATATTTAGGGATCAGGATAACAAGAGACCCCAATCAATACTTGCATAATAATCTGGTTCCAATTTTGGGGAAGTTTAGGGAGAAAATTAAAATATGGAAATTCCTCCCCCTGTCTAGTGCCGGTAGATGCTCATTAATAAAAATGATTTGGCTGCCCCAACTGTTGTATGTGCTCCATAATGCCCCCATATGGATCCCCAGAAAATGGTTTGATAAAATCGAGAGTCTATTTAGGGAATTGGTTTGGAAGGGGGGACAGGCAAGAATACGGCTTCGTACTCTGCAACTCCCCTCAGGGGAAGGGGGTCTTGCACTGCCCAATCCTGAGATATACTATCTAGCGTCTCAGTTACAACAATTAGTGGGATGTTGTGCCCAAGAGGGAGGGTCCCCTAATGGAAAAATTCTTTTGACGGGCGCGCTACATGAGACCATAATAGAAACTTTAGAGGCAGGGTCGTTTGGGGCTAAGAACCCAACAACAAAAATGGTCGGTAAAGTTTGGAAAGTCGTTAAAAAAAAGTTAATATATACGGAGATTAATATATATACCCCAATCTGGAACAATAGCAATCTACAGGAACTACGTACAATGGGGAAAATCAGGGAGTGGGAAAATAGGGGAATTAAAAAAGTGAGCCAAATATACGATGGTCAGGCCATAAAAAAATTCGAAATACTAAAAAGGGAATTTGACATCCCCCAGAATACACAGTTCAGTTATCTTCAAATAAGCCATGCCCTAGAAGCCCAGTTTCGAAACCAACCTATGGTATGGGAGGAATTACCAGTGCTACAGGTTATTGGGGAGCCAGGATCCACTAAAGGATTAATATCTGTGATATATAAACTACTGAACAGAGGGACCCTAGGCGAAGTAAAGCTGCTGGAGGTAAAAAAAAAATGGGAACAGGATCTAGGTGCCATTCCACAGGGACAATGGAAGAGAATACTAGAACTAGCCCCGATGATATCGGTTTCGCCTGCCCAGAGATTCTCACATCTGATGCTACTCAACAGAGCGTATTATACACCAAAGTTGTTATGTAAATTTGGAAGAAGACCTAATGATAAGTGTCCGAGGTGCCAGGGGCAGGGGGACCTGGTCCACATGGTATGGAGATGCCCCAAGCTCTTTCGGTACTGGGAAGGGGTGACAAAAGTATTGAAGAGCATATTTAAAAAAGAAGTGGAAAGGGAAGTGGTACTTTGTATCCTGGGGTATAGACAGGAAAAGGGTGAAACAAAAAGTACAACAGTGGCAATATTAAGGGGCATGTATCAGGCCAGGAAGATGATAATGATGAGATGGCAATCACAGATGCCACCTACAGTAAAGAATTGGATTGATATAATGAATGAAACCCTCCCGAAGGAGAGAGCCGCGTACATAAAGAGATATAATATG
The DNA here is from genome assembly GCA_028564925.1 of Lithobates sylvaticus. Lineage (NCBI taxonomy): Eukaryota > Metazoa > Chordata > Amphibia > Anura > Ranidae > Lithobates > Lithobates sylvaticus. The sequence continues at coordinate 266,905,490 of CM053026.1, forward strand.
AAAGAATTTGATAGGATGTGGAGACCGTGGATAGAGGGAATACACCAGATACAGCTGGAATAGAGGGGGGGAGGGGAGGTGGGAAATGTAGTAGGGAAAGGGGGGATAATGAGATGGGAGTAAATCCAGGTAATATTACTCAAAAAGCGGCTCCCTCCTTTTTAGTGGAGGGAATATAGAGTGCTTTTTCTTTATCGTCATAAAGAGATATACCTATGTGTTAAGTACAAAATATATGTAAAGAAGATACTGGTCCTGGAATATTGTGTTGAGTTGTAAACATGTTTTATAGATGGAAAAACTAATAAAGATTATAATTAAAAAAAAAAAAAAAAAAACTACAGTATAGCTTCATTCTGCAGATTTTTTTATATGCAGTTCCCTACAGGCATCATTGCTGTAGCATGTATACTATACTGTAATATGTAAAGATTTATTTTCAAGATTTAGCAAGCAGCTTGCTATGGGGCACCTGAGCAGGCTCACTCCCTGAGTTGCTGCTTTGTGTGTCCATTCACACGCGGAGCGTAGCTTGGCCCCACCCCTGCTCTCTCCTCATTGCCTCGCTGGCTGTGACTGACAGTAGCGGGAGCCAATGGCTCCCACTGCTGTCTCGGCCAATGAGGAGGAGGAAACCCGGTAGAGTCACTGCTCTCGTGCACATTGCTGGATCAAGTTGGGGCTCAGGTAAGTATTAGGGGGCTGGGGGGGGGGTGGCTACAAACAGAAGTTTCTTTTACCTTCATGCATAGAATACATTAAGGTAAAAAACCTTGAGCCTTTATAACCACTTTAATACCAAGACCACATTTAAGGATTGGTAAGCTGCAATGTATCAATTTTTTTGTTGGGTTTAGATATGCTACAATATATGTTACCGTCCTAAGATTCATTGAACTATCAAAATGAGTACAATTTGGGGCACATTTGGAATGGAGTTTAGCAAAAACATATTATCATTATTACTTTGCAGGGAGATATATACTAGGTGGCTATCATATGAAAGGGATCAGTTCAGTACTTGTAGCAGCTCCTTCACTTAAAGGGCTGTGATATGAAATGTATGACTGAGAAAATAAATCTTTACATATTACAGTATAGTATACATGCTAAAGCAATGATGCCTATAGGGAACTGCATCTAAAAAAATCTGCAGAATGAAGCTATACTGTAGTTTAAGTAGAATTGTGTTTATGCATGTCTTCTCTTGTACTACTGAAGTAGGCAAGGGTCAAAAACATTACAATGCTTCTGCTTATAGCACAAAAAGCAGAACTCCACATATTAAGTTATGCAACACAAATTAGATCATCCGAAATGCAAGAAATACAGTATAGACCTTTAGTACCCATTCTCAGCTGCATCAGGTTTAGTAACACACACGAAGGTGTGAATGGGCCCTTAAAGTTTCCCTTTAAAAGCATACAGACTTCCATGCAGTATGTGTTTTACCACAGGAAAACAAGGCAGGTTTAAATAGGCCCTTGTACACATTTATTTTTTGCATATACATTCTGCATTTACAAATGACACAATCCTTTAGATACAAAATTTGATTGAGGGACGCATAAACAGGAATGCACCTATCAATGAAGCAGGAACCTTCATTTTGTCTTGGCCATTAAGACACAGGTATAGTCTATGTATAGGGTACATATTCAGTCATATAGCAGATGAAAGCAAATTCCACAAATCATTTCTTTGGTAGTGAATACTCTCTTCCCAAGCTGTGTTTCAAAGTCCCCCATACCCCCAGCCAATTCAACAAGTTTAATTAAGCTCGAAGAACCCGGGAGTAAATTAGCCAGAACAAGGGACAGTTACCATGAAAGGATTACCATATCAATGCTTGGAAGTCGGTCCCCTTGGCTCTTGTGTGAATACAAATCAATTACCAGGAGCTGTGAAGCTGGCTTTTCTCTCCAGAGTATTAATGCTTGACAAAAGCTGGGATACAAAGAGAGCCCTGTTAAATGAAGAGAGAGTGTGTGTGTTTGTGTGGGGGGTGGAGAAATGGGGGTTCAAGGAAAAATTAAAGTGGTTGGTGTTCAAGTTTAACTGAATTGTACTTTTATAATGTAAACATTTAAAAAAAAAATCTTTAACAAATGCATTTTATTTGTTTTATGGTAGCCCGGAAGGTTGCCATGTGTTTGTACAACATATTTTTACCCATGCATAAAGTAGTGCTACATGTTATTACATTTCAAAGATCTCTCTTTTTTTTTTTTTTTACAGGGGACACAGCAGGTGAAGAAGTTCAAGTGTGTCAGAAATGCTGCGCCCAGTTTGACGAACCCTCTGATTTCACCCGACATAAAGAATGCTGTTCTCTTGACAACCAAATTGTTGTGATTGTAGAGAACCAGGGAGAGTCTAAAAAGAACCAGCAAGAGAGCATTATTGAGGACTCTGCTTCACAACCTAACTCTCCAGAAATTGCTAGGTCAGGAAAGAAAACAATGGTGACTGGACAATGTGACCAAGAAACACATTATCAAATGATGGGATCTATGAGACCAGAGATGGACAAAAAGGGTGTGGGACCCTCTCAGCGCTTCCTTATTCCTAATGGGGGGTTAGTAATGGATGGTCTGCCAGGACCAAAGGTAGGTCTGGCTCCTATGAGTCAAGAGGCCGTCCCTGGGGGTCAGACTGCTACAGCTCCCATAAACATTCCCATGATTCTGGAAGAACTTAGAGTTTTACAGCAGAGGCAGATACATCAGATGCAAATAACAGAACAAATATGTCAACAGGTACTAATGCTTGGATCCCTTTCCATGACTCCTTCAAATTCAACAACATCACAACCAGAAAGGAACACTGCAACAAAACCCTTACCTGTCTTCAGTCCACCAAAACCATCTGAATCTATTCCAGAATCAACAAAGACATTTTGCAGAGATGAGCCCTCCAAGCAGACTTTTCTTCACCTTTACAATCCTATAGGACAAGCATTTGGGGCTAGGAGCATTCCAAACCTAAAAGACAAATTGATAGGGGGCATCTGTGAAAAACCAGTTCTAGGACAATCTTCACTTCCAAGCTCACCAGCAAGCCCGCTCATTTCACCACATGCAGTATTTTCACCAAGTTTACCATCCTTACCATCTGGATTATTTTTAGGGGCTAGGGTATTAGAAACGACCCCACCCCATTTAAAGCAGAAGAACAATGAGTCGCTACGTGGTGAAAGCCAACTAGAAAGATCATCAGGAAAGCACAAATGTCGCTTCTGTGCAAAGGTTTTCGGCAGTGATAGCGCCTTACAAATACACTTACGTTCTCACACTGGGGAACGACCGTACAAATGTAATATATGTGGAAACCGTTTTACTACTAGAGGCAACCTGAAAGTACACTTTCATCGACATAGGGAAAAGTACCCTCATATACAAATGAACCCACATCCTGTTCCAGAGCATTTGGATTATGTTTTGACAAGTAATGGACTTCCATATGGCATGTCAGTACCCCCAGAGAAGGCAGAGGAAGAAATAATAGAAAAGAAACCAGTTGTACCTCCAATAATGTCAACAGAAGGCTTAAACTTCTTCTCAAGTTCAGCAAACCAAGGATTACCAGCACTTAACAAACTGGTACTTGTGAAAGCAAATGATGCTGCTTTGAAAAATTCTAATGTATGTCCAAAAGCAAAGTCTGATGAAAATACCCCTCCCCTTGAAAGGTCATCCACTGGGACAGCTGACGTCACTAATAGGATGCAACTTAGCAAGCTGGTTACCTCTTTTCCAAGTTGGGCACTGCTAGCCAGCCATTTTAAATCTGGAAGCTTTCCTTTTTCATACACTGTTGAACCACTGGCATACTCAGAGACTTCAAAATTACAACAGTTAGTTGAAAAAATTGACAAGCAGGCAACAGTTCCAAACCAGTGTGTCATCTGCTTACGAGTATTAAGTTGTCCCAGGGCACTAAGGCTCCATTATAACCAACATGGAGGGGAAAGACCATTTAAGTGTAAAATATGTGGACGGGCATTTTCAACTAAAGGCAATTTAAAAGCCCATTTTGTAGGTCATAAAACCAGTTTGTCATCAAAACCTCAAAATTCATGTCCAATTTGCCAGAAAAAGTTTACCAATGCTGTCACTCTCCAGCAGCATATAAGAATGCATCTTGGTGGGCAGATTCCAAATGGAGACATATCCCCCGGAGTCGGCAGCAAAACAGAAACCATAGAAGACAAAAGCATTCCAGATTTTTCAGATGAAGTTAGTACTGAAGATGATTCCTTGGATGTAAGTGAATCTGAAAGTGAAAAGGCAGCACTAGTAGAGTCCGAAATATCAAGCATGGATGATGACTCCACAGCTTCTGTTGTGAAGAACAATGATGACAGGGCATCACCTTCTGCTGCTCTCCAGCCTTTGCCATTTCCTGCCACAGAATCAACTGTTTCCCCAGATCAACCACTTAGCACGTCAACAGAACCAGGCTCACATCTAGAGAAAGCAAATAGTTCTCATTTAGGTAATGAGGAGGAAGACATAGCTGAGGAAAACAAGAATCCAGAAAATACAGATGAGAAGAGTCAAAATGGAAAAATCGATACAGAACAGAAAGATCAAGATACACAAATAAGCACCACAGCTGAGGGAAGTCCCCATAAAGAGGAAGCCTATGTGTGTGATTTTTGTTCTGAGAAATTACCCAGCACTGAGTCACTGGGGGAGCATGAGAAATGCCACACCAAAGATGGATTGTTCCATTGTTTGGTTTGCAAACAAAGCTTTCTGGAGGCATCCATTCTGAAGAAGCATGTGCTACAGGCACACCAGGTGAGCCAAACCTTTCCTCCTCAGCCAATGAGCAGCCCCAAACACCCATCTCCAGCCCAAATATTACTGAAGAGTGAAGCTTTAAGCCCACCCCAGACACTGGCACTGGTTCAGCTCCCAGGGCTACCGCTTGCCTCATCCCTCTCCCCTCCTTTGAGACGCAGCCCTAAGCAGCATCTGTGCATAGTTTGTAAGAAGATGTTCTCATCGGCCAGTGCATTGCAGATTCATGAGCGGATTCATACAGGAGAGAAGCCTTTTTCCTGCAATATGTGTGGAAGGGCGTTCACCACAAGGGGGAACCTTAAGGTAGGTTCTCCAGCTAGAAGATGTCCACTTTGTAACAAACACTAAGATACATGATTTGGTAATAAGCACATAGCATTCCATCTAAGACTGACCGATATATAGATATAATACATAAAAACTGTAAACATAAATTATGATATTTATGTTGTCTTTAAAGCAACCCTGTCACTAGACAACTTGAACTCAAGCAGAAGCAGCCTACAAAACAAGGTGACTCATACTTACTTTTTTATTCTGCTTTGACCCCAGTCATTGCTCTTTTGCACCGACACTGCTAGAATCTAACACTTCTGGGTATTTTGGATGTTTGGTCCTCCATTGTGCACTGTGGTACCTACTGTGGTCCTCTATGTCACTACAGAAAACACTAATGAAATAGGGGTGAGTGGGAAGAAACACGGAGAACAGCGGGGGACAGACTATATGACATGCCCAGAAGTGTTGAATTCTAGCAGTGGCTATAGCTTTCCAAGAGAGCAAAGATTGTAATTGCCACCCGCCGTAAAAGTATATATATATCAATATCAATCATCTTTTTTTTTTTGCAGGCTTCTACTGTTTGAGTTGCAAAGTTGCAAGGTGGCATTATTATACATTTAGAAATCAGTATATTTTATCCTTCTGAAGGAAGCCTTAAAAATACCATTATTACAGTACTCATCTCTGTGTAAATGTCCTTAAGGTTCTAGGCAGTAAAGTAGCATGATGATGGGGAGAGTTTTTGCCAACTCTGTGTTGAATATTTATATAATTTACCTTACCTTAGGAAGAATGCAACATAAAGGGTAGGCACACATAAAACATTTCTACTGTTATAGAAAGTGTAGAAACACACATTTTATACCATGAGGAGTAGGAAGACCCATTCCATAGCAGGTGTGCTCAGTTCTCTTTAGAATATAAATTCCCCTAACAGGTCAGCAATTGATAACTGAAATATGTTTACAGTGCAATGTTCTAAAACCTCTGTTTTCTTCTCCAGGTACACATGAGTACTCATGTATGGAATAATACATCTTCAAGAAGAGGAAGACGTTTATCTCTAGATAACTTAGGCCCTCTGCTCTCAGGAAACCCAATGAAGCTGCAAGACTTCCTCTCCAGGGATATCCCTACACAACTTGTTGGAGTTAGCCCTTTATCGTTTTGGAATCAATACACAGCTTACCTCACTAGTGGTCCACCATCAGCAACTGGTAACCTAACTTCTACAGCTGCGGTCATTTCACCCCCTGCTCTGATTGGATTGCGAGCAGCTAAAGTTGGGCACATTCCAGCGGGAGGACTAGTGGAGGTCAAAGAAAAGAGTCCAAGCATTGCAGAGGCTTTACACGAGAGTCCAGTTAAAGAAGAAAAGTAGACTGAGCCTTATGAACATGGCAGCAGATATGACTGATAGTCATATAATGTAAAGACTGAATTGGTATTGTGTGTTTAAAGTGTCACACGGTGCCTACTCTTCTTCTACAGCGGACAGTTTCCAGAAATGGTTCTACTGTGTCCTGTTAGATTTCAGTCTAGTAAAATACAATGAGGTCTCAATGAGATATACAAAAAAAAAAAACTAGTGAACAGTGCTAGCATATGTCCCAGTTTACCAGGGACAATCCCAAGTTTGAATATTAAACTTCCATTTGAAAAACTTAATTCTCTCTAGTTTGTAGAAAGGTGTTAATGAATAGAGCATGGAGAAGAATTCACTGAATCATCCAAGAACATGTCAAATATGCCTTAATTTTGTATTAATATAGATTCTACAATTATTTTTTCAAGAAAAAATTCCAGTACTGAGTAAAACTACACGAACATGAGATAATAGAAAGACAAAACCAGAAGTAGCTATAGCTTTTGCGTCGATGACACCTTGACAACCCGGAAAAAGTTTCATCTGTAAAAGATACTATCATTTTCAAAAGTGACAGCCATAAACATGACGGAAAAGCATTCCTGCACTTCTTAAAACAGATGGCCTATTGGACATTGAGCTTATCATAATGCATCATAGCATTATCTACACAACAATGCTCAGGAAGTACGAAGAACTAAAACTCCTTTCAACACAAAGCACAAGCAGGCTTTTTTTGTGCTGAAAACAATACACAATGCAATAATCCACAATGACCAGCCCCATTCACTTTTCACTGTTCAGCCTTTTTTCAAACTGATTGGTAAATAAGAGTTACTGCATATGCACATTATTACATTTAGATAAAACCTTTGTTACATTTTGGATACAACAGGGAAAGTTAGAAACTTCTGTTCCCCTAATGGGAAGATCTCTGCTTATTTCTTGTCCCAAGGGGTAGCAGTCACTCACTAACATCAGAGGTGGGACACAAATTCTCTATGGGAATGCAGCCAGCAGTAAAACCATTGCAGAAGCTCTGAATCCTCCTCACTGGAAATAAAAAGGTTTTTTTAATTGATGTCTGTGTTTCTGCTGGGAACATTTGCCATAGTTCTCTGTCCCAGATGTCACCAGACACCAAAAGAGGAAGTTGGGATAAATGCGGGCTCAGACAGCAGTAAAAACCATACAGAGGTCCAAGTCCTTCTCTTCCAAAACAAAGAAAAACAGTTTGCGCTGGACTGAAATATCCCAGATTCTGACTATCTATAACATTTTACAAGTTCACTGCTAAAATGCCTCTCACACAACAGCAATTTTCACTGTGATTTCTCTTATATGTGCCTGCGTATGACAGATTATTTTTTTTTAGAGACAATGCAGAAATCTAGCACTCGTGCATCGTTTTTAATGCAAGAGACAATTCAGAGACGAAGCACTCATACATGCTTCTCACTAGCACCACTTGTCTGCTTATATTTGACATTGATAATTATTTTTATCTTTATCAGACTTGATGTACTCACTGCTTCTGACTTACATCGTGATTTCTGCTATACCCTCCTTTGTCTGCATAGGATGTTTACTCAGACAATGCATGGTAAAGTGCTAGTTCTGTTCTCTCAAACACTAGTATGTTCTTGCTAAAATAGTTTACATATAATATGCGTGTGCTTAATAAAGGATATTCTGTTATAAGTTTAAATTTGTTGTTTTTGTTACTAAAGATTTACTTTATACAGGGCTCAAAATTTCAAGTCCTGAGCTACTAGCTAAGCCTTAAGAGTTACTCGCCACATGCCCTAATAAATTATCAAATAAAATGACACTGTTAAATGTTTTATGCAGAATTAAGTTACAAAAATAAATACAGGCATACCCCACATATAAGTACACAATGGGGTTTATCTACTAAAGCTGGAAAGTGCAAAATCAGGCTCACTTCTGCATAGAAACCAATGAGCTTCCAGGTTTTATTACCAAAGCTTAATTGAACAAGCTGGGGTTAGAAGCTCATTGGTTTCTATGCAGAAATGAGCCTGATTTTGCACTTTCCAGCTTTAGTAAATAAACCCCATTGTGTACTTAAAAGTGGGGTATACCTGTATTAACAACAACAACTTTATCAGTGCCCATCAATGCAGCCTTTCAGTGCCCATCAATGCAGCATATCAGTGCCTATCAGTGCAGCATATTAGTGCCCATCAGTGCAGCATACTAGTGCAGTCTCATTAGTGCCCATCAGCGCAGCCTCATCAGTGCAGCATATCAGTGCCCATCAGTGCAGCATATCAGTGCTGCCTCATCAGTGCAGCATATCAGTGCTGTCTCATCAGTGCCCATCAGTGCAGCCTCATCAGTGCCCATCAGTGCCCATCAATACAGCCTCATCAGTCCATCAGTGCATCCTAGTCAGTGCCCATCAATGCAGCCTATCAGTGCCTATGATTGCCCATCAATGCAGCCTCATCGGTGCAGCATATCAGCGCCTATCAGTGCAGCATATCAGTGCAGCCTCATCTGTGCCCATCAGTGCAGCATAACAGTGCTTATCAGTGCAGCCTCATTGGTGCAGTCTCATTAGTGCCCATTAGTGCAGCCTCATCAGTGCAGCATATCAGTGCCCATCAGTGCAGCATATCAGTGCTGCCTCCTCAGTGCAGTCTTATCAGTGCCAATCAGTGCAGCCTCATCAGTGCAGCCTCATCAGTGCCCATTAATACAGCCTGATCAGTGAACATCAATGCAGCCCATCCGTGCCTATCAGTGCCCATCAATACAGCCTCATCAGTGCCCACCAGTGCAGTCTCATCAGAGCCCATAAATGCAGCCTCATCAGTGCCCATCAGTGCAGCCTATCAGTGCAGTGTCATCAGTGCCCATCAACACAGCCTCATCATTGCCCATCAGTGCAGCCTCATCAGTACCCATCAATGCAGCCTATCATTGCCCATCAGTGCAGCCTCATCAGTTCCCAACAATGCAGCCTATCAGTGCCCATCAATGCAGCCTTTCAGTGCCCACCAATGCAGCCTATCAGTGCCAATCAGTGCCCATCAAGGCAAGCCTACCAGTGCCCATCAATGCAGCTTACCAGTGCCCATCAGCGCAGCTTATCAGTGCCCATCAATGTAGCCTCATGGGAGCCGATTCCCCTCCCAGCGAAGGGCAGGAAAATGCAGGGAAGGGAGAGGAGAGGAAGAGGAGAGCCATCTGGATCAGGCAGAGAGGGAATCTCCGCTGTCAAACAAAGTCCCACCTCCTGGACCAGCTCCTATGATAGACATCACACTACTTAAATTTCCCAGCATTGGACCAGTGTGCTGTCTATCATAGGAGCTGGTCCAGGAGGTGGCGCTTTGTTTCAAAACGGAGATCCCCTCTGTGTGATCTGGCCAGCTCTCCTCTTTCTCTCCTCTCCCTTCCCCACAGTTTATTGGCTGATCGCAGAATCGGCTCCCATTTAACCCTGCCTACCAGTGATGCCCTCCCCCTCTGATATGGCTCCTTACTCGCCCTCAGCTAATTTCCACTCGCCAAATGCGAGCAGGCGAGTGGAAATTATTGGTAGATCAAATTTCACATTTAACCCCAATGGCTGTAAAGTATTCAAATAATTTATCCTTTACCTCCTTCTTTTTAAGTATCAACTTCCTGTCTCCACCTTTCCTTAACTTAAGAATATGATCAATAGCCATATACTGGCTATATATCTGAGAAACAGTATGACTTCTTTCCACAAAGTATCTTACCAATGGTAATCCCACCCGCTTATCCCAAATGGCATACCTTTGCCTTGCAATGCAGTCCTTAGGTTTCTGCATGGTCTCCACAACATAAGAGAGGCCCCATGGACCCCCCCCCCCCCATGCTTGCGCCTGTATCCTGTTCATAGGTCTGAATATATAGAGAAACCAGCAAAAACTGTGGAAGACCACACAGATCAACAGTCTCAAAATTGTTTATTTGAACAAAAGTTGGTAGTTGTTTGCTACTGCCTCATGAACCCCTGGGGCACCTTGATACTTTCTTTACAAAAAAGGTACAGTATGTTTAGGTACAGTACGGTGGTTCCTATTCCAGGATAATTTTGTTTTGTAATCAGATCTACACAGTTTTGACATGAAAATGGACATGCTCATGGAAAGTGGCCACAGTTACATAGTTACATAGTAGGCTAGGTTGAAAAAAGACACAAGTCCATCAAGTCCAACCTATTGTGTGATTATATGTCAGTATTACATTGTATGTCCCTGTATGTTGCGGTCGTTCAGGTGCTTATCTAATAGTTTCTATTAGTTAGTAACTAGTTAGAAAGTTCCCATGTTTCCTTTCATGGGGATACCATAACATGTGTTTATTTCTCCATATATTACAGTATATGTCCAAGTTATATATAAATCTGTACTTAGTGGAGTTTTTCGATATATGATTTGTGTTACTGCATGCCTTTGTTTTTTGCACCATTTAAATTTGATGGTTGCCATCTATGAACTTGACCCACTGATTTCTGAAGCTGCTATGTTCCATCATGCTCTCTATTTGCCCTGGACTTGCAGTGGGTAGTAGAGGAACACAGAGCTTTCCCAACAATGAGGATGATATACAGTATAACCTATATCTAAAGCTACCAATTTTTTCTTAGGTTTGAATACAGTGGTGAGGAGTAAGAACCCCTGTCAGAATTCTTTTGCTGTATGTTTCCCTGCTGGGGACATTTACTCTCTTTAGTTGTCCTGCTGGTTGCTGTCAGCAGGAGTAAAAGTGAGGGAAAATTCCAAATTTTGAGTAATCACTAGAACAGGAATAAAAGAGAACTATTTTAATGGGCATAATTGTGCCGACTATCTAAACGGACATTTTCTTCACTTTGGAGAGATGTACACTTACTTCCTGTTATGTCTAAATGACAGGAAAACAAGAGGACTCCCCCCCAATGAAATAGAGATGGCAAAAAATATGACATTGGTTTTAACTGTTCCCTACTGTATCCAAAATGGGAAAATGTGTTGTCTTCAGATACACATACACTGTACCCCTTTATTTTGCACTGTAAGGTCTAAACTATAATAGAACACTATGTTTTTTTTTTTTAACTTAAGGGGAATAGGCTGTTCACCTTACAATGTGAATGTGGTGAAAATTCACTTTGCAAAGAATGACCAATGATGTCTTGCACATGATTGGATGATGGAAGCCACCAGAGCTTCACCTCATTCACTAAGCTTGCAAAGTGCAACTTCCCTTGCAAAGTGAACAGCCTATTTGCCTTTAGTTAATCAAATCCTATAAGCCCTCATTATCACATTTCAAAATGTCATTGTCTCTGCAAATCAGGTTTTTTTGCCAAATATTAAAACAAATGTCATGTCATGAGCTGTAGATTGCATATTTGAGTTTTTCAAGGGCAATGAACTAGGTTCTTGCTAAACTTAACAGAAAAAAATACTTATCTGTGTACTGGAAAGCAAATGAACGCTCCAAAATCTGCAATATCCCTTTTAAATGTGTATTTCTCCAGCATATTATATCCCACAGGGGCAAAATGTTAGATTTGTATTTCTATTGTGTTACTCTTCTGTAAGAATTTACATCTTAATGTCCTCAAAGCAGGCAGAACAGAGAATGTAGGCCTAGCACTGGCTGCATATTAAAGATGCTGTGTTTCCATGGTACCCGTCTTCTTAATTTTCAGGCATTGCAGCAGCTGAGCCTAGGCCTAACGTTCATTCTTCTCACAGATTGGAAGAAGAGGAGATCAAGAGGTCCTGGTTACAGATAATATTATTTAAGCGATTATGTTTGACTTGCCAGGCTCATGGCGCACATATCCCCCACTGTTAGACCAGCTGGCCTCCCCTTCTCTATTCAGTCAAACTTCCTGCCAACTGAGCCCATCTTTAATCCCTTTAAAGCACTTGGGTGAACATTTCCTCTTTATCTCTGGTTTTATTCCTCTCTTCACTGTCTTCATGGCATTTTCTCTCAACGCCTCAATAACTGTAATAATAAGCATAAAGAGCAGGTTGGCATGAGCATATAAAGCTTGCATTCTTCAGGCTTGCAAAAAAAATAAAAATAATAATAATAATCTAAAATAATAATTGTGTCTCAATTGTAACTTCTGTATACAGTAGCTCACAAAAGTGAGTACACCTCTCACATTTATTATTTTATTATATCTTTTGTGACAACACTGAAGAAATGACACTTTGCTACAATGTAAAGTAGTGAGTGTACAGCTTGTATAACAGTGTAAATTTGGCCCTCAAAATAACTCAACACACAGCCATTAATGTCTAAACCACTGGCAACAAAAGGGATTACACCCCTAAGTGAAAATGTCCAAATTGGGCCCGAAGTGTCAATATTTTGGGTGGCCACCAATAGTTTCCAGCACTGCCTTAACCCTCTTGGGCATGGAGTTCACCAGAGCTTAACAGGTTGCCACTGTAGTCCTCTTCCACACCTCCACGATGATATCATGGAGCTGGTGGATGTTAGAGACCTTGTGCTCCTCCACCTTCTGTTTGAGGATGCCCCACCGATGCTCAATAGGGTTTAGGTCTGGAGACATGCTTGGCCAGTCCATCACCTTTACCCTCAGCTTTTTTAGCAAGGCAGTGGTCGTCTTGGAGGTGTGTTTAGGGTCGTTATCATGTTGGAATACTGCCCTGCGGCTTAGTCTCTGAAGGGAGGAGATCATGCTCTTCAGTATGTCACAGTACATGTTGACATTCATGGTTCCCTCAATGAACTGTAGCTCCCCAGTGCCGGCAGCACTCATGCAGCCCCAGACCATGACACTCCCACCACCATGCTTGACTGTAGGCAAGATACACTTTTCTTTGCACTCCTTACCTGGTTGCCGCCGCACATGCTTGACACCATCTGAACCAAATAAGTTTATCTTGGTCTCTTCAGACCACAGGACATGGTTACAGTAATCCATGTCCTTAGTCTGCTTGTCTTCAGCAAACTGTTTGCAGGCTTTCTTGTGCATCATTTTTAGAAGAGGATTCCTTGTGGGACGACGCCATGCAGACCAATTTGATGCAGTGTACGGCGTATGGTCTGAGCACTGACAGGCTGACCCCTTCAACCTCTGCAGCAATGCTGGCAGCACTCATACGTCTATTTCCCAAAGACAACCTCTGGATATGACGCTGAGCATGTGCACTCAACTTCTTTGGTCGACCATGGCGAGGCCTGTTTTGAGTGGAACTTGTCTTGTTAAACCGCTGTATGTTCTTGGCCACTGTGCTGCAGCTCATTTTCAGGGTCTTGGCAATCTTCTTATAGCCTAGGCCATCTTTATGTAGAGCAACAATTCTTCTTTTCAGATCCTCAGAGAGTTCTTTGCCATGAGGTGCCATGTTGAACTTCCAGTGACCAGTATGAGAGAGTGAGTGTGATAACACCACATTTAACACACCTGCTCCCCATTCACACCTAAGACTTTGTAACACTAACGAGTCACATGACACAGGTGGAGGGAAAATGGCTAATTGGGCCTAATTTAGACATTTTCACTTAGGGGTGTACTCACTTTGGTTGCCAGCGGTTTAGACATTAATGGCTGTGTGTTGTGTTATTTTGAGGGGACATTTACACTGTTATACAAGTTGTACACTCACTACTACTACATTGTAGCAAAGTGTCATTTCTTCAGTGTTGTCACATGAAAAGATATAATAAAATATTTACAAAAACGTGAGGGGTGTACTCACTTTTGTGAGATACTGTACATCTGTCCTATTATTAGTAGGGAAAATAATGAATATTTTTATAGTCACCACCACCTAAGCTATTATATCATTTTTGAATATGCAGTAAGTCCTTTAGGCCTGGTCTGACAATCTGACATCTATGGTATTTGTCCAAAAAATATTTATGAGAGTGTTGGTGAACTGGAGTGTGTTTACAAAGCTTGTTGCTGCAGTGTTACGTTTAAAAAATATGTTACTCCAACATTTCATATTCCTTAACGGTGCCTGCTGGACCATGTACTCGCATAAAAAATTATCCTGTTCTCTTTGTATTGCTTCCTGTGTGTGAAATCCATGGTGTTCCTGCCAGACCCTCTGCTTTCCTATTAAAAACTTACCACGCTAGGCATCACAGTGTGATCAGTTTTCTGGTTGTGCCGGGAACTCAGCCTGCTATCCTTTAATAACTAGATTCCAGTGTGTCCAGTGTGTCCAGTGTACTGCAGTTTCTCCTCCCTCTAGCTCGCTGAGCTCCTTATGCAGCTGGGAACAGATTTTCCAATCGAAAAAAGGTATTTATAATGTTTTTTATATGTTTACACAAATGTTTTGCCTTTCATTTCTATTTTAAACTGAATGGGTTGTTTTACAAGGTGAGTATTCACATATCTTCCATATGACAAACACACCTTCTAGACAAAAAAATCATCAGATGTCATTCGTCATAAGCAGCGCTCCTGTCATTCATATGATGACCAGGCTAACTATGTCCAATATAACATAAATAATAAAAATTATAATAAACACTGAACAATCAGCACTGGATAGCAGTATCAAATGGTGATAAAAAAGAGAGAGAGAGTGTCCAAACACAGATGGTGATAACAATGTTGTCTGTTGGTTGTGCACCCTTCCACCAGATTACTCCACACGTGCGTCACACTCCCCTCTGGGGTTTAAACTCACCACACTTCCGAGATTATCAAGCCTCACTTAGATATCCCCAGACTCTGCTTCCTTGTGTCTTTCTTACATCAGATTTTTAAAACGGTTCATCCGAAACCACCATATGGGAAATGAGAAACTTGACGTCATACGTTATTTAACAGCCACTTACTGAGGAGACAGGGGATGGTTTCCGTGAGATATTGTAGCGTGACTCGCCACTCCACAGGCCGTCCAATACCGCTTCCGGTTTCTCTACTCAGTGATTTGGAACGCAAGGTGTCTGTGCGTCAGTTCCGGTCGTCGATAGGTCACGACCTGACGTGTTTCGTCATTACGACTTTATCAAAGAGTGTCCTTGTGGAGTAATCTGGTGGAAGGGTGCACAACCAACAGACAACATTGTTATCACCATCTGTGTTTGGACACTCTCTATCTCTTTTTTATCACCATTTGATACTGCTATCCAGTGCTGATTGTTCAGTGTTTAATATAATTTTTATTATTTATGTTATATTGGACATTAAGTTAGCCTGGTCATTATATGAATGACAGGAGCGCTGCTTATGATGAATGACATCTAATGATTTTTTGTCTATAAGGTGTGTTTGTCATACGGAAGATATTGTGTTTTTTATGTAGTAAACGGCTGCTTGCTTTTGTATATTGTTATAGGGAAACTTAACTTTGTGTACCTATTTATGTTTATTCGTTTTTATTTAAACATCATTGCGTTAAGGGGATAGTGATATTGGTTGCGCTAATCTTTTTTCTCCTTTTTTTAAATAGAGGGTTCACATATACTTAATTAAACCTGAGAAAATTTCTGCCATTTGGAGCAAATTGCTCTACTGCAGCACCAGAGGGCAGCCTGAGGTATATGCCTGTAGGAATAAGAGCCTAAAAACAGTTCATGTCTTAGCTCTCCAGCTGGATAAAGCGGAGTTCCACCCAAAAGTGGAACCTCCACTTATCTACTTCCTCCCCCAATCTGGTGCCACATTTCGCACCTTTCAGGGGGGAGGGGGGAACAGATACCTGTTTTCTGACAGGTACCCTTCCCCACTTCCGGGAGACTGAACCACGGCGCCGTCACTTAGAATTTTGGCCCTCTCCTCCTTCCTCCGCCGCTGGGCTAGATAGAAATCACAGCGCGCTTCGCACACGCACAGTAAAGAATCAGCTGTGAAGCCGAAAGGCTTTGCTGCCGGTTTCCCTTACGAGGAATGGTGGCGGCAGCACCTGGGTGTCAATACGAAAATCGTCTAGGGTGCCAACATCGCGCGCTCCCTGGACAGGTAAGTGTCCATATATTAACCACTTGCAGACCAGCCGCCGCAGTTTTACAGCGGCAGAATGGCACGGCTGGGCGAAAAACAAGGTTATGTAACATCGCTTCGCCCTGTGGCCACTAGGGACACGTGCGTGCAGCCAGAGCGGCACACGCCCGCTGCTCATCCGCTGCTCGCCCCCTGCTCGCCTGCTGCTCGCCCCTGGAGCCAATGCGAGTGCCCGGCTGTCACGATGACCGCCGGGCTACCGCGATCGCTCGTGACACACAGTTTCCGGTTCTCTGAGGGGAGAAGAGACTGATCGTCTGTTTATACAAAGTATGAACAGCGATCTGTCTTCTCCCCTAGACAGTCCCCCTCCCCCCTTCAGTTATAACACAGAGAGGGAACACAGTTAACCCCTTGATCGCCCCCTAGTGTTAACCCGTTCCCTGCCAGTGTAATTTTTACAGTAATCAATGCATTTTTTTAGCACTGGTCGCTGTATAAATACCAATGGTCCCAAAAATGTGTCAAAAGTGTCTGATGTGTCCGCCATAATGTCGCAGTCCCGATAAAAATATAATGAAAATGCTATAAATCTATCCCCTATTTTGTAGAGGCTATAACTTTTGCGCAAACCAATCATATACACTTATTACGATTTTTACTTATAATGTAGAAGAATACATATCGGCCTAAACTGAGAAAAAAATAGCTTTTCTAAAAAAAAAAATGGGGATAGTTAGTATAGCAAAAAGCACAGTGTTTTTTTTTTTTTTTTTCAAAATTGTCGCTCTTTTATTGTTTAAAGCACAAAAAATAAAAACCGTAGAGATGATCAATTACCACCAAAAAAAAGCTCTATTTGTGTTGAAAAAAGGACATCAATTTTGTTTGGGTGCAGCGCAGTGCCGAATCGCAAAAAATGGCCTGGTCATTCAGCAGCCAAATCTTCCGGGGCTGAAGCGGTTAAAAGTCAGCAGCTACAGTATTTTTTTTTCTCCAGGCAGAACTCCTCTTTAAGTGGAAGTAAACCCTCCTATCGTTTTCAGCCAAGGGAGATGCTATCTTGGCCTCTGTTTAATCTTCAACTGCCATGATGCTGCACGTGTGATCAGTTATGACAACAGCCATTGGATGGTTTGACAGTTTGGTTGAGAGCACAACCAATGTGACATTATCATTATCGTTATCATTCCCATCATGCCTGGAATGTAACTGTTTTCTGTATATTAAAATGAAATACAGTACTCTTTCAAATTGGCAGGATTACCTTCATCGAAACAGTTGCTTTAACCATCTCAATACAGGGCATTTTCACCCCCTTCCTGCTCAAGCCATCTTTGCGCTGTCACAATTTAAATGACAATTGCATGGTCATACAACACTGTACACAGATGAAATTGTTATCATTTTGTCCCCACAAATAGAGCTTTCTTTTGGTGGTATTTGATCACCTCTGCGTTTTTTATTTTTTGCGCTATAAACAAAAGAAGAGTGACAAGTTTAAAAAAAAAAACAATATTTTTTAATTTTTGCTATACTAAATATCCCCAAAAAATATATAAAAAATATTTTTTTTCCTCAGTTTAGGCCGATATGTATTCTTCTACATATTTTTGGTAAAAAAAATCGCAATAAGCGTATATTGATTGGTTTGCACAAAAGTTATAGCGCCTACAAAATTGCAAAATGCATTGCCGGATTTTTTTGCCTGGGGTCCTGTTCGAAATTTTTACCAGACCATTTTTATTTTTATTTTTGTGTAGACAAGGAGAACTGTTCTTTTAAATAAAAAATGGTGCATGGGGGTTCCCCCTCAAAATCCATACTAGACCTTTATCCACTGGATAAGGGTCTGGTATGGATTTGAGATGGACCCCATGCTGTTTTTTTTTTTTACAAACATATAAATCTGGCCAGGAAATGTCCTTTGGTGGCAGCAGTTTTTTTTTTTTATGGAGTACATCATACTGGTGCACAACTTCACATGCAAGGTTCACTCAATCCTAGTAATTATATTACTAGGTGACGACGCTGCAACACCTTGGTGTTATCACCATTTGTGTTTGCTCTGGATGAAACTACAATGTGATGAGGTGACATTACACATACATGAGCTTCCAACACTGATGCCCCATGGTATGCATTTGCAGACATTGGGTAATGCTAATTCAGTGGAGTTATGGGAAATATAGTATGGACAGACCTGCCAGTATTGCGAGGAATATCTGTCTAATGCCCCGTACACACGATCGGACATTGATCAGATATTCCAACAACAAAATCCATGGATTTTTTTTTTACGATGGACGTTGGCTCAAACTTGCATACACACGGTCACACAAAACTTGTTGGAAATTCTGAACGTCAAGAACGCGGTGACGTACAACACTTGCGATGAGCCGAGAAAAATTAAGTTCAATAGCCAGTGCGGCTCTTCTGCTTGATTCTGAGCATGTGTGGCACTTTGTGCGTCGGAATTGTCTACACACGATCGGAATTTACGTGAACAGATTATGTTGATGGAAAATTTGAGATTCAAATTTTGTGCGACAGAAATTCCGATGGAAACTGTCCTATGGAGCCTACACACGGTCAGAATTTCCGACAACAAGCTCCGATCGCACATTTTACGTCGGAAAGTCCGACCGTGTGTACGTGGCATAACTCTAAAAATGTACTTCAGATGCGGATGAAAGAAGCATAAATCAAAATTCTGAGGATTTATATTTTTACATTTTTAATTATCAAGCTATGCAACAGGCATTACATTTAGAACAATTTACGCAATGTTGAGTGGTTGTAACCTTTCTATAACAGGAACACCTTAAGCCTTTGGTTATAATTTAAAAAAATGCATAAACTAAATTAATTCTAAACAAGATACATGCAGCTGAGAACCCACTGTGTGGATTAACTTGCAGCAGAAAGCCTGAACAAGCAGAATACACTTAAAGAAACTGTAGTTGTACATATTGACTTTTTTCATGTTTTATGTCCAGAACTAACAAAAATATATTTTTCCTAAAAATGTTTGTTCTTTGTTTCAAATATAGACTTTTGTATATTAAAGTGGTTGTAAACCCTTACAACCACTTGGACCTACAGGTAAGCCTAGATTAAGGCTTACCTGTAGGTCAAAGAAAAATCTCCTAAACCTACACGGTTTAGGAGATATTTGCCAAAAGACAGGCACCGCTGTCTACGGCGCATGCGTAGACAGCGGCGCGCAGGCGCACTGAGTGCGCCGCTCTCAACGGCGATATGCCGCGAGTGGCGGCTCCCGTGCACATGCGCGTACACAAGGGGACAGCGGTGACTTTGCTGGCTCCTGTGTCAGGTAAGTGACACATAATGGACTACTATGCGATGCATAGTAGTCCAATTATGCTTTACCTTTGCAGGGAAACAAAGAAGAAGTAAACCCATTAGGGTTTACTTCCTCTTTAAAACGTGTATATTTTTCGATTAGGACGAGGGATGGGGCAGGACGTGCTGACGTAACGCACAGCACGGAGGGAGGGGCTCGATCCAGCGGGCTGTCTTGGGCGGTGTGAGCCGAGAGGAGGAAGCACGCTGATGATCTATGGAGTGTGAGAGGCTCCGAGATCTCACTCTCCGACTCCCCAGAACTACGAGCAAGCCGCCGGAACAAACAGCAACGGAACGGTCTGTATGAGGCTCGACGTGTAACAGCCTCTCTCCTCCCCGCGTCTCCCCCACCGCCGCTGCATCACCGCTGACTCCACGGGTCCTCTCTCCCCGCCACGCCGTAGGACAACCCGGTATGTGAGTATAATGCTTAAAGCTTAAAGCAGAACGCACACAGCGGTCACAGCGAACGGCCCGATAGAAGAGGTAAGAAGGTTTACTTGCAAACAGTAATCAACAGTGTTCTCTCTTACAAAAAATGCCATAGAGGCTTCCTGAAATGTTTGGTGACCATCGGACTTTGGGTTAAAGGAAAATCTTGACTTCTCTAAAGGACGTAAACTATTTGGTATAGCAATTTTAACACATGCTGAACAGCTCTAAGGAATCGCTCCTCTTCCCTCCCCCTTGTATCCGCCGCGGAGTATGTCTTACTGGTAGAGGGAATGTGAAGTGCAATATTAAGAACTTAAGGAGGCGGTATATGGTTTAATCCCTACAGGTATAAACAGCCGGAGCCATAATTAGATGGCCAGTTTCAGTACTTGACCTGAGTATAGAACATATTGGTGGTCATTAATGTTTTGTGTACCTCTACATTTAAGGATGAACTTTTTTATATCTCAAAAAACATAGGAGAGTTGACAGAGACAAAGTGGATACGCCCTTAAACAAATTATAGATTACTATTTAATCATAAGGTGTAAGCTGGTCTTTCTTCCCCTTCCCCCCATCTCTGGACACTGGGGAGGGCACGCGCAGTATCCTCAGGTGTCAGAGGACACGGGGAACCATAGCTAGGATGTGGGCCGGTGGAAAGCCTAGAAAAGAGTCAGCTAAATGCCTGACCACCGATGCCATAATCAGAGCCTGTGAAAATCAGGGGGACAGGAGATAAGACTCGGATAAAATAGCCCTTACTAAAACGAAAACATAAAGGCGACTAAATGTCCATATAGAGAATATCCCTCTCCCTGTAAGATAGGCCCCCCCGGCCTTACACCCGGAACATAAAAAACGAATACTGCGAGCAATTACGGAAAATATAAGGGAGCTTGGACTTCCTCGGGACCTGGGTTCTTTATGCTCCTAATCATACGGTGCAAATTGGAAAGGGGATATAGGGCAGAGATGCCTTCCTCCTTCACCACATAGTAGCTACAAACAGCTGGGCTGACCTATGATGAATGTGGGGCATCTATGCCTGATTAAGGATCATCATGTTACTATTGTGAAGTGGAGACACTAAAGAAGACTAAATTGATGAGCGCTGGAAATCATCGTGGGATCCCACTGATAAGGGGATAAGAGCATTAGGGAAGTGGAAAGCGCGGTCCGCAGTGAGATCTTCTGTTGGGGCCTCTTCTTCTTCTTTTCTCCTCCTCCTCCCCCTCTGACGTATGGCCTCTCATCAATTAATGGGGTAGATTGAAACAGGCTATTCAAACAGAAAGCACGGTTGGAATATTTTGCTCTTGTCAGTTACCGTCTCTCTATTAGAACAACCTTCTATTATAATAATTGAAGGAAGACGCCTCAAGGGTAGGAATATAAACCTATTGGGCAGAGGGGGCAGGACTGTCGGTGCTATCTCTCCCCTAACCCCTCCTCCCCAAGCTCGGGAGTGACAGCAGCAAACTGGGGAAAAGAATCAGAGGGCCCCGTAAGACTAACATGAGTTAAATCTCAAAAAAAGGGTTACCGAAGACCCCCAAAGCATCAACGAGCACTATAAAACAATATTTGAAGACAGGAATAAGTCCCCATTCTAATAGCACGGAACAGTTACAAAAACCCACTATGGAAAGAAGGAGGGGGAAGGAGAAAAAGTCGGGGGAGAAAGAGGACCCTTCTACAGGTGACTGCTCAACGGGAAGTGAAATAGACATCAGCAGAGCAGAAGAACAAGTGGCAATTTCCCAATTGCCTACGAAAGGAGATATGGCAGAGATGCTATTAAAAATGGAAAACACCATAAAAGGGGAAATAAAACTATTGAGAGAAGACATGGGCTCATTACTCACTAGGGTGGAGGCAGTGGAGGAGAGAGTAGAAAAGCAGGATCAAGATATTAATAAGATGGATGAGAAGATCAAAATACTTCAATTAACTCTAAGGGAAACCCAATATAAAATGGAGGATCAAGAGAACAGGAATCGCAGACAAAACCTTAGGATGCGTGCGATACCTGAACAAAGAGGCGAGGACCTCAGGGAGATCATTAAAACCATTCTCAATCCATTCCTGAGAAATAGGGAGGACCCATTCCCGGGAATCGAAAGGGTGCACCGGGTAGGAAAACCAAATGCTATGGATACTGGTAGACCACGCGATATCATCATTAGATTTCGCCATTACGATGAGAAAGCAGAGATTTGGGCAAACCTATATGGAAAAACACCTTTGAAATATAAAGAAATGCAAATGTTAAATATAGCTGGGGGTTCCCAGCTTGCCTGATAGGAATAAAAGAGGGGAGATCAGTGAGATTGAGATACCCCGAAGATTTAACAAGTTTCTGTGAGAAATTAGAGATACAGGCCCCTGAGCTACCGGGATGGGCCCCCTAGTTAGGGGGGGTGTGGAGGGGGGGGGAGAAAAATGTGTCAAATAACCCACAATTAAGGGGGTGGAGGGGGGGGGGGAGAGGGGAGGGGAGAGGAGAGAAAAAAAAGGCGGGGGGAAAGAAGGATAGACCTCTCGAAAGCACCCCTTAAGACATGCCCGCTTATCCCGCACGCCCCAAAGTAGTGGGGAGTCCGGGTGAGAGCGACCTAGGGGATCGAGCCCCACTTCACCTGAGAAATTAGGAGTTTCGAGGAGGGCCATATTAGGTTATGACCCACTCCGACTCAGAGACCCGAACAAGGGTCAGGGAGGGTGGGGGGAGGGGGAAGGGTGGTGAGGGGTATAAAGAGAGGGAGGGTTGGGGTTGGAGGGTGGAGAGGTATAAAGAGGGGGAGGGATGGGGATGGAGGGTGGGAAATCTCATCGCTATATATCCGAAATTAACAGACCTAGAGAAGTGCCTATCTGAATATGAGGACAGAAATTAAATTTATAACATACAATGTAAAAGGACTCAACACTCTCAAAAAAAGACATAAAGTTTCTGAAGAACTAAAAAATTATGGGGCGGGGGTGGTTTTCCTACAGGAGACCCACCTCGCACATGAGTCGAATACAAAGCTATCTTCCAAAGCATTTCCAGTGTGGTACTACGGAGACGCAATTACTAGTAGAGCAAGGGGGGTGGCGATAGGCTTTTCTAAAGGCATTTCTTTTTGTCTGGAGGATCGATTGGTCGACCCACTGGGAAGGTATCTCTTCTTGAAAGGAACTATAGGGGGGGTAAAATATACTCTGGCCAATATATATGCCCCAAATACCAACCCTATGAAATATTTATGCGAGACTCTTAACAAATTAAGGGACTTTAGGGAAGGGTACGTAATACTGATGGGAGATTTAAACTTCGGCTTGGACCCTGGGCTAGATTCTTCGTCCGGTGTGGGGGGGACGGATAGGAAACAGTTAAAAGTGACTAAACAAAAACTTTTTTTAAATCAGCTGGTTGATGTTTGGAGGATTCAACACCCTAAAATAAGAGATTATTCCTTCTTTTCCCCCGTACACGGGACGTACTCTCGCCTTGACTACGCCTTGATAGACCATGGACTTCTGGACAGAATTGTTAGCACTAAAATCGAGGTAATGTCACTGTCTGATCATGCCCCTGTTTCTATGACCTTAGATGCTTCGGAAACTGGGAGCACACCCCCAAGTTGGAGATTAAACGAAGCCCTACTACGCAATAAAGAGGTGGTAGAATATGTAAAAGAGGAATTAGAGTACTTCTTTAAAAGGAATGACAATGGAGAAGTTAGTGGAGCGTCTCTATGGGATGCCCATAAAGCATTCATAAGAGGGATCCTAATTGCAAAGGGAACATGGATAAAAAAAGAAAAAACAAAGAAATTGAAAGAGCTGATAGCGGAATTAAACCAGGTCGAACAGGAACATAAAGCGTCCCCTGAGGAAGATAGAAATCTATACCTAAAAATAGTGGCAATAAGAGAACAAGTAAAAGATCTCATGGAGCAAGAAACACAACAATTCTATAATAGAATAGCGAAGGAAAGATACATGTGGGGCAACAAACCCAGTAAACATTTGGTTAGAACTCTACAAAAAAAAAAAAAACGATTAACTATATAGAAAAAATACAAAATAAGAGGGGAGAGATTAAATACGCATCAAGGGACATAGCGGATTCCTTTAAAGAATACTATGAGGATCTTTATACGGTGGCACAGAAGGGAGACTATAACAGGGAAAAGGGAAAAAAAAAAAAAGGATAGACTACTTAACTAAAGCAGGACTCAGAAAATTAACTACAGATGATAGGGACACACTTGAGGAACCATTTACTATGGAGGAAGTAAGGTGGGCACTGAAGAGCACCCCGGCGGG
The DNA here is from genome assembly GCA_028564925.1 of Lithobates sylvaticus. NCBI lineage: Eukaryota > Metazoa > Chordata > Amphibia > Anura > Ranidae > Lithobates > Lithobates sylvaticus. Next base: position 266,930,007 of record CM053026.1, read on the forward strand.
GAAGAGCCCTGGGCCGGACGGCTTCACGGCGCTCTACTACAAAACTTTTCAAGAGATACTGATCCCAAGACTCCGCAACTACTTAAATGGCTTGGGGGCGGAGTACAGAATGAGCGAGGAATCCCTGACTGCCAGTATTACAGTAATTTTGAAGGAAGGAAAGGATGGATCAGTGTGCTCGGGCTATAGACCAATATCACTCTTGAATGCAGACACGAAAATCTATGCAAAAATATTGGCAGAAAGGGTTAAGGTCCACCTGGGCACACTGGTCCACCCGGACCAAGTTGGGTTTGTGGCGGGTAGGGAGGGCAGGGACAACGGGGTGCGGGCGCTGCTGCTCCTCCAGAGGATTCGGGAGGTAGGGACCCCCGGTCTACTCCTGTCAATAGATGCTGAAAAGGCCTTTGACAGGGTAGATTGGGGGTTCATGATAGATACACTCGAGCATATGGGCTTTGGTCCAAAGATAATCCAACGCATCAAGGTGTTATATGACCACCCGAAAGCGAAAGTGAAAATAAATGGAATCTCATGAGGAACGGGACAAGGCAGGGTTGTCCACTGTCCCCCCTCCTTTTCGTCTTGACTATGGAGCCCCTTTTGGCTACAATTAGAGCCAACCCAGAAATTGAAGGGATTGAGGCGGGAGGGGATACGCATAAGCTATCCGCCTTCGCGGATGATATCCTGTTTTTTATAGGCAACCCACGGACGTCCATGCCGCATTTACTGTCTGACCTAAAGCGTTACGGGGAAATGTCAAACTTTAAAGTTAATCGTACGAAATCTTTCATCTTGAATGTAAACATAGGAAAGCTGGATCAGCTTTCTCTACAAGAGAGCTTTGACTTTCCCTGGAGGAAGCAGATCAAGTACCTAGGAATAAATTTAGCTAAATCGATTAAAGAAATGTATAATATTAATTATCTCCCGCTCCTCGATGATGTAAAAAAGAAATGCAAAGAATATACTAATAGACCCCTATCTTGGATGGGGCGCATAAATACAGTCAAAATGATGGTACTTCCGGTAATCACATACAAATTTCAGATGTTGCCTATACCACTCTCGCCGACTTATCTGAGAAAATTAAAGTCAATAATTATAAATTTTATTTGGAATAGCAAAAAACATCGGATAGCACTAAACACACTAAAACAAGAAAAAAAGCAGGGAGGCCTCGCGGTTCCTGACATAGTCAACTACTATCATGCTATCGTCATGTCTAGAATCCCGGAATGGGGTAAGGAGGCGACGGATAAAAGATGGGTTACCCTGGAAAAAGAGATTAGCTCAGCACATTTGGGTAGAATTATTTGGAATCCACCGACACATAGATTCTTAGGTGAGAATACACACACTATCACATTAAACTCACTAAAAATATGGGATAAATGGTATAAAAAAGTAAACAGAAAATATAATTCACCATTAATAACACTAAAAGATAATGAATTTTTTCAGCCCAGTAAAATTAAGGTGGGTGGGGAGTGGATATTAAAAGATGAAACACGGTTAAAGGATGTAATGCACAATGGGAAAATATTATCATTTGAGGAACTACAAAGCAAGAGGGAAACCCTAAGGCTGGACAGATGGCGGTATCTCCAACTACACCACTTCATCAAAAGCCTACCCCAGCCAATGAGGTCGGAAGCTGATACCACATGGCTGGAGAGTATATGTGTGGAACCTAATACAAAAAAAATGATCTCAAGGATTTATAAAAAGATGTTGGAGACGGAAAGGGAGGAGATCCCGCCATATTTCCAAAAATGATAAAGGGAATTAGGCTCACAATTAGACACAGGCACAATAGGAAAAATTATAAGGATGACCCATAGATCTGCAATAGATGTCAGGACGGCTGAGGCTAACTATAAGTGTCTATCGATGTGGTATATCACTCCTGATAAAGCAAGTAGATACCAAAAGGGCTCCTCCCCAGATTGCTGGAGAGGGTGCAAAGAAAGAGGGACTATGGCCCACCTCTGGTGGGAATGCAATAAGATTAAAATCTACTGGACAAAGATTATAGGATACATCAAGGAGATCACCCTTAAGGCCTTAGACAACGACCCGTGGGTGGTCTTGATGCATGCCACAAGGGAGGAGGCAAAGCATTATGAAAACTCATTGGTACCACACTTACTAAATGCAGCAAAAAAACTTATTGCAAAGAGGTGGAGAGAAGCAGAAGCCCCATCCATATGGGAATGGGTCGACGCGGTTGAAAGTATTCGACTCATGGAGTCCCTTAAAAGGAATTTTGATGAAAATAATGAGGATATGGGAGAGTGCTGGGACAGCTGGAAAAGCTTTAACCACATGCCGACCGGCGCACGACGATATACGTCGACAGAATGGCACGTACAGGCAGGAGGGCGTATATATACGTCCCTCCTTTCGCCTGTCCGTGCCATCGGGAGCGCGCCGGGAGCGGCGCGCTCCCGCGCCGGTCGGTCGGGACCCCCGTGAGTCCGGCCGCGGTCCCCGCGGACTCGATCGCCGCGGGGACTCCCGCGATCGTCTCACGGAGCGGCTGAACGGGGAGATGCCGAGATAAACAGCATCTCCCTGTTCTGCCTAGCAACTAGTGACGCCGATCTCTGCTCCCTGTGATTGGAGCAGAGATCAGCATTCACTAGCTGACAGCCACGCCCCCCCACAGTAAAAAACACACCCCTAGGCCTACTTAACCCCTACACTGCCACCTTGTGGTTAACCCCTAAACTGCTAGTGTCATTTATACAGAAATCAATGCATTTAAATGCATTAATTGCTGTAAAAATGACAATGGTCCCAAAAATGTGTCAAAAATGTCCGATGTGTCCGCCATAATGTCGCCGTCACAAAAAAAAAATCGCAGATCTCCGCCATTAATAATAAAAAAAAAAATTATTAATAAAAATGCTATAAAACTATCCCCTATCTTGTAAACGCTATAACTTCTGCGCAAACCGATCAATAATCGCTTATTGCGATTTTTTTTACCAAAAATATGTAGAAGAATACGTATCGGCCTAAACTGAGGAAAAAAAAATGTTTTTTTATATATTTTTTGGGGATATTTATTATAGCAAAAAATAAAAAATAATGCATTTTTTTCAAAATTGACGCTCTATTTTTGTTTATAGCGCAAAAAATAAAAACCGCAGGGGCGATCAAATACCACCAAAAGAAAGCTCTATTTGTGGGAAAAAAAGGACGTCAATTTTGTTTGGGAGCCACGTCGCACGACCGCGCAATTGTCAGTTAAAGCGACGCAGTGCCGAATCGCAAAAAGGGGCCTGGTCCTTTGGCTGCAAATTGGTCCGGTCTGAAAGTGGTTAAGCGAACATGGAGCTATGCTGAAGCTATTAGGCTATAGAAACACCAGTAGGATAAGGACTAATATAAATAACCTATAGATATGGAAATAGCGATGAGAATGTAGGGGGGGTAGGGAAGGGGGGGATACCTCAAAAAAAAAAAAAAAAAAAGTGGGGGGGGGGGAATTCTTTTGCTAGGAGTTAAGGGGATGAAATGTGTATACTAAAGCGGCATACAGAGATGGGGTGGTATAAGTGGTTTTGTTTCTCTTTTTGTGTTTTTTTTTTTCTTTCTTTGTTGTACCCAAGTAATAAATGCTTGAACCACGAATATGCCACAATGATGTGTCGACAAAACAAAATGGACAAAACTGATCGGTGAAAACTGATTTAGGTCCGCTTGGAATGCTGAGCTGAAGTGGCAAAAAAAAGAAAAAAAAAAAAAAACGTGTATATTTTTATTGGTTATCAGTTAAAACTTTAGAATCCCTTTAACATGTTTTCATAATTCTCTTTACAACCTGTTGAGAAAAACCCAATCACAGACCATGGGGTTGATTTACTAAAGGCAAAAAGACTGCGCACTTTGCAAAGTGCAGTTGCACACTGCAAGAGTGGTCGCTCCAGAGCTTATTAAATGAGCAGAAGCTCTGCTGACTTTCATCAACCAATCATGTGCAAGCAAAAATTCATTTTTTTTATTTTCCTTGCAAAAACCCTGTTCAACAATTCACGTTAAAACAGAGGTTTTAGTTGCACACATTTGGAAATATATGTGGAAGCCAAAGTGTGTACATCAACGCTCCTTTGTGTACTGTGGTCCTAACTGTATATTTTTGAGAGTCTCCAGATTGGAGAATATATAGAAGTGGATAAATTAAGGACAGGTTTGCTTGTAGTAAGCCCACTCCTCCTTTAAGGCACAGGAACACATTGGACACCGAGCAAAAGCACAATGGCAGCTGGAGGCATCAAATTCAATGTGTCCCTACGCCAAATCCAGCGAACAAACTATACAAAAAAAAGCATTCCAATTTTTAACTAGCCTTTGCAGTAAGGGGCACATGAAAGGGCAACACACAACACAAACAGACAAAAATTTCCCAGCACGCTTACCAGCTAACCCGCAAAAAAAAAAAAATTGACCCGGTCTAATACTTCATGTTAGGAGACATCAAATGTGTCCCCATGCCAAATCCAGCTGAACTGTAATGCGGCGTACACACGGTCGGAATTTCCGATGGAAACAGTCCGATGGGAGCTTTTCATCGGATTTTCCGAACGTGTGTATGCCCAACGGTCTTTTTCTGTCGGAATTTCCGACGGACTTTGAATTGAGAACCTGTTCTCAATTTTTCCGACGGAAAACCTTTCTATCGGATTTTCCGATCGTTTGTATGCAATTCCGACACGCAAAATTCCGACGCATGCTCGGAAACAATTCGACGCATGCTCGGAAGCATTAAACTTCCCTTTTATAGTGCTGTCGAACGTGTTTTATGCCGCTGTGTTATTGACCGTCGGAATTTGGTGTGATTGTGTGTAGGCAACACAGCTTGAGCGGAATTCCGTCGAAATTCCGTCGGAAAAACCGTCAGAGTTTTTTCCGACGAGAATTCCGATCGTGTGTACGCGGCATTAGACAAGGTCAATTTTTTTTTTTTTTCAGGCTTGCTGGTAAATGTGCTGGGAATTTTTTGGTTTGTTTATGCAGATGAACTACTGCAGCCAGGATACAATATTAACCATAAGTACATGGATGTACATCAGTAATTAAATAATACATACGGTATAGATATCACTTGCCTCAAGCTGGGTTACAGTTGTAGCAACGACACACTCATGCCTTACTCTACGCAGAGATATTCCAGCTTTTAAAACAACAATCTCTAAGCACCAGCAAACTGAGAATAATCGTCCCCGGGGCAGGTATACTGATCAGTTAACCCTTTACACACACTCATATAGTAGCCTTAGCCACATGTTTTCGGAGGAAACGTGCACCATTTACAGCATCCTCTATTGCAGGGGTAGGCAACCTTTTGAGCACAGTGTGCCAAACATTTTTCAAAGAAATTGAGCGCACCGATTTTATAATAAAAAAATGTCAACTTCACACTCTCAATCACCAAAAGGATTTTTTATAAAGTAAATGCTGTAAACTACTTTAGTAGTGAGAAATGAACATCCTGCACTCTCACGCCTCAGATCAGCCCCAATCCCTGCAACTCCACACTTCAGATCACTGTCCCCCCTACACATCTGCCCCACCACTGTACCCCCTGAACATCTGTTTCATCACTGTACCCCCCTGCTCATCTGCCCCACTACTGTACCTCCCTGCACTTCTGCCCCACCACTGTACCCCCCTGCTCATCTACCCCACCACTGTACCCCCCTGCTCATCTGCCCCACCACTGTACCCCCCTGCTTATCTGCCCCACCACTGTACCCCCTGCTTATCTGCCCCACCATTGTAACCGCCTGCACATCTGCCCCACCACTGTACCCCCTGCTCATCTGCCCTACCACTATAACCCCCTGCACATCTGCCCCACCACGGTAACCCCCCTGCACATCTGCCCCACCACTGTAACCCCCCTGCACATCTGCCCCACCACTGTACTACCCTGCACATCTGCCCCACCACTGTACTACCCTGCACATCTGCCCCACCACTGTACCACCCTGTTCATCTGTCCCACCATTGTAACCCCCCCCCCCCGCTCATCTGCCCCACCAATGTTTCCCCTTTCTCATCTGCCCCACCACAGTACCTCCCTGCACATCTGCTCCACCGCCGTACCCCCATGCTCTTCTGTCTCACCGCTGAACCATCTTGTCATCTGTCCTAACACTGAACTTATCTGCTCATCTGTCCCACCACTGTAACCCCCTTTCTCATCTGCCCCACCACTGTACCTCCTGCTCTTCTGCCCCACCATTGTAACCCCCTTCTCATGTGTTCCACCAATGCACCTCCTTTCACCTCTGCACCCCTCTGCACATCTGCCCCACCTCTGCACCCCCCTGCTCCTCTGCCCCACCGCTGTAACCCCCTGCACATCTGTACCACCAATGTACCTCCTTTCTCCTCTGCCCAATTACTGTAACTCCCCTGCTCATCTGTCCCACCAATGCACCTCCTTTCAGATCTGCCCCACCACTTTACCCCCCTGCTCTTCTGTCCCACCGCTGAACCCCTTTCTCATCTGCCCCAACACTGAACCTCCCCTGCTCATCTTTCCCACCACTGTAACCCCCTTTTCATCCCTCCCATCACTGCACCTCCTGCACATCTGCCCCACCACTGTACCCCCTTGTTCTTCTGTCCCACCACTGTAACCCCCCTGCTCATCTGCCCCATCAATGTACGCCTTTTATCATATGCCCCACCACTGTACCTCCCTGCACATCTGCTCCACCGCTGTATCCCCATGCTCTTCTGTCTCACTACTGAATCACCTTCTTATCTGTCCTAACACTGAACCCATCAGCTCATCTGCCCCACCACTGTAACCCGCCTTTTCATCTGCCCCACAAATGTACCTCCTGCATATCTGTCTCACCTCTGTACCCTCCTGCTCTTCTGCCCCACCAATGTACCTCCTGCACATCTGCCCCACCTCTGTTCCCCCTGCTCTTCTGCCCCACCATTGTAACCCCCTTCTCATGTGTTCCACCGATGTACCTCCTTTCACATCTGCCCCACTGCTCTACCCCCCTGCTTTTCTGTCCCACCACTGAACCCCCTTCTCATCTGTCCCACCACTGTAACCCCCTTCTCATCTGTCCCACCACTGTAACCCCCTTGTCATCTGGCCCAACACTGAACCCCCCTGCGCATCTGCCCCATCACTGTAGCCCCCTGCTCTTCTGTCCCACTGCTGAACCCCTTATCTCTTCCACTACTGTACCTCCCTGCTCATCTGCTCCACCGATGTACCCTCTTCTCATTCTCATCTATGATAAGCGTGATATGCAGAGTGGTGAAAGGAAGCAGAGATGACACATCTACTTGTCCTGGCACACTCTTCCTGCTGATCCACCTCTCGCATCCAGCCCACGTGCTTGTATGTGATGTATGTAATGTCACATACAAGCATCTGGAATGGATGCGCAATGATGAGCTCAGGTCAGGGGCATTTTATGAAAGCAGTGGGCCTGTGTGCAGGATAATATGTTGGGCCCACGCAGCAGAGAAAAAGTGCAGCAATTTGCGCCGCATCAAAAGTTGGGTGTGGTTTTCATTGTACTGAATACTGGCATCTCACATATTTTGAACATGTGGTATGGGACACATTTTCTAACGACTTCAGTCGCACTGTCACGTCCTTTTATTATAGTAATGTTCTGAACAGAACACACTTTTCACCTCCCAGTCATTTACACTTTATGACACATATATCTTTTATTTCTTTTTCATCAAGTTTTGCCACAGTCACATCGATATCCATACAAAAGGAAAAATATATATATATATATATATATATATATATATATATATATATATATATATATATATTTTTTTTTTTTTTTTTTACACCTATGGACATTTTTCAATATATATGGATGGATACATATATGTATTTTCCTTTTTTTTTTTTGCTTGCATACATCATATGGACATGGTAGTAATATTAGGCTGAGAGTTTTTTCAGTGACACAGGTTGAAGGTTTTTCACTGAATGTTTGATGGGGACAGGTCTGGTTCTTGATCAGAGTCAGCTGGCCAGTTCAACCATCAATTGAATTATTCACTAACCAATTAACCAATCAACTCTAAGTGTGTAACATCATGAAATGTATTTATTTGCCATATTTCTCCATGTGCATTAGCTATGAGTAAGCACTCTTGGTAGTGTGAAATGCATTAGCTATTTTCTTGCTTTGCTGTGACCCATTTTTGTGTGATTCCATATTTTACCAATAAAGGCTTTTGAATTTTTCTTGGAGTGCGGCCGTCCAGAGTCCTTAATTTGCATCTTCATACTGAATACTGGCAGTGGCTTAAAGAGACACAGAGTGCAGGGGTTCAGTAGTAAGTGACGCAAAGGTTCAGGAATATGGTCAACAAAGTTCCCAGAAGCTCAACAGTAACTCCACAAACTGTCACCCGATTGTGGTTTTCTCAATCAGTGAAATCCCTTCTTTCTGAGATTGGTAGTGGCAATCAAGCGAGTCATCTTCCTCCAGATGGTGGATGGGGCTAGCAGGACTGTGATTGGCTTTAGCAGTGGCCAAGGACAGTCCTCCTCCTCCTGGAAACAGGGACTGCCCCCCAGCAGAACTGCACCCAATCTCTTCCCCATCACAAAAGCTGACGATTGCAGCTACAGCAAAGTTAAAGAACCAAACAATGTTTCCCATCTTTTACAATGTGTGGGGGCACAGTCTTCCCCCTCAGTGCAGGTGGGCGTGGGGAATTCTGAAATTGGAATGCATTAGTGTCTCACTGAAACTCCCTGCGCTACTCTGCTGATGGGGAGGGAGTCTAGTGCCGGCAGAAGAGGCTTCGCTTCCTATGCCGGAGGTTGCCTACCCCTGTACTAATGCAACAGTTTATTTTTCACTTTTGAGAGGGTATCACAGAGCCAACTTCATCCATCCAAATGGTCCAAAGGGTGTGTTAGAGAGCATATTTTATTATGTTCAGAAGACACAATTTTCATGCTAACTATCCTGAACACATCTAGAGCTCCACAATCCAACAACTAGCATATCATTCAGCAGAATGAAATTATGATTTGTTAGATACCAAATATGATTTAGATCTTATGTATTTTTTTTCTCTGCCAGTCTATTGTGTCTTATTAGCCTTCTAGACAATGAAATATAGACATGTTTGGTGTCTTACTGATTATACATTCGTGTACCCTTTTTAATGAACGTAACTTTATTACAGTAGGAGTTATGGAATATTATTAGAGTTGAGAAGTTGAGATATAGGAAAGAAAAAAATTTTAGGTCAAACTCCACCAGACTCACAGATGTGTATTCCTAAGCTGCTCACAGATTGTGTATGACTCAACATTTTTTGACAGGTCCTGGTTGGTGAAGGTTTATGATGGCCTTAATTTTTTTAAGGCCTTGTTCACAACGGTCAATTATGGTCAATTACTAGTCAATTCGGGAGAAAATGAAGGTGGCATGATATTAAGTACTACTCCCCCATTCTCTCCACACAGTTTGGGATTCATAAAACCTCATTATCCTCACAATCCTCTTTTCCAGTGCAGTGCAGGTAGCTAATACTATGCTTTATACAAGGAGTGAGGATAGTGGAGAGTCGGTAGATGGATTTAATAAATTTTAATTATGGGTTCCAACCTGGGATAGGGCTGTCAACCTACAGATGACATAAAATGTATTAGTTCGGGTTGTGTCTTTTGAAAGCACACACATAGGGCAGCAACACATAAATCTTACTGAGTGGGAACACCGAGGGTTTCTTAAAATGCTCTGCAGCAGCCACTAACTGCAATACCTTGACTATAAAGCTCCAATAAAGGAAGTCCCATTATGTGTTTCTTCCCTTCTAACTCTGCTTACCATGCTGACAGGACACATTAATCTAAGGCAATATACAGAAAGAAAACTCTCTCAACTCCCAAGCTTCCCATATTGCATTTCACTAGCATTAAAATAAGAAAGCTGGAGGTAAGTGAAAACAACTGGAGATAAAATACTACTGTCTGTGGAAAAAATATCAAACACATAACGACTGGTATATATAACGTTGAAGTGTGAACAAAACATTTTTGACAGAATATAAGGAGATAAAATATAGTTTTAAAATTAAGATTTGTTTAGTCCATGTCCTTTCTGAATTGACCATAATATCTATTTTCTCTGTATATAAGAAATACGTAATTCTGTGGTTAGTTCTTTTGGCCAAAACAGTCTTATCTCAAGAATAGTTCTTCACTGTCTTACAATACAGGTTGTACTAATGTATCAGGGCAACAGAGAATAAGTGACAACACCGGACATAATCAAGCTCTATTCTGTGAGCCAGAACATAAAATCCAACACATTCTATTCCCCTGAGCTCCTCTGGCCACTGAGCAATCTGAGATTAATAGAGAGGGGGGGTAGACATTAGCAGACAGCGGGTGCAGAGGGAATTAGTGGAGTAGAAAAAGAGAAACAAAAGAAAGAAGGAAAAACATGTAAAGAAAGAAAATCCTTGGGGGTTTGGACAATATAACAGTCTTGGATGACCAGGGAATGAATGCAAATTTTGTGTAAACCTCTCCAAAGGAATTCGTGGGAATGGAAAAGAGAACATTGTGGACTGAAAAAAGCAGGTCACCTGTTTGAAATAAAGTGCCTGAATGAAAAGGAAGCTGGTTAGATACTGTGTGTGAGAGAATTAAAGACAATGAAGAACTAGAAATTTAACATGAGACAGAGCAAGATTACATTTAGGTGGAAAATATACTGTACATACGAGCTGAAATATATTGATTGGTTGATAAAAAGTGCTAAAACATTTAGCTACTGTAAAGCCTAAGTATGTACGGTACTTAAAAAAGTAAATGCAGCGTCTATGTAAATGTTCCACCATCTCCAATCTATTCTTTTAACTGCTACAACAAAAACAATAATTTGTTTTTGTGATCCTTTTGACCAAGAAAGATTTTAAGGGGTTGTGTCAGGGTTAGACTTATGGGGTTGGCCACATAGGCGATGGTTTAAGGTGGAGTTACTGCCTGGCATTCAGACACATACAAGCATGTTGGCACAATTTGAAAGCCTAACTCCAGGCAAGAGATCAAATAAACAAAATCCCCCCACCTCTCAGTTAATTCAGAATATAATGTTTATTTTGTCTAGGGATGATCTAAATTAGAGGATTACTCCATGGTCTCACAGTTTTCCTCCCCAATGGTACCAGTTGTGAAGACACTCTTCTTGCTCGCCTCCAACATCACCATGTACAATGCCAGAGCAGTGGCCACCTCTGATCATACATTGTACGTAAGGCGTCAACGCTTGCATTCTGGCACTGGAGAAGGGGGGAAAGAACTGACAGTTTGTGTAAGGTAAGTAATCTTCTGTTTCAGATCATTCCCTGGACAAAACAAGCATGTGGGTTTCCCAAACAAGGCAAAGTAACTGTTTTTTTAATGAACCCTTCCCCACCAGCACATATTGACCTTTCCTTTACCACAGTGTTTGTGGGTGTAGGTTCAACTCCACCCAGCAAGTGCCACCTTGCTGCCTCTGGAATTAAGTGCAGTCTTAGGACAATGATGTTCCCCCGCAGTCTCCATTAGTGTCACCTAGGGAGTAGCTGTCCAATTGGATGCGGCAATGCTCAGTGATCCTCTAGGTTGGGGCAGCGCTTATAAATAGCCATAGCTGGCATGCATTTGTGAGTGCATAGTGTAGGGAAAATAACCCTGTCTGACAGGGACAGAGGATTAGCATTAGGGAGAGGTTCCAGTGTGGGGAGGGAAAAAGTGGGAGATAAAGCTGCATGCTTCACAAAGCACCAGCATCCAGAGCTGCTGCAGCTACCAGTTCCAGTCTGCCAGAGCTGCTGCTGCTACACTATCTAACAAAAGTGAGTACACCCCTCACATTTTTGTAAACATTTTATTCTTACTTTTCATGTGACAACACTGAAGAAATTACACTTTGCTACAATGTAAAGTAGTGAGTGTACAGCATGTATAACAGTGTAAATTTGTTGTCCCCTCAAAATAACTCAACACACAGCCATTAATGTCTAAACCGCTGGCAACAAAAGTGAGTACACCCCTAAGTGAAAATGTCCAAATTGGGCCCAAATTGTCAATATTTTGTATGGCCACCATTATTTTCCAGCACTGCCTTAACCCTCTTGGGCATGGAGTTCCCCAGAGCTTCACAGGTTGCCACTGGAGTCCTCTTCCACTCCTCCATGACGACATCATGGAGCTGGTGGTTGTTAGAGACCTTGCACTCCTCCACCTTCCGTTTGAGGATGCCCCACAGATGTTCAATAGGGTTTAGGTCTGAAGACATGCTTGACCAGTCCATCACCTTTACCCACAGCTTCTTTAGCAAATAAGTGGTCATCTTGGAGGTGTGTTTGAGCTTGTTATCATGTTGGAATACAGCCCTGCGGCCCAGTCTCCGAAGGGAGGGGATCATGCTCTGCTTCAGTATGTCACAGTACATGTTGGCATTCATGTTTCGATTAATGAACTGTAGCTCCCCAGTGCCAGCAGCACTCATGCAGCCCCAGACCATGACACTCCCACCACCATGCTTGACTGTAGGCAAGACACACTTTGTACTCCTCACCTGGTTGCCACCACACATGCTTGACACTATCTGAACCAAATAAGTTTATCTTGGTCTCATCAGACTGCAGAACATGGTTCCAGTAATCCATGTCCTTAGTCTGTTTCTCTTCAGCAAACTGTTTTGCAGGCTTTCTTCTGCATCATATTTAGAAGAGGCTTCCTTCTGGGACAACAGCCATGCAGACCACTTTGATGCAGTGTGCGGCATATGGTCTGAGCACTGACAGGCTGACCCCTTCAACTTCTGCAGCAATGCTGGCAGCACTCATACGTCTATTTCCCAAAGACAACCTCTGGATATGATGCTGAGCACGTGCACTTAACTTTTTTGGTCGGCCATGTCAAGGCCTGTTCTGAGTGAAACCTGTCCTGTTAAACTGCTGTTTGGTCTTGGCCACTGTGCTGCAGCTCAGTTTCAGGGTCTTGGCAATCTTCTTATAGACTAGGCCATCTTTATGTAGAGCAACAATTCTTTTTTTCAGATCCTCAGAGAGTTCTTTGCCATGAGGTGCCATGTTGAACTTCCAGTAACCAGTATGAGAGATTGAGAGCGATAACACCAAATTTAACACACCTGCTTCCCATTCAGACATGAGAACTTGTAACACTAACAAGTCACATGACACTAGGGAGGGAAAATGGCTAATTGGGCCCAATTTGGACATTTTCACTTAGGGGTGTACTAACTTTTGTTGCCAGCGGTTTAGACATTAATGGCTGTGTGTTGCGTTATTTTGAGGGGACAGCAAATTGACACTGTTATACAAGCTGTACACTCACTACTTTACATTGTAGCAAAGTGTCATTTCTTCAGTGTTGTCACATCAAAAGATATAATAAAATATTGAAAAAAATGTGAGGCGTGTACTCACTTTTGTGAGATACTGTATCTGCTCTATTCTGTTAGAGCCGCTGATGCTATCTATTCCAAGCCTAAAAAGCTATTATCTGTGTCAGTCACCCTGCCAGCCACCCCTCCTGCTGATGATGCCCCAATACTGTAGGCCTTGCCTGTGTTGAATCCTGTGGTACTGAAGACATACCGCTGCATACCTGTATCTATACCTGTACCTTATATGTTTAAGAGCTGCTACCACCTGGTCCTAACTGGTCCAGTTATATTGCCTTTTCACCTCATGCCAGAGAGTGTTGGAGCACTACCCAGCTTGGTGCATGTGTGGAGGGGCAATCATACTGGATCATAAAGTGTTACTACAAGTGTGGCTGAGCCTGTTATTGGCAGTGTTACTGAGCCTGTTACTGCTTTACTGAGCTGGCTCCTGCCAGTGTTTCTAAGCCTGTTACTACAAGTGTAGCTGGAACTGGTACCCCAAGTGTTCTACCTCAGTCGCTAACAGCAATAATGCTAGCGCTAGTGATCGTAGTCTCCCAGGATTTTTAATGCAGAAGATAAATGATTTGTCTCTTCTGCATTAAAACTACTTACCTGCCTGTCTGCCCTCATACAGTGAGCTGCACACGTGCAGCTCACTGTACGAATTTGGCAATGCTGAATCTGACTGAACTCCTGCACATGCGTGGGAGTGACGTCATCCCTGCCCGGCCAATGACAGTGGCTAGCGATTGAGACCTGGAAGCTGGCCGCCCGAAGATGTTGGCAGAGAGCTTGAGGATGCCGCATCGCTGGAGCTGAGGTAAGTACTATTCCGATTTAAATTGGGTACCATACTTCTGGCCCTGCCCATGACTGCTCTACTCTGTAAGCTCTATGTTTCTCTAGTCAGAGCTTAGACACAGCTGAAGACTTTCTTCCTGCCCCGATGTGACAGTGCTGGGCCCATCACAAAGTACCAGTGCTGTCAGAGAAGAGGAAGGGGTCTGTCATTTTTTGCTTGTAAATATTAATGTAGAAAGGTCTCTGGCCTCCTTTAGTCTAATGAGAACCTCCAGGGCCATAGATAGCTGACATCCTTCTATATGTGGTGGGTTGTGAGGCATAGTGGGTGTAAGGTGGATAAAGTTATTGGGCGCCAGACACTTCTTGAATGCAAAAGAGATGTTTATTTCTCTTACAAACTTTTGAGGGAAAGAGGGTTAGGGCCAGGACACACTTGAATAGTTGCAAATTCAATTAGCAGACTATGAGACTTCAATAGTAGAACAGCCGCACAGGGAAAAGCCTCCAGCAAGAAGCCACATCTGCACATGCAGGAATGCTGTCTCCTATGGTACCAGTCTTTAACAGTTCTTAACACAAAGAGTAACAGTTCTTTGACCTTCACTACAACTTCTCCTTGTAGTTTATCAGCCCACTTAGCTCCCGGTCTCTCACTAGACCCACTGATTCGCTGTCACTGAATCCCTTGAACTCCTCCAATTCTCACTGTGGTATCTTCCTTAAGCGTCACCCCCGCCTCTCCGCTGGGTCCCTAGCTTGGCACGCCCGATACTTCTCAAGCTTCACCCCACTGGCCTGCTTGGTCCCTGGCTTGACACACAAGGCTGCTCTGCAAATGTCACCTCTGCTGGCTTGGTCCCTGACTTGATCACCGCCTGAAGTTTCCCGATTCTCCACTGTGCCCGTTTGGTGAGAATACTGCTCCGGTACTTGCTTTAGTTACTCACTGTGGTCCCTGGTAATAAGGTGATTGGTCTCTTAGTGGCGACAGCTACCTCCGACCACTGACAGGTTCTACGGCCGGCAGAACCATCACTTCTGGTTGGACTGCACGCCGCAGTCCCAACCCTGCGCTGCTCTCTTGCTTCTGGATAGGCCCTTAGACAGCCTAGCAGCCAGACGCCCCCAGGATAGGCCCAATCTCTGGCCTAGCAGCCCAGGGCACACGACACACGTCCACCCAGACAACCTTTCAGGTGGCACAGAACCTAGATCACCTGACTCCACCCGAATATATGGGCTCTCCCAGCAGGCCAAGGGACCCAAGAAAACCCCTGCCCATTGGCTGAGATACCCCATATATTGAGATTGTAATATTTCACAATGTGAAAAAGATCTACATAAATGAGGAATAGATAAAAAACTAAATTAACCAGAAACCTCAAACTGACAACTATATGTAGCAGTATTCTAATATATTAAAATGTTTCTTTAAATAAAGTACAAAGATAGTTTAGAAAGTACTGATTGAGTTCTAAAGAAAAACCTATGGTAGCTGCTCCATTTCTGGAATTTTATCCTTAGCTTGTTCAGTTAAGCTCCAAAAATAAAACATAGAAACAAATTGGTTGCCAAGCAAAGCTGCCTCAGATTCTGGCTGCTCCAGCTTTGATACGTTTCCTTTATTGTGCTTTCTATTTGGAAGCAAAACAGAATACAGGAAGAGCTTTAGGTCCCATTCACACTTGTGTGACTTGTCATGCGATATTGGACTGAAAAGTTGCATGACAGGTTGCACCCCATGTTTCCCAATGAGTACCATTCATATATGTGCGACTTAAAGTCACAGCAACTTTTACGTAGTTCCTGCACTACTTTGGTCCGACTTTCATGTGACTTGAGGGCCATAGACTTCACTGTAACCTTCAAAAGAAACATGAAAGTCACACCTGCATGATATACATGCGACTTGTGTGGGACTTTGTAGAGCAAAAACAATCAAATGGTCAAAGCCAGAGTCACAACGAAGTCACACTCATCTAAAGTCACATCAAAGTTGTACTGTAAAGTTGCAATAGAAATCGCACGTTTTGTGAATGGAGTGTGAGTGTGAATGGACTCTTAAAATTACTATTATTATTATTTTTTTTTTTTTTTTTAACAAACAGAAAGCATTTTGTTTTCTAAAATATGCATATGCATGCATGAGATACAGACAGCACATTTACATACATACATCTTCTGTTTCCTACAAACGATTTAACTTTAATTGGCCATTCTGAGTTAAATTTAACAAACAGGACTATGCCTTAAAAGTGTTCACAAGTAATATAGAGTAAACTTGTGCAAGGCAAAAATGCAAGCTGCTGTGTTCAGAGGAAAGTACAAAACTATTGAAAACATTGTTGTAACAAAGGACCGAACTCTGGAATGTTAACTGTCTTCCTTATATAGCACACTCTTTTATAATCATTGATTTGTTTCCTTATTTGTCACATGGCTGGCCAGTCTCCTCTGTCTTTGATTGACCCCTATGGTAATTTTTCTATCAACTATTATTTTTACAACTCTTAAACTATAAGGCCTCACAGTAAATGGTTAATCTGATGCTTTAAATTGTATTGACCTTTTACTTTTTGACCCAGAGTTTTTCAAATGACTTCTACATTTTAGTTCATTTATACAATGCCTTTTGCTGTGATCACTAGACATTCACTATGTGTAAACGTCTAGATCAGGAGTCTCCAAACTTTCTAAACTAAGGGCCAGTTTACTGTCCTTCTAACTTTAGGGGGGCTGGAACTGTGGCCAGTGGGAGTAGAAAATGCCCCCGCATCAGCAGGAGTAAACAATGCCCCATCATTGGTTTTAGTGAAAGGAATAGTGCCCCATTGTTGATATCAGTGGGAGGAATAGCACCCCAACATTGGTGTCAATGGGGGGGGAATTGTGCCCCATCATTAGTGTCAGTTGTGGATGGAATAAGGTCCCAAGGGCCAGATAGAGGCAAGCAAAGGGCAACATCTGGCCCCGGGGCCGCTGTTTGGAGACCTCTGGTCTAGATGACTAGTGTTTGGATATGGAATTGGCCAAAATAGCCTATGTGCTTAAACTTTCTATATTTTCAATTGTGAACATATAAGCCATTACAAGAGAGCACTTGCCACATACAGTGGTGTGAAAAAGTGTTTGCCCCCTTCCTCATTTCCTGTTCCTTTGCATGTTTGTCACACTTAAGTGTTTCGGAACATCAAACCAATTTAAACAATAGTCAAGGACAACACAAGTAAACACAAAATGCAATTTGTAAATGAAGGTGTTTATTATTAAAGGTGAAAAAAAATCCAAACCATCATGGCCCTGTGTGAAAAAGTGATTGCCCCCCTTGTTAAAACATACTATAACTGTGGTTGTCCACACCTGAGTTCAATTTCTTTAGCCACACCCAGGCCTGATTATTGCCACACCTGTTCACAATCAAGGCATCACTTAAATAGGAGCTGCTTGACACAGTAAGGTCCACCAGAAGATCCTTAAAAGCTACACATCATGCCGAGACCCAAAGAAATTCAGGAACAATTGAGAAAGAAAGTAATTGAGATCTATCAGTCTGGAAAGGGTTATAAAGCCATTTCCAAAGCTTTGGGAATCCAGCGAACCACAGTGAGAGCCATTATCCACAAATGGCGAAGACATGGAACAGTGGTGAACCTTCCCAGGAGTGGCCGGCCGCCCAAAATTACCCCAAGAGCGCAGCGACGACTCATCCAAGAGGTCACAAAAGACCCCACAACAACGTCCAAGGAACTGCAGGCCTCACTTGCCTCAGTTAAGGTCAGCGTTCATGCCTCCACCATCAGGAAAAGACTGGGCAAAAATGGCCTGCATGGCAGAGTTCCAAGGAGAAAACCACTGCTGAGCAAAAAGAACATCAAAGCTCGTCTCAATTTCTCCACAACACATCTTGATGATCCCCCAGACTTTTGGGACAACATTCTGTGGACCGATGAGACAAAAGTGGAACTCTTTGGAAGGTGTGTGTCCAAGTATATCTGGCGTAGAAGGAACACTGCATTTCAGAAAAAGAACATTATACCAACAGTAAAATATGGTGGTGGTAGTGTGATGGTCTGGGGCTGTTTTGCTGCTTCAGGACCTGGAAGACTTGCCGTGATAAAAGGAACTATGAATTCTGCTGTCTACCAAGAGATCCTGAAGGAGAATGTCCGACCATCTGTTCGTGTACTCAAGCTGAAACAAACTTGGGTTCTGCAGCAGGACAATGATCCTAAACACACCAGCAAGTCCACCACCGAATGGCTGAAGAAAAACAAAATGAAGACTTTGGAGTGGCCTAGCCAAAGTCCTGACCTGAATCCTATTGAGATGTTGTGGTATGACCTTAAAAAGGCCGTTCATGCTCGAAAACCCTCTAATGTAACTGAATTAGGACAATTCTGCAAAGATGAGTGGGCCAAAATTCCTCCAGGACGCTGTAAAAGCCTCATTGCACGTTATCGCAAACGCTTGGTTGCAGTTGTTGCTGCTAAGGGTGGCCCAACCAGTTATTAGGTTTAGGGGGCAATCACTTTTTCACACAGGGCCATGATGGTTTGAATTTTTTTTCACGTTTAATAATAAACACCTTCATTTACAAATTGCATTTTGTGTTTACTTGTGTTGTCCTTGACTATTGTTTAAATTGGTTTGATGTTCCGAAACACTTAAGTGTGACAAACATGCAAAGGAACAGGAAATGAGGAAGGGGGCAAACACTTTTTCACACCACTGTATTTCTGGTTACCCACCAAGCAAACAGCTCAATATACATTACCTTACCTTATCCACTTTGGTTGTTCAAAATACCGCCTACTGCCTGCAGTATCTAAGCTGCAATTCACCATGCAGAAACCACCATTCTTTGCTTATGAATATAATATAAACACTCATAGTTTGTATAGTACAGTTTGAAACTACAGCAATTGTATTGTAACAGGATTCATAATCAGCCAAATAATCAGTTTAATGCCGCGTACACACGTGCGGACTTTTGCCGGCGGACCTAGTCCAGCGGACAATCCTCTGGACTTTCCAGCTGGCTTCGCCGGACTTTCCGAGCGTGTGGACTTGCCCACACACGCCCGGACTTCTCCGGCGGACTATCCGCTGGCCAAAGTCCGCGGGACTTTTGAAAATGAACGGACTTGCCCACACACGGAGCAGTCCGTTCATTTAGAACGTAACTTCAGGTTACGTAGCTAGCGTAGGCAGTAAATGCCGCCGCGCTAGCTCCGTCACCTGGCATGGATTTAAAGGGACTCCCCACGCGGAAAAACGGCGTGGGGGTTCCCCCCAAATCCATGTCAGACCCTTATCCGAGCACGCAGCCTGGCCGGCCAGGAAAGGGGTGGGGACGAACGAGCGCCCCCCCTCCTCCTGAGCCATACCAGGCCGCGTGCCCTCAACATGGGGGGTGCCCTGGGGAAAGGGGGGGCCCCAAAGCACCTTGTCCCCATGTTGATGAGGACAAGGGCCTCTTCCCGACAACCCTGGCCGTTGGTTGTCGGGGTCTGCGGACGGGGGCTTATCGGAATCTGGGAGCCCCCTTTAATAAGGGGGCCCCCAGATACCGGCCCCCCACCCTATGTGAATGAGTATGGGGTACGATGTACCCCTACCCATTCACCTAAGGTGTAAAATGTAAAGTACAAAAACACACACACTTTTGAAAAAATATTTTATTGCACTGCTCCGGGGGTCTTCTTCCGTCTTGGGGGTCTTCTCGCCGGACTCCTCCGCCATTTACCAAGCTCTTTTACCGAGCGGAGAAGTCCGGCTACCTTCTTCGTCGTCGCCGCCGTCGTCTGGGGGTCTCGATCCGCCTTCGGGGGTCTTTTCTGTTCTTGCGGCGGTCGTCGTTTTCCGCGCCGCCGGCGCCTCTTCTTCTTCTTCTTCTTGTTCTTCTTCTTGTTCTTCTTCCGATGTTGACCCGTCGCTGTCTCTGCCCGGAATGCCAGAGCCGCGATGTGCTGGGACTTATATAGGGACATGGGGACAGGGTCACATGCTCATGTCACATGGTGACCCCGCCCCCTTGCGATGTCACAGTCCCGGAGGAGGATGCTTGTACCCCACATTGCTTTTATTTTGACCGATTTTATCTTGTGATCACTTCTTACCATTTTTTTGTCATGCATTTCTATGGCATTTTTTCAAAATAAACCCATTGGTTTTTGACCTGCACCATCCGGAGCCCCTTCTGTTTTTTCCTTTCATATTTCCATGCTGAGTTCCTGTGAAACCAGTCCTGTATACACTCAGCCAAAAGTGTACATCTCGCTGGAGTTGGCGGATTGAGAACCGAGGACCATTCATTGGATCCATCCAACCATCACCCACATACAGTACCTGACTGGAATCAGGAACAAAAGCTTTACTGACTCACTGTCGTACGACATGTGTGTCCAACATCACCGGTAAGAGTACCCATCTTCTTATCTATGATCGATTGTGTTAAAGTGACTTCAGACAACTCTCACCACCCAGTACAGTCTCTTTTTGGCTTGATGCCACTCCACAGGAAGATTCCATCTGTACAATCTGTGTTTATGTGGACTGCCCCACCACAAGATACACTTGAATCCCCTTCCCAGTAGCTTTGGACTACAGTCATTGAGCTTCCCCTTGGGTTCAGTTTATGCCTGCACATTTTGGTTGTCATATATTGTATCTGTATGTTGATACGTTCATTTGGGTTTTCCATATACTTGCACTTTTTCGTTTTCATATATTGTATCTGTATGTTGATACTTTCATTTTTTGCACCAGTCATATTGTGTTTACTTTTAAACACTTTTGATATTTTTATCACTTAGCGCTACACTAATTATCCACCACTGTGTTATTGCTGACTATGTCACGGTGTCCATTGCATTGCCCCTGAGAAAGAACAAGTCACAAAACACATTAAGCATTTTGGCAGGCATCTGTTTGTTGTAAATGGTCACAAACACAAATTCTCCTGCGATTAGGAGTGGACCCGCTCAGAATAAGTAAGCTATGTCTCCATCCTGGCTTAATCTGGATAAGTCTCGTCTTGCTGCCCTCATAAGACTGGGGGAGTCTGGAACCACTGGAAACACATAGAACTAGTGCATTATCCTAAAACCATAGCTTTATTAGCATAAAATGTGGCAAGTTTTATACTAACAATAGGAGAATTGCATCAAAGCTCATCACATAGTACAGCATCGGTCAGTCCACAGTACATCATATCATGTGGCAGGAGGTGAAGATCCAATAACTAGCGTGTTTCGAGGACTAGCCTCTTCCTCAGAGCTAACAAGACTGTTGCCTGAACCCCTCTTATATAGTAAATTGACATGGCAGATTGTCTAGCCATTATATCAGGTAAAGGAGAGGGGCCTGTCTGAACTTATGTGGGCATAAGTTAATGCGATTACAGTAATTAGTCTATTACTGCACATATTTGTATTTAACTAATCATTTTTTGGTATACTTCTCCTTTAGGAGGAAGTGGCAGGGGGTGTGTCCTATTCCTTCATACTTTTGTTAATAGGTGTCCCATGTTCCCATCTCAAAAAGTTGTGATATATGGCTTTGGGATGAGCAAAATCGGGTAATGCATGTGGAAATGAAATCAGCAGCAATCTGAGATGCACACATGCAGCGCACTCGCATTCCAGGTACACATGTAAGGACAATAGTATTGGTCCTTACTAGAATATTGTTCAGATATAGTTTCACACTTCAGTATCTAAAAGAGTGATGAAAAAGAGTCCCCATGGTCACCAATAGGGATGAAAATTTATTTTAGAAATTTTATATTTAGACATTTTATATTAATAAAGCTATGGTTTTAGGATAATGCATACATACTAAGCATTTTGCTTTGTGAACTGGTCCAAAACATTTGGTGGAGGGGGGATTTTGGTGTGGGGTTGTTTTTAAGGGGTTGGGCTTGGCCCCTTAGTTCCAGTAAAGGAAACTCTTTATGCCGCGTACACACGATCAGAATTTCCGACGGGAAATGTTCGATGTGAGCTTGTTGTCGGAAAGTCCAACCGTGTGTATGCTCCATCGAACATTTGCTGTCGGAATTTCCACACACGAATGTTTGAGAGCAGGTTCTCAAATTTTCCAACAACAAAACTTGTTGTCGGAAAGTCCGATCGTGTGTACACAAGTCTGTCGCACAAAAGTTCACGCATGCTCTGAATCATGCAGAAGGCTATTGAACTGGCTACTGAACTTCCTTTTTCTCAGCTCATCGTACCTCACTGCGTTCTTGACATTCGGAATTTCTGACAACATTTGTGTGACCGTGTGTATGCAAGACAAGTTTGAGCCAACATCCTTCGGAAAAAAATCCACGGTTTTGTTGTCAGAAATTCCGATCGTGTGTACAGGGCATAAAGGTGTCAGCATACAAAATAGGATTTTTATAACAGCTTACCTGTAAAATCCTTTTCTTTGAAGTACATCACGGGACACAGAGCCATAGTAGTTACTATGTAGGTTATAGGCCACCTTCAGGTGATGGACACTGGCACGCCCTAAGACAAAAAGTGCACTCCCTATATAACCCCTTACACTACTGGGAGTACCTCAGTTTTGTAGCAAAGCAATACACATGTATACCAAGAAGGGAGGGACCTCTGTGTCCCATGATGTACTTCAAAGAAAAGGATTTTACTGGTAAGCTGTTATAAAAATTCTATTTTCTTATTGTACATCACGGGACACAGAGCCATAGTAGTTACTATGTGGGATGTCCCATAGCAATGCCAACTGAAGGGAGGGAGACACAACAAAAGTGGGGCACTAAGAGACTAGAGGACTTATACTGCAGCTTGCAGTACACTGCGCCCAAAGGCGATATCCTCATGATCTTTTACATCTACTTGATAGAATCTGGTAAATGTATGGACTGAAGACCAAGTTGCGGCCTTGCAGATCTGAGCCATGGAGGCTTGGTGATGCACTGCCCAATAGGCACTAACAGCCCTGGTGGAGTGCGCTTTAATATGAAAAGGAGGAATTTTCCTTTTTAAACCATAAGCTTGAACAATCCATTTAGAAATAATAGATTTTGACGCTGCCTGTCCTCTTTTAGGACCATCAGGCAATACAAACAAAACATCTGTTTTACGAATCTGAGCGGTCACTTTCAAATAGACCTTGACCGCTCTCACCACATCAAGAGAATGTAGTGACTTTTCTTCCACAGAACGAGGTTCTGGAAAAAATTAAGGCAGAACACTATCCTGGTTTAAATTAAAATCTGACACTCCCTTCAGTAGGAATTTAGGATGAGGCCGCAATGCAACCTTATCCTTATGAATAATCAAATATGGCTCTTTACAAGAAAGAGCAGCCAGCTCTGATACTCTTCTTGCAGAAGATATGGCAACCAAGAAAATGATTTCCCTCGTCAAGAGGACCAAGGGAATATCTCGAATTGGCTCAAAAGGCTGTTTTTGTAAAGCCGACAGGACTAAATTTAAGTCCCAAGGGTTCAGGGGTGACCTAACTGGGGGATTAATCCGCCTTACCCCCTAATAAAGTTACGAACCAGAAAGTGTGAAGCAAGTGGTGGTTGAAAAAATACCGATAAGGCCGACACCTGGCCCTTGATAGTACTCAAGGCCAGTTTCATTTCTAATCCCATCTGTAGGAATTCAAGGATCTTACCTATGACATATTTTCTGGGGTGCCAACCCCTGGATTCACACCAGGAGACATATGCCTTCCAGACTCTATAGTATATGACTCTGGAGGCTGGCTTCCTAGCATTAACCAAAGTAGAAACTACTGAAGCTGACAGCCCACGGTCCTTTAGAATGTGGGTCTCAATAGCCAAACCATTAAATTTAGCGTTTGTAAGGTAGGATGGAATACCAGACCTTGTGAGAGAATGTCTGGCCAGAGTGATAGGGTCCAAGGGTCCCCTACTGCCATCTTTATGATCTCGGCAAACCAAGATCTCCTAGGCCATGCTGGGGCCACCAGAATCACCTCCTTCCCTTCTTGCTTGATCCTGCGAAGAAGACAGGAGGGAACGCATAGATCAGTGAAAACTGATCCCACGGAAAGACCAAGGCATCTGTTCTGTATGCCATCGGATCCCTTGTCCTTGACACAAAGTTGTCGATCTTGTTGTTGAACCTGGACGCAAACAGATCCACGTCCAGAACTCCCCATTTTTGACATATTAACATAAAGATGTCGGGATGAAGGGACCATTCTCCTGGGAACAATTGTTGGCGACTCAAGTATTCTGCCTGCCAATTCACTATCCCTGGAATGAAAAATTGCTGATAGGCAAGGAATGTTGTTTTCTGCCCAAGAAAGAATATGATTCTCCTCTTTCTGGGCCGCACGACTTCTGGTGCCCCTTGGTGATTGATATAGGCCATCGCTGTGGCATTTTCGGATTGTATTCTGACAGGACAATTCTGTAGTCTGGATATCCAGGCCTCCAGGGCCAGGCGTACTGCCCGAATCTCTAGAATGTTGATAGGCAAGGTCATCTCTGATTTGGACCATTTCCCTTGGACAGACGCTTCTTTTAGGACTGCTCCCCAGCCCAGAAGGCTGGCATCTGTTGTTACCACCTTCCAGGTAACTGGTAGAAAGGATTTCCCTTTTTGAAGATTCTTGGATATCAACCACCAATTGAGGTTCTGATGTACATTGGGGGATAAACATTGAAAAGTCCAGAGCTTGGACCTTCTTGTTCCAAGTTGATAAGATACTGTTTTGCAGCAGTCTCGAATGAAACTGCGCATAAGGAATGGCCTCAAAATAAGCCACCATCTTTCCCAACAATTTCATGCAAAGTCGAATAGAAGAATTCTTCTTTGTTTTGACCAACTGAATCAGTTCCTTTATGGAACTGATACTTTCCTGGGGCAAAAATACCCTCTTCTGAGCTGTATCTATGATCAGCCCCAAGTACTGCAATCTCCTTGATGGTTTTAAGGAGGATTTCTCTAGGTTGAGAATCCAACCTAGGTATTACAGGTAGCTAGCTGACTGTGGTGACCAAAGTTTGGTTTAAGCGGGCTACCGATTGATCTATCAAAAGTAGATTGTCTAAGTAGGCTAGTATTGTTATACCTTGAGCCCTTAGCCTGGCTAAAGGAGGAGCCAGGACCTTTGTAAACACTTGAGGTGCAGTAGCTAGACCGAAAGGCAGAGCTACAAACTGGAAATTAAGATTTTCTACCTCGAAGCGTAGAAATTTCTGGGGAGTGGGGAAAATCGTCACATGGAGATAAGCATCCTTGATGCCGATTGACACCAGAAGTTCTCCCCCTTGTAGGATGGAGACTACTGATCGGATTGATTCCATGCGAAAAGAAGGGATATTCAAAAAACTGTTTAAATCTTTGAGATCTAAAATGGGTCAGACATCCCCGTTTGGTTTTGGAACTGTGAACAGGTAAAACCCCAAACCTTGCTCTTCCAATGGGACCACCAATATCACTTTTTGAGACAAGAGATGATCCAAAGCTAGAAAGAGAGACTTCTTTTTCACTGGATCTCTGGGAACGTTTGATCTGAGAAAACAAGGAGACTGGAACTCTCAGAACTCTAGTTTGTAACCTAGAGAAATTGAGGAAGCCACTCATCTGTCTTGACATTGTTCCTGCCAGACCTTTGAAAACTGTAGAAGCCTTCCCCCCACTCGAGCGAGTGGGGGCGCACCTTCATAAGGAGGCTTTATGCCACGTACACACGATCAGACTTTCCGGCGGACCAGAGTCCACGGACAATTGGATCGTGTGTGGGCTCCAGCAGACTTTTTCTTCCCAAAAGTCTGGCGGACCTAGAAATAAGACTGGCTTCAAAATTGTCTGCCGGACTCAAGTCCGGTCGTCTGTGTGCTAGTCCGACGGACTAAAACCAACGCTAGGGCAGCTATTGGCTACTGGCTATGAACTTCCTTATTCTACGTCATCACATTCGAATCCGGCGGACTTTTGGAGTGATCGTGTGTGGCCGAGTCCGTTCGCTTGAAAGTCCAGCGGACCTCAGCTGCAAAGTCCGTCGGATTGTCCGCCGGAAAGTCCGTTCGTGTGTATGCGGCATTAGTATTCTGTTTTGTGGGTTTCTTCCTCCAGGTCCTTTTTTGGCCCTTGGGCTGACCCTGAGGTTTACCTCTTGAACCTGATGGTGGGGGCCGTCGTGACTGCCTGGAGGCTGATGCCCCTGGCACTGGAGAAGAAGCACGTTTTAAAGAAAAATGCTTAAACTTCTTAACTGGTAAAAGGGAACTTTTCCCATTAGAAATTCTTTGGATATACTTATCCAGATCGTCTCCAAACAACCGTTCACCATGAAAAGGGAAACTGGCCAAGAGCTTTTTGCATTGCGCTTCGGCTGACCAATTTTTCAACCATAGGATTCTACGCACATGTACCAGCCCTAGCATGAGCCGTGAGGCCTGGAGAAGAGAATCCCTGCTGATCAGAAATAACTTTGAGTATCTCTATAAACTGGTCCTTTAAGGACTGAGATACTCCGATCGCTGCCAGCGCAGGTTGAATGACGGAAGCTGCGAGCGAAATATCGTTTTTAAAAAGGAACTCCAACTTCTTATCCATTGGATCATTTAGCATATGAGCATTGTCTACTGGACAAGTCAGGTTTTTATTTACAGAGGATATACAGCGTCAATTGCTGGAATTCCCCATTCTTTATAAAAGTCTTCCTCCATAGGATAAAGTATTGAAAACTTTTTTTAGAGGAAAAAATGTTTATCTGGGTGCTCCCACTCAGAATACTTTAGTTTCCTTAGCCAAAAATGGATAGGAAATGAATGAACAGATTGGGGAGGCTTTAGTGAACACAAACCAGAAGTGGGCTCATCGACTGACTGCGTTATTGGCAGTAAAAATGTGGTGTGGACCAATTCAGTGAGAGACTGTACCAACAATCTATCCTGCGAACCTGACACTTACGTATCAGGTTCTTCGGAAGAGGAGACTTCAGCCTCTTCCTGGTCCTTTGAAAGAAATTTGTCATCTCTTGCTCCTTGTTCCTCAGCAAGAGGGTCCTGAGCGATGGACAGGGACCTGCTGCTCTTATTCCTACTCTGGCATGTAATTAAAGCATCAATTTTTTGCTCCAAGCTTAAAAAAAGCTTCAATGGTTGAAGAAAAAAAACTCCTTAGTAATATATACAGGGACTGCAGTGTTAAGATCAGCTGCAACACTTGCCCCTTCTGATGGCTCACTCTGACCAGCCATATTACTCACAGGGGAGGATGCTATCTTTTTTGAGATGGTTCTAGGCTTCCGTGTGACTGTAGAAGTCTTTCTATAGCCCGATGCACAAAGCAGAGGTAATACCAGAAGGAACGTATGTACTGCTTGAGCAATAGTCCAGCCCTGTCGCTGCTATTAATGCTCAGCCTGATGCAGTAGTAAATGTGTCAAAAGGAATGCCTGTGTCACCAAACCTCTTATATGCCACCTGTGTCCCTCCTGCAGCATGTAACAGCACAAATAGTGCCTTTTAAAACATACCTTTCTGCGCTGGACGTTGGAGGACGCCAATGCTGCACTAAGCCCCGCCCCCCGTCACCTATAACCCTTCCCCTCTTATTTTAGAAAGAGCTCTTTCCCGCGCAAGGTGCAGGCTCCTGATCCTACGGGATCCACAGGGAGGAAGGTGGAATGGCGAGGGGGGATCTGGAAGCCGCCGAGCCGTTGCGCCATTTTTTTTTTTTATTTCTTGTGGCGCTCTTTCCCCGGAGGAAGAAGAAACTGCTGCTTCCTAGACACAACGTGGGCTTTCTGAGAAGCATGAGACAGTAAGTGCTCAATACAGCCCCCAGTGGTGATACATAGGCATGACAACACTTACTAAATGTAACTACTTGCTTACTGGGCATTTAAACCCCCTCCTGTCCAGACCAATTTTCAGCTTTCAGCGCTGATGCATTTTGAATGACAATTGCGCGGTCATAAAACACTGTATCCAAATTACATTTTTATCATTTTTTTCCCACAAACAGAGCTTTCTTTTGGTGGTATTTAATCACCTCTGCGTTTTTTTTTTGTTTTTTTAAATGTTTTTTATATTTTGTTATAAAATTTTGCAAACAGGTAATTTTTCTCCTTCATTGATTGTACGCTGATGAGGCGGCACTGATGGGCACTGATAGGTGGCAGTGATGGGCACTGATGGGTGGCAGTGATGGGCACTGATGGGTGGCAATAACGGGCACTGATCAACACTGGTTGGTTACACTGATAGGCAGCACTGCTAGGTGGCACTGATTGGTACCACTGGTGGGCATTGATAGGTGGCACTGGTGGGCATTGATAGGTGGCACTCATAGGCATTGATAGGTGGCACTAGTGGGCACTGGCAGGTGGCAATGGCAGATGGCATTGGCAGGGGGTACTGGTGGCACAGATGAGGCAGAATTGCCTCTTCCTCTTTGGGACAGATGTCCCTTGCACATAAGCCGGTGATCTGCTTTTTTTTCTTCTCACGCTGTCAGCGTGAGAAAAAAAAAATGATTACCGAGCTTTTGTTTACATCATGTGATCAGCTGTCATTGGCTGACAGCTGATCACGTGGTAAGGGGCCGGGAACGGGATCTGGATCTGTGATCACCCGAATCTCAGTGACTCTGTGATCACAGTGCGTGCCCTGCAGGGGGCCCGTGGGGGTGCTTGCAAAGGGGAGGCCGTCATTCAGGTCCGCGCTGTAGCCGTCATTTGGCTGTAGCGCGGACGCCAAGAGGTTAAAGGAGACAATCATAAGAAAATTGTAAAAATTTCTTAGAAAACTCCACTTACCTTTCCCGCCGCAGGGTTTACTGTGGTAAACCAACAGACCCAATCTTCACCCTTCACGGTGGATTCCGTTAAACCTTCAGGAGCTGGGGATCCTCGAGGAAACCCACAATCCTGGACCTGTAATAGCACCACCACCAGTAAAAACCTTATGGCCTTACTACCAAAAAGTACTGGATCCCGGGGTCCAGCTCTCTAAAAAGAGAAGCATTACAGGTAAGACCTCGTTTCTTTGGATATAAGGCCCGGGTACCAATAAATTCGGCCAAAAAGACACTTTGAATGGATCCGGCTGCATGGCTAGCCCCAGCAAGGATTGCTCCAGAGGAGCTCAGCACAGAACATCTTCACTCGTGACCAACACCTTAGACACTGGCGAAAAAACTGAGGTACTCCCAGTTGTGGGAGGGGTTATATAGGGAGTTCACTTTTTGTCTTAGGGCGTACCAGTGTCCATTACCTGAAGGTGGCCTATAACCCACATAGTAACTACTATGGCTCTGTGTCCTGTGATGTACGATAAGAAAGACATTTTGGACAGTTTCATGCTCCCAACTTTGGTGGAACAGTTTAGGGATGGTGTGCACAGACTATTGCATTAGGGTGTGCACCCTAAAGCTCAAACACACATGTGTCTGTGTGTGTATATATACAGTATATATATACAGAGACACACACTTATAAACGCAAACAAACATTTTAAAATGTATTAAAACGTGGACGGTGTCAGGCCTTTTTGTCCAACATCAGTGCCTGACCTCAAAAATTTGCTTCTGAAAAAATGGTCAAACAATCCCATAAACCCACTCCTAAACCTTGCGGACAGCCTTCCCAGAAGAATTGAAGCTGTTATAGCTGTAAAGGGTGGGCAAACTCAATATTGAACCCTACGGACTAAGACTGGGATGCCATTAAAGTTCATGTGCGTGTAATGCCCCGTACACACAGTCGGATATTCCGATGGAAAAAGTCCGATCGGATTATGTTGTCGGAAAATCCGATCGTGTGTGGGCACACAATTTTCCGACAACAAAATCCGATCAGACTTTTTCCGATCGTGTGTAGAGAATTCCAACGGACAAAGTGCCACGCATGCTCAGATCAAATTACGAGACCAAAGCTATTGGCTACTAGCCTCTACGTAGTTCCGTCGTATGCAATGAACGCCATCACGTTTGGAACGATCGGATTTTCCAACAACTTTGTCCGACCGTGTGTATGCAACACCAGTTTTGGACAAAATGGGACGGATTTTGTGGTCGGAATTTCCGATCGTGTGTACGGGGGCTAAAGGCAGGTGTCACAATACTTTTGGTAATATTGTGTGTGTGTATGTATATATATATATATATTGTATATACAGTGCCTTTTCATACCCCTTAAAATTTACCACATTTTGTCATGTTACAACCAAAAACGTAACTGTATTTTATTGGGATTTTATGTGATAGACCAACACAAAGTGGCACATAATTGTGAAGTGGAAGGAAAATGATAAATGGTTTCTTAAATTTGTTACAAATAAATATCTGAAAAGTGCATTTGTATTCAGCCTCCTTAAGGCCCCTTTCACACTGGGGCGGGAGCCGCGGTGACGGTAAAGCAGCGCTATAAAAGGGTTAAAGACCCCCCGCAGAGTGCCGCCGTAGCGGCGCTTTTCGGCGGTATTGCCGCGGTATTACCGCGGTGTCCCATTCAAATCAATGGGTAGGAGCGGTATAGGAGCGGTGAATACACCGCTCCTATACCGCTCCAAAGATGCTGCTAGCAGGACTTTTTTTACCGTCCTGCTAGCGCACCGCTCCAGTGTGAAACCACGCCGGCTTTCACACTAGAGTGAATGGGGCCGGATTTTTTCAGGCGGTGTACAGGCGCTATTTTTAGCGCTGTACCGCCTGAAAAACGCCCCAGTGTGAAAGGGGCCTTACTCTGATACCCCTAACTAAAATCTAGTGGAACCAATTGCCTTCAGAAGTCACCTAATTAGTAAATAGAGTCCACCTGTGTGTAAATTAATCTCAGTATAAATGTTCAATGTGAGCTTGTTGTCGGAAATTCTGACCGCGTGTAGGCTCCATCGGACATTTTCTGTTAGAATTTCCGACATCAAAAATTTGAGAGCTGGATCTCAAACTTTCCAACAAAATCCAAAAAGAGCGTGTGTAGACGATTCCGACGGACAAAATTCCACGCATGCTCGGAATCAAGCAGAGGAGCCGCACTGGTTATTGAACTTCAATTTTCTTGGCTCGTCGTATGTCACCGCGTTCTTAACGTTCGGAATTTCCGACAACATTTGTGTGACCGTGTGTATGCAAGACAAGTTTGAGCCAAAATCCGTGGGAAAATGTTTTTTGTTGTCGGAATGTCCGATCATGTGTACGCGGCATTAGTGAACAAACAGCATTATGAAGGCCTTAGGAACACACCAGACAGGTCAGGGATAAAGTTGTGGAGAAGTTTAAAGCAGGGTTAGGTTATAGAACAATATCCCAAGCTTTAAACATCTCATGGAGCACTGTTCAATCCATCATCCAAAAATAGAAAGAGTATGGCACAACTGCAAACCTACCAAGACATGGGCGTCCACCTAAACTGACAGGCTGGGCAAGGAGAGCATTAATCAGAGTAGAAGTCATGCAGGGGACACAGCAAACATGTAAAACATGGTGTCAGATGAGACCAAAATTAAACATTTTGGCCTAAAGGCAAAACGTTATGTGTGGCGGAAAACGCACCATCCCCTCCATAAAAACATGGTGGTGGCAGCATCATGTTGTGGGGATTCTTTTCTTCAGCAGGGACAGATAAGCTGGTCAGAGTTGATGGATAGAGCCAAATACAGGGCAATCTTATGCCGCGTACACACGATCGGAATTCTCGTCGGAAAAAACTCTGGCGGTTTTTCCAACGGAATTCCGCTCAAGCTGTGTTGCCTACACACGATCACACCAAATTCCGACGGTCAATAACACAGCGGCATGAAACACGTTCGACAGCACTATAAAAGGGAAGTTTAATGCTTCCGAGCATGCGTCGAATTGTTTCCGAGCATGCGTCGGAATTTTGCGTGTCGGAATTGCATACACACGATCGGAAAATACGATAGAAAGGTTTTCCGTCGGAAAAATTGAGAACAGGTTCTCAATTCAAAGTCCGTCGGAAATTCCGACAGAAAAAGACCGTTGGGCATACACACGGTCGGAAAATCAGATGAAAAGCTCCCATCGGACTGTTTCCATCGCAAATTCCGACCGTGTGTACGCCGCATTAGAAGTAAACCTGTTATGCCCCGTACACACGGTCGGACATTCCGACGACAAAATCCGTCAGATTTTTTCCGACGGATTTTGGGCCAAACTTGTCTTGCCAACACACGGTCGCACAGAGTTGTCGGAAAATCCGATTGTTCAGTACGAGGTGACGTACAACACGTACGTCGGGACTATAAACAGGCCAGTAGCCAATAGCTTTCGTCTCGGAAATTTATTCTGAGCATGCGTGGCACTTTGTGTGTCGGCGCATACGCGTGCCGCTGGTGACCCGGCTCTGCTGTGATTATATGTATATATATATAATATTATATTATATCTATGACAATAGATGACTGCCGGCACCCGCTGATCGTCGGGAAGACACACACGACAGGGCTCTGCCTATGTAAACAAGGAGGAGCCCTGTCCTGTTAGCGGGGAAGTAATAGGTTTTCTTTCGCTGCAAAGCAGGGAATAAAATTCATTACTTCCCCTTAGTAAAAGCACCTCACATAGTACACCAAAACACTGGCTAGGCACATATTTAACCCTTTGATCGCCCCTGATGTTAATCCCTTCCCAGCCAGTGTCATGAGTACAGTGACAGTGGATATTTTTTTAGCACTGATCACTGTATTATTATCACTGGTCCCCAAATGTGTCAAATGTGTCAGATTATCTGCCGCAATATCGCAGTCCTGCTATAAGTCGCTGATCGCTGCAATTACTAGTAAAAAAAAATAAAAATGTCAGTATATATCCCATAGTTTGAAGACGCCATAACTTTGGCGTAGACCAATCAATATACGCTTATTAGGATTTTAAAAATATGTAGCAGCATACAGCATACAGATTGGCCTAAATTTATAAAGAAATTTTTTTTTTTTTTAATTTTCTTTTATTTCTTATATTTATTTATTTTTTAAATTGACTGTCTTTTTTGGTTTAAAGCGCCAAAAAATGCGGTGGTGATCAAATACCGCTCTATTCCAGCACACAAATAAGCTCTATTTGTGGGGAAAAAGGACATACATTTTGTCAGTTAAAGTAACGCAGTGGTATTTAGCATGAAGGGGGGTAAACCTTCCACAGGTCAAGGGGTTAAACAGACCGTTTACATATACACATGCGTACATAGCGGTTAAAGGGGGCTATTTGAGGAGGAATTAGAACAGAAGCCAGAGACAGCTGTGAGCTATGAGCTCAGTACTAGTACTTGTATTGTTATTACACATGGAATCTGACTGACGGGCTACAATCTCCCCGCCGTGAGCGCTAATACAATTTTAGGCTTTAACCAATCGCAGCTCTCATTTCACCGCCCTCCAAAGCACGAGAAGGGGAACGCAGATGAAAGGCGCACTGCTATTGGTTACCCCCCCTATGGAACCTATTAGCAGGAAGTTCTCTTGTTCGGGGAAGGGTTTACGTATGACGCTAGCTGCACCTTCCGGTGTACACATCCGGTGTGGGAATAGAACGGTGTGTAGTGATTGCAGAACGCCTGAGGACGGTGCCGAGCGCTATGTCCGACACATGGAGCTCCATCCAGGCTCACAAGAAGCAGCTGGACTACCTGCGGGAGCGTCTGCAGCGGAGGAGGAAGGATGTCACCTCTCAGCTGGGGCTGGGTAATGTGCTGCCTCTCTTTATTCGCCAGTCTGCATGATAGACACCATCAGCTTCCCTTACTGCAGACAGGGTTTTCTTTTTACTCTGCTAATAAACATGTAAAACCAAGTAGTTGTTATCTTTTTCCTCCAGCTGCACACCTTCCCAGCCACATCTGTGCTACTGTGTAGAGACCCTCCTCCCTACCACCCTGTACAATCTCATCTACAGAGTGGATCTCAGTGGGAAGGGCTGATAGTCATTTCAAAGCTGCCAAGAGAGTTCCACCCCCCCCCCCCCTTTTTATTTATTTATTTATTTATATATATATATATATATATATATATATATATATATGGATGGATGGATGGATGGATGTCTGGAGGTTGTCATGTCTGACCTCCTGCAATGCTAGTAGCTTGGCTGTCTCAGATCTGTTTTATATTCAGCCACTGACTAGGAATAAGCGTTCAGAAACTAAAGTACAAAAGTTATTCTGAATATCAATTGTGGATCACCGGCTCAAATATTTAAAGCCCAAGATTAGCGTAATTTTTTTTTTTTAACTCTACACAAGGGATGATAGGGATGAGCTAGTGCTGACTCTGCCTTTCATTTCCACCCAGCTCCTCCATTCATAGAACCCATACTATAGCTTCTATGGGTGAAAAGCGTTCTATGAATGGAAGAGGTGGACCTTTCATTCATCTGCCTGCCCTCCATTCATAGAACTTGCAATATAGCCTCCATGGATGAAAAGTGTTCTATGAATGGGGGGGAGGTGGAACTTTCATTCATCTGCCTGTCCTCTGTTCATAGAACCCGCAATATAGCCTCCATGGATAAGAAGGGGTTAGATGAATGAAAGGTCCACCTCCCCCCATTCATAGAACACTTTTCATCCATGGAGGCTATATTGCGGGTTCTATGAATGGAGGACAGGCAGATGAATGAAAGGTTCACCTCCTCCATTCATAGAACCCGCAAAATAGCCTCCATAGATGAAAAGTGTTCTATGAATGGGGGAGGTGGCCCTTTCATCTGCCTGTCCTCCATTTATAGATACATTTCATTAATGGAAGCTATAGTACAGGAGGAGACGGGTGGAAAGGGATGGCATAGTCGGCACTCTTCATGAGTGCTTGTGACAGCATGTATTAAACCTGGCATCACCAGAAGATCACAGCTGTGTGGTATTGGTAGAACAGAGAATTTAAACTATGACAGCTGGCACCAGCACAAGGGATCCTTCAGATTAAATATAAGCATCTCTTGTGCTAATTTTTTTTTAATTTTTTGCTCCTAATTTTGGATTGACATGACAGCCAGGCAACTTGTATTTCTCCTCTCGCCTTCCAGGGCGGCACACCTAAGTAGGCCTACCGTCCTGGATGGTTCGTAGAAATGTCATTACCGGTAAGTGTAACTATAGGTTTTTTTGAGGGTGGAGAGTTGCAACCACTATATTTTCTCAGTACGGCTTTAATAGCTAAATGTAATAAAAACACAAAAAGCTGCTTCAATTAAAAAAAAAGTTCTTCTACTGTTTTTTACATCTAAAGTGTATTTTCAAGCCAAAAACATTTTTTTCTAGTTTTTAACAGCATGAGGAAGGTTTATAATGTTGTCATCCCTGTAGCCAATGTAAACAAAGAAATGGGGGTCATTGGTCTAATACAGGCACATGGTCATATTAAGATAATGATGTCATGGTCCCCCCACTCCCTTGCATATGTGCAGCTGCAGGGTGGAGAATCTCCCCTTTTTAAACTCATTGGACCAGCAATGACTGCTAATTTCAAGGCTTCAGAGCAATCCCAACCTCAACCCTGTTAGGCCTCCTGTGCAACATTTGGCACTTTATAAAAACTGGGAACAGGTACCTTGTTTTGATAGGTACCTGCTCCCACTTCTGCTCAGATCACCTTGGTGCCCCTCTCTTTGCCCACAGACCTCCGGGACATGTCGCAGGTTCCAGAAGGCTTTGGGACCATTCACACAGCACAACGTGGCTCCACAGCCAGCTTCCCACTGCGCATGCAGAAGCCACAAAGAGTCACAGCTGGTTTCTTAGTGAACATGCTGTGGACCCAGTGAGAATGGCCCTGGATCCCCAGACAGGCAGGTGTCCTTTTATTAAAAACCAGCAGCTACAGTATTTGTAGCTGCTGACTTTTATTTTCTTCTTTGTAGGGTAAAGATCCTCTTTAAAAACGATCCAACGTATTTTTCAAGTGAATGGGGAAGTGCCACAAACACCCCGTAACCTTAAACTGTGCTATCCGTTGTGTGTTTTTTGGGGCAAAAATGGGGTTGAAACTTTTTTCAAAGGAGTGGCAAGTTTAGAGGCAGATCTAAACCTAGCTTCAGAATGGTTACCCTCACTTCTTGTCCGGTAAAACATTGTCAGCAGGACAGGAAGTGAGGGGAAATCTCTCCTATGGAGTCCCAGATGGCACTATAAATCTGACAGGCGTTCTAACCCTGCCCCACCTTATCCAAAACTAGAAAACCTGTTTTTGGCTTGACATTTGCTTTAAAAATCCTTCAATGATAATTAATTATTTTACTTAATGCATAAAATGGTTTTAAAATGCCAATAAAGCAGTAAATATGAAATATGACAGAATATCACTTTCAGTAGGCTGCTGTTAATGAGATATGTTATTGTGAATCATTGCACAAATTGATTCTTGTCCTCTCTTCTTCCAGATCTCCAGAACCCAGATGCTGGGGTGGCTCCAGGTTTCCGTAGTGATAGTCCAGTCCCTTCTTCTGCTCCACAAACTTCAAAACCATCAAGTGGACCAACAGAAGTAATTCCCGATCCTGAACTGGAAAGTAAACTACTGCATCATCTGTCAGATCTGTCACTTATCCTGCCAGCAGACTCTGTATCCATTCAACATGCTATTGCTACGGTGAGAACTGCTCTAAAGCTAAAGTGCACCTGTCATGCACATAAAAACCAAAGTATTTCCCATCTGCATATCAAGAAGCCTGTGGTGCCATATCGTGCACTTAGAACTTTCTTCTGTGAAGTGGATAACCCCTGTCCCTGGCACAGTGTTATGCTATGTAAAAAATAAGAAGCAATTTGTTTTTTATGCCTGTAGAGAAAACATAAGATGTTGGCCTAGTCATAGGTGTGTATATGTAAAAGAAGCATACCTGGAGCATGCGATCCACACCATGTACTAACGCTCTGGAATGCTGCAGGGCCGTCAGCAGAAAAATGTTGGGTGGTTGCTGATTACTCAATGACTGTCTGCCATTTATTTTCTATGTGTATTACTTCGTGTTGCAGTGCCTATTGTGTTTGCACTGCAGCTCTGCTTCTGGCCATCTCACAGCAGCAGTACAGAGCAGAGGAAGGCTCCTGTCATTTAACCAATTAAATGCCGTGCACTTTCACACTCTTCCTGCCCAGGCCAATTTTCAGCTTTCAGTGCTGTTGCACTTTTAAATGACAATTGCGCGGTCATGCAACTCTATACCCAAAGAAAATTTGTCTTTTTTTATTTATTTATTTTTTTTGAGACTGATGGAGCTCTCTTTTGGTGGTATGTAATCACCACTGTGTTTTTAAACTCGTTCATGAACAAGCAGCCTTTCTGAGTGGATGTCATATGACATCCACTCAGAACAATGAAAACCTGTCAATCTGTTATAGGCCAGGCAGGAACTGGTTAACAAAGTCAAGGAGAGTGTTTCTCTAACACGGAACCACTGTTGCATTTGGGTTGGGAGAGAGGAGATTGGTACAAATTGGAGGTCTATGCTGGGGAAGGCCGGCTAGGAGGGAGAGGGTTGTACTGAAGAGGACTGTGTGGCATTTGTACTGGGACAGAATTGGGGCTACTGGGTGGAGATCAGTACTGACTGAAACCCTGTCAACCCTAACTGAATGAAAGTTTGTTAAAGCATTTTTTATTTGCTTATTTTTTAAAAAATATAGTTGAATTAGTTATGTCAGTGCTTATAATCTTCAGCTGTCACCTTCAGCCTACATGCATGAGCAGGTAGCAGGTGATTCCTCTGGATAAGCTTCCTAATGGTGACAACTGTGGCATATGCCATTTATAGTCTCCATCGGAAGGGAGTGTGAAAGGGTGACAGCAAAGAGGAATCCGTGGGAGACCAGGACAAAGTGTTGTCACCTTATAACAGGAATGCTCTCTTCATGGTAGGATCACTAAGTTTTTTTTTATTATTTTATTGAAAGCTGCTGATTTGAAGAGATTGAATATACCTTTTTAAAATACACATTAAAGATTGAGATTTTAGTGATGGGGTTTGCATCTACTTGAGGAGTTTGTTTAAGTGAATGTTTACTCTAATCATAATGTTGGCCTTTTTCCTTCATATTTCATTAGTTTGCTTGATTGTATATAATTTAAAAGGAGTGAGTGGAGTGCTCTCACATGAAACTGAAATGGTGGACACATTTTGATTTATCAGTTATAATTGTTCCTATTTTGTAGTTCAACTATGATGTGTCATATAATAGAATAACATTTTTGTGTTGCAGCCAGAACTTCCTGTGTCACGCCAAGCAGTTGAAAGCCTTTTACAAAAATTTGCTGCTCAGGAGCTTATTGAAGTAAAATGTGGTGAGAATGAAGATAACGACCGTCCCACTGTAGTGATTTTTGCGGACCATTCCAAGCTTTCAGCAATGATGGGAGCTGTATCTGAAAGAAAAGGACAAACTACTGCTCCAGGAGCAAAAAAGAGAAGAATACAGGAGACGGATGGTACTACTTCTTCTTTATCAGTAGCCTCATCCTCTGGTACTTCAGGAGAGAAAAAAGCACCCGAGCCCCATAAGAAGGCACGCAAACATGCATCCCATTTGGACTTAGAAATCGAGAGCTTGCTAAGTCAGCAGTCCACTAAAGAACAGCAAAGTAAGAAGGTAAGTTTTTGTTTTTTTCACAGTACCCAAAGTGCTCTTTGAGATTGTCAAGCTTGATTTAGAATTAGCACCTACAGTCTGCATTTTCTTTTTGATCTATTATTTTTCAGGATGTACAAGTACCCAAGGGTTATATTTGATCGCGTGACCCACATTTTGTAACAACAAATTCTATATTTCTAAATTGTCCTTTTTTTTTTTTTTATTTAAACTTTTTCTGCCATGCCAAGCTAAGGCTTCTAACAAAATAAGTACGTACTGATGGTCAGTATTTATTTTTTTACACTACGTCATAACTAATATTGACTTTTGTAACATTTTTTACTCTATTTCATTCAGTAATATGTTGGCAGGTTGAAATTAGTAGTTTATTGGTCTTCACTTTTTACTACTATTCAGTTTTTCTTCCCTTTTGAAATGTTAGGTAAGTCAGGAGATCTTGGAGCTCCTCAATACTAGCACAGCCAAAGAGCAATCCATTGTGGAGAAGTTCCGCTCCCGTGGAAGAGCTCAAGTCCAGGAGTTCTGTGACTATGGAACAAAAGAAGAGTGTACAAGAGCATCTGGAGCAGACACTCCTTGTCGGAAACTACACTTCAGGTAAGGAATTATTGGTAAAAAATGTGGTATAATTTTATAAAATAGTCATATTTAGGCAGGTAAAGAGAAACTTCACCTTTTTTAAAAAGGGGGAAAAAAATTAGGTTACTAGTCCTGGAGTCCAGCGTTGTCTTCCCGCAACCGGTTCATCTCACTGCTGTGGGTCCCTGGTGCCTCTATCTTGGATTTGGGAGGTGGCTGTGACTTGCTGAGGAATCGCAGCTGGCTCCTACTGCACATGTGTGAGATTGCACAGCACAGAGACTGGTCATGCAGCCTCATGGGATGTGTGAAAGGTCCCAGGAGTCTGTGGGTGGAGAGGGAGCAGGTTGAGCGAGCGATGGAGTTCTCACTTAGATGAAAAATGCGGGAGTTATTCCTGTAAAAAAAAAAAAAGGTACCTGCTCCCCATTAAAAAACTGTTAGGGGTGGGGTGGAGAAGAGTATTAATGACACTATCACTTTTGAGTGAGTAAAGGTCCGCTTTCACCACTTCGGCCCTGGAAGGATTTACCCCCTTCCTGACCAGAGCACTTTTTACAATTTGGCACTGCACTGTTTAACTGGTAATTGCGCGGTTGTGCAATGCTGTACCAAAACAATTTGCGTCCTTTTTTTTTTTTTAACCCCCCCCCCCACAAATAGCGCTTTCTTTTGGTGGTATTTGATCACCTTTGCGATATTTTAGTCATATATTTAGGCCAAAAAGCATTCAGCCACATGTCTAGGGCAAAAAATAAATCAATAAGCGTATATTTATTGGTTTACGCGAAAGTTATAGCATCTACAAACTAGGGTACATTTTCTGGAATTTACGCAGCTTTTAATTTGACTGCCTATCTCATTTCTTGCGGTGCTAAAATGTCAGGGCAGTACACCTCCCCCCCCCCCCCCCCCCCAATGACCCTATTTTGGAAAGTAGACACCCCAAGGAAATTGCGGAGAGGCTTGTTGAGTTCATTGATATTTTATTTTTGTGATTGAAAAATGGCCAAAGAAATACATTTTTTACACAAAGTTGCTACTGAAATGATATATTGCTCAAACATGCCATGGGCTTATGTGAATTTACACCCCAAAATACATTCTGCTGATTCTCCTGAGTATGGGGATACCACATGTGTGGGACTTTTTGGCAGTCTAGCCACGTACAGGACCCTGAAAAACCAAGCACCGCCTTCAGGATTTCTAAAGGTGTAAATTTTTGATTTCACTCCTCACTACCTATCACAGTTTCGGAGGCCATGAAATGCCAAGATGGCACAAGACCCCCCCCCCCCCCAAATGACACCCTTTTGGAAAGTAGACACCCCAAGCTATTTGCTGAGAGGTATGGTGAGTATTTTGCAGATCTCGCTTTTTGTCACAAAGTTTTGAAAATTTAAAAAAGGGGGAAAAAAAATATATATTTATTTTTTCTTCATTTTTTTTAAAAACAAATGAGAGCTGCAAAAAAACTCACAATTCCTCTTGGCAAATAGCTTGGGGTGTCTACTTTCCAAAATGGGGTCATTTGGGGGGGGGGGGGGATTTATGCTATCTGGACATTTCAGGACCTCCGTAACTGTGATAGGTAGTGAGGAGTAAAATCACCATTTTACGCCCTTAGAAAGCCTGAAGGCCGTGATTGGTTTTTGGGGTCCTATACGTGGCTAGGCTCCCAAAAAGTCTCACACGTGGTATCCCAGTACTCAGGAGAAGTAGCAGAATGTATTTTTGGGTGTAAATCCACATATGCCCATGGCATGTTTGAGCAATATATCATTTAGTGACAACTTTGTGCAAAAAAAAAAAAAAAGTTGAATATTCCCGAAACTTGTGGCAAAATATAAAATATTCCATGGACTCAACGTGCCTCTCAGCAAAAAGCTTGGAGTGTCTACGTTCCAAAAAGGGTTCTTTGGGGGGTTGACCTGTCCTGGTATTTTATGCACAACATTTAGAAGCTTATGTCACACATCACCCACTCTTCTAACCACTTGAAGACAAAACCCTTTCTGACACTTTATGAAAAAAAATGTTTTTGCTATAAAATTACTCTGAACCCCCAAACATTATATATGCTTTTTAACGCAAAGGCCCTACAGATTAAAATGGTGGGTGTTGCAAGTGTTTTTTTCACACAGTATTTGCACAGCTATTAATAATAATAATAATAATAATATTATTTATTTTTTTTTTTTTTTTTTTATTTTTTTTTTTTTCAAACGCAAATTTTTTTTATTTATTTTTTTTAAAAGAAAAAAAACCCCTTTTTTTTTGTTTTTTTTTTTTTATTGCATATATTGCCCAAATGTTTGATAAAATATAAAAGATGATCTTCTGCCGAGTACATAGATGCTAAACATGACATGCTTTTAAAATTGCATACAACCATGCAGCAGCGACAAACTACATGCATATTTAAAAGCTTTTACAGAGGAGGTCTACTGCTAAAATTACTGCCCTCGATCTGACGTTTGCGGTGATGC
Organism: Lithobates sylvaticus; assembly: GCA_028564925.1. NCBI lineage: Eukaryota > Metazoa > Chordata > Amphibia > Anura > Ranidae > Lithobates > Lithobates sylvaticus. Next base: position 266,971,891 of record CM053026.1, read on the forward strand.
CGCACATGCAGGGTGCAATTGCTGTTTACATATGACACAAGACCGACGCTTGCGTTCGCATTTGCACGGGGGGGACGGGTGCTTTTTGGTTAAAAAAAAACGTTATTGGGATATTTTATAGCAAAAAGTTAAAAATTGGCGCTCCCTTTTTTTGTTTATAGCGCAAACAATAAAAAACGCAGAGGTGATCACATACCACCAAAAGAAAACTTTACTTGTGGGGTAAAAAGGACATCAATTTTGTTTGGATACAGCATCGCATGACTGCGCAATTGTCAGTTAGAGCGACGCAATGCCGTATCGCAAAAAATGGCCTGGTCAAGAAGGGGGTCAATTCTTCCGAGGCTGGGTATAAGTAGTTAAATGGGAATGATTATTTTCTATACCCACTGTATAGGAGTATAGTCAGATGGGTATTCAATCTTCAGCCTGTAATTAACAAGTAATGTCTCTTCCAGAAAAAAATCTCATTCATTGTTTTATATCTATATCAATTAATCTAAACTAGTAAATTACTCCTATCTTTTCATAGATGGTATTGCATATTTGTCATTAAACGGATATTAAGTGCATAATGTATAATAAAACATCACACTGTCTGCACAGTTTCACAATGTCCCTGCTAAACCGAAGATAACGTCAAAATTATTAATTTGTTCCATTTGCAGAGAGAAGTAGAGACACTTGGACTTTAAGAATGCTCTTAAATCCTTGCTCTCTATTCTATTCTGCGAACATTATGTTAAAGAGTATGGGATTTCAGATCAGCTGTGCCCAGTCTTGCCACAAAGAGTTAATCCAGCTCTGAGCAATCCTCATATCTTTTTTTTTTTTTAGTGAAATAAAACAGACAAACTGTGAAAACTTTGTCCGTTCTTCCCCCCCCCCCCCCCTTGCTGTGATTGACAGGTGATTTACATATCTAGTGCACTAGCCTAAGACATGCATTTTTTTTTTTTTTTTTAATTCCCACCCCCACTCCTTTCTTCGTCAGCTCGGATTGGCTGTTCCACACCTCGGCATGATTTGGCATGCTGAAGTCATGTGGGGACTTTTCTGGGTTTTGACTGGATGTTAGTGATCATAGCAGAAGTTCAGTGTAAGAAATACACAGGAGAAAATGCATGTTGATAAGGGGAGTGTAGAGGTGGGCGGGGAGTCTACTGACATCACGACTCCACCCACTGAGCCCTGGAAAACGAACCCACCCATAAAATCTGCAGTTTTTCGGGTCTCATAGCAGACAGAGGGGAGACATTTGACAGATAAGTATACATGCAGGAGGCATGTATATCCTTCTAGATAACCAATATTGCAGTCGTTTAGAAAGGATGAGAGTGGCTTTACATCCACTTTAAGTCTAGACTTTTTTGTGTTTTACAGACGCATCATTAACCCACATACCGATGAATCTCTCGGTGACTGCTCTTTCCTGAACACCTGTTTCCATATGGACACTTGTAAATATGTTCATTATGAGATTGATGCATGGGTGGAGCCTGGAGGAACTCCAGTCGGGATCGGATCTGCTCCATGTCAAGATATGCCTCTAGTCAAGGGTGTAGGAGACCCAAGTGTAGGTCGTCTCTTCCCCTCACAGGTAACCGTATATATTTTAAGTATTTTCAATTGTTGGATATGTACATTATTATTATTTTTTCCTGATGTGTTATGTATTCTTCCACACAGTTTATTATTGAGTGAGTTTTTTTGTGATTTCAATGGGATTAAAAACTGCATGCAGTTAATTTCTAATACTGACAAAATATTCAAGAGAAATAGAAAAGAGCGCATGCATCTGGTGTAATATCAAACTCTTTATTAGTATAAATATAGTAGAATGCGCACCTACATTTCAGAAGGTAATGGGCAGCATTGAGAGAAGGAACACTGACTGACTGAGACCGGTGATCCTGTGAATGAATAATTAGTGTAGCGCTACACTAATTATTTGTATACTTGGACTTTGAGTGTTAGCAGCTACTTTCACCATTTTAGGTTTAGCGCAGTAATTTCCCCCACTTTATATATTTCGATCCTGTGAATGAACAAACAAATTCTTTATTCCTTAGTTGGGGAATCCCCAGCTGACGGCTGAAGGTGCCAGCTCCCTAACAGCCAGGAGGAAGCTGTTGCATTTAGCAGTGGTAATACCAGCATTAAATGTTTTGCTACACATTGCAGTTGGAGGTTCATTTGGCTGTTTGCACCGGATTCTCCTTTGACACCATGCAGTGCAGCTGTATTTATGATATTATTTCCCCTGCCAGTCAAATGCTGGTCAAAGCACAGTTTTATAAATAAGGTGTTTTTATATGGTCATTCTTTCTTTTTAATGGTCTAAGAAATGCAGTATATGCCCTGCATGCCAGTTACCCCTTAGGCTTGGGAAAGGGGGACTGCCCCATAAACTGGCTGCAACGTCTTTGTCTCTATGGGAACACCCATATTTTTTTTTAATTTAACTGCCCTTTTTTGTCTGCTGATAGGGTTTTTTTTTTTTTTAAATAATTAATTTATTTTTTTTAAACACGCAGTTAATAAAGAAGCTTTCAGGAGCTTGTTTTAAATAGACACTGCTAATTTATGTGCAAAAGTCAAGCTGCCGTCTTAATCTTTTTCATAATTTGTCTCACTTCCCTTTTCTGCATTACCTTGCTGTTTAGCAAAGTTGATAACCTTCTTTCAGATTCTGTAGCCTTAGTTGGTGGACAAAAAAATGCAGACAAAATGCAGTCTATGTCAGCGTGCTTTGGGTTTTTTCACTGTTTACTTTTTGAGATGCGGTGCGTAGAAACATAGCTGCAAGTGTATTGCTGTGTGGGACAGAAAAATGCAGATATATTGCAGATTCTGCACCTTAGCTCAGGCTGCGTTTAAGTGTAAACAAGGCACATAAAAACAATTTTTTTTTTTTTTTTTTTTTTTTTTATGTGCCCTTGTGGAGATTGCAATTTTTTTTATTTTTTTTTTTTAGTGCAGAAAACCACCGATCGCTGCACATGTGTGAGCAAGACTTGATAGGTGTATTTGATATGTAGATGATCTTTCTTGTCTGCATTCGATCGGTTGCTCAAGTCTATGGGAGTGCCAAACCTGAATGACTGACTCAAACAAAAGCCTATCCACACAAGCCCTAAATCAGCTCTGCCCTGAGAAAATGAGGCTCATTCATTCATTCATTCATTCATTAATAAGACTAATATGGTTGAGAATTTTTATATTTAAATCTGCTAGTATGACCCAAAGGCTAAATTCACCTTTAAAAGAAAAAGGGGGGGGGGGGTGTTTGTGCAGGGGGGAAAAATTTGCATTATTTTTTTTTTTCTCACAGGAGCCTGCAAAGCATTGCACTCGTGATCAGCAGATCATGGGTGTAATGTCAGGCTCCTGCAGACTTTTCCCCTCCGCTCTGTACAGGCTGCCAGTTGGAGAGCTGGAGAAAGTGTCAATATACAGTACAAATACACTGATATCACACTAGTATTCCATTGTGAACTACAAGTTTGTCTGCTCTGGTGGAATACAGTACTTGTAGTTTATTCATTCACAGATCTCTGAAGGGGGTGTGGCTGTTTCTTAGCAATGTATTACATGTTATCCTCTAAATATGGGTGTAAACTGCTGCTAACCCTGCAGTTAGCCTTTTAATGGCTGTACGAGCTGTATTGGTTTGACTTTTACCAAGTGTAATTTTTGGGTCATTTGTTAATCAGTGGATCCGGTGTGACATCCGATACCTGGACGTGAGCATTTTGGGCAAGTTCTCTGTGGTAATGGCTGACCCACCATGGGATATTCATATGGAACTGCCATATGGGACCTTGACAGATGATGAGATGAGAAAATTGCAGATTCCAGTGCTGCAGGACGATGGATTCTTGTTCCTATGGGTAACTGGAAGGTAAAACCAATTTGTTTTTTATAAGTGTGGCCTCTTAGTCTCAGTTTCAGAAGGAGGGGTCAGCAGTAGCATACTACATCTGCCTAGGGGAGGGAGTGACCCAGTCGAGTGGTGGAAACCTATGAAGATACTGTGGCTGAGACAGTTGCTGTGTTTAACAAAGGCCCTGGGGCTGGGTATTAAGCCGAAAGTGCTTGTGATCTCCTGTAATAGGAGATCATAGGAAGCCGGTAAGAGGCAGTGTGTCTAGTGGTGGAAGATATCCTATCTTTATATCGCATTCCTTGGGTGCATCATTCCTCATTTCACATTGATGTCACTACACTGGATGGACTTTATTTGTTACTTTTTACTCCATTCTATCACACTGTTTAGAAACTAGTGCAACTTATTTATTGAAAAGCAGGTGTAGTATGCTACTTCTGACCCCCTCCTTCTGAAAATTCTAATTACTTTGACTGTCAGTAGCTTCATTTGCTAACCAAAACAAATATGCAGATCAGGAGCACTAACTTTCCTATTCAGTATGCTTGTTTTATGTCTTGAATTTAGATATTGCAGACAGACGTGTAGCATTTGCTCTGTACTGGTGTCCTTTTGCCTTTTCTAAAGGTTAACGCAAAACTATAATCACCTCAGCTCCAGGGATGCGGTATATCCGAGCTCCCCGCCCAGCTGCAGACGTATTCGGGCAGCCCGTTTCTGAGTTTCGATCGTCAGCCGCTTTCATTGGCCAAGAGGGGATGGACGTCACTCTTGCACATGCATCAGATTCAGCATTGCACGCACAGCTCACTGTACAAGGGTGAACAGGTAGGCAAGTAACTTTTAATGCAGAAGAGACAAAGCATGTCTCTTGTGCATTAAATCTCCTACCTGTTCGCCCATTTTAAATTTTTGTTCTGAAGTTCCACTTTTATTCTCTTACCCCCCCCCCCCCCCCAACCCCCAACTGGATGTGGTTTGGATAGGCATTGTTTTTTTTGTTTTTTAACATTGTTATATTGTATTGATGCAAGCTATAAAAAGTTATCCTGGCAAGCTACCTATATTTATTTTGTATGAATACATTTCTAATTACATTTTTTTTTTTTTTTTTCATTTTATAGAGCTATGGAACTGGGTCGAGAATGCTTGAAGCTGTGGGGGTGAGTGTATGACACTGTCAGTTTTCCACTTGTGACTGATAAATGCTCTTTTCTAACCAGAGTTATCATTGGATGATCTATCTACAGATACGAGAGAGTGGATGAGATAATCTGGGTAAAAACAAACCAGTTACAAAGAATTATTCGTACTGGACGCACTGGACATTGGCTTAATCATGGCAAAGAGCACTGCTTGGTAATTATTTTGTTAACTAATGACTAGTAGCATGAACTTATTTTTTAAATCTGTTTATTACATTCAGATACACCCAAATAAGTATCATCTGCATCTATTAAACTAGAATAAAAGGTAAATCGTGGGAAACTTTCTTCATTTTCCCATGTGCAGATTCAGGTATCTCTGGCAAAAGCTCTTTCTTTCTTTTCTTTTCTTTTCCTTTCTTTCTTTCTTTCTTTCTTTCTTTCTTTCTTTCTTTCTTTCTTTCTTTCTTTCTTTCTTTCTTTCTTTCTTTTTTCTTTCTTTCTTTCTTTCTTTCTTTCTTAAAAAAGAGTACCGACCAATATTCAGAGGTGACATGTCTGTCAGAAATCCAATCTATGTTTATCAGTTTGCACAGATTTGTTTTTCAAATGTATTTGCTAGGCTGTGTGAATCCCATGAACCCTTTTGCCAGTCTAAAGTTACAGATGGTGTCTGGCTTGTTTGGGCATTTTCAGCTATTAATACTATATATTAGTTAAACATATTTACAAAAAATTATGGGGTTCGTTGCAGCCTAACTTGAGAACCTCTTAATTCAGAGAGAGACAGAGCATTGTTCTGTCTGTTGCAGCTTCAAATAGGAACTCTGTACCTTTTTTATTTTGTACCTGTTCACTTACACACAGGCCCCTCTCAATAGCTTTCTAAACTGGATCCAAGCTCTGCACTCAAATCATCCCCAGCTGAAACACTATCACTCTTCTGTTTACCCCAGCCATAGAATCTGAAGGAGTACAGTATATTACAGACCAAAAATTATTCAATATTTTATAATGTAACTATTTTTGATCAAAACTGCAAGAATTATCTTTTTTTTATTTTTTGACCCAGGAATTCTGATCTCCCAGTCTAGGAAATATTGCTGTGCAATGCATGCAGGATAATGTAAATGCATAGGCTGTCCATTGCCATACTATTGTACTGACTGGAGAGGGTAGTGAAAGATGGGGAGCATTTAAGGTACATGCAGACCAGGGGGATGGGGAGGATGCTTCCAGTTCAACTTTTCTTTTTTTGTTAAAAGGTGAACTAACTCTTTTTAAAGTGGGATTCCACCCTAAAGTGGAACTCCCGCTTTTCGGAACCCTCCCCCCCCTCCGGTGTCACATTTGGCACCTTTCAGGGGGGAGGGGGGGGGGCAGATACCTGTCTAAGACAGGTATCTGCACCGGGCATAAACTCCCACGGGAGTTTACGCAGCTTCCTGTCCTGGCGCGCTGTCTGCCGGGACACGCGCGTGTCCCGGCAGACAGCGCTGAAGATTCTCATTGTGCTGCGCGACTCGCGCATGCGCAGTAGGGAATCGGGAAGTGAAGCCACTTCCTGATTCCCTCACCGAGAATGGCGTCGGCTACTGCAGAGAGCCGAGCGATCAAGCGGCCTCTGCTGCCGACACCGCTGGACCCTGGAACAGGTAAGTGTCCATTTTTTAAAAGTCAGCAGCTGCAGTATTTGTAGCTGCTGGCTTTTAAAAAAAAAAATAATAATTTCAGTACAGTCCCGCTTTAAGACAGTATTTTGGGTGCTTTAGGGAGGTATATTTACTGGGATAAGCCCTTCTGATGTTTCTTCTGTTTTCATTTCAGGTTGGTGTGAAAGGAAACCCACAAGGGTTTAACCGGGGTCTTGACTGCGATGTAATTGTGGCTGAGGTACAAAGTTTTCTTCTATTGTATAGACGTATCAAGATGCTCATAGACATCAGACTCCATAGTAAACATAAAAGCATGGGCAGGGACATGAACAGACATCCGATCACCATTTTCTGACTACTTTCTGGTGACTGTTTCTGCTCTTTTCCCATAACCAATGGATTGCTACTCTCGTGCAAGGTTTTTAAGTGAACAAATGTTTGAATAAAAAATGTATTGCGAAAAAATAAGGAGTTAGCCATTGCTTTTCTCCTGAACATTCTACTTGCCTGATTGATTGTGCCTGGCTTCAGTATCTCTTTTGGTCATATGTCTGTTGTGGGTCACAGGAATGTGCTTATTTGTTCACTCCTGTGACTCCAAATCAGCTGACAGCAGGCTAAAGCCGGCTGTCGGCTGACATCACTGAGCCGCTCCAGTCTCTGGATCTCTCTTGAAAATGTCAGGATCCACCCAGATGCCTAAGCCAGCCGCTCTTGCCCTACACTCCAGTGAGCAATGAAGGGTCAAAGCAGAGACTGGTGACTGACAGTCGCTGCTCTGTGCTTAGAGTGGACCCGAGAACTGAGTGATCAGTGGTTGTGTGATAGCTCAGTTATCAGGTTTAGAATCTGAGAGGGACAGCCATGCAGCCATATAGGTGAGGAGTTTGTGCTTGTTTTAATTTTTTTATTTTTATTTTTCTCGTGTTTTCTCCTTTAACCACTTTAGTACCAGGCACTTTCACCCCCCTTTCTTCCCATGCCAATTTTCAGCATCAGCACTGTAACACTGAATGACAATTGCACGGTCAAGCAACACTGTACAAAACAAAATTTTTATCATTTTTTTGAGACAGAGCTTTATTTTGGTGGTATTTAATCGCCACTGAGGTATATGCAGGGTCGGTGCTACCACTAGGCAAACTAGGCGGCTGCCTGGGGTGCCCGGCCACTGGTTTTCCTACTCTCTTCTCTCTGCAGCAAGCAACTAAGTCCCAGCATCAGCAGGCAGCCACAGCTCCGTTCACACATAGTGTCAGAGGCGCAGCAGTGGTGGAGGACTGTGCCTGTGTCCCGACTCCTGCAGCAGGCAAACATTCATTGATGGGCGCTGGTGAGGCTGCATTTGATGGGCGCTGGTGAGGCTGCATTTGATGGGCGCTGGTGAGGCTGCATTTGATGGGCGCTGGTGAGGCTGCATTTGATGGGCGCTGGTGAGGCTGCATTTGATGGGCGCTGGTGAGGCTACATTTGATGGGCGCTTTATTAAAAAGTTGGGATTTACATGGGCAGGGAAAAGGGGGCGGAGTCAGCCAATGGAGGGGGGGCGGCAAAATAGGTTTCGCCTAGGGTGTCAAAAATCCTTGCACCAGCCCTGGGTATATGTGTATCTTCTTCTTTGGACACAGCTGATAACATGGTAAAGGGCCTACGTCAAAGGCTCTTTACCATCGACTCCCATGCTGCACGCCCCCAGGGTGCGCGCACGGGCAGCATGTTCTGAAGGATGTCATGATATCCAGTCAGAGTGGGGATGTGGTTAAAGACATTAACCATGCAGATTAGAAAAGTCAGAGTGAAGTCATAAGTCCTAATCTGCATGTTTACTCCAGTTCAGTAATTTAGTAAGTACTGAAGCCACAGACATCCCAGGGACGTAGTATTTGGAGGCAGGTTGAACAATATCAACTCCCTCATGCCTCCTAGGGTAACAAGTTTGCTTTAATTTTATGCAAATAAATCTTAATCTTGGCACATTTGATTAAACGAGAACTGTATTTTAAATCTTATAGGTTCGTTCTACAAGCCACAAACCTGACGAGATTTATGGTATGATCGAGCGTCTCTCACCTGGAACACGCAAGATTGAGCTCTTTGGACGACCCCATAATGTGCAGCCAAATTGGTTGGTACCAACTTTCACAAATTGGCACACTGTAATGACGGGCATGCTGGTTATATCTCCAATTATCTCCTTGTTTTCTATGAGTTACTATCTCCAAGGCTACTTGATCATTACTTTAGTGTAACGCAGTTCCATAGAGCTCTCTACTTTTGTCTTAGCAGAAAAAGTAATCGCAAGTCATTCAGAAGGCATGTCAGGTTTTCATAAATTTCAATTTCTTTGTTAATTATTGAGGAACACTGACATTTAGATACTGTCAGGTTATACTACAGGAAGATTGGACGCTAGCAAACAGAGAAAAAAAATGTAAGCCAGCCCCCAGTTAAACCCCTCCTCTACCCAGCATGCTTAATTTTTTTGCTAGGGTCTTAAGAAGATGGACGTCTTTTTTTTTTTTTATTTTTTTTTCTCTAGCTCTGCTGTTTTTTGCTAATTTTGTTTGCCTTTTTTTTTCTTTTTTTTTTTTTTTTTTTCTCTTTCATTGACTTCTTCAATGAAGTGAAGTAAACGCGTGAGCTGGTCTGTACCTGTCCTGGCTTTGAAGGCGGTACCCAAACCCAGCTGAACTGGTTTACAGGGCTATCTTGGAGTGTGACATTTGGGCACTGGGCTCTGCATGGTGGTGCTTTCAAGACCATAGAGAGCTCTCTAGGTCTTAAGCCATGGCACGGCCCCAGAGCAAGACCCTGTCTCTAAACCCATTTTGCGAGTAAGGCCTGTCTTTCTAGCGCATTGGGAGCCACTTGGCTATCTGCACTGCTATACACCTTTCAAAATTTTCTGGTTTCACTAAAGTAAGGGGTTGATGCTTAGGACTAAGCAATAACGTCACTGGCTGGATGGACTGCAAATCCTTGCTAACTTCCTATTTTATTTTTTGCTTTTATAATTCTTTGTCAATAGACTTCAATCACGCTTCCTTACTCCATAGCAGCTTGAACTGGTCTCTACATAGCAACTATCCGCATCAGCTTTTTCCTCAGCATGATTTTGGAGTGCAGTACCCAAAACCTGCTGAACTGGATGCTGTGGGGCTAGCCTAGAATGTGACCTTTGAACACTGGGTTCCATTTGTGCTTTCTAGACCTTTACTATGCTGGTAAAAGCTAGTTGTGGAGTGCTCTCCAATTCCAGAGCTCTGGCATTGCCTCTATGCTTGTCCTGTCTATATAAACTAACTATAAGGCTGTAAGGCTGTTTGGGCTGAAGCACCAGGCACTACCTTGCTATTAGCATTACTGGGTGCCTTTCTGCTTTCTTTTTTGCTGCCATTGAGCAATGAAGGAGGACTATCTTGTTGCTGCTCCTACTTGCAAGCACCTCTTGGAACTTTTTATTTTTTTTCCCCCTACTACCCATTTACAATGACCTGGTCACCTCCAGCCGCCTAGCCCCCATGGCCAACTGCCTGAGTTTTTGAGTAACTGAGGCCTACAGTTGACCCCAGTCCATTTTCCTATAGTGGTTTTGAGAACTACTGCATCCTCTGAGGGAACAAGCGTCTGTAATCTGATACCCCTGTAGTTAAGGATTTTCTTCATCTCAGTCTTCCTCAGGTCAGTCAGGGGAACAAGTCCCCTACCCTGTTCTAGATACTTCCACATCCACTCAGGACTTTTTGACCACGTACACTCAACTCTTTGCACACATTGACCACAGAGGCTCTAAATGCACTTTTGTGTGATTCTCTGCAGAGTCTGTCTGACCCTCCAAAGGCCTTAGATCAGGTTGGGCCACTGGTTCCTGTTAGCATCTCCAACTCTGAGTACCATCAGTTTTTTTGAGGCACCACAGTCTCTTGCCATCACCTCAGAATTACAGGTAGTCACGTCTGGTCTTATTGAAGCCATGCATTCTACTCTGCCTTTAGAGGATCAGCCTGTTGTCTTTGTGCAGTGGTCCAAATCATTTTGGTGGAGGGGGGATTATGGTGTGGGGTTGTTTTTTTTTTTTTTAGTGGTTGGGTTTGGCCCCTTAGTTCCAGTGAAGGGGAACACTTAAGGTGTCGGCATACCAAGACATTTTGGACAATTTCATGATCCCAACTTTGTGGGAACAGTTTGGGGATGGCCCCTTCCTGTTTCAACGTGACTGCGCACCAGTGCACAAAGCAAGGTCCATAGACATGGATGAGTGAGTTTGGGGTGGAGGAACTTGACTGGCCTGCACAGAGTCCTGACCTCAACCTGATGGAACACCTTTGGGATGAAATAGAGAGGACACTGTGAGCCAGGCCTTTTCGTCCACATCAGTGGTCTGACCTCACAAATGCACTTCTGGAAGAATGGTCAATCATTCCCATAGACACACTTCTAAACCTTGTGGACAGCCTTTTCAGAAGAGTTGAAGCGGTTATAGCTGCAAAGGGTGGCCCAACTAAATATTGAACCCTATGGACTAAGACTGGGATGCCATTACAGTTCATGTGTGTAAAGGCAGGCATCCCAATACATTGTATGTGTGCGATTTTTTTTTTTATTTTTTTTTTATTTTTTTTACTATTTTTATTCAGTATTTGACATTTATCAAGATCTTTTAAATTTAAATTGGTTGTTTTTGATACGCCACATGTGTCCTTTGACTGGTATTCCAGTAACATTTTTTTTTTGTATTAATACAGCTGCTGCAGGGACCCCACTCACTTAATCCCCTTTCACACTGAGGCGTTTTTTTCAGGTGCTAAAGGGCTAAAAATAGCACCTGGAAAATGCCTCTCCTGCAGCCCCAGTGTGAAAGCCTGAGTGCCCATTAGAAAAAGTCCTGCAAGCAGCATCTTTGGTGCGGTGTATACACCGCTCCTCCACCGCCCCTGCCCATTGAAATTAATGTGCACCACTGCCAAATCTCTTTGGGCGCATTTAACCCTTTCTTCGGCCGCTAGCGGGCTTTAAAAGCTAAAACTAGTGGCGCTTTAGCGCTAACGCGGCCCGCTGGCAGTGTGAAAGGGGTCTTTGTTGGCATATTTCTACGGTTTAAACCATTTTACCTCTAATAAAAACTGACGGGTAATAATCCTTCTACACTGTATACATTACACTGAATATCGCATTAGTAAAATAACTCACATTTTGATAAAATAACTCGTGCTTTATTTTAGTAGCGTTTTTTTGTGAATTGCAAAAAAAAGTTAGAAAAAAATCTAAATTTTAAGAGTAAACTAAAGCCTCATACACATTATTAGATTTTCTGCAGATTTTGTCTTCAGATTCAGAAGGGCCTGCCTGATTGCATACAAATTGAAACTCTTAAGGTTTGACCTATTGCATGATTTCGGTAAATCTGAAGACAAATCTTCAGAAAATCTAATAGTGTGTATGGGGTCTAACTCTTTGTGATCTGAGACTGAGGGCTCTCTGTATGGTTTTATTCACCTTCGGAAGATTTACCCCCCTCCCCTCCCCCTTTCATGACCAGGCCATTTTTTGCAATATGGCACTGCGTTTCTTTAACTGACAATTGCGAAGTCGTGTGAAACTGTTCCCAAATAAAATTTCTTTTTTTTTTTTTTGTTTATAGCACAAAAAAGACTTTCTTCTATAAAATATATCCAATAAAAACATTGAAAAATCTAATTTCTTCATTAATTTAGACCAATATGTATTCTGCCACATATTTTTGGTAAAAAAATCTCAAGCGAAATATTGATTTGGTTTGCGCAAAAGTTATAGCATCTACAAACTATGGCATATTTTTATGTATTTCGTTTTTTTATTTTTTTTTGTTTTACAAGTAATGGCGGCGATCAGCGACTTATAGTGGGACTTCGATATTGCAGTGGACATTTGGACACTAGCAGACACTGTTTGGGGAGCAATGACACTAATATAGTGATCAGTGCTAAAAAAAATATTGCACTGTCACTGTACTAATGACACTGGCTGGGAAGGGGTTAACATCAGGGGTGATAAAAGGGGTTAACTGTGTTCCTAGCTTGTGTTTCTGTGTACTATGGGAGGTGCTTTCACAAGGGGAAGGCATGGATGCATGTCCCTGCTTTGCAGTAACACAGGATCCATGTCTTCCCTACTGACAGAACGGCAATTTACCTTGTTTATATGAGCAGACTGCCATTCTGCTTGTATACTGTGGGATCGGCGGGTGCTGGTGAACATAGAGTCTGTGGTACCTGCCCTCATCTCCTGCTGTGTATAATCATCACAGCTGGAGCTAGCCGCTGGTGGCGTGCTTTTGCGCCTACTACCCGTAAGAACCAAGATCATATGTGTGTAATATAATTTTACACACACACACACACACACACACACACACACACACACACACACACACACACACACACACACACACACACATGCTTGTAGCCGTAAATCGTCTACAGGGCAGACCTTAAGTGGTAAAGTCTCATGGGTTGTAGTGATAATGGCGTGATGCCACCTAGTGGACAAATGTAATGGACATTAAAAACACTTTAAAATGTAATTCCACTTTTGCAGCCAAATTGGGATGACACCTACTTTGTTACATGTCCCCATTCACATAGCATAACTTATCAAATTTAAAAAAAAGTTTTAATTTATATATCTTCTGGACCCTCCAGCAAGGAAATATTCTGCTTTTCTTTGTTTATGAGGGGGCTGGGCAGCTATGTTTGCCATAATTAACCCTGTCTGTACTGTGACAAGTATCAAATGTAATCAGATTTGAACACAGTTTGTCCTAACAAAGGATTAAAGGTGCAGAGGTTGAGCTTCTTGCATTGTATGTTAGTGAGGACAGACATGGATCAGGTTATTGTTCAAAAAAAAAAAACTAGCAGTCAGCTATGATGACTCCTCCTGAGAAACCTCTAAAAGGCAAGAATTGTTGTGCATTTTAGGCATGCTGTGTCAATGAAAATGCATAACAAACATATAGTGGGGTTTTCTCAAATTTGACTGCAAAGGTGGGAAAACGCTTTAAGAAATTTTAGAAAACATGCCTAATTTTCACTTTAAAGTTTTTTCGGGGTAAACTTCTATACTTTTTAATTTAAAAAAGCATTTTGTTTGTACTACTGACAAATATAACTGTATAAGATTTTAATGTATTACATGTTGCTCTGTAGTTTTACTGACCACTGACTTTTTTTTATTTTATTTGTTTTAGGATAACATTAGGAAACCAGTTGGATGGGATTCATTTACTAGATCCTGATGTTGTGGCTCGATTTAAGCAACAGTATCCTGATGGAGTGATCTCAAAACCAAAGCCTGTGATGAACTGCTCTTACTACATGAATGAGCAAAATAATATGGATCAGAAATGCTTAGGCATTTGAGATCTAAGCAGTCTCAATAAAAAGGACTTTATCACTTTTTGTAAAAAGACTTGTTTTACAATTGTAAATACAAATGTATGGCATTGTACTTCTTTGGTAAAGTGCTGTATTCTAAATTAAACATTCTAAAAAGCATTCAAGGAACACTATGTACCTGCTAATATGGTATGTTTTTCATCTAGGTAGCTGTATTGTACTATCCTGCTTTTGGAAAAAAAAAAAAAAACACCTCTGTGTCTGTGTTCTGGAAACGTCTTGTGTGTGGTGGGGGACAAGAGACAATGTCCAGAACTGAGGATAGCTATTCATATGGGAAGACTTCTATAAAGAATATAATGTGTTAATACACAATGTGCAGTATGTCCTGTACGCAGATAGAGCAGGACAAATGTACAATAGAAAGTGTAAATTAAAACCCAGATAAGGTGAGAGTAAATGGTAAGATAAGTGAAGAATGTAAAGTTAAACCACCAAGGAAAATGTGCTGAATCCAAAAGATGGTGAATTCTAATTCCTAAATTACCCAGACTGGAATGTGAAAGCTGGAGTCCAGCGTGATGTATATAGTTGGCCAAGCAAAGGCCAAGACAGACCACCAAGGTGGAAGAGCCACCTGGAAATGGGACCTATATGGACACAGCCGTCGCACACCCACCAACGTCACGCCAGCGGGCCGAGCGGGAGGAAGTCATCGCTGATTGAGAGGTGAAGTCCTCCCACACAGCCGCTAGGTGTAAAGGACATGGGAGAGATTGCGCCACAGCATATGACGCCACACAGGGGTGATGATGCATAGAGCGAGACGCCCCAGGGGGAGGGGGAGAGCCCGCTGTATGCATCACAGCTCCTGGACGAGATGGGAGCCAGTAGGCTCCTAGAACCAGATCATGTGACACACATAACACAGCAAGGGAAAACTAAGCACCAAGACAAGGGATGAGATAAGATTCACTACATTGTGGATGTGACTAGTTATGTATGGTCTCTGTTTGGCAGTTATGAAGAATAGCATTTCCTCAGCATTAGCGCTGGAGGCTGTACCTGGGCACCACTGGACGTGTGTGTTTTCTGCAGAGCACTTCCCAAAGCCATGGCGCAGCCCCAAGTGTGCTCCAGTCTCTGAATTGTGGGTTAAAGTACAAAGAGCTACTTCACCATTTGCAGCGTTGGGTGCCTTTTCAAAAATTCCACCACTGTTGGTTTTCAGTACAGTAAGGGTTATAGCTGAGGCAGAGCATTGACAACATCTGCTGGGTGGAGTGCAATCAGCTTTTTCCTGCTTTTTTGCAGAACCATGTAGCTCTCTGGTCTGGTTCCACTCTTTGCTTACTGTAACTTGGTCACCTTTGGCCACCTGAAACTTTCATCAGCACCTGCTGCCTGGGTTTGTGAATACTTTGAGAGCTTGCCTCACATTGAGCCTAGTGACATTACCCCTAACCAGGATACATGTCTTCCCCAAGACAGTTCTGCTGTCCCTCTGCTCCCCTAGTGATTTGGGGGGCATATTTCCAGAAGAAACCACCATCTGTACTAGAACCTGGGGCCCCTATTATAAAAGGTTTTCATCATCGAAATCTTCAACTTAGTTGGGTGAGGGCAAGGCATCCTCCATGTGCACAGGGATGCCAGTGTCCATTCTGAACATCCTAGCTTTTCACCTTCTCTGTTCAGACGCTCTAATCACGCTTTGGCACCATCCTCTGCAGTCCCCAAGTCCTTGAATCAAATGGGGCCCCTCTATACTATGCCTGACTCAGATTCAGAGTCCACAGTTTGTCTCTGATGAGGTTGTTTTTGGGGCACTGCAGTCTCCCACCATAGATTCAAATTCACAGGGTAATGTTTCAAATCTTAGTGATGCAGTATTTTTTATTTTTTTTACCCTAAATTTGAGGAGCAGCCTACTGTCGAAGACTTTGGGTTTTATAGAGCTCCTACAGGTGCAAACACCTTTCCACTTCACCTGCTATTTTAATCATTCCCCTGTTCTACTATATTCCTTTGAAAGAGAATTCTGGTAATAGGTTGGTCTGACCCCACTGTAGATGCACCAGTAATTCAGCTGAACAGGAATACCACTACATGGGTGAAGGTGCGCACACCTACTCGACAGCGTTCCTCCTTAAATCCTAAGTTCAATTCACAGGTGTGGACCTCCACCCTTTGTTGGCGGTAAATTTTATCTCTCAAACCATGTCAGGATATGTGTATTCTAACGTTACACTTTTGGGTTAGGTCACGGTTTTACAGAGAACCTGACAGCATTAGTTGTGATATCTAGCTAAACACCTTTTAAGCAAATGTCTGCTGTCCATTAGGGATGAGCCGACACCCCCGGGTTCGGTTCGAACCAGAACATTCGAACGGACCGAAAGTTCGCGCGAATTTTCGAACCCTATACGTTATAATGGACGCGAACGTTCGAAATCAAAAGTGCTAATTACAACGGCCAATATGCATGTTAATGTCATAAAAACAGGTTTGGGGACCCGGGTCCTGCCCCAGGGGACATATATCAATGCAAAAAGAACTTTTAAAAAACTAACGTTTTTTCGGGAGCAGTCATTTTAATGATGCATAAAGTGAAAAAAAAAAAGTGAAATTTTCCTTTTAAATATGGTACCTGGGGGGGTGTCTAAAGTATGCCTGTGAAGTCATGTGTTTCCCGTGTTTAGAACTGTCCTTGCACAAAATGACATTTGTAAAGGGAAAAAAAGAAGCCATTTAAAACCACTTGCGGCTTTAGGTTTGATCTTAAGTAGAATCTGAACAGGTACATTATGAAGTGTAGCTCCATCCCAAAAAAATCTATTTTTAAGCTTTTTGGAGAACATAGGGAGGGGTTATCACCCCTGTAACATTTGCTGTCTTTGCACATGTGTTCAGAACATGTCACCTCACTTTCCGTCCCAATGACAAATGTTTTTGGAAAAGTGGGGTTTTATTGAAACAAGGATTGGTGATAAAGTATCAGTAGAGAGGAGATACCTTTTTCCCAAATTAAATCTAACAGGATAGAATTTCCTTCCTAGGGGTAGATTTCCTCTCACTTCCTGTTTTCTCTTTCCATTTGCAAGTAGGAGTCGTTTGTAAGTTGGATGTTTGAAAGTAGGGGCCTGGCGTATATACTCTGCAGAAATTTGCCCTATTAGATGTTGGTGTAGCCACAAGACTGGTGGGCACAGGAATGGGCCCTGCTGTGAGTTAATAGATCAAGATTTGTAATTGCATGCACCTCTTGAACAGGGCAGAAAAATTGGGGGTGGTGGTGGACGGTTTTGCCACAAGACTGTAAGCTCTCACAGTTACTCTTGGTGGGCGCAGGAATGGGCCCTGCTGTGAGTTATTAGATCAAGATTTGTAATTGCAAGCACCTGATGAACAGGGCAGAAAAATTGGGCCTTTGGCGGTGGTGGTGGACGGTGTTGCCACAAGACTGTAGGCCCTCATAGTTACTCTTGGTGGGCGCAGGAATGGGCCCTGCTGTGAGTTATTAGATCAAGATTTGTAATTGCAAGCACCTGATGAACAGGGCAGAAAAATTGGGCCTTTGGCGGTGGTGGTGGACGGTGTTGCCACAAGACTGTAGGCCCTCATAGTTACTCTTGGTGGGCGCAGGAATGGGCCCTGCTGTGAGTTATTAGATCAAGATTTGTAATTGCAAGCACCTGATGAACAGGGCAGAAAAATTGGGCCTTTGGCGATGGTGGTGGACGGTGTTGCCACAAGACTGCAGGCCCTCATAGTTACTCTTGGTGGGCGCAGGAATGGGCCCTGCTGTGAACTATTAGATCAAGATTTGTAATTACCCGCCCCTGTTAAACAGGGGCTGAAAAATTGTGCCTTAGGCACTGGTGCCACAACACTGCAACCCGGCCCTCACAGATACTGTACTTGGAGCACAGCAGTCACACGTGTTGCGAAGCATTTTTTAAAAAAATTGTAAGTACACGCCCCTGTTAAACAGGGGCTGAAAAATTGTGCCTTAGGCACTGGTGTGGTGGCATGGATCATTGAGGAGGAGGAAGAGGATAGTCAGTGAACATAAGAGGACAGTCACTCAGCATCAGCATAGGCAGTCTTGAAGGGATGTGACATTAAAAATTATTCGGTTATATCCGCCTCAGGTGCCTGGTAGCTGGTGGTGATCCAAGACTGATTCATTTTGATGAATGTCAGTCGATCAACCGAGGCGGTGGACAGGCGCACCCTATGATCAGTCACAAATCCTCCAGCAGCACTGAATGTGCGTTCGGAAAGAACGCTGGAGGCAGGACAGGCCAGTAGCTCAATTGCATACTGTGCAAGCTCTGGCCAGTGATCCATCCTCAGGACCCAGTAAGCCAGAGGATTTTCGGTGGGAAAGGTGTCCAAGTCTGACCTTGCCCCAAGGTATTCCTGCACCATGTATATCAGACGCTGGCGATGGTTGCTGGAACCGATCATACCTTGGGGCTGCGGACTAAAAAATTGTCTGAACGCATCGGTCAGACGTCCACCTTCCCCACCGCTCCTTCTGCCACTGACCGAAGCCTCAGCAACTCGTCGCCCAGGACCAGGAGTTTGTAGCCTCCCAGTTTCTGGGAACGCGTTGCACAGACCTTTCTGCAAGGCCTCCCTGAGATGTCTCATCCTCTGCGACGGCAAGATAAGGTCCGCAACCTTACCCTTGTACCGCGGATCAAGGAGAGTGGCCAGCCAGTAATGGTCCCTCTCCTTGATCCGAAGAACACGAGGATCCTTCCGCAGGCTTTGCAGGATCAGGGAGGCCATGCAGCGTAGGTTAGCTGAGGCATTCGGTCCGGAGTCTTCTGGGTCACTGAGGATGACATGATCGCCAGCCACCTCCTCCCAGCCACGTACAAGTCCACTGGCTTGTTGGGACTGTACATCATCCCTAAAAGACTGCTGCTGCTGATGCTGAGTGCCAGGCTCCACCTCCATGCTCACACAATCCTCCTCCTCCTCATCCTCTTCCTGTGTGATGGGTGGGACAGAAGGAACACTGTCCGGATAAAGGGGGCCTTGAGAGGCAAGGAAGTCCTCCTCTTCCTGCCTCTGTTCTGCCTCAAGTGCCCTGTCCATTATCCCACGCAGCGTATGCTCCAACAGGTGGACAAGAGGGACAGTGTCACTGATGCATGCACTGTCACTGCTCACCATCCTCGTGGCCTCCTCAAATGGTGAGAGGACAGTGCATGCATCCCTGATCATGCTCCACTGACGTGGGGAAAAAAAACCAAGCTCCCCTGACCCTGTCCTGGTGCCGTAGTCGCAAAGGTACTCATTGATGGCCCTCTGCTGCGTGTGCAGTCGCTGCAGCATGGCCAACGTTGAGTTCCACCTGGTGGGCATGTCAGATATTAGGCGGTTCTTGGGCAGGTTCAGCTCCTTTTGCAGCTCAGTCAGCCGAGCACTGGCATTATAAGATCGGCGGAAATGCACACAGACTTTCCTGGCCTGCCTCAGGACATCCTGTAAGCCTGGGAACCTGCCCAAGAACCGCTGCACCACCAGGTTGAGGACGTGAGCCATGCAGGGCACATGGGTGAGCTGCCCCTGTCGCAGGGCGGAGAGGAGGTTGGTGCCATTGTCAGAAACGACCATTCCTGGCATAAGCTGACGTGGCGTCAACCACCTCTCGGCCTGCCCCTGCAGAGCTGCCAGAACCTCTGGCCCAGTGTGGCTCCTGTCCCCCAAACACACCAGCGCAAGCACGGCATGGCATCTTTTTGCCTGCGTACTTGCGTAGCCCCTTGTACGCCTACGGAGCACCGCTGGTTCCAAGGACAGAGCACTGGAGGAAGAAGAAGAGGAGGGGGTGGAGGAGAGAGGTGTGTCACAACCAGTAGCAGTAGTCGCGTTTTGGAGGCGTGGTGGCGGAACAACCTCCAACACTACTGCACCTTGTCCTGCATCCCTCCCAGCTGCCAATAGAGTGACCCAATGGGCGTGAAAGAAAGGTACCGTCCCTGTCCATGCCTGCTGGACCATGAGTCAGCGGTAATATGCACCTTACCGCTGACCGCCCTGTCCAGCGAGGCATGGACATTGCCCTCCACATGCCGGTAGAGAGACGGAATCGCCTTCCGCGAGAAAAAGTGGCGTTTGGGAACCTGCCACTGAGGAACCGCACATTGAACAAACTCACGGAAGGGGGCCGAGTCTACCAACTGAAAAGGCAGCAGTTGAAGTGCTAGCAATTTAGCAAGGCTAGCATTCAACCGCTGGGCATGTGGATGGCTGGGAGTGTACTTCTTTCTACGGTCCAGCAGCTGGGGCAGGGAAATTTGCCTGCTGCATTCGGACGTCGGTGTACTGCAAGTACTTGGTTGTGACACACCGAATTCTACACCTTCAGTCCTCTCAGAGCAGCTTTCAGAGAGGACTGAAGGTGTAGTGGGGATGGAGATCCCAGCTGAGGAGGAGCAAGGAGAGGTCCGCTTAGTTCTTTGGTGTGGGTCTTTTATGTGTGCCTGCCAACGAGCTGCATGGCAGGTCGCCATATGTCTGGTCATGCTTGTCGTGCCCAAGCGGCTGATGTTTTGGCCACGCGAGATACGCTTGAGACAAATATTGCAAATAGCAGTGGTGCGATCTGCTGCACTCGTCTCAAAAAAGGCCCACACCAAAGAACTTTTCTGATAACGTGCAGAGGCAGCGCCCTGCACAGGCGGAGCTCTGCGGTGTTGTACAGTTGCTGTGCTGGCCTCTACCTGGCCTCCAGGGGGCATCCTGCCTCGTTGGACATGTGACGCCGCATCCTCCTCCTCCTCGTCCTCCTCCTCATCCTCTCTCCCTTGAGGCACCCACGTGGAGTCAGTGACCTCATCATCCCCTCCCTCTTCACCACTAGAGCAAACCTGGCAGTAAGCTGCAGCTGGTGGAACTGTACTGCCAGATTCCTCAAGCTGGGTATCGTCATCCGAGCCTTCGAATCGTTGGGCATCCTCCTGGAGCATGTACCCAACACTGTGCTCAAAGAGTTCGGGGGACTCCTCAGGAGGACATGGTGGGTCTAGGGAAGGGGTGGCTGATGATGCTCTGTCAGTACCCTGAGCCTGGGTGAGAGAGGATGAGGAGGATGAGGAGGGCTTGGTCATCCATTCTACCAAGTCTTCAGCATGATGCGGCTCCACATGTCCAGCTGCCGAAAACAAAGACGCGCGTGTCCCATGGCCACGTGCTGATGACGATGCACGACCACGTCCACGTCCACGGCCACGTCCACTAGAAACAGAGCCTGCCTGCCCTGTGTTCTTGGCTCTGCACGCTCTGCCTCCCCTTGGCGGTCTTCCAGCCATTGTAGTCGGTAGTCCTGTGGGTGCTGCTGAGAAGAAAATATAGGAGCTCTGTGTGATGCCACTAACACACTAGAAGTCCTATGGGTGCTTCTGCAAACAAAATAGAGGAGCTCTGTGTGATGCCACTAACACACTAGAAGTCCTGTGGGTGCTTATGCAAAGAAAATAGAGGAGCTCTGTGTGATGCCACTAACACACTAGAAGTCCTGTGGGTGCTTCTGCAAAGAAAATAGAGGAGCTCTGTGTGATGCCACTAACACACTAGAAGTCCTGTGGGTGCTTCTGCAAAGAAAATAGAGGAGCTCTGTGTGATGCCACTAACACACTAGAAGTCCTGTGGGTGCTGCTGAGAAGAATATATAGGAGCTCTGTGTGATGCCACTAACACACTAGAAGTCCTATGGGTGCTTCTGCAAAGAAAATAGAGGAGCTCTGTGTGATGCCACTAACACACTAGAAGTCCTGTGGGTGCTTCTGCAAAGAAAATAGAGGAGCTCTGTGTGATGCCACTAACACACTAGAAGTCCTGTGGGTGCTGCTGAGAAGAATATATAGGAGCTCTGTGTGATGCCACTAACACACTAGAAGTCCTATGGGTGCTTCTGCAAAGAAAATAGAGAGCTCTGTGTGATGCCACTAACACACTAGAAGTCCTGTGGGTGCTTATGCAAAGAAAATAGAGGAGCTCTGTGTGATGCCACTAACACACTAGAAGTCCTGTGGGTGCTGCTGAGAAGAAATATAGGAGCTCTGTGTGATGCCACTAACACACTAGAAGTCCTGTGGGTGCTTCTGCAAAGAAAATAGAGGAGCTCTGTGTGATGGGACTAACACACTTCAAGTCCTATAGGTGCTTCTGGGAAGAAAATATAGCTCTGTGTGTGTGATGGGACTAACACACTTCAAGTCCTATAGGTGCTTCTGGGAACAAAATATATAGCTCTGTGTGTGTGATGGGACTAACACACTTCAAGTCCTATAGGTGCTTCTGGGAACAAAATATAGCTTGTGTGTGTGATGGGACTAACACACTTCAAGTCCTATAGGAACAAAATATAGCTCTGTGTGTGTGATGGGACTAACACACTTCAAGTCCTATAGGTGCTTCTGGAACAAAATATATGATCTGTGTGATGGGACTAACAACTTCAAGTCCTATAGGTTCTTCTGGAACAAAATATAGCTCTGTGTGTGTGATGGGACTAACACACTTCAAGTCCTATAGGTGCTTCTGGGAACAAAATATATGATCTCTGTGTGATGGGACTAACACACTTCAAGTCTATAGGTTCTTCTGGGAACAAAATATAGCTCTGTGTGTGTAATCGGACTAACACACTTCAAGTCCTATAGTGCTTCTGGGAAGAAAATATAGCTCTGTGTGTGTAATGGGACTAACACACTTCTAGTCCTATAGGTGCTTCTGGGAAGAAAATCTAGCTGTGTGTGAAGGGACTAACACACTTCATATAGCTCTGTGTGTGTGTGTGATGGACTAACACACTTCAAGTCCTATAGGTGCTTCTGGGAACAAAATATAGCTCTGTGTGTGTAATGGGACTAACACACTTCAAGTCCTATCGGTGCTTCTGGGAAGAAATATAGCTCTGTGTGTGTAATGGGACTAACACACTTCAAGTCCTATAGGTGCTTCTGGAAGAAAATATAGCTCTGTGTGTGTAATGGGACTAACACACTTCAAGTCCTATAGGTGCTTCTGGAACAAAATATAGCTCTGTGTGTGTGATGGGACTAAACACTTCAAGTCCTATAGGTGCTCTGGGAACAAAATATAGCTCTGTGTGTGTAATGGGACTAACACACACACTTCAAGTCCTATAGGTGCTTCTGGAACAAAATATAGCTCTGTGTGTGTAATGGGACTAACACACTTCAAGTCCTATAGGTGCTTCTGGGAACAAAATAGCTCTGTGTGTGTGATGGGACTAACACACTTCAAGTCCTATAGGTGCTTCTGGGAGAAAATATAGCTCTGTGTGTGTGATGGGACTAACACACTTCAAGTCCTATAGTGCTTCTGGGAACAAAATATAGCTCTGTGTGTGTGATGGGACAAACACTTCAAGTCCTATAGGTGCTTCTGGGAACAAAATATAGCTCTGTGTGTGTAATGGGACTAACACACTTCAAGTCCTATAGGTGCTTCTGGGAACAAAATATAGCTGTGTGTGTAATGGGACTAACACACTTCAAGTCCTATAGGTGCTTCTGGGAACAAAATATAGCTCTGTGTGTGTAATGGGACTAACACACTTCAATCCTATAGGTGCTTCTGGGAACAAAATATAACACACTTCAAGTCCTATAGGTGCTTCTGGGAAGAAAATATAGCTCTGTGTGTGTAATGGGACTAACACACTTCAAGTCCTATAGGTGCTTCTGGGAACAAAATGAAGGAGCTCTGCCTGCCTGCCACGAACACACTACAAGTCCTATAGGTGCTTCTGTAACAAAATATAGGAGCTGTGTGATGGGGGACTAACACACTTCAAGTCCTATAGGTGCTTCTGGGAACAAAATATAGCTCTGTGTGCCACGAACACACTACAAGTCCTATAGGTGCTTCTGGTACTAAAACACTACAAGTCCTATAGGTGCTTCTGGGTAACAAAATATAGGAGCTCTGCTGTCCATACAGATGCGAGAAGCACTCTGGCTACATAGTTGGACAGGGCTGTAGATGGGTCCTAAAGTAGTTTGTCTCTCTGACATTTAGGTTCTCGGGGAACTCCATCTCAGCCTAATTGCTTTTATATGACATCTCCTTCAGCTATCTCTCTTTAAAAAAAAAAAAAAAATTCACAGGCCCCTTGTTCCTGTTCTAGTGGAACTTGGCTTCAGGAGTTGTTAAATGCACAGATGTCCATGGATAATGTTGAACCCTTCATGGTACCCCACAGCATTCCCTTTCTCTCCAGGGGGATCTGAAGGTTCTACTAGGACTTGTTAATACTGCTCCTTTCCCTAACAGGGACCTGACCATTTAATGTTGCATGCCATTACTAGAAGCACTGGATCCCATGTCCACCCTAGTGTTATCTTGATCATATCCTACAGGACACAGGCTTAATGTTCATGGACCCTGGGTTATAGGCTTTTCATTTTGGGTGATTGAACTCTGGCAAAGCTTTTGAGGGCATACCCCTGTAACACTACCTTATTTTTTTTTTTGCTTCTATTCTCCTCTCTTACTAGCTAGTTGTACACCCCCCTAGTATGTATAATGCATGCATATTCTTCGCCCCCAAGTGCATAACTTTACATTCATCAACATTGAACATCATTTGCCACTTAGTTACCCAATTAGACAGGTCAGCTTGTAAATTGGAGACATGCTGTAAGGACTTTATTACACTGCATAGCATCATCTGCAAGGACAGAAATGTCACTTTTAATTCCAGACCGTATATCATTTATAACGATATTAAAAAGTAAGGGTCCCAACACTGAACCTTGGGGTACACCTCTGATAACCTTAGACCATTCAGAGTAAGAATCATTAACCACTACTCTCTGAATTCTGTATTTTAGACCGTTTTCCATCCATTTACAAACTGATCTTTCCAAGCCTGTAGACTTTACCTTACACATAAGCCGTGTGTGTGGGAAACTATCAAATGCTTTTGCAAAATCCAAGTATGCCACGTCCACCGCCAAGCCTCTGTCCAAGGTTTTATTTACCTTCTCATAAAAAGAAATCAGGTTTGTTTGACAACTTCTGCCTTTCATGAATCCATGCTGTCTGTTGTTCTTAGGTATTAGAGTTTTATCTTGTATGTACTGTCTACAATCACGTGTCTGGTCATTAGTCTAGACTTATGACATCATGCACAGCTCTCTCTTGTGAGGGTTTGCCAGTAAGGGAAGAGGGTGAGTCATAAGGGGACCAATGAAAGCTGCAGAGCTGAATGTGTGTGTCTGTGTAAATCCAGGAAGTGAACAGGCAGCAGCTTCAGCTGCCCATAGTTAAAATGGATGGAGCCAGACTCAGTGGAAGGAGATTTCTGCCTCATAGTTGTCAAGTACAGTATCTATAAAATAATATGCAAAGTGGTTGGAGGGAAGCTTCAGAATGGCAAAGCTGTTAGTATTACAAATTATGTGAGCAGAATGCAGTGCCTCTTTAACATGTTTGTTATTTTTAAACAAAATACTTTAGTATCACTTTAAAGGCTTGCTTTACATTCACAGGCCAACTCTGCAGCCATATATCACTGCAACTTCAGTTAGTCAAATTGCAGCTAACTGGACTAAGGCAATGAACAACCAACATGATCCTGTATTCCAGGACTGTACCTTGGCTGAGCAATTATTCTCTGCTTTGCTCTTTAGTGTGGATTCCCTAAAACAGGTCATGACACAAATGTCCAGAATGGCTCTGATTTCTTTCCCTATGCACAGAATAGGGAGGCCAACAGCTTCCCCCCCCCCCCCCCCCCCAAACTAAACCAGCACAGGGTAGATCCTCACACAGCCTCCTGCAAAACTTGACAGCTAAAAGGTAGTGTTCATCAATGGCTCAAACATCCACTTGCTAAAACCTTGTAAAAATATGAGCTGAAGATCAGGTAGCAGCTTTACAAATGTAAGCTACCAAAGTCTGATGACAAACAGCCCAGGAGACACTGACACTTGGTAGAATGGGCAGGTACCAAAAACTGTGGAACTTTTCCTTTAGACTAAAAACTTGAGAAATAAACTGATGGATCCATTGAAAGAATAATTTGGAAGCTGTGTATCCTTTCCTTGGGCCTTCAGGAAGCACAAAGAAGGAATCCAACTGATACATTTCGGGAAACCCCTGATAGCACGAACCACAACCAACCACAACCAATGGATGAGACTTAGCCTCCAGTGCCTGAAATGTAAGACAGGGTGCCAAGACAATGTCCTTGTTGAGATGGAATGAAGAAACCACCTTAGGCAAAATGGATGGCTGAGGTTATAGATCAAACTTAGGTTCGTGCACCAAGAACAGTTCCTTAAAGGAAAGAGCAGCCAACTCTGAAACTCTTCGAGCTGAAGTAATGGAAATCATAAAAAAAAAATAACATTCCGAGTCAGAAGGACTAAAGAAATATCCCAGATGGGTTCAAAACAGAGATTTCTGCAATACAGAAAATTCTAAGTTGAGATCCTAAGGAGTTGGAACAATAGATGGGAGGCCTTGCACAAAAAGGCATGCAACAAGGAATGTGAAGCAATCAGTCTCTGGAAAAAGGACCGCCAATGCTGAAATCCTAACCTTTGATCAAACGCAAGGCCAGTCCCAAATCAGCTTGAGATTGGAGAAAAGCCAGGATGCAATCCACAACATACTTGTGAGGATGAAATCCCCTAGTCTCACAAAGCAAAATAAGATTTCCAGGTTATGTAATAATAAGTTATCCTTGAAATCTCCTTCCTAGCCTTTAGCAGTTTAGGAATGACTGAATCCGAGACGCCCGACTCCCAAGACCCTGGCCTCCACAGCCATGCTGTTAACGCCAGCGAATGGAAGATCAGACCATGTTACAGTTTGGGTTGATGCAGAAGGGTTCAAGGGCTTTCCACCAAGATGTTCGCAATGTTGTAGTATCAAGTGCTCCTGGGCCAGGCTGATCAAAAATCACAAATGCCTTCCAATCAAATCATGTGAAGCTAGCGTGGTAGAAGCTGCAACAGCACAAAGGCATAGATTAGGGAGAACTTGTCCCATGGTGTCAGTAGAGCATCCACCGTGAGAGCGAGGGTCCATGCTCTTGGAGACAACCCTGTCCAGCTGCACATTGAACTGGGACGCCAGAAGACTCACATCTGGGGTTCCCCACCATTATCAGAGCCCACTCCCCCCCGTTGTTGGCAGCTGAAAAAATCTGCCTGCTAATTTTCCATGCCTGGGATAGGGACAGCAAACAGTGTGAGAACATGAAGTTTTATCCAAGATAGTATTAGGTCCACTTCCTCCTAGGCAACCCAGCTTCTGGTGCCTATATGGAGTATTGTATGCCACCACCATGGTGTTGTCCAACTGAACTCTTACAGGGAGGCTCTTCAGCTGCACTGACCAATGTTGCAGGGCAAGGTGAATCACCCTCAATTCCAGGATGTTGATGGGCAACGACGTCTTCAGTGGTGACCAAGTTCCCTGGATTGAGAGATTTAGCAGACTTTCACCCTAGTCCACCAGGTTGGCATTCATTGTCAAGACCCTCCAGGATACAGGGAGAAACTATTTTCCAGTTCCAACCTTTGTGAGGACATCCAGTATTCCAGAGTCAGTTTTGTGCTGAGGTTTAACAACATCAGGGAATCCAGTGACTGTGTACTTCTGTCCCATGCTTTAAAACATTCTGTTGGAGGAGCCTGGAATGAAACTGGGCAAAAGGTCATGACCATCTCTCCCATGCAAAGGCAAATCAAGAGATTTGTCAGTGTCTTGAGCAAGTCTACCTGAGTCCTCAGGGGATATATTGAAGGTATTTGGGGCCCCTCACCCCCTACATAACTTTCTCTTTGCCGTCAAGAAAGCACAACCTGCCAACCAGTGTAAAGGGACCCTTGCTGGGAATAGTGATCCCAGTAAGGACACTGTGCCAACACCAATGCACTGGTTACCCCACTAGACTTGACCACTTCTAATGCTGCCAGCGCCCCACAAGGAAAATCTGTGTACCCTCTTTAAAAGCAGCGCTTCACCCAAAAGGGGGAAGTTCCTCTTTAAGGCCTACCCCCCCCCCCCCCCTTTAGGAAATTGAACTTGGGGGGGGAGGGGGTTCTCCTGTTAAAAATGTATGGGTTTATTGCGGCTTTAAGCTCTGCAACTACTATGAAGTGCTCAAGGGAGCCCAATACAGTAAAAAAAAAAAAAAAAAAAAAGTTGTGTGTTGGGGCACCAGACATAGGCTAGTGTACTGACACAGACTACCCCAGGGCACTCACCTTTTCATGCCACAAGGCCCACTAGGGGGTTCCAATCTTCACACATCATGGCAAGCAATATGACAAGGGCCTTCAGGAACTCTACTCCTGGTGATCATTACCTTGGACCTGTATAGTACCCTACCAGTCTGCAAGGTCATTTATCATGAAACATGAAAAAGGGGGAACCATTGAGCAGCTAGCTATTTTGCATGCAGAGAGTGCACAGACGCACCCATCACCTAAGAAACTAGCAAAAAAACAAACACACTGAAGCCTTGCCTAAAAGGGAGGTATTATGCCTAGGATTGGGATTTCCTGTCTTTTTTAAATTGCTGTCCAATCACCTAAAGATGGTAGCATAACACTATCTGGTATCTGAGGACCCTCTTATTAACGGGGGGCTTCCAGATTCCAATAAGCCCCCCCCCCCCCCCCCTCAAGCCCACAGACACCAATTCAGGGTTGTGCAGAAGGAGGCCCTCGTCTAGGTGCTTTGCGGGGGGGAGTTTGGGGGGCATACCCCTGGCAAGGTACACAACCCCCTCCCCACCAGGGATGAGTTGCTGGCTATTAGGACATGGGTGGGTGCCAGCTCCTTAACCTACACTAACCCTGCAAAAAATGCATACACATCTTTTACAGGCATTTTTTTTTTTTTTGTGTGTGTTTCTATTAACATCTATGGGGCTAAAATCATGCAGCAACTGCACCTCTTCCAAAAACGTGCTGTATTGATGTGACCAGGAACCATAGTGAATAATGGGGATTTCATTGTCATCATGTGATGCTGTGCGGCAGAAGTTGCATCTGAAATAGCACTAGTGTGAATCAGGCCTAAGATTTATTTTTCCTTCATCATGAAGGAGCTTAAGGAATAATACCATGAAATGTAAAACGCATTGAGGAGGAGGCGCCAACTAAGTGTAGTATTATTAGAACATTTATTGCACAGGGTTAAGAAAAAGTAAACAAACACATAGGGCTGCAACTAACACTTATTTTTATAATCAATTAGTTGGCCGATTTTTTTTTTTTTAGGTTAATAACCTTAAAAAATAAAAAAAGGGTGGTGTAGAATTTAGTTAATATGTAAAGTTTAAAAAAAAAAAAAAAAAAGGCAATTTATTCTTAAATATCTCTATGCAGTGGTAATTATAAACAACCAACTATATGGTTAGGGAGCAAAATATCGAATCCACTCTGAGAATAACACAAAGAGATATACTGTATATACTATTAGAAGAGACATACTGTTTTTTGGCCAATTTGTTGTTGGGCAGATTAAAAAAAAAAAAAAAAAAAAAAAAACACAAATTGCTGCAAAAATGTATTACATGCTTTTCTGCAGCTTCTCCATTGAAGTATATTGAACCAAAAAAGCACCATTTTGCGTTAAAAAAAAAATCCCTGAACCTTTCCAAATACGCAGCGGCTAAAAAAAAAAAAAAAAGTGTAGATGTGAACGTGTCCCATAGGAAACCATGTTAAATTAACTGTAGTGTGTTTCTGCAAAAAGCACCAAAAAACACATAGATGTGAACCAGGTCTAAGACAATTAGTAACATAATGGGGTTAAAAAATAAAATAAATAAAAAAAATGAGCCCTTTATAGTACAAAAACAGCATATAATCACGACTGTAGGGTTAATTTTTTTTACTGTAGAACTGTGAAAGTATAATTTACAGTAGCGATTATTTGCTCTTTGTACTATAAAGGGCTAATTTTTTTTTTTGTTAACCCCATTATGTTACTGGCCGATTAATCGATTATGAAAATGGTAATCGATTAATTTCATAATCAATTAGTTGTTTCAGCCCTACAAACACAGGGCGCAAGAGAAATTCATGCCCATCGAAATACTGATCAATCCTGGCGGTCACTTGGCCATCCTGGGGAAGCTGTAAACCGGATGGGGTACCTCCTGCCTCGTGGACGATTTGTGGTGCCCGCAGGATGGTGAAGGGACCGCCAGGATTGATCAGTATTCGATGGACACAAATTTTTATTGCTTCCTGTAAGTTTTATTTTTTATTTTTTTAACCCTGTGCAATAAATGTTGATCTAATACTACTTAGTTGGGGCCACCCCCATCCCTGCTTTTTCCCATATTTACAGAGTTCCCGGACACACTCAGAGGATGACTGCCTTCTTTTAACTCTATTTGCTTGGACTAATAGACTTATTATTGCCACTCAGCATTTGCCTATTTAAAAAAGGGACATATACCATTTGGTGCCAGATCCCTATTTTTGTGCCATGCAATGTAAAAACTAACATGCACTGCCTTTGTCTTAATGCATAAGATGTAATTATATAAGGACATCATTTAAAGAACACAAAGGATTCTAATGAGGCATCTTTTGTGAACCCACAGCGTTGCTATGAAGAAGAGAACAGTCATTTTCCAAACATTTAAAGATTCGGTAACCACTACTAGGCAGTCCAAGAGAGTTTCAATTAAAACAGTCTTCTTAAATAATTTATTGTTGTCCAAATATTCCAGAACTTGGTTTTCAATATCCTATATTCAAATATGATGTAAAATTTTGAGTGCAGGGAGAAAAAAAAAAAAAAAAGCAACAAGAGATATCCCCTCAAACCTTCATGAATACATATTTCACTGAAGAGCGGGTTCTAAAGCTGGATACACACTATCCAATTTTCTGTAGATTTTTTCCTTCAGATTTACCAAAACCATATAATAATATGAGCTCAAACCTTAAGTTTCAATTTGTATGCAATCAGGCCGGTTTGTGCACTACATGGTTTTGGTAAATCTGAAAGGAAAAAAATAACGAAAAAAAAAAAAAAAAAAAAATCGGACAAGAGTTAGATAGTGGGTATGGGAGTCTGTATACACGATAGGATTTTCCGACAACAAAACCATGGATTTTTTTTCCGAAGGATTTGGCTCAAA
Organism: Lithobates sylvaticus; assembly: GCA_028564925.1. NCBI lineage: Eukaryota > Metazoa > Chordata > Amphibia > Anura > Ranidae > Lithobates > Lithobates sylvaticus. The sequence continues at coordinate 267,003,129 of CM053026.1, forward strand.
CTTGTCTTGCATACACACGGTCATACAAATGTTGTTGGGAATTCTGAACGTCAAGAACGCGGTGACGTACAACAGATACGACGAGCCAAGAAAAATGAAGTTCAATAGCCAGTGTGGCTCTTCTGCTCGATTCCGAGCATGCATGGAATTTTGTGCGTCTGAATTATGTACACACGCTCGGAATTTCCGAAAAGTTTTGTTGTCGGAAAATTTGAGAACCTGCTCTCAAACATTTGTTGGCGGAAATTTCCGACAACAAATGTTCTATGGAGCCTACACACGGTTCTATGTTCAATGTTCTATGGAGCATACAGACTTTGACAACAAGCTCACATCCAACATTTGTTGTTAGAAAATCCTTTTGTGTGTACAGGGCATTGATCTGCTATGTGACGAGACCTAAACTCAGACACTAGTAAGGATATTTAAGCAGCTGCTTGTCTGTCCTCCCTCATTAGAAACATTAAAAAGTAACAATTCCCAAATATTGGCTTCAATGGTTATATATGCCAAACTGGCTATATTCGTTACCCTGTCCAATAAAAAAAATAAAAAACTATGCCAGGAAAACTTTTTGAAAGTAAACCAAGGAATGTAATTTTTGCTGATACTTGTTGCTTGGCTGTCTCTAGCTCCAATACTTTCAATCACTGACCTAGAACAATAACATACCGGGTTAGGTTAGAAAGTGACAAATGGAGATAGAACTGATCTGCAGACTTATTCCAGGTCATTGCCTCAAAAGTATTAAAGCCATTGGATCTGCATGACAAAACAGGCAATTCATATTTTCAGGAGAGAACAGCAATGGAAGCCTCTTTATTTACTTGTTGCATGTTTTTCTTAAAGAAGAAAAGGAAAGAAAAAAAAAAAAAAGAAACACAAGATATCTGGAGTGGGATGGGACAAGCATAATTATGTGCAGGATCACAAGATCTTTGGGGCTAGATGAGGCAAATCATGTATGTGCTATACACTACTCCATGCCTCTGCTTAAAGCAGTATTAAACCCAAAAGCAAACGTTTTATATTGCAACTTACCAATAACATGTAATGACTATTAGTTTCTTTTTTTTTTTTTTGCGCCTTTCTTGCCATTTTCATTTGGTGATCCAGACAGCAAGGCTGTTTTTCACAGCACAAACCCTCCAGCAGAATGTATTAGTTTCCATGGATGAGACAAACCACTTAACACTGGAAGGGGTGATTAAAATGATTCGTTAATTTTTTAGTTAGGCAAAACCTTTATCCCAAAATCAGAAAAAAATTAAATAAAAAATGTTGTAAGTGTGAGCTTGAGTTTGGCTTTAATTTGTTAGTGGTTCTAAATCTGCCAATACATACACCCCCCCTCCCCCAGACTGACAATGCTGCTATCTGCTGTGCCTCCTATGCACCTTCATCCAAATTTGTGTCTCACTAATACAGGGAGATATGTTACGGCCCAGATCACCAGGTGAAAAAAACGGGTAAAAAACAAATAAAAAAACCTGATGCAGCCACAACATCCGATTGGTAGCTGCAATATATTTTTGGTTTTGGGATTAATGCGGCATTAAGGCTGGGTCCTTGCACACATCTAATCAGTGCTTGGACTATGGGGCCAAGAAGCAAAAGACAGACATGCTAGGATCTACCCTACCTAATTCGGGGATCTCACAATCTTGGAGTGCTTTATTATCTTTGTTACATAAATCAAAAAAAGGTATGCATCATTTAACATGATAAACTCTGCAATCAAACAATTGTAATCGCTTCTTATAAGCTCTCATGAAGAACACCTAAGGGACTTAAAGTTGGATCCACACTAATACACAATTTCAAACCGCTTAATAATTCACTGACAAGACCTGTGTAAATATTCCTCAAAATACATGTTCATTTATTTATGTATTTTTTTTTCTTCATCATACTTTTTCAGATGTTTAGTCTTTTTATGACTGCATTCTTGAAAAAATTCCAGAGATTTTGAAAAAGCCAATGGTTGGGGAATAACAGACAAGGCTGTACTTGGTGTTGTAGGGAATATCCTTTGCCCTTGATCCTTACAATAATAGAACAGACAAGAATATGCCTAAACAGCCTCCAAATTCCATTAATTTAGAGGAAATAAGTTTCTTAGAAGCAGGAAATAGAAATGGTTTCCTGCAAAGACAAAGGCTGGTTTCATCCACCAATTCAGAAGAGGTCAATGGCCCTGATGCATGAAAGTAGGTAAATTGTTCCCATCCATTATAGTCTTCAGTCTTCCTCACATATCATAATATGTACATATAGTCAGTAAAAACGTGTCTCTTGGAAATTCACTTGATCCATGGGAGTTGTGTGATCCAACAAATACCGAAATGTAAGGGATCATGGGTTATTTTACAGGTGCAATTGTCCCTTGACGTGCAGCAACAAAAGCCAAGAAGGAGTCTCTGTTAAAAGAAATACCAAAAAGTCAATAATACATAGCACAAGTGGTACATGACAGTTTGAAAAATACATACAACAGTTAAAATTTTAAGGTTACATTTACATGTTATGTGTGTGTTTGCGAGCGTGCACGCACGCACATGCCCATGTGTGTGTCCTTCCCCAAAGCAGGGTTTTTGGACTCGCAGTAAAATCCTTTTCTTGCTTGGAAGGGAATGATTCCATTTTTGTTTCCCCTCCCCGTACCTAAAATCATAATTTCTTTCTCGTCCATTGAGTGAAACAGGAAGTAACATATAATGTAAAGTTATACCACCGCCTACAGCATGGAGGACTGGACACTGGAAAACAAAATGTAGGCAAGCCCAGAATACCCTCTCTTTCCAGCATGCCATAGTTTATAGAAAGCAGTACCAAGTGTGTGCATATAAAACAGAGGGGTGGGCGACCCGTGTCTCTCAAGAATAGGATGTTTTGATTAGTACAAAAGAGTTTCCTCTCTCATATCATTTGAGGGATACTGGAAGTCATCCACTGTCCAAACATACAATAGGAGGAGTTGGGGCAAATGGCAACATACACTACCTAGGCCAAAAAAAATAAATAAAAACAGGACTTGCTATTGCCTACAGCCCAAATCCACCTAAGGGCCCTTCCATACGGATGTGTCCGTGTACGGGCTCCACTTTGCTAAGCGGAGGATCGTTGCAAATCTGTGTGCCTCTACATCCCGTATGGGTAAGCAGATCCAATCTGACAGGAAGAATTAATGAACTACCATGGCGTTCCACAGGGTTGTTTTCCCATCTTTTTGTATAGCTTGTTTGCTGGATTTGGCATGGGGACACATTGGATGCCTTCAGAGATGTCACTGTGCTCCTTTGCCTTTAGGCTCCCTCCAGGCAAACCTGCCCTTAATTTATCCACGGTTATATGTATTCCAACTTGGAGACTCTCAAATATAGAGTTAAGACTGCAGTATACAGGAGGAGCCTTGGCAAAGCACTGAAGTTTTCACATATATTTGCTAAACCCAGTTTTTAACTTGAATTGTTAAACAGGGTCAGTTCATTTCTTTGTTTTGTTTTTTTGCAGGCTAGCTAATAAGTGTGTTGGGAAATTTCGTTTTTTTGTTAGGAGCTCCCAGGTCACAGCCTATTCACAGAGGGAGTCTACAGAGATAGGGCAAGTACAGAGGTAATGCCAGTGGCTCTGAACCTGAAAAGCCATCTGCAGCTTGTTACCAGAACAGGGGGTTACAATGGATGTAAACCCATTCATGGAATTTGGGCTAGGCACATATATCTGTAGTGTCTTCTTAGATCTCTTCAAAGCACTGTAGCTTTCTCCTGCCCAGTAGCTCGGTTTTTAGCCTGATAACTTCTGACAAGTTCTCCGAGATGGCAGCGTGAAGTGTGTGTCGCGGGAGGTTGCTATAAATAGATTAACAGACAGCTTGCCGTCTCAGAGCAGAGCTCTGCACATTACTTTCTTCACCAATGTGGAGTGTGGGTGTGTGCGCACCTTCCCTCCAATCAGTATTCTCTCTCTCTCTCTCTCTCTCTCTCTTCTCCGTCTCTCTCTCTCTCTCTCTCTCTCTCTCTCTCTCTCTTCAAAAGTGCAGAATTGTGACATAATCCTTATGTATCTGTGAGGAGTACAGAGGAGGGGGTGGAGAACTGCAGACTTAGCGCTTATACACTATGTGAGCACTAATTGGCGGAAAGGGACACACCCTCCCTTCACTTAGGCAGAAGAACAAACATGCAGAGCAGTATTCTGAATAGACAAGCTGTGTGCTCATCTCCCTACCCATCACAAATTTTATTTCATGTGTCCGGAAATTTGTCAGAAGTTACTCATGCGGATAACAGAGGAACAAAGCACCAAAGAGAAATAGCACTTAGAGCTCTGAAGAGAGAAGTAAAACACTGCAGATATATATGCCTAGTTCAAAATATAATCACTGGGGTTTACAAACACCTTAACCACTAAAGGACCAAGCCTCTGAGATTTGTTGTTTACAAGTTAAAAAACATTTTTTTGCTAGAAAATTACTTAGAACCCTCAAACATTATACTTTTTTATTTTTTTCTAACATCCTAGAGAATAAAAATGGCACGCGTTGCAATACTTTGTCACACCATATTTGCGGAGCGGTCTTACAAGCGCACTTTTTTGGGGAAAAAATACAGTAAACAGTAAAGTTAACCCATTTTTTTTTTATATTGTGAAAGATAATGTTAAGCCCCATACACATGGTCGGACAATCCGCGGACCAGGTCCGTCGGATCATGTCCGTCGTACTTTGTCCGATGTTGGTTTTGCGTAAACACGGTCGGACAAAGTTGTCGAAAAATCCGATCATTCTGAACGTGGTGACGTTTGTTGCCTACGACGGGACTACGTAGAGGCTAGTAGCCAATAGCTTTGGTCTTGTAATGTGATCTGAGCATGCGTAGCACTTTGTCCGGTCGGACAACCGTACACACGATCGAATTTGGTGTGATCGGACCGGGTTGTCGGCAAATCTATCCAGCAGGAGATAAGACTTTGTCCGTCGGACAATTCGACGTACACTGTCCGATGGTGCATACACATGGTTGGATTTTTCGACAACATGGTCCGATCGGACAGAATCCATGAAAAAGTCCGTGTGTATGGGGCTTTATTTTTTTAAAATTGCGCACGCTCGTGGAATGGCGACAAACTTTTACCCTTAAAAATCTCCATAGGTGATGTTTAAATTTTTTTACAGGTTACCAGTTTTGAGTTACAGAGGAGGTGGCGATACCTCTCATGTGAGGTTTGAATACCATTTTCAAAGGCGGAAGCTACTCATGTATGCATTCGCTTCTGCACGCGAGCTTGTTGGGAGGGGTGCTTTAAAAAATGTATTTCATTTTTTCTTATTTATTTTACTTTAATTTTTTTAGTTTGACACTGTCTTAATTTATTTTTTATTTTATTTTTTTTGTGTCAAACATCCCTTGTAATAGAAAAAAAAAAAAAAAAGAAGCATGGCAGGTCCTCTTAAATATGATATCTGGGGTCAAAAAGACCTCAGATCTCATATTTACACTAAAATGCAATAAAAATAAATGAAAAAAATTGTCATTTAAAAAAAAAAAAAAAAAAATGCCCCAGAGATATGGGCAGAAGTGAAGTTTTTATGTCGCTTCCGCCATGCAATGGTATGGAGACGTGTGGGGGCCATCTTCCCCTCACTCGTCTCCATGTCACACTAGAGACAGGGGGGGGCGGCCCTCTGCTGCCGCCGATAGAAGTGATCTCATGGTGAATCTCCTGCAGAGACAACTTTTATCTTGAAGCGGACCACCCGCTGAAGAAGAGGATACCAGGGTTATGGCAGCTAGCTGCTACCGACGTATAACGACGGCGGGCGGTCCGGAAGTAGTTAAAGAAACAACTCACTGGGAATAATCTTAACCTGTTTTTTGCTAGCTAGAGTATATCCTGGGCTGTCCTACGGATTTGTTTGCCAGTGTCCAATCCTCCTGTAAGTGGCAGTTTTACTGTGAGGAAGAACAGGTGCCATTTCATATTGCTCCACACCCAAAAGTACCAAAGCAGTGGAAATTGCTAAATGGCTTTTCTTTTTTTTTTCTTGACAGATTCTTTAAAGGAAACCTGTGGCGAGCCATTCGTTTACATTTATGATTGGCAATCTCACCTTCTAAAAAAAATGCTGTTGCCATTTAAACTGATCCAATGTCTGTAAAGGTTGGAGTTGATGACAGAACAAGCATGCAGATCTTGAGTTCTGACTACCGTATTTAATCGGCGTATAACACGCACAAGTTTAGGAGGGAATTTTAAGGAGAAAAAACTTTTAGGAGGGAAGTTTAATAAATAAAAATAAATAAAAAATAAAAACTTGGATTTAAATGCCCATCAATGCAGCCTTATCAGTGTCCATCTGCAGCCTTGTCCATCATTGCAGCCTTGCCCAGTGCCTTTGCAGCATTGCCCAGTGCCTATGCAGCATTGCTAGACTCTTCGCAGCATTGCCCTGATTTAAAATTGGCACGATCTCCGCTGACTGAGCGGAGAGGAGCGAGCGGAGCCGAGATACAGAAAGCCAAGTGTACTTCGGCTAGACTTGGCTCTGCTCACAGTCAGGGGCGGGACTGCGAGAGGAGCCGAGTCTAGCCGAAGTACACTTGGCTTTCTGTATCTCGGCTCCGCTCTCTCCTCTCGCAATCAGTGGAGGTGGACGGGACTGCAAGAGGAGCCAAGTCTAGCCAAAGTACACTCGGCTTTCTGTATCTCGGCTCCGCTCACTCCTTTCCTAACAATCAGCGGGAGAGCGGCGTATAACACGCACTCGCGATTTTCCCCTGATTCTACGGGGAAAAGGTGCGTGTTATACGCCGATAAATATGGTAATTGTTGAATAGTTTTTAGGGTCAAAGACAGTCAGTCAAGGCAACTAGCTTTTTAAAAGGGGCTTAGGCAATGGCAACCTATACATTTTTGTGTATCAGTTTCAACCTTAAAAAGGACAATTCACTTTTGGAACATGTTACACCCGTTTTTAGGGTCAACATGTTCCAGCATCTGCAACTACCCCCCTACTGCCCCCCTGTGAGAGCAGGCTGGGGATTTTCTCCACACACTATTTAAAAACATGGCTGCATCATTAACAGTTGCCTGTTAATGAATGCCTACAAGTACCATCATCCATTGTGGCTGACAGCTAGTAGTTTTCAATGAGCTGCGAGTGTGCTGTTCTGCTGACAGCTATGCTGGAGTCTGCAGAAGCTGGACATTGCACCAGCGATCGTCAGATCGTGGTTGCAATGCTCTGCAGGCTTCGGAAAAAATATAAAAAATTGTGCATTTATTATTTAAAGGTGAACCTATCCTTTAAGCCAAAGGAATCTGTCACTTACCTGCAGTGTTTGGCCACACATTCATTACTACAGTACTCATTATCCCAATCTTTGCTTTCCACAGGGGGATTCTCACATCCCGAACGCACACACCGAGGCTGGGGAGATGGACTGCGAGGTGGAGAACCCCTTACTAGCTGCACATCCATTTGGGGCGGGGAAGACTCCTACAAAGTGAAGTCAAGTTTTAGGTGAAACAATGTACAACATACAAAGCTCTCAGTATTAGTCTTAAAGCAATATTACTAAACTTGACTCAGAATACAGTCCTTTAACACTATTACCTATGCAACCATGTATTACTAAAATGTATTTTCTAAAAAATACATTTTTTTTTTTTATTTTTTTTTTAAGAACAAGTAAAAAATAAAAAAGTCCAAAACAAAAATACAATTGAGCATAGTGCAACAGTCACTTACAGACCTAAGAAACTAGGAAACAATGTCCTAAGCATGTATGCAAAATATATCAGTGTCCATGAGTTCAGGCTCCCAAATGGAGGAGATGGAGGAGGAGGAGGGAGGGAGGAGAGGAGGGAGGAGGAGGAGGAGACTGCATTGGAAGAGTTATTCCTCAACACCTTACAAGCCCGAAAGAGGAAGGAGAGCGAGACTATTCCTGACAAATAAGAATGGAATTAATGCCCCACAAGAAGGCCATACATGGATTGAAATTCTGCTGGTTCAGCATGGACTGGACAAATTTCGATCCATGTAGGCTGCACAGGTCAGTTTACAGCCAGTAAGAAGAATAGTTAAACTTGTAAACCACTCTATGCTACAACCTCTGTTGCTGCTACAGCCTGCCCAAAAACAGGGCTAAGGATGCACCCACACCCATTGGATGCCTCCTCTGTCCAGTGGCACTCATGTCCCTTTACAGAAGGGAGAAGGACACTCTCTCCTGTAAGGTACTTGAGTTCCTCTTAGTCTAGCTGGGGCTGTCTACAGCAGGGCGAAGCAAGAAGACAACACTACACTGCAGCCCCGATCATTGCTTCCCACCCTGCAAGCACTGCAGAGAAAGCTCACCACAGGGCAGAGTGAAGATGCGAGGATGGATTGATTCTAGGTTTTCTGCACCTTCCGAGTCCTGATCTATTCTGCCTTCCGAAGCCAAACTGTACCTGGCTGTGCTGTAAAATCTGCCCTGTACTTTGCACTAAACTTGAAAGAGAAAGTAAAACTGTTTATTATGGCAGGAATATACTGACAGTTTTCTACAAAGTGTGGAGAAACTCCATTCCATTCTGACACGTGTAGCTGCAGCAAAGATCGATATAGTGGTGATGGAGCACTGTGCCAATTTGCCCCGTGCCTTGCTGCTATGCAAGGAACACAGCCAAAAGAAATTCTTCCTCTTCATATGTAAACATGGCAGCGTCAGTTCTCCTGATCTCCCTCCTGTGTGACCAGCTTCATTCATTCCCTGCATCCCCATTACAGCTCAGAGCTCATAGCTCATAAAACTGACCCTTTTTATAGGGAGTCATCTGAATGGCCTACAGTGGAGATGTCAGGAAAATGTATTAGGAAAGGGCAAGAGGATCAGAGTCTTGAGAAGGAAAAAGGAGCTTCTGGTGGATCCTGTATGGTCAGGTCCTTTTCACAAAATGCAACAGCAGCAACAGATTCAAAGCCCTCTTAACAGGTCAGGAGTAGACTAGACTAGGACTAGACTGGATGACAGGGGTCCCAGGGTTTGGAGGGCCCAGATAGACCTTTATGCATAAAAAAAAAAAAAAAAAAAAAAAAAAAAATTTATTTTTTTTTAAAAATAAATAAAAAAGAAGGTAAAAAAAGCTTTTGTATGCAGTCTGTCCCCCCCCCTCCCAGCCCCCCTAATTACTTACCTGCACCCAATCTTGATCCAGCAATGTGCATAAGAGCAGCGGCTCTCTCCCCTCATTGAGAAGAGGCAGCAGTGGGATAGATTGGTTCCTGCTGCTGTCAATTACAGCCAGTGAGGAGAAAGCAGGGGACGGGGCCGAGCCATGCTCTGTGTGTCAATGGACACGCAAAGCCTAATCAGGAGTGACTATGCACAAGTGCCCCTGAGTGCAAGCAGTTTGTTCTGGGGGCTCTCAGCAAAAAAGGAGCCAAACATCTGTTCCACACCCTAAATTACAAAGGGGGCTAGCCCAGCAGTGGAGAGACAATTTGAGTGATCTAATCCATCCTGTCACAGTTTGGCATATTAGAGTTACAGATAAAAATAGGACAGAGAGCAGGACCTCCCAGAGCAATCAGCTTTAAGTAGGGATTCTAATTCCCCCATCAATAGAATCCTTAAAAAAAAATAAAAAAAAAAATAAATAAAAAGGTAAGCATGCCCTTTACCTGTCCAGTAGTTTACTGTTAAGATGGGTCACTAGCAGATCCGCAGTGTATATAGCACACCAAAAATAAAATAAAAATGCCTTCTCAAGTGGGAACAGTTCCAACACACTCAGGTGGGGCCCAGGATCCTTCAGAGTGCTCCCAGCCCACAGAGAAATACCTTGAATAGCAGGAGTATTGGAAAGACCTTTGCAGCTGTAGGAGCATTGAAAGACTGAAAGCTGAAGACAGCGATCCTCGAAGTGCAGTCTAAGCAACTCCTTGTAATTCTAAGGTGATGGCAGGAGACTGAGTTTCAACTTGTTTTTGAGGCCCTGCAATCAAACCTTCGAATTATGCTAGGTAACGCATGGAGCATATGCGGGCAGCTTCGATGAGTAATTGGGTGAATCTGGCCCCAGACTGCAGTAGATGCCCTTAATGACGGGGTACGGGACATGGCCTCACCCAACGGAGCAGAAGACTCCAAGGATATAGACCCTAGAACTACAGTGTCAGTTCTGAGTACAGTACCACTTTGTCCAGACTGCAGGCGTCAGTTCTTTCAGAGGGGACAGAGAAGACATTGCTGGAACTGCTAAAAGAATGGGCTGAGGTCAGGCATTGCAGCAGAACTATTCTTTATGATGTAGACATGTTGCGCTATAGTGGCAGTAATGCAACTATGCCTAAAATGTAGGGCAAGGCCTCCAGTACTCACAAACCCTGACAACTGGTGCTGAATAGAGTTGGACTGCACTTATTTTTCCATGTGTTGAAGGACACGATAAGCCTCAAAGCGGGAAAGTGTGTATATGTATTTTCACTAGCGCTTAGTGGATCTTTTTAGTGTTTAGCACTTATTTATTTATCATTTGTGCCCTGATTGGAAGGTTAATTAGAGCGCATTATTATTTACTATTTTATATCTTTTCACGGTGTTTGACCACCACTAGAATGGTTGCAGCGTAATCATTTAGTTATCTTTTAGTCACTACTTGTATTTTAGTATTAATTTCAGCGCTTCAGTATTTTTATCAATATTACAAGTTATCCTGTATGGTCTGCCTGCCTCCAATGCAGTCTACTACCTAAAAAAGCTAGGAGCAATGGAATACATACTTATCGCCACAGCAGCAGTCTCCTCCAAGTTCAACCAACCTGCCCATTTCCCCATACTCAAGACCCTCAACCAAAATTGACGGTAGTTCTGGAATCGCTGCACTCCTTGAAATCCTTTATTGTGTATCATAAAATCATCACAGACACCATGGGGATATCACAGATGGAACATATTTAACGCTAGTAGCAGCGCTTCCTCAACCTCCTGTGTCATACCAAGGACTGACCAATATACGTAGGTGGCACAGGTGCAGGCACTTGATTAATTAGTGTCTGTTTCTGGCTAACCACAGCACTAGAACATGACCTCTCATACAATCAAATCTTGTGTGCCATGTGGAGGAGACTGCTCTAGGTGACTGCCATTATAAGCCATACACACACACACACACACACACACACACACACACACACAGAAACACTAACCTCTTGTACAACTTCTGTCAATACTTCCAAATGCTCGGGAGAGGGAGGAACTTCTGGTGAACAGGGTACACTGATGATTGGGATGGTTTGTGCTTGGACTTGTACAGTCTGTGGTTGGGGCTGCAGAGGAGGGGGTATAATCTTGATCTGCAATGGGGGAGGCTGCACACTCAGCCTCACTTTCTGCATTGGCTGTAAAGGTGGAGGTGGCTGCAGAATAGTGATCGATGGTTGCTGAGAAGGTGCCATCTGTTGTAGACGTGGTGGCTGCTGCATCTGTTGTAGTGGTGGCGGTTGTAGACGTGGAGGCATCTGCATCGCTGCCTGTAGTACTGATCTTGTGACTCGCGTCTGAGGGCTGGGCTGCAGTTGGTGGAGTGGTATGCCACGAGAAGTCACCATAGTAGCTGGAATCACTGTCACCATGCCCTGAGACATAGCGATAGATGTGGGGATCTGTCCTGCCTGGAGCATCTGTTTGGAGATTATTATTTTGGCAATGCTTGGTTGGGGAGCAATTGCTTGTGGGGGTGGAGGAGTAGGCGCAGGTGGAGGTGTTGGTGCTTTACTAGATGTTTGAACAGGAGGTGAAGCAGCACTCTGGGGTATACTGGCTACAGTTGCTACAGAGGGAGAATGAACAGGCGATTCGGGCAAGAGAGCTGGTGTAGCAGGAGGAGGAGGATCCAAATCCACAGTCTCCACAACCACCTGTTTGCAAAAAATATTGGGTCATTAACACAACATTCAATAATTTTTAATAACCGACATTTAAATTAAAATCCTTTATTCAGTGCTCTGGGTGCCAATACTAGAGTTCAGATTTACATTTTCAAAATGTGCTGACAGAAACTCATGGGGCTAATTAGAAATAATGTCCAACAGCTATAAAAAAAAAAAAAAAGGAAGGAGTATAGATTTTATTTTGCTGTGGGACCTTATGTCCAATTAGCCTAATTTTTTCATTTTTTATTTATTTATTACCCATTTTTCCGTAAAAGACATCATTTTGGCCAAAAAACCTTTGCCCCAAGATCCTATCAATTCTTCTTGAACACTGCATGCTGAAAATACAGCCAGAAGCCAGGGATGATGCAACACTTGTGCATATGCACAAGAATTATAATCGGCAATATCTGACCAATGGCAGAAGAGGAGCAGAGCAGGACATGGAGGAAGCAACGGGGGAGATGGTCGCAGAGTTGGACAAAATGGCAACTGAAGCCCAGCCCTATTATTGTTGGAGGTCACACTAGGAGCCAAGTGTGCCATAATGCGCAAGTACGCTGTGCACACTTACGTTAAGGCGAGAGCCCACCCCACTAAGCCATCTAGTTCCACTTTAACAATATCGATCTGACTCTAAGGCCTTGCTCACATGGGCTTCAGCTCATAATCAAAACAGTTTACAGAAAAAAAAAAAAAAATTCTAGCATTTGCACAGCTTTCAGAAAACTTTAAGCAGCTTTGTTAAAGTCCTTAAAGCATTCTTTAGCTCCAGAAAGGGGAGCTTAACCACTTGACATCCACGCTATGGCCGAATGACGGCCACAGCGCGGATCTCAATTCCCGGGAGGCAGTCATATGACGTCCTCCCCTGGGCACGCTCCCTGCGCGCACCGTGATCACTGAGTCACTGAGACTCAGGTGATCAGCGATCCGAATAAGGGGCGGGTCCCGGACCCTTACCATGTTATCATCTGTCAGCCAATGACAGCTGATCACATGATTAAAACAAAAGCTCAGTGATCGTTTTTTTTTTCTCCTCACGCTGACAGCGGAGGAGAAAAAAAAAAAAAAAAAAGACGATCACTGGCTCATCTTAACCACTTCAGCCCCGGACCAATTGGCAGCCAAAGGACCAGGCCCCTTTTTGCGATTCGGCACTGCGTCGCTTTAACTGACAATTGCGCGGTCGTGCGACGTGGCTCCCAAACAAAATTGGCGTCCTTTTTTTCCCACAAATAGAGCTTTCTTTTGGTGGTATTTGATCGCCCCTGCGGTTTTTATTTTTTGCGCTATAAACAAAAATAGAGCGACAATTTTGAAAAAAATGCAGTATTTTTTACTTTTTGCTATAATAAATATCCCCAAAAAATATATAAAAAAACATTTTTTTTCCTCAGTTTAGGCCGATACATATTCCTCTACATATTTTTGGTAAAAAAAAAAAAAAAAAAATCGCAATAAGCGATTATTGATTAGTTTGCGCAAAAGTTATAGCGTTTACAAAATAGGGGATAGTTTTATAGCATTTTTTTTAATATTTTTTTTTTTATTAGTAATGGCGGCGATCAGCGATTTTTATTGTGACTGCGACATTATGGCGGACACATCGGACATTTTTGACACATTTTTGGGACATTTGTCATTTATACAGCAATCACTGCTATTTAAATAGCACTGATTCCTATGTAAATGACAGTTGTAGTGAAGGGGTTAACCACTAGGGGGCGGGGAGGAGTCAGTGTGACGTGTTGTGTTTTTTTTTTACAGTAGGGGGGCGTGGCTGTACATCTGACGTCATTGATCGGCGTTACCGATGACAGGGAACCGCCGATCACTGACAGTCAGTGTAGGAAGCGCGGGGAGAGGTTTGTTTACATAGACCTCTCCCCGTTCTTCAGCTCCGTAACCCGATCGCGGGATACCAGCGGCGATCGGGTCCGCTGGTCCCGCGGCCGTGGTCACGGAGCTCCCGACCGGGTCGCGAGCGCGCCTCGCTCCCGACCCACGGGCAGGCAAATGCACGATCACGTACAGGTACGTGATTTTGCCTGCCCGTGCCATTCTGCTGACGTATATATGCAGTGGCCGGTCGGGAAGTGGTTAAAGGGACATCGGTCCCGAAAAGTCAGAGGCAATTATGCCTCATGTAATGCCCACAAGTGCCACCTGTCAATGCCCACAAGTGCTGCCAATCAGTGCCACCTAAAAAAGAATGCTGCCAATCAGTGCCACCTAAAAGTGCTGCCTATCGGTGTAACCCATCAGTGCCCATCACTGCCACCTATCGGTGCCCGTCACTGCCACCTCATCAGCGTACATCAATGACGGACAAAAATTACCCATTTACATTTTTTATAACAAAATTAAAAAAATATAAAAAAAATATATATATATATTTTTATATATATATATTTTTTTTTTAATTCCGTCTTGTAAAAAAAATAAAAAATAAAAAAAAAATAAAAAAAAAAGGCAGAGGTGATCAAATACCACCAAAAGAAAAAACTCTTTTTGGGGGAAAAAAATAATAAAATTTTTTATTTGGGTACAGTGTTGTATGACCGCGCAATTGTCATTCAAAATGCGACAGCGCTGAAAGCTGAAAATTGGTCTGGATAGGAGGGGGGTTTAAGTGCCCAGTAAGCAAGTGGTTAAAGAAAATGCTTGATGACGCTTTAAAAACAAGCTGTTAGTGGGCTTTACTTTCACCAAGCTTGGCACAGTGCTAAAGCCTACTAGCAGCTTGTTGAAAGCCAATACTTTCAGTAAGATCTATGCTTCAACCCCTAAAATGGTGATGGAAGGTTCTTTAAATGCCTCCCTCATAGACAAAATGATGGCGGGTGGGATCCCCTCTTGTTCTGGGCCGATGTCAGATGACATTGTCCAGCACGGCGATCGCAGGTGCGCTCCCCGGGACATTGCACGACCCCGATCTCAGTAAAGAGCCGCCGACATGGCTCTTAACCCATGTGATCGGCTGTGTCCAATCACAGCCGATCACATCTAAACATGGAAGTGCCATTAATCGGCTCTCCTCGCCTCAGCCTGACAGAGTGTGAGGAGAGGAGAGCCGATCAGTGGCATCTCCCCACAGGGGAGACCTGTACTGATCAGCAGGGCACTGATTAGAAGTGCAGTCCCAACAGTGCCCAGCAGTGATGCCAGGCTGTGCCCAGCAGTGCCTCATCAGTGCAGCCTCATTAGCACAGTGAAGGAGAAAAACTGAGTTAGACTTAACTTTTTCTAGGAGTCTTCTAAGACAGCCTCTGAGACATAGGGCTCCTCCCTAAGGGACAGGAAACACGTTCACCCCAGACCTTAAAAGGCGGTCCTCCAGGCCTCCCCCTTCAGTCTCCACAAGAACTGCTGGAAGGCACTGAGACACAGCACACTAGAATAAACCAACGCACCAACTGTACCAGATGAAAAGGATCTGGGTGGAAAACCAGGCTGTCCTGAATGACTCCTAGAAAAAGAGTTACCGGTAAGTCTAACTCCGGTTTTGTCCTTTCGTCTTCCAGGACAGCCTCTGAGATAAGCAAGAAACTTACCCTGTTAGGGCAGGACCACTGCCTGAAGGACCTTTCGTTCAAACGCCTGCTCCTTACCGGAAAACAGGTCCTGGCGATAATGCTTTGACCACGTTGCCGCTCTGCAAATATCCTCCGGAGCGGCACTGGCCCTCTCTACCCATGAAGCTGACGCAGCCCTAGTTGAATGTGCCCTGACTAGGGGTGCTTGCCTACCTGCCAAACTGTATGCTTTTATAATCATCATTCTAATCAATCTGGCAATGGGGGATTTTGAAGCTTTAAATCCCTTACGTGCCCCTGCAAAATTAACAAACAAGGACGCTGACCTCATGAAGTCCCTGCTGACCTCAAGATAAGCCAACACGCTTCTTCTAACGTCCAGTAAAATAAAACTTTCTTCCTCATCAACCTTTGAGGGGGGAATAAAACATTGGCAGGATAATATCCTGCTTTCTATGAAATGAAGAGGATACCCTGGGGAAAAACCCTGGGTCTGTTTTAAGCACAACCCTATACTCCAAAATGAACAAAAACGGCTCTCGAAATGAAAGTGCTTGCCATTCACTCACCCTTCTAGCAGAGGTGATGGCCACCAAAAACTGTCTTTAAGGCTACCCACTTAACCTCTGATTTCTCCAGGGGTTCAAAGGGGCTGCCCGTAAGTGCCCAGAGGACTAAGGACAGATCCCAGGCAGGGCAGGACGGGCCCGGATCTGGAGAGGGCTTTGAAAAAATTCTTACGGACCAATCTTGCTGAAGAGAGACCTGAAGAAAAACACTCAAGGCAGTGGTCTGCACCTTTAGCATGCTAACAGAGGGGCCCAATTCAACTCCTGCCTGGAAAAAGTCCAGGACTGCAGGAATGCCCGGTTGTACCTGTCCCTGTTCTCTTAACCAGGAATTGAACATCTTCCAAATCTTGGTATAAATGGCCCTAGTCACTGGTTTGCGGCAGTCTAGAAGGGTCTTTATCACTCTCTGAGAACCCCTGAGACCTTAACATCTGTTCCTCAGATACCATGCCATTAGTCTGAGGGTTCCTACCTGAGGGTGCCGGATTGGTCCCTGTGTGACCAGATCCTCCCTCACAGGGAGAAGAATCGGGGGATAAATGGCGAGCCTCCTTAGGCTGGAGAATCAGGCTCTCCTCTGCCAAAATGGAGCTACCAGAATAAGGGCCGTCTTCTCGCTTAGGAACTTCTGTAGAACTGCAAAAAGATGAAATCTTACTGAAGGAAAGGCATAGCAAAGGCTGAACTCCTATGCCTTGGCAAAGGCATCTATCCCCTTGGCTCAAACCTTTGGATGCAGGGAAAAGAACTGGGTTACCTTTCTGTTGCTCCCTGAGGCAAAGAGGTCCACCTCAGGTTGGCCCCAAGACCACAATTCTGTGTCCCTTTCAAGTGGATGGCAGCCAATGAAGCCAGGTTTAGTTCAGCCCAGCTGAAAATCTCACCTGCTATCAGTTGCAAGGAAGGGCTCCTGGTCCCCCAGTTTGTTTATATATGCAACTGCTGCTGCATTGTTTGTATGCACCTGGAGGTGATGTCCCCTGATAAGCGACTGGAAGGCCTCTAGAGCCCTCTGGATTGCCAGCAGCTCCCTCTGGTTCAAAGGGGCGTCTTGATTCCACTGGAGACGAAGCTCCCTATGCCAGGTTCCTGTCCAAGTGGACCCCCCAGCCAAAAGAACTGGCGTCTTGTCACCACCAGTGCTTTTGGTCTGGACCACAAAAGTTCCCCGTCTAGATTGTGAAGGGCTCACCGTCACTGCCACCACAGGGCCCTCTTGACTCTGGCCGTTATGAGCATAGGCTGGTCCAACGTCTGCTGGTTACCATCCCAGCAACTCAACAGGTGACACTGCAGGGGGCGCTGGTGAAACCTTGTCCAGGGGACTGCCGGGAAGCAGGATGTCATGAGTTCTACCACCCTCATAACCTGATCCGGGCTTCCAGATTGGTCTGAAGCTCTGCCACTGCTTGATCCATCTTCTCAATCTTTTCCTGTGGGAGAAAGATCTTTCCCTCTATTGAAGATATCATGTAGCCCATATATAAAAACTTAAGTCGGAACATGCTGGGACTTGTCATGGTTGATCAGCCAACCGAGAGACCGCAGGAACTACACCTCCTGTAGGTCCCTCTTCTCCAGCTGATGAAAGAACCAGACGACAAACAGGAGATCGTGTCCTAATAGGGCATCACTGTAATGGCCTTCATGCGCAGCAGGGCCAAGGCTTCTGCGAGAACGTTCTTAAAAATCCTTGGAGAGGACGCTAGCCCAAATGGCAGTGCCCGAAACTAAAAATGAAGAACCTCTGAGTTTACTCTGACTGGCAGTCTGAGATACCTCTGAAAATCTCAGTGTATTGGGATATAGAGGTATGCATCTCTGAGATCGACCGTTGCCATATAGCACTCTGGAAACATTTGTTACCGTGAAGATGGACTACATCCTGAAGTGCTTGTATCTCAGGGCTCTGTTGAGTGGACGAAGATGCAGGATTAACCTGAACTTGCCTGAGGATTTTTTGACCACGAATACGTGGGAATAGAATCCCTGAAAGCGTTCCCCCTGAGGTACTTGCGTGTGAACCCGCTGATCCACTAGCTTCCCTTAAAACCAGACTCCGAGCCCATGCCTTTTCCCGATCTCGAGGTAATGGGGTGACAAGAAAACTGGAAGGGGAATTTGAATCGAATTCCAACTTGTAGCTGCTTCCGAGGATCTCCAAGATGAACGAAATTGAAGTTGCTGCAGTCCACTGTGAAAGGAAGTCCCCCAATCTTCCTCCCACTGGGATGCAGGAGTCATTGGGGCCTTGAGGAGGTCTGAAGTGGATTGAATAACATTCCTTCTCTTCCTTGCCCCTTGTGACCTGTCCAGTGCGCTCTTTAGGGTGACTGTCTCTCTCCTTCCTGTGAAAAAAAAACACCTGGGTATGCTCCAGCGCTTTCTGGACCAAAGAGGTGGTCATCTGAAAAAGGCACTCGACAAAGTTTAAGTTTGGACGCTGCATCCCCCGTCCAAGCCTTCAACCACACAGCCCTTCTCACGGAATTCACCAGTGCTGCTGACCTGGCTGCCAGTTTAACCAATTACGCTGAGACATCCGCTAAGAAGCCGACTGCTTTAAATAGTAATGGAAAGGACTTAAGTAGCTGCGGCCTGGACGTGCCTGCCGAAATGTGAGACAGCAACTGTGTTAGCCAGAACTCAAAGTTTCTGGCAACACAGGTGGCTGTTAGGGCTGGCTTTAGACCGATGGAAGAAGCGTCCCTGGCCCCCCCACCCCCACACTTTTATGCATGGGGTCTCTAAGGGACCCTAGGTCATCGAAAGCCAAATCGTTTTTTCTTAGAATCCTTGGCCAGCGGTGCATCCAACTTTGGGATCTTATACCAAGGGTGGGCCACGTACCTCTCAGAAGGGAACCTGCGTTTGAGGCTGCCCGAGAAGAAGGGTCTCCTTTCAGGATGCTCCCACTCCAGAAAGATTGACTCCACTAGAGATTTGTGTACAGGGAATACCCTGGCCTTCTGTGCACTAGACCCTTGATACACGAGGTCTTGCTTTGAAAGTGGTACCGACTCTTCTATAATTTCCAAAACACTGCACAAGTCCCCTATATCGTCCAGCGACAACCTGTACATGGACCCCCTGGAGGAATCATCCTCTCCTTATAAATAAGACCCAGAGTCTGCCTGAGAGGAGGCCAGCGATCTGGGCTCCCTTTCCCCATTCTCCTCCCGACTAGGTTCTGACAGAGAAGGTATACTGGCGGCACTGGATAGGGGCATAGAGGGACCCTACATCCTATCCATCATCTCTTTAAAAGACTGGAAGTTGGATGCAATCTCATCCTTAATGGACGAAAGGATTTTATGAAACGCTGGTTGAATCCTGACCAGACTGCTGACACAAATAGGGGAAAGTGGCCTTTCCCAACTGGTGCTCAATTTTGCCGCACATACAGCACATCTTCTAAGAGGCTGCATCTGGGCTTTGGCCTGGGCTTTAAAAGGAGAAGTCCAGCCTGAGCTTTTAAGGGTGGGCTTCTCCTCTGGGTCACAGGAGTGCAATTCGTTTTGCACTCCTGTGACCATTTTTTTTGTCACTGCCATCAGTCAAGGCAGCGCATCATCCCGACTTCCAAGTCTGGATCCGCCAGCTGCCTAGATCGATGGCAGTCTCAGTGAGCCGCTGAGACAGTAGCTCCCTGCCCCTCCACAGCTCATTGCTCCAGTGAGCGTGGAGAAGCAGAGAGGAGAGACGCTGATTGACAGTCAGTAGCTCTCCTCTCGGGGATCTGTAAAAACCATCCGATGCTGCATCCACCTAGATAAGTATGAATCTTGAATAAAAAGAAAAAAACCATACTTCTCTATTAACCCAGAAGCCAAAAAACAAAAAGGGACGACAAATACCCATAAGTGTCTACCCCTAAACCCTCACCACCACTGTGCTTGGGGTCCATCGGAAGAAGTGCCCCCCCCCCCCCCGCCACCTGTGGTTGCCCACCCAGGGACTAGGGAAAGAAAAGACCCCCCCCCCCAGAGTAAGCAATGCGCACCCCTCCCCACGCTTAACTGGGAGGTGCCCGAGGAATCAGAATCTACTGCCTGTACTGCTGATCATTCCATCACTCCTTAGTGTCCCCCACATCCTCCGCTGGGTCACCACTGGCTCCTGGATTCCTGTGCTGTCCGCACACCGTGCCCAGGAGACAGGAACCTCGTCTCTGGGTGCCCCCTGATGAGGTCGCTCTGCCAGAAGTTGCATCACTTCCTGAGCCAGCTTGGAGCGCAGTAGCCCTGCCTCCGACGCACATACTACCGCCCTCTGTAAACACGGTTACTCCCGGGTCTCTTCTCCGCCACACGCCCAGCCCAAAAGCTTATGGTGGATGGACGCCGGAAAATTCCCACGATTCACTGTGTCAGTGAATGGGCAATGGCTCCCTTCCCATCCGGCAGGAAAAATAAAAACTGAAGCTGAAGGTGGGGCCTGGAGGACCGCCTTTAAACGTCTGGGGTGAACGTGTTTCCTGTCCCAGAGGGAAGAGCCCTGTGTCTCATAGGCTGTCCTGGAAGACGTAAAAGAGAAACATTTTGTAAAAAATAACACCCCCCCCCTTTGGTGTTTTTTCAGAAGAAAAAAAAAAAAAAAAAAACCCAGTGATGATTAAATAACACCAAAATAAAGCCATTTGTGGGGGGGGATAAAAATAAAAATTTGGGTACAGTTTTGCATGACTGTGCAATTGTCATCTAAAGTGCCACAGCACTAAAAGCTGAAAATTGGCCTGGGCAGGAAGGGGGTGAAAGTGCCCTGTAGGCAAGTGGTTAAAAGCTTTTACAAAGCTGCTTGTTGTATTGTTTATACAACATGTATACCATGTGTACAAGACCTCAAATTTCTTGTGCACTGCCATGAAGCGTTTTATAGCAAAATTTTCACACCAATGCCATAAAAGAAAAGCTAGGAAACACTGACCTCTCAATGGATTTCAAGTGCTAAAATTAGGTCATCATAATTTGGGTATCCAACCCTTAGGAACACATGTAAACAGAAGGCCAATTTTAGGCTTAATGAGGCAGCTTTACCTGTGACATTTGGTTTTCCTTGTACTGTGCCAAAGCTTTCAGATATTCCTTTTTAGCTGCCTCAGTTTTTCGTTTATAAACCTAGGGGGAGAGAAAAAAAGAAAAAACACAACATGTCAGTGACTGAGACAATTGCCATTTTAAACACATACTAAATGTGTAAAAAATGTTTGCTTCTTTTGTACAATTCCATAAATTCAGTACTTCAAATAAATTCAATAAAAACAGTACATGGCTTACACCGCATTAAAAAATACACCTGTGAAATAAATCAATTACATTAAAAATAGTAAGGAATAACTTGTAACAATGAACCGTGAACACATTACACATAAAACATAGCAAAGAACTAAATACATGCAGTCCCCGGGTTACAAACAACATAGGTTTTGTAGGTTTGTTCTTAAGTTAAACTTGTATGCAAGTTAGAACAGGTATATTTTTTAAGTAAAACCCCAGCCAAAAAATAAATAAAACTTTTTTTGGATAGCATAGGGAACAGGTAACAACCCAGTAATATTTGTTTTGCCGTCTGTGCCCCTGTTCAGAAGATTTCTCCTCACTTTCGGTTCCTTGATTGGTGATCAAGCTTCAGTGGAGAAACCTTCTTCCCATGGTATCTGTAAAGCTACTTTCACATTGGGGTGGGCGTTAGCGGTAAAGCCCTGCTAATTTTAGCGGGGCTTTACCACTAATATATATATATATATATATATATATATATATATATATATATATATATATATATATATATATATATATATATAGGGCTTTGACTGTTAGCGAGGCACTTTTAATCCCTGCTAGCGGCCGAATAAAGGGTTAAAAGCGTCTAAAAAGCACCGCTGCCAAATCGTTTTGCAGGCGCTTCGGCAGCGGTGCCCATTGATTTCAATAGCAGGGGCAGTAGAGGAGCAGTGTATACACTGCCCCGAAAGATGCTGCTTGCAGGACTTTTTGTAACGTCCTGAGAGCACACCGACCCAGTGTGAAAGCACTCGGGTTCTTACACAGGGGCTGCAGGGGAAGCGTTTTTCAGGCGCTATCTTTAGCCCAAAAGTGCCTGAAAAACGCCCCAGTATGAAAGGGGTCTTACAGGAGCGAGTTTCCCTTCCTAGGGGTAAATTTCCTCTCACTTTCTGTTGTCTCCCTCTGTTTGTAAGTTAGAGGTTTGCAACTCAGGGACTGTCTGTAGTAAAGCTTTTCAAAAGGTTACCTGCTTCTGCTCTTCTCCAAGGCTGTCCCACATAGAGGCCACAATTTTAGACACCTCCCCAAACGTGGCATTAGGGTTTTGTCCCTTAATGGCAGCCTGCGTGTCACGAAAAAATAGAGCATATGCAGAAAGAGGTTTTTGAGGCTCATTAGGATCTTTCTTCTTTCTTTTCTTAGAAGCTTTCGGTTTCTTGGTTTGTTCCACAACAATATTCTTAGGAGCAGTTATCTGTGAAGTACAACAGCCAACATAGCATTGTCAAAAACAGCCCATATAAATTTTAACAAAAGTGATCTGGAAATAATTATACTAACCCTTCTAAAGTCTTCCATGTCTTCATCATGCAAAGAGCTTGTTGGTGAGGGAGTAGGTGACAGGTGATCCTCAGGAGACTGGACCGGAGGTAAAATAGTACCACCACCAAGGCTCAAACCCAGTTGGGTGCTCAGCTCTGATTGATCAATAGTTGTAAGCTGACTGTGAGCCAGAAGACCAGAGGACATATCGGTCATTGAAACATCTATGGTAACTGGTGGGTTGGCACTGTACGTGGTAACAATGGGATGATCCAAATCCTGTATATAGACAAAAGCAATCAAACATCCTATTTTTGTTTTTAGTGTAATAAACAGATTACTGTGCTGCAGGACTGAATGTTTACCATGGTTAATCCGGTTCCAAGCAGTCCACCAGTCTGTTCTATTACTTCATGGGACATTTCCACTGGCATGTCCAAAGTCTGAACTCCATACTGTGCTGCAAATGCTCCTTGCTGAACAGTTGTATGATCCCCAAGGTCATCAAAGTGTCCAACTACATCAGTGACTGCCAGGGATGGGTCAGAATCTAAGGATATGGGAGGGATCTCAAACTCCTCATCCCCTAGGCTTGGTGTATGAAATGTCTGTACAGAAAGATAATGAAAAATAGGGACATGCTTTAGTATTAAAAACATGTTAGCTTTTAACTGCCACCCATATTAGAAATGCCATTTCCACAGTTCTACTCTTGACAGAAGTACAAAAGTAAAAAGGCAACACTAAGCATTAAGAAGGGCCCTCCCAACATGCAGAGTATGGTAGGCTACATCAGCCACTGACCTCTTATACATGTCAAATATATTTTAGCAGTAAAAACTTCCTTCCATAATTCCTAGCTCCGTTTCTGCTTCCCACCATGTTTTAAACACAATACTGAATATAAAAAAAAAAAAAAAAAAAAAAAAAATCCAACAAAGAAAATTGAAAGCTCACAATGACCAATAGCAGGTGTGCTGCCCTTGAAATTCAAATACAGCTATATCACCCAGTCTCAGATACAAGAAACGCTCAGGGTATTTAACTTGTTGGCATGGGGGAAAAAAATTTAAATAAAAAAAGTGGTCCTGTTTAATGAACTCTTTAAAATAAACCTACTGTGAGAGAGGGCATGCTTTTGCTGACCCAAGTCAGTCAGTGCGTCTCCCGTGGCCAGGAGAACACACAGTAAATATTGCTAGCGGCTATAGCCGCTGGCAATAATCACATAAAAAAAATCCAACATGCTCAGCCTGCCCATACAGGATTTAAATCTCAGATGGTCCCTGCTAAACCAGCCGAGATTCGAACAGTCTATGGCCGGCTTAAGTCACCACACCATGACAAGCATGTACATTAAGAATGTGGAATAAAAATGTGTATAAAGGACTTAAGATCTACTTGTTCTAGGTCAGTGTTAGGTGTGACCTGCCTAGGGGCCACTGATACCAGGTGTTATATTGCCGTGTTCCAATTCATCGAGCTTATATAAAGAATGAAAATACAGAAGCCAATGTCCGTATTCCAGTTCCGAGCTCACATTGTCCCGAGCTCAAACAACTTTTATTAGAGGTATTTATACATAATCTAAAAGAGGTGTTTCCAAAGCAAACAGTTGACACATATAAGGTAATGCCCAATTTTTCAGAACATCACGCGCTGTGACCTAGGTGTTGTTTACAATGGTCAAACATTCTTGTGTAATCCTCTGTAATAGTACATTCTTATATTTCCAAAGAAACAGTACAAAATACAAAACAACAAGAACAAATAAAGGGTAACTCTAACTTGTGATTACATATTCAGCTAACCTGATCTTCTCAGCCAGCAACTCAAAATATTCAAGCAGCTAGCAATATAACAAAAGCAGACTCCATGGACTCTGTAATGAGCGAAGCTCATTCAATAAAATGAAAAATTCTAGGAGCCACCAATATCTTGGTATACAAACATGTTAATTTCCCTAGGATGACCAGACCAATAGTTAAAGCATAAAAAATATCCAAAAATATATTGCAGTTTACCAATCCCTTAACATAGGAGCTGCAATTGCTTCCCATTTTTAGCTTTTATTTTCACCTGGTGATCCAGCCAGTGACACGCTTCCTGTCTTATGGGGGTCTCTACTCACGCTGGAGGAACACAGGAGACACCTTTGGACAGCAGCACTATCAGTCTGAGGTACTGTTAAGGGCCGTACACACGATCAGACTTTCTGACAACAAACATGCAAATTAGCTGTTTTGAGGCATCATCCGACCGTGTGTACGCTCCATCGGACAAACTTTTTCAGTTTTCATCTGACTTTTGTTGGCTGTGCGAACGGACAAACTTTCCGGCAACAAAAGTCCGATGGAGCAAAGTCCGACCGTGTGTACATAAAACCATAGGACTTTTGTACAAAGTACAAACACGCATGCTCAGAACCAATGCAAAAGATCAGACAACAATACAGAAGTTGACCAAAGGTGGCGGTAAAGAGCAGAAAAAAACGTGTGATTTGGTGAAAGTTGGCTGAAAAAGTCCTGCCGTGTGTATGCAATACAAGTTCAGGGCCGACGCCCTTTGTACAAAAATCCAAGGGAAAGTTTGTACAAAGTCCGATCGTGTGTATGGGGCATTAGATGCACTAGCAGAAATGGGGCCCTTTTTACAGGGGCATGCCTATCAGGTCTGTGTGACTATTTTTCAGGTGAGCCTGATCAGAAGTGCTATGTGGGGCTACGAGTAGGCTGATGTAAACAGACTGGTGTCTATTTAGACCTGCCTATCTGAAACACACACACACACACACACACACACACACACACACACACACACACACACACCTTTCCCTTCAGTTCAGATTCAGCAGGGGACCCGCTAATGTAACCCCTGCTGAAAAAAGCAGCTCCAATTGAAATAGATGGACTTGACCAAACAAATTCAAGTTGAACTCCAGCTAACAATTTTTAAGCAGTTGCAGCAACAGTTTTTTCCCCTTTGGGATAAATAAAAGCTGCCCATTGTAAGCACCCCATCAACACTCCTTGTCTTCGCACTCCTTTCTTAGAAAGCTTGGTCTGCCCAGATAACAATGTGAAAATAAAAAAGGAGAGAAAAAAAAAAAAACTAAGACTAAGAAAACGAATGCAGCCACCAAATATATATATTTTTTTTGCTTCAAGAGGGTTTTCCATACCCATACAAGTCTACAGGCATAGAAGACAACACATCTGTCAATGGATTCTGCATGATCTCAGAAGTGTTTCAAACTAATGCCATCAGCACAATTCCAAAGCCCTTCAACACAGGTCCCAAACTTTTTGGGGAATGTTCAGGCACTTTTAGGCTCAAAGAAAACTGTTCTGTGCTGCCAATATAAAGCAGAAGAAAAAATAAATAAACACAAAATCTACATGAAAATGAATGTCATAATGTGCTAGTAGCCCTCCAGCGGCACGCTGTCACCACTGACAGGGCTTCCATCTTCACCCAGTTCCTTTCGGGTTTGCGGAAAGCAGCCATTTGACTGGCGGAGCCACGATGACATCACTCCCGCCGCACAGCTCTCTATGGATGGCACGCCGTTCCATTAAGTGTGCAGTGCCGCATGCCCCGGTGACATCACTGGCGCTGCTAAAGTAAATATTTCCTAAATGGTGCACGTTTAGGAGATATTTACTGTACCTACAAGTAAACCTTATTATAGGCTTACCTGTAGGTATAAATAAAGAAAAAAGACTTTACTACCACTTTAAATTCTTATGAAAGCTATACAAGCAAACTTGTTCATCAGCCTCCCAAAATTGAATGAACATTTGGTCTGTGTACCCAAGCTCCTACTTTTGCCTACCCAGTACAATTATCATCAGGGGCTTTCTGCTTGAGTTTTCACATTATAGATATAGATATACACACATGGATATTTTAGCAGAGACCCTAGAGAACAAAATGGAGATCGTTGCAATATTTTATGACACACTGTATTTGCGCAGTGGTCTTTCAAAAGCAATTTCTTTTTATATATAATTCATTGAAGTGTATCTTTTCCTAAAAAAACAAAACAAAAAACACACATTTTTTATTATATATATATATATATATATATATATATATATATATATATATATATATATATATATATATATATATACACACACACATACATACATACATACATACATACATACATATACACACACACACATACATACATACACCCACCCATTTGGCAACACAAAAGGGTTTATTTTAAAGCCTAAATGCAGTCAAAATAACCAAACAGAGAAAAAATAAAACAAAGCGAACACTCACACATGGGACATAACTTGCAGTCAGTAGAAAGTGTCCCTTGTGTTTTTTGGTTTTTATTTTTGCTGCAGTTAGCCTAGGATTTCCACTGTTGCGACCTGAAAGTCACGCGATTTTGATGCGATTTGTCAAAATGCATGTGTATTCTTGAGGTCGATGAACCTCAAGTCGCATCAAAGTCAGACCAAACTAGTACAGGGACTATTTTGAAGTCGCTGCGGCTTGAAGTCGCACAGATAGGAATAGTAATCATTGGAAATCATGGGGTACGACTTGTCATGCGACTTTGCAGTCCCAAGTCGCAGGAAAAGTTGCACAAGTGAAAGACGGAGCCTTAGGCTTTAAATAGGATAGCTCAGAAAATCAAAGTTAATCATATAAAACATGCAGCTTCCAATAACGTGTATGGAAAGTGGGTAGGGATGCCCAGCTATACACCAGTGCACTTTGTTTTCTCCATAGAACATTTTATTATTTACAACAACCATTTACATTGGTCATTGAGTCACAGTCATGTGTGGTTTTGCAAAACAAATACACACTCTAATCATCCTACTAACACAGCTATACTATAGATTTTTTTTTAAATTGTGTAATTCTGGCAAAACATTATTCCAATGAAAACTATCAGCTTAACGATTTTTAATAAATCGGAAATAAAACAGAACGAAGGCTTACCCAAAGCTTGCGTCTCAGTTGTTTTGTCTGCTCTGTCCTGAAGGCTACTTCCCTAATTCTTCTACACTGTTCTGTCTGCTCACATGACCTGTCCAATCAGCTCGTTACACATTCATTTCAACTTATCTGCTAACACTTCCTTTTTCCTTACCACAACACATTCTATATCCTATAGAGCTTTTCTGCAGCCACCTAAAAATAGATTGCATTTAGCTGGATTCCCTTTTAAAAAAAAAAACGCATTCTATTGCATAAAACAGAGCAACATTCTATAGTTTGTATCACTCCCCAGCTCTTATAATTATTACAAATGACATGCTTGCATATCCCTGTGCTAAAGAATAGAGATTTTATTCATGGCATGAAAAAAAAAAAAAAAAATTCTGCCAATAAAATTAATTCAGGCTTAAACACTTGATGCCGATAAATGCACCTTAACGTGTTACAAATCTTTACAAGCGCTAGGCGTTTCTTTTTTTTCTGCCAAAATGCTGCTGCCAGGAGGAAATGTCCTGTGTGCATGAGGCCAAAATAGGAATCAGTGAGGCATTTAACCATTAAAATATTTGAGCCAACATTTTGTTTTCTTTTGACCATTGAAATAAATTCACATGCATTAAACACGCGTCAAGTGTTTTTTTTCTGCCAAACACCTCTGCTCCTGGATGCACTGGCAGTGTTTTTTTTCCTGCTTCTAAAAGCCCCTGCCTCCAAGCGCTGCTAAAAGTACCGTATATGTGCTCATGGACACCAAGGCCTGATTCACACCTATGCATTTTTAGCGCTTTTTGCATTTTACAGATTTGCACTACAGTCCATTTAAAATGGTTTCCTATGGAACACGTTCTGTGGTGCAAATCAGCAAAATGCAAAAAGCACTAAAAATGCATAGGTGTGAATCAGGCCTAAGGATAAGCTCCGGCGTGTCCGCATGCTCCACGTGCAGAGCTCGCCAGGAAGTCGGCACGGCGCTGCGCTAATCACAGGCAGTGAGATATTGCCCCGATGCGCGGCTGCAGAGATCGAGCAATGTCTCACTGCCTGTGATTAGCGCAGTGCTGCGCTGACTTCCTGGCGAGCTCTGCACGTGGAGCATGCGGACACGCCGGAGCTTATCCCTAATGGACACATAGGCAAACATGCAGGGGAGTTCAAAGGCAGGGGGAGAACACACACACACACACACACACACACACATCTGACACCCCTAGAAGCAGCTGCAAAAACATCCATGTGTGTGCATGGGACCTAAAGAGATCCCATTTCTATTAGGACACTGTTGTAAAGGCTCCTCTGCTTTACTAAAATAGCTTACTCTGATTTCACTGTACATTTTAAGCTTTTCACAGTGTGTATTGGAAGCTGCAAGTCAGAAAATGCCTCACTGCCTGGCTGACTGACTGTCCAGCCTCATCTAGATTTTTTTTCCCTCCCCAGCCTAAAGCCTGGTACACACGTTAGGGTTTGTTTTGTTTAACTCAGCAGGCTGAATGAAAACAAAATAAAACTATATGAGGAGGTTGTACTAACTAAGCAATGTTAGTACAGTGACCTCCTTGCCGTGCTTTTGAGGGGGGCCACCCCCCCCCCCCCACTCAGCTGCTGGTTTTCCAACAGAGCAAGCAGCTGTACACATGGGCGGAAAGTCAGCCGGTTTCCACTGTAAGGCTCGATTCACATCTATGCATGTTGCTTTTGAGCGTTTCTGCAGTGCTTTTTGCGATGCTTGCCGCGTTTTTTGGGCACAAATTTTTTTATGAGCCACTGGAATGTTTTCAGGAGGTGGCAGGAGGGACTCTATGGCCTTGGACCAAAGCAACACCATGATTTCACTTCTGGTGCAGGCTGGAAACAAATTAGCTATTTGGTCGATCTTTTGCTTTTAAAAAAGGATTTAGGGGAGATGTTTGAAAAAATAAAAAAATTCATATACATATATATATATATATATATATATATATATATATATATATATATACACACACATATTATATATATATATATATATATATATATATATTATTTTTTTTTTTTCCATTTATTTTTTTTTTACTAAAAAAGGGACAGTGTAAAATTTAAATAAATTAAAGCGCCCCCATCCCTCCGTTCTTGCGCGCAGGAGCAAACACATACGCAAGTCACACACACACACACACACACACACACATATATATGTAAACAGTATTTGCACCACATGTGAGGTATCCCTGCGAACGTTAGAGCTAGAGCAATAATTCTAGCACTGGACCTCATCTAACTCTAAACCTGTAAAAGTAAAGCATCGCCTATGGAGATTTTAAAGTGCTGCAGATTGTCCCATTGCATGAGCTTGCGCAATTTTAAACCGTGACACGTTAGGTATCTCAGCGTAACATCTTTCATTTAAAGAGATAGGGAGTTTTGTTTTTGCAAAACCACTGCGCATATACTGTGACAAAAAAAAATAAAAAAATAGCACACATACGATCGCCATTGTATTCCCTAGGGTCTCCAATAAAAAATAAACAAAATAAATAATAAATGTTTGGAAGTTATGAGTAATTTTTCTAGCAAAAAAATTACCAATTTATACTTGTAAACAAAAAGTGCCAGAAAAAGCCTGGTCTTAAAGTGGTTAAACTTCAGCTCTAAAAAAGGTACTCACGTAATCATTAAAGTTACTATGCTGCTGTTTGTAAGGCAGGTCCATAAATGCTGTGATTGTCTTACCTGCAACAAAGACGCTCAATTCCCTCATCAACACAGTCAGCATTGATGGGGGAATCCTTTCCGTGGAGCTATTGTGTTCTCCTGGCGGGGGCCCGTCCCTGCCGCATGCAGACAGCGATTATCGCTAGCGGCTACAGCTGGATCGAGACAAGATTCCAGCAATCTACGACTGGCTTAAGCGCTTTGGTTGATTGTACTGGAAACAGACCTGCCACATTTTCTGGGAGCGTCACAGGCTCTGTATTCCAGGAGGGACACACCTTTTTCTCCTACCCAGCCCTGACATCAAGTTCAGCATCCACCAATCTGCAAACATTGCAAAGGCAGACAGTGCAAAGCTCACCCAGCTGCTGCCAGAACCTTTGTTGACCTTGGAGCCAAGGGAGTAGCTGTGTCTCTGTAACAAAGTCTCTGACACTACTGAAATGTCAGATTATTTAAAATAAATAACCTATGATTACATGCGTTTTTTCCCCCAACATAACAAAAAAGTAAAAAAAAAAAAATCAAATAAAAGAAGTCTTGTCTTATTTTGTGAGCACCACAACTTGTGATGTTTATCCTAAAGCAGAACTAGACCCTTCGATTTACCCATTTCCGAAATGGCATGAGCAGGCCGTGAATGATAGATTATAAAATATTATTTTATCCACTAGTTTTGGTAAATCAGTCTTTCCTGCATGGGGCAAAAATTGTAAAAATATAGGTGGTCTTCAGTTGGGCTACTGTCACACTGAAGGCATTTTAAGGCACTTTACGGGTGCTATTTTTAGCGCTTAAACTGCCTCCCATGCCACCCCAGTGTGAAAGCCTGAGTGCTTTCACACTGGGGTGGTGCATTTGCGGGACGTTACAAAAAGTCCTGCAAGCAGCATCTTTGGGGCGGTTTGGGAGCAGTGTAAACAGCACTCCTAAACGGCCCCTGGCCTTTGGAATGCATGGACAGTGCTTCGGAAGCGCAGCAACACAGGCGTTGTTAACCCTTTCTTCAGCCGCTAGTGGGGGTTAAAGCGCCCCGCTATAGGCCGAAAATCAACGCCAAAACAGCTGTAAGGGGCCTCTATAACAAGCAGCGCTTTACCGCAAACGTGGCACGGCCCTAGTGTGAAAGTAGCCTTAGTTCTTACCCAGCAAAGCAAATAATTGTTCTTATACCTTATGGATCATGTGTAAATTAAAAAGGACATTACACAAATATGCAAGGGCTTAAAAATCCTGACATGTTTGTGCCAGCCTTGACCATATGCTCAAAAGGTTTCCAAATTTTTTTAGTACAGTATATAAACATCCCCCACTAAAGTGTTTAAGGGCACATGCACATTGAGCCTTTGCCCAGCTCCCCTGAACACCTTTCTCCTAGCAGAAGAGCAGTTTTTGTGTAAATGCATTTAGGCATGTCAAGCGCTTGGGTGGTAATTCATTCTATTGGTCAGAATGAGAACTTATGCTGGCCATTAAAATGATTTAACGTTCAAGCGCGAAACGCACTAATGCGCTTTTAGACGCATTTAAATGTGTCAAGCATTTTTTTGTTGCTCCTAAACTCGCTGGCACTAGTTTTTTTTCCTGCCTGGACATATGTGTACTTGATCATATAGACTAACAAAAAAGTCAAACAATGAAGTGTGCATGAAAACCCTGTGAATCCAGTGCATGTTCCCGCTTCGCACCCGAAATCACAGTGGCTCACACCAAGATCTGCGAACTGCTGGGGAGGTCAAGGTAAAGTTAATGACACCCTTACATCGGTTCGCAGAGCACAGTGCAAACTGTGAAATGGTGTAGGAATCGGATCGCATAGGTCCCATGCCATCCAATTCCAGTGCAGACCAAAAAAAAAAAAAGGGGTCCTGCAACATTTTGTTGCGAATGCTATTTCAGCCAGTTTGTATGGCTGAAATCGCATCGCACAGACATCGCATGTGATCTGCACAGCAATCCGGTACAAATCAAATGCAATGTCTGTCATCGCACTAGTGTGAACCGCCACTTAATTATCATTTTATTCTGAATTTAGCACATGTGTGTAAGGGGTGCCACTACTAGATAAGAATTTTGACATGCTAATCTAGTATAACAGGGAACCTAAACTATAGAACACAAACAATGAAGGGGGTACTGTACCTTTGTAAAAGATTAGGGCGATTTTAATATACAGATGTCACACTTACCTCTGTCCCAGTCAGGAATGGGTGTCCTGAACCAGTGATGGTCAGGTAGCTGTCACTACCCCCTGGAAACTGCAAACAAAAATATGAATTTAAAAAAAAAAAAAAAAAAAACGTTGTATAAAAACAATACTGCATAAACAGATAATATACAAATTTAAACTCCTCTCGTTGTTATAAATGCACCATAATCTTTGCATTACTTAAACTGCCTCTTACGATTTAAAACGCCAATACCTTACAAATGTATGCATGGGTAAACATACATTTTTATTTTTTTTTTAAATAAAATCCCAACACAATCTCAGTATATTATACAAAACACACCACCTCTGTCCATGTGCAATAATGACAATTTTAATTTACAATATAAAATTCCACATTGTATCTTTAGGCTTAACGTACACGGGACGTTTTAAAACCTCTCCCTGAACGATTAAACTTGACAGATAGTAACCAATAGGGGTGCAACAGATCAAAAAACTCACGGATCGGATCGTTCCTCGGATCAGAGTCACGGATCGAATCATTTTTCGGATCAGCAAATAATAATTGAATTTGCAAAAACCTGTGAAAATTCCACCACCATATAGTCCCCACTGTAATATCCATGTCATCTCCCCCACTGTAATATTGTCTGAGTATTGGCAGGGTAAGGCAGAGTATTGGCAGGGTAAGGCAGAGTTTGTTTACAAGTGATCGCTCCGTCATTTGACGGAGCGAGCACATTGTAAAACGGCCGCCGGGGTGTACCAAGATGGCCGCCGCTCCGGAGCTAGGCCGAAGCCGTGGCCTTTCCTAAGGCCGAGGCTGCAGAGCGCTCATCGGATCGCGGGATGTGCCGATCCGAACAGGGTGACCCGTTCGGATCACGGATCAGTGATGATCCGTTGCACCCCTAGTAACCAACAGTTAAACGTCTGTTTTGCCACATTTACAAGCTTTTGTTTTTTCCCTAAATAGTCAAAAACTTATCTCCATTAAAAACGCTTGTAAACGAAATGTGGCTAAATGCAAGTTACTGCGTTTACAAGCTGTTACAGACATTTGGCGTTTCAGATGCCTCTGAACATCCATCCTGAACGCATATTTTTACTTTCTAAAAAAATGCTTCTGAACTCAACTGCCTAGAAACGACTATAAAGACCCTGTGTACATGTACTGATAAGAAAACAGAGGACATCAGGAGCAGTTGTAAAAAAAAAAAAAAAAAATCCCAACTGCTCCTAAACGTCCGTTTACCAGCAGCAGTGTACATGAAGCCTAAGGCCCCTTTCACACCGGGGCGTTTTTCATGCGGTACAGCGCTAAAAATAGCGCCTGTTCACCGCCTGAAAAAATCCGGCCCCTTTAACTCCAGTGTGAAAGCCGGCGGGCTTTCACACTGGAGCGGTGCGCTAGCAGGATGACAAAAAAAGTCCTGCTAGCAGCATCTTTGGAGTGGTATAGGACCGGTGTATTCACCGCTCCTATACCGCTCCTTCCCATTGATTAGAATGGGACACCGCGGTAAAACCGTGGCAATACCGCCGCAAAGCGCCGATACGGCGGCGCTCTGCGGGGGTGTTTAACCCTTTTTCGGCCGCTCGCGGGGGGTAAAACCGCACCGCGAGCGGCCGAATACCGCGGTTAAAACGACGGTAAAGCAGCGCTAAATATAGCGCTGCTTTACCGTCACCGCGGCTCCCCGCCCCAGTGTGAAAGGGGCCTAAGAGCCGGTTCACACCGGGGCGACTCGTCAGGCGACTTAGCCGCCTGACAAGTCGCGTCCCGTTCTGTAGTATAGAACCGTTCTAATAGGAGCGACACAAGTCGCTCCGACTTAGAAAAAGGTTCTTGTACTACTTTGTGGGGCGACTTGCATTGACTTCTATACAGAAGTCATTTTGCAAGCCGCCGCTGAAGTCGGATGCCTGTCGCCTGAGGCAGTTGCGCTCCAAGTCGTGCTGCCTCAGTGTGAACCGGCTCTTACTGACTGGTTGAAGGGACACAATTTTACACCCAAAACCAGAAGGCATGCCACAAAGTAGAAATACAGCTGAGATCAGCACAGGAGGGCAAAGTATGAGAGCTATGCTGGCTGAAAAAGATTCAGCATCTGATGCTCCAGGAATGTCTTGATGCCTGATCCCCCTATGTACACTCTGGTTCCTTTCTCTGGCCCCTACAGCTATACAATACATAGCAATGTTGTCAGAGTTAGAGGAAAGAATCACTGCGAACACAGAGAAAACCGGCATCCGACACTCAGCTAGCCCAGCGCATGAACACAGCAGAAATCAAAGTCAGGACCAGCAGGAGTTTTTTTAACCCTCTTCTTTGCAGGCAAGCCTTTGGGTTGTAAAGTCTTTGGCAATAACGTGTGAATGTAGGCGTTCTTAACCTTTTTAATCTGAGGACCCAAATAAGAAAACCAAGGACTCAAGGCATGAACTTTTACCGAAATAATAGAAAAGCCATACGACGACTAATAACGGCCATTAAAAACCACTTGGCCTTCCACTGTTGTAATACTGTTTTGTGAAACTTTCCACTGTGTCAACGAAGAATTCCTTGGAATTGCCATCATAAATAGTATGTTTCACTGTAAAATCTGCTTTTGCGGCCTGAAAATTGCTTAAAAGTCCAAAACATTATACCATTTCTGAATGCAGAGGATCTGTGCAATAAAAAATAAATAAATAAAAGATTATAGCTGCATGATATTTGTGCAACTATTTAAAATATAACTAAAGGCAAAACTTTTTTTTAGTTTTGGATAGAATGGAGAGGTATTCGAACGCTCTGCAGTTTTGAGGCTCCGTTAGTAGAATCACCCTATTTGTCCTGTTTACCATTATCATTGAAAGTGAAAGAAAAATCACAAATTTTGTCCCCAGAAACGTAACAGGGGAAATTTTCCAATGGGGACACTAGTTCTGGTGACCTGAGGTCCACAAGGAATTCCTCCCACTTCCTGTTTGGCTATGAGACAGGAAGTGAAGGGAAGTCTCCACAATGGGACACAGATGGCAAAAAAAATTAAATATGCGACTGGGTTATAACCTTCCCTTACTCTATCCAAAATGAAAGAAAAAAATAAATAAAAATAAAATAGTTTTGTCCATAGTTCTACTTCCATGCACACTGGATGTTAAAATAACTTCATAAAAACGGCGGTAGCTTTGCGGTGAGTCTTTCAACGTTTTTGCAATAGCCTTTATTAGTGTTTTTTCACGTTATTGTCCCCCCCCCCCCCCCCCCCAACGGATCAAAAAAAAGAACACGTTAAACACTGGAGAGCCACATTTTTGAGCGTTTATCAGTGTTTGGCGTTTTTTTGTGGTCAGAAAAATGACTCTTGAATGCGATTTTTTGGCATTCAGAAAACAGCCCATAAACTCCACTGCCGATAAACATCCAAAAGAGTCCATGTGTGCATGGGCAGATAGGATAACATAGAAAAAACGCCAAACTCCCAAAAACTGACGTTTATGAGCTTCAGTGTGAATGGAGCCTAAGTATATACCTAAAGGCAATTTATTATTTTTTTGGATAGCGGAGAAGGATTGTTCCAATCCTTCTCCACTATCCAAAAAAATAATAAATTGCCTTTATTGCTGTATAAATGAAAAATGTAATTAAAAGAAAAAAAAAAAAAAAAAATTGCAAATTTTGAGTTGTCCCCAGAACAGCGAGAACTGTTTTGACAATGACAGGACATTAACCACTTCCCATCCAGGCCAATTCTGGCATTTCTCTCTTTTGGGGGAAATAAACTGTTTCATGCTTTAAAAAAAATAAAAAATAAAAACCCATTAAAAAGTTAGCGCAATTTTTTTTTTTTTCATAATGTGGAAGATGGAGTTACGCTGAGTAAATAGATACCAAACATGTCACGCTTCAAAATTGCACACGCTTGTGGAATGGCGCCAAACTTCGGTACTTAAAAATCCCCATAGGCGACGCCTTAAATTTTTTTTTTTTTTATTATTATTGTTAATTTTACTTTTTAAAGATTAAATAAATAATATATATATATATATATATATATATATATATATATATATATATATATATATATATATATATATATATCTCTCATGTAAACATCCCTTGTAATAGGAATATGGCATGATCGGTCCTCTTTACAGTGAGATGTCAATAAGACCCCACATCTCACCTCTAGGCTGGAAAGCCTGAAATCAAAAAAATAAATAAAACGATCTTGGCTTCCCAGCCGAGTCGGCGCCATTCGTTTGAATGCAGAGGCCGGGCGTGACGTCATAACATCGCGCCCGGCCTCCAAACGATCAGAGACTCCAGCGACCATCTGGTCCGCCGGAAATCTCTATGGTCACCATCCAGGGCCAGCGGATCCGTTCTCCGACTCGCCGATGGAAGCAGTGAGTCGGTAGAAGCACCAGAGGGGCAGCGAGGGCGTCCCCTCT
This sequence comes from Lithobates sylvaticus, assembly GCA_028564925.1. NCBI lineage: Eukaryota > Metazoa > Chordata > Amphibia > Anura > Ranidae > Lithobates > Lithobates sylvaticus. The sequence continues at coordinate 267,039,992 of CM053026.1, forward strand.
CGCCACCCATAAGAATGATCAAGCGGCGCAATAGCCGCTATCATTGTTCCTATGCTGTATCAAATCGCTGATATCTGAATGATGCCTGTAGCTGCAGGTATCATTCAGATATACACAATCAAGGACATCATATGACGTACCTTGGATGGGAAGAGGTTAAGGGAAAACTCACCAAGGGGACACAGATGGCAAAAAAAATAAAAATCATGGGGTATAACCCTGCTATCCAAAAAAAATTAAAAATTGCCTTTAGTTTAAAAGGATAAGTTTTGTATCCAATGCTGCAGGCGCTGCCCGACCCCCCCCCCCCCCCCCCATTCCTCCCTGTGGCAGCAGTATGGGGAGAAGTTCCCTGTACTAGCTGTCACGGTTTAAAAACAGTGCGGCCATGCGGGGCTCCGCCCACTCGGCTGAATCATCCATATACACAACTCTGTGTCTGATCTACAACCCCCGACATCCTTAGTGGCTGTCAGCTTGTAGTTGTCAATCAAGTAGTTTATCGAGTCTTCCTGTCAGGGAGTATCAGCTTACCCATACGGGAAGTACAAGGAAGCCCGTACACTGACAGATCTGCATGGCATCAGCAATCTGCTGATTTCTGGTGCAATGCTTAACAGGCTCCTACTATAAAAAAAATAAAAATAATAAATGCACATTTTTTCACCTGCAAAAAAAGTGCATTTATTTTAAAAATGTAACTTATCCTTTAATCTATATTCTCAGTAAAAGAATGCACTAAAATTAATAAGACAATCTACAGGTATGTTCTTTTTGTAAGACAATAAAATAGGGCTTGTGACAAGTAAAGAGATCTCAAAATACGTTCGGCTTCAAAACTGAAAAAACGACCGTGTCCTCTATCATCAAGGGGTAAGGCTTTTAAATGCAGTTCAAATGCGATTCTAATCCATTTTTGATGTGATTTGGATACAGCGGTGATCGCTCTCTCAGGTTGTCGCTCTCTCTCTGGGGACGGGAGGCAAAAAATGTACTTTAGGACAGACATGCGATTTCCATTCAACGCTATGGAGCTAAAACTCACACAGGACATAAAAAATAAAAATAAAAATCGCATTGAATTTGCACAGCATACACATGAACGGCCTCCACATAAACTCATGGTATTTCACTTGTCCTGCGATTCCATGCGTTCTGGAATACATCAAAAATGCATCAGTGTGAACAGGGGCTAGAGCTGATTTTATTCTTATAATACTACATTGTGAAGAATTAGACTGTCAGTCAGTTTTTATTGTTGTAGGGGTTTGATCATCAGGTTCAGATGCAGAGTTGAAGGGAAGTGTCACTTTGTGGGGATAAAATAAAAAAAACAAAACAAAAACAAACCCTATACAGTGTGGTGTCTTTTAGGACCACACCGCACTCCTCCTCCCTGACAACAATGTGCAGGCTGGTATGAACAAGCCCTACAGCTTAGGACACTAGTACAGGGGTCTCAACCTGGCTGCCCTCCAGCTGTTTGCAAAACTACAAGTCCCATCATGCCTCTGCCTGTGGGAGTCATGATTGTAAAATGTAAAAATGCAATGCCTCATGGGACTTGTAGTTTTGAAAACAGCTGGAGGGCCGCCAGTTTGAGACCCCTGCTTTAATAGTTTTATTTCATTCAACTCAGCAGGCCAAATGAAGAAAAAAAAAAAAAAGACATCTCAGGTGGAGCTGCTGTACTAACAATCTGATGTTAGTACAGTGATCTCCCCTGCTGCTCTGTGTTCTGACATGGGGATGCCTCCCCCCTTGTAGGTCAGACACAGAGCTGTGTATATGAATGATGCAGCGTGTGGGCGGAGCCACGCAGTTTTCAAACTGTGACAGCTAGTACAGGGAACTTCTCCCCATACTGCTGCCACAGGGACGAGGAGGAGGAAAAAAAAAAAATGTAAACTATTCTCCTATTGAACTGTCCAATGCCACCCAGCATTCAGCCTGTATGTACTAGGCTTACGAATCCTTTCACACAGGGGTCATCAGATCGATCACATTACATTCGTTTGTCCACCTGTCTTCAGTTCACATCAGTTTGCATTTTCACTCAGTTAAAAAAAATAAAAATATATATATATCAAATATAACAAAAAAAAATAACAAAAAACACAAAAAAAAACAAACAAAATCCCTCACTCACAGATCATTAACCGTTTATGTCCACCTGTCCCTAATCATACATTGTGGATGTCTGGATCCAGGCTGATCACACATAAAAACAAATCCAAAGTCCTAGAATGATCACCAAGCAGGTCTTGAGTGTATATCATCCATTTTGGATCAACACGATGACACCTGCAGTCTAAGATAGAAACTCCCCTCTCCACAGGGAGATCCGACTATAGTGTCACCAGGACAGGAAGTGAGGAGAATTCTCTCCAACTGATCAGAGAAGGCGGATTGACATTTAACCCTTCCCTACTCGGTTCACCCATCTCCCTGTAGAAGTGAGAACAGGAAGCTGACCTTACTGCGCCCATACACGCTGTACAACTGCGGAGAGCCCAGAGCAGTGGAGGGACCCTCCTCCCCCGAGAACAGTCCTGTCCCATCCCCGCTCTCCAGAGCCGTGAAGTAGTGCAGATCCATCAGCCAGAACCGTATAAGAACAGCTGAGCGCCGCCACTCCTACATACATTTTATCCCGCCACACCGCTCTCCCCGAGCAAGCGTTACACTGCCCCCACCGGCCGGAACCTGCACCGATCAGCCATTGGCCCAGCTCTAACATGTGACTAGCCCCAGCGTTCTCATTCTCAAACACACCCGTGCGGTGCCAGCTGCGGGACAAGTACGCCGGACTTACCTGTAGTATGGGGTCTTTTTTTGGAAGGTAGGCTGAGATAAGGAGAGGCGCTTATACAGCTGTACTTGTGATCAGTGTACTGTCTGCCATCCTCCCTATCCTTTCACTGGGCCACCTTCACACACCAAATTCTGAGTGAGCTTTAACCACTTCAGCCCCAGAAGGGTTACCCCCATTCCTGACCAGGCCAATACGGCACTGTGCTACTTTAACTGACAATTGCGCAGTCGTGCGACGCTGTACCCAAACAAAATTGACCTCCTTTTCCCACAAATAGAGCTTTCTTTTGGTGGTATTTGTTTTTATTACGCTAAAAAGGCAGTCAATTAAAAAAAAAAAAAAAAAAAAAATATATATATATATATATATATATATATATATATATATATATATACACACTGTATATTGTTTACTTTCTGCTATAAAACATACCCAATTAAAAAAAAATGTAAAAAATCTAATTTCTTCATCAATTTAGCCCAATATGTATTCCGCTACATATTTTTGGTTAAAAAAAAAATCCCAATAAGCGTATATTGATTGGTTTGCACACAAGTTATAGTGTCTACAAACTATGATATTTTTATAGCATTTTGATTTTTACTAGTAATGGCAGCGATCAACGATTTATTTATTTTAGCAGGACTGCAAAATTGCGGGGGACAAATTGGACACTAAGGGCCCTTTCACACGGACGTGTCCGTGTACGGGCTCTGCTTTGCTCAGCGGGGATCGCTCGATCGATCCCCGCTGAGCAGGCAGATGACAGGTCTGTATCTGCACACTGTGCAGGGACCGACCTGTCAGAGCGCCACTCTCCCCTATGGGGGATCGGATGATGACGGACTGTAGAGTCCATTTTCATCCGATCCGCAGACGGAGGGAAAAATAGGGTTTTCCTCTATCACACATTAGTGGATCGGATGTCAGCGGACATATCACCGCTGACATCCGTTGCTCCATAGAGGTCTATGGAGCGTCCGTTTAGGTCCGCCTAACAAACTGACAGGCGGACCTGAACGGTCCGCCCGTGTGAAAGGGGCCTAAGGGCTCCTTTACACTTGCTTCAAATTCAACACACATTAACAGCTAGTTTACACTTGCTTCGAAACAAGGCTTCGGACACGCTTTGTTAAAGCTCTCTGAACACCAGTCAAAGCTCCTGTCACTAAATAAAATGGTTAGCTTACAGTCCTGTTTACACCTGACTTTTGCTTCGGCTTCGCATCTTCAAAGCCTCCATAGAAGTCTATGGCAAAGCTCGCTCGAAGCTCCACCGAAGCCTCATCAAATTCCCACAAAAGCCTCATCGAAGCACCAAGCAAAAGCAGGTGTAAACAGGATTGTAAACTACCCATTCTATTTAGTGACAGGAGCTTTGACTGGTGTTCAGAGAGCTTTAACAAAGCTTGTCTGAAGCCTTGTTTTGAAGCAAGTGTAAACTAGTCCTAAGTGACACTTTTTGGGGACCAGTGACACCAATAGTGATCAGTGCTAAAAAGAAATGCACTGTTACTGTATAAATGACACTGGCAGGGGGGGGGGGGGTTAACATCAGGGGCAATCAAAGGGTTAAGTGTGCTCCTAGGGAGTGATTTCTAACTGTGTGGGGGATGGACTGACCAGAGAAAGAGAGACATCTGTGCTCCTGATTAGCAGGAATTGCAGATCTTGTTCTTCCTCTGTGACAGAACGACGGTCTGCCTTGTTTACATCTCCTCCTCCTACAAACGATTGCGGGTGGCCGGCAGCCACCGAACCCGGTGATTGGCTCCCGCTGTGTCCAGTCACAACGTGAGCGGGTCTCCGGCGGTGCACGCCCCAGACCCAGGAAGAGGAAACAACATACAGGTACCTTGTTTCGCTCAGCCTGGTCTCCCTGCCGCAGTATATATACGGTGGGCTGTCCAGAAGCTGTTAAATAGCCTGACTGGCCCAAATGAACTATTTTCTTCATTATCCACCTCAGCTCCGGAAGGTTTTACCCCCTTCTTGACCAGGCCATGTTTTGCTATTTGGCACTGCACTACTTTATCTGGTAATTTTACGGTCATGCAACGCTGTACCCAAACAAAATTTATATGATTTTTTTTTTCACACAAATAGAGCTTTCTTTTGGTGGTATTTAATTACCACAGTTTTTATTTTTTTATTTATTATATAAGCAAAAAAAAGACTGACAATTTTGAAAAAAAAAAAAACAATTATTTTTACTTTCTGCTATAAAACCCTTTTGTTAAAAAAAAATCCCAAAGTGTATATTGATTGGTTCACACCTACAAACTATGGTGTGTGTGTATACATACACTGAAGTTTTATCTTTATTTTTTTTTTTTATACTACTAATGGCAGCGATCAGCGACTTATAATGGGACTGCTATAGATATGACACTAATTGTCGCTGGGGGGAACTGGTACACACTACTAGTTTTTTTTTCGTTCAACCCAGTGGGTTGAATGGAAAAAAAACTGACAGATCAGGTCGGAGCTGCTGTACAATGTTAGTTCAGCGATCTCCCCTGCCGTGCTATTGTGTTCTGACAGGGGGAAGGGCCCCCAACCACCAGAACACTCCAGTCAGCAGACCTTTTCGACAGAAGCTGGCCAAACAGCCAGCTTCTGTCAGACCAACTGCCGCACAGACGGGCGGAATGCCGCTCAACATGTGGCCCATGTCTACTAGGCTATACTGCCACTGACATTGCCAGTGACGCTAATACAGTGATCAGTGTTAATACTATGCACTGTCACTGTACTTATGACACTGGGCAGGAAGGGGTTAACATCTAGGGTAATTAAGGGGTTAAATACTGGCCTAACTATGTGTAAAGTGTGCTGCTTTTACTAACATCTCTCAGTAGGATGAGAACCTGACAGATCGCTCCCTCTTTACAGACCTCTAGGCTGCCAATCAAGAGGTCCTGGCCGTGAATCATTGGCTGGGACTTGCTGACAGAATCGCAGCAGGTGCCAGGTCGGAGGTGCACATGCATGCGTCCTAAACTTGGAAGTAGGCAGCAACATATGGGTAAGTCACTTTGCCTTCAGCGACTGCTCGCCCACAATATATTGTGGTTAGGTGGGTGCCAAATGGTTAGAAATGGTGCAGGCCTAGTAGCCCATTTTAAAGAATGGGCTGCCGTGCCTGCGCAAACAAATGTATCTTTCTAGCATCTGCCCTATCCTCACGTGTGTGTGTGTGATGATTCCTGTCTTTCACTGGGCCACCTTCCTAGTAACACGGTTGGGGAGCCTAACACCAGGTTTTGAGTGAACGTTAAATTGCCTGGCTGGCCCAAATGAACTATTTTCTTCACTAAAGGCCAGTTCACACTTCATAAAAAACGTATAGACATAGGACTGCAGATAATGCTGGGGTGCCATGAAGTGGCTCTGTAGCTTACGCATGTATTTGCAAATGCGTGCAAACTAAACCCCTGTGTTTAACTCGTAACTGTAATTGGGTTGTTTGCAGGCTGGTCGCTAAGTTGAGCTGGGAATGTTTCTGGTTTTGTATGATATTGCGTTGCCCTTCCATGTGCTCCTTGCTGCAAAGGCCAGTTATAGGTGAGGGCAGTGGCCATTTGTTTGTACTGTTGAAATATTGGTAAGAGGGCGCACTGGACACCTTTGCTGACATTGTGCTATATGCTGGTTGGGCTCCCTCCAGGCTTACCTGCCCTCTATCTATCCACTATCACGCACGTACTTCTTCTATGGAGGCTCTCAAAAAAATGTAGCGAGGGGATATGCAATTAGTGGACCCCCAGGTGTTGCAAAACTACAAGTCCCATCATGCCTCTGCCTTTGGGTGTCATGCTTGTGGCTGTCATAGTCTTGCTATGCCTCATGGGACTTTCTTCTGCAACAGCTGGAGGTCCACTAATTGCATATTCCTGATGTAGAGTTCGGACTGCAGATAATAATGGGGTGCCGTGAAGTGGCTCTGCAGCTTATGCATGTATTTGCAAATGTGTGCAAACTACACCCGTTTTTAACACAAACTGTTGGACACGATCATTCGATTGGTTGCAGGCTGGTCGGTGAGTTGAGAATTTTCTTTGGTTTTGTTTGAGGTGTCGCCCTTCCATGTGCTCCTTGCTGCGAAGGCCAGTTATAGGTGGGGCAGTGGCCATTTGGTTACAGTGTGGAGATCTGCATTTTTCTGTAGAAGACCACCACAACTCTCTGCAGTGGTTTTCTATGTGCCCCATCACACTTCCACACAGCTGTCAGCTGGAGGGCAGAACAGGGTCTGCATTTTTTTCACACCACTTCGCAGCTCTCGGTGTAACCTTGTGTTTTGTTTTTTGCACCGCAGCAGAGCTCTGGTGCAGTGTATAGAAATAAATGGCGTGTGACTTTGTGACACACCTATAAAAGGGAAGAAAGAAAAAATGGGGAAAACAGTGCATTGTAAAAGTGCAAGGCATGCGCAGTACGGAGCAGAAGGATTTTCGGAAAATCTCCGAAGATGAACGGCGCCTGCGCCGTGAGTCGAGGTGTAAGCCCCACTTTCCAAGTGGACATAGGGCTACACAAACTTAGAGGGCCCCTTGCGGGCTCGCTGCGCTCGGCTCTTTTATATTCTAACTCTATGTCCACTTGGATGGTGGGGCTTGAAAGTGGACTCGTGGCGCAGGCGCCGTTCATCTTCGGCAATTTTCGGAATCTGGTAGTCCTGTGTACTGCGCATGCACAGTACACAGCGGACACTTTCTGATGGGGGGACAGAAAATGATAGTACACCGGAACAAGTCAGGCTGAGCACTACTCATCCATTCACTGGAAGCTCTGTATTTAAAAGAATGGATACAAGGCTTTCTCTGCTTGGCTGAGGTGAAGTTTGTGACATCGACTGCCCGCCAATTCCCCCCAGCCAATCAGAGGAAGCTTTGTATTAATTTATACAATACAAAGCTTCCTCTAAATGGTTGGGCAGAACTCAGTTGGCTTCAATTTTGTTCCAGGAGCAGGATGGAATCTGCCACAACACAGCGCTGTATACTTTATGTAGCAGAGGCTGCATATAGTTTATACACTTGCACACAGCGGGCACATCTGTTAATAGAGAAAATATTTTGTTTGGGCCAGCTTGGTGGTTAGAATTTAAAGTAGAACTAAAGCACAAACTTTTTTTACATTTGGAGTTAGGCTACTTTCACACTGGGGCGTTGAGTGCGCTGGCGGTAAAGCGCCGCTATATTTATCGGCACTTTACCGTCGTTTTAGTGGTGCTATTCGGCCGCTAGTGTGGCAGTTTTAACCGGCGCTTTGCAGGCGGATTTGCAGCGCTGCCCCATTGTTTTCTATAGGAAGGGGCGCTTTAGGAGCGGTAAATACACCACTCCTACAGCGCTCCAAAGATGCGGCTTTCAGGACTTTTTTGACCGTCCTGCAAGCGCACCGCTCCAGTGTGAAAACTCTCAGGGCTTTCACATTGGAGTGCATTGGGCGGCTCTTTCAGGGAGCTTTGCAGGCGCTATTTTTAGCACTTTAGCGCCTGCAAAGCGCCTCAGTGTGAAAGCATCCTTAGGCTCCATTCACACCAATGCGATTTTTTTTTTTTTTCATGCTTTTTGCAGAAACACATGGCTTTTTTTTTTTTTTTTTTTTTTTTTTTAACATGGGTTCCTATGGAACACGTTCACATTAATGTGTTTTTGTGCCTCTGCATATTTGGAAAGGGTCAGGGACTTTTTTCAATGCAAAACTGTGCTTTTTTGAATAGACTTCAATGGAGAAGCTGCAGAAACGCATGTAGTGCGCTTTTACCGTGATTTGCGTTTTTAAATCTGCCCAACAACAAATTTTCCAAAAAACATAAATCGCAGCAAAATTGTGGTAAAAATGTGGAAAGCACAGCAGAAATGCTCAAAAACAACAAGCATAGATGTGAATCAAGCCTAAGTAAGGGTTATAAGCCCTGTCAGGATTTTGAACATCCCATTGGGGAGATTTTCCTTCACTTCCTGTCCAATAGACACAACAGAAAGTGAGAGGAAATCCCTCTAAAGTAAGGGAATCCCTGATTGTCACCAGAATTAGTGTCTCTGTTGGAAGATTTCCCATATGCTCCTGTTCTGGTGACAACCCTGAAATTGCATATTTTTTTTTTTTTTCACTTTTGGTAATATTGGTTAAAAAAAATGCATATTGATGTGGTGGAAGTCCTTGCAGCATCTTTGTAGCCACTAAAGCACGCCCGCCCATTGAAATCAATGGGCAGTGGTGCTTTTCGGGCGTTTTTAACCCTGTTTCGGCTGCTAGCGGGGGATAAAAGCCAACGCCTCAGTGTGAAAGCACTCTTTATGCTGTTGTTTATCAATAAGAATGTGATGTCATCCTATTGTGTTATGTTGCTTACCTTTTACATGAAGAATACAAAAAAAAAAAAAAAAAAAAAACCTGTCCCAAATAGAATCATCATTATGAATTCCCCCAACTTGCATCAAAGGAAATTTGAACAAAACCTGCAATAAATTAGCGATCAGTGTTAAAAGTTCCACCCCTGTCATTTCTAGTGCAAAGCTCCTGGTCCAAAGATAAATGGCTCAGAATAAAGCCCATCTTATATTAGAAGTGTTACTCCAGTTTTTTTATTATTATTTTTTTTTTTAATCCTCTCTTCCTTGTGTGCTTTAAAAAATAAAAATAAAAAAAAATGTTTTACTTTCTCTCTCCACACTGCAGTGATTCCAACTTCCTCGTTGGTTCAGCACCAGTAGTCTTCTTCATGCAGAACTCCAGTCATGTCATTGTGCCCTCTTACCTGGGAGCCTGTCGTTTGCAATCTCCCCAGTGTGGAGCGTACAGACTAACCATTTACAACTGACGGGTGCATACAATAGTCAGTTTTTTTTTTTTTTTTCATTTATGTAAAGCTTTGATCCCAAAAGGGGAAAAAAAAAAAGTAATTGCCTAAAGCTGAAGCTTAGCCAGAAAAATGTAAATAAAACCTTTATAAAGCTGCAGTTAACAAGCTCCCAATAGGGACCCACCCCACCTCCTCTATTGGGAAAACTTCTTTCATAGTGTACACACGATGTACTATGATCTCTGTATGGGGGGAGAGTATGAAGATTACAGGCCTCTTTTCCATTCACAGAATGTATTACATGCAGTGTTCACTATAAAACAACTTTTCACAATGAAGGCAGCAGGTCCCCATCAGGCTCTGGTTCATGCAGCTTCTCGGAAGACTTGGAGCTATTAACCATCACAATGCTTGAAGTTCAGCAGGTAAACTAGGCCACTAAGGCTATAGGGAAGGTTTTTTTTTTTTTTTTTAAGTGTTACCTGACATTCAGCTTTAATTCGTCAAGTCCATTCAAATCTGCTAGTGCAGTGATGGCGAACCTTTGCACCCCAGATGTTTTGGAACTACATTTCCCATGAGCATCATGGGAAATGTAGTTCCAAAACATCTGGGGTGCCAAGGTTTGCCATCACTGTGCTAGTGCATCTAACCTTACACTCTCGCCAGACTGACAATGCTGCTGCCCAAAAGGTGTCGCCATCGCTCCTCCAGTGGAGGAGACACTCTAAGGCCCCATTAATGGGGCCATTTGCAAATAGATGCAGGACACCTAGTAGAGGTTCCCTATGATTAGATATAGGAGGGAAGCCGACAGGTCCGGCCTCTATTCCCAGTCGATCACGTGCGATCGTTCATTCAGCAACTACCTGCCATTGACTGGCCCTGGACATAGACTGCATCCAGTGCCGATCCTCTGCGCGTAATCGCTGCATGAGCAATTAAATGTGATCAGCCGCAAATAGATGTGAAAGCTGTCAGCCTCCCATTGTTTTTCAAGGGGGCTTCCCTCCCGCACCCAATTACAAGCGGTGACATTCGCAAGTATGACCAGACAAGGTGTGTTACTGGCTGGCTAACCAGGTGGAAAAAAGCTCAAGGGCCCTTTCCATACGGGGCGGATCCATTTAGCGGGAGATCGCTCCATTGACCTCCGCTGAGCTGGCGGATGACAGGTCCGTCTCTGCTCACTAAGCGGGGAGGGGCCTGTCAGAGCCCCGCTGATTCCTATGGGGAGATCGTATGAAAACGGACATGTCCGTTTTTTTCATCAGATCTCATCCGATCCGCCAGACGGAAGGCTGAACGTATCGCTATATGTCTGATTTTAGCGGATCGGATGTCAGCGGACACATCTCCGCTGACATCTGCCTGCCCATAGGAGTCAATGGATGGCCCGCTCGGATTCGTGCTATGTGCTCTGAGCGGCATTTTAACCACTACAATACTGTGCACTTTCGCCCCCTTCTTTCCCAGACCAATTTTCAGCTTTCAGCGCTCTCACACTTTCAGTGACAATTGCGCGGTCATGCAATGCTGTAACCAAATGAATTTTTTATCATTTTGTTCGCACAAATAGAGCTTTAGTTTGGTGGTATTTATTCGCGACTTCGTTTTTTATTTTTTGCGATATAAGCGAAAACATAGCAGAAATTTTGAAAAAAAACAATATATTCTCCTTTCTTTTTTAAAAAAAATCCAATAAAATCAAATTTTGTCATAAATTTAAGCCAAAATGTATTCTGCTACATGTTTTTTGTAAAAAAAATTCTGTTAAGTGTATAATAATTGGTTCGCGTGATCACGGACATATGTACGCAAATGATCATGTACAGATGTGTGCAGGTGATCACGGACATATGTGTGCAGATACTCATTGGCACATGTTATTTTACTGGGACATATGTGAGGGACATGTGTTTTTATTATTTGGGGACATGTGTGTTTTGGGGACATGTGTGTTTTACTGTGGGGACACTACACTGGTGATCAGTGAGTAAAAAGCTGTAAAAAAAACAGCTAATACTCACTGATCACCAGCCGGCTGCAGCGATCCGCTCTCCTCTCCTCAGCAACGACTTCCGTGTGAGGAGAGGAGAGCCGATTGCCTAGCAACCGGCTGTTTGCTTACATCACATGACGGCTGTGATTCGACACGGCCGTCATGTGATCAGGAGGGCCAATCACAGATCCCTCCTGCCGATCCGAGGCGCGCCGTGTCTGGGTGACACGAGCGCATCGGGATCGCGCGATCCCGCTACTTCTGAAGGACGTTCCGTCCTATCAGAAGTAGACGGCTCCCACCCGGCCGTATATGTACAGTGGCCGGGTGGGAAGTAGTTACAGTGAATGCTGGCCCTGGGTTTAGTAACACTTTATCTGGTCTCCCATAGTACACATAACATGGAAATGTAATTATCTTAGTGAATATAAACTACAAAAAACCTTTTGTCATCAGCAGTATATAGCAGTCTTGTGACTTCTATCAGTGTCTGGTTAAAGCTTGTAGGAGGAGTTTTCATCCTACTCTGACTGTCCTTAGAGGCTGCAGGATCCCTGACTGTCTGTCTAGACAGTGCTGATTGGCCCTGTGCTGATGAAATGCACCCTCCCAAAGGCTCTGTTCTATCAGCAAATGGATTGGGGACAGTGGAAGAAGGGGAGGATCAGAGAAAAAAGGATCAAACAGGCTTTTTACACAATATGCAGGATTAACCCCTTGGGGTTCCACAGTGAGTATAACGAGCATGCTTTACTGCATATACAGACTGATTTTTATTGTTGTGGATTTAGTAACACTTTAATGCACTGTAAAAACCCGGTCACCACAAGGAGACAGAAAACAATTGTTTCCTTTATGTCCCATTCACACTGCAACACAGCCTAGAGCATTTTATAGCAGCACACTGTACAGGATTGCATGTCACTGTACAGCAGCACATCACGCTGCTGTCCAGTGACATGAAGTGTACTTTTGTACACTTGAAAAAAAAATTGAGTTGGGGGGGTGAGGAGCCATGTTATGCTTTGAACACTCATCATACCACAAAGTGCTTCCAGCAGTGATCACTGCAAGTAATTGCTGGCTGTGCAAAGAGCCGCGAATAGCTGCAGCCTCCAACAACCTGTCATTATAGTGAATGGGGCCCGGTGGCCACACCTAGGCGCATTCCTGCCAATAAAATTTGCACCAGCCTAAAATCGCCGAATGTAGCCTTACACCAGCAAGGAGGACGAATGAGTGCCCCCCTCCTGAACCATACCAGGCCACATGACCTCAACATGGGGGGGGGTGCCTTGGGGCAGTCAAGGCTCTGCCCCTGCCCCCCTCCAAAAGCACCTTGTCCCCATAGGGTGTTGATGGGGACAAGGGCCTCTTCCCCACAACCCTGGCCAGTGGTTGTGGAGGTCTGCGGGTGGATGGCTCAAAGGGATTAGGGGGGACCCCATGCCATCTCTCCCCCCAATTTTTTTTTTATTGCCAGCAATTCTTGTTTTTACATTCAGCTGTCAACAGAAAAACCTGCTGACATCTGATGACTCATCGGTTGTTTAGGATGCGCAGGCTGACTTCCCAGCCTGCTCCTTAACAACCAGCTAGTGGAAACCATGGTAAATGGACTGTATTGTGTTTCTGAAAACTAAAAGAAAATCATAGGTGTGAACCTAGCCTAAGACTCCTTTCACACGGGGCGGATCCACTCCACCTCTCACTGTGCAGGGATGGACCTGTCAGAGCCCCACTGTCATCTATAGGAAGATCGGATGAAAACGGACAGACTGTCCATTTTCATCCGATCCGCTGGACAGATGGTGAACGTATCGCCATCCATCTGTTTTGTGCGGATCTTGTCGGATCGGATGGCAGGCGGGTGTCAGCTGACACATCTTCGCTGACATCGGCCTGCACATACAAGTCAATGGGTGGCCCGCTCAGCTCCGCCTGAAAAATGTAAAGGCGGCCTGATCATGTGAAAGGGGCCTAAGGTTGGGTGTCCACTTTTGAGCTGCAAAAACACATTCATTGTTAATAGCACCCCATCGCTTGGTAATGCATTACCGTGTGTTGTAGCTCGCTGCATTTGAAAACAAAAAAAGTTAATTCAAATAAATGGGTTGCCTTAACGCAACATGTTACCATGCATGCAATAATTCACAACAGTATGAACCAAGCCCTAGTCACAGCAATGTACAATTGTGGGGACAGTGGCAGTCAGTGGTGGGGTGCGCAGTTACAGTGCTGGTCAGTGGAGGAGTGAGCTGGTACAGAGAATTATATTTATCACGTGGCATCCATTTTTAGACAGATCACCATAGCCAGTGTTCAACACAGATGTGTCAGTGTGGTCAGTTAACCTTTTTTACCACTTTAACACCAAGCTAACACATATATACCAGTGCCACAGAAGTGAGCCTTCTTCCGAGGCACTGCATATATGTACTTAATGTTTGTGTTGGAAACGCATTCCCAACAATAATATAGAGCTGTCACTGACAGCTCCAAGTCTTCTACAATTGATCAGGAGTCAAGCGGCCCACTTCTCAAAAACATGACTGGCTATCGCAGTGATCGTTCAATAAAATCCACACCTGTACTGTTTTTTTTTTTCTCCTCTGAATGTATCTGTTTCTACTCAGGGGAGAAGAGTTAAAAAATAAATAAAGATAAAATGGCTAGATAAGGGCAATCTAAATTAGTGTCAAGGTCTTGTTAAGCCTTGTACACACGATCGGATTTTCCACAGACAAAACCGCTGACTTTTGTCCGAAGGGCGTTGGCCAGGAACTTGTCTTGCATACAAATGGCAAGGAATTGTCGGCCAACGAACACGAACGTAGTGACGTACTACGTGGTTCTACAGTTCTTTAGCGCCACGCTTTGGGCTCCTTCTGCTAATTCCGTGTTAGTATAAGTTTGAGTGTTGATTTGCGCTTTTCAGTTCGTTTCTGAACGGCCGCTCGTCAACCAGCTATTTTGCGGAATCGGAGGAGATAACGTGTTATTTATTACTGGCCTGGGAGTTATTGCTTTGACCCACATCCAGTCCAGGAACGGGAGGAGGAGGATTTCTTGGACCAAAAATTGGTTGCTTTATTAATCATGACCAATTATGTCATATGCCTTTGCTGCGGGAGCTCCAGGAGAATAATCCGGATGATTTTCGGAATTATCTCCGGATGACGGACCCCGGCTTTCACCAACTCTTGGCCCTATATTAAGAAACAGGACACATGCATGAGGCTTTTATTTTATTTTTTGGTTGAATAATGATTTTATATATTTTTGGATGCATAGAATGCACTTTTTGGTTAAGTTCTATTGGCAGATAGCATGTCTAATTTTATTTGTTTTCTTTTTTTTAAAGCACAATAAAATAATTGTGGAGAATAATACTTGGCTATGTGTTTTACTTCAAATGACAGTTTGGGAGTAGGCAGTTACATAAAAAAAATACAATGTAAAATTAACAAGGAACACCAACATAGCTGTATCTTTGATCTTAAAAACTACGGGATAATGGTGTTGTGGTAACTTGCACCAAAAAAACAACAAGCATATTATTATAATATTAAAGCGCTGTGCAAACTGTTGGTGCTATATAAATCGTGTATAATAATTATTCTTTATCACTATAAAAAAAAAAAAAAAAAAAAAAAAAAAGCCTTTGAAAATTTGTTTGCCATAACTCCATCAGTATCGCCAGCAAAGCAGCTTCATTATCATACCATTAAAGAAGAAGAGAATGTACACTGCATTTCGAGATTTCATAATCTGCCACGTCACAAATGTTAGTTCTCCATTACGAACGCTAGTTTACAAGACTGACTGCTTCTGGCTCATCCTTGCTTCCGAGCATGCGTGTTTGTACTTTGTACTTTGGACTTTTGTCCGACTGGACTTGTGTACAAACACTCGGAAAATCCGACAACAGACATTTGTCCGTGAAAAATTTTAAAGCCTGCTATCCAACATTTGTCCGCGGAAAATCAGACAATTGTCCAATGGAGCGTACACACGGTTGGATTTTCCGCCAACAGCCTGTCATCACACATTTCCCGTCGGAAAATCCGATCGTATGTACGAGGCTTAAGGCTGGGTTCACACACATGCGAATTGGATGTGGATTTCCCAGCATCCAACTCGCATGACAGGCAAAAGTGACCGGCTCTCAATGGAGCCAGTTCACACATGTCCGGGGCGGCCATGGTCCAGATTGAAAAAATTATACAGTGCATGTTTGGGTCTGGTACAGATGCAAATTCAGACCAAAAATTCGGACCTGCATTGCACCTGAACCGGCAAACAGTCACAAACCTGCAGTCGTACATGTGTGAACCCAGCCTTAAAAGATCACAGACCAGGTCAAAGGCCACAAAGTGTGTTTTAGGTTGGATCACCGAAAATAAAATGTGCACTATTGTTTCTTGGCCCTACTACAGGTACAAACAACAAATATCCCCTTTATGACATGGTAACAGATGAAGCATGCAGGAGGTGGGCTTCAAACCTAGGTGCCCCATATACATGTGTTCTTGTGTTTGTGCTGGAAGCCCCGTTCCCCATCACCTGATCGCTTTGATTGGCTATCACAGTAATCAGTCACTGTTTTTTTTTTCTCTCTCCTCTGAATGGGAGAGAAAGATATAGATATATTGTATCGTTCTCTTCTTGACAGGGTAGAAGAAAAGTATTTAAAAAAAAAAAAAAAGCTAGATTAAGTTTTTTTTTTTTTTTTTTTTCTAGGCCAGTGGTGAGATTAACCACTTCACAACCAGGCCAATTCTGGCATTTCTCTCCTACATGTAAAAATCCAAATTTTTTGGGATAAATTATTCAGAACCCCCAAACATTATATATATATTTATTTTAGCAAAGACCCTGGAGAATAAAACTGCGTTTGTTTATATGTCACATGGCGTTTACGCAGCAATTTTATTGGAAAAAATACACTTTAAGGAATTTTAATGGAAAAAAAAAAAAACACCATAGATACCCAATGTTTTGGTAAAACATAAAAGATGTTATGCCAAATAAATAGAGCCCAAACATGTCGCGCTTTAGAATTGTGCACATTTGTGGAATCGTTCAATACTACGGTACTTAAAAATCTCTATAGGAGACATTTTACTTTTTTTTTTTTTTTTTTTTACAGGTTACCAGTTTAGAGTTAGGCCCCTTTCACATGGGCCACATCCGTCTGAGTGGTATCTGCCTGCTCAGCAGGGGATCTCTTTGCTGATCTGGCAGATGACAAGTCTGTGTCCGCTCCGCTATGCTGGACAGATGGACGAACGTATCGCCATACGTCTGTTTCCAGCGGATTTTGACAGGTTGAATGCCAGGCAGGTGTCAGCAAACACGTGTCCGCTGATATCCGCCTCCCCAAAGAGTACAATGATTGGACCGATCAGGTCTGCTGGTGTGAAAGGGGTCAATGAGACTTCAGACATCTTCTCTACCCTGGAAAGCATGAGATGGGGGGGGGGGCCCTATTTTGGCTTTCCAGGGGAAAGAACTAGCAGTGTTTACATCTGCTAGCACCAGAAGCGACGTCATGATGTCACTTCCAGGATCATAGCAGGAGAGCTTAAGGTCAGCAGCCAGCTCTATAGTTATAGTTTTCCGGGTACGCAAACGCATGCAAAAGCCACTGCAGGGCGGTACGTCCCCTCCCACTGCCTGTAAAAGCAACCCAGCAGCTCACGAGCCACTAGAATGGCTTTTGCAAGATAGGGCATCGCTGGCTGATGCCAGTAGCTTCCAGAGACGTCAGCAGAGAGCAGACTTCAGACCACTCTCTCTGCTGAAACCGAGTCACAGGAGTGCAAACAAACTGCACTCCTGTGACCCATAGGAGAAGCCCTGCCAAAAGAGCTCAGGCTGTACTTCTCCTTTTTTAAGGTTTGTTTTGACCCTGGTCATGAAGGGGTTAAAAACGAAGGGCTTAATATTTTAAAGAGAACCTTCATTGTCAACAGGGACAGGTTTTTAATCCTTTGGCTGTTAACATTAGTAAATAGACCAAAAAGCATATTATATTTACTTGTTTTAACCTTTATTCAATTACTTCCTGGTTTCTGACCTAGGAAAAATGAGGTCATACATCCCAAGAGTCTTGAGGGGTTTTCCCAGCTAAGCATACCCTCCTGCATGCATGCCTGAGCTAAGTAAATGCTGCATGAATCATCTGCCCTTACTCAAAATGACCACAGCCACAAATTCTGGGGGGGGTAAAAATTATTTCACAGCTAAATAAAGCAGAACAGGGGTGCCCAGCATGTGGCCTGTGGAGCCCTCTGATGTGGTCAGCGCCCTCCTGCTCTGGGATGGCAGGTCGGCAAGCCCAAATAAAGGGTTGCTGACCCACCATCCTAGAGCATCAGTGTTGTAAATGGAGCTGGCGGTAGAGGAAGCAAGCAGCTGAAGAGCTGCATAAGCCAATGCTTCCTGTATAGCCCCGGGTCCCATCACAGGCTGAGCGATACCAAATGCACTGCGCTGGAGACCGCAACAGCCAGCGATACCTGAATGGAAGACTCATTGAAGGTGAGTTTATTACTAAAATTGGAGTGCAGATGGGCAGATCTCTTCTGCCGTGGTTACTGGGCTGCTTTCAAACTGATCCGCAAGTGCAGCACAGTGTACCTGCAGGTCACCTGCACTGAGCCAGAGACTTCTGTTATTACCTGCGGGTTTGGTGCGCTTTCTGAAAGCAGGAGTTTTGGTGCGCTTTCAAAAAGTGCACCACACCTGCAGTATATAATAGACGTCTATGGTAAATTGCAGGTAAACAACAGCACATCAGCGTGAAAGCAGCCTTAATCCCCTTTCACACAATTGGTTTTGCCTTTCAGGCAGACCCAATTGGACCCTCCATTCACCTCTATCGAGCAGCAGATGTAAACAGACTTGTGTTTACACCTGTCAATCCGATCTGCAAGAAAACCTAAAGGGGATCTGTTCCCTTCCATTTGGACAGATGGGAGGGCCCACAGAGTAGAGCGGGCTGTGTCTGTTCTGTATATGTGGCGTAAACACAAACCTGTCATTCGCTCACTCATCGTTGCCCACGTCAATTAAAGTGGCCCTCACTCTTGAAAAGCTTGGGCACCCATGGCTTAGAATATTGAAATTAAACAGCATTTGTGGCACTCAGATCCAGTGTAGTTTCAGTACAAGCAATGTTTAGTGGACATAGTAAGCCATCTTCCATTTTGCCTTCCCTCAGACAAGGGTGGGAATGAGAATGGATGTGCAGACAATTGTCAGATCCTGATATCACCCAACACAAGCTGGCACAATGCCACCTTCCTTCTCCTACAGAGTCCAGCTAACAGGCCCATACAAAGCACTCCATCACCTAGACTCATAGAAGAACACGACTCGTCCTACTCTGCCTTTACAAAGACAACACGCACTGCCTGGACGCTTTCTTCTGCCCGGAGCCCTGCCAATCCTCACCCCCACAACAGTGACCAATCCACTTACCTCCATGTTCAACCGGCTAGCCCCTTCTTTTTATAACCACACTTCTCCGCCTCCACCAATATGGCGGAAGACCAGCTTCCGGTAAAAAACCCGGAAGTCACCGTGACATTTTCCAAGTGCAGGACCAATGTGTAGTAAGTAGTATGGAGGTCACGTGGTGTGGTGAA
Organism: Lithobates sylvaticus; assembly: GCA_028564925.1. NCBI lineage: Eukaryota > Metazoa > Chordata > Amphibia > Anura > Ranidae > Lithobates > Lithobates sylvaticus. Next base: position 267,059,281 of record CM053026.1, read on the forward strand.
GGAGGACTGAGACGTAGGTTCTAACTGTAGCCTAGTAACCAATAGGTGAAGACTTCCTGGAGCATCCGAGAGGAGGCCTGGAGAACGGATAGTCTCTTGTCATACCATCGAGAGCAGGTCCAGTGGGCAGAGAGACTACACCCTGTGATCCTCTGTGTGGTTGGTGTGCTGCAGTCATGTCGTATGCTTATCTGTTCAAATATATCATCATCGGCGACACAGGTGCGGGCTTCTCCCACTTCTCACAGTTCTAGCTGTGCTGCTGCATGTGCTTGTGTGGACGTGTCTTCTGGTGGGCAAGTTGTATCAGCTGCAGGTGATCCACCCATAATAACAAAGGCTCCTTATTGTTTATTATGGATCGCATTCCCTCAGGCTCCTCCTCTTTATTCTCTGCCTGTTGTGGATTACTAAAAGCAGATTGTTATGAGGAAAACTTGCATTTATTTCATAATCTAAAGTCCTGTGAGGAATAAGGGGGCAGCCATTGCTGACTTTTCCTTCTGAAATGCTATGTGCCTGGCTGTCATGATGGTCCTCTTCAGTGATTACATTGGCCCAGGGCCATTATAGATCAGGACTTGTAAGTATTCTGTTTTGGGCCAATTACTGGCTCTGGAAGTATAGACACCCGTGGGTCAGCATAACAGCAAGGAAGATTCACCTCAAATGTGCGGAATCATTACATGATTAAGCACATTTGAACTGCACAAAACATGTCTACCTGGCATTGTGGTCCTGTGGTGTTACTTGGGATGTCCAATAAAGGATCTTGGATCATTACTGTGGTGTGCAGACATTTCTTCTTATTCAGCATAACAGCAGCTAGCATTTTCAGGAAAAGGACAGCAATGGCAGCCCCCTTATTTCTCACAAATTTTGATTGTGAAATAAAATGTATACATTATGGGCATACTAAAGGGATCAATACTCTCCTTTCTAATCCATCCCTTGCTGGTGTCTTTTTTTTTTTTTTTTTCGTGCCATCTTCATTTGCTGGCATGGCATGACATCACTCCTGCACATGCACAGGTGCTAGTCATTCCAGCACACAGGGATTGGCCGCTGTAAGCTAAGCTGGGCTGTGCATGCGCAGGAGCTAGTCATTCCAGCACACAGGGATTGCCCGCTGTAAGCTGACCTGTGCATGCACGCAGGAGCTAGTCATTCCTGCACACAGGGATTGGTTGCTGTAAGCTGTGCATGCGCAGGAGCTAGTCATTCCAGCACACAGGGATTGGCCACTATAAGCTCACCTGTGCATGCACAAGAGCTAGTCATTCCAGCACACAGGGATTGGCCGCTGTAAGCTGAGCTGTGCATGCGCAGGAGCTAGTCATTCCAGCACACAGGGATTGGCTGCTGTATGCCGTGCATGCGCAGGAGCTAGTCATTCCAACACACAGGGATTGGCTGCTTTATGCTGAGCTGTGCATGCACAGGAGCTAGTCATTCCTGCCCACAGGGATTGGTCTGGCTGCAGTAAACTGAGCTGTGCATGGGCAGCAGCTAGTCATTCCAGCACACAGGGATTGGCCTGGCTGCTGTAAGCTGAGCTGTGCCTGCGCAGCTCAGTTTACATTCTGGGGATTGCTGTAAGCAGGCAGATAGGTGTAGTTTATTGCAGAATAGACATTGTGCAAAAAAAAAAAAAAGCTGGCATGCTCACAGTATGTAACAGCAGAGATTTAGTTGCACTTTAAATATATGCGCTTGTTCCTTCTGGTTAAAATAATCTTTACTAAAGATTATTTTTGATCTTTGGCCCTGGTTAACACTATTGCGATGCGCGGGTCCCCGCATCTCCCCCGCAGCCAGTTCACACTATCCTCTGCAAACCGCTGCAGGTGTCAATACAAAGTTGATCACACCCCCCCAGATCGATTCACAGATTGCAGGGCGAACTGTGAATTCGGACAGGAATTCGATCACATAGGTGAGAACAACCATACGATCCGATTCAGTGCAGGAAAAAAAGGTTCCTGTAGCATTTGAATGTGAATGCAATGAGTTCAGCCATACACACTGGCTGAATTTGCATCGCATGTGATCTGCACAGCAATGCGTTGCGAATCACATGCAATGTCTGTGTTCGCAATAGTGTGAACCCAGGCTTAAAGTTGTTGTAAACTTCAGACATGAAATCTGAACAAAGCATCTCCCTCTATAGTGTGAACTTGTCTCAATTAAGAGCGCTAAGTGTAATTTCTGTCTACTGCTTTGTTCCTCTGCTGTCGTCATGAATCACTTCTGACAAGTTTTCCTGACACTAAGAGAAAAATGGTGACAGGAGGGATCTCCAGTAGATTGACAGCCTCGCCTCTTTTCCTGTGAGCTGTGTGTTCCCTCCAATCTGTAGTATTTCATATTCCCATCGCACACGTTCCTGGATGCGCTCTCGGATTTGGGTGCTGTAGCAACAACCAGCTGGATACTGGTTCAAGTCACGGTGAAGATATTTGCCAGCACACCATGGAACGACACAAATGGCGTCCAAATGGGTGATTTATTGCATGATCACAACACAAGGATAGTGCAACGTTTCGGAACCACGCAGGGCCCCTTCGTCAGGCATGTGATTGACAGCCTCGCCTCTGTTCCTGTGAGCCGTGTCTTCCCTCCAATCTGCTCTCAGAGCTTTTCTCACTGAGCACTGCAGAGTGTAACTTCGGCTCTCCGCACTTTTTTTTTTTTCACAAACTCTCAGAAGCTTTTAACTATACAGCACTTTGAGTGCATGTAGAGAAGAGAAGACTGCAGATAGACAGGTACAACATATGTAGGAAGATTTGTTTAATCTTTGTGTATAACATGAGGCCATTAACTTCACTGGGTATATGTGAAGGTTTACAACCACTTTAATCTAGAGATCCAGTGGGACACTACTCCTGATCCCTTTGCACCCATTGGAAAAACTAGTATGTAAAACCCATTTTGAACTTTCAGTTTAAATCTACTAAATACATTTCAGATCCATCAAAACAAAAAGATGTGTACATTCTTACTTTTTTTTTTTTTTTTTTTTTTTTCAGAAGTCGCCTCAATGGCAATAATAAAGCCTGTCCCCTGCCAGCATGCTGCAGAGTATGATCCTTGCACTCTCTATGGGGAAGCAGTGATCTATTTTTAGGGGTCCAACTGAGCAAGCTAGAACTCTCCATTTAGCAGGACACGTGAGTTTTGCTAACTGCAGAGGTATAGGTCTTACTTAGTAAAGGTTGTGCCAGACCTTTACAACCCATTCACACTTGTGTGACTTGTCATGCGACTTTGAAGTCTAAAGTCGCATGACAACTCATACCTCCATGTTTTCCAATGAAAAACATTCATTTATGTGCAACTTAAAGTAGTTCATGCACTACTTTTTGGTCCGACTTTTATATAACTTGAGGGCCATAGACTTCAATGTTAACCCTCAAAAGTTGCATGAAAGTCCTACCTGAATGTTTTACATTCAACAGTTGATCCGGCTTTGCAAAGGGACAACAAGTCACATCCAAGTCTCGCCTATCCAAAGTTGCACTCCAAAGTCGTGCGACTTAAGCCCCATACACACGCTCGGATTATCCGAGGACCAGGTCCGTCAGATCATGTCCGTCGTATACTTTGTCCGATGTTGGTTTCGCGTACACACGGTCGGACAAAGTTGTCGGAAAATCCGATCATTCTGAACGTGGTGACGTTTGTTGCCTACGACGGGACTACGTAGAGGCTAGTAGCCAATAGCTTTGGTCTTGTAATGTGATCTGAGCATGCGTAGCACTTTGTCCGTCGGAATTCGCTACACACGATCGGATTTGGTGTGATCGGACTTTGTTGTCAAAAAATCTATCCAGCAGGAGATAGGACTTTGTCCGTCGGACAATCCGATGGAAACTGTCCGATGGTGCCTACACATGGTCGGAATTTCCGACAACATTGTCCGATAGGACAGAATCCATCGGAAAATCCGACCGTGTGTATGGGGCTTTAGGCTTCATTCACACCTGTACGATTCCAAACAGAGAGCTTGCTGCTTCCCCATATAGAACAAAGGTTGCACTCTACAATTGCTAGCACCTGACAGGATTTACTACTCAGGATGTGGCTGCTTTAATGGGACAACAAACTGTAAGACATTTAACAGTTCTTGTGCTGAGCCACCTGAAATGTATTTAGCTGATCTAAACTGAAGGTTCGTTTTGGGTTTTTCATCGGGCCAATTTGAGATGTCAAATCGCATGCCAAATCGGAGCCTATTGTACGGCACCGCACCGATTCCCAAAAGTAGTTCCTGCACTACTTTTGGTGACTTTGGGGAGGCATTTAAATAGACATCTGTGCATGAACCTGATGTCTTAAAAATCGCCCCCTAAAGTTGGACTGAAATGAGGCTTAGAGAATGTGCGAGTTCAGCTGAACTTGCGCAATTTCAAACCTGCCCTCAGTGAATCAAGGCTTAAAGCAAAACTGTGGCTACAGATGACTACTGCTAACAACAAAGCATTTGTCCAGTGCACTCTCTCTCTGTGTCTGTCTGTCTTTCGCTATGTAAGAGTCTCTCTGCCTGTTGATCCATGTTTGATACCAGAATCACAGCAGATGTCCTAACAAAGGTCAACACAAATCCAAACATGTTCCTGCGTGTATGAGTGCCCCCTGAACATTAAGTGAACTTGTGACCAAGCTATGGACTTTTAAATATATACATACTTTTAATAAACAGTAAATTCTCATTAAAGCAAGCCCTCACTGACCTCTGTAGACTCAGACACTGTGGAGAAAATCATCCTCCAAGTTCACAGAATCACTGAAATTGTTTTATTTAAAGCTCAGCTCACCCTGCTCCCTTTTCCCAGCAGCGGTTTTTCAGAAAAAAGTCAAGAGCAGGCCCTTTCCTTGCCACTTACTGCAACTTCCTACGGCACATAGCTGTTGCTATGTTAATAAGTCTATAGGGAGTTGTAGGATGGGGGGCGGGCAAGCCCTAGATTACCTTAGAAAATAGAGAGTCCTGAAATCTGTGGGCCCCCTGGACCAATGCAAATATAATCAGGTATGTTCATGTACACTGCTTTGTTAGAAGATAGGGATGCACCGAATGGAAATTTTGGCACCTAAAATGCGGGATACACTTGGCCAAAAAGCGAAAATGACAGTTTTTAATGCGTTTTTTGAGTCGCATGACGTATGAAAAACACAGTAAAATGGCGGCAAAGTTGCCACAAATTCGCAGCTAAATCGGGGCAAAATCACGTGCGTTTTCACTTTTCAGTGCCATTATCAGCACTTTTTTCTCCTATCAGCCGAATACCAATAACGCAATTTTCGGCCGAAATTTCAGTGCATCTCTATTAGAGGTTTACACTAAAGTGACCCCCCCTTACCCACCAGCAGCACATACTCTGGTACCTCACTCCCATGGTTAGCTGCTGGAACTGGGGAAAGAAGTTTTAAAGCATTTTATTAAAGGCACATTTTTTAAATAAAATAACAAAGATGTTCTACTTACCTGCTCTGTACAGTGGTATTGCACAGAGGGGCCCTGAACCTCCTCTCCTGGGGTCCCACACTGGCGATCTTGGCTCCTGCTCTTTTTTGTGTCTGCCAGCACAGCAAGCCACTTGCCAAGGGGCTAGGGCCGGTGCTACCACTATGCAAACTAGGCAGCCGCCTAGGGTGCACTGCTGCCTAGGGGCGCCCGGCCGCTGGTTTTCCTCCGTGTTTGCATGCTCTGCAGGCTGCAGTGTGTAACTAACTCAGTCCAGCTGGTAGTGTAATAAGAGGTGCAGCAGAGCACTGGAGCCAGCAGAGCCAACGTTTCCTGTATAGCGGTGCCTTCTGTCACATGGGCAGGGCAAAAGGGGGTGGAGCCAATAGGGCCGGCAAAATTAGGTTTCGCCTAGGGTGTCAAAAATCCTTGCACCAGCCCTGCAAGGGGCAGAGTTCTGAGCGTGGCTGTGTGTCTATAGACAAGCATCGTGGCTCAGCCCTGCCCATAAACCCAAACCCCACCCACCCGCTGCCTGCTCACAGGATTTGACTGACAGCAGCATGGGCTAAAGGCTCTCTCACTGCTGCCCATTCCTCCTGTGAGAAGAGCTTGGCACCTCAAGTGGCAAAACCATTTTTCGCATTAAGGTAAAGAAAGCATTTGGTCAGAGCCCACCCAGGGCTATGAACTCTTTCCCAAGCACCATGTGACAGCACTAAGTCAATCTCGGAGCAGCTAGCATTGCCACATGGGGGAGGGGCAGTGAGTTTATATGCTTACCCATACCCTAAAGTTCCACGTATATTTTCTGTGTCTTCCAGGACAGCACATGGCACCTCCTCCACCAGGAACAGGAAACGTGTCACTATAAACTCTAAAAGGCAGTCCTACAGAACTGGGCAGTTTTTGTGTGTAACGCATTGCTTGGAATCTGGTGGGGCACCTCCACCTCCCCCTTTTTCTTCACTTTCCTGGTTGTGCAGAAGAGGTCTGGGCTAAGCCCCAAAACAAAAATGTAATATATTGTAGCTTTCCAGTCATTGGATATGGTGGCTGCATTCGTTTTTTCGTATTTTTTTTTGGGGGGGGGGGGGGGGGGGGTTTCGAGGTTTTATTTTCATTTGGAAAAATCGGCTAGTAACACAGGGAGATTTACTAAAAGCTGTGCATGGTAGCCAATCAGTGTAACTTCTGTGTGTTCAATGAAGCTTTGAAGCTGATTGGTTTCTATTCAGAGCTGCACTAGATTTTGCAAACTCCAATTTTATGCCTAGTACACACAGGCGGCATCTGCTAGTTCGATAAACGTCCAGCATTCGGCCTGTGTGTACAGCAGCTGGTCCGACAGAAGCCGTCCATTCAGCCGACTTCTGTCGAAGGGGCGTGACCAAAAAAAGGTCTGCTGATCGGCAACCAATCAGCGCTCTCAGCCAGTGGCTGAGAGCGCTGATAGGGCTGTCCTGCTGTTGGCACACAATAGCTTAGCGGGGGAGATTGCTGTACTAACATTGCATGTTTAGTTAGTACAGAAGCTCCTCCTAAAGCTTTTCAGTTTTCTTTATTTTTTTCGTGCAGCCTGCTGGATTTCAGCCAACACTTATTAACCACTTCCGGACGGCCCACTGTATAGAATACATCGGCACTTTAAAGATGGATATCTCGGTAACGGCAGCTGCTGCCATAACTGAGATATCCATCTCTTCAGTGGGCGGTCCGGTTTACAATAATGGTGGTCTCTGTGGCGGATCCGCCGCAAGAGCACCGTTTATGGGCGGCTGGAGAGGGCCCCCCCTCTCCCGTGCCCTCCGCTGCTTACTGAAGCAGTCGGTAGCGGCGGAGGCGATCGGGTCCTCTTCCTAGCTGGGTATGGATACAAGTGAGGGCAAGATGATCCCCACCCGTCCTCCATACCATAGCAGGGCGGAAGTGACGTCAAAACATCACTTCCGCCCATACGTCTTAAAGGGACAAAAAAAAAAAAAAGTAATTTTTTTTCAAATGACAAATGCTTTTTCTTTTTTTTTTTATTGAATTTAAGTCCAAATATGAGATCTGAGGTCCCAGATCTCATATTTAAGAGGACCTGTAATGCTTTTTTCTATTACAGGGGATGTTTACATTCCTTGTAATAGGAATAAAAGTGACCCAAATTTTTTTTTTTTAAATCAATAAAATAAATTGGAAGGAAAAAAAAGCGCCCCATCCCGATAAGCTCACGCGTAGAAGCGAACGCATATGTGAGCAGCGCCCACATATGAAAATGGTGTAGCCCTAAACTCAAAACATTCAACCTGTAGAATTTTTTATTTATTTTTTTTAAACGTCTCATATGGAGATTTTTAAGGGTAAAAGTTTAACGCTATTCCACGAGCGGGCGCAATTTTGAAGCATTTTGACATGTTTGGTATCAATACCAAATTTACTCGGCGTAACGTTATCTTTCACAATATAAAAAAAATTGGGCTAACTTTACTGTTGTCTTATTTTTTAATTCAAAAAAGTGAATATTTTTTTTGGTAACCTTCTAACTACCGTTAGTTCTGGACAACTTGGTCTGTAAAAGGAAGTTGAAAAGCAACAAACTTACCGGCCAGATGACCAGGTAATAAAACTGTTCTGGAGGGACTCGGAAATCAAAGACTGCTGTATTAATGCCACTGAATGTCATATTTTTGTTTTCAGCATAGTTACACTTTAAAGCGGTCATAAAGGGGATATATATATTAGTGTTTGTGTGTGTGTGTAATTAATTAATAAATATATATATATATATATATATATGTGTGTGTGTGTATGTATGTGTGTATATATATATATATATATATATATATATATATATATATATATGTGTGTGTTGTTTTTTTTTTTTCTAATATACAATTTATATAAGGTTAAAAAAATATTTTTTATTTGGCTATAGAACCACTTTTAAGATTTGTATGTCTACAAAGCATGCTGGGTACTCTGAAAGGACTGCAAAAAAAATAAACCAACTACTTAATTCAATTCTATCCCCTTGTCAGCTGGGCATGCCAAAAAAGATTCTCCCTTTTCATTTTGCCAGTTCAGCATTGGAAAGTGGAAGGAATAATCCCTGATAACTGTACATTTGGGCATTTTAATATGAATGTATAGATGTGAATGGCACATCTGTATATGAACGTGTATCCAGTGTTTCTGATGAAGTCTGTATTTGCAGATGCTCAATCCTTATCACCACTGTGTGTGTTGTGCTCTGTGTCTAATATAAAATCTATGCACTTACCTGATCATCTGGAAGGCCATTGAGGAGTCCTTTGTTTCTTTCCAGATTGCACAACAGACGTTAACGGAATTCATCAAGAATGACCGATGCTCTCTTTCGTAAAGTTCACTTTCAGTAATGCATTTTTGGACAGTCTAACTTAACGTGATGTGCAAAGCATAGGACTATGCATGCCCTTTAAACATAGAATAACCCCACATTCTGTGATGTTTTAATGAAATAACATCTACTGACGGGCGTTTCTGCTAACGGTTTTGAAGTAACTTCCTCTCAGCTTTGCGTCTTAGAAGATGTTGTGGTCACAGGTGGGCGTGAGACACTCGTGCAGTCATGTAGCAATTGATGTAAACTCAGCAAAAAACAAGAAGCATAATGCATATAGTTAAGTTGGCTGTGCTCTGAAATCAACACAATTTTTTCAGGTTTAGCTACCTGTAATTTTGTATCCCTTTCTGTGATTTTATTGTGCTAAAATTAGAACCTTGATTCAGTTTAACTTAAAGCAGACCTTCACTCCCCTAAAACCACTTGGCATCTTTGCAACCCTCAGCCCCCCCCCCCCCCCCATCTTAAAGGCTAATGCCACCTTTTGGACCATGTTGAATGTTACACTTAGGGTGTAACATGATGCACATGGGACCCTCCCAGGTGTGACAGGGTGCGGGGATTCTTCTCCCCTGCAGTAGCTGTCACTTTAGAAATTTTCACAGCTATGTGGTGTTTTGCCTGCACAGCCACATCATTCATTCTCAAATATCTGTGAATAAACAAACTACAAGTCCTGTCTGCCTCTGTGGCAGACGGATTCATAGTCCCTATGAAACATGAGTGCAGTAATACCACGCTTGTAGTCTTCCTTCCTTCCCTCCAATCTCACCCAGGCGTGAATGACAGGTACTTTGCTCCAGCAGCCTCCTGGGATATCCACATCGGATATCCCAGGAGGGGTTATTCAATGTGGAAATCCCAGGAGGTATCCGCTTATAGAGAGCGTGTGCAGAAGGACAGACCTGGCTTTGTATCACCTCATTGGTGCCACCTCATCAGTGCCCGTTAGTGAAGGAGAAAACATACTTATTTACGACATTTTATAACGGAAACAAAGAGACCTTTTTTTTTTTTTCCCCCAAATTTTTGATCTTTTTTTTTATTTGTTTAGCAAAAAATAATAAAAACCCCAGTAGTGATCAAAGACCACCAAAAGAGAGCTCTATGGCTACTTTCACACTGGGGTGGCGTTAACGGTAAAGAGCTGCTAATTTATTGGCACTTTGCCGCTGTTATAGCAGTGCTTTTCGGACGCTAGCGCAGCGCCTTTAACCCCCACTAGCAGCAGAGGAAAGGGTTAAAAGTGCCTGAAGAGCACCGCTGCCCCCGGCTCCAGAGATGCTGCTTGCAGGACTTCCCCTTCCCCCCCCCACCCCCCCTGTCCTGCAAGCGCACCGCCCAAGTGTGAAAGCACTGGGGAGGCTTAAGAGGTGCTTTTCAGGCGCTATTCTTAGCGCTAAAACAACTGAAAAGCGCCCCAGTGTGAAAGGGGTCTATTTGTGGGAACAAAATTATAAAAATTTGTTTGGGTACAGTGTTGCATGACCGCACAATTTATCATTTTAAAAAGCGACAACGCTGAAAGATGAAAATTTCCCTGGGCAGGAAGGGGGGAAGGTGCCCAGTATTGAAGTGGTTAAACAGGTCCTAAAACTTGCATGGTTCTAAGGGCACACTTGAAACTTGCTTTTTATATACTGACTAATAAACATTTTTTTGTATTTTGGTATATTCTGTTCATTAGTAATGTCTCTATCTATGTTTTATCTTTTGTAGGGGTTGGGAAGTCATGTCTTCTGCTTCAGTTTACAGATAAGCGGTTTCAGCCTGTTCACGATCTCACTATAGGTAAATGCTTTCAAGAGATTTTTTGTAGTCTATAAAAAATGTTTGCTTTTTGTTTTCTATATGTAGTATGTCCCGTAATAATCTTCAAATTGTTCTTGCAATGTGCTGCAGCTATGTACAGTGTGTGTGTATGTGTATGTATATATATGTATGTGTGTGTGTGTGTGTGTGTGTGTGTGTGTTCCCGGCTGTAAGGGGGATGTGACAATACCTCCCAGCCGAGTTGTTGTAATGTGCAGTTAGTGCGGTGCGTAGGATGTGCATTGTCCTGGAGAAACAGGGCGCCCTTAGTGATCAAACTAGGTGGTTTGACTTGAACACAGTGTGTGTGTGTGTGTGTGTGTGTGTGTGTGTGTGTATGTGTATAAAGATGGATATTATCTATGTATATATCTCTATCATACTGTGTGTGTTTGTGTGTGTATGTTTATGTATCTACAAAGCCTTAAAGTATTCATACCCCTTGAAATTTTATCATGTTACAACCAAAAACGTAAATGTATTTTATGTGATGGGTTAACACAAAGTGGCACATAATTGTGAAGTGGAAGGAAAATGATGAATGGTTTTCAATATATATTTTTTTTTTTTTTACAAATATGTGAAAAGTGTGGCGTGCATTTGTATTCAGCCCCCCTGAGTCAATACTTTGTAGAACCACCTTTCACTGCAATTACAGCTGCAAGTTATTTTGGGGATGTCTCTACCAGCTTTGCACATCTAGAGAGGACATTTTTTGCCCATTCTTCTTGGCAAAATAACTCAAGCTCTGTCAGATTGGATGGAGAGCGTCTGTGTCTTGCCACAGATTCTCAATTGGATTTAGGTCGGGACTTTGACTGGGCCATTCAAACGCATGAATATGCTTTGATCCACAGGGCTTGACAAATTTGCTTGGAATCTAGGAGCCAGCTAAAAAAAGTTAGGAGCCAGTTTTTTTTTTTTTTTAACGACATGGAGACGAGTGAGGGGAAGATGACCCCGCCCGTCTCCAAGTCATTGCAGGGCAGAAGCGACTTCAAATCGTCACTTCCGCCCATAGGTCTTAAAAGGGACATTTTATTATTTTTATTTTTTTCAAATGACAATTTTTTTATTATTGCATTTTAGTGTAAATATGAGATCCGAGGTCTTTTTGATCCCAGATCTCATATTTAAGAGGCCCTGTCATGCTTTTTTCCCAAGTGCTCTTCCAGGACAGCCCTTGAGAGATGGAGTCCCTCCCATCGACACAGGAAACACATTGCCAATCAGTTCTTAAGGCGGTCCCTCAGGTCCCTGGTCAGTCATTTGTGTTTCCTCCCTCGGAGGAACATGTTGCCAGGAACCTGGGCTAAAGCCTTGTGGAGGACTCATCTCTCAGGGGCTGCCTGCAGAGGGGAGAAACCGCGCAGGGGACTGGGTCCTATCTAGCGGTCGTTTCTAAGTCCTACCTCATGTCTGTTTATGGGCCGGGTATCGTCCAGCAGAACCGGAGCAGACCCGCAGCCCCCCTCCATCCTGTGCCGAGTAGCGCCTGTGGCAGCAGGACGCGATTCCCCCCGGAGCGGTGAGTGGATTCGTCCAGCTCAGCTTCCTGTGTGGGGGCCGGAGACGCCGAGCGTCATTTCCGGCGGAACCGCGTCATTGCTGTGCGCGGAGACTTCCGGTTCCGGGTCTCGGACGCGCATGGAGGAGGGGAAAAAGCCCACGCTGGGCCTACAAATTCCCGCCAAACAGCCAGCTATACCGGACTTGTGGCGGGAACCGGAGCACGTGAGGAGCAGAGCCCTGTGCTAGCAACATGGAGGCTAATCCCCAGGACACTCCGGTCGATGTAGGCACCAGCCAGGCCCAGGTAAGCCGCTGTGCGGACTATTACTCTGGGGTGTTTTTTGATTGTGGTGTTGTAGGCTGGGACCTGTAGTACCCCATGGTGGTGGTGTTTCACAGTCCAGGATATGCAGTGGTGACACGGGTGGATAATGGCATACAGGCTTAAGAGGCTAAGGGGTTTGTTCTCTATTCTTTCAGACCAAAGAAGCCCAAGGGAAGACAAAGCTGGCCGCAAAAAGTGTCCTAATTGTGGTAATAAGCTTTCCTCTGGCTCTAACAAAGCTTTGTGCAAACAGTGTATTGCAGGCTTATTAAAAACTGAGGCAGACTCTCCCTTAGCAAAGTTCTTGGGTTCCTTCAGAGAGGAAATGGCGTCCACTTTTAAATCTCTGAGAGATTTGATTACGGATGTAAGCACAGCCTCCACCAGTAGAGCTGCAGTATCCTCTTCACCTTGCCTCACAACACCCATTTCAGGGGAGCCCCGTATATTCAGGGAGCAGAGCCCCGTGCTAGTTAGTCCCGAATCCTCTGAGGAAAATTCTGACCAGGATGAGGACCAGGCGGTAGCTAGCAAGTTCGCAAGATACAAGCTCTCTCTTGAGGAGGTAGACGAGCTGTTGAGCGCAATATATGACACACTGGAAATTGAGGAGGAGGAGACTCAATTAACCAGGCATGACAAAATGTATGAGGCCCTGGGGGAAAAGAAAGCTAAAGTTTTTCCAATTCATAAGGTACTTTCTGACCTTATCCGCAAGGAATGGTCTGAGCCGGATAAAAAGGTGTTTTTTCCTAATTCCCTCAAAAGAAGGTTTCCTTTTGATGAGAGCCCAGAGGCAGTCTGGAATAAAAATCCCAAACTGGATGCCCCTCTGTCCAAGGTCTCAAAGCAATCAGATCTAGCTTTTGAAGATATGGGGCACTTAAAGGACCCTATGGATAGAAAGACAGATATAGTCTTGAAGAGGGCCTGGGATGCCTCTATGGCAGGTTTGAAGCCAGCTCTGGCCACATCCTGTGTGGCCAGAAATCTGGAATTTTGGCTTTCCCAATTACAGGACCACCTAAAAGCAGGTACTCCTAGGGGGGAGCTCTTGAAAACCTTTCCCATGCTGTTTAAAGCCACAGGTTTTATCTCGGATGCAGCTACTGACTCGGTTAAGTTTGCAGCCAAGTCAGCAGCACTTTCTGTAGCAGCTAGGAGGTCGGTCTGTAATTTAATCAAATAAAATAATGCTGCACTAGGATTTGCCTGGCCCTCCCCTTCTTTTTTTGCCTTCCTTTTCCCATAGTGATCGAGTCCCCCAGCCCGCGCCTGAATCAGCCTCGCTCCCTTTGCAGCATTTTCAGAGACTCAGGCTACTGTCACACTGGGGCGCTCAGCGCGCTGGCGGTAAAGCGGCGCTATATTTAGCGGCGCTTTATCGTCGTTTTAGCGGCGCTAATCGGCTGCTAGCGGGGCAGTTGTAACCCCCCCTAGCGGCCAAAAAAGGGTTAAAACCGCCCGCAAGGCGGCACTTTGCAGGCGGGTTTGAAGCGCTGCCCCATTATTTTCAATGGGAAGGGGCACTTTAGGAGCGATAAATACAGCGCTCCAAAGATGCGGCTTGCAGGACTTTTTTGACCGCCCTGCAAGCGCACCACTCCAATGTGAAAGCCCTCTGGGCTTTCACATTGGAGTGCACTGAGCGGCTTTCAGGATGCTTTGCAGGCGCTATATTTAGCACTTTAGCGCCTGCAAAGCGTCTCAGTGTGAAGGGGCCTCAGGGTTGAAAGGGGCACACCCCCTAGACCTCATTTCAGGACTTTGATCGTCGATTTTTGTTTATTTATTTATTTTTTTACAAAAACTTTGTTTTTTTAATTTTTACCTTTACAATAAATTGTTATTGATGAACCAGCATACTTATGCATGTCCTTCCACCATCTTTTATAATCGGGCATTTCAGCGCTAAGCGTTACACTAGTGCTTTATGTGTGTTTTTTTTTCTAAAGACAAATTGCCCCATGCCTAGATCATAATCGGTTGCACTGGATAACACACACCATTCCTATTACAAGGGATGTTTTACATTCCTTGTAATAGGAACAAAAGTGATCAAAAAAAAGTTTTTTTTAACCACTTCAGCCCCGGACCAATTGGCAGCCAAAGGACCAGGCCCCTTTTTGCAATTCGGCACTGCGTCGCTTTAACTAACAATTGCGCGGTCATGCGACGTGGCTCCAAAACAAAATTGGCGTCCTTTTTTTCCCACAAATAGAGCTTTCTTTTGGTGGTATTTGATCGCCCCTGCGGTTTTTATTTTTTGCGCTATAAACAAAAATAGAGCGACAATTTTGAAAAAAATGCAATATTTTTTACTTTTTGCTATAATAAATATCCCCAAAAAATATATAAAAAAACATTTTTTTTCCTCAGTTTAGGCCGATACGTATTCTTCTACATATTTTTGGTAAAAAAAATCGCAATTAGCGATTATTGATTAGTTTGCGCAAAAGTTATAGCGTTTACAAAATAGGGGATAGTTTTATAGCATTTTTATTAATATTTTTTTTTTTTATTAGTAATGGCGGCGATCAGCGATTTTTATTGTGACTGCGACATTATGGCGGACACATCGGACATTTTTGACACATTTTTGGGACATTTGTCATTTATATAGAAATCAGTGCTATTTAAATAGCACTGATTCCTATGTAAATGACAGTTGTAGTTAGGGGGTTAACCACTAGGGGGCGGGGAGGAGTCAGTGTGACGTGTTCTGTTTTTTTTTTTTTTACAGCTGGCATGCAGAAGCGAACGCATATGTAGGTCACACCCATTTATGTACCACACATGTGTGATTGTTAGAGCGAGAGCAATAATTCTACCAATAGACCTCCTCTAACTCTAAACATGTAACCTGTAAAAAAAAAATTCAAATCATGACCGAGCGGGAACGTGTGTGTGTGTGTGTGTGTCCCGGTTCTCTCAGGGCAGAGGAGACAGATTCTGTGTTCATACCAAGTATGAACACCTATCTCTCTCCTCCCCTAGTCAGTCCCATCCCCCTACAGTGGGAACACAGTTAACCCCTTGATCGCCCCTTGTTAACCCCTTCCTTGCCAGTGACATTTATACAGTAATCTATTTTTACAGTAAAGCTATTTTTAGCTCTGATCTCTGTATAAATGTCAATGGTGGTCCCAAAATATTGTCAAGTCTCCAATCTGTCCGCCGCAATCCTGATAAAAATCACAGATCGCCGCCATTACTAGTAAAAAAAAAAAAAAAAATATATATATATATATTTATTTATATTTATGTTATTTTTTTTTTTTTTTTTTACCAACGATATGTATAAGAATACATATCAGCCTAAACTTAGGAGAAAATTATTTAAAAAAAAAAAAAAAGGGGATATTTATTATAGCAAAAACGACAAAATTTTCGCTCCTTTTTTTTTTTTTATAGTGCAAAAAATAAAAACCGCAGAGGTGATCAAATACCACCAAAACAAAGCTCTATTTTATGGGGGAAAAGGGACATACGTTTTTGTTCGGGTACCATTTCGCATGACCGTGCAATTGTCCGCTAAAGCGACGCACTGCCGAATCACAAAAAAATGGCCCAGTCAGGAAGGGGGAAAATCCTTCTGAGGCTGAAGTGGTTAAGTACTGAAGTTTGGCGCCATACCACAAGTGTGCATAATTTTTAAGCGTGACATGTGAGGTATCTATTTACTCGATGTATCATCTGTCACGTACAAAAAAATTGGCTAATTTTCGTTTTTTTAATGTTTTTTTTTTTTTTTTCCCCCCCAAAAGAATTGCAATTGAAATAGAGATATTTTAGCAGAGACCCTATCTATAAATATATCTATAGACATTTTCAGTAACTTCCTGATTCATCTAAGGGACAGGAAGTGAGGAGAAATCTCCACAATGGGACATGGAAGCAAAAAGAAGTGGTGGGGATGTACCCCTTCCCTACTCTATAGAACTGAAGCTTAATAGCAGCTTCTATGCACATATAGTGACTCAGGCAGTTGTTTGTCCTCCTGTGAGGAGTGTCACACCGGTTGCTATGTATTACTGTAGGTCACACGCTGTCTGTATTGAGGTGTGTACGGTCTCCGTTAACCCTTTATTACTAGGCACAGAGCCCCGCCTTCCTCGGTCAGCCGGAGGAAGTAGAGCGGCGGGCCGGAGCCGAGCGCTGCAGGATTTCCAGGTCCGTCACCTGTATTTTCCCGGCTTTCATTCATTCCCGGGCGCCGGGGTCTGTAATCGAGGGTGGCTTCGCTCTTGCCTTGGAAACCGCTAGGCCTCAGTGTGGTGGGAGTGGTGGGAGGGGCGAAGCTCTCAGCCTAGCTTTAGTCTTTGGGTGCCGTACATGATTGACTATGCATGGAGCCAGTGAGTCGGAAAGCGGCGGTACGAGCAGTGTGGGCGGAGCCTATGCTAGGTTAGGTTGCACCGTGTGTATCTGTATGGGGAGGAGAGAGCTCAGTGTGCAGCAGCATGTGTGTGACCGGGGGACTGCTACATGTGTATACTTGGCTAGTTTGTAAACAGCTCATCTGGACAGCAAGTAAGTGCACGAGGGGCCGACTATTCCTATTACATTGTGGGTGTATGATCATAGAGGGGCACTGATAGGAGAACGGGCACACACACTCAGGTCCTTACTGTTACAGCAATAATCTATGTATACATGCATCCAGATATGATCATAATGCTATAGAGGGTAATAGACTTGCTTTACAGCATGACTAGGTAAAAGGTAAAGTGCTAGCACATGTGCATGGTCCATCCCATAATATGTATGTGTATAGATCACCTGTGTGCTGATATGGACATAGCCAATAATGTGATTGCTGGAAAGCATAAGAATCGCATTAAGCCAGGGATCATGGTTGTCACCTGGCTTGTAGAACAGGGGTAGGCATCCTTAAAGTGACACTAAAAGTAATTAAAATATATATATATATATATATTTTATTTTTTATTATTTTTATAATTTTTAAACAAGAAAATTTATTATTTTTTTTTTTTTAAATGACAAACATATTATACTCATACTCCATCATACTCCACTGTGCAGCTCTTCTGGGGTCCCTCTGCGGCTCTCGGCTCCTCCCCAGCATCAGATAACACCCTGGGAGAAGCGCTCTCCCGGGGGGTTACCTTGCGGGCGCGCTCCTGAGTCCAATGGCTGCAATGCTATCAATCTATTCAATCAACAGCCGAGAACCCCCTAGTAGAGAGAAGGCGCGTCCTCGTGGGACAAGTTTGAGGGTTCAGGTAAGTAAAAAAGGGGGGGGGGGGGGGGGCTAGGGGCCGGTCACTGACAGGCGTTATTTCACCTTGATGCATAGGATGCATTAAGGTGAAAAAACATGAACCGTTACAACCCCTTTTAAAGAGGTTGTAAACTCCTGGAAAAAAAAAAAAATCCCTGTAAGACAAAGACATAATGAGCTAGTACGCATCGCATACTAGCTCATTATGAAATACTTGCTTTAGAACAAACTCCCCCAGGGGCGCCCGCACACTGCTGAGATGGCTGACATCTTCCCCGTAGTTTCTTCTGAGTTTGGAGGCTTCGGGGTGGTGATTGGCTGGCGTTGTGATGACATCACTCCTGTGCATGTGTCTGGGAGCCGCAGTTTACGGCATTGGGGCTCGGAAGGAATGGCACTCATGGCCGATCCTTCAGAGTGCGTGTGCCAGTGATGTCACTGGCTGCGTGTAATGTAAATCTCTCCTAAACTGTACACAAGTCTTATTATAGGCTTGCCTATAGGTAAATGTAAGCAGAGGGAGTTTACTTCCTCTTTAAAGCAGTGGAGATCTACCTGAACAATATGGGAGAAGTCCATATGTAGAGATCTACCTGAACAATATGGGAGAAGTCCATATGTAGAGATCTACCTGAACAATATGGAAGATGTCCAAGATCACCAGGTACAGTGTCTCCTCCTCACACCTGATTTAAACCTCTATTTGCCATAGTACTGTATTGCAATCGCTTGCATTGTGGGGCAGTCATGGGTTTAAATCAGGTGGCAAGGAGGCAACGTGTCGCCTCCTCACCACCTGTAAGAACACAGTTGGATTGCTTTTCAGAGGAGCAACAGTGCCTGCTGCACTTGTGAATGAGCCCTTGGTTGCATTCATCCGCAGCACCCTTAGGGCTTGTTCACACAAAGTGGGGGGGGGGTAAAACCCTGCTTTTGAGTCATGGTTTTTACCACCCCAATCCCTACCCCTTTTAGCTGCTGAGGCAGCAGCCAAAGGTGTACACACGCCACAGCTGTA
Source organism: Lithobates sylvaticus (assembly GCA_028564925.1). Taxonomy (NCBI): domain Eukaryota; kingdom Metazoa; phylum Chordata; class Amphibia; order Anura; family Ranidae; genus Lithobates; species Lithobates sylvaticus. The sequence goes on from CM053026.1 coordinate 267,078,036, forward strand.
ATTAAACCCCCTGTTGCTTTTGGTTAGCTCCACTGCCTGCACAGTGTGACCAATTCAGGGAAATAAGGCCCCTCTGCAAGCGCCCCACAACTGCATGCTTCTCCGGGGGCCAAAGGTTTAAAGCAGGTGATGAGAAAGCAACACCACGCTGCCTGCTTTCACACCTTATTTGCTGTACTGCACAAGATTGCAGGGCACTTGAAGGGTGACCTCATTCACTTGAATGGGTCATGCTTAGCAGGTGCTACACCCACCAACCATGACCATGTGTGTAACTCTTGCTGTGACATGTGTACACCCCTGGCCACTGCAGCTAAAGGGGGTGCGGTGGGGGTGGTAAAAAAAATAAGTCTTAATTATAGAGTTTTACTACCCCCCCCAAACTACAAATGTCAATGAACCCTTACTGTTCTGAGTCCCCTATAAGGCTGCTTTCACACTATGCTGAGGTTTACCTACACTCTATTATATACTGCAATTGTGGCGCTCTTTCTGAAAGTGCACCAAAGCTCCTGCATTCAGAAAGTGCAACAAACCTGCAGGATATAATAGAAGTCTATGGCTAAGTGCAGGGAAGCTGAAGGTACACAGCCCTGCTCCCACAGTGTGGGTAAACTGCTGCACATCATATTGAAAGTAGCCCTACACTATTATGCCCAGTGTATTGCTTCACACTGACCTGAAGATCTCTTCTTTCCTGCTGCTGGCATCACTCTGGAGACCGCTAGCCAGGATAAGAGCCGGAGTGCAGTTGGTATCACTCTGCAAGGAGCAGCGCTACAGAGGAGACATTGGCTTAAGTGGCTTTTGCTCCCTACTACATATCCAACTTTACTAATAGTCCCTCTGCATTGCACTCTGATCCTCTGGAATGGTGGGTCAGCAAGCCCAGCCTGCGATCTACCAGTCACTTGTCAGTGATCTACTAGTAGCTGACCCCCAGTGTAGAGGATAACCACCACTACAAAATAGTGGCCTCTGTATGGACTTCTCATTAACATTCATCTCATGTTTTCACAGCTCTTTTGCTGTGAAGTTTGTTGTGCATTGGTGTTTTTGCTCAGAGGTGGCAATCCTTATTATCCATTATTGAAGTATACAGTCCTTGTACACTTTTCTGGTCTTCTGTTCTCAAAGTATAACTAAAGGCAAAACTTTTGGATAGAGTGCAGAGGGATTAGAAAGTTTCCCAGTTTTTATTGCTGTCTGTGCTCCCGATAAGGAGATTCACCCCCTCGATTTGTCCTGTTTACCATTATTCTTGAAAGTAAAGGAAAATCTGAAATTTTGGGTTGTCCCCAGAAAAGTAATAGAGTGGAAATCCTCTGATGTGGACACAGATGGCGAAAACAAATCTGACAGTTATAACCCTGCTTTACTTTACTTTACCTTTTAATGAAGGAAAACAAATCTAACTTTATGCAGTCTGCAGCTTTTCTTTTACAAGGAATAATGGTATAAGTAGCAGAAGAAGTTGTTTAATTTTTTTTTTTTTTGAAGTAGAACCTTTAAACCAAAAAAAAAAAAAGGATGAACTGGCAAGAATTTTAATGTAGAAGAGACATGCTTTGTCTTTTCTGCATTAAAGTTACTTGCCTGCCCACCTCCTAGTGAGCTGCGCATGCACAGTTTACTGTACAATTCTGGCAGCTCTGAATCTGACTGAACTCCCGCGCATTCATGGGAGTGACGTCATTCCCGCCCAGTCAGTAAAAGAGGCTGACGAATAAAGCCTGGTACACTGTAACAGTTTTTTTTTTTTTTTTTTTTCATTAGGCAAAGAAACCTGACAGCTCTGGTTGGAGCTGCTGTACTAACGATCCTACGTTAGTGCATCGATCTCCACTGCTGAGCTATTGTGTTCTGACAGGGGGGCGGCCCCCCACCAGAACACTGATCGGCGCTCTCAGCCATTGGCAAAATCAAAACGTTCTCTCGATCTAACATTCAATGGGCCAGTCATTGTACTGGAAACTTCCCAGTGAATTTTCAACATTTTTAAAATTAACTTCTGGGCGCTGGTGGCATGCAAATATGCAGGTTCTTGGCGGGTGGGCCTTGGAGCATATTTGTGTATCAGATTGCAAATACAGCTGTGCTGAGAGCGCGCGCCCCCTGTTACCGGTGACTAAGGAAAGCTCCCGGTCGTAAGTAGCAATCTGGAGCTTTCTGACCATGTGAAGGCCAATCGCAGCATCACATGATTTTAAACCCCGGCACCTGAAACCCCTTAACCACTTGCTGACCGCTGTACGCCGATATACATCGGTGCAAATGGCCGTACCTATACGTCCCCCCTTAATTGACGGGGCTAGCGGGCGTGCCCGCCGCGTACAGCTTGACCATGCCCGCCGGTGTCCCGGCAATCGTCGGAGCCACAGAACGGGGAGTGCCTATGCAAACAAGGCATTTCCCTGTTCTGCCTTGTGACATGACAGATCACTGCTCCCTGCAGTGATTTGCTGTCATGTGAGTGGAAGCCCATCCCCCCCCAGTTGGAACACCTCTCTAGGACACATTTAACCCCTTCATCGCCCCCGGGTGTTTAACCCCTTCCTGCCAGTGTAATTTACACAGTAATTAGTGCATTTTTATAGCACTGATCGCTGTATAAATGACAATGGTCACAAAATAGTGGCAAGTGTCCAATGTGTCGACCATAATGTGGCAGTCACGATAAAAATCACAGATCGCCGCCATTACTAATAATAATAAAAAAAAAAAAAAAATAATAATAATAAAAATGCCATAAAACTATCCCCTATTTTGTAGACGCTATAACTTTTGCGCAAACCAATATATCGAAGCCCCCGATTCGGCCCTTGTTCGCCGCCTCCAACGCCGCCATCTATTCCGGAGTGATTTCCGGGTAACTTGGCTCTGGCGCTGACTGGGCGGAGCCGCGATGACGTCACTCCCACGCATGCGCGCTGGTGCCACCACTAACGGCATGATCGCCATTAGAAATGGCATGCTCAGTGCGCCTGATGTCTATGGTGCATGCACCGTAAACATTGGTGTCGCTATTTCTTGCACCTACAGGTAAGCCTTAATCTAGGCTTAAGGTTAAAGTGGTTGTAAAGGGTTTACAACCACTTTAAGTCCTATAAGTTGCGCGTAGGGGCCTCCATGGATCTGACTTGTTTTTCCAGCAAATCTCAGAGATGCTCGATTTGGTTTGAGCTCTGGAGAATTTGGAGGCCAAGAGTGCACAAGGGGGCACACAGTGGCACAATCTGTCACTCGCTGTGTCCACTGGTCACCGCTGGTCACCAGGCTGGCTCCAGTACCAATCACAGCTTTCACATGCCAATAGTACACAATTGCTTTCATTCACAGCCATTCATTGTGATCTCTTTGGTCACAGCGATCACATGGTACAGGGGCCAATCACAATGGACCTGTACCATGTGATGGCTATAGCCAATCACAGCTTTCACAATGGCACACAATGGTACATGAATGGATGCCATTCACAAAAATGATTCCTTATAACAGTCTTGTTCATCGGCTTGTCTCTGTAATAAGCAATCGTAGTAAAGCAAAAAATCCTAATCCCCTCCCCAGAGCATTTTTTTTAGTTTATACAGCAAAAAAATAAAACCCAGTGGTGAACAAATACCACCAAAAGAAAGCTCTGTCTAAAAAAAAAAAAAAATAAAATAAAAAAAAAATTTAATTTGGGTACAGTGTTGCATGACTGAGTAATTGGCATTTAAAGTGTGACAGCGCTGAAAATTGGCCTGGGCAGGAAGGGGGAGAAAGTGTCCAGCGTCCAGAAGTGGGTAAAAAGAACCTAAAAATACAAAATGATATAGACACCACAAGAAAAAAAGTGTTCAAAATCTAATTTTCACCCAGATTGTGTGGTTGACATGAACACAGACTAGAGCAGTTTTCTCTATGGGGGTTCCTGAGTAATGAGCAAATTCTACCTCTCAGTAGCCACTGATAATTTTTAAAAGCCTAAATGCAGCCAAAATTAATGAAAAAAAAATGAATTAGTAGGATGTGTCCCTTGTGCTGATGCCTCTTCTGTTATTTAAAATCCTCCTCTGTTCATGCCCCCCATAGCTGTAATCTTTTGGGGCAATGGGGTTTATAGCACTAATGGGCCGTAGTAGTTCACTTAGAATTACAAGCAGACAGCTGCAAAGGCTGCTGGACCTTGTATTTTTCCCATTTAAAGAACCACTGTGAATGGATGACGTGGCTGGGCACAGCTAGTGGGGGGTTCTTCTTCATTGCCCCCCACCCCACTAGCTGTCACAATCTGCAAAAAATTTGAACGGGAGATCGGGCGGAGCAGGGGCTAAATATGGGTGTGACATGTTACAAAAGGTGAACTTATCCTTTAAAATTCCTGTTGTAGGGAATGTAAAAGAAAGTGATGTAAATGTAAAATCTTTGTCAAACGTGTTTTTAATGTTTTTTTTTTTTCTTTTTGCAGAGTATTATCCTGGCTTTGTTCCTTGTTTCATCGTCCCGTGACATTGAGTGACTAAGGTCCCATCTTTTTTGCTCTGTGTCCCAAGGGGAAGGCTACTAGCCTTCCCCGCCGTCTTCTTTTTTTTTTTTTTTATAAAGGCGCCAAATATGGCGGACCCGATAATGGACCTTTTTGATGACCCTAACCTGTTTGGGTTGGATTCTCTAACTAGTGACTCATTTACCAGAGATGGACCAGATACCATCGATGAAGCTCTCGGCTTAGGCAGTGTTTTAGAGCAGTTCGCAACAGATAGAGGACCGGAACAAGCAATTTCACATGTAATTCAGCGAATCCAGCCTCAGGTGCTGCCAGAAAATCGTGCTCCTATTCTCCCACCAGAACCAGTGCTTCCCTCTCAACCAACCATCAATCAGGAAACTCTGAACCAAGGAAACCCTTTTATGGGCACACCCTTGACTGTAACCACAGCAACAACTACAACAGCTGCGCCTACAGCTCCTAAAATTATGATTCTAAAAGCACCACCAGGAATGACTGTTGGTGGTGTTCCTGTGACACAAATTCAAACTCTAACTCCTGGACAGACCGCTAATGGAGGAAAAGTGACCATTGCTAAGGTGCTTACAGGAACCCAGCTGAGACCTGGGGTATCCATTGTATCTGGGAATACAGTGCTGGCCAAAGTTCCAAGTCCAGCAGGACATCCTGGTGCAGTCAGACCTGTTCGACAGTTATTGTTACAACCAATGCGCACATCAACTGATGGCAATACAAACATCAAACCGGCAGTCACATTGACGTCCACTCCTCAGCAGGTAAAATAAATGTTCATACACTTTACTATATAGACCTCTGATGTGTTTCCTTTTTTTTTTTTATTTTTTTTTATTTTTTAGATATCTTTTTTTGCTTTTTGCTTTCTTTACCTGTCGATCTGGCCAGTGAAGTCCTATATTTTTTTTTTTGTCCGGCAATAAGAGGGTTGAGACAAACAAACCATTTAACACTGACTGGAATGCTTACAATGGTCGGCTTGTCATTGATGTAAAACTTTTATCTCAAGGGTAAAAAAATAAAAACTGTTGCTGTAACAGTGCTCTCCCAGCACAGAGACTTTGCTTTCACTGAGCCCCCCTAGTCTTGTACTAATCTGAAACCAGGAGACCCAGTTCCCGAGTACCTCATCGCTGTGATAGCCTCTGATTGGTTATCACAATGATCAGTCAATGTTCAGCCCTACCCTGTATTTTTTTTATTTTTTTAAGGAGAAGTACAGCCAAAGCTTGTTTGGCTGCACTACTTCTGTGGATCACATGAGTGCAGTTCGTTCTACACTCCTGTGACCTGTTTTCAGCAAACAGCGGGCTGAAGCCTGCTGACGTCAGAGCCGATCCAGGCTCGGGCAAGATCGCGACAAAGACATGGATGAGTGAGTTTGGTGGGAGTCCTGACTTCAACCCGATAGAACACTTTTGGATTGAATTGGAACAGAGACTGCGAGCCAGGCCTTCTCATCCACATCAATGCCTGACCTCACAAATGCGCTTCTGGAAGAATGGTCAAACATTCCCATAGACACACTCCTAAACCTTGTGGACAGCCTCCCAGACGAGTTGAAGCTGTTATAGCTGCAAAGGGTGGGCCAACTCAATTTTGAACCCTACGGACTAAGACTGGGGTGCCATTAAAGTTCATGTGTGTGTAACGGCAGGCGTCCCAGTACTTTTGGTAATATAGGAGTCAATTCACTAATGGTTAAATAACTGCTAATAATATGCATTAAAATACCGAATGCTGTAACAATTGTGCAAGTGTTCAATTCACTAAGAATTTGTAGTTCAATACCGAATGCGATATTCACTTCAGCGGTTAATTAATGCGGTAATTTACCGCATCGAGCTGGTTGCTAAGGAGGGGGCCGGGAAACCGGCCGCTGCGTCCGTAACAACCGATGACTCATCAGCTGTCAAGTTGACAATAGAGAGCGAAGAAGAAAAAACAGTGTGTCAAAATTTTAAAACGGGTACTTTGAGGCGGGGGGTGGGGGGGGGGGGCTTTGTCCCCTGACCCCCGGACTGTTTTTTGACAAAGACCGTATGTAGAGATGCACAGAAATTTCGGCCGCCGAAAAACATATCAGCCAAAAATTGTGTTTATCAGCATTTTGCCGTTAAGAGCTAGGGGAAAAAAATGATTTTGCTGTGATTTTACTTATGGTCTGTTTTTCATGTTACGTGACTCAAAAAAAATGTCAAAGTGTCAATGATGCGTTTGCAAAGCATTTCATTCGGCCGAACAAAAGAGTTGTGCCGCTAATGGCACCAAAAAGGGGCACTCTGCCACGGGTGCCCACATTGCGGGGTGTCATCCTGGCGCGCCCCAGTCAGTCCTCCTCTCCCTCCTTCTCACCTTGTCACGCAGAGCGGCGATCTTCCTCTGTCAAGGAGCTGAATTGTTAAGCAGCCGCTTTCACAAAGTCCCGCCACCTATGATAGACGGCACACTCATCCAATACCGGGAAATTTAATTAGTGTGATGTGTATTAAAGGAGGCGGGACTTTATTACTACAGCTGCCCAGCCCAGGCAATTGAAATCAAACTTCGTGACACAGCAGGAGATCGCCGCTCTGATCGGGCACTGGTGAGGCTGCATTGATCTCTTGTATCATGTGTGCAGTCTCTCACCATTTCCTGTACTATAGAAATTTTGCTAATATTATTATTAATATGTTTAAGTTTAGATAAGAGATTGCAGACATGATACAAAAGATGGTCAGAGACTGCATTTTTATTGAGCTTTTCTTGCACTAAAGGTGCCAATGGCCAACAATAAATTAAATTGATGATATTATTTAAAAATGTGTGTGTGTGTGTGTACATGTGTATGTATGTATGTCAGGACCCCACAGGGCAAGGACCGCACTATACCACAGATGGACACCAGTGGCAAAAAGCGCCCTGAGGCGATTCAGTTTGCATAGGTTGCGCTATACAAGTCATTTATTTATATTTATATATATATATATATATATATATATATATATATATATATATATATAATTACAGCTACACATACAATAGTAAGTCCCCTTATAGCTAAGGCTAGCCATACATTATCCTTGTACAATTTTCTTTTAGCTGTACCAAAACCATATAATATGAGGTCAAACCTCAACACTTTCAATATGTATGTAGTCAGGCAGGCCCTTGCACTACATAGTTGATTGTAAATGGAACAAGAAAATTGTATAATGTATGTCCAGCTTAAAGAGTAAAAATTTGATTGTCTGCTGTTACATATTTGGTAAGGTACAATAAAGACACCAGTTCAACGTGTGTGTGTGTGTGTGTGTGTGTTCATGTCCAAAAAAATCCTGTATCCCTTTTTATACTGTGTTCTAGGCCTGGTTCACACCTATGCGTTTTTTGGTGCTTTTTGCTAAAAAAACATACTACAGTCCATTTAACATGGTTTCCTATGGGACACGTTCACCTCTACAGTGGGGAAAAATAATTGGATCCCCTGCAGATTTTGTAAGTTTGCCCATTTACAAAGAAATTAAGGGTCTATAATTTTTATCATAGGTGTGTGGTGTTTTTTTTTTTTTTTTATTTATTTATTTATTTTTAAATGATGGAGACAGAATATCAAACAAAAATCCAGAAGAATACACATGATACAAATGTTATAAACTTGAGTTGCAGTTCAGTGGGTAAAATAAGTATTTGATCCCCAAGTAACAATAATTCTGGCTCCCACAGACTGGCTACAGTATGTTCTCATGTGGTACACAGATTATTCCTGTCAATTTAAGAAGGTGCTCTGAACGATAACTTGTGTGTGTAAAAGACACCTGTCCACAGAATATTTCTTCCGTTCAAACCTATCACCATGGGCAAGACCAAAAAGTTGTCAAAGGATGTCAGGGACAAGATTGTAGACCTACACAAGGCCGGAATGGGCTACAAGACCATGAGCAAGAAGCTTGATATGAAGGCGATTATTCGCAAAGGGAAGAAATGCAGTGTCTTGAAAAAGTATTCATACCCCTTGAAATTTTCCACATTTTGTATCTTATTGGGAAGTTTATGTGATATACCAACACAAAATGGCACATAATTGTGAAATGGAAGGAAAATAATTAACAAGTCAATACTTTGTAGAACCACCTTTCACTGCAATTACAGCTGCAAGTCTCTTTTTGGGGATGTCTCTACCAGCTTTGCACATCTAGAGAGTGACATTTTTGCCCATTCCTCTTTGCAAATCAGCTTAAGCTCTCAGATTGGATGGAGAGCGTCTGTAAACAGCAATTTTCAAGTCTTGCCACAGATTCTCAATTTGATTTAGGTCTGGACTTTGATTGGGCCATTCGAACACATGAATATGCTTTGATCTAAAACATTCCATTGTAGCTTTGGCTGTATGCTTAGGGTTGCTGTCCTGCTGGAAGGTGAACCTCCTCCCCAGTCTCTAGCCTTTTTCAGACTCTAACCAGTTTTCTTTTAAGATTGCCCTGTATTTGGCTCCATCCATCTTCCCTGTCTTTGCTGAAGAAAAGCACCCTCACTACATGATGCTGCCATCAACATGTTTCCCGGTGGGGATGGTGTGTTCAGTGTGATGAGCAGTGTTTTCTGCCAAACATAGCATTTTGATTTTAGGCCATGACCAGAGCACCTTCTGCCACATGTTTGCTGTTTTCCCCACATGGCTTCTTGCAATCTTCAAACTGGACTTCTTATGGCTTTATTTCAACAATGGCTTTTTCTCTAGTCATCTTCCAGGACGGCACACCTGAGAGGATGACTGGTCACACCAGGCAGGAAACACAATTAACACAGTGGTGGGGGGGGGGGGCCGCTGATACACCCCACGTCGGCCGGAAGCTGGGCTCCAATGGCCGAACGTTTTCTTCCCCTTAGGGGGCCGTGCCATCCTTAGGGATAGACTGCGGCGCAGAGCGGCGTCTGTAGCCGCTAGTGCGCATGTCCGGAAGCCGCCGGGCGCCGGTGTGACGTCATATCCGGCGCGCCGGGGCTTCAACAAAATGGCGGCGAGCGCGGCGGTCAGAGCACGAGGCGGCTGTTTGGAAAGAGGGGGCCCAAGGTCCACAGCCTTCACAGTCGATCCATCTACCGGTGTAGAGGCAGAGGATGGAAGGCGGACCAGAGCTCGCGGCATCAGAGGTCGCCACAGGGGGTGAGTGACTCGGCTGGAGCGAGGGGGGGCAGACATTTGGGGTGGCCCTATTGTCCTTGTCCCCCACACTGTATGTGTATGTGATGTGGCTAATGGGGTGTCCCTTTCTTACAGAGACCGAATGCCCTGCTCAGGAGAGAGCCAGTAGGTCTGGGAAAGCCACATCCAAAACTAAACGCTGTGGGTCTTGTAGCTCTAAACTCCCACAGGACCACAGCAAGCCTTTTTGTTACAAATGTATTTACAAATTGGCAGGCAAAGAGACAGCAGAAGTTGCGAAGGAATGCAGGGCACTTCAGGTTGAGATGCTAGCTACCCTTCAGTCTTTTAAAGCCGTACTTGATCAGCGTCAGGGGGATGCCAGATCAGTAAGGGAAAGCTCTCCCTCACAGGAAGATAGATCTACCTTTACAGGAGGGTCTCAAGAACCTGCCCCATACTATTCAGAGGAGGAGGTTTGCAGCTCTGACCTGAGTTCCCAGGAGGGGGAGGACTCAGATCAGGATAGCCATGTAGAGACCAGATCTGGGGGACACCTCTTTTCAGCAGAGGATATGGAGGGTCTCCTCAGGGCAGTATATGCGTCAGAGGACATTCAGTTACCTTCCGCCCAAGTGTCAGCTCAGGATAAGGTCTATAGAGGTTTGGGTAAGCCACAGGCCAGATCCTTCCCAGTTCACCAGTCCCTGAAAGATATTATCTTGAGGGAATGGAAGGAACCTGAGCGTAAACTCCTCAGACTTAAAACTTGGAAACGGAGATGTCCTTTTAAGGAGGAGGAGGAAGAAAAATTTTTCAAAGTCCCACGCTTAGATGCGTCCTTGGCGCAGGTTTCTAAACGGTCGGACTTATCTTTTGAGGACGCGGGTAACATTCAGGATCAGAGGGATAAAAAATCTGAGATCCTGTTGCGTAGAGCTTGGGAAGCAAATGCATCGGCCATGAGCCCTGCATTAGCTTCAGCTTGTGTAGCCAGGAATGCGGACGCATGGCTCAACAAGCTGATGGACCATCTCACACGTAAGAAGGAATCCAGGGAGGTAGTAGAATCCCTGGAAGTGGTGGGGAGAGCTATCGCCTTTTTGGCGGACGCGGCAGTAGAGACAGTAAGGACGACTGCTAAGTCAGCGGCATTACTGAACTCAGCCAGGAGGGCCCTTTGGGTTAAGACTTGGGACGGAGACTTCACCTCTAAGTCCCGACTCTGTGGTATTCCCTTTGAGGGCTCCCTACTCTTTGGTTCGGGTCTGGAACAGGTCCTTTCCCGATCCACAGAAAAAGGTAAGAAATTTCCCTCCAAACCCAAGAAGGAAAAAGGGAGGAAATTTTTTCGTGGCCCCCCGGCAAAAGGCCAGTTCAAGGGCAAAGGGGGACAAAGGAAGAAATGGGGGATCGGAAAGGGCAAAGAAAAAGGTGGAATCCTTTTTTCTGGGTCCGGACCGTCCAGCAAGGATTCTAAATGACGCCATAAAAGTGGGCGCAAGGCTCTCGTATTTCCTTCCCCATTGGGAGAAGATCTCAGAGAGCCCTTATATTTTAGACCTAATAAAACTAGGTTACAAGCTGGAATTTCGGTCACTCCCACCTCAAAATTTTTTGGTTACTTACCTTCCCAAAGATTCTCTGAAGGCAAGGGGCTTGCTAGACAGCGTTCGCATGCTCGCAGAACAGGAAGTGATTATCCCGGTCCCAGTGACTCAGAGGGCTTTCGGTTTTTATTCCCACATTTTTGTGGTCCCGAAGCCATCGGGCAAGTTTCGGTTGATTATCAATCTACGGAAACTGAACCACTACCTGTTGTACAAGCGATTCAGAATGGAGAGCATCTACACGGTCAGAAAACACCTCCAGAAGGGAGTTTTCATGATCACATTAGATCTCAAAGATGCTTACCTGCATGTACCCATTGCCCCGGATCATCAGAAGTACTTGCGTTTCGCAGTACGGACAGAGCAGGGGGTGCAGCATTGGCAGTTCAGGGCACTTCCCTTCGGCCTTGCGGCCAGTCCAAGGATTTTTACCAAAGTCCTGGCAGAGGTAGTATCCTTTCTACACCTTCAGGGGGTAGCTCTGATACCATACCTCGACGATCTGTTGATCTACAGTCCATCCAGAGACCAGCTCCTGAGAGATCGAGAGTTGGTCTTGTCGACCCTGGATTCCCTAGGTTGGATGGTGAGTCAGGAGAAATCCTCCCTGGATCCCTCACAGTCAAAGGTATACTTGGGGTATCAGTTGGACTCAGTAGCCCAGAAAGTGTTTCTTCCTCCAGAAAAGGTCGAAAAAATTCGGGGCGCAGTGACAGTGTGTCTCGAAGCCCCGGAGGTATCTTTGAGAAACATCATGAGGGTGTTGGGCCTGATGGCCTCTTGCATCCCGGCAGTTCCCTGGGCTCAGCTCCACTCACGAGTCCTCCAGGGCTTCCTTCTCTCCTCTTGGGGCGGGAGAAGAGAAACCCTGGAGGAGAAAGTTCCTCTGTCAGAGGAGGTAAGAGGCTCCCTAGTTTGGTGGCTCGATCCCGTCAACCTATCGGGAGGTCGGACGTGGACACAGCTAGACCCAATAGGCATTACAACAGACGCAAGTGCCTGGGGTTGGGGGGCTCATTTAGGAGACCGCTACGCCCAGGGTCCCTGGGATCAGAGTCAGAGCAGAGCTTCCTCAAACTTCAGGGAGCTTCTGGCAGTCGGGAAGGCATTAAGTGTCTTCCGGGACTTGATCCAAGGAAGGGAAGTCCAAATTTTCTCGGACAACCGGGTGGCAGTATCCTATTTGAACCGTCAAGGGGGAACAAGGTCAGTCAGTCTAAGGGCACTGACCCAAGATTTCCTGGGAGAAGCAGAGAAAAACATTCTCTCAATCTCTGCGGTCCACATAAAGGGATCCCTCAATATACAAGCAGACTTCCTCAGCAGACAGCCCATTCTTCAGGGAGAATGGGAGTTGAACGAAGAAGTTTTTGCTCTGGTAAAACGTCATTTCGGAGTACCAGAGATAGATTTATTCGCTTGTCAAAGGAACGCAAAGGTGCGGAGATTCTTTTCTCTCACGAGAGAACAGAGATCCTCAGGAGTAGACGCTCTCGCTCAGAATTGGGACTTCAGCCTGGCATATGCCTTTCCTCCCCTGGTACTCATCCCACGAGTGCTTCAAAAGCTGTCACAGTCGGATGGAGACCTTATCCTGATTGCACCCTGGTGGCCGAAGCGGGTCTGGTTCCCCACCATGTGGAGGTGGTCAGTCGTGCCTCCGCTACATCTCCCGGTCAGGCGGGATCTTCTCTGCCAGGGCCCAGTGCTGCATCCCAACCCGGGGTTTCTGTCCCTGACGGCCTGGCTCTTGAGAGGGAGATCCTCAGGAACAGGGGATGCTCGGAGAAGGTAATTGACACTCTTCTCCTTAGTAGGAAGAAGGTTACCAGACAGATTTATGCAAAGGTCTGGAAGATCTTCTCTAGATGGGCTCAAGCAAATCAGAGAACTATCCAGACGATTCCAACCGTTCTGGATTTTCTCCAGGAAGGGGTAGACCTAGGGTTAGCGGTCAGTACCCTTAGGGTCCAGGTAGCAGCCCTGTCAGTGTTCTTTGACACAAGGTTAGCTCAAGACCCTCTTGTTAAGAGATTTTTGCTAGCCAGGGAAAGGTTAACCCCGGTAAGGACAGTTAGTTTCCCGCCGTGGGATTTGTCCCTGGTTCTGGACGCCCTGACGAAAGGGCCATTTGAGCCGTTGGATCAAATTTCATTTAAATTTCTTTCCCTTAAAATGGCCTTTCTTCTAGCCATTACCACAGCTAGAAGAGTAGGCGACCTACAGGCCCTGACAATAAAAGAGCCTTTTTTGTTGATCCTAGAGGACAGGGTAATCCTTAGACAGGATCCTCTTTATTTACCAAAAGTGACCTCTGGGTTCCACAGGTCACAAGAGATTATTCTTCCATCATTCTGCCAGAATCCGAAGAATGAGAAGGAAGAAAGATTGCACCTTTTAGATGTTAGACGCTGTCTTTTAGTCTATCTAGAAAGGGCAAGGGAGTTTAGGAGATCAAATCATCTTCTAGTTACTTTTGGGGGCCAAAGAAAGGGTCTTCAGGCCTCAAAACCTACGATAGCCAGGTGGATTAAGCAGGCAATAGCATTAGCCTATAAACACTCGGATAAACCGGTTCCATCCCACCTTAAGGCTCATTCAACCAGATCTCTGGCGACCTCCTGGGCAGAAAGGGCAGGTGCTTCCATAGATCAGATCTGCAAGGCAGCAACATGGACGAGCCATAATACCTTCCTGAGGCATTACAGAGTGGAGCTGTTGTCCCCTCAGGACTTGGCTTTTGGCAGGAAGGTCCTACAGGCGGTGGTCCCACCCTAAGGTAGGCCTTAACTTCTTGCTCATCGTCTCAGGTGTGCCGTCCTGGAAGATGACTAGAGAAAAATACCAGTTACACTTACCGGTAACGGATTTTCTAGGAAATCTTCCAGGACGGCAGGCCTACTTCCCTACCCTTAAATGTTGGTGATGTTTTATTCTTCACAGAATGTACCCTCTGACACTGGTGTGGGTGTTTACTTTGTCATAACTGAGGGTCAGAGGGAGGGGTGGGGCTTTTTAAACTTTGTTAATTGTGTTTCCTGCCAGGTGTGACCAGTCATCCTCTCAGGTGTGCCGTCCTGGAAGATTTCCTAGAAAATCCGTTACCGGTAAGTGTAACTGGTATTTTTTCTTGCCGTTCTTCCCTAAAGGCTAGATTTGCACTGTACAAAATAACCATCAATCGCCCTCGGTCTGGAGCTCCATGCAAGATTTTGCCTCATGGGGTAAGGATGATCTTGAGAAGTGAGGGATCAGCCCAGAATTACACAGGTGGAGCTTGTGAATGATCTCAAGGCAGTTGGGACCACAGTCGCCAAACAAACCATTGGTAACACAATACGCCCCCCATGGATTGAAATCCTGCAGCGCCAGCAAGGTCCCCCTCAAGAAGGCACATGTACATCTAAATGATTCCGAGAGGGATTGGGAGAAAGTGCTGTGGTCAGATGAGACCAAAATGTAAGCTTTTTGGCATTAACTCGACTTGCCGTGTTTCGAGGAAGAAAAATGCTGACTATGACCCCAAGAACACCATCCCTACAGTCAAGCACGGAGGTGGAAACGTGATGCTTTGGGGCTGTTTCTCTGCTAAAGGTACAGGCTGACTTTGCCGCATTAAGTGGTCAATGGATGGGGCCATGTATTGTAAAATCTTGGATAAGAACCTTCTTCCCTCAGCCAGAACACTGAAGATGGGTTGTAGATGGGTCTTCCAGCATCACAATGACCCAAAACATACCGCCAAGGCAACAAAGGAGTGGTTTAAGAAGCATGTTCAGGTCACGGAGTGGACTAGCCAGTCTCCAGACCTAAAACTTCAAGTTGCCAAAGGACAGCCAAGAAACTTTAACTATTTAGGAAAGATCTGTAGAGTGGATCAAAATCCCTCCTGAGATGTGTGCAAACCTGGTAACCAGCTACAAGAAACATTCTTACCTCTGTGTTTGCCAACAAGGGTTTCTCCACCAAGTACCAAGTCATGTTTTACTTGGGGATCAAATACGTATTTTACTCACTGACCTGCAACTCAGTTTATAACATTTGCATCATGTGTTTTTTCTGGATTTTTGGTTTATATTCTGTCTATCATTTAAAATACAGCTATGATAAAAATTATAAACCCTTCCTTCATTTCTTAAGTGGGCAAACGTACAAAATCTGTAGAGATCAAATAATAATTTTCCCCCACTGTATGCTCCCTTTTTTTTTTTTTTTTTTTTTTTTTTTTTTTCAGCCGCTGTGTTTTTTGGAAAGGGCCATGGACTTTTTTTAAAGGCGAAACAGTGCTTTTTTTTTTTTGGTTTAACCACTTCCCGACCGCCCCATGTAGATATACGTCAGCAGAATGGCACGTACAGGCAGAATCGCGTACCTGTACGTGCCATTCTTCAGGCGCGTGGGGGGTCCGATCGGACCCCCCCCGGCCGGCGGGGACGGTCGGGATCGCTTCAGGAGCGATCCGGGATGAGGGGACGGCCAGTGTTTTCTGGCCACCCCCTCGCGATCGCTCCTGGCGAATCAGATGCTTCCTCTGTCTGTGTCAATCAAAACACAGGCAGAGGAAGTGATGTCACACTCGGTGCGCCGGTCTATGTGACCGGAACGCCGAGGAGACAACATGTAAAGGTTAGTGCACCAACAGTACACTGACACCAGTACACATAGGCACATATTCCACCCCCCTGTCACCCCCAGATCACCCCCCAGATCACCCCCTCCCCCCCCAGTCACAGTGTCACTAATTGCAGTGATCATTTATTTACTGATCACTGCATTTAGTGTCAGTGTGACTGTAATAACTGTCAGTGCAGTTAGTTTTAGGTCCAAGGTAGCCCCCCACCCCCCCCCCCCCCTAATAAAGGTTTAACCCCTTGATTGCCCCCCAGGTAACCCTTTCACCCCTTTTGCCAGTGTCACTAAGCGATCGTTTTTCTGATCGCTGTATTCGTGTCACTGGTGTCGCTAGGTAACCATTTTTTTTTTTTAGGTAACCGCCATGTTTATATAGGTTCATAAATAGGTTTATAGGTCAGGTACCCCCATATTACAACCTAAATAAAGGTTTTAACCCCCTGATTGCCCCTAGAGTTAACCCTTTCACCAGTGATCACAGTATAACTGTCACTGGTGACGCTGGTTAGCCAGTTAGTTATTTCGTTATTTAGGTTCCCCGTCAGGTTTTTATATAGTGTCAGGTACCCCCATATATTACCTAATAAAGGTTTTAACCCCCTGATTGCCCCTAGTTAACCCTTTCACCCCCTTTTGCCAGTGTCACTAAGCGATCGTTTTTCTAATCGCTGCATTAGTGTCACTGGTGCCGCTAGGTAGCCAGTTTTTTTTTTTAGGTAACCGCCAGGTTTATATAGGTTCATAAATAGGTTTATAGGTCAGGTACCCCCATATTACAACCTAAATAAAGGTTTTAACGCCCTGATTGCCCCTAGAGTTAACTCTTTCACCAGTGATCACAGTATAAGTGTCACTGGTGACGCTGGTTAGCCAGTTAGTTATTTAGGTTCCCCGTCAGGTTTTTATATAGCGTCAGGTACCCCCATATAATACCTAATAAAGGTTTTAACCCCCTGATTGCCCCTAGTTAACCCTTTCACCAGTGATCACCGTATAACTGTTACGGGTGACACTGGTTAGATAGTTTGTTTTTTTTTTATACTGTCAGGGCACCCGCCATTTATTACCCAATAACGGTTTAACCCCCTGATCGCCCGGCGGGTGATATCAATTAGGTTTTAGGGTCAAATAAGGTCTGCGTCGCCCCAGGTTAGTGCCAGCACCGCAAACACCCACGCACAAAGCATACACCTCCCTTAGTGGTACAGTATCTGAACAGATCAATATCTGATCTGATCAGATCTATACTAGCGTCCCAGCAGTTTAGGGTTCCAAAAAAACGCATTGTTAGCGGGATCAGCCCAGATACCTGCTAGCACCTGCGTTTTCCCCTCCGCCCAGCCCAGCCCAGCCAAGTGCAGTCTCGATCGATCACTGTCACTTACAAAACACTAAGCACACATAACTGCAGCGTTCGCAGAGTCAGGCCCGATCCCTGCGATCGCTAACAGTTTTTTTGTGGTAGCGTTTTGATTCAGTCGCTAACAGTCAGGAGCTTTTTTACCTGTAAATCTCAAAAAAATAAAAAAATAGTTGTCGTTTTATTCTCTCTCTATTGTTGCTCTTTTTTTACTCCATTCTATTCTGCAATGTTTTATTATGTTTTATCATGCTTGCTTTTCAGGTATGTAATTTTGTTTACTGTGTTTTAGTGTTAACCATTTTTTTGTTTTCAGGTGCGCCATTCAGTTGCAGCGCGGATTTATTTATCTTGACAGCAACAGTGTTTGCTCCCACGATACATAAAGACGCGACTCCAACACTGTAGGAGGTGATTTCACCACCACAGTTAAAAAAAAAGAGCATATATGCCGAAGCATGGGGGCAGCAGGGGGGGGGGGGAGCGATTGGCTCCTAATGCTGCGTACATACGGTCGAAATTCCGACGGAGCCTTGCCCCGTGGAAAAGTGCAACCGTGTGTACATGGCATAACTTTTGTGGGAGGATGCCCCCATGCTTCGGCATATATAAATGGTGCATGTATGCCCATCATTAGAAGTGGGTGGATGAAGGGAGGTATTCTAATGGTGGGCATACCCACCAATCAATCTCTTTTTTTTGGTTCAGCCAAGAGGCTGCATGAAAAATAAAGATTACAATATATGTCCAGTATGTTGCTGGACTTTGAATGGTTATACCAGAATGATGCCTGCAGGTTTAGGTATCGTCTTGGTATCATTCTTTTCAGCCAGTGATCGGCTTTCATGTAAAAACAATTCTAGCGGGTAATTAGCCTCTAGACTGCTTTTACAAGCAGTGGGAGGGAATGTCCCCCCTCCCGGATATAAACCGCGCCATTGGGAAATTGGGAAAGCGTTTTATCACACCGATCTTGGTGTGGTCAGATGCTTTGAGGGCAGAGGAAAGATCTAGGGTCTAACAGACCCCAATTTTTTCAAAAAAAGAGTACCTGTCACTGCCTATTGCTATTATAGGGGATATTTACATTCCGTGAGATAACAATAAAAATGATAACAAAAGAAAAAAATGGAGGGAACAGTTTTAAAATAAAATAAAAAAAAAAGCTAAATAAATAAAAAAAAAAATAAATAAAAAAAAAAAAAGCACCCCTGCCCCCCCCTTCTCTTGCGCAAAGGCGAACACAAGCGTTGGTCTGGCGTCATACGTAAACAGCAATTGCACCATGCATGTGAGGTATCACCGCCAAGGTCAGATCGAGGGCAGTAATTTTAGCAGTAGACCTCCTCCGTGAATCTAATGTGGTAACCTGTAAAGGCTTTTAAAGGCTTTTAAAAATGTATGTAGTTTGTCGCCACTGCGTGTTTGTGCGCAATTTCAAAGCATGTCCTGTTTGGTATCCATGTACTCGGCCTAAGATCATATTTTTTATTTCATCAAAAATTTGAGCAATGTAGTGTGTTTTAGTGCATTAAAATAAAAAAAGTGTATTTTTTCCACAAAAAATGCGTTTGAAAAATCGCTGCGCAAATACTGTGTGGAAAAAAAATATGCAACACCCACCATTTTAATCTGTAGGGCCTTTGCTTTAACAATATATATATAGTGTTTGGGGGTTCAACGTAATTTTCTTACAAAAAAAAAAAATGTTTTCATGTAAACAAAAAGTGTCAGAAAAGGCTTTGTCTACAAGTGGTTAGAAGAGTGGGTGACGTGGGTGAAAGATCTCGCTTTTTGTCACAAAGTTTTGAAAATTGAAAAAAGAAAAAAAATATTTTTTTTTCTTTACTTTCTTCATTTTCAAAAACAAATGAGAGCTGTAAAATACTCACCATGCCTCTCAACAAATAGCTTGGGGTGTCTATTTTCCAAAATGGGGTCATTTGGGGGGGTTTTGTGCTATTTTGGCATTTTATGGCCTTCGAAACTGTGATAGGTAGTGAGGAGTGAAATCAAAAATTTGCACCCTTAGAAATCCTGAAGGTGGTGCTTGGGTTTCGGGGCCCCGTACGCGGCTAGGCTCCCAAAAAGTCCCACACATGTGGTATCCCCATACTCAGGAGAAGCAGCAAAATGTATTTTGGGGTGCAATTCCACATATAACCATGGCATGTGTGAGCAATATATCATTTAGTGACAACTTTTTGAAATTGTTTTTTTTTTTTTTTTGTCTTCAATCACTTGGGACTAAAAAAAAAAATATTCAATGGGCTCAACATGCCTCTCAGCAAATAGCTTGGGGTGTCTACTTTCCAAAATGGGGTCATTTGGGGGGGTTTTGTACTTCCCTGCCATTTTAGCACCTCAAGAAATGAGATAGGCAGTCATAAATTAAAAGCGGTGTAAATTCCAGAAAATGTACTCTAGTTTGTAGACGCTATAACTTTTGCGCAAACCAATAAATATACGCTTATTGGCATTTTTTTTACTAAAGACATGTGGCTAAATACATTTTGGCCCAAATGTTTGATTAAAATTGAGTTTATTAGATTTTTTTATAACAAAAAGTAGAAAATATCTTTTTTTTTCAAAATTTGCAGTCTTTTTCCGTTTATAGCCCAAAAAATAAAAATCACAGAGGCAATCAAATACCATCAAAATAAAGCTCTATTTGTGGGAAGAAAAGGACGCCAATTTCGTTTGGGTACAACATTGCATGACCGCGCAATTACCAGTTAAAGCAGTGCAGTGCGAAATTGAAAAAAGACCTCTGGTCCTTTGGCTGCCAAATGGTCCGGGGCTGAAGTGGTTAATAGACTAAAATGGAGAAGCAGTGGAAGAGCATGTATTGCGTTTTTGCCACGATTGTACTGCAATTTTGCAGCGATTTGCTTTTTATTTTTAAAATCTGCCCCAGTTGGCCAAAAACAAAGCATAAAAAAATGCAAATGGTGATTAAATCACATGTTCAGAAACTCAAAACGCACAGCAGATAGCACTGCGGAAATTGATAAAAGCAAAACTGCATATGTGTGAACCGAGCCTAAGATAGCCATCCAAGAGTTTATTTTATTTTTTTTTATTTTTTTTTGTGGGTGTTTTTATATTGGCAATACTTCCCACTGACACAACCAATTGTGGAAGTGAATTTCACATCCCTCCCTGACAGTGAAAAAAAAAAAAAAAAACCCTACGCAGTTTAAGCACTTGGAGACCATACTGCGGCAGGTTGGCTCCCCTGGGCGAGCCAACGTAGCTGTACGTCGGCTGCTTTAAGAGCTCTAGGGGGCGCACACCCGCGGCGCAACGACTGAGCTGATGTGCGGGCCCGGCGGTCGTGATGTTGCGATCGCTCCTGAGAGAGACAGAACGGAGGTCTTTCAATGTAAATGTCAGGGGTGAGTAGATTGATCTGTTCCTACTGCATAGGAACAGATCAATCGGTCCAGGCAGTCACATTCCCTAGGACACACATTTAACCCAATGATCGCCCCCCCAGTATTAACCCCTTCCCTGCCAGTGACATTTTATACAGTAATCGGTGGCTATTTTTAGCACTGATCGCTGTATAAATCTGAATGGCCCCTAAAAAGTGTCCCTTTTTTTTTTTTTTTAATAATAAATAAATATATATATATATATATATATATATATATATATATATATATATATATATATATATATATATATATATATATATATATATATATATATATATATATATATATTCGCAAAAGATAAAAACCGCAGAGGTGATCAAATACCACCAAAAGAAAGCTCTGTTTGTGTGAAAAAAGGACCCCAATTTTGTTTGGGAGCCACGGCGCGCAATTGTCAGTTAAAGAAATGCAGTGCCGAATCGCAAAAAACGCTCTGGTCAGGAAGGGGGTAAATCCTTCCAGGGCTGAAGTGGTTAAGGGGTAAAATCTTCCGGGGCTGAAGTGGTTGGTTAACCACTTGACATCTGGAAGCTTTTACCCCCTTCCTGACCAGAGCATTTTTTGCAATTTGGCACTGTGCTACTTTAACTGGTAATTGTGTGGTCATGCAACGCTGTACCCAAACTAAATTTGGCGGGGAAAAAAAAAATGATATTTTCAGTTTTGTTATAAAAAAAATATCCAATTACGGTAACTCAAATTTTGTCATACATTTAGGCCAAAATGTATTCAAGTACATGTCTTGAGGTACTAAAATGGCAGGGCAATACCCCCCTCCCCCCCAAAAAAAATATTTTTTAGAAGACAGACACCCCAAAGAATTTGTTGAGGCACGTTGAGCCCATTGATTTTTTTTTCACACACACACACACACACACACACCACACACTACTCATTTACCTTCCTCACTACCTATCAGTTTTTTGGGGTCATTTTGGGGAGGGGGGTTCCTCTGAATCTGTGATGGGTAGTGAGGAAGTGAAATTTAGGCCCTTAAGAAGCCTGAAGGCTGTGATTGCTTTTTGGGGTCATGCAGGCGGCTAGACTGCCAAAAAGCATCACACATGTGGTATCCCCATATTTAGAAAAAGACCAAGTCTTTTCTGACACTTTGTTCACATGAAAAAAATTATTTATTTTTTGCTTGAAAATTACTTTAAACCCCCAAACACTATTATATATTTTAAAGCGTAGGCCCTACAGAATAAAATGGTGGGTGTTGCAATTTTTTTTGTCACACTGATTATTTCAAATGCAATTTTTGTTTGGAAAAAATACACTTTTTGTGCATTAAAAATAATATATTAGGGCAATATTATATATATATATATATATATATATATATATATATATATATATATATATATATATATATATATATATATATATAATTTGCCCTATTGTTTGGTAAAATATAAAAGATGATCTTGCGCTGAGTACATGGATGCCAAACGCATGCTTTTAAAATGATGCATGCTATTGCAGCTGCAACGAACTACGTACATTTTTAAAAGCTTTTACAGGTTACCACTTTAGATTTACAGAGGAGGTCTAGTGCTCGAAGTACTGCCCTCAATATGTGGGGCAATAAAAGTTTATTCTCTATGCTAGAATCACCATTGAGGTATTTGAATATCGCTATCGTATCTCAAGCGTCTCTTCAGAGAGAATAATTAAATGCTTGTAGTAGTTCCTCGTAACTGAGGTCCTCCAGTCTCCTTTTTATTAAATTTGTTGCCCTTCTCAGGACTCCAATTCCCACACCTCCTGCCTGAGAATTGGTAACCAGAACTGGACAAAATACTCCAGATGTGGCCGAACCAGAGTTTTATAAAGTGGCAGGATTATCTTTTTTTTTTTTATCTCTGGAGTAAATTCCTCTTTGAATGCCTGCTAATATTCTGCTAGCTTTAGATTTCTGCACCTTGGCATTGCATGCCATTGCTGAGCCTATCCACTACTAGGACCCCCAGATCTGTTTCCACCCTGGATTCCCCTGAGGTTTTAGCCTCCAAGTGCATTACTTTACATTTTTCAACATTAAAGTGATTCTAGAGTCTATTGTTTATTATTTTTAACCAAAAAATGTTATACTTGCCTGCTCTGTGCAGTGGTTTTGAACAGGGCAGCCCTGATCCTCCTTTTCTCGAGTCCCTCTTTGGCGCTCCTGGCCCCTCCCTCCTGTTGAGTGCCCCCACAGCAAGCAGCTTGTGTGTTGAAGACAGTCCAGCCCCTTAACAGTTAGAATCACTCCCTAGGACACGCTTAACCCCTTCACTGCCCCCTAGTGGTTAACCCCTTCACTGCCAGTGTCATTTACACAGTAATCAATGCATTTTTATAGCATCGATCGCTGTATAAATGACTGGTCCCAAAATGGTGTCAAAAATGTCCACTGTGTCCGCCATAATGTCGCACTCCCGATAAAAATCGCAAAGCGCCACCATTACTAATAAGCAAACATTTTTTTAAAATAAAAATGCTGTAAAACTATCCCCTATTTTTGTAGATGCTATAAATTTAGCGCAAAACAATCAATATACGTGTATTGCATTTTTTAATTGTCGCTATTTTGTTTATAGCGCAAAAAATAATCAAATGCCACCAAAAGAAAGCTCTATTAGTGGGAAAAAATGTTGTTTGGGTACAACGTCGCACAATTGTCAGTTAAAGCGACGCAGTGCCGAATCTGAAAAAGTGCTCTGGTCGAGAAGGGGGGTAAAATCCTCCAGGGCTGAAGTGGTTAATGGCCATTCAAACCCCTTTGTGTCAACTTGTGTGCATGTTTATCATGCCAAAATCACCTGGGTATATGTAAGCTTTTGATCAGGGTCATTTTGGTAGTGTCTGTCATTATGATTTAACCACTTAAGCCCCGGACCATTTGGCTGGCCTGCGTTGCTTTAACTGACAATTGCGCCGTGGCTCCCAAACAAGATTGACGTCCCTAAATACCCCCCCCCCCCCCAAGTGTGTGTGTGTGTGTGTGTGTGTGTGTGTGTGTGTGTGTGTGTATAATGTATATATATATATATATATATATATATATATATATATATATATATATATATATATATATATATATATATATATATATATATATATATATATATATATATATATATATATATATATATATATATATATATATATATATATATATATATATATATATATATATATCTCTATCGCTGTACACAAAGGAAATTTATATCCTTTTTGTTTACACAAATAGCGCTTCCTTTTCGTGGTATTTAATCATGACTGGGTTTTTTTATTTTTTGCACTATTAATGAAAAAAGACTGATAATTAAAAAGAAAAACAATATTTTTACATTTTTGCCCTTTGCATTTATAGGTGGGGGGAGGCTGGGCACTGAGCCCGCACAGTGATAGGTGGAGGGGGGCGGCTGGGCACTGAGCCCGCATAGTGATGGGCAGAAGGGGGGGGGGGGCAGCTGGGCACTGAGCCTACACAGTTTTAGCCAGTGGGGGGGCGGCTGGGCACATATAGAGGAGAAAGAGAAGAGTGCTGTGCAAGGCAGTCATTGCAGCCACCGCCGATTACACACTTGATATGAATGCTGCTATGTCAGTGAACTACGTCCACACAGACCGGTACACTACAGCCCAGCCTACCTCCGGCACAGCGCACTCACTGATCCCAGTGCGCTACACAGGATACACAGCATCCAGCCACTTCCGGGAAATGAGACTCTCCCTGCATGACGTCAGATTGTTCTCAACCAGGAGCCTCTCGCCGAATGGTCAGCCCGTTATAGCTGTGGGGTGGGCGTCCCCTCCCGCTGCTTGTTAAAAACAGCAGGGTTAAATGCTAAAAAAAAAAACACCTGCCTTGTGCCCGGAACTGCATGTCCCGGGCGTCGGGCAATAGGGTGAACAGTGAAAGAGCTGACAACTTTCCAGGCGCCAGGATGTAATTTCTAGTCGCAATGGCGACCTGGCGCCTGGGGTTTGTCGAGCCCATATATATATATTCTCTATATCTCTATTTTCCTCAGTTTAGGCCGATACGTACAATAAGCCTTTGGTTTGTGCAAAAGTTATAGCGTCTACAAAATAGGGGATAGTTGTATGACATTTTTTTTTATTTTTTACTAGTAATGGCGATCAGCGTTTTTTAAAAATGTATTTTATTTTTTTTATCGCGACTGCGTCATCTTGGCCCTTTCGCCAATCAGCTGGTACTATTCCTGTCAGTATGCTGTCTTTAAAAATTAGGATTAGTGGTCTGAGAGAGGACCCTCGGGTGTCATTTGCTATACATTATTCTTGTACAATTTTTTTTTTTTTTTCCTTTTTTAGATTTACCAAAACCATATGATATGAGGTCAAACCTAAACGCTTTCAATTTGTATGCAGCCAGGCAGGCCCATACACTACATAGTTGAAGATAAATCTAAAAAAAAATGGAACAAGAAAATTGTATAATGTAAGGCCAGCTTAACCGCTTCCCACCTGCCCAACGTCATATGACGTCACAGACTTTGAGCTGTGATATCTGATGCCTGCAGTTACAGGCATCTATTTGGATATCTTCTTTTACAACCAGTTATTCCCTTCACCATAAGAACAATCATGGGGCTGTTCAGCCGCTTGATCGTTCTTACAGACGGTGGGAGGGGAAGTCTTCTCCCAGCCCGCCCTTGCGAACCGTAGAAGGAACCGACTGGTGCCAGATGATGACCATGGAGATTTCCGGCGGGCCAGATGGTCCCCGAAGTCTCTGATCGGTCGGAGGCTGTGTGCGATGTTATGACTTCACTCCCGACCTCTGCATTTGAAAAAAATGCCGCCGCCTCGAGCTGGAAAGCCAGGTGTGTGTGTTTTTTTGTTTTTCGGGCTTTCCAGCCTATAGGTGGGAACTTATTGACTTCAGATGTCCCTGTAAAGATTACCTGTCACGCACTATTCCTATTACAAGGGATGCTTACATTTTAAGTACCGAAGTTTGGTGCCATTCGAGGAGCATGTGCATTTTTGAAGCATGACATTTTGGGTGTCTACTTACTCGGCGTAATATCATCTTTCACATAATGCAAAAAAAACTGGTCTAACTTTACTGTGTGTGTGTGTTTTGGTTGTTTTGTTTTTTTTTTTTTTTGCATGAAACTGTTTTGGTTTTATTCCCCCCAAAAAACAAGTTTGAAAAACTGCTGCGAAAGATAAAAAGTTGCAATGACCTCCATTTTATTCTCTACGGTCTCTGCTAAAAAAACATATATAATGTTTGGGGGTTCTGTGTTTTCTAGCAAAAAAAAAATTTAGGAGAGACCTATCAGAATTGGCCTGGTAGGCAAGTGGTTAAGGAGTAAAAATGTGATTGTCTGCTGTTAATCGGTGCGTCAAAGGCTGCCCATCAGCCTGTATGGAGTTGTGGAAATTTTAATTTATTTGTAGCTGAAAAGAAGCAAACATAGGCACAATTTGTCATTTTTCAAGGACTGTCTCGTTTAAAGCATTTTGTTAACACACAAAAATAATGACACAGGGGGAAGAAGAAACAAAAACCCTGAAGTCACGGGCGGACCATGCTGCTTTATCAGGAAAAACTATTTATTGCACAAAAATTTACACAAAACTATACAAAAACTAGACACCCACCACAACACCTAGACTACATTAAAATAAGACAACCTTGTCTGAGTAAAAGCAGCTGCGTCACCCATACAGCAAGTGCGCATCTACACAATTGGATCACAAAATAAAGTGCTAGAAGTGGCTGTTGAGTCAGCACATAGATCCTAGTGCATATCACCATAGCTCAATGTGTATATCCCGTCACTATATGTCAAACGGGCCCCCTACTAGGGGATACCAGGGTATTGATTTGAAAAGTCCACACATATATGAAGAAAAGACCCCATACGAACCATAACACTGGATTAAGCTAAATAACTGTGGCTTGATAAAATATCCTGTATGGAGAGCAGCATAGAACCATTTATAGTTGATCATTTCAGGTGTTTATATCTAGCCGTTTAACAGGGCTAATCCAGTATGGGGTTATTTAGCATTGAACAGCGGGTGGATTATAACTGCTGGTGAGCACAAGCAATTTATGCAAAGTTATAAAATTCTTAGGACCACAAGAACAACCCAAATGCAGAAAATAGGCATATCCCATCTCTAACAGGTGTACCAAGTGTGTCCACTGAACTCGGTTGCTCGAGTGGAATTCTTCACACTGCGGTAGTTTATTCAGCTGGAGTACTCTATTGCTGCACAGAAGTCCTGCAAGCTTCTTTAAGTAAGTCTGCTGATAGCAGTATGACGTTGTGCCATCCAGGGACGCTGTTTGGATACCTCAGCCAAAGATGGCTCCCACTGGCTTCAAAATGTCTTGTGCGCTAGAGAGACACAGTCCATCATCCGTGACTTATAAATCGACACTTCCGTGGTGTCGTTGCCGACATCTTTCACCCTATCACAAGTGTTTTCTTGAGGGTGGGAGGGGTCAGAAGCGATCATCTATTTATACTTTTTTTTTTTTTTTTTTTTTCCTCACGTCACACTGTGATTAAGGGCTGCATTTTCAGCTATGACCGCTAGATGGCAACCTCCCCGTTAAACACCACACATTCATTCTGCTGCTGGCTAATCACAATTACAAGGGCATATCATCATATCATATCCAGGTGTAGCTAAAGGGGTCAAGGCATAGAGGAAGCACTGAGCAGAATACAAAGGTCACCAAAATAATAAAAAACAAACAAAGGCAGAGTGGCTGCAACTATAGTTCACATTATACCATTTAAAAACTGAATGCTGCATAGAAACGACATGATGGCACTCAAAAAGGAACAGGTTCTGTCCTCAACTGAACATTACTATACCCCAAACACAAGTAATAAGTCATTGTTAACGTTCAAGGAAGGGCTGAAAGCTACACTCAGTATTCAGGCACAGAGGCGCAAGCGTCTTGAGCCTAAATATCCAAATGTTTTCTATTTTCAGCACGATGGTATCAAAGTTGCCTCTCTGTAAAGGCAAATTCAGGGTATAAATCCCCTTAACCGCTTGCTGGCTGTCATGACGGCCAGGCGGCACGGCTCTCGTTCTGGGAGGGCGTCACATGTGACGCCCTCGCCTTCCCGGCCCACCAGGGGACTTGATGAACATGCCCGGCGGCCACAATGTCTGCCAGGCACCCGCAATTGCCCAGTAACACAGCAGGACCTTGGATCTCTGTGTGTAAACGCACAGATCCAAGTCCTGTCAGAGGAGAGGAGACCGCTGGTGTGTTCTCAGTACAGAGGAACACCGATCGGTCTCCTTCCCTTGTAAATCCCCCCTCCCCTGCAGTTAGAATCACTCCCTAGGAAACATAATTAACCCCTCGATCACCCCCTAGCCCTTTCCCTGCCAGTTACGTTTATACAGTAATCAATGCATTTTTATAGCACAGATCGCTGTATAAATGTGAATGGTCCCAAAAATGTGTCAATGTGTCACCGATCCGTGCGGGTCAACCTGTTCGGAACGGCCCACCACGCGATCCACGGAGCACTCCGCTGCCTCGGCCTTAGGAAAGGCCGCAGCTTCGGCCTAGCCCTGGAGCGGCGGCCATCTTGGTACACCCAGTCAATTGACGGAGCGATCACTTGTAAACAAACTGGCGTTATATCATGACGCCGTTTCCGCTTTCCTCTCTGTGTACTGATCTGTACAGTGGAGGGGAGAGATCGGATGGCAGCAGCGCTGTGGGCTGGATCTGTAGTGCCCACAGCGCTGCTCTGTGACAATTGCAGTCACATCCATGAATCCATCCATCCATGCCATATCCTGTGATACCCAGCCATAACTCACCTGTCAATTGTCCGATATGTCCGCCGCAATATAGCAGTCACAATAAAAATCGCAGATCGGCGTCGTTGCTAGTAAAAAAAAAATCAAAAATGCTCTAAATCTATCCCCTATTTTGTAGACGCTATAACTTTCACGCAAACCAATCCATTTTTTTTTTTTTTTACCACAAATCTGTTGAAGAATACATATCGGTCAAAACTGAGGAAAAAATTTTGTTTAAAATAATAAAAAATTTGGATATTTATTATAGCAAAAGGAAAAAATATTGTGGTGTTTTTTTTTTTCTTTTCAAACTTGTCACTATACTTTTTATATTTTTTGCGCTATAAAACAAAACGCAGAGGTGATCAAATACCACCAAAAGAAAGCTCTTATTGTGGGGAAAAAATTATAACAATTTCATCTGGGTACAGTGTTGCATGACTGCGCAATTGTCATTCAAAGTGTGACAGCGCTGAAAGCTGAAAAATGGCTTGGGCAGGAAGGGGGTGAAAGTGCACTGTATTGAGGTGGTTAATACTGATACCAGCCGTGCTGCCACCATGAACGTCTGCAAAATGTAATGCTAATGCGGACATATCTTCTCTTTACTTCTTATTCAGATCCCTTCTTGAGTTTTTGATGCTCACCTATGCGAATTCTAAGTTTTTTTTTTTTTTTTTTTATTTTTTTTTGGTCTTTCCTGTATAATATTGCACCAGACACTCCAGCCTATAAATCACTCTGGAGGTCGCACAATTGATGACGTTATTGATTTTAAAGACCACACTCCTATTCGCATCGGTGAAGTCTGCCGTTTTCTCAACGAATGTACACATTTGGCAGTGCCCACATGCATACATTCCCTTGAGAGAGGGTAAATCGGTCAACCAATTTGTGGTTCTTTCCCTAGTGTATTCTGAATGGACTAGAGTCCTTAAGGATACGGGCCCTTCTACCAACTAGTTTGGGATGAGATCCAACAATGTCAGTTAGCACAGGGGATTTAGTGAGAATTCCCCAGTGCTTTTGGAGTACATTCCTCACTTGTTCCCATTGTGCCCCATTTTTTTTTTTAAAAGGGGTTTCTTTAGATATCGTTTGAGTATCCGTTTTTTTAACCCTCCTATCTTTTATCCAGGCCTTTTTGCAAGCTCTTTTAAGGACTCTGTGGGAGTAGCCTCCATCTCTATATCGACCAAACATCTCTCCTGCCTCCCTATGGAAATCATCATCTCTGGAACAGTTCCTGCAAAGCCGCAGGCACTGACCCACAGGGATTCCCTTCACCAGATGATCAGGGTGATGGCTAGAGGCCGGTAAAGCGTATTCGTGCAGTGGGCTTTCTGAAAGTGGAAGTAGTTATTTTATTACTAACTATTGAGATTTGTAAATCGAGAAAGGAAATTGTTCTCTGGTCTACCGTGTGGGTTAGTCTGTTTCTCTCGTTGACATTTAGAACCGAGAGGAACTCACCCAGGTGAAGACATGCATATGAGGGAGCCCATGGTGCTCACATGGCTGTCCCCATTGTCTGTTGGTAGTACCCATCCAGAATTTGAAAATTATCAGTTGAGGCAAGTTCTAAAAGCTCCAAAATAAACTAATTTTGTGCACCAAATTCAGGATGGATCATCTCTAGGAAAAAGGTGACAACCCTAAGGCCCCACTCCTGGGGTATCGACGTGTAGAGTGACTCCACATCGATTCCCACCAGGAGGGCCCCAGGCGGAGTCTCCAAATCTTGCAGTTTGGCCAGGACATCGCCAGTCTCCTGGACATAAGATGACAATGAGTTCACCATGGTTTTAATAAATTCTCCCCCTCTCCCTCCCTTGATCACCGAAATGATGGGTCTGCCAGATCCCCCGCCTGTTCCAGCTTATACAGTGCTTTCCATTCTCCACTGGACAGGTTGTCTAGGCCATGCCACGACCAATCAATTTTGTTACGATCATCTTTAACTATGTCAAGAAAAACCTTCATCTGGTGGTGCTTAATTTGGTGTATTTAATGCGTAGGTCACTAGGTATCCTAATCTACCAGATTTTCTAAAGCTAGTCTTTCCACTTTTTCATCGGGTGTCCGATACTGGACCCACCTATATGGGAACTATCACCATGACCAGCATGCCAGATGCGAAAGATAGCCTTGTGCATAAATAGATTAATGTGTTTTTTTTAAATACTGTAAAGTCATCCATAGACGCTGATGGTGAGAAGGACAGTACCTTACTCAAAAGTTTGAAATGTCTTTCCTCCAATGGGAATTTTGATAAATTAATCTTCATGTCTGTTGGAGGCTTTGGCGAAGCCGAAGCTTTGTATTCCTCTGGTACTGCATGTTATCTGTTTTTGGATTTTGAGATATCCTCTGGTTATTGCCACCCTTTCCTCATCCTTGACCTTTTTGTGTCTAACCTTTCTTCCTCCTTTAAAGTTCCCCAATGGGCTCAGGTCAGTAACCTCAACCTCCTCCATAGGTGCAAACTGTTTTTAATATCAGTTATCACTAAATGAAGAGTGCTGTAAATTTTCTGGAGTGGGTGGTAGATCTATGTTGATTAAGTCTACTCTACTACGTCCCCTGGGTTGTGTGAGATCAAAGACCTCAGCCTTTTCAAAATCGTCCAGATTTTGTCTAAATTTGTGCTGCTTCATGGTCATGAGGGACTTCTGGGTTTTCTCCATTTCCTTTCTGTGTATATCATTATTTCTCAAAGTCCGATTCCCCCTGAAAGAGTTCCAATACTTTGCTACTCTGTTACTGTTCCATTTTTAGCTCATCCAACTAAATTTTAAATTTTTTTTTTTTTGGTTGGTTGGGCACCCCTGCCTTAAAGCCTGTTATACAGCACAGTGCTTGTCCTGTGTCATTTGGACCCCTGTATCACCTGAAATACCTGGCTGATCCTGTCTGGCTTTACCCTCCCCTCTGCAAACTGACCACGATAATCATGGCTCCTATTTTTTTTGCTCGCCTGTTCCCTTAAAGCCTGTTATACAGCACAATAATCATGGCTGCTGAGCCCTGACATCATGGTCTGTTTGCGTGCCTCGGTTATACGCAGCCTGCTATCTGTCTCCTCCCCCTCCCCCTCCCTTCTCTCTGTCTCTGCTCGTACAATATGCCCCCCACCCCCTGCTGCTCTCATATGTTCTATTCCATGCTCCTACCCTCTCTGCCCCATATTATAATAATTTGTCCCTGTGCTCTGTAAAAAAAACTGCTGATTATACCTGTATGAGCTCTGCTCCCGCCGCTCTCTCTCTCTACCCCCCCCCCCCCTCCTCCCTGGCTGATGTCAGCAGGAGGCCTCAGCCCCGTCCACTGCAGCTGTGAGCCGGAGACAGAAGAGAGGAGAGGAATCAGCTGAGCGGTGGGAGCGGAGCTCATACAGGTACAATCGGGCAGTTTTTTTACAGAACACAGGCACAATTTTATAATGGCGCAGAGAGGATTTATTAATGGTGCAGAGAGCATTTATTAACCAGCAGAAGTCCTAATCAGTTGTAGACTCAGTTTTCTTGTACCATCACATTAAAATACCTTTCATATGTGTAAGGTTACCGAGTATGCTTGTTTTTGTCCACCCCTGGCTGTAAATGAGCAGGCAAGAAAGGCTAGTGCTTTGTGCCTAAGCAACTTTTATGGAAGAAATACACGCACTTTTTTTTTTTTTTTTTTTCTTGAATAGAGTGAGGAAGGGTTAAGGAACTATTGTCTTGCCATAAGCGAAGTTTATCTCTTAAAATTAGGGTAAATCCCACCAGTGACATTTGCCACCCTAATCAACTATTTTGGATTTTTTTATACTTTCTATTACTATGACAATGGACATGAGGACATTTAGTGGGGGTAAATTTCCCCCAAAAGGACCTAAATGGCAATATCAGAAAGTTTTTATATACATTTTTTTTTTTTTTTTGATTCTTTCTCACTCTGACCAAAAAATAGTTTGGTGTTCCAGTTTAATAATAAAAAAAAAAAAAACTACTCAAACACTTACCTACCACTACATTTCTTGTTTTTTATATGTATATATTATAATCTAATTCAGGTATATATTCAATAATGTTCTACATTTTTTTTCAGGGGGATTCAAAACGCATCACGCTTGTGCTTCAACAGCCCAACCAGACAGCCACAGGAACTCAACAAGGCCAGCGTCATGTGGTACTGGGTGGTTTGCCTGGGAAAATTGTTCTTCAAGGGAACCAACTGGCTGCTCTGACACAGGCCAAGACTCAACAGGGACAGCCTGCCAAGGTAGTGACTATACAGCTTCAGGTACAACAGCAGCCGGGGGCAGCTGGACAAACTACACAGAAGTTTCAAATCATACAGCAGTCACCAGGTGGCGCTCTGACTCTTGCTCCTAGCACACAGCAAACACATGTGATAAGTCAGCAAGGAACTCAGAGGCTTTCCGTACCGCTCAAAGTTGTCTTACAGCCACAGGTGAGTACAGGAACAAAAAGGTGTAGATAAAATGTGTCATGCTTTAAAGTGCATTTCTCTAACTGCAATTGATTTTGCTACTATTCTGCACGTAAGTAGCGTTTTTTCTTATTTTTATATGCGTGTATTTGTAATGTAGCTCTGACACCTTGCTTAACGTTTACAGATTCTGTCAGTCATTGATATTTGTTCCTGTTAAGCATCTACTACATGCAATTGGGCAAATTTGGTCAGAACTGAAATATTATGTTTTTTGGATTGTGGGAGGAATCCCGAGAGTTATATTCCTCAAAAGTTGTCTCACCATCTGTTGTATCTTTGGTGTCAGCTCTGCTTCAACGAAATTCACTTAGATTTCACTGAGTTTGTTTATTTAGAGAATGATTGGTGAAATCCCCAATGCTGCTTGGTGGGTGATTGTGAAGTCTTTAAAAAAAAAAAAAAAAAAAAAAAAAAACTGTTTACCTGCTCTGCTCTGTGCAGTGGGTTCCTCTTCGCTGCTCCTGGCCTCTCCTTCCTGTCGAGTGCCCCCACAGAAAGCAGCTTGCTATGGGGGCACCCGAGCCAAGCTGCAGCTCCTTGTGTGCACTTGGACATGGAACGGCGGTTTGGCCCCGCCCCTCTCTCTCCTGATTGGCTCCTGCCAAAGTCAGTTAGCCAATGGCGCTGCTGCTGTGTCTCCAGCCGATCAGGAGGGAGAGTTCCGGACAGCCAAGACACTTGTAAACCTCGCTGGATAGAGATGGGGCTCAGGTAAGTATGGGGGAGGAGGGGGGGGGCTGCTGCACACAGAAGGCTTTTTATCTTAAAGTTGAGGTCCGCCCTCCGCTGCAAAAATAAAAGCCAGCAACTACATATACTGCAACTGCTGGCTTTTAATAATCGGACACTTACCTGTCCTGAAGTTTAGCGATGTCAGCACCGCAGCTGATGTTTCCATCAGCTGTCGGGTGCTGCCGCAACCATTGCGGGTAAGGGAACCCGGCAGTGTAGCCTTACGACTTCACGCCGGGAACCCTACTGCGCATGCGTGAGGCTCTGCTCCTCTTTCTCCTACTGGCCTGGTGGCAGAGGAGGAGGGAGCCCCATCGGTGATGTCAAAGGCCACGACCCGGACTCCCGGAAGTGGTATCGGGATACCTGTCAAAGACCGGTATCCGCTCCCCCCCAGAAAGCTCCCGAATGTGGAATTCCCACTTTTGGGTGGAACTCCGCTTTAATGCATAGACTGCATTAGGATAAAAAAAATGCCTTTTTAGAACCCCTTTTAATGCTGTGTCCTACTGCTGGTTTTAGCTGTGGAAATAGTGGGGGGATTTTCTACCAGAGGACTTAATTTAAAGTTACTGGTGTTGTACTAGTGTTTTTTTAATAAGTTACAGATTTTTGATACTCTGCTTCTCTTGAGGCGCAGAGATCGTGATGTCATCTACCCATCTCCCCACCTCAGCCAGTCAGAGCATTGTTTCCATTCAGAAAATACAAAATCACCTGTGACTGGCTGAGCAACACTGAGCAGCCTGGTTTATTTTTGTTTTTTCTGGGAGTGGGACAGGAAGTCCCCAGCAATCTCCCTGTAAACTGTAAGTCCTGGCTGCAGGGCATGCCTTTTTCAATAATTGGGACTACAGTGTTTGTGTTGTATACAAGACAAAGTATGTTTTTTTTTTTTTTTTTTTCCCTTGATTTCAGTAATGGTATCTTTTGTTTGTTTTTTGTGGGCCATGTTAAAAAAATGTTTTTGATTTCTCTATCAAAACTGAAGTTCGTGTGGAAGGTGACACAGGCGGTTATTGTGAGTCTTAAAGTTAATGTAAAACCAAAACCTTCCTTTTTTTTTTTTTTTTTTTTTTTTTTTTTTTTTCTTCGTTTCAGAGTGAGTGGCTAAGGACTAGACCCCAGTCAGATTTTTATTGTGGTCTGTCCCTAGATTCACTGCCTCTAATTGTCCCGGTGAACATTGTTAACAAGATCAATTGTGGTGGGAAATACAAAATGTTAAGGTTGTGATGGAAATTCTTTACCTGAGGACACTTGTTCAGATTATCCATGTCTAAGAGGGGAGTTCCTTTCCCCCTGTAGAGATGTCCCCTTATTTACTTTTGTGTCGCCAGGACAGAAGTGAAGGGAAATCTTTAGTCACCACCCCTCCTCTCCACTTCCTCCAGTCAGAGAACACCTTTTATTCATTTAAAAAAAATGCAAGGCATTCTATGGGCGGCTGTTGTGCTGAGCAAGCAACCCCCTGTGGTCAGTGTGCAGAAGGGAAGCCATTTGAGCAGGGCCTGAAAGATGGTGGCTGTTACTGAAGTAATACTGTACTAGTGCTGCTTTCCCAGCTGCCCATCAAGCCAACCAACCAATGTTAATATGCAGTACAGCTAAAGCCTGCAATACTTACCTCTGTAAGTCACTTTTGAGGTCATTTGCAGACACCTTTTACATGGCTTTTTCTGGGTGTCAGTCTTTTGCTGTCTTGATTTTGACACAGGATAATGTGCAGGATTTCAGACAGAACGTAAACTGTGCAGGGTACTATTATCTTTTCTCTTTTTTTTTTTTTATTGCGAAAGAGACATTGCAAGTCTCTTGCAATAAAGAGCTTGCTTGCATTTTTATTTTTATTTTTTTATTTTTTTTAAATGTATAGACTTTAGTGCCACTTTTAGGGTGAAAAAAATAAACCATTCACACAGTGGGAAAGTGCTTTCTATTGTATCACTGGGGTTTCAGATTTGATATGAACCAAGGCACTATATATGTGGAGCTTTTATAGTTTTTAGATCTCTTTTCTTTAGGTGTTCTCTTCTGTAGGTATGATAGACATTCTCTTTTTGAAATGGTGTTCACTGTTCAACGTAAAGCGCTACAAAATATGTTGGTATAACTATTGTTGCAAATGTTCCTTTACTGAACTATGTTACCTGTATGTGTGATTTCTGCCAGGCGGGCTCCTCACAAGGCACCACACAAAGTCTGTCAGTGGTAAAAGTGTTGAACGCCAGTGAAGTTGCGGGTCTTGCAGCCAACCAAACTTTGGTGAGAGTTGGAGGTATGTTTTGTAAGAATCAGAGTTTTCTTTTAATACTGTTAAACAATTTAGTAATCTACATATAAGATTATTCAGCTTAAGCTGGGTACATTCTGTACACTGAATACACTGATCAGCACTGCAGCCAATTGGCTGCAAGCCCCTCATGGAACAAGGTTTCCCAGCAGTACTGTTTGACCAAAAGCTGATCTAATGATTGGATTTTCTTGAACCGGGAGTGCTACACATGGATTGAAATTTATCTGGTCCCCCTGATCTGGGCGAAGTTTGATCCATGTGTACCCGCCTTTTGGTTTTTAACATAACCAGGCAGCTTTTTTTTATGGTGTCCATTGGCCATATCAAGCAATAATTTAATGTATATGGCGCTGCAGGCACAAACAGGGGGCATAGTGATTGGAAAGATAGAAAACCTTGTCTAGTTGTTGTGGTGTGTTTTTATTTTTTTTAGATGATGATAAATGGCAGAGTTGCCTTGCAGTGTGACTCCATCTTGCTTCATAGGTCTAAACATGAACACTCCACCAATGCAACTATTTTAGTTCAGATATGCCAACACTGATGCCTGAGTGTCTTTTAAGATCATGCCTTCATTTCCAGCTGTCTTTTAAAGTCTGTTGCCAGCTTAAGACCACTTTCACACTGAGGCAGTTTCAGGCGTTTTAGCGCTAGAAATAGCACCTGAAAACTGCCTCCCATTCACTTCAATGTGTGCTTTCACACTCAGGCGGTGTGCTTGTGGGATGTTGGGGAAACGTCCTGCAAGCCGCATCTTTGTGGTTGGCTTGCGAGTGCTATAAATAGCGCTCCTAAAATTCCCCTGGCAAAACGGGTCTTTTTTTATTTCTTTTTTTAAAAGGTCCCTTTGTCACGTGACCTAAAAAACGCCCGCTAGTGCCCGAAAAGCACTGCTAAAACGACCGTTGCGGTTTTAGCTGCGCTGCAATGTGAAAGGGGTCTAAGGCTGATGTCAGAACAGTGATGCAGATATTTGGTGGCTGCCATTGCTAAATGCTGGTTACCTGTATATCACGCTTCAGTACTTTTAAACACTAACTTGAAAAAACTCAGAGCTCACTATCTGCATACTACTTTTAGGTCAGTGACTCAAAATGCAAAGCCATTAGATCAGCATGCAACCCAGGAAACTGGCATTTTCATAGGGGGAAGAGGGACCACAATGGCAACCTTCATACCTCTTGATGTAATGACCCTGTCGTTTTTATAGTGAGGTTACCCTGGGAAAACTTGCCTATGAAAGAGTGTAAATACTCGCCTTTCCTACTGCCTTAACATCGGATTCTACTCTAGTAGAAATCATCCCCAGAAGGCCACTGTCGTGAGGTGAATGTATGGGAGAGCCATCAGTTTTTTAAAATGTTGCCTGCTTTCATTTCTGCTTTAAGCCATTGGACCCCATTTACATTGCAATACAAAATAAATACAATACAATGTCACCATGGCCTTTTTTAATCTGCTATGACGTTTTAGCTTTTATCTATTGAAAATGTGAAAGCTTTGCACTGTGTTCTTTATTCAAGACGCATTTGAGTCTTTTTGCTTCAGGTAGCATTCTTACTTGCCTGATCTCACTGCCTTCTATGCTTT
The DNA here is from genome assembly GCA_028564925.1 of Lithobates sylvaticus. NCBI lineage: Eukaryota > Metazoa > Chordata > Amphibia > Anura > Ranidae > Lithobates > Lithobates sylvaticus. Next base: position 267,115,643 of record CM053026.1, read on the forward strand.
CTATCAGGGGAAACTCGCAAGCTGGACAGTCAGAAGAAACAGGAAAAGGCAAATCGTATTGTGGCTGAGGCCATTGCTAGGGCCAGAGCGAGAGGGGAACAGAATATTCCCCGTGTTCTAAATGAGGATGAGCTTCCAAGTGTTAATCCTGAGGATGATGATGCAAGTAGGAAAAAGAAGAAGAAAAAGAAGGGTGATCCGGGTGATGGATTAAGCGGTGATAAATCGAAAAAATCCAAAGGGAGCAGCAGCTCGAGGTCTAAGAGCAAATCAAAGCCCAGGTGAGCAGAAGTGTGTGTGTGTGTGTGTGGTGTGTGTTTCTTTTGTGGGTATATTTTATCCTTAAAGTTTGGGGCAATAGTGTTTATGGTGATTTATTTTTTGTCATTTAGTCACCAAGAGGACTGTAAACATAATTAAGGATAGTTGCATCTTCTTTTTTTTAATTTTATTTTTTTTATAATTGAGGCTCCGTGTTGCGCAAAATACGTTCTGTTATGGCTCACTTGTAATTGCAGAAACCTTAAAGCATAAGAACCTTTTTAGAAAAAAAGAATAAACGCACATATATTTGCAGAAACAATGTGTATTTATTTTTATTTTTTTTTCCTGCAGGAGCCTGGAACACATTGCACCCCTGATCAGTGGATCAGGGGTGCAATGTCGGACTTCTGCAGATCAGCCTTGCAGCTTTCAGCCTGTACCTCCATACAGGCTGTGTGTTTGAAAGTTGTAGTGCTTGTGAATGAATTACAAGGGCGCTCATCAGTGCCCTCGCAGTTCTTTCAGAACTTCAAGCCGTCTGCTGTGGTGGAAGACTGTAATTGTAGTTCATTAATTCACAGGAAACTCTGAATGATGTGGCAGTGTGGGCAGAGCCCCGCACGGGCATGCAGTTTTTTTAAAAGGAGAGTGGGTTCAGGGAGAAGATTGCCCTGGCTGCTGTTTAATTGTTACTTAAAACGGTAACTATACTTGCCTTCAATCATGCAATGTCTCGGAACTCCACACTGGCCGCTGCCATCTTCGGGCAGCCGGATTCCGGGTTTACGATCGCCTGCCACTGGCATTGGCCATGCTGAGATTGTCACTCCAGCACATGCGCATGAGTTCCATCAGTTTTGGGACAGGCAGGCAGGTAAGTAGCTTTAAAGTGGTTGTAAACCCTTACAGACCACTTTGACCTACAGGTAAGCCTAGATTAAGGCTTACCAGTAGGTCCAAGAAATATCTCCTAAATCTACAAGGTTTAGGAGATATTGCAAAAAGACAGGCACCGCTGTCTACGACGCATGCGCCGTAGACAGCGGCGCACTGAGCTTGCCGCTGCTAACGGCGATATGCTGTTAATGGCGGCTCCCGCGCACATGCGCGGGCGTGACGTCATTGCGGCTCCGGCCAGTCACAGCGCCGGAGCTGCGATGCCCGAAAAGATGGACGCTCCATGGAAGAGGTGACATCGCTGGCTCCTATGTCAGGTAAGTGACACATAATGGGCTACTATCCAATGCATTATGCTTTACCTTTGCAGGGAAACAAAGAGGAAGTAAACCCATTAGGGTTTACTTCCTCTTTAATGCAGAAGAGACAAAGCACGTCTGTTCTGCATTGACAATCCCACCTGTTCAATCATGTTTTATTTTTAGATTAAAGTTCCACCTGAACCACTTGCTGCCTGTAGGACAGGATATGATGTCCTAGGGCAGTGATGGTGAACCTTGGCACCGCAGATGTTTTGGAACTACATTTCCCATGATGCTCAACTACACTGTAGAGTGCATGAGCATCATAGGAAATGTAGTTCCAAAACATCTGGGTGCCAAGGTTCGCCATCACTGTGCTGGGGTTTCAGTGGTTATATTGGGTTGATGCCTGCACCTGGAAGCATCATCCTAGTATCAAAATTTCTATAGTGGCTATAGAGCCACTCGATCACTTGTACAGGTGGCAGAAGCGAGTGTCCAATCAACTGAAGTTGGTGGCATAAAACCCATAGTCTAAGCGTCAATCCCAGTGTCCTGTACTCCACTCCAAGATATGGAATTAGTTATAGAAAAACATTAAATTTTTATATATATATATAATATATATATATATATATATATATATATATATATATATATATATAAAAACATTAAATTTTTTATATATTATAAAAAAGAAGACAATGGCATAATGTGCTAGTATGCATGCAATATGCACTAGCACATTATGAAATACTTGCCTTAGAACGAAGCCCTCCAGCACGTTATGATGGGGCTTCCTTCTGGGTTTGCGTGCTGCGGCCATCTGGCCGATGGCGGCACAGTGCTCTGAGGGTCCGGCGCGGTGTGCTGTCCCTTTTTAGAGCTCATGCACTGGTGAAGTCACCGGCTGCATGCAGTGTGAATAGCTCCTAAACCGTGCAAGTTTAGGAGAAATTCAGCTTACCTGTAGGTACAAGTAAAAAAAAAAAGACGACTTTACTACCACTTTTAAAAACAGGTCTTTTCTGTTGTTTTAGTAAATGGGATATGTGTACAAAACTGAACATATTCTTTAAGGCAGTGCTCGACAAACCCCTGGTTGCCAGGTGGCATTGGCGACTAGAATTAGTGACCTGACCAGTACAGCTGGGGGTATCCTGTCTCCATAGTGCAATCCTCCCCGCGATCGCGATGGACTGCGCCGGCCGGTAATTGAGGCCGCGGCTTTGCGGCCTTGTGCAGTCCTATGGTACCTTCTAGAATCTGGCACCCTCTTGTGGTGGCCGTTGGTATGACACCCAGCAATGCTAATGGAGCTGTGTCACGATCAGGGGTCAGGCTCGAAGACCAATTGTATAGCAGTTGCAGGACTACCGCTAACCAGCAGGATAGTTAAACAGGCAGTCACCCTGGCAGATGACACAGGCTCACCTGAGGTGCGGAGTCTAAGTACTAACCGGTGTTCACCAGAGCTCCTGATGGTGGAGATGGATTTAGCTGCGTGTTAGTACCAGGTCGCGGTCCTCAGGATCGCCCCACCAGGAGGTGAGTAAGCCGGGGTTCAGTAGCGGATGAGCAGGTAAGGATCAATCCGAACCGTGGTCCGTAAACAAGCCAAAAGGTCAGTACCGAGTAGTTGCAGGTTGGGATCAGGCAGAAGCGTAGTCGAGGAACAAGCCAAGGGTCGATAACGAGCAGTGGCAAATATGAAAGGCAGCAGGGAAGACAGGAGCGAGATACAGGCTGGAGATAGCACAATATTCTGGCAAGGAGGAAGTGCAGAGACATGGCTTTTATCAGGAAGTTCGTGGGAGGAGCAAAGAGTTCAAGGTTCAGCTGACATCAAGATACAAGGCAGGGTTGTAGGGTTTGTCCAAGGGATCTGACAAGGCGCTGTCCAGCATCTCAGATAGCTCAGTGAGAAGACTCACTGCCAGACACAGCTGAGGTCCCAGGTTCAAGTCCAGGTCCTAACAAGCTGTTTGTTTTCTCTGCCTGCCCATCTCCTTTCCTTTTACTTGGAACCCCCAAATAATAAATATATATATATATATTATATATATTATATATATATATATATATATATATATATATATATATATATATATATATATAAATTTTTTTTTTTTATTCTAAAACCCTAGAGAATAAAATGGCGGTTGTTGCAATACTTTCTGTCACACCGTATTTGCGCAGCGGGCTTACAAGCGCACTTTTTTGGGAAAAAATTCTTTTTTTTAATTAAAAAAAAATAACACAACAGTAAAGTTAGTCCAATTTTTTTTATATTGTGAAAGATAATGTTACGGCGAGTAAATTGATACCAAACATGTCGCGCTTCAAAATTGTGCCCGCTCGTGGAATGGCGACAAACTTTTACCTTTTTAAAATCTCCATAGGCGACGTCTAAAAAATTCTACAGGTCGCATGTTTTGAGTTAGAGGAGATCTAGGGCTAGAATTATTGCTCTCGCTCTACCGATCACGGCAATACCTCATGTGTGGTTTGAACACCGCTTTCATATGCGGGCGCTACTCACGTATGCATTTGCTTCTGCAAACAAGCTCGGCGGGACAGGGTGCGTTTTTTTTTTTTTTTTTTTTTTTTAAATTTTATTTTTTTTTTTCTTATTTATTTTAACTTTTTTATTAGTTTTTTCACTGTCCTTTTGAAAAAAAATTTTTAATTTTTATTCCTATTACAAGGAATGTAAACACCCCTTGTAATAGAAAAAAAGCATGACAGGGCCTCTAAATATGAGATCCGAGGTCTTTTTGACCCCAGATCTCATATTTAACACTAAAATGCAATAATAAAAAAAAAAAAAGTCCCTTTTTAAGACCTATGGGCGGAAGTGACGATTTGGAGACGGGCGGGGGCCATCTTCCCCTCACTCGTCTCCATGTCGTTTAAAAAAAAAAAAAAAAAAATGGCTCCTAACTTTTTTAGCTGGCTCCTAGATTCCAAGCAGATTTGTCAAGCCCTGCTTTAAGGGTATAGTTACTATTACATTTTACAACGTGGATGATTCCTCCCTGTCCCCTAAGAGATGATAAACACTTAGGACTCATTACATTACATTACATGCCCTTCTAAAAGCAATCCATTGTGAATTGCTGTTAAAAGGGTGTTTACCAGACGATGAGGCGAAATGTCGTCTCTTAATTCAGACCATCATGCTGCAAATGCCACTTGTGTTAACGAGCCCTTAAGCTCCTTTTTATCAAAGTATCTGAGTATGGAATATTCTCAGACAGATTAAAGCAGATTAAAGGCAAAACCTTTTTTATTTTTTCTAGTTTTGGATGAAGTAGAGGGGGGGGGGGGATAGAACATCCGTCAGGTCCAGACAGCAATAAAAACCTGTTTACTGTTTTCCTCAAAAGTGAAAGTAAAAGAAAATTCCAAATTTTGGGTTGTCCCCAGAACGGTAATAGAGGGGAAATCTTCCAATGGGGACACTTGTTCTGGTGACAGCCAGGGATTCACTCAATTTGAAGGGACTTTCTCCTACTTAGTGTTTTGGCTATGGGACAGGAAGTGAAGGTAAATCTCCCCAATCGGACATAGATGGCAAAAAAAAACACAGAAAGGTTATAACCCTCTCTTACTCTATCCAAAAAAGTTTTTTGGCTTTAGTTCGGCTTTAGGATTCAGCAAAGGCCTACTATAGAGCTTTTAACCGCTTCCCGACCGCCTAACGCAGATATACTGCGGCAAAATGGCACGGGCAGGCAATTAAAGGGTCACGTACAGGTACACAATTTTGCCTGCCCGTGCCATTTTGCCGCAGTATATCTGCGTTAGTGCAGCGGCGTGCTCGCGACCCGGTCTGGAGCTCCGTGACCCCTGGCCGCGAGGCCAGCGAACACGATCGCCGCTGGTGTCCCGCGATCGGGTCACAGAGCTGAAGAACGGGGAGAGGTGTGTGTAAACCTCTCCCCGCGCTTCCTACTCTGCCTGTCATTGATTGGCTGTTCCCGGTCATCGGGAAAGCTGATCAATGACGTCAGACATCAGCCCCGCCCCCTAATGTAAAAAAACACACACACGTCACAGCCCATAACCCATTCCCTCCCCCTAGTGGTTAACTCTTTCACTACAACTGTCATTTATACAGGAATCAATGCATTTAAATAGCATTGATTGCTGTATAAATGACAATGATCCCAAAAATGTGTCAAAAATGTCCGATGTGTCCACCATAATGTTGCAGTCACAATAAAAATCGCTGATCGCCGCCATTACTAGTAAAAAAAAAAAAAATATTAATAAAAATGCTATAAAACTATCCCCTATTTTGTAAACGCTATAACTTTTGCGCAAACCAATCAATCGCTAATTGAGATATTTTTTTTTTTTACCAAAAATATGTAGAAGAATACGTATCGGCCTACACTGAAGAAAAAAAATGTTTTTTTATATATTTTTTTGGGGATATTTATTATAGCAAAAAGCAAAAAATATTGCATTGTTTTCAAAATTGTTGCTCTATTTTTGTTTATAGCGCAAAAAATAAAAACCGCAGGGGCGATAAAATACCACCAAAAGAAAGCTCTATTTGTGGGAAAAAAAGGACGCCAATTTTGTTTTGGAGCCACGTCGCACGACCGCACAATTGTCAGTTAAAGCGACGCAGTGCCGAATCGCAAAAAAGGGGCCTGGTCCTTTGGCTGCCAATTGGTCCGGGGCTGAAGTGGTTAATCTACATTCTTGTTCTGGGTTAGTGAATTAGAAAGTAGCCATGAAATCTGCAAGATAACCAGGTAAATAGTAAATTTTAGAAACACAGCTATTTGGTGACCTCTTTATAAATGTCCCAACAGTATATCTAAAGCCCAAACTGTTTTCCAATTGTAAGAGTAACATGGTTAAACCCCTGTCCTCTTTCCCTTTTTGTCATATTTGGGGAATTGGTGCCCATTGGACGATTTCTTCTCCATCCCTTTTTCTGATAGCTCCAAATTTTGCCCTTCTTTACTTCACTTTCTGTCCAAGTGATGGTGCTCAACAGAATGAATTTCCCCAACTTTGACTTGAAAGGCAATATAAACTGGACAGGAGTTCTAGCTCATCATATATAGCAAACAAGCTTTGGCTTTAGACATTTTTAAGTTCGCCAAGAGTTCCAAATTAAACTGTGCTCTCTAGTCTTTATAATATCAGCGTGAAGGATGGTTGTTGCCATTCAATGAATTCATTGCAAAATGTCTATCTTTCCTGATTTTAGTACCATCACTCCCATTGTTGGGAAGAAGAGGAAGCGGAACCCATCATCTGATAATTCTGATGCAGAAGTGTTACCGTCTCAGGCTTCGCCAGTAGAAGATGAAGATAGTGTCCAGGTACTTAAATTCCCCTACCTTGAGGGCTTGCAAACTGGGATCTCGGTCAATTTGGAGGGTTTTAGTATTCGTAATCACAAAGTTTTTGTGCGTATTCCACTTTTTTAATCGGCAAGTCAGCGTGCAATGCTATTTTATTTATTTTTCTTTAGAAGAGACGATCCAATCGACAAGTGAAACGTAAGAAGTACACTGAGGATCTAGACATTAAAATTACTGATGATGAAGATGATGAGGAAGTTGATGTTACCGGGCCAGTGAAGAGCGAACCAATCCTTTTGCCTGAGCCTCTCCCAATGCCTGACGGCGAGATGGTTCCCTCCATGCAGTTCTTTGTGGTATGAAAGTGTTGTGTGATATAGCTTTTGTGGAAAGAAGCCTTGATGCAGTGTATGTTATGTTCTTACAGCAAACCTGCTTGGTAAGCACAGAGCTATAGGGGAGACAAAGTGAAAGGGAGCCATAGCAGAACCACAGGCGAACATTTACTCTGCCGAAGGCCCATGCAACCCTCAGTCTCGAAGTGATGATGCGCCCCTTGCCTTGTAGCAGGAGCCTGGTCCAACACCAGTCTCTGCATTTGTTTTTAGTTCTATTACAGGCAAAGAGCAAGTTGCTTATTTGATAAAAGCTGAATTTTCTGCATCCAATTCAAAATTACTCAGACAGTAATGGCTTTAATACAACCATCTTTGCCCAGGGTTTAATAATTCCATGCCTCTTCTCCTACTCCCCATTTCTTTACCTGAGTTGGATCCTGATGTGCCTGCCCTACACATGGCAGACTCGCATAGGGAAGGAAGAGGACATTGAGGCAGTATTGGAGCTATGGAATATTTTTCTTCCTCAGATTGCCGCTATACTTCCCTGTTCATGAACAGATAGAATATGCAATCTTTGTTGATTGGATCACTTCATAATGAATTTTCAATCCCCCAGAATCGTTGCTGGACTCTTTCCAGTGGAAAAATTGTCTTCATGTGGTTGACCCCGCTGTCTGTGTCTTAAACCTCTCACTACACCTTTTGACAATTTTTAGATGCTCTTGCAGAACCAACACCCTGCAACCAGCTCTTGCTGCAATTTCTGTATACCAAACTGCAGCTAACTAGGGCAAGTAACTAGCACTACCCCATTTTTTAGGCTCATAACGGAGAAATTGCAACAACTACCTTCTGCTCTGCTTTTTCTGTGGGTGCCTTAGAACATGTTAGAAGACCTATATTTCCAGAATGGCTCTAATCTTCATTCACACGTGCAGAATCTTGAGGCTAAAATCCTGGACAGCCAAAGCTGCCTGTAAAAAAAACAGCATGTATGATTTTTCTAGGAAGATTTCTTGTATGGTGAGGCCACAGGGGAAAAGTTTTCTTTACTTCTTTACCTGACGATCCCAAAACCCCCTTCTCAGGTACCTCTACCTCCTCAAAGCAGAGCACCTAACCGCTGTACCCAGATTTGATCTTCAAAACTTGAGTTCAGCCCCCTACCCTCCTTTTTGGTGCAAGGCTCTGGCCATATAACCCAGCATGTATTCCCAGTGGGGGGGGGGGGGGGGGGGGGTCTGTTAGTTTGCCCCTCTGGGTCATAGATGGCCATGTAGGTTAAATCATTGGTTTCAAAGGGGTACAAAATTGAGTTCAGAACTCTACCCCCTCCCCGCTTTTTTCTCCCAAATTAACCAAAAGCTGCCCAAGGACAGTCAGCTTTGCAGAATGCCTGAACCACTTCTTGTGCCAATACCTCCACAAGTGGTTCAAAGGAATTTCTTCAAACCTGTTCATGGTGCCAAAGCCCAGCGGAGATATTTGTCCTATTCTGGACTTAAAAATCGCTCAACAAATCCCCTCAAATCACAAAATTTTAATTGGAATCTACAAGGTCAGCAATTGCCTCTCTGAGGCAAGGGGGCTACATGGCATCCGTAGACATCCAATTTGCCTATCTGCACACTCCAATTTATCCTCATTGGCGCTTTTTACACTTCGCAGTGGCAGACATAGACTTCCAGTTTGTTGCACTGCCCTTTGGCCTATCTTCTGCTCCCAGAGTGTTAACAAAGATCCTAGCACTTCTTATTGCCCTTCTCAGAGCTCTGGAAATCTAGGTCACAAGATGCCCAGTCAACCTTCTCCTAAAGGACACCTCTCCCTTCCAGCTGTTGGCAAACGTGCATAGGACAATTCATATGCTCCAGGTTTTTGGCTGGATGATCAGTTTAAAAAAATATTCTCGCCAGCCTTCTCTTTGCCTGGAATACTTAAAGTTGGATGTAAACCCTCATATACTTGAAGTGAACCACCTCAGATGATACACTGAGATGAAACAAATCTCCCTACATACGTTTTATTTGTATATCTGCTGTCCTCAGCTTTCTACACTGTTAGGAAGAAAAACTTCTGACATGATGTTAATTTTCTTGTTTCACCACTGGTTGTGGAGTCTTGGCATACATTGTGTGACAGCTGATTGGAGTAAAGGCACCCCCCCCCCCCCCCCCCCCATCCACATAGGCAGAGGAATGAAGAAACATGCAGAGTGTGCTGTGAATAGACAAGCTCTCTGCTACTCTCACCCTGACACATTTCCAGCTGCTTTTATCTCCTGTGTCTGAGAGCTTGTCTGAAGCTATGCTGATAACAGAGGAACGGAGCAGCAAAAAGGCACAGGAATTAGTGCTTTGGAAAGCGATAAGTTAACACTACAGATATATGTGCCCAGGTCAAATTTCATGAATAGGGTTTCCATCCACTTTAACCACTTAAGGACTGCCCCACGTACATTTACTGAGCAGAGCAGCCCTTAAGCGCAAAATCACGTACCTGTACTTGATTCTCGTGCTTGGCTCTGGGGCGTGCGGCGCCGGATCCTTCTTTGAATGGTGTGAACACTTCTGTTTTTTAATCTCTGCAATTGAACAATTGTGGAGGTGCACTGGGGAACCACCATCAACCAGTCCACTAAAGAAAAGGATGGGGACTCCTCCATTTTTCATTTAAGCGGAGCAGATTGAAGGTAGTGGGTGTAAATGAACAGAGGAGTCAGTTTACCCCCGGCCGCCCATAGAGCAGAGTGGGCTCTGCCCGTGTCCACTCTGCAGATACTGAGCATACACTGATGTGCCATCTGCCCGCTCTGCTTCGATCGGCAGGGGATCTATGAGCTGTTCCCCTGCTGATTGGAACGGAATCTGCCCCGTGTAAAAGGGGCCTAATAGTTCATATTTGGCAGTGGTTTCTGTAAGCATTGACAAAAAAAAGGAATGATCTTCTTTTTTTTTTTTTTTTTTTTTTTTCCCAAAGGAAAACCCAAGTGAAGAAGATGCTGCAATTGTGGATAAAATACTTTCTATGCGCTTAGTTAAAAAGGAGGTAAGGAAAATCTAGACCTAACTGTCCCTTCAGTATTCTCTTACTGATGAGCCATACCAGGGTTAACATTTCATCATTGATTTACTCATGTTTTAGCTACCTTCTGGGATTTATTTTGAGGCAGAAGAATATTTTGTCAAGTATAAGAATTAGTAAGTATCTTTCTATTGAAATTTTGCCTCCAAACATATGAGTCAATTACTGATCTGTATACTCTGTGTGGTTTTAGCTCCTATCTGCACTGTGAATGGGCAACTCTTCAGCAGCTTGAGAGAGACAAACGCATTCATCAGAAGCTCAAGAGGTTTAAGACCAAGATGGCTCAGATGCGTCATTTCCTACCAGAGGATGAAGAGTCCTTTAATCCAGACTATGTTGAAGTGGATCGAATCCTGGATGAATCTCATAGCATTGATAAGGACAATGGGGAAGTTAGTCTGATCTTTATTTAAATAAATGTACACTCTTATTTCTGTGTGCGTGTTTGGGTCATGTAGTGCAAATTTAACAGGTTCTTTACCTTGTAAAAAATGATGTGTTTTGTGTACTATTATCGTATAAGCCGAGGTACCTAATTTTACCACAAAAAACTGGGAAAACTTATTGACTTGAGTATAAGCCTAGGGTGAGAAATGTGCAGCTACTGTAAGTGGAAAAGAGGGTCAACAATGCCCATTTGCATGACTCGCTGTGCCCATTTGCAGCCATAGGTCCTCCGAACTTCAAACTTGGTAGTTAAGGGTTCCTAGATGCTCCCTAGCTTTGGGGTCTCTGGACCCAAAGGGTCCCGAAATGACATTGCTGCAGATGGACACAGTTGACCGACTTTGGGGCCCTGTACCTCTGGGCCACTTGGTGCTAGGAACCCAAGATTTGGTGTGCAAACCCAGTGGAGCCAGCACTACAACATATCCAAAGCTTTGGCTAGGAACCCCAGCTTTGGATATGTTGTAGTGCTGGTTCCACTGGGTTTACACACCAAATTTGGGGTTCCTAACACCAATTGGCCCCAAATTTGGTTTGGAAAATGTCATTCTCTGCTGCAGAAAAGTGCTTGACTTGAGTATAAGCGGAGGGGGGCATTTTCAGCACAACAAATGTGCTGAAAAACTCTGCACATTTTCAACTTAGACTCGGAGTATATACGGTAAGTAACTTCATTGTAAATACCAATAATTGGTAATAGCTCCACATTTTGTGACCCATGTTTGCTTATGGGTGCATCTAGTCCAAAGTAAAGGCTGTTGAGGATTATGTTGTGGTCTCTGTACCTAGTACAGAGATTTTTCTCTCCATTTGCACTGATTACCTTTATCATCGGGACAGGAGGAGAAATCTAAAATGTAACAGTTGACCCTGGAACAGAGAAGGGAGAACACTTCCAGTTGGGGCACTTGTTCCAGTAACAATTAACTGAAGGAATTTCTTGTTTATTTCTTTCAATTACTATTGTGTTTCTCAGATAAAAAGTGAAAGGAAATTTCCCCATTAGGACACAACAAAACAAAAAGTGGGTGGGTGGTGATGTTCTGAGCAGTCCAAATTGTGAGCTAATCCTGCTGCTTCTCTTTTGCAGCCTGTAGTTTATTATCTTGTCAAGTGGTGCTCACTACCCTATGAAGACAGCACCTGGGAGCTTAAGGAGGATGTAGATGAAGACAAGGTTGATGAGTTCAAAAGAACTGAGTCCCGACTGCCAAATCTCAAGCGTGTGGTATGTTACAGGTTGCAAAATATTTTGGTTATTCAACTGTACAAACATGGGTAAATAATTCTATTGTATCTGTACCTCTCAAGGCACGGCCTGCAGCTACATGTTGGAAGAAGTTAGATCAGACTCGGGAATACAGAAACAGTAACCAGTTAAGAGAATACCAGCTGGAGGGAGTCAATTGGCTGCTGTTTAATTGGTACAACAGGTGAGAAGAGATGACTGTTCTGCTAAAAATATGTGTGTGTTATAGGTAAACTGATGACCCTGCACTTTGCCCATGCAAAATCGAGTGACCTTAGTATAAAATTAGGTTTACTTTAGTTCACGTGTAGTATTAATTGAAATAGTTTATTCAGATGAAGACCATAAGTCTCACATTGAAGGCTTTAGGTTGTGTCATCAACAGTTTTTGTCCTGGATTTGGGGATGCAGAAAGTCATATTGTCAGGTTATGTGGCAATCCACAGGAAATTTGGGCAATGTCAAACCTAAAAAAAATTATAGACCACAGCAGGAAAAACTAGTGTAATCACCGGAGATTGATCAGAGCTAATTACAGGGAAAACTTTTGGTCGCTCAATTGGCCGGTCTATATCGCACTACACATATGCATGGTACTAGTATTGGAGGCTTAGGGATGATTGGTTGGTAGGTGTTGGCTCTTCTGTAGCGCATTAATTCCATTATTGCATCGCAGCCGCTAGATGCAGCCTGTCGCTGTACCCTGCCGCTAGATGCAGCCTGCCGCTAGACGCAGCCTGTCGCTGTGCCCTGCCGCTAGATGCAGCCTGTCGCTGTACCCTGGCGCTCCAGCCACCTGATGCGGCCAGTCACCAGATGCGGATTGTCGCTAATCTGCCACCAGATGCAACTTGTCACTGCCACCAAAAAATACACGTTGCAGCTTGTCACCAATTTTAATTTAAATCTAAAGGCAATTTCATTTTTGTTTGATTCCAGCAATGAAAGACTTGGTTACACTGTTTCTGGTAGCCTCTCCCCAGAGTTAGTGTCCGAGCGGGTAAACTTGCGCATATAATGGGTCCTATCCCAGTGTGAGGGCGGGCAATGAGAGATGATTAAATTATCTCTCTGCTCGCCCACGGTGGTACCTCTGTCAGGAGCAGCCTTCACGACTCTGCTGTAAGGGCGGAACAACGGTGATGCGGGGTGGGCAGTGAGTGTTGTCATCTCTGTGGTCGCCTGCCGCACTGATGACAAAGCAGCCTTCGCGGCCTGGCTGCAGAGACGCCATGGACCGTCACCAGTCCGCGGCCCGGGGGTTGGGAATCCCTATAAAGAACTTTTTCTTGCACAAGGATAACGCAGTGTTTAAGCCCAGAACTTCCTTCCTACATAAAGTAGATGGAACCTCCCATCTTGAAGGTTATTATTCTTTTGTTCCTCTATCCAGATACAGTTGAACAAGATTTCCCACTATTTCTTGGATGTTGTTTGAGTTATGAGAGTCAATTTCACAGCTCTACTTCCTTCAGAAAGATTTATTTTCTTTGTCATTTCTGATGGTTCCCATAAAGATGAACAAGCTTTCTGATCACCATTTGCTGGTGGCTGAGGCAGGACATTGTTCAAGCTTATAGTCTTTAGCATAGAATGCTAACCTTTCCCGTTAAGGCACACTTGACTAGATCTCCTGGGCTCTTTGGCATCAGGCTACTGTTTTTCTGATTTGCAAGGCTGCCACCTGTTCCTCAGTTCATGCTTTCACCATGTTTTACCAGGTGGGTGTTCAGGCCTCATCTGATGCCAGTTTTTTGGTGTGAGGTCCTTCAGGTGGCTCTTTAAGCTGTAGACCATCTCCAGTTCTGAGTTCTGTTATTTTTTTGGTTGGCCTGGTAGGGTTTGCTGTTGCCAACCCATAGACTACTTTTGGCCTTCCAACATTTTAACTTCCTGTGTCCTCCAATGGACGGGAAAGAAAGATGGATTTTTAAAATCCTTTTCTTGGGATCCTTAAGGAACACGGGTCCAACCTATCTGTTATTATGCTCATTGATACTGCTTGACTACAAAACTGAAGTATACTGGCAGTAAAAGGGGTTATCCTTCTGTGTTCCTCAATGCACAATAAATATTTTATAAAAAAAATCATTCTTTTATTTTATTTTTTGATGGGTTGATGTTGGAGTAGAAAAATAAATTTTCTCAATGTATTGCGGTCTAAAATGTATTCCCTTTACTTTTAGTCCCCAAGTGAGACTTTGTTCAATGAAATTATCATTGTCCATCTGATGTCATAGCTCTGAAAGCCATTTTGCCATGGCTGTTCACTTATGTATGCAATGTAGATGTAAACACTAACAGAATTGCATTTAGTTTGCTTACAACAATAATTATCATTAATAATTGCCATGTCTTATTAATTTATTTTTGCTCTGTGCTGCTGATCTCCCGCAGCCTCTTTTCAGCCACTTCCTGTAAACATGCATACACTTTTTGACTGCATGGTATTTCTTGGAGTGGGTTTCCTGAGAGTGACCACAGTGGATCGTCCCTACATGAAGTGTGTTTTAATCTCCATTAGAAATCTGCGTATCAGGGTGACAATGCAGGAGAATTGGGCCACAGATTAGGATAGTGTTGTCACCTATAAAGGATGAAGTGCCTGAGCAAAGATCCCCCTGGTGGGATCGCCAAGTGTTCTTTAATGAAAGCCTCAGATTTAAAAATACTGAAATTGTATGATGTAGAAGACCTTGCTGTTGTAAGGTTTAAAGTAACTATTGTGACTGAATATTCTGACAACTAATGACTTTATAAATTTTGTTCTGCAGGCAGAACTGTATTCTGGCTGATGAAATGGGTTTGGGCAAGACGATCCAGTCTATCACATTTCTGCAGGAACTGCATAACGTTGGGGTGAAAGGTCCTTTCTTGGTGATTGCTCCTCTTTCCACTATTACCAACTGGGAAAGGGAATTTGCCAGCTGGACTCAAATGAACACCATTGTTTACCATGGCAGCTTGGCCAGCCGACAAATGATCCAACAGTATGAGATGTACTGCAAAGACTCAAAGGTCAGTTGTGTGCACTGTGTAGCATTCTCAAGGCTTTTAAGCAGAAATGTTGTCAGAGGGGGGGGAGGCAAAACGTATTTCTCTAAATGGTTATTGAGTCACTGCAGACCATTGGGTATTCTTCCTGCCTCTAGTATAATGTTTTTTTTTTTAGTTCAAAGAGCCTTAAGGTGGAGCTTAACTTTTTTATTTTATTATATATTTTTTGTGTGTGTGCATGTATGTATATGTATGTGTATGTGTATATGTATATATATATATATATATATATATATATATATATATATATATATATATATGTATATGTATATGTATGTATGTATGTGTATGTGTGTGTGTATGTAATATATATATATATATATCTCCAATACCACTTCCCCTTCAGCTTGAGGCCCGGTTCACACTCGTGCGATGCGAGAACCCTGCGAATCAACTGCGGGTTGCCGCTTCGCACCCGACTCACACGGCAGTTCACACTGCCATATGCGAACTGCAGGGGAGTATCATTATATGTTAACGACATCCCCCCATTTCAGCTCGTGTATCGCACTGCGAACTGACTGTTAGGACGTGAATTGGATCGCATATGTGTGAACACGCATGCAAACCAATTCTGGTCCAAACAGAAAAAAGGGTCCTGTGCGTGTTTGGACCGAATGCGGTGCGATATCAGCCATACTATCTATATGGCTGATATTTTGGGATACCCATATCTTGAATCCTAGGAGGCTTCAGGGCTGTGATGTGTGCATGCACTGTAAGCATCATTATGAATCCAGCTGCAATGACCCTGATGAGACAGCTGCCCACCTGATGACTTTGCAGAGAAGATGACTGTGGCTTTCGATGGGACATTGCTGGATTTGCTGGGCAGGTGAGTATACTAGTCCATCTCATCCCACCATACCAGGTAAAGAGGGATTAAATATACATTTAACCCCTGGGGGTTATTGTTCCTCTTTAAGCTCAACTCTGTGGACTGTAATCCTCCCCCCACAGAAAGCAGGAGTCCGGCTTAGGTAGTCCTTTTTGTACTAGCTAGGTGATTCATATGCAAACTGCCCAGACTTTACCCCATTGATTCAGTCTCTTTATTTATCGATCTAGAATATGCCAAGTGACCCAGTCTACCGTTTCTTTGATGGCAATAACCTCTCACTGTTTTTTTTTTTTTTTTTTTTTTTTTTTTTAAGGGTCGTCTCATTCCTGGAGCCTACAAGTTTGATGCTTTAATCACAACTTTTGAGATGGTGCTTTCTGATTGCCCTGAACTACGTGAAATTGAATGGCGTTGTGTCATTATTGATGAAGCTCATCGTTTGAAAAACAGAAACTGTAAGCTTTTGGACAGCTTAAAGCACATGGATCTAGTAAGTTTAAAACTGTAATATAAATAAAACATTTTTCCCCCTATGTTTCTATAATTCATTGTGAATATAACAAACTGTCCAATCACTTGGAATTTTGTAGGAGCACAAAGTCCTCTTGACTGGGACACCATTACAGAACACTGTGGAGGAGCTGTTTAGCCTGTTACATTTCCTAGAGCCTAGTCAGTTTGCCTCCGAAGCAGAATTTCTGAAGGATTTTGGAGACCTTAAAACTGAGGAGCAGGTACTTGACATCAACCTAGCCAGCCACTGAAACTGATCCACAGTATGTACAATATATTTTCATATTCCCATCCACCTATTTGATGGCCATTAGTCTTTCCTTCACTTTGCTGCTTGGTATTGACAACTTGTATCATCAATATTTTTTATTTTTTTGTAATTTTCCTTAGACACACCCAACTTTGCAGTGCTCAAACTGTATAATCAAAATAAATCTTTTTGTCCATGGTGGCGATTTTTGATCCACAACAAATCACAACTCTTAGCTATGGTTTTTCATTAAACGAAATTTTGGAAGTATGCAGAAAATAATGTGTGCATGACTGTAATGGACAACCCCCCCCCCCTGTCATTCTCAGGTGCAAAAGCTGCAAGCCATCTTAAAGCCTATGATGCTAAGAAGGCTAAAGGAAGATGTGGAGAAGAATCTCGCACCCAAACAAGAGACTATCATTGAAGTGGAGTTAACAAACATTCAGAAGAAATACTATAGGGCCATCCTGGAAAAGAACTTTTCCTTTCTTACTAAGGGAGCTAGTCAGACCAATACTCCCAACTTGCTTAACACCATGATGGAGCTTCGCAAGTGTTGCAACCATCCCTATCTCATTACTGGTATGAGACCGTTCACTTTTCCTTTTTTTTTTTTTTTATTCTCTCTCGTTCTTGCTTTGCAACTTTATTTAGTTTATATTAAAATTGTTTTCTTTTCCTTCGTTTCACATACTTGCTAATTCTTTATTGTATTTATACATGCAGGTATAACTGGTTTAGAAGGCATTAAATATTTATGCTTTTTGTTAATCTTGTTTTCTTTTCTCTTTGTTTTTTTTTGTTCTAGGAGCGGAAGAAAAGATAATGTTTGACTTCCGAGAAGCGACACCAATCATTCCTCATGACTTCCACTTACAAGCAATGGTGCGCTCCTCTGGCAAATTGGTTCTAATAGACAAACTTCTACCCAAGCTTAAAGCTGGAGGGCATAAGGTTCTCATCTTTTCACAAATGGTGCGGTGCTTGGATATATTAGAGGATTATCTCATTCAGCGAAGGTAAAGAATTCAGCACTATACACCCTATATCAGGGGTAGGCAACCTTTTGAGCAACAGCGTTCCGAAAAATGTTTTCAAGGAAATTGAGCGTGCCGATTAAAGTAAATGCAGTTAACTACTTAAGTTATAGCGAGAAATTAACATCCTGCACCTTCACACCTCAGATCAGCCCCATTTCCTGCACCTTCACACCTCAGATCAGCCCCAATTCCTGCACCTTCACCTCAGATCACTGTCCCCCCTGCTCATCTGTCTCACTGCTGAACCATCTTATCTGTCACTGAACCATCTTATCTGTCACTGAACTTATCTGCTCATCTACCCCACCTCTGTCCCCCCTGCTCATCTGTCCCACCACTGTAACCCCCTGCCCCACCGCTGTAACCCCCTACTCATATGTCCCACCAATGTACCTCCTTTCTCCTCTGTACCCCCTGCTATTCTGCTCAACCACTGTAACCCCCTGCTCATCTGTCTCACCAATGCACCTCCTTTCACATCTGCCCCACCGCTGTATCCCTATGCTCTTCTGTCTCACCTTGTCATCTGTCTTAATACTAAACCCATGCTGCTCATCTGCCCCACCACTGTAACACCGCTTTCTCATGTGCACCTCTGTCTCACCTCTGTTCCCCCTGCTCTCCTGCCCCACCACTGTAACCCCCTTTTCTCATCTGGCCCAACACTGAACCCCCCCCTGCTCTCCTGTCCCACTGTTGAACCCCCTTCTCATCTCTTCCACCACTGTACCTCCCTGCACATCTGCCCCACCGCTGTACCCTCCTGCTCTTCTGTCCCATTTCTGAACCCCTCCTGCTCATTTTCCCCACCGCTGTACCCCTCTTCTCATCTATGATATGCGTGATATGAAGAGTGGTGAAAGGAAGCAGAGATGAGACACATCTACCTGTTTTGGCACACTCATCCTGCTGATCCAACTCTCGCATCCAACCCACGTGCTTGTATGTGATGTCACATAGAAGCATCTGGAATGGATGCGCAATGATGAGCTCAGGTCAGGGGCATTTTCTGTAAGCAGTGGGCCTGTGTGTAGGATCATAAGTTGGGCCCCCGCAGCTGAGGAAAAGTGCGGCGCTCTGTGCCGCAGCAAAAGTTAAGTGTGGTTTTCATTGCGCTGAATACAAGCCACAATGGCTGTGACTTAAAGGGACACAGAGTGCAGGGGTTCAGTAGTAAGTGACGCAAAGGTTCAAGAATAATTTCAACAAAGTTCCCAGAAGCTCAACAGTAATTCCACTAACTGTCACCTGATTGTGGTTTTCTCAATCAGTGAAATTCCTTCTTTCTGTGATTGGTAGTGGCAACCAAGCGAGTCATCTTCCTCCAACTGGTGGGCGGGGCTAGCAGGACTGTGATTTAGCTTTAGCAGTGGCCAATAACAGTCCTCCTCCTCCTCCAGGAAACGGGGACTGCACCCAATCTCTTCCCCATCACAAAAGCTGACGATCGCATCTACAGCAAAGTTGGAGAACCAAACAATGTTTCCCATCTTTTACAATGGGTGTGGGCACAGTGCCTCCCTCTCAGTGCAGGTGCGGTGTGGGGAATTCTATAATTGGAATGCATTAGTGTCTCACTGACCCTTCCTGCACTGCTCTGCTGATGGGGAGGGAGCCGAGTGCCGGCTAAAGAGGCTTTGCGTGCCACACCAGTGCCGCAGATTGCATACCCCCTGCCTTATTTGGTAATGCTCATGTTTGTAGTAAATTGTCTAGCTCTCACTCTCTGTGCTTTGGAAAATTGTCAAAAAATGTATTAAGTTTTTTGTGTGTGCGTGAGATATAGATATAGATATAGATATATATATATATATATATATATATATATATATATATATATATATATATATATATATATATATATATATATATATATATATATATATATATATATATATATATATATATATATATACACTTTAAATGGCTCATATTAACATTTTAAAAGGGGGATGGGGGTTTGGCTTTACAATTTAATTCATAAGACATTTGTGTTTTAAAACCTAGGTATCTTTATGAACGAATTGACGGTAGAGTCCGTGGTAATATGCGCCAAGCAGCAATTGATCGATTCAGCCGCCCAGACTCTGATCGATTTGTGTTCTTGCTGTGCACTCGTGCTGGTGGGCTGGGTATCAACCTAACCGCTGCAGACACTTGTATCATATTCGACTCTGACTGGAACCCTCAGAATGACCTTCAGGTATAAGCGCATGTCCCTGTCCTATATCTTTCTGTCACACTCCTTTTCTCTTTTCGTCTATAGAACTGCAACGAAGTACTTGAAATGACTATGGAAACAGTAGCTAGCTTATAGAACACAACCAGCAAGAACTGCGTCCAAACATGCCATGTAACATAATCCCAAAACAATTTTAGAAAAAAACTTTCCTTTTTTTTTTTTGTTAAAAGGCTCCTCGTTTGTAGTTTAGGAACTTGTGGGGTGGTGTAAACTGTGTGGACCCACTACTGCATGTAATACTTAGACCAAAAAAAAAAAACTCTGCTCTTTGATGCCGAACGAGTACCACTATTCTGTGTAAACCTGTACTATCTGCATGAAAAAAGCGAGTTGGACATAACCCGTTTTCTGGGTGTTAAATGCTGCAGTCTACTTGTTGTGATAACATGAGGTTAAAAAAATGTTATGATTATTGATTTTGGCAAGTCCAGAAAAAAACTGATTTGTTGCTGGCTGTGCTTGATGCAGGTAACTTGCAGCTGTGAGATCTAGTTCACTTTCCAAGCTTTTCTAATTTGTATTTAGTCATATTTGTAAGCTGATAAACCTTCTCTTGTGTTCAGGCACAAGCACGTTGTCACCGAATTGGTCAGAGCAAGGCTGTTAAGATTTACCGGCTGATCACGAGAAACTCCTATGAAAGAGAGATGTTTGACAAAGCCAGCTTGAAGTTAGGACTGGACAAGGCTGTGCTCCAGTCTATGAGTGGACGGGAAAACCACCTGAGTGGGGTGTGTATAATATTTGATAGAGATGAGCAGAGACCAAACACTATATAGTTATTTTGGAAATTCTTGAAACCTAGATTAATAATCAAAATTTTTAAATGGCTATTCATGTTCTGCAGCCCATCCAGCAGTTTACAAAGAAAGAGATTGAAGACTTGCTACGGAAAGGTGCTTATGCAGCCATCATGGATGAAGATGATGAAGGCTCCAAGTTTTGCGAGGAAGATATTGATCAAATTCTATTAAGAAGAACTACCACTATAACAATAGAGTCTGAAGGCAAAGGTTCCACCTTCTCCAAGGTTGGTCTCTTTTCTAATCCATCCATAAATTTCAAAGTACTTGGGTGGTTTTCTCGGGTACCTTTTTTACTCAAAAGCTCGTATAGAGCCTGTGCTTCGAGGCGAAGTATACTTCTTTTTTTTTATCCTTAAAGGTGACTGAGTATTTTTCTTATTTCTCATGTTTTTTGATAACTTTTCTCTCTGTATCAGGCAAGTTTTGTAGCATCTGAAAACAGGACAGACATTTCATTGGATGATCCTAACTTTTGGCAGAAGTGGGCAAAAAAGGCAGATTTAGATCTAGATCTGCTTAACAGTAAGGTGAGTTTAAGTATCTTTTTTTTTTTTTTTTTTTTTATAATAATGTGACCATTAACAGTGATATTTAATAAGGGGTCACAGAGTACAAAATCAGACCTATTAAACCATTAATAAATGTGCATGTGCAGAAATGGAGGTCTAAGCTCAGATTATTGTAGGTATTGCTTTTCAGCCATTAAAACCCATTAGCCATAACACAGGTGCGAATGGCTGTCGGTAATTATTACGTTTGTCTCTTCATTTGAGGAGTGCAGTATTTAGTAAGCTAATTATTGGTTTAACCAATACTTGCAGATATCCCAAGTTATAAACACACATGAATATTTTACATTTCTTCTTGTACCTACTGTAGTTGGTTGTAAACTTAAGGCATAGCACCAGCTTTTCTGCACACTGGATTACTGCCATGATCCAAGGAAAGTCCGTATGGCCGCATTTGATTCATCAAGGTCCACTTTATTATTCTGGATCAATCAAACCGCATAAAAACACCATACAGTTCCACAGTGGGAGACAAAAGGTTCACGCATTTTGCGCAGATTTTAGCCCTTGGTTATGATTAAGCACTGACGATAGCGTGAAACGTGTGAACCTTTTGTCCCCCACTGTGGTACTGTATGGTGTTTTCATGCTGTTTGATTACAGATTAATAAAGTGGACCTTGTTTCTGTGCGGCTATACGGACTTTGATCATTGGACAGATGTGCAAACTGGGCCGGCACACATGCTGAATAAGGCTGGATTCCCACCTATGCATTTTTAGTGCTTTTTGCATTTTGCAGATTTCTACTACAGTCCATTTAACATGGTTTCCTATGGAACATGTTCTGTAGTGCAAATCTGAAAAATGCAAAAAGCACTAAAAATGCATAGGTGTGAATCCAGCCGAAGTGTGGGGTGTTGGCTTGAGTGGACCTACCTAGAGCAGCCCTGCTTTTTTTCACATTGAATTACTACCATGTTGTGAATAGCCTTGGTAGTCTGTTGTGAACCAGCCTGATTAGCAGATGATTAGGTGAGATGCCGACACCCAAATGATTGTGAGCAGAGACAAACCCCAGCTTTGGCCGTTAGCGAGAAGTGGTCTACAAGTTCAGAGGCCGTGCTTGGCTTTCTTATTTGATGCATCAAACCTGTAAAATGATTGGTTTATACACCTAATGAAAACTATACATGATATTTTTATATAAAAAAAAAAAAGTAGAACATAATTGACCAAAAATTTTGCTGCATTTTAAAATGCTACAGTACAGTTTATCACTGTAGGTAACATAACTTCCCTATATACTATAGTTCGTTTTAAAATATGAAATACTTAGGAGACCTGCAGTCTGCTCACATAATTTGTAATAAAAACCTCTTTGCCATTCTGAAGCTTCCCTCCAACCATTTTGCATATTGGTTTATACATACTGTGATTCTGTACTTGCCAAATATGCTGCAGAAATCTCCCTCCACTGAGTCTGGCTGCGATAATTTTAACTGTGGGCAGCTGAAGCTGCTGCCTGTTCACTTCCTGGATTTACAGACCCACATTTCCAGCTCTGCAGCTCTCATTGGCCCTCTTATGACTCCACCCATCCCCTCCTGGAAAACTCCCACAAGAGAGAGCTGTACATGATGTCATAAACCTAGGCTAATGACCAGACAAATAGGAAGTGGGCTGTATAAGGTATTTACTGGCAGAAAAAAATGTTTTACTATCCAAAGTTAAAACAAGGGCAGAAGATCTAATGGATGAAAAAAATGACTGAAGTTCCACTTTAAAGCATATCTCAAGGCAAAATGAAAGAAAACATTTAGTACGTCTCTGTGGGACCACAGGTTCATGGCAGAGCATTCACTGGGGGACCAGAGGTCACAGCATATGTTTTTTTAAAAGCTCCACCATTTTCCCTGATGGGGGTAGGGGACTCTGATAGACTTGCTAGCAAATCTCTCTGGGGTAACCAGCACCCTGGTGTTGGCATTAGTGCCTTCTCAGCTTACTTGGAAAGCTATTGCCAGCATGGGTCCCTACATATGTGTCACCAGACCATGTTTCAACTGTGGGAAAGAGTAGGGGGTAAGGGCTCCCCAGATATCTTCTTCATGTAGGGAGAAACCTGGACAATATATCCCCTGGGGGGTCTGTCTGTTCCATGCAGCTCTGAAGGGTCACGCATCTTCCAAATATACCAGCTGTTGCAGGAGGTTCTAACCTATTCTGGTTTAGTTATTTGGGAGTTGTTCTCTTGTTGCCGTGTTTCCTTTCCCTTATATTCACTGTTTTGGGACATTCCTATCATAATGGGGGTGAAGATACTGTGTCCTGGGATGTGCGACCTAAACAAAATTGGATTTTTGGTTTGCCTGTGAACCTGTGTTTTCTTGGAGTACATCACAGGATACAGGGATCCCACCCCTCTACCTTTTTTGTGGTTTATGTCTTGCTACAAAAACTGAAACCTTGCCTAGGAGGGGGATTTCCTTTTTTTGTGTGTGCCAGGTCACCTGAGGGTGGCAGCTTAACCTTTTTGTAATGAAGATGAAGATTCCCTGTGTCCTGTGATGTACTGCAAGAAAGGGATTTTACAGGTAAACCAAAGATTTCTTGATAACATCACTGCACGGGCACAGCGTACAGGAAGTTATTAGCTCACAGGATTTCTGGCAGAATCAACAGGTGTTTATAGTTATTGGACAAATAAAATACTTCCATTGGTGTATTTAGCAGGTTGAAAGGAAGCAAAAAAAGTTCATGGTTAGGTTTTACCTACACTTTTTAAAAAGCCATAAAGGCTTTTTAATTTAAGAAGTGAGAAGGTTGTGGAAACCTTGAGTAATTCAGCTTTTCTCTTTCTTACAGAACACACTGGTAATAGACACACCCCGTATCAGGAAACAGACGCGGCACTTCAGTAATAAGGATGATGATATGGTAGAGTTTTCAGATCTAGAAAGTGATGACGACGATCGCCCACGAGCTCGACGGCAAGACCGCAAAAATGGTTATGGTCGCACAGACTGCTTTAGAGTAGAGAAGCACCTTCTTGTCTATGGGTGAGAAACTACTCTGGAGAAGCGTTTTGAGTTTGTTCTAAAATCCTGTTGAATAATAATTGAAATTGCCCAATCTTTTATTAGATGGGGTCGGTGGCGTGATATCTTAATCCATGGTCGCTTCAAACGAGGTATGACAGAACGGGATGTGGAGAAAATCTGCCGAGCCATCTTGGTTTATTGTCTATTGCACTATCGGGGGGATGAGAACATTAAAAGCTTTATTTGGGATCTGATCAGTCCTGCAGAGAATGGCAAAACCAAGCAGCTGCAGAACCACTCAGGTAATTTTTATTCTGCTTGTCCAATCACGAATTTCACAAATCTCTGCTTGTTCCAAAGTTATAAATAGAGTAGTTAATGTACATGGTCATTATGTTGATTTTCTTTGTTTTCCATGCTTAGGTCTTTCCATTCCTGTACCTCGTGGACGCAAGGGCAAAAAAGTAAAGTCTCAGAGCAGCTTTGATATTCACAAAGCAGAATGGATTCGGAAGTACAACCCTGACACGCTGTTTCAAGATGAGGGCTATAAGAAGCATTTAAAGCACCAGTGCAACAAGTAAGAAGATAATTGTCCTTGCAGAGAGATCTCAGCATTATAAACACATGATCGAGTTCTATGATCAATTTATCCAAACTGAACATTTAGTGTTTAAAGGCCAAGTTCACATTTTAATGAACAAAAATAATAAATGCACATATTTGTGCTTAGCAAAAAGATATACATTTATGGTTTCCCACTGGAGCCTGCAAAGCATTGCACCCGCGATCAGCAGACCTTCACACAGCCCCACAGATTTTAAATGCGACAGTGACTGTGGAGGGGGATCTGCTTAAATGGTGAAGGGCAGGTGGTCGAGGGATGGGGAGAATGGTGGGCTGGAACTAGTTTATGCCTTAGATGCGGGTGTAACATGTTCTAAAGGTGAACTTTGGGCTTTTAATTCATTTTTGCAATCTCGTTGCCTATTAGGCATTAATATCAGAAGTTGGCTTATCGTTTTCTTGTGCATTACTAATCGTTAAGGCCAATACCAATCTCCCCATTGATCAGATCATTTGCACTCCATATATGGGAAAAATAGTTGTGCTTAAAGAGGAAGTAAACCCAGAAGAAATATTCCCAGTAATCATATGGCCACTAAGTATAGCATTTTATAAACTCAGCAAGATAAGAATTAGTGTTCTAGGATCTTTCTTACTGCTTCTGCAGCTTTGTTCCTTTTCTCTCTGCTTCTGCCTAAGCCAGCGCCATGTTTGTAGCCTCCAGCCTCATATGTAGTTCCGCCCTTTTCTCCCTTTACAAGCCAGAATCTCGGGCATGCTCAGTAAAGAGTAACCAAGCCTCGTTTTAGTATACCGTTACCATGGCAACGGCCCGGCAAGCCAATAAGAGCACAAATGCAAATTTCCTCCCATTGTTAAACATGAATGTCCTTGTTCACACCCCCTGTGATGTAGCTGGTCACATGGGGTGTTTTAAGAACACAGGATCTCGTGGGATTGTGATGCCGTGCAGCTCTGCGATCAGAGACTCGGCATATAGATGAATAGACTGACATCTTGCTCAGTATGCCGTAATTAAGGGACAAAATGAGCATGCGTAAGTGACGTCACTGAAACAGATATCTGCAATATCTCCTAAACAGCACACTTTGTGACATTTTTAAAGCCACCTACAAGTAGGTGATTGCAAATAGCTTTACATGCAGTAAAGTTGTCCAGGGGGGTTTACTTCCTCTTTAAAGCTTTTGGTTTTCTTTAAAATGTGATGCTTGTTTATGTTACTAGTGTAAGTACCTGAATCAGATATTTCTATTTGCTAAAATTGTCTGTACTTCAGCGCTCAGACTGGAAGAGGTTAGGGGCAGTGCTGGGAGCCAGGCAGGTGTGCTGCATACAGATGTGTTGATCAAGATCTTGGTGTTTGTTGGAAAGAGTAGAATTATGACTATCAGTCTGCTGCTGCTCTTTCACTGCCAAATCACATGCTGATGGTGGAGATGGGACACCACTGAGTTCCTTAACTGTGGTGTCATCCACCTAGTTGTGCTTTGTGGCAGTTCTGTTGAATAGATGGACTGGATTTATATAAATACAAATTCTTTGGCAGGTAAAACCTCTTCATATTTCATATGTGTATTTAACGGTTTTCCTTGAGAAGATTCCTTTAGATTGTGTTATGCAACTACCCTGCCTGTGTATGACCAAGCTGAGTAGACTTAAAGTAGAACTATAGACCAAACGTTTTATACATGTTTTTGGGTAGAGTGAGGGAGGGTTAAAATCCACGTCAAATGTGTTTTTTTTTTTTATTTTATTTATTTTTTTCACCATCTGTGTCCCATTGCGGAGATTTCCATTCACTTCCTGTCCCACAAAAATTGAGAGGAAATCCCTGCAAATTAAGGAAATTCCCTCCAGGTCACTAGAACTGATGTCCCCATTGGAAGATTTCCCATCTATTACTTTTCTGGGGAAAACCCAAAATTTGTGATTTTTTCTTTTACTTTCAATGATAATGGTAAACAGGACAAATAAAGAAGGTAAATCTCCCTCACAGGGGCACAGACGGCAATAAAAACTGACAAGGGTTCTAATCCATCTCCACCCTATCCAAAACTAAAAAAAAAAAATGCATAAATCTCTCCCTTTTTGAAATCTTTGCTAGATTAAAAGGTGTGAAATGTTGAATTACAGCTTTCTTTTAATTGTGTGCCTTCATAGGGTTCTGCTGCGTGTTCGAATGTTATATTATATCCGGCAGGAAGTGTTTGGAAGCCATGCAATAAAGGTGCTTGGTGGAGTTGATGCCAAGTAAGTTTACTCTTATAAATATTAAAATTGTTACTGATTGCTTTCCCCCATCAGTCTTAACTTTTAACACAATGCAGGTTTTGGAGGAAGCTGGGTTACCAATATCTACCTTCCTACAATAAATGACAATCTGCATTTATTATTTATTATTGGAACTTAAATTATCTACTGTGTGTTTTTGTATAACTTCCAAGATGATTTTCTAAGAGGCTATTTATCCTTTTTATAGTTTTGCTGGATTTTTACTTAAATTGTTTTATCTCCACTCCATATCCTGCAAAGGACACTTTGGGGGGAATTCAGTAAAGCTGCTGCGTCACTTTTATGGCATTAATCCCCATTTGCTATGTACTTTACTATAGCTTCCTTTCTGTGTTAATTTTGTGTTATTTATGAACTCTTATTACAGAGAGATCAACTTATGGGTCCCCCAAATTGATCAAGCCGACTTGCCAGCTCTTTGGTGGGACAGAGAGGCTGACAAATCTTTACTTATTGGAGTCTTTAAACATGGTGAGTTTTTAACGGAAATGGTTGGGGGGGGGGGGGGAATACAAACTTGCCTTTTTATGGCTGCCGCATTGGTCCCTTGCCACCTCCTAAGGCCAAGAATTGAGCGATCACGTGACCTCTGATCAGTTAGTTCTCGCGTCCACTTTGAGCACAGAGTGGTGAATGTCAGTCGCAATTCTTTACTCTGCCTCTTCAGCACTCACTGGAGCGCCAGGTGGGAGTTGCTGGCTCAGGCTGAGCCAGCTGCTGGTCAGGCATCTGGGTAGATCCTGACATTGTCAGGATCCTCAGACTGGAGCAGCTCTGTGACATCAGCTGACAGCGGGCTTTAGTTTGCTCTTGGCTAATTCTGGGTCACAGGAGTGCAAAAGGAAGTTCACTCCTGTGACCCACATCAGAAATATGGCCAAAAAAAGCTTTGGCCATACGTCTTTTTTTTTTTTTTTTTTTAAATAGTCATTACAATAACTGAATTTTTATCAACCTTTCAGATTACAAAAATTTAGGAAATATGAGCCTTTAAAGTGCTCGTAACCCTAAAGAAAAAGATGTAAAAAATCTGTCTCTTTAAAGCATTTGTGTATTTTTTATTTATTTTTATTCTACTTATGTAGTACATGGTTGATCCTGCCAGGTCCCTTCTTCCTGGTTGTAAACTGAACATGCACTGAAGCCAATCTAAGATGGCTAGTTTGGGTCCCCTCTCATCCCGTCTGAAGTTACAGGCACGCTGTTCAAGCGCACAGCATGCTATATCTTCCGTAGTCAGTTTGAAGCCACGCCCCCACCATCCCATAATTGACTGCCCCAGCCCGTGGGTCCCCAGCCCCGCTCTCATCTCCCAATCTTGATGAGGTGGTCACACCCACCTGAAGGTCCATGATCCCCCATCTTATAAAAAGGTAGATTGTGGATTATTGGAAGCTATAGGTTTTTATAGATTAGAAAATACTGTATATGTTAAAATGACTTTACATCTACTTTAATACCATATTCTACCATTGGAGACATTTTATGAAAGCAAATGTGAAGGTATTCCAAAACAGATGAGTTTTTTCAAATTTTTGTGTAAGGGGAGCTTCTGCATGTATGGTGGTGACATGGTCACCTTCAACAAATGGTATAATTGGTGATTATGTAATGGGTAAATTTGTCATGTGGACAGACATTACACTGGAGACATATTTCCAAAAAAATGAATTGTAGATAACCTAACATCATCATCTTTGTAACAATTTTCTTTGTAAAAGATATGCAGTAATCCAGTTATCTTTCCCTGCAGGATATGAGAAATACAATACTATGCGTGCAGATCCTTGTCTTTGTTTCCTAGAGAAGGTTGGGGGGCCTGATGAGCAGGCAATTGCTGCAGAACATCATGCACAGGATTTTGTGGAGATGCCTGAGGGGTGAGTGCCTTTTGGACAACTGACATGTTTGTAAAGAAACTTGGTATATTCTACTGTCTGTGATGTTGCCATGCTAATATGGACACAACAGCAAGAGCCAGTTAGGTTTTGTACTAGAGGGAACATGGATTTGACATACTTCTTATGCAGTGAGTTCTAAAGCTTGCTGTATCTATATTGCATGACATTAAAGCTAGATGGTTGGGGATTGTGTTACTGGGATTTTAAACTTTTATAACATACCTTTTTGAATTCATTTTATTTTTACAGTGGAGATTTTGATAGAGATGTTGAAGATCCTGAGTATAAGCCACTCCATGTACAGAAAGATGCTGAGGAGGAGGTGAGACTGACTGCTTGTCACAGCATAATTCTAAAAGTCACACCAAATTTTTGTCCTGGCATTTACTGTGTAATGCAATACTGTTCTAGATGGACCCCCTTATGATGGATGAAGAAATATCTGTGGTGGATGGTGAGGAAGGTGAGTTGAGAATGCAGGGAGTATAAATGGGTTCAGGTTTTCACATACAAATATTTTTTCCTTACCAAAAACATTATGACACAGACAATAACAAGTGTCTTAACCTGTTGGCGCAGACAGCACGCAAATGCCTTGGCACTGAGCAGCTGCATACTTGTGTGCAATATTGCAAAAACAGCTGTGCCGAGAGAGCGTGCACTCCCGACAGTTAGAGCCCGGCGGCTAACGGAAAGCTCATGTGATTGGGAGCTTTACGATCATGTGACCGCCAATCATGTATGTGAGATCATAGTATGGGCGAGTGCCTAGTTACTCCTGTTTCCTACCTCCTTTTATAGATGTACAGTATATTTGCAGTGTGAGATCTAAGTCACCGCTGCCTCTTACTGCAAGAACTGCTCTGTGGTTCTTGCTGGAGGCTCTGACGCGAGGAAGCAAAGCCCTGCCTTTAACAATAGAGCTGCCTCCACACAGACATGGTGAGGAACAAGGCATAGTAAGTCAGTAATAGGGGAGACCATGTGCCATACAGGTCACTAATCCTTTCTCCTTTTGCCTGCCTATATTTTGGCCACAGGTTTAATAGTTTGAGTAAAGCATCACCTACAGTATCTCACAAAAGCAAGTACACCCCTCACATTTTTGTAAATATTTTATTATATCTTTTCATGTGACACTGAAGAAATTATACTTTGCTACAATGTAAAGTAGTGAGTGTACAGCTTGTATAACAGTTTAAATTTTCTGTCCCCTCAAAATAACAGTCATTAAGGTCTAAACCGCTGGCAACAAAAGTGAGTACACCCCTAAGTGAAAATGTCCAATTTGGGCCCAATTAGCCATTTTCCCTCCTGGTGACATTTGACTAGTTAGTGACTCCTTAGTGTTACAAGGTCTCAGGTGTGAATGGGAAGCAGGTGTGTTAAATTTGGGGTTATCACTCTCTCTCTCTCTCTCTCTCTCTCTACTCTCTCTCTCTCTCTCTCTCTCTCTCTCTCTCTCTCTCTCTCTCTCTCTCTCACTCTCTCTCTCTCTCTCTCTGGTAGTTCAACATGGCACCTCATGGCAAATAACTCTTAGGATCTGGAAAAAAAAAATTGTTGCTCTACATAAAGATGGCCTAGGCCAGTGATGGTGAACCTTGGCACCCCAGATGTTTTGGAACTACATTTCCCATGATGCTCATGCACTCTGCAGTGTAGTTGAGCATCATGGGAAATGTAGTTCTAAAACATCTGGGGTGCCAAGGTTCGCCATCACTGGCCTAGGCTCTAAGAAGATTGCCAAGACCCTGAAACTGAGCTGCAGCATGGTGGCCAAGACCATACAGGACAGGTTCCACTCAGAACAGGCCTTGCCATGATCGACCAAAGAAGTTGAATGCGCGTGCTCAACGTCTTATCCAGAGGTTGTCTTTGGGAAATAGACGTATGAGTGCTGCCAGCATTGTTGCAGAGGTTGAAGGAGGGGGGGGGGGGGGTCAGCCTGTCAGTGCTCAGACCATACGCCGCACACTGCATCAAATTGGTCTACAGGGCGTTCGTTCCAGAAGGAAGCCTCTTCTAAAGATGATGCACAAGAAAGCCTGCCAACAGTTTGCTGAAGACAAGCAGACTAGGGACATGGATTACTGGAACCATGTCCTGTGGCCTGATGAGACCAAGATAAACTTATTTGGTTCAGATGGTGTCAAGCGTGTGTGGCAGCAACCAGGTGAGGAGTACAAAGACAAATGTGTCTTGCCTACAGTCAAGCATGGTGGTGGGAGTGTTATGTCAAACACACCTCCAAGACAACCACTGCCTTGCTAAAGAAGCTGAGGGTAAAGGTGATGGATTGGCCAAGCATGTCTCCAGACCTAAACCCTATTGAGCATCTGTGGGGCATCCTTAAACAGAAGGTGGAGGAGCGCAAGGTCTCTAACATCCACCAGCTCCGTGCAATGTCGTCATGGAGGAGTGGAAGAGGACTCCAGTGGAAACCTGTGAAGCTCTGGTGAACTTCATACCCAAGAGGATTAAGGCAGTGCTGGAAATTAATGGTGGCCACACAAAATTTTGACACTTTGGGTCCAATTTGGACATTTTCACTTAGGGGTGTACTCTCTCTCTCTTTTGTTGCCAGAGGTTTAGACATTAATGGCTGTGTGTTGAGTTATTTTGAGGGGACAGCAAATTTACACTGTTATACAAGCTGTACACTCACTACTTTACATTGTAGCAAGTTGTAATTTCTTCAGTGTTGTCGCATTAACTTATAGTAAAATATTCTCAAAAATGTAAGGGGTGTACTCACTTTTGAGAGATACTGTATGTACAATTTCGTGTACCATAGTTTCACTATATCGTAGGTGCCCACAGTTTTTAAAATATCTGTGATATTTAATATAAATTTTATTCTACAAAGTTTCGTCTCTTTTTTTATATTTTACAAAAAAAATTGGGGATTTTGTTTGTGCACTAAAATATATTTTGATGTATTTTTTAATGGGAAATGTATAGGTTTGTTTCTGATCAATTGAGAGCAGGAACACTGGTTTTTTTTTTTTTTTTTTTTTTTTTTTTTTAGATCTATATCTATATCATCAGGCTCTACTGCCACCTACTTGAGCATTGGACGCTGGAAAACAAAAAAAATCTGTAGGCTGGCCTATGGATAACCATTCCTACTAAAAGCATGCCTCAGTTTTTTTGCTAGTGTTCTTGGAGGATGGACATCCCTTTCTTCTGCTCATTTTGCTGTAAAGACTGACCTCTTATTTTGATTGTACTTATATCTTCTTTTTTTTTTTTTTTTTTTATTCCTTTTTAATAGAGACCCTTTCTTGCATTGCTGCTGGAAAGCTCCACTTCTTATGTCAGTCTTCCAGCATGCCTTCTCCCTAGCCTGGCTTTTGGAGTACTGTATCCAGATCCTGGCAGTGACCTTCAGGCTCTAGGTTATTTGTAGGGCACTTCAGACCTTTCCCTGACTCTGAAGACTCACTCAGTGAGTAGGGCGGTCAGACCGCACAATGGGTGCTACCTAATTTTCATCAGTTCCTGGGCAACTTTGGTCCCAGTTTCCACTGATTTTTGCCATGGAAGGGGTTAATGCTTTGGGACTGAGCACTGATGTTATCTCCTGAGCGGAGTTCCACATACATGCCCTCTGCGCCCTTGCCTGCCATTCAGTGAGGAAAATCTCTCTTCTGCTGCTCCAGCTACAAATAGCCGCATCGAATAGAACATCAATCTTGGAACCATTCCTGCATGCCTATTGTCACGGAACCCCGTCGCACTCCCCGTGCGTACTCCAGTCTGAACATCAGAGATCAGATATTATAGCCGCCCGTACAACACTAGCTGACACTAGCTTGTAGGAACATGGAATCTTTATTTGAACAAACTCACCAAATATACCACAGGGGGACATTCCCCCCTTCTCCTGATCATATTACCCTAACCATACAAACTGTAACCAAGAACATAATTAACAAAAGCTAATTAACTTGTCACTTAACCCAGCCTAGGTGACTCAAATCCCACCCAGACAATGTTGGGATTAATCGGATATCCCCACTTCAGGTCAGACTTGCCGGCATCAAACTCCTAAAGTACAATACACATTGTTATATGTGTAAACTCATCCCCCAAGGGTTTGCTAGGAGAGACGAAAGGTGTTCCAATTAGCACAATTAACAATGCAAACCGTGATTTACCCCCCCCCCCCCCCCCCCCCCCCCCCCTCAGCCTAGTGGACAACCTACTATAGCAGGAGACCTCAGTAGCAGACTGTTCGGCACCTACATTGAAGAACATGAGGCCAATGTGCCCAGCTATTTCCAATAAAGGGGTTGTAAACCCTCACCGTTTTTCATCTTAATGCATTAAGGTGAAAAATCTCCTGTGCTGCAGTAGCGCCCCCGACCCCCCTTATACATACTTGAGCCCCGTAATTCCCATGACAGGAACGAGCACACCAGCTCCGGCTGGTGTCTCGTGTCCTGATTGGATAGATTGATAGCAGCGCACCCATTGTCTCCCGTTGCTGTCAATCAAATCCAATGATGCAGGCGCCAGGGGCGGGGCCGAGTCCTGCTTTCTGTGTCAATAGATGCAGAAACGTGACGGGTGCCCATCAAGGAAAGTGCTTCTCCGGGGCACTCGAAGAGGAGGAGCCAGGAGCGCGGCTGAGGGACCACAGAAGAGGAGTATGTTTTTTGTTTTTTAAAACCTCAAACCTTTACAACCCCTTTAAAATGTATAGCTTGGAATCCAACAAACCAGCAATAGTCTTTATATATTTCCTGGGAGATATTGTGGATAAATATTACTGTCCCATCTGAAGTAATCCAAACCACGTTCTCAGTCTCCATTAAGTGGTGGTTCATCATTTAGAGAATGATCTGCTCTCTCTCCCTGGGCCATAGTCAGTGGGTAAGAGGCTTGCTCCTAGTCCTCTCCAAAAGCCCCTATCTTGATTGGGTCTGTCACGCCTATATAGTGAATTTAGTAATTTCAGGCAATCCAACTCGCATTCACTACACGCTGTCGTGGTATTGTGATTACTTGAGGCCTTATCTCCTTGCCCAAGCTTATAAGTTGTTTTATAGCACCATAGCTGATACAGGTCTTGATTCTAGACAGAGGGGATGGGGAAAGGGTGTTTCCACTGTACCAGGTGCCCCCCTCTCACTCTATAAAAACGGATCTGGTGCTGCTGTCAACATACCTTCTGATGATAGAGGTAGGAACTGTGCTGCTCTCTTCGCCAGTTGTGAATGAATCCTCTGCCATTTTAGGCTGAGGTTTTTATCATGATCATGCACGGCATTATGACCCATATTTCCCAGTCACCTGCTGACTCAGAGCACACAGGGCCACAAGCCTCCTCTTCTCGGGTCCCCTGCTGGCACTCCTGGCCCCTCCTCTGTCCAGTGCCTCCATGGGAAGCAGTGTCCTATGGGGGCACCTGTGTGTGCCCATTCCCAAGCTTCCTCCATTGACACGGACAGCGGGACTCTGCACCCCCTCCCGCTCCCTTGTCACTTTCTTTGATTGACAGCACTGGGAGCCAATGGCTCCTGGTTCCCCTTGCAAAGCCAGTGAGACCCAGAAGTGAGGGGAGAGAAGAGCTGCAGATGTGCACAGAACTGGATCAAATAAGGGCTCAGGTAAGTAAAAGGTAGGGATGCTGATGCCTAAACATTTTTTGCCTTAATGCAAGGAATGCATTAGGGTTAAAAATGTTTAGGCTTTAGAGACACTTTTAGTTCTAACAGGTGGATGTTTCCACCTTTTGGGCATAAAGTTAATCGGGCAGCTCTTTGAACTGGAGGCAGTCCCATGTTCTCTGTTTTATTAGGCTTGTTAACAATTGTTTTCTGTATTGACCACCCCTCACTTGTACTTCTTTTGGTCATCCCAAAGTTTAAAAACTTTGTAACTCAATGCTAGAGAGAGAAAACATTTTGTACTCCTTGTAAAATCCTTTTATTGGGGTCAGTTGAAGGACAATGGGTTTCTTCCCCTCCTGTTTATTACTAAGTTCTTGGTACTGCTTTGCTACAGAAATGAGGCATGCTGGTAGTAAGGGGGGTTATTCTGGACTGGTCTACAGTTTCTTTTGTTTGCCGGTGTCTAATCCTACTGTAGACAGACATTTAACCCAAAGGTTAGGCTTCCTGTGAAGACGAAACATCCCATTTGAAAAATATTTGTGTAAATGGCGTATGAAATTTTGAACTGTAGCATCTTTTCTACAGGTTTGCTGGTTTCAGAAAATGTTATGTTTTGAGGGTTTAAAGTCATTTTTAGGCCAATGTGCATTTTAACATGCATGAAAAACAAAATAATTGTTTTAGGCATTGAAAAGGTTAAACAGGACAAAGGATTCCCAGAGCACTATAGGTTAGCAAAATACAGTACCACAGAGCTGCTTGCTTGGACGTTCGAGTGGTTTTCTTAAAACTTCAGACTCAGAAATTCAAAAGATATAGATATAGATATAGATGTATATGTATAATATAGTTTTTGTTTCAACACCCAGGGCCCACTCTTTCATCTTTGTTCCAGCACATATACTACTTGCATATACATGTATGGGTTTGTGTATGCACCAGTATAATAACATTAAATAATGTATTCGCCTGTCAAAAAATCGGGTGTGAATTTGACCCAAAGCCCATTATATATGCTTTTGACATCAGTGACTTGTAGCAAAGCGGTGAGGTTTCTCCAAAATATGCAACTGGTTCTTGCATCTACCAGAAGTGCAAAAGTCTCAAATATTTAAGTCACCCGTCTAAAATGTAGTTGTGGCGGACCTCGTACCCAAGATGTCCGCCGTAAATGCTTCCTCTGTCCGGTACCACACAATCCAAGACCCTTTAGCCCACCCAGTCACCAGACAACACCAGTGTAGGGCACATCAGGAATGACCTTTATTTGACATGTCACACACATTAATATAGCCAGATGACTAAAGACTAACCTAATTAGCATGAGCTAATTATCTTAATCAACACTGGGCTCCATCATTCAATTGCAGGGTTAATTAGCACACACAATAATAGGTGAAACACTCCTACAAGCCAGACTATACTCATTTACACAACAGACAGGCTGTCTGGAGTTCATGACATTAGCATCTGGCAGCTTGTGTCCCAACATTCAGTGTATTGCTAATATGCCAAATACATATACAGATTCTATGTGTATTGGGGGGCCAGCATGGACCTGAATCCAAGTAACACCAGCTCAGGGGTCCCAGGCTTGCAGCTCAAAGAGCACCGTTCCCCCAAATGCCAGGGCCCATAATCGCAAGGTAATAGGCTCGCACTCAGTCCCCTCCAACAGCCTCTGTCCTGGCTAGGTCTGTCACAGTAGTAATTTCAGTTAAGTCATTGACATACTACTGTTTTTGCAGCAACACCTGTGCCTAGTGGCATGCTATGGCCACCTGGATCTGCACTCACGGCCCGCCTTCGCCGGCTTATTACTGCATACCAGCGTAGCTATAAGCGAGAACAACTGAAGATTGAAGCTGCTGAACGAGGGGACAAGCGGAAGAAACGATGTGAGGCAGCTTTCAAACTGAAGGAAATTGCACTTCGAGAGAAACAGCAAAGGTGAGACTTCAACAGAAGATTAGTATGTTAATCGTTCTTTGTAAAACAATGTAGTTGTTACATTTTTAGCATACTCCTTTCTTAAATTTTAAACCAGGTGGACTCGTCGAGAGGCTTGTGATTTTTTCCGTGTTCTCTCCAGCTTTGGTGTTGAGTATGACCCTGACACACAGCTCTATGACTGGCAGAGATTTCGTAGGCTGGCTAGGTTGGACAAGAAAACGGATGAATCGTTGCTTAAATATTTTCATGGTTTTGTGGCAATGTGTCGGCAAGTTTGTCGTTTACCACCAGTTGCAGGAGATGGTAAGATGTGCTTTTAGTTTTTTTTTTTTTTTTACTACTTATTTGCCCCAATGTTGATTTATATGTTATTAGTTATTTGTATGTGTTTACATGTGTGTATTTTTATTTTTTTTTCTTCCAGAGTCTCCAGATCCATCTCTCTTCATTGAACCTATTTCAGAGGAACGAGCATCAAGAGCTTTGTTCCGCCTTGACCTCTTGCGCAGAGTGCGTGAACAGGTTCTGTGTCATCCTTTACTTCCTGCACGTTTATCTTTGTGTCGGCCGGACCCTGAATTACCTGAGTGGTGGGAGAGTGGCCGTCATGATAAGGAGCTTCTTGAAGGGGCAGCACAATACGGACTGAGCCGCACAGATCTTACGCTAATGCCGGACCCCTCATTTTCTTTCCTAAGATGCCGGCTCAACTATCTACAATCTAGAGGCATGGCAAATACCTCCCGCCCATCCACTCCCTCCACTGTCCACCCTCTGCCAACCACAGAACTTCAACCCCCTCATATTATTTCAATATCTTCATCTGTCAGTTCCTCTCCAGCTCCACGACGATCTTCTTGTTCTTCAGCATCCTCTTCATCCAATTCAGATGATTCATCTGATGAAAGCAATGGGAGCAAAACGGCTAATCTGAATGGTGAGCAATTCATAATCTAGTATTGGGTCTCTTTTAGCAGGAGGATGACAGGCACTGGGTAATTTTTATCACACCCCAGGAGGGCACAATGCTAGTAACAAGTTAAATTCTCAGCTAACACCTCTGCTCTCATTCTATTTTTTTTTTTTTTTTATATTTACCCATTCAAACTCACCCAATAATTTTATATTGTAATTTTTGTTTTAATAACTTGATTGCAGACCTATTAATAGTTTGAATCAAGATGGGGAAAATGCTAGTGTCAGCATGCCAGTGTATCTAATATATTACTTTTAGAAAGTTTTGGTTCTGATACTGTGTTTTTTTTTTTTTTTTTTTTTTTATATTACGTTTTTTCTAGACAACTTTGCTTATACTTTCTTAGCAGGTTTACCACACTCTCGGTTACTTGATGAGGAAAATCGATTGTCCCTCACAGATTCTCCAGCAGACCTGAAATCCGAGGGCAGTGCCCAAGCAGTTCTGGAGAATCCACATAGTGCAGATTGGCCAAAGGTAAGTCGCAAACCACAATTAAGCTTCTTGGCTGTACCTGAATTTTAAGTTTAGGGATACTGTTATAACAAACTTCTGAATGAATCTAAAATTATATAGGATCGGGTTCTCCTCTGTCGAATTGAGCAAGTCTGCAATGGTGTGTTGACTGGCAAATGGGGTTCACCAAGGAGAATTTCCGATCCACCAAGTGACAGCCCTGACAGTATGTCACCAACCCCTGAGGAACGGAGCCCCACCACCACCTATACACATATGCGCCCTGCCCCTGATCAAAAGGAATTTACAGTCCAAATCAAAAGTGTAAGTCTTCTCATGGTATACTTTTAATTTCTTCTAAGTTCACAATTAAAAATGTGTTTTTCATCAAGCCATAGCTGTGCTGCACCAGTCCACCTCACTTCATTATTTTTTATAATTGTGTGATTCTGAATGACCTACTGCAGGCTCCCTGCTTATTCTTACATACAGAAAACCTGGTGAAGGGTTGGGTGTCAGTACAAAGATGTTTTTCACAGCTACCAATCAAATTCCAGTTTTAAGTTTGAATGTGGTTGGTGAAGCAAGGAGAAAGAATACTTTAAATAGGACACTTAAACCTGTTACACACGGCCGAGTATCAGCCGGTTCAACAGAAACCTTCCAACATTCGGCCTGTGT
This sequence comes from Lithobates sylvaticus, assembly GCA_028564925.1. Classification (NCBI taxonomy): domain Eukaryota; kingdom Metazoa; phylum Chordata; class Amphibia; order Anura; family Ranidae; genus Lithobates; species Lithobates sylvaticus. The sequence goes on from CM053026.1 coordinate 267,154,334, forward strand.
GTACAGAAGACGGCCGAACATTCAGCATGCTTGAAAAACTGCTTCCAATCGGCATCCAATCAGTTCTGACCTGTGTGTTTTGCTGGTATGGGGGGTTCAGTCGCCCGTCCTCCTGTCAGAACACAGTAGCTCAGCAGGTAGATCGCTGTACTAACATTGCATAGTTAGTACAGTGAACTCCTCAGTGTTTTTTTTTTTTTTCATTCAACCCACTGGGTTGAACAATTAAAACTGTCAGTCTGTACTGGGCTTTACATTGAATGAATGTTCTGATTTCAGCACAGCTGCAGCGATTAGTTGAATAGTATTACTTGTTGCCTGTATTTGGCACTTATTGCAGGTAATTGGTCTTTTAAAACATTTGGTATTATGCTTAAACTTGCAACAATAAGATCATTACTGAATAACGGTGTAAGCTCCACACCTGTTTAATACATTTCCTGCATTAAGGTAAAAAATGTCCCAGTATTTTCCTCACTTGAACCAGAGCTGTGCCTGTATGGAAAAGCTCTCTCCTACATTCACAGGTCAGAGGCAGCGTCAGGAGCCATTGGCTCCGGCTGTTAATCAAATCCTGTAAGTAGGTACTGGGGAATGGGGGCAAGCCGCACGGTGTGTCTCTATAGATGCGACTGGTTTGGGAGCAAGCCTGCTGGTGTGCCACCATAGCAAGCAGCTAGTGGAGGAGCCAAAAGCGCCAGCAGGGAACCCCCAAAAGAGGAGATTCAGGGCCACTCTGTGCACCATTGCACAGAGCAAATAAGTATAGCCTGTTTTAGAAAAACATATTTCAGCCTTTTAAAGCCACTTTAATTTGTTATGTATCTTCTATCAATGAAATGTTATCTCTTCTGTTTGTTGTAGGAGGAAGGGCTAAAGATAAAATTTCAGAAACACAAACTCCTAGGTAATGGAGCAGTGGATTCTGTGCAGCATGTACATAAGAAGAAGAGTAAAAAGAAATTGGTCCAGGTGAGCCTCCTCACTGGTGAGGATTGTTTTTCTGATGGTGTTTATTGTAGTTTTATGAATAATATAAGCAAGATAGTTATTTAACAAATTCAATTCATGGCATTCATATGAGGACTAATGACTCCCTGTTAACGGGAATGCTTCCTCCATGTAAGTCAAGGTGTTTGCCGTGTAATGAATACTACTCCACTAAACCCAGATTTATGCATTAGTGCACAATTGTTACTGGCTCTTCTGTTATTTGTTAAAGGGGATTTAAAGTCACAGCATACACTTTCATTTTAAAACATCTGTATTGTAAAAGCAATACAAACCATAGTTAATTTTGACATTTCAATATAACTTTACTTGAAAAATCCTATTCGTGTTGTGAGTGCTGCCAATCTGCTGGTCATATCTTTCAACATCTTCCTGAATTCCCTGTATGCTTTGGGGCTTATTCTCTGCTATGTCCTTTGATTTACTTTGTTCCTAAAGACTACGTACCTCATGGTACATTGCTGCTTACATGCAGGGATGTCACATGTGATGCGTTTCCTGTACTGACTGTGCCTTCACCTTTGCAGCATCTGCTGTAGTTTAGACGACAGCCTCTGTAAAATAGGTCAAACAGCAGTGCATATTCATAAGGTATAGTCCATATTAGGGGTGCGCATCTTCACTGGTCTCGCGATTCGATTGGGATTTATCTGGTCAATGATTCGATGCATCACGATTACTGATGCGCTCTCCATTCCGCTTGGGCCACCTAGGCGGCCCTTTCTCCCTGCAGTCTTCTGGGACACATGACAAGTCCCAGAAGATTGCCTGGCTATGCAGGACAGTGCAGTGAGACATGCACACCTGGCGATGAAGCTGCAAACTGTCACAGCCAGATGCCCACAGTAGTATTGCCAGCGGGGGAGAGAATGGAGGGTTTGGGTGGCCACGTCACTGGATTGTGGGACAGGTGAGTGTATTTTTATTAAAAGTCAGAAGATACTTTTTTTGTAGCTGCTGAATTTCAATAAACAAAAAATTTACTGGAACTCTTCTTTCTTTCTCTTATTTAAAAAAAAAATAAATAAAAATAAATAATTTCAATATACAATAAGTTTGTCTCTTCATCAATAAAGATCTAAATTATAAATTCCCCTATCCCTCAACTCCCCTCCCCTCCTGCCAAGGGGGCCCCCTCCCATTCCTCATCCTGGGATTTTGCACCTCCACATATTTTTTACTTTTTTTTTTTTTTTTTAAAGTCTATCCACTTTTTCCAAATTCAAGCAAACCTTTCTGTCTGATCTTTCTCTTTACTGCTCAAACCCCCATATTATAAATATAATCAATTCTTTTAAACCATTCCCTTAGTGTAGGACTATCTGGGTCGAGCCATTTTTTTCGGTATTGGCCCTTTAGCTGCATTTAATAAAAATGTAACTTCTTTTTTTTTTTTTTTATACTGTTTTATTTGTACTGTGGAATAGACAACACCACAGGTACTTCCACTTTGGTAATGTCACCTAGGTTTTGCCGCACCTCCCGCCAATATTCCCATGTCTTTGGACATTCCCACCATAGGTGGGTCATAGTGCCCCTCCAGTTGAAACCTCTCCAGCACAATGGAGATTTCCCTGCTTGATATTTATGAGCTTGTACCAGAGTTATGTACCATCTAGCCAGACATTTATATTTGTTTCTATGTTATTAATATCTACCGCATAACTATACACCTCTCAGTATTTTATTTAATTGTTGCTCTGTTAACTGTGTACCCAATTCACTTTCCCATTTTTTTTTTTTTTTTTACTAAAACGATAATAAAAACCATTGAAACAGAATTTGAAAAAAAGTGCTCAAGCGCTGGTATGCTCAAATTCTCATCAAAAAACAAATTATCTAAAAGCTGCAACCAATGGGTGATCTCTTACTAAAACAGTCAAATAAAAAAGGAAAATTGGTGTGTGTGTGTGTGTGTGTGTGTGTGTATATGTGTGTGTGTGTATGTGTGTATGTATGTATGTATATATATATATTATAATATACATTTTGGAAACCACAGTGGAAAAAAGTCATAAATAGTGCTAATTAATTGCATCAATATTGAGTAATCCAAATATTATGAAAAGTGCTAAAAAAAGTTAATGTAAAAAAAAAAAAAAACTGGAACCGCCAATTAATATTCCATTGAAAAACTCCACTGTGATGCTCCCTCACACCTCAATGAATGCACTTCCTAAAAGACCATTAATATGTGTAATCAGTGCAGAGACAATAAATCATTTCCTAAAAAAAAAAAAAAAGGTTGTGTTATTCTCCAGATATTTGCAATATCACCTCCTGAGAAACATGCAAGCAGCCAGTGTTAATTGCATTCATCAAATGACATATACTACAACAGCAATTAGTCCTCCCTTTTCAGTCCTAATCAATTGCTGACAGGCTGGGGAATTTTCTCATGGTGAATGGTAATTCAATTCTCCCGGGTTCAGATGTCCTCCGTTGCCCAATATGTGTAGAGAAAAAAATGCCAAAAATAGTGTACACCTGTGTACCATAAAACAAAGCCAAGGTATTATCTACAAAACCAAGGGTGCACATTTTTGTAGATAATACCTTGGCTTTGTTTTATGGTACACAGGTGTACACTATTTTTGGCATTTTTTTTCTGTGGTTTATGCCCTGTGTGCAAGAAGCCTTAAAGCCCGCAAATCACTCACTATCTCATCTACATTTATTTACAAGATCGCATCCCAATTCTGTTTCAATTGAAAAAGGAAAATTGGTGCGCTTATATATATTTTCCTTTTTTAATTGAAACAGAATTAGGATGTGATTTTGTAAATAAATGTAGATGAGATAGTGAATGATTTGCGGGCTTTAAGGCTTCTTGCACACAGGGCTGTCTAGCTGCTGTGTGCCCCTACCAGCATTGTGGTGCCTCAGAGGCTACAAGTGCAGCATCCAGCACCATTGCCTGAAGCCTGTCAAAGTCTAAGGTAGGCTGCGGCTGGATGGAGCCGAGTGTTGTACTAATTGGTTCTGTAGACTGACAGAGATGAACATGCAGCATCTAGACAGCCCCATGCCCAAGGGGCTTAATGAGAATGCATAATCAAGTATTGCATCTGAAGCTGAAAGATAGTTTTGATTATCTTCTGCAAATAATTTGAGTGGAATTTTTAAAACCAAATTGGGCAAAGCGAGTCTAGCTGTAGATGTGGGTGGAGGACCAAGAATCAAGCCTTGTGGAGATATTAAAAGTCCATCCAGAAAGGTGCAAGGAAATCAAGAATCATGCAAGACACCCAAAGAAGAGAAACAGGGTAGGTTAGTAAAAAATAGTGTCAAAAACAGATGGGGGAAAAAAAAAAAAAAGTGAAGTAGTTTGTCTTCTCTATATACATTGAAGTAATGATTCACTAATGGTTTTGTCCCTTTTTCAGATGGAGTTGGATATGGATGCTCGAATTCCAGTTGTAAATCAGAGGGATGGCACTGTGCTACTTGGGGAGGAAGCCCCCAAGCGCTGCCAATTACATGAGTGGTTACACAGGCATCCTGACTTTATTGTGGATCCCCGATTTCTAGCGGTATGAAAAAAATAAAACTATGCTTGTGTTTAAAATGTACTTGGATGTATTGCAATTTTGATGTGCAAAGGAAAGTTACTGATAAGCATGTTCCTGTAAAGTGTATTTAAACTCCAACAATAAAATCTTCCTTATTTATTTTGCAAAAAATAATGTTCATCCAGCGAGAAATCTTGTGAGCTGATAAATTCCAGTACAGGCAGTCCCCTAGATGCAAACATCCGACTTGCAAACGATTCCTACTTGGAAACAGAGGGAGACAACAGGAAGTGAGAGGAAATCTACCTTTAGGAAGGGAAATTCACTCCTTTAAAGCCCCATACACACCATCAGTTTTTCTGCTGAGTTTTTCCTTCAGGTTTACCAAAACCATGTAGTGCAAGGGCCTGCCTGATTGCATACAAATTGAAACGCCCAAGGTTTGACCTCATATTATATGGTTTTGGTAAATCTGAAGGAAAAACTGATAGTGTGTGTGTGGGGCTTAAGAGTTTTTCTTGGAAAAATGTGTCTCCACTGATACTTTATCACCAAGGCTTGTTTCCACTACATTCTCAAAATTAATTTGTCATTGGGACAGAAAGTGAGGTGAAATTTTCTGAACAGGGGCACAGACTGCAAAACAAATGGGGTGTTAACCATTCCTTAAGCTATCCAAAAAGCTTAAAAATAGTTTAGGCTGAAGCTACACTTAAAAAATGTACTTGTTCCAACTTACAAACGGATTCAACTTAAGAACAAACCTACAGACCCTATCTTGTTTGTAACCCGGGGACCGCCTGTACTCCTCTACCTCCTGAACTTTTATCAGCATTGTTCCCTGCTATCTCCGTGGACTACAAAACACCTCCAACTGTTACGATAAAGAGTGGGAGGTGTCATGTAGTCCTAACACACTCCCTGCCTAGGATGACAACACTGCTTAATATGGTTGTCACTCTTAATCAGGAAGTGAATTATTGGCACGATCACCACATCTAAGGACAGTTAAGCTGCAATACTTTTTGTTCTTGGGTTTAGATGCACTTTAAATTCTATTCTTTTATGTTTTGGCTTAAACCACATTGCAGAAATCTGAATGACAAATGTATTTGTGGATTTTGAATTATTTTTCACGGGAGAGAGCAATATGCTAAAACATGATCATATTGGGACATATTTGTATATTCGAATGAGGGGAAGTCCCTCTTGGAGAGCTGCCCTGGGGAATGAGGTCCTCCCTTGCCAATGCACGTGTGCCTCCCATCAACCTGGTTCCCCTTCCCTTTCCCCCTCCCCTTCCTGAGTTCTATTATTACGCCCATAGGCGTCCTTTAGTTTCTCTGTTCTCATTTCTTTTCCTCTAAATAATTTGTCAAGCAAACTCAGGCATATTGTCTAGTTACCTCCCCGTTTTTGGAAGTAAGAATTTGTGGGTTTCCTTGATGTCAGAATATCTTGCATTTTCTGTATCTCGCTTTATACTACCATGCTACTTTCAATCATCTTTGTATTATGTGCGACATTGTACCTCTTCTGTAGTACATTGCTCTGCTGGATGCTTTGTTCTTTTATAAATAAAGAATAAAAATAAAAAAAAGAATAAAAATAAAAAAAAGAGCGAGCGAAAACCGTGGAGACTGGCGGTTATCCATTGCCGAAAAAAAGGCCAGTCACTGCACTATGTGTGAACGAGCCCCTACTTGTCACTTTTTAATTCCATTGATACCTGTGCAATATAGTGCCTGGGTGAAGTTTTTTTTTTTTTTTTTTTTTATGGTCTAACGCTGAATACCTTTGTAGAGGCAAATATATCTTTTTTTTTTTTTTTTTTATAATTTTACAAAATAACAAGCAAAGACATTATCACTTCCAAGTAAAAAGGGGCCATGAACATGAGGCCTAATCATAGTTTAAGTATTACACTATTCAGGACAAAAAATAACTGGTTAGTGCAGGGCTCAAAATTTCAAGTCCTGAGCTACTAGCCAGGCCTCAAGGGTTACTCGCCACAGTTGCCCCGCCCAACCCTGCCTCTGCCCCGCCCCCAATTCTGCCCCTAAACACGCCCTCAAAATGAGACTTAAATGTTTTATGCAGAATTAAGTTATAAAAATAAAATATTAACAACTTTATCCGTGTGCACCAATGCAGCCTCAGTCCACCATGCAGCCTCAGTCCATGCAGCCTGTGTCCTTCATGCAGCCTCAGTCCACCATGTAGCCTGCGTCCCTCATGCAGCCTCAGTCCACCATGCAGTCTGCGTCCCTCATGCAGCCTCAGTCCCTCATGCAGCCTGTGTCCGCCATGCAGCCCAGCCTGTGTCCGCCATGCAGCCCAGCCTGTGTCCGCCATGCAGCCCAGCCTGTGTCCGCCATGCAGCCCAGCCTGTGTCCGCCATGCAGCCCAGCCTGTGTCCGCCATGCAGCCCAGCCTGTGTCCGCCATGCAGCCCAGCCTGTGTCCGCCATGCAGCCCAGCCTGTGTCCGCCATGCAGCCCAGCCTGTGTCCGCCATGCAGCCCAGCCTGTGTCCCCATGCAGCCCAGCCTGTGTCCCCCATGCAGCCCAGCCTGTGTCCCCCATGCAGCCCAGCTTGTGTCCCCCATGCAGCCCAGCTTGTGTCCCCCATGCAGCCCAGCTTGTGTCCCCCATGCAGCCCAGCCTGTGTCCCCCATGCAGCCCCATTCCTACCTGTGCAGGGGAGGAGAAGAACATGAGAGCCACCCGGATGATGGAACACAGCGATATCAGCTTTCATTTTAATTGGTGTTCCCGCCTCTCAACTTCACATATAGCCCCGCCCCCTGGCCGGGGAACTTTGATTGACAGATCACCCGTCCAATCCGGGATTGGACGGCTGATCTGTCTATCAAAGTCCGGGACCAGGAGGAGGGGCTATGTGTGACAGCGAGCAGCGGGGAACACAGTACTATAATGTGAAATGATAGCTGTGTTCCCTGCGCGCTGATCACCTGGGAGGCTCTCCTTTCTCTTCCCCTCCACGATAGCTGGACTTCCATTCAACCCAGGCTGCCGGCAGTGCTCGCCCCCTGCTCCTAGGCAGCCAATAGCTCGCCAGACCTCAAAATCCACTCGCAAAATGCGAGTAGGCGAGTGGATTTTTTGAGGGCTGGGTTAGTGCATGTACTTCTTTCTTTATTAGGCTGCCGAACAAGCGGTCTTCGTTATAATGAATAATGCTGCAGCCTAAAGTAAAAAGTGCTAAATGCCTTTTTAATAGGCTTGTGGACTTCCACTATAAATTATCCTCCCTGCTGCAAATTCCCTGCATCTAGAAAGCAATTAAAATCCCATTTCCACAGCAGCTTGCTGAAGAGATCACTCTGATCCCCATGGGCATATACTGCACAGTGCCCATGGGTAATCTGGCAAGTGGGATTAACTAATCACCATGATTTAACCAATTATTTGGAGCAGAAAAAATTCGTAAACGCATCATATCTCCCCTCAATCACATTATCTACAGTTGAGCAGAGGAGATCAGTATGACAGTCAGTAAAAAAAAAACGTAATAAACGAAAAAAAGAAAAGAAAAATGTTGTAAAAGAAAATAGGGAAAATTTGTTTTTCTTCTCTGGTTTGGAGAGAGCATCTTGGCCCAAGGCTTGCGGATGCCAAAATTGGGAGAAGTAGTGGGGAGCTGGAAATTCCTCTCCATTGCCATCAGATCTATGACTGGCAATCTCCAGACTTTGAATATCCTTTGTAGATACTTGGGTTTGAGGCCCCATTCGTTAAGCAGCTGTAAGAGAACAGACTTCTTCTCTGCCCACAGGAAGATCTGGCAAGCCACCCTGAGAAGTGGCAGGTGCCTGGTGCCCCCCCCCCCCCCCCCCCCCCCCCCTGGTCACGTAAGCCACTGTGGTTCTGCTGTCTGAGAGACCCTTGACTGCTTGGTTATGTAACATTGGCTGGAATGCTAGCAGAGCACGCCGAATGGCCTCCAATTCCAGAAGATTCAAATTTTGCGATGGGACTGCCTTCCACTGACCTTTAACACGCTGGCCCAAAAAGTGAGCCCCCCAGCCTAAAAGGCTGGCATCTGTTGGCAGGACTACCGGTTCCGGAGCTTCGAGTGGTACTCCGCGACTGATTTTGAGGAATTTTCCACCAGGCCAGACAAAGTCTTATTGGAACTGGCAAGCGTATCTTCTGAATGAACGAGTGTTGATCCCACTGGTCGAGGAAACTGTATTGAAATCTTCTGGCCCAGGGTACTACTGGGTACTACTGGGATCGTAAAGGACAGTAGCCCCAAGTACTGCATACATTCCCTCGCTATCAGAACTGATTTGGACATCACAACTTTCGTCTAGCTTAGAATTTCCTAAATCTTTCTGTGGGGAAGAAATGCACAACCCAGGATCGTATCGCATTGGACGCCTAGATATTCCAAAATCTGTCGGCTGCATCTGACTCTTCCGGTAGTTGATCAACCAACCGAAGAGGCCGAGTGTCTCGCAGGTTATCAACACATATATTCTCGTAGGAGAGGCCTCGACGGAGCTAGCAGAAGAACCTCGTCCAGGTAGTGGAATATCTGTATGCCTTTTTACTCTCAAGACCGCAATGACGACCTTCAAAAACGTTCTGGGCTCTGTGCATAGTCCGACTGGTAGACATCGAAACTGAAAATGCAAGCCTTCTATTGCGAAGAAAGCGCTGGTGAGCTGCATCTATGGGCACGTGTAGATGGGCATCTTGCAAATCGACCAAGTCCATCCAATTGTCTTTTTTGACTACTTTTTGACTACATGGCTTTCATGACCAAGAACAAAAGAATACACGCCTTTGCCCCATTTGTGTCTCGAAACTGGCAGAATTGCCTGTGCTGTCACCAATTCTACGTATGTCCATAAACATTGTCCAAAAGAGGCAAACTGGAACCCGAGTATCCACGAAAAAAGATTGAGGCGGTCTGGTTTCGAACTCAAACTGATACCCTGTTTGAACGATATCTAGGATCTAGGCATCTTGTACCTTGTTTGCCCAGACCCTTCCGAAACGAGACAGTCTCACTCCCACCTGAGGGGACTGGGCGGAGAGACCTTCAGAACAGCTTGTCTGGGGTTTTCGCTGCCTGGTTGGCCTTAGGCTTGCCTGCCTTTGGGAAAGATGGAGCAGCTTTCCATTGTCTGAAAAATGGCCTACCCGGGCGATATGCAGTGGCTTCTCTGAGCCCATCTTTGTACCTTTTTTGGAAGGTCGAAAGGACTGACGCAGCTTTATTCTCTCCTGCGGGATCAGATCTGATTTACCGCCAGAGACCCGCTGAATTGCCGATTCCAATGCCTTGCCAAACTATAGTTTTTTTCTGTCGCAGGGCACCAAGAAAAGGCTGTCTTTTGGAAGCATTTTTGGCTGACCAATTCTTTTAACCGTAATGCTTGACGAGCTGTAACAAAAGAGCCATTGGTTTTGCCATCATTCTAACTTGGTCTATAGCTGCCTTTGCCAGAAAATCCACAGCGGTTCTAATGGACTGTAAAGGAGAAGAACCACCAGCTTCCACCACCTCTCTCGAAGATCCAGTCTTTAACTCCGCTATCCACACTCTTAAAGCTGTCGCCACCAAAGTGAGCAAGATGGCTGGCCTGCAGGCTCCTCCCGCCACAGAATACATTCTCCAAGTCTATCTATGCTACGATCCATTGGGTTTGTGAAGGAAACCGAATCATTCAGAGGTAGTGTTATATGATGAGCCAGTCTTTGCAGCGAGGCGTCCACCTTTGGCATAGTATCCCATAACTCAGCATCTTTGGTGCGAAAAGGATATAATTTTGAGACTGTTGTGGATGTTTAATCTCTCTTATCGGGCTTCACTGTCTCAACTAAGGAAGAAATTAAGGAAAAGTCAAAGTCATGAGTCTCTGGTTCACCTCATTTGAATTGAAGCGGCCCGATGCTCCCAGCTCTGAATCTGACGCCGATGAAGGCGCAGGACGAGCTGATTTCTTAGACACAGATTTTTTTCCTTCCTTGACCGCCGCTGTAATATATAAGATTTTACTTTGATGAGCTAACGCCGCTTTGTCCCGGATGGCCTCCCAAGCAGGCAGCGCTCTAGAAGAGGGTGAGTATCTTTGCCTATGTCCTGATTTGCTCTTCCTGGACGCTTTCCTGTGCCGCGACACCTGGCTCACAATTGAGCGACTACAGTTGGGTACAGGTGAAGGTGACCTGGAGTGTGGCAGTTTATCCTGCTGCAGGCCACACATCTGATTCGATTTGTCAGGCCTTGAGCGCTTCTTCCTTTTGAGACTGGTGTGACAATTTAACCCCTTCCTGCGGGCATTTTTACTACGTCGGGCTCTTATCTCTGTCAAGAAATGGAAGAATGCACTCTTTTAGTAAAAAAAATAAAATAAAACATTAAAAAAAACCAAAAAAACTTTCCATGCGTTTCTTCAGTGCTAGAGGCAGACAGACTTGGGAAGACCTGCAACAAAACAGTCCAACATAAGATCACAGCAGCCAGCAAGCCAATAAGCTTGAATAGAGCTATCCACCAGGACTAACCTAGAGTAGAGCAGAAGCAAGGGAGGCTGGAGCAGCTGATTCCTCGGAAGCAGACCAGATCAGGGAGGGGCGCATTCAAAAGAGCCGCCCTTGTGACCTGCGGCGACCACCAATCAGTGCAGTGTCTTCTGGTTGCTGAGCAACCAATCCCAGTGGCCCGCGGTAGCTTCACCCCTCTCGATGACGCGATTTGCGTCACACGCCGAAGCGCCCACCCCCCGCATCCTGTGCACTGCAACGGCCGGGCGTGGGACAACAGGCCATAGCATGCCTTTCGTAACCTCCGTTGAGAATGGAACCATAGCCTCAGGTACCCACCAAGCGTTGTTTTTATACTGCCACATAGGAAGGTAGTGGGCAGTATAAAGTTATTGCCATGTTCCTAGTTTCTTTCTTTCTTTCTTTCTTTCTTTCTTTCTTTCTTTCTTTCTTTCTTTCTTTCTTTCTTTCTTTCTTCTTTCTTTCTTTCTTTCTTTCTTTTTTTTCTTTCTTTCTTTCTTTCTTTTCTTTCTTTCTTTTTTTCTTCTTTTTTTCCCTTTTTCTTTTTTTTTCTCTTTCTTTTTTTTTTTTTCTCTCTCTTCTTTCTTTTTTTTTCTTCTCTTTCTTTCTTTCTTTCTTTCTTTCTTTCTTTCTTTCTTTTTCTAAAAAAAAACACTGATTGAGGCAGACAGCTGCCTTTTATGGGCTAAGAAAGAGGTTGTCCTGGAGGGGGCGGCACTGACCCATGGTAGGTTGACTTGAGGAGGTCCAGGAAATACTATGTTAGCTAATTGGCTAGTTTATAGGTAAATGTTTGAATTGAGGCAGGTCATTTGATTAATTAGTGTTGGGTTCCACTTGTGGCATTTTTGCAGACTTCCTAGCAAGTTAGCTATGGTGTGCTTTCAAGGTCCAGAACTAATGGCATTGCCTCAGCGCTTGGTCTGTCACTTAAGACTCACTATGTGAATAGATCAGTTTGCTGAGCACCAAGAGCTACCCCATTATTTAGACTGCTGAGCCCTTTCAAATTGCTTTCTGTAGGCTTTACCACAGTAGATGTTAACACCGAAGGATTGAGAACTGATGATGGTATTCACTGGGTGGAGTGTCACGTGCACTCACCCTGTGCTCCCTCCTGCCATGCGGCGTTGAGCAAGCATTTCCCAGCTGCTGCTGCTTCTCCTTTTTTGCAATTGGCCACTTGGAACTCCAATCTCCCAGTCCATTCCTCCTGCCCATCTACCGTGATACAGTGACTCTCTATTTCCAGCCACTGACCCTCACCGCCTGTCTGGGTTTTCTGTAAGTACCGAAGGCCTTGCCTCCAACCCTGAGGATGAGCTGTCCAAAGCTCTGTTTCAGCTGTGATGGCTTGCTGGAGGCATCTAGGCTTGTCTCTTGTATGGGTCTGTTGTCTTTTTTACCAATGCGCAAACCTTTCTGGTTAATGTGCTGGGATGCGGAAAGACACTGTGTCCAAGGAGTGCTTAACCTGTTTGATCCTCAAAGGAAGACGACCCTTGACATTCTGATCAAGCATCTTAAAAATGATTGGAACTCACGCTTTGCCTCAATTTAAAGTGAGACAGCTGCAATAAAAAGTAGCTGAATACTTAACCACACAAATTCTGTAAAAATATATAAAGGTGTGCTATGTCAAACCCATATATTGTGAATGTAAAAATCGCATATAGATCATTATCCTGCAATATCAAATAACCACTAGCATGTAAAAATAAAAGTATTAAAAATGCAAAGTATTGTGAAAAATTCATATAATAAAGTGCAAAAAAAAAAAATCATATAATAAACTTTGCAACACAAAATTAATGACCCATATTGAATACTCCAATTCATGCATAAAACAAAGTCCCTCCAGGTGCAAAAAAGGTGCTCTTTAAATTTAGGTGTTTCAGTGGCACCCCTAGGCTCATAAGGGCAAATGGGCTGCATGTATTTGCGGGAGTCAGAAGGTGGATTACACTAGTATATCTAGAGATAGTGCAGGAGCAAGCTGTGGTCCTCCAAAAGTAAAATCTTCCTAATGCATTATCAAGGATGTCACTGGAGGACAGAGTGTTCACCTGCCACAGTTTAAGAAGTCTAATGAAAGGTTGGCTAAGTCTCTTTGCTCATCTTTACCCATTCCTTGAGTGGGCATGACTTGGTCCCTGTCCACCTGCAAGATTGAGTGTCTTTAGGTAGGTCTTCAACATGATGATGCTCCTTGACTTCTCTAAGTGGGTGAGGTGGGGGTGTACATTTTTTAATCCTTGTGGGCTCTTGAGTCATTTGTCCTTCAGGCATTCAGGTGCAGAAAGCACTCTTTCAGAGCTCTGTTCAGCACATTATAATTTGCCTTCCTGTGTCATCGCACAGACTAATGTCAACCTGCCTTTGCTTCCTTGGGGTCTTCTAGATCTAGGGACCCTTGTTCATTTTCAGGACCTGTATTCCAATCTGGCCACTGTCCTCTCCCCCAGAGAAATTGTCCCTTGGGGCATGAAAGGCCATCAGTTGTACGTGGTAGTCATGAGACCCCAACATCCCTGTCCTCCTGGACCCTCTGACCTGCGAGTTTTGCTAAGATGAATACTTGCCAATCACTGCCCTACCCAAGCTCAAACTCCTCAGTCTCACCCCTGCAACCTGTGTTGGCTGCAGTGTTTGGTCTCACCAATTCTTATTACATCCCTATTATGTAAAGCCAAGGCAACCACCTGTGGAGAAAACCGTCGCCATGGTCTCCAGTTGACACTGTCTTTCTGAGGGTCCAAATGCCTCCAAGTTTTTTTAGCTGGATCTTGCTTTATCAGGATACTGGAAACTTTAATCACCTGAATGCTCTTCTGGTGGTTTTTTTTTTTTTTTCTTGTTTTTTGCATTTACCCAAGGTCCTGATTTGCCCCAGAGGGCCTTGTTCTTATAGACAGGGGGGTTTAAGTTGTACATACTTTTGACCATGTCATCCTCAGGGTTTTTCCTGGGTAGTTCTTGTTTGGTGAGATGGACATCTGCTCTGGCAGCCCTTCCAGACATTACCTCTTTTTGTCTCTTGGACCTATGGTCACAGGTGAGTGGAAGCTTAGTCTTCTCTAAGCCAGGGCGTATCTGGGCTCCCCTTACTAAGACATTTTTGTTCTCAGATTCCTCTGCTCAGTCTTCTTTACAGAGAAAAATTATTTTTCCATATTGACAACACTTTCGGATGCGAGTCCTTCCCTGTAGGGAATTTGTGTGTTTGTTCTACGCTACCTGCTTGGATCATGTAGTCCAGTTTCCATATTGGTGTTCAGATGTCAGTTTTCCCTCCCATGTTGTCGTTCCTCACTAGTTGTGAGTATTTTCTTGGTTTTCAACGTCATCCTTTATTACCTGTACGATTACCTGATTTTAACCCATTCCTACCAGGTGCAGGGTTTTGCCTCATCTGGGACCAGCTCTGGGTGTTGGTCCTCGGGATGCTCTTGATCTGCACACAGTTCCCAGTTTTGTTCACGTTGGGCCTGTTAGTAGTAGTTTACTGTTGTGCACCCCTCAGATGGATTGCTTAGGAAAGTCAGTACACAACGACAGTATATGTCTTTCTGTCTCTAAATGAAAGTGAAAGTAATTAGGATTTTTCTAATTACCATGCTCTTGGTACTGTGGTCAACAACTGAAGCATACTGTAGGAGGGGTTATCCTGGGCCGCCTTTTAAATTTTTTATATGCCAGTCTCCAATCCTGCTGTAGGCGGCAGCTTAACACGACATTATGACATTGTGTCCCTTAGTGGACTGCAAGAAAAAACCCTGGTTCTTGGGGATATTTTATTGATCAAGGAATTGCAGCCGTTGTACTAGAAAATATCTACTAAAAATACATGTCTGTTGACCATACAGACAATACATTAATGTATTTATCAACAGCTACAAATGTTTGGGGTCCCTGTGTTCAGGATAAATGGGAAAAGATATATTTTTATTGAAAATATTTGGAACAGTAATCATTATACAAAACTATTGGCATATTAAAAAAACTAGAACTATATATATATATATATATATATATATATATATATATATATATATATATATATATATATTTATTTAGCATTTTCTCTGTGTATAATATAAAAATGCATGCAGGGTATTTTTTTTTTTTTTTTTTTAAACAAATTACTAAATTAAGGCCCTGTACATGCAGAAAACATATTTTATTTGGGGGGGGGGGGGGGGGGGTCCTTTTAATATGAAAAGCAGTTAAATGAATACCAGAATAGCAACATTTTGGTTTGGCCACAAAGAATTTGACACCGGAATGTGAAAATAAAACGGGACAGGTTGCTGCCAAATGTGTACTGTATAAAGTCATTTTGATCATTCTGGCTTTGAACTTTCTGATATTGACAAAGGTATTAGTATGTGTATTGTGGGTACTAAATCCTCAAAAATATTGTAAAAGATAATTTGCTGTTTTTAAAACCCCATATGGCTTTTGATACACTTCTAGTAAATCTAGAAAAAGTTTAACTAGAAACCTCTAAGGCTAAATTTTGGATTGTCTCTCAAAAATATGTTGTGCTTATGTGTTGACTATCCACAGTACATGGAGGACCGGAGGAAACGCAAGAAACACAAGAGTAAAAAATCCAAATCCTCTTCAGTAGTACATGGTATTTTAGGCACTATGCAGACCTCCCACCATCACAATGGGAAAAAGGTAAGCAGATTGGTTTTTCTATAATAATAATAATAATAATAATAATAATAATGGTACAATTAGTCCATATATATATATTAAAGATTTTACAACATAAGCCCCTGATTCTTTTGCTAATGTTTAGTGGTTTCTCTGCTTTCTGTCCTTTCACCGAGTATAGTAGTTTATAATGTGTTTTTTTTTAACTTCACTATATTGGTGTCTAAGATATTTGAAGGTTGTAGGTTTCCACTGACATTTTAATCAAGTTCTTCTTCTTCTTTTTTTTTTTTTTTTTTCCCCCCCACTGTTCAGTCTTCACTCACAGAGAATACATTTGACGCTCCACACCTTCCCACAGCAGCTAAGAAGAGAAAGAAACGTCCTCCCTCCAAGCTAATTTTGCCATCAGCACGGCATGGTGCTGGTCACAGTTCTCATTCCTTCTCCCGGGACCCTAAACCAGAACACAGTGCTAATACTCTGCGGGCCATGTATGGAGCTGCAGGAGAGGGAATGCTGCATCAGTCTGGACTTGCTGGCCTGACAATACCTCGTTACCACCCTTTGCACGCAACTTCTGCAAGCAGAATTCAAGGACCTACTTTTGGTGATGATTTATCGGGTTATGAGCCCCAACAACAACACTTCTCTCTGCTTGATGACCCTATGATGCCAGCAAACTCTTCCTCCAGTGGTGATGAATTGGACAGACCTTGATGCGACCCTCCCCCTATTGGGAATCATGAACAACCCACAGAGATGCAGGGCCAAACCCTCTTTTATAGAGATGTTGTTCCGCCTTGTCACCAGTAGCCTGTTTTTTTTTTTTTTTCCCCACCCAATTTTTGGACTCTGTGGCTTATTCAACTTGTATGTTCCAGGATCCATTGCGGCAGGATATACGCAGGATCAGAGAGGACAAATGAATGAAACTTTGACACTTTTTTTTTTTTTGTTTTCTTTTTTTAAATTAATATTATTAACTATATTGCTGGAAGGGGCCTTTCACCACACTCTAGCGCAAAACCGGTTCTGGGACAATATGAAAAGTCTTACAGTGCAATAAGGCACTTCAGGATCTGGGTGACAAGGTCCCTATTCTATTTTGGGTTCTCCACTATTCACTCAACCCTGTTGTGCATCAATCCCATAGGTCACTGGTATAGGAATGACAGGACTTGGATACGTTGCAGTAAGGTTACTGCACCCTGCTATTCTGCATAGGGCATATGGAATTCTTTGCAAAAAAGAGCAAATCATGTGCAAAATATGTATGAGGGAGGGAATGGGCACTTTGTGTGTACTTGTGGGACCTGACACCGAGGAGCAGAATCTGTGTTTTCTAGGGTGCAGGGGTGTGAGGCTGCCAGCCTTCACAATTTCCCTCAGTCATATGTGAAATGAATAAACTCCTTGATTTAATATACTGTGTCTTTTCCAAAGCTGTGGAAACTGATTTAATCGCTCTTCTTTTTTTATTTATCCCTACTCTAGTTGTAACACTGCATGCAAAGGTTAAGTTGAAATTTTGAAAAAAAGTGGGGAATGGTTTTATTACTGCATGTCCTTGTTGGGAAGATTTCCCCTCTCAATTTGTGTCCTGATATATCACCTGAGAATGATGAAAAGGGTAGAGAAAAATGCTTATTGGTTTGTTTTAGAGATTCGCTTAAAACAAGTACAAGGCTTTGTTCACACCTGTGCACTTTGTCCTGCTAAAACACACCCTCCCAGCACGTCAAAGCGCATGAAAAATAGTCCCCTTTAAATTTTACTGAACTGTTCTGTGTGATGCGTCTTTTTTAAAGTGCGCAGTGCTTTAGAAAATTCCTGCATGCAGCATCTTCAGTGCCCTGTTTGAAAAACACACCTTCCATTATGGGCAAGGAAAGCCCATAAAAACATGTGGTTTTTGGAGTCGCGTATCATTTTTCCCAGGTGATCAGGGGGCAAACGCATGCAAAATGCATTATGCATTGCACTGTATTTTAACACAATGCATTACATTTTTACAGCACACAATTGTGAAATGAGACAACCTTTCGGTTTTACTAAGTAGATAGGATATTCCTCTAGGTGGGGAGGAGACCGTTAAACCATAAAGGCTATAATGTTAAGTTTAACATTTATATAGCAAAGGCTAGAATGTTAACATTAATGTTAATTACCACTACAAGAGTAAAACAAAATTCTAATTAAGTGTAAGAAGATTGGTTACATTTCTAACAGGGTTAACATGCCATTCATTTCTAAAAATGCAAACTATAAATCTATTTTCTCAGTTGTACTTTACAGGACACTGGATCTCAGTCTTAGACCATGGGTTATATGTTGCTGCCTTCTGATGATTGGGCAGGGGTGTCAAACTCCATTTCATCGTGGGCCGCATCAGCAGTATGGTTGTCCTCAACGGGCCGGTTGTATCTGGGGTGCAATACGTAAAAAGTGCTGGGTTCAAGAGTACATTATGTACAGAGTGCAGAACTCAGGAGTGCCCTGTGTACACAATCCAGGGTTCAGGTGTGCGCTATGCTTGAAGTGCAGGGTTCAAGGGTGTGCTGTGTACAGAGTGCAGGGTTTCGGGGTGTGCTATGCACAGTGTGCAACTCCAACCCCCCCTCCCCGACGCTTCCTTGCATCTCTCTCCTACCTTCCCTGGCTCTAGTACCTCCCTGTGTGGGTGGCTTTGCCTCACCTTGCAGGGAGCTGAGGGTGAAAGTTAGAGGTGGCAGGATGGAGTTCTGCTACGTTCCAGCTGCAAAACTGGGTGCGATGACTACATGACTAGGCCTGGAGGGCCGAATTTGGTCCACAGCCTTGTGTTTGACATGTGCATTAAAGCATAGCCCTAATCTAAACCCTTCATTTTTTGCTAGTGTCCTGAGGAGATGGAAGTTTCCACCCTGCTGTTAGAGAAGCAAACCACTTTTCTTTTTTCCTTTTTTATAATATTTGAATTAGGACCCCCTCTTCCCCCCTCCCTCTTCCCCCCTCCCTCTTTCCCCCTCCCCCTCTTCCCCCTCCCTCCCTCTTTCCCCCTCCCTCCCTTTTCCCCCCCCCCCCCCCCTCCCCCCCCTCCCTCCCTCTTTCCCCCCCTCCCTCTTTCCCCCCCTCCCCTTTCCCCCCCTCCCTCTTTTCCCCTCCCTCCCTCTTTCCCCTCCCTCCCTCTTTCCCCCCCTCCCCTCTTTCCCCCCCCCCCCTCTTCCTCCCCCCCCCCCCCCCCCCCCCCCCCCCCCCCCCCCTCCCTCTTTCCCCCCCCCCCCCTCCCTCTTCCTCACTCTTCTCACTTTTTCCCTTTTTGTGGGCAGCTTTCCAGATCAGTTGACTCCTCCAACGATCCTTGGGGGACCCATCCAGACCCTAATGGAAAGAAAATGCAGGACCAGCTTGTAAAGTTGCTCCATTCACTGAATACCGCATTTGGCACTCACTTTGGCTAGGCCACTGATGTCCGGTGTGATCCAGTCACTGAGGAGCCCACCAGAGGGTGAAGATGTGAATAGGACTTGCCTCTGCTATCCATTCTCAACTGGCTGGGAGGAAGGCAGGATGGCAGTAGGTTGGGGCTTTAGCCAAGTGTGCTGTTTGCACTCCAGTCCATTAGTGGCTAACTGAAGAGTACTAGCTGCTACTTGTTCAGTTGCAGGGGACAGTACCTTTTGCATTTTAAATTTGGTGCCATTTTTGCATTCTGGGGGTGCTAAGGCGGCTCCTTTGCAGCCTCATTCCTACCCGGCAGTAGCATGCACATGATAATTTCCTTTGCCCCATGTTTCAGAGACTACTCCTCCACCTCTTGCCCTGTCAAGACTGGTACTCTGCCCCACTTGGAGAATTCGGTATTAGGAAGACTCAATTTGCCAAATTCTGCCCCAAGCTGAAGAATTATTGAGTCGGTTTGTATGTGTCTTGCCTTAGAGTAGCCTGTGTCGTCCCAGCCTAGGGTCACCTAATCTAACTCGGCCTGCAAAAAATCTTCCAAATACATTATGCTTTTAAAACCTGTTGTATGGTGACTAGCCTCATCCAGAAACGTTTTTATCCCTCCCAAATAGTCCTATGCTATTGAGGATTTCCCAAAGTAATGGTCAGTCCAAGTCATTGACCCTGCCATTTCCTGCCTTAACCACCTGATTACTTTGCACTTAAACCCCCCTCGTGACCAGACCAATTTTCAGCTTTTGGCGCTGACGCACTTGGAATGACAATTGCGCGGTCATACAACACTGTACCCAAATGAAATTTTTACAATTTTTTTTCCCACAAATAGAGCTTTCTTTTGGTGGTATTTAATCACAGCTGGGGTTTTTATTTTTTGCTAAACAAATAAAAAAAGATGGAAAATTAAAAAAAAAAAAAAAAAATCGTGTTTAATAGTTTGTTATAAAATTTTGCAAACAGGTAATTTTTCTGCTTCATTGATATGCGCTGATGAGGCGGCACTGGTGGGCTGCACTGGTGGGGGGCACTGATAGGCTGCACTGGTGGGGGGCACTGATAGGCTGCACTGGTGGGGGGCACTGATAGGCTGCACTGGTGGGGGGCACTGATAGGCTGCACTGGTGGGGGGCACTGATAGGCTGCACTGGTGGGGGGCACTGATAGGCTGCACTGGTGGGGGGCACTGATAAGGCTACACTGATGAGGCTGCACTGGTGGGGGGCACTGATAGGCTGCACTGGTGGGGGGCACTGATAGGCTGCACTGGTGGGGGGCACTGATAGGCTGCACTGGTGGGGGGCACTGATAGGCTGCACTGGTGGGGGGCACTGATAAGGCTGCACTGGTGGGGGGCACTGATAAGGCTACACTGATGAGGCTGCACTGGTGGGCACTGATAAGGCTGCACTGGTGGGGGGCACTGATAAGGCTACACTGATGAGGCTGCACTGGTGGGCACTGATAAGGCTGCACTGGTGGGGGGCACTGATAGGCTGCACTGGTGGGGGGCACTGATAAGGCTACACTGATGAGGCTGCACTGGTGGGGGGCACTGATAGGCTGCACTGGTGGGGGGCACTGATAGGCTGCACTGGTGGGGGGCACTGATAAGGCTGCACTGGTGGGGGGCACTGATAAGGCTGCACTGGTGGGGGGCACTGATAAGGCTGCACTGGTGGGGGGCACTGATAAGGCTGCACTGGTGGGGGGCACTGATAAGGCTGCATTGGTGGGGGGCACTGATAAGGCTGCACTGGTGGGGGGCACTGATAAGGCTGCACTGGTGGGGGGCACTGATAAGGCTACACTGATGAGGCTGCACTGGTGGGCACTGATAAGGCTGCACTGGTGGGGGGCACTGATAGGCTGCACTGGTGGGGGGCACTGATAAGGCTACACTGATGAGGCTGCACTGGTGGGCACTGATAAGGCTGCACTGGTGGGGGGCACTGATAGGCTGCACTGGTGGGGGGCACTGATAAGGCTACACTGATGAGGCTGCACTGGTGGGGGGCACTGATAGGCTGCACTGGTGGGGGGCACTGATAAGGCTGCACTGGTGGGGGGCACTGATAAGGCTGCACTGGTGGGGGGCACTGATAAGGCTGCACTGGTGGGGGGCACTGATAAGGCTGCACTGGTGGGGGGCACTGATAAGGCTACACTGGTGGGCACTGATAGGCTGCACTGGTGGGGGGCACTGATAGGCTGCACTGGTGGGGGGCACTGATAAGGCTGCACTGGTGGGGGGCACTGATAAGGCTGCACTGGTGGGGGGCACTGATAAGGCTGCACTGGTGGGGGGCACTGATAAGGCTACACTGGTGGGCACTGATAGGCTGCACTGGTGGGGGGCACTGATAGGCTGCACTGGTGGGGGGCACTGATAGGCTGCACTGGTGGGGGGCACTGATAAGGCTGCACTGGTGGGGGGCACTGATAAGGCTACACTGATGAGGCTGCACTGGTGGGCACTGATAAGGCTGCACTGGTGGGGGGCACTGATAGGCTGCACTGGTGGGGGGCACTGATAAGGCTACACTGATGAGGCTGCACTGGTGGGCACTGATAAGGCTGCACTGGTGGGGGGCACTGATAGGCTGCACTGGTGGGGGGCACTGATAAGGCTACACTGATGAGGCTGCACTGGTGGGGGGCACTGATAGGCTGCACTGGTGGGGGGCACTGATAAGGCTGCACTGGTGGGGGGCACTGATAAGGCTGCACTGGTGGGGGGCACTGATAAGGCTACACTGATGAGGCTGCACTGGTGGGCACTGATAGGGGACACTGATGAGCAGCACTGGCACTGGGGGCACTGACAGATGGCACTGGGGGCACTGACAGATGGCACTGGGGGCACTGACAGATGGCACTGGGGGCGCTTTTATTAGAAAAGGTGGGCACCATGGACCCTGGGCATATTGCAGTGAGAGGGACTGATGTCCCTCTCACTGCCGCCGGTGATCGGCTTTTTTTTTTTTTTCTCCTCGCGCTGTCAGCGCGAGCAG
This sequence comes from Lithobates sylvaticus, assembly GCA_028564925.1. NCBI lineage: Eukaryota > Metazoa > Chordata > Amphibia > Anura > Ranidae > Lithobates > Lithobates sylvaticus. The sequence goes on from CM053026.1 coordinate 267,176,518, forward strand.
GAAATAAAGCCGATTACCGGCTTGGTTATCACATGATCAGCTGTCATTGGCTGACAGCTGATCACGTGATAAGGGGTCGGGATCGACCCCTGACTCGGATCTGTGATCCAGCGAGTCTCACAGACTCGCGGATCACAGAGCGCGCCGCAGGCAGCTCGTTGCCGGGACGACGTCAATAGACGTCGTCCCGGCACATCAGATCCGCGCTGTAGCTGTCATTTGGTTATGGCGCGGATCTCAGCTGGTTAACAAACTCATCAGCCCCTGTTGAGGCTGTTCCAGTTTTCAAGAACCCTGTGGAAAAAAGGTTAAAAGCCTTGGTTAATGCCTTGTTCTGCCTGTGAGGTCTGGCTATGCAACCTGCTGTGGTGATTGACTGACTTTAGCCATCTGGTCCAAAAACTTGGTTTGGCATCTTGAATCAATTGTAGCAGAGCCACCTATAGCACTACTGTATATGTTGACTATCCACTTGCCAACCAGCCACAGTACATATGCTGTGGCTAGACGACACGTGCAGGACAACAGAAAATATTGTTATTTCTTTTACAACATTTTCAGTCTTTTTTTTTTTTTTTTTTTTGTTTAATCGCAAAAAAATAAAAAAAACCCAGTGGTGATCAGATACCACCAAAAGAAGAAAAAGATAAAAAATTAAATTTTGTACAGTATTGCATGACTGTGCTACTGTCAGTTAAAGTAGTGCAGTGCTGAATAGCAAAAAATTCCCTGGTCATGAAGGGGGTAAAGCCTTTATTGGATACATTCCGCCAAATATCCAGTATGAGTCTCCTGATGTATTTGCGAAGGACCTGTAAACCTTAAGTGCTCTTTAAGGTGTTAGTAACCGTCCTAGCTCTGCACCAATTTCAGGGTATCCCCCATTGTCAGCAAATGTCCAATGGACAGCGCAGACCCTGCAGAGATTGAGTTGGTTCCTAAATCTCCAGAAGTCAGCACAGTATCAGACTTGCTTGAAGTATCTGGGCCTGATCCTGTCCGAAGTCTTCCTCCTTCTGGACTAGCTCCTTCCTACCTGCCACCCAACCATGAGCTTTAGCATGAATGTGTGGGGGTTTTGGTGGCCTCCTTCGAAGCAGTACCATATGCCCAGCTTTACGCTGGGATGTTGAAACTCTACACTCTGTCAGCATGGGATAAACAGACCCAGTCATATCATTGCCCCATAAGCCTTTCTTCCGATGATCTAGAAAGTACTCACAAAGGATGTCAGCATGTCCAGATGGGTAGAAATCCTAGATGCCCCCTTGTGCGGAGGACTTTATTTGGGTCATTAGAGGAAGCTCAGCTTCTGATCCCTGTCGTGGATCTTGGGACAATCCGGTTGTCCCTTCTGCCCTGGACATCTCATCTGCAGGGTCGCCTGACCAGGATTCTGTCAGGCAGTGGCCTTTATCAATCGTTGGGTGGTCACTGAAAGTCACTTGGCTCAGAGTAGTGGACCACATTTTGGCTTGGACAGAACACCATATTCCAGCCCAGACCACTGTTTACATTCCAGGCATGAAAAACTGGCAGGCATACATTCATAGTCCTTAACCCCTGGAGGTGTTTTGAGCTTCGAGGTAAGAACTCCAAACATGGACCTTCCCGGGTGTACATGTTCAACAGGTGGACAAGTTTCTGCCAGAGATCTTCGGGCCTTTGTAGTGGATATGCTGGTAACTCCATGGCATCTGTTCATCTTGATCTATTCCTTTCCTCCTCTTAAGCTGGCCACACATACAATTTTCTTCAATTTCTTTTAGATTTACCTTCAACTGTGTAGTGCAAAGGCCTCCCTGATTGCATACAATTTGAAAGTGTTTAGGTTTGACCTTTATTATATGGTTTTGGATCCTGAAGGAAAATTGTAAGAGTATTTTTTAATGTGTAGCCAGCCTTTTTATATACCGGTAAGTAAAACGTAACTTATCCCATCCCTTTTTATTAATTTATGGGGAGGAGAAATTCTCAACTTTTTACACCTGTTGGGAAATCCTCCCTTAAAAAACAAAAAAAAAAACACAACCTCCCCTAGTATTTCCCACACCAATTGCCACTTCCTTCTTACCTAAAAACTGCATTTTCAAACCCTTTTTATTAATTTAGAAGTAAAAAAAATCAAGAAAATCTCCTTTATATCAAAAATTTCTCTGCTAAAGTGTGCCTAGTTACTGTGTACTAAAAAAATAAATAAAATAAAGTGTATATGTATGTATATAGATAGATAGATGGATAAGGGGGGGGGGGGGGAGAGACAGAAGCGGGGAACGATGGAGCACCTAATCACTTCCCATATAGTTCACGTAAACCTGTGTTTGTCTAAATTCCAGCCATCTCTCCCAAGTGCTTACAAATTTTATTTCCAAGCTGTTTTGCATATGTATTACTTGTTCCATTAACCTGATTTTTATCTATTTCCCTAAACCAATCCTATCGTCGGGATTACCTTTGACTTCCATTGTTTCGGAATTAATGCCTTTGCTGCATTCAGCAGAAATTGAATAATTTCCGTTCTATATTTCCTCCTTGGCATCCCTGTTACATGGAACATGCATTGCCATGGATCCAATCCATTTTCTTTATCCAATCCAATACTTCCCTCCAATAAGGTTGAATTAAGGGACACTGCCACCATATATGTACATGGGTTCCAACCTCCCCGCAATCCCTCCAGCATAAAGGGGACAGGTCCGGACTGATTTTATACAATTTTATTGGGACGTAATACCACTTAATTAATAATTTTGTAGTTCATTTCCTTCATCCTTGTGTCCATTGAAGACGAGGGAACATAATCAAAAACTTTACTCCTCATTGTTTCAGGCAATAACTGATTCAGTTCCAGTTCCCACCCCTCCAAGGGACACAGGGATTCTTCCTCTTGGGGCATCATCAACATCCTATATATGTTGCAAATCCCCTGTCTATTTATTCCCCTTTGATCACCTAATCTTTCCCAAAGATTTAGCTCACCAACTGAGCGGAGGGGTTTTGGAAGAGTTTCTACAAAATGTTGAAGTTGTCTATACCTCCATGATCCCATGATGTTACCCCATATTTTCCTTGCAGTTCCAATAGTGAGCAAAGGACATTTCCCTTCAGGACATCTTTTAACCTCAATCCGAGGAAGTCCATTTTAAATACATTTTATTATCCTTATGGGGAGGGAAATGTTACCTGTCAACGACATCAAAGGGCTATTATATTGCCAAAATGTGATTTTAAAAAGCTTATCCAATCCTCTGTTTCTGTGGTAATTGGGGCCATTTCTCTGGAAGAACCTCTGTACTGCCTTGGGATCCAAATAATCTCGCTCAAGGCTGATTACTCAACTCTGCCTCTAATGGCACCCATTTTTTTTATACGGAGAACCATGTACCCACTCCATGACTCTCCGAAGTACTGCCGCGTGGTATCTTTCAAAATCGGGAAGGAATAGTCCTCCCCTTTCCTTTGGTCTACTCAAAATTTTATAGGCAATACGATTGCTCCTGTTATTCCATTTAAACTTTTTGCCGTATCGATCTAAGAGTTTTAAAATAAGCCACGGGAATATTTATCGGGAGACACTGAAAAATATACAAGGCTTTTGGCAGAATCATCATTTTGATGACACTTATCCTGCCAAACCATGATAGTCTATGTGCAGGGTACCCTCTCAAGTCTTGTTTAATTGTATTCAGTAAGGGCAAATAATTATCCTGATATAGGTCTATTGTTGATGTTGACAAAAACACTCCCAGATATTTCAATCCCCTCCTCCACTTAAAGGGATACAAAATTCTGAGATCCCTTCCTTCATTTGAGGAAACTGAGATATAATATTAAGACACTGATTTTCACACGTCATGAGACATGAGCTTCCAATGTCGGAGCGTTTGTAGTACAAGTGTGATCCCAGGCTAAATCGGAGGACATTAAACATAGATCTATATCTGATAGTGTACCATGAGATTCCGATTGACAGGAATATTCCCTCCCATCTGCACGTTTCCATCTCCAGGCCTCTACTTGGTCATATCAGGTAAGATAAGTGCCTAAGGGAGTGGGGGGTACAGTAGAGCATTGAAACCTGGCAAGAGAGTTGTCAAGGCCCTTATTATAATCTCTGGCTATCAATGAAGGGTCTTCTGCAATTTCCAGTGGATGGAAGTGAGTACACGATCAAAGAATTGTTTAGTAAAGGGTGGTGGGGTATACAGGCTAGTCACTGTGTATGGTTTACCAAGGAGTTCTAACACCACAATTACCTAGCAGCCATGGGGATCTAGCTTAATAGTAACAGGAGCTGATTGAGCTATGAGAATAGATGTGCCCCATGAGTATGTGGAGTGTAAGGTGTAGGCTATTTTTGCCCTCTTTAGCGCCATTACTCTGGAGCCAAGTAGATGAGTTTCGTGGAAAAGGATCACATGCAACTTGTGTCGTGCCAGGTACTCAAACATCAGTGGGTGTTTTAACCTTGGAGTTAAGCTCCTAACATTCAATGAAATTATACGTAGTTTAGACATAACCATGCAATGTATACCATAAAGAAGAATATTTTCTGTATTGTAGTAAAGTTAACCAGGTTTTATAAACCTGCTGCCCCAACGTAGCATGAGTCGCGGATAACAATACATAGATAACAAGGTATAGTATTTCTCTTACAACTGTAGACTGGATACCATGATTGATCCTGCCAAAAACCATGGGGAAAAAAAAGACACAAAAAATAAAGATAAAAATACAAAAGGGAGGAGCATGTCCCTAAAAAAATGGAAACAGGTAGAACAGCCCTAATCCTCCTGGAGGAGCTCTTTGTTGCTGGTGACGTTGATCAGGAGGACCCAATGAATCCACCTAGTGGGCCGCTTCTGTCTGGATCTGTGAAGAAGTAGGCCCTTCTTTTATGGATGATCCTCAGTCATGCAGGGTGCAGGGTATAGCATACTATAGGGTAGTTGGAGGTCTCGTAGTCTCCTTTTATTGTCTAGGAAAGTAGCCCTCTGTTTCTGTGTAGCCACTGAGAAATCAGGAAATATAGTGATCCCGTTGCCATTGAAGGATATGCGGCCCTTTGTGCGGGCGGCCTTGAGAACCGCTTTCCTGTCCCTGAAGTGCTGCAGTTTGATGAGCATAGCACGTGAGGGTGCCCCAATAGGTAAAGAAGAGAAAGGGGTTTTCCCCTAGGTTTGTGGACTTTTTATTGGCACTACCATGCTTTCCCCAAGAAAAAAATATATATAAGTTGTGTGAATAGTAACAAAATGTTTATTGAAATATTAAAGGTTAAAAAAGACCATAAAGATCATATGTAACATGCACAGTAAAAATGCATCAAAATCATATACATAGACTTGTATGAAACATTGAACCAGACGCGTTTCGGAGTAGGTAAGTTGCTCCTTCTTCAGTGGTCGTGGTATACAGTCTATGATTTGTATCTAAATATAAATATAGAGATAGAAAATATACATCTTATATGAATTCAACATGAAAGGTACATTTGTGGGAACATTATTATAAAGAGCGGACATAGATCACATTTATACCCCATACGGATGGTAAACAGTGTATTCGCCTTAAAGCAGTAGAGCATCAGGAGGAGAAGAGAAAGATAAAGAAAGAGTAAGTATGATCATAGCACTCACGTGATTGATGCAGAGATGAAGAGGATTTTTTCCCCTTAATAAAAACAGAGTATAGTATAACGTATCGGCACAGCACAGGGTGATGGTTGGATCGCAAGCACAGGTCTCACTTTTCACATAAGTAGGCAGGATTAGTTCTCACATGGAGAGTAGTTTGAGCGTCTCAAAACTTTAGAAAGCTCTGAGATCAAAATGTCCCCATAGAATGTGGTTGCGGGTTTTAGAAAGGCTGTGAGAAGTCGAGCAAAACGAGGATCCTGGTTCTGCTGGGGTCAACAAAGCAAACCCAGGGCAAACCTCTGTAGAAAAAGAGTGATAGTTTTGGTATAGGTTAAATAGCTGCTGGACATTGTAAAAGCAGGGTAAAGATGTACCCAATTTCACTTATACATTTGTTCAAAAAAGGCAGGTGAACTTATAATGGGTTAATATGATTATAAAGGCTTAATAGTATTTATTATATCAGAGATGTTGGCTAGTGAGTCTAAGCCAAGAGGCTCTATCTCAATGCCTAAACAGGCAACATTTGTGTGCTATGACGCCTAGTATTGGTGAATCTCAGCAAATAGGGCTCCATACGAATGCTTGGACAAGCCGTATTAAAATGCTGTATTACCAAGGCAAATGAGTGACTATCCAAGCCTGGGATACAGGGTACATGACAACAAAGAGTATTAAGGTGAAGAGGTAAGGTAAAAAGTACATAGGGTAGCAATTGTAATAAGAACCTACCTTGTGTATTTAACAAAGAAAGCTTGACTGCTTGTTCCTCTGATGATGCCGTCAGAGGTTTGAGGATCTGAGCTGTGAACTTATACGAGTGTGGCCACCCCCCCCAATCAGCTGTTAACCAGAACAGCTGGCTGGTAAGGGGCGGGAGGTTTGTGGGGAGAGTCGGCCCCCCCGGGCGGTGTGCGCGCGGTCCCATCCAATCATAACAGGTAGGACGAAGGATGCGGCCACGCCCACTCCTCCCGCCGGCACGTATGGCCTCAGAGTCGGAGCGCGCATGCCCAGTGGGTGGAGAAAGATGACAGGTATCTCCTATCACGGGCATCGCACTACCGATTGGAGGAGGCCAATAGAGGAAGGGAGGCGTGGGAAACACACCTCCCCCCGTCGCCGCACCGCCCAGATGGGCGGGCGGCTTACGTGCCGGGCAGTTCCCAGGATCCAAGTGTCAGCTCGAGAACAGCCATCTAGTGGGGAAATGTATAATTTCTTAACTTTGAATCCATAATAGTACATTGTAGGCTGGAAATAAATCTTGTGCTTTAAAGTCTAAGATGGTATATATAGATGGGGGCATGTTAGATATAGTAGTTGGCCTATATATACTGCCTGGAATTATTCCCTAGCAATAGGGGGGAAGGCGCTAATATGATAAAACGGAGAGGTGAGAGATGGCAGCATCCCAATATCACACCACCTTGTATGCTAATGCCTGATTATAATACATTATATAAGTATTTTATTATATACAGTGTTTAGCACGTTGATAGTGGTTTTAATAAAAACATCTTGAAGAAAAAAAGCATAAAATTTAGTCGGGATAAGGATGCGTTCAGAGATGGGAAAGCATATAAATGGACTCAAAATACTAATATGTATACACATACCAGAGGGATCACCACCAAAGTTCCACCTGACTCGAATAAATTTAAAAATAAGACCCCCACTGCTACCCCTCACCAAGCTTTACCCAAACAAGTTCCTCACAAACAAAAATTCAGCACAAGCACGAAACGACAATTTGAAAGTAATTCACCAGATGGCCAGAAGGCCAAGAGATCTGGTTCACTAACCCCTAGATTGGAACCCACACTTAGTCAAAGCAACACGGACAACAATATAGATCAAACACAAGTTACCAATGATAGCATTGACACAAACACACAGAACACGTGCACTTCCTTTCCCTCCACGGTAACTCCCCTAAATGATACTTCTTTTTTAGAGAAGGTTCTGGCAGGACTTCAGCCATCAACCTCAAACCCAAATACATACACCCAGATTACGTTTTAGACGACTTGCCCATAGTCGATGATGTAACCTCAAACAACATCATCAACTTATCCTCGCATCCCCTCTCGGAAGATGAGATATCAGTTTTAAAAAAAGGATTAAACTTTTGCCCTAACCAAGATGGAGATAAATTTGATTTTTATAAAGATCTACAATTATTTATACGCAAATTACTCCTTAGAAAAATGTTTCAAAAACAGGATATTCCCCCTGATTATACTACACAAGAAAATCGAGCATTGGACCATTTGATTTCATTACTAGAGGAAAATGATCCAACAGATCTTATCGATCAAATTAATCTCCAACAAGCTTTAGACTCAGTATATTTAGCAACGGATAACACTAAATCCACACTTAAAAAGAAATCAACCATCTGTCCAGCTCCCAGCACAAACCCCAATGCAGCTACCTTTCTCTACTTGGTGAACAGAGATCTAGAAAAACTAAAAATCCGGACACCTAAAACAACAAATTTTACAAAGAAAGAAACAGTGGCCCTCAGACAACTAGGCAACAACACCAACCTTGTTATTAAAGCGTCCGACAAGGGCGGGAATATCGTCCTTCTAGACAAAGATCATTACATACAAATGTGCAATAAAATCTTAACCAACTCAAACTGGTACAGACGGATGCCTCCTAGCATCATTAAGAAATATGACAGTGAATTTTATCAACTCATAGACACAGCTCTAGAACAGAATGTCATCACCAAACAACTTTGGACCTACATTCGGAATAACTTTCCGAAAGTTCCCACGTTCTATGCATTGCCCAAAGTCCATAAAAACAAAAATAACCCACCTGGTAGACCCATCATATCAGGAATTGGCTCCATAAGCGAAGGCGCTAGTCGCCTAATAGACGATTTTCTCAAACCGTATGTGCAAGCACTTCCATCATATGTTAAAGATACTCTACATCTTTTACAGATTGTGGATAATCTACATATTCCCACAGAGGTTCTATTAGTAACAGTGGATGTAGAAACTCTCTATAGTTCCATACCCCATACCAGAGGAGTGGCAGCTATCAGACACATTATGTTTAGAGATGAGAAATTAGATCCAGCTTATGGGGAATTTATCCTTACTCTTTTGGAATTCATCCTTGAACATAATGTGTTTTCCTTCAACGGCTCCCATTTCCTCCAGGTACAGGGAGTAGCGATGGGGACTTGTTGTGCCCCATCGTATGCAAACCTGTACCTGGGGGAGTGGGAGCGGGCCTTCCTAGACGATGAGGACTTATCGATGTACACGGACCATATTCTTGCATGGCACCGGTACATCGATGACATCCTCATCGTCTGGGACGGCACCAGCTCACTCTTGGAGCAATGCCTTCTCAGAATGAACATAAATACTTTTAATCTGAGTTTCACTATGTCATATGACACTCATTGCGTCCCTTTTCTAGACGTGGAAATTTACAGAAACGATGTTGGACAACTGCTGACACGTTTATATAGAAAACCAACTGCGGGCAATACCATTCTGCACGCCGCAAGCTTCCACCCAACATCGCTAGTAAAATCAATACCATATGGGCAATACTTGCGCATTAGAAGAAACTGCACAGATGACAAAATCTTCCAAATAGAGGCCAATAAACTACGCACCCGCCTCTTACAAAGAGGATACTCCCATGCATCCCTAAAAAGATCGTACCAGCAAGCATGCCTCCGCAATAGAGACCAACTCCTATATAGTAAAAAACCCAAAGAAGAAACAAACCCCCTAAGAATCATCTCCAGATACAACAATCAACAAAAGCAGTTAAAAACCATAGTAGAAAAATACTGGCATTTACTCATTTATGACCCCCTGTTAGGACAACTCGTCCCGGAGAAACCCCTCTTCACATTTAAGAGAGCAACATCCATTAAGGACTGTGTTACTAAGACCGAGTTAGTGAGCGGCAACCCGCATTGCAAATACAAGGGAACCTTTATATGCGGCTCTTGCCACTACTGTAAATACATGGCTACAGAGAAGAACCCCATTTTACCTAATGGGGATATCTTCCGACCAAAACACTTTGCGAACTGCAAAACTCTGGGGGTTATTTACCTTTTAATGTGTGAATGCTCTTGCTTCTACGTGGGCAAAACAAAACTTGAGTTTTGGAAACGGGCATACAGACATGTGCACAGTATGATGACGTGCGACCCAGATCTTCCCCTGGGCCGACACGTCAGCACTGTGCACATGGGCAGATTCCCAAAAATCAAGTTTTTGATCCTGGATCGGATCCATCCGAACCCGAGGGGGGGGGACTGGAACAAGTCCCTCCTCCAACTCGAGTCAAAATGGATCTATAAACTTCGAGCCACCCAGGCTCCCGGATTAAATGAAACTATCTGGTTTAAACCCTTCTTGGAGGGTTTTGTATCTGGAGGTATGGAAAAGTAAACTCTAATATGGTCTAACACGCGTTTTTTGACAATACGTATCATGGCGATAATTGCATCCATCATAGTTATCCATTATGCAGGATACAAACAAACCCTGATCAGATAGTTGACTCTAATGACGATAATTATACATATATATCTACCTACAAACCCCTTTTTTTTTTTTTTTTTTTTTTCTAAAAACCACTACAATATATCTACATTAAGGTTGAATAATGTATACCCACTTCATTTATTTCTACACGTTTGGTGTTTGAATATTCATGGAGCGGGGTAAACCCAATATGTAAAAAATGCCTACAAGACAGTATATTAAGTTTGAACATCATATACTTGTATACCTACTCCATTTGTCTCTGCACGTTTGTGACAGACCATATATGGAGTGGGGTAAATCCACTATGTATAACAATTATGTAGGATTATAATAACATGTTAAACATTGTCTAAAAAAAATATATATAATGTACTGTAATCAGGCACCGGCACACAAGGAATGGTATATTGGGACGCTGCCATCTCTCACTTTCCCGTCCTATTATATTAGTTTCTTTTCCCCTTACTGTTAGGGGATAACTCTAGGCACTACATACAGGCCAATTACCATACCTAATATGCCTTTGTCTATTTATTATTTGCACAAGATTTATTCTTAGCCTATACCCTAATACAATGGACTGAAATTTAAAAACTATCTACTTTGCTACCAGTAGGCTGTGTCTCAGGTCGGCACCTGGATCCTTGTAACTGCCCGGCACGTAAGCCGCCCGCCCATCTGGGCGGTGCGGCGACGGGAGGGGAATCGTCATCCTATGCTTTCCCTTCCCTTTTTGGCCTCCTCCAATCGGTTGTGCGATGCCCGTGGGGGGAGATACGTGTCATCCTTCTCCACCCATTGGGCATGCACGCTCCGACTCTGAGGCCTTACGTGCCGGCGGGAGGAGTGGGCGTGGCCGCATCCTTCGTCATACTCTGTATGATTGGATGGGACCGCGCGCACACCGCCCGGGGGGCCAACCCTCCCTACAAGCCTCCCACCCCATTCCGACCAGCTGTTCTGGATAACAGCTGATTGGGGGGGTGGCCACACTCGTATAAGTTCACAGCTCAGATCCTCTAACCCCTGACGGCACTAGTAGAGCAACAAGCAGCCAAAACTTCCTCTGTTGAATATACAAGGTAAGCCCTTATTATAATTGCCATCCCAGGCACTCTGCACTCTATCTTTTCGCCCCAGTATACCCTTTTAATTGTACCTCGTACCTCATGCTTATTAAGCCACTTAAACGCCCTGTTTATGCAGCACATAAATACTGTGTGCTCAAGCATTAATATGGAGCCCTATTTGCTGAGACTCGCCAGTATTAGACGATGCAGCACATTAATAATATCTATGTAAGCATCAAGATAGAGCCTTATTGCTTGGATTCACCAGCCAATATCTCTGATGTAATAACCACTACCAAGCCCTTGCATCTATACTAACCTACTACAAGCCTATCTGCCTTCCCTGAATAAACTTTATAAACATAAGGGGTACACTGTTACCCTGCTCTACAATGCCCAGGAGTTATTATACAACCTATACCAAAATTGTTACTTTTTCTTTACAGAGGTTTGATTGGGCTTGCCTTGTTGACCCCAGCAGAACCAAGATCCCTGCTTGCTCGATCCTTCACAGCCTTTCTATACTCGAAATTATATCCTATGGGGACATTTTGGTCTCAGAGTACTCTAAAGTTCGATACACCTAGATCACTCTCCATGCGAGAACCAATCCTGACTATTCTATGCGAACAGTGAGATCTGTCTGCGACCCAACCACCCTTTGCTGTGCCGATACGTTATACTATACTCTGTTTTTATTAAGGGGAAAAAATCCTCTTCATCTCTGCATCAATACACACGTGAGTGTTATGACAATATTCATCTATATAATATATTTTCTTCTTGTCTCTTCTCTCTCTCTAACGCTTTGCCGTTCCAGAAGGAATACATTGTCTACCATTCTTATTTGCTATGAATGCTATTTATGCCCGCTCTGTACAACAATGTTCCCACAATGTACCTCTCATGTTGAACTCATATAGATGTATATTTTTTATTTTTATATCTATATTTAGATACAAATCATAGACTATACATCACGACCACTGAAGAAGGAGGAACCTACCCACTCCGAAACGCGTCTGGTCTAATGTTTCATACAAGTTTATGTATATGGTTTTGATGCATTTTTATTGTGCATGCTATACATGACCTCTATGTTCTCTTTTTTAACCTTTAATACTTGAATAAACATCTTGTTACTACATATACAATTTATATATTTTTTTCTTGGGGAAAGCATGGTAGTGCCAATAAAAAGTCCACAAACCTAGGGGAAAACCCCCTTTTTTGCTTCTTTTCGATACCGGATGTGGCACACACTTCCTAAATTCTCCCAAACCTTGTGAAGCCAGTTGACCTAACCCGATTTTGTCTCTATTATATTTGAGGTAGCAAATACCTTTTTCCCCACCAGGTCAACCCACTTTACAACCAATTCCACTATTCTGTTTTCCCTATACTCAGGGGTAGAGAATAGAAATTGCAATTGAAAAGGAAGACGGAGGTAATCATATATTTACTCCCTCTCCCTATATGTATTTTTATTACTCTGTATCAGTGACTTCTATACAATATATGTGATATACTAATAACAATATTGACATTTCTTTTTGTTCTTCTTTGATTGTAGATATATTAATTCTCTTAAGTATCCCCCTATAGTGTCAACATGACAAAATTTACAGGTACAGAATGGGAAACCCTCATGGAGGGCTACCTCAACGATTTTGACAATAAGGAACAGGTAGATTCGGATTTATTACTTTTGTTTTCTAGATTATCTCGCTTCTTAGAGAAAAAGTCTATGCTTTTTTGGCATATTAAATCATTTGAAAACTACATCAGAGAAAATATTAATCCTTTGGGACTCAGGGTCCAGATCTTCCCCACATTGGAAGGCCTGGACCCTGACTTCAAGAATCTCTGGGAAAATGCTTTAAAAATCTGTTCACGTACTCTTATGGAGTTGTTGATGACTGAATACAAGAAAAGATCATCAATACTCGACGTAGAGATTATAAATATCTGCGACAAGCTTCAAAAACTTAAATCCATTCAATCCCTAGCTCCCCAGGAAGATAGATTACAAAAGCATCTTGAAATATTTAATAAGAACATTCTGAAGAAAAAAAGCATAAAATTTAGTCGAGATAAGGATGCATTTAGAGATGGGAAAGCATACAAATGGACTCACTATACTAACACGTATACACACACCAGAGGATTTATCACTAAAGCTCCACTTGATTCGAATAAATCTAAAAATAAGACCCCCACTGCTACCCCCCACCAAACGTTATCCAAACAAGTTCCTCACAAACAAAAATCCAGCACAAGCACTAAACGACAATTCGAAAGCAATTCACCTGATGGCCAGAAGGCCAAGAAATCTGGTTCAGTAACTCCTATGTTGGAACCCACACTTAGCCAAAGAAACACGAGCACTAATATAGATCAAACACAAGTTGTCAATGATAGCATTGACACAAACACACAAAACACGGGCACTTCTCTTGCCTCCACGGTTACTCCCCTAAATGACACCTCTTTTTTAGAGAAGGTTCTGGCAGGACTTCAGCCATCAACCTCAAATCCAAATACATACACTCAGATTACGTTTTAGACGACGTGCCTATAGCTGATGATGTAACTTCAAACAACATCATCAACTTATCCTCACATTCTCTCTCGGAAGATGAAATATCAGTTTTAAAAAAAGGATTAAACTTTTGCCCGAACCAAGATGGAGATAAATTTGATTTTTATAAAGATCTACAACTATTCATACGCAAATTACTTCTTAGAAAAATGTTTCAAAAACAAGATATTCCACCTGATTATACCATACAAGAGAGTCGAGCACTGGACCATTTGGTCTCATTACTAGAGGAAAATGACCCAACAGATCTTATTGATCAAATCAATCTCCAACAAGCTTTAGACTCAGTATATTTAGGAACAGATAATACTAAATCCACACTCAAAAAGAAATCAACCATCTGTCCAGCTCCCAGCACAAACCCTAATGCAGCTACTTTTCTCTACTTGGTGAACAGAGATCTAGAAAAACTAAAAATCCGAACACCTAAAACAACAAATTTTACAAAGAAAGAAACAGTGGCCCTCAGACAACTAGGCAAGAACACCAACCTTATCATCAAAGCGTCTGATAAGGGCGGGAATATCGTCCTTTTGGACAAAGATCGCTATATACAAATGTGCAATAAAATCCTAACCAATTCAAACTGGTATAGACGGATGCCTTCTAGCATTGTTAAAAAATATGACAGTGAATTTTACCAACTTATAGACACAGCCTTAGAACGGAATGTCATCACCAAACAACTGTGGACTTACATTCGGAACAACTTTCCAAAAGTCCCTACGTTCTATGCATTACCCAAAGTCCATAAAAATAAAAATGACCCACCTGGTAGACCCATCATATCAGGAATTGGCTCTATAAGCGAAGGCGCTAGCCGCCTAATAGACGACTTTCTCAAACCCTATGTGCAAGCACTTCCCTCTTATGTTAAAGATACTTTACATCTCCTACAAATTGTAGACAATCTACACATTCCCACAGAGGTTCTATTAGTAACAGTGGATGTAGAAACTCTCTATAGCTCCATACCCCATACTAGAGGAGTGGCAGCTATTAGACACATTATACTTAAAGACGAGAAAATAGATCCAGCATACGGAGAATTCATCCTAACTCTATTAGAATTTATTCTTGAACATAATGTGTTTTCCTTCAATGGCTCCCATTTCCTCCAGGTGCAGGGAGTAGCGATGGGGACTTGCTGTGCCCCATCGTACGCAAACCTGTACCTGGGGGAGTGGGAGCGGGCCTTCCTAGACGATGAGGACTTATCGATGTACACGGACCATATTCTTGCATGGCACCGGTACATCGATGACATCCTCATCGTCTGGGACGGCACCAGCTCACTCTTGGAGCAATGCCTTCTCAGAATGAACATAAATACTTTTAATCTGAGTTTCACTATGTCATATGACACTCATTGCGTCCCTTTTCTAGACGTGGAAATTTACAGAAACGATGTTGGACAACTGCTGACACGTTTATATAGAAAACCAACTGCGGGCAATACCATCCTGCACGCCGCAAGTTTCCACCCAACACCGTTAGTAAAATCAATACCATATGGGCAATACTTGCGCATTAGAAGAAACTGCACAGATGACAAAATCTTCCAAATAGAGGCCAATAAACTACGCACCCGCCTCTTACAAAGAGGATACTCCCATGCATCCCTAAAAAGATCGTACCAGCAAGCATGCCTCCGCAATAGAGACCAACTCCTATATAGTAAAAAACCCAAAGAAGAAACAAACCCCCTAAGAATCATCTCCAGATACAACAATCAACAAAAGCAGTTAAAAACCATAGTAGAAAAATACTGGCATTTACTCACATATGATCCCCTTTTAGGACAATTCGTCCCGGAGAAACCCCTCTTCACATTTAAGAGAGCAACATCCATTAAGGACTGTGTTACTAAGACCGAGTTAGTGAGCGGCAACCCGCATTGCAAATACAAGGGAACCTTTATATGCGGCTCTTGCCACTACTGTAAATACATGGCTACAGAGAAGAACCCCATTTTACCTAATGGGGATATCTTCCGACCAAAACACTTTGCGAACTGCAAAACTCTGGGGGTTATTTACCTTTTAATGTGTGAATGCTCTTGTTTCTACGTAGGCAAGACTAAACTTGAGTTTTGGAAACGTGCATACAGACATGTGCACAGTATGATGACGTGCGACCCAGATCTTCCCCTGGGCCGACACGTCAGCACTGTACACATGGGCAGATTCCCAAAAATCAAGTTTTTGATCCTGGATCGGATCCATCCGAACCCGAGGGGGGGGGACTGGAACAAGTCCCTCCTCCAACTCGAGTCAAAATGGATCTATAAACTTCGAGCCACCCAGGCTCCCGGATTAAATGAAACTATCTGGTTTAAACCCTTCTTGGAGGGTTTTGTATCTGGAGGTATGGAAAAGTAAACTCTAATATGGTCTAACACGCGTTTTTTGACAATACGTATCATGGCGATAATTGCATCCATCATAGTTATCCATTATGCAGGATACAAACAAACCCTAACCAGATAGCTGACCTTAACAACACATGATAAATGTATATATATCTATCTACATAGTTTTTAAAAACTACTGTAATATATCTACATTAAGGTTGAATAATGTATACCCACTTCATTTATTTCTACACGTTTGGTGTTTGAATATTCATGGAGCGGGGTAAACCCAATATGTAAAAAATATCTATATGATACTATATTAAGGTTGAACACTGTATATATGTATACCTACTCCATTTGTCTCTGCACGTTTGTGACAGACCATATATGGAGTGGGGTAAATCCACTATGTATAACAATTATGTAGGATTATAATAACATGTTAAACATTGTCTAAAAAAATATATATAATGTACTGTAATCAGGCACCGGCACACAAGGAATGGTATATTGGGACGCTGCCATCTCTCACTTCTCCGTTTTATCATATTAGCGCCTTCCCCCCTATTGCTAGGGGATAACTCTAGGCACTACATACAGGCCAATTACCAGACCTAATATGCCTTTGTCTATTTATTATTTGCACAAGATTTATTCTTAGCCTATACCCTAATACAATGGACTGAAATTTAAAAACTATCTACTTTGCTACCAGTAGGCTGTGTCTCAGGTCGGCACCTGGATCCTTGTAACTGCCCGGCACGTAAGCCGCCCGCCCATCTGGGCGGTGCGGCGACGGGAGGGGAATCGTCATCCTATGCTTTCCCTTCCCTTTTTGGCCTCCTCCAATCGGTTGTGCGATGCCCGTGGGGGGAGATACGTGTCATCCTTCTCCACCCATTGGGCATGCGCGCTCCGACTCTGAGGCCTTACGTGCCGGCGGGAGGAGTGGGCGTGGCCGCATCCTTCGTCATACTCTGTATGATTGGATGGGACCGCGCGCACACCGCCCGGGGGGCCAACCCTCCCTACAAGCCTCCCACCCCATTCCGACCAGCTGTTCTGGATAACAGCTGATCGGGGGGGTGTTTACATCTATATAACCTTACTACTCAGATCCTCTAACCCCTGACGGCACTAGTAGAGCAACAAGCAGCCAAAACTTCCTCTGTTGAATATACAAGGTAAGCCCTTATTATAATTGCCATCCCAGGCACTCTGCACTCTATCTTTTCGCCCCAGTATACCCTTTTAATTGTACCTCGTACCTCATGCTTATTAAGCCACTTAAACGCCCTGTTTATGCAGCACATAAATACTGTGTGCTCAAGCATTAATATGGAGCCCTATTTGCTGAGACTCGCCAGTATTAGACGATGCAGCACATTAATAATATCTATGTAAGCATCAAGATAGAGCCTTATTGCTTGGATTCACCAGCCAATATCTCTGATGTAATAACCACTACCAAGCCCTTGCATCTATACTAACCTACTACAAGCCTATCTGCCTTCCCTGAATAAACTTTATAAACATAAGGGGTACACTGTTACCCTGCTCTACAATGCCCAGGAGTTATTATACAACCTATACCAAAATTGTTACTTTTTCTTTACAGAGGTTTGATTGGGCTTGCCTTGTTGACCCCAGCAGAACCAAGATCCCTGCTTGCTCGATCCTTCACAGCCTTTCTATACTCGAAATTATATCCTATGGGGACATTTTGGTCTCAGAGTACTCTAAAGTTTCGATACACCTAGATCACTCTCCATGCGAGAACCAATCCTGACTATTCTATGCGAACAGTGAGATCTGTCTGCGACCCAACCACCCTTTGCTGTGCCGATACGTTATACCTTATCCTGTTTTTATTAAGGGGTAAAACCCTGTCCATCTCTGCATCAATACACACGTGAGTGTTATGACAATATTCATCTATATAATATATTTTCTTCTTGTCTCTTCTCTCTCTCTAACGCTTTGCCGTTCCAGAAGGAATACATTGTCTACCATTCTTATTTGCTATGAATGCTATTTATGCCCGCTCTGTACAACAATGTTCCCACAATGTACCTTTCATGTTGAACTCATATAAGATGTATATTTTCTATCTCTATATCTATATTTAGATACAAATCATAGACTATACATCACGACCACTGAAGAAGGAGGAACCTACCCACTCCGAAACGCGTCTGGTCTAATGTTTCATACAAGTTTATGTATATGGTTTTGATGCATTTTTATTGTGCATGCTACACATGACCTCTATGTTCTCTTTTTTTAACCTTTAATACTTCAATAAACATTTTGTTACTATTCACACAACTTATATATATTTTTTTTTGGGAAAGCATGGTAGTGCCAATCAAAAGTCCACAAACCTAGGGGAAAACCCCCTTTTTTGCTTCTTTTCGATACCGGATGTGGCACACACTTCCTAAATTCTCCCAAACCTTGTGAAGCCAGTTGACCTAACCCGATTTTGTCTCTATTATATTTGAGGTAGCAAATACCTTTTTCCCCACCAGGTCAACCCACTTTACAACCAATTCCACTATTCTGTTTTCCCTATACTCAGGGGTAGAGAATAGAAATTGCAATTGAAAAGGAAGACGGAGGTAATCATATATTTACTCCCTCTCCCTATATGTATTTTTATTACTCTGTATCAGTGACTTCTATACAATATATGTGATATACTAATAACAATATTGACATTTCTTTTTGTTCTTCTTTGATTGTAGATATATTAATTCTCTTAAGTATCCCCCTATAGTGTCAACATGACAAAATTTACAGGTACAGAATGGGAAACCCTCATGGAGGGCTACCTCAACGATTTTGACAATAAGGAACAGGTAGATTCGGATTTATTACTTTTGTTTTCTAGATTATCTCGCTTCTTAGAGAAAAAGTCTATGCTTTTTTGGCATATTAAATCATTTGAAAACTACATCAGAGAAAATATTAATCCTTTGGGACTCAGGGTCCAGATCTTCCCCACATTGGAAGGCCTGGACCCTGATTTCAAGAATCTCTGGGAAAATGCTTTAAAAATCTGTTCACGTACTCTTATGGAGTTGTTGATGACTGAATACAAGAAAAGATCATCAATACTCGACGTAGAGATTATAAATATCTGCGACAAGCTTCAAAAACTTAAATCCACTCAATCCCTAGCTCCCCAGGAAGATAGATTACAAAAGCATCTTGAAATATTTAATAAAAACATTCTGAAGAAAAAAAGCATAAAATTTAGTCGAGATAAGGATGCATTTAGAGATGGGAAAGCATACAAATGGACTCACTATACTAACACGTATACACACACCAGAGGATTTATCACTAAAGCTCCACTTGATTCGAATAAATCTAAAAATAAGACCCCCACTGCTACCCCCCACCAAACGTTATCCAAACAAGTTCCTCACAAACAAAAATCCAGCACAAGCACTAAACGACAATTCGAAAGCAATTCACCTGATGGCCAGAAGGCCAAGAAATCTGGTTCAGTAACTCCTATGTTGGAACCCACACTTAGCCAAAGAAACACGAGCACCAATATAGATCAAACACAAGTTGTCAATGATAGCATTGACACAAACACACAAAACACGGGCACTTCTCTTGCCTCCACGGTTACTCCCCTAAATGACACCTCTTTTTTAGAGAAGGTTCTGGCAGGACTTCAGCCATCAACCTCAAATCCAAATACATACACTCAGATTACGTTTTAGACGACGTGCCTATAGCTGATGATGTAACTTCAAACAACATCATCAACTTATCCTCACATTCTCTCTCGGAAGATGAAATATCAGTTTTAAAAAAAGGATTAAACTTTTGCCCGAACCAAGATGGAGATAAATTTGATTTTTATAAAGATCTACAACTATTCATACGCAAATTACTTCTTAGAAAAATGTTTCAAAAACAAGATATTCCACCTGATTATACCATACAAGAGAGTCGAGCACTGGACCATTTGGTCTCATTACTAGAGGAAAATGACCCAACAGATCTTATTGATCAAATCAATCTCCAACAAGCTTTAGACTCAGTATATTTAGGAACAGATAATACTAAATCCACACTCAAAAAGAAATCAACCATCTGTCCAGCTCCCAGCACAAACCCTAATGCAGCTACTTTTCTCTACTTGGTGAACAGAGATCTAGAAAAACTAAAAATCCGAACACCTAAAACAACAAATTTTACAAAGAAAGAAACAGTGGCCCTCAGACAACTAGGCAACAACACCAACCTTGTTATTAAAGCGTCTGATAAGGGCGGGAATATCGTCCTTTTGGACAAAGATCGCTATATACAAATGTGCAATAAAATCCTAACCAATTCAAACTGGTATAGACGGATGCCTTCTAGCATTGTTAAAAAATATGACAGTGAATTTTACCAACTTATAGACACAGCCTTAGAACGGAATGTCATCACCAAACAACTGTGGACTTACATTCGGAACAACTTTCCAAAAGTCCCTACGTTCTATGCATTACCCAAAGTCCATAAAAATAAAAATGACCCACCTGGTAGACCCATCATATCAGGAATTGGCTCTATAAGCGAAGGCGCTAGCCGCCTAATAGACGACTTTCTCAAACCCTATGTGCAAGCACTTCCCTCTTATGTTAAAGATACTTTACATCTCCTACAAATTGTAGACAATCTACACACTCCCACAGAGGTTCTATTAGTAACAGTGGATGTAGAAACTCTCTATAGCTCCATACCCCATACTAGAGGAGTGGCAGCTATTAGACACATTATACTTAAAGACGAGAAAATAGATCCAGCATACGGAGAATTCATCCTAACTCTATTAGAATTTATTCTTGAACATAATGTGTTTTCCTTCAATGGCTCCCATTTCCTCCAGGTGCAGGGAGTAGCGATGGGGACTTGCTGTGCCCCATCGTACGCAAACCTGTACCTGGGGGAGTGGGAGCGGGCCTTCCTAGACGATGAGGACTTATCGATGTACACGGACCATATTCTTGCATGGCACCGGTACATCGATGACATCCTCATCGTCTGGGACGGCACCAGCTCACTCTTGGAGCAATGCCTTCTCAGAATGAACATAAATACTTTTAATCTGAGTTTCACTATGTCATATGACACTCATTGCGTCCCTTTTCTAGACGTGGAAATTTACAGAAACGATGTTGGACAACTGCTGACACGTTTATATAGAAAACCAACTGCGGGCAATACCATCCTGCACGCCGCAAGTTTCCACCCAACACCGTTAGTAAAATCAATACCATATGGGCAATACTTGCGCATTAGAAGAAATTGCACAGATGACAAAATCTTCCAAATAGAGGCCAATAAACTACGCACCCGCCTCTTACAAAGAGGATACTCCCATGCATCCCTAAAAAGATCGTACCAGCAAGCATGCCTTCGTAGTAGAGACCAACTTCTATATAGTAAAAAACCCAAAGAAGAAACAAACCCCCTAAGAATCATCTCCAGATACAACAATCAACAAAAGCAGTTAAAAACCATAGTAGAAAAATACTGGCATTTACTCATTTATGACCCCCTGTTAGGACAACTCGTCCCGGAGAAACCCCTCTTCACATTTAAGAGAGCAACATCCATTAAGGACTGTGTTACTAAGACCGAGTTAGTGAGCGGCAACCCGCATTGCAAATACAAGGGAACCTTTATGTGTGGCTCCTGCCACTACTGCAAATACATGGCTACAGAGAAGAACCCCATTTTACCTAATGGGGATATCTTCCGACCAAAACACTTTGCTAATTGCAAAACTTTGGGGGTTATTTACCTGTTAATGTGTGAATGCTCTTGTTTCTACGTAGGCAAGACTAAACTTGAGTTTTGGAAACGGGCATACAGACATGTGCACAGTATGATGACGTGCGACCCAGATCTTCCCCTGGGCCGACACGTCAGCACTGTGCACATGGGCAGATTCCCAAAAATCAAGTTTTTGATCCTTGATCGGATTCATCCGAACCCGAGGGGGGGGGACTGGAACAAGTCCCTCCTCCAACTCGAGTCAAAATGGATCTATAAACTTCGAGCCACCCAGGCTCCCGGATTAAATGAAACTATCTGGTTTAAACCCTTCTTGGAGGGTTTTGTATCTGGAGGTATGGAAAAATAAACTCTAATATGGTCTAACACGCGTTTTTTGACAATACGTATACGTTGATATTTACATCCATCATAGTTATCTATAATGCAGGACACAAACAAACCCTGATCAGATAGCTGACCTTAACAACACATGATAAATGTATATATATCTATCTACATAGTTTTTTTTTTTTTTTTTTTTTTTATAAAAAACCATTAAAATATAAATACATTAAGGTTAAATATTTTATACCCACTTCATTTATTTCTATACGTTTCGCGACTGAATTTATATGAAGTGGGGTAAACCTATCATGTAATAAATATCTATATGATACTATATTAAGGTTGAACACTGTATATATGTATACCTACTCCATTTGTCTTTACACGTCTGTGATAGACCACATATGGAGTGGGGTAAACCTATTATGTATAATGACTATGTGGAAAAATTATCAACGTGCTAAACACTGTATATAATAAAATACTTATATAATGTATTATAATCAGGCATTAGCATACAAGGTGGTGTGATATTGGGATGCTGCCATCTCTCACCTCTCCGTTTTATCATATTAGCGCCTTCCCCCCTATTGCTAGGGAATAATTCCAGGCACTACATACAGGCCAATTACCAGACCTAATATGCCTTTGTCTATTTATTATTTGCACAAGATTTATTCTTAGCCTATACCCTAATACAATGGATTCAAAGTTAAGAAATTATACATTTCCCCACTAGATGGCTGTGTCTCAGGTCGGCACCTGGATCCTTGTAACTGCCCGGCACGTAAGCCGCCCGCCCATCTGGGCGGTGCGGCGACGGGGGGGAGGTGTGTTTCCCACGCCTCCCTTCCTCTATTGGCCTCCTCCAATCGGTAGTGCGATGCCCGTGATAGGAGATACCTGTCATCTTTCTCCACCCACTGGGCATGCGCGCTCCGACTCTGAGGCCATACGTGCCGGCGGGAGGAGTGGGCGTGGCCGCATCCTTCGTCATACCTGTTATGATTGGATGGGACCGCGCGCACACCGCCCGGGGGGCCGACTCTCCCCACAAACCTCCCGCCCCTTACCAGCCAGCTGTTCTGGATAACAGCTGATTGGGGGGGTGGCCACACTCGTATAAGTTCACAGCTCAGATCCTCAAACCTCTGACGGCATCATCAGAGGAACAAGCAGTCAAGCTTTCTTTGTTAAATACACAAGGTAGGTTCTTATTACAATTGCTACCCTATGTACTTTTTACCTTACCTCTTCACCTTAATACTCTTTGTTGTCATGTACCCTGTATCCCAGGCTTGGATAGTCACTCATTTGCCTTGGTAATACAGCATTTTAATACGGCTTGTCCAAGCATTCGTATGGAGCCCTATTTGCTGAGATTCACCAGTACTAGGCGATAGCACACAAATGTTGCCTGTTTAGGCATTGAGATAGAGCCTCTTGGCTTAGACTCACTAGCCAACATCTCTGATATAATAAATACTATTAAGCCTTGCATCTATACTAACCTACTACAAGCCTATCTGCCTTCCCTGAATAAACTTTATAAACATAAGGGGTACACTGTTACCCTGCTTTTACAATGTCCAGCAGCTATTTAACCTATACCAAAATTATCACTCTTTTTCTACAGAGGTTTGCCCTGGGTTTGCTTTGTTGACCCCAGCAGAACCAGGATCCTCGTTTTGCTCGACTTCTCACAGCCTTTCTAAAACCCGCAACCACATTCTATGGGGACATTTTGATCTCAGAGCTTTCTAAAGTTTTGAGACACTCAAACTACTCTCCATGTGAGAACCAATCCTGACTATTTATGTGAAAAGTGAGACCTGTGCTTGCGATCCAACCATCACCCTGTGCTGTGCCGATACGTTATACTATACTCTGTTTTTATTAAGGGGAAAAAATCCTCTTCATCTCTGCATCAATCACGTGAGTGCTATGATCATACTTACTATATTATATTTTCTTTTTCTCTTCTCTCTCTCTAACGCTTTGCCGTTCCAGAAGGAATACATTGTTTACCATCCGTATGGGGTATGAATGTGATCTATGTCCGCTCTTTATAATAATGTTCCCACAAATGTACCTTTCATGTTGAATTCATATAAGATGTATATTTTCTATCTCTATATTTATATTTAGATACAAATCATAGACTGTATACCACGACCACTGAAGAAGGAGGAAACTACCTACTCCGAAACGCGTCTGGTTCAATGTTTCATACAAGTCTATGTATATGATTTTGATGCATTTTTACTGTGCATGTTACATATGATCTTTATGGTCTTTTTTAACCTTTAATATTTCAATAAACATTTTGTTACTATTCACACAACTTATATATATTTTTTTCTTGGGGAAAGCATGGTAGTGCCAATAAAAAGTCCACAAACCTAGGGGAAAACCCCTTTCTCTTCTTCTTGATACCGGATGTGGCACACACCTTCTAAATTCTCCCAAATTTTGTAAAGCCAATTGACCTAACCCATTTTCGCCCCAATAGGTAAAGGGCGCAGGGGAACTCTATGAAAGCATCAGGGGCCGTATCTTCCAAACCCTCCAGAAAGGCCAAACAACGCAGATTATTATGCCTCAGGTGGTCCTCCATATCTGTGACCTTGTCGGTGGTATACTCTTGGGTTTGGCGTAATCCTCTAACAGAGGCCTGCAAAGGACAGGTATCGTCTTCCAAATCTCCTATGTGTTGTTCTGCATTGGTCACTCTATGGCGGAGATTATGCACATCTTGTTTCAGGAAAGACTATCAGATCTGTATATCTGATGTGGTGAGGGAAGCATGGCTGTGCTGAAAAGCCTCCATGATCTGTGTCAGCGTGGGTTCTGCAGTGCCTGTTTCAGCATGGTCAGCGCTGGAGGAGAGAGGTGCTGTGTCCTCAGGCTGTGAGAGCAGCAGGGGGTCAGGGCTAGAAGCAGGGGGGTTTTGTGACTCGCCCTTCCCTGGTTTGTGTTGCGCTGCCGTGGATGAAGAGGAGGGCTTGCTGTGATCCCTTTCATGAGGCTGGCCGGCGCCATTTTGTTGCGGCTCACATGGAGAGAGCAGCGGTGGGAATTCAGCGATATCCTCCAGCGTTGGGGCTGTATTTCACCATCCTCAGGTGTTCCCGGTGGTCTCAGGTGGGTAAGAAGGCTGGTGCGTTCCCACAGGGGTTATCGGGTCAACGGGATCAGGCTAGGATAGGAGCGGGACAGACGGAGCTCAGGCAAACTGCTTCCTCGCATACCGGTAGTCAGCCATGCTCCTCGTCGGGGGAATAATCTAACAGGCAAGGGAGCCAGAGCTAGTGCTGTGAGTTGTCTGTCACACGGTTGTGGAAGTAGAGGAATGCTTCTATGGAAGCTGCAGGTGGCAGTTTGACAGGTTGGATAACTCTGGTGGCAGTGTAGGGAGTCAGCCGGGTGCAGGGGGGGCAAGGAGATCAGGACTGATTGTGGACACTGTAGCAGGGTGGAGCAAGATGGGCACTACCCATGGCTCTGGAGCTAGGACTAGGGCTGCAGTTCCAACTCGTGCCACAGATGAAAATCGCTATCTCCTGGTGGGGGTCGCGGCCTGACTGGCTAGAGTGCTCAGTGTAGAGAAGTCAGGAAAGTCAGCGCCGAGGTGTAGCAAGATGGCCGCCACTCACAGGGCCGGATCTGATATTCCTCCTGAAGGCCGCTGTGAAGGAGTGTCACTGAGTGCTGCAGGCGGCGGTTAGCAGGTAGGTGAACTCCGT
Source organism: Lithobates sylvaticus (assembly GCA_028564925.1). Lineage (NCBI taxonomy): Eukaryota > Metazoa > Chordata > Amphibia > Anura > Ranidae > Lithobates > Lithobates sylvaticus. Next base: position 267,202,607 of record CM053026.1, read on the forward strand.
TGGCTGTGTAGAGGAAGAGCCAGGCGCAGGGTGATCAGGGAAGCTGGGAGTGAGTGCTGGTACCGCGGCCGGGTGGAGCAAGATGGCTGCCACTCCCAAAGCTAGGCCGGAGCCATGGTCTGTCTCCCAGGCGGCTGCAGACACTGAGAAGCGCCGCAATGTCGGCCGTCTGGTAAGCCCTGAGTGCTGTGGAGGGAACAAGATGGGTCTGCTGGAGAAGGGATGCCAATTATGTATAGCAGGGTGGCAGGAGCTCTTCACAAATGCATCCTATTCAGACTAACCTCAAGCCACGCCCCAGGGCAGAAATCTAGACAGACGGCTAGGGGCCAGTAGCAGAAGTAGGACAGCCAGGGTGAAGTCCACAGACTTTTGGAAGGGTCTGTGGGGGTCTGGCCTTAGCTCAGAGCCTCACACAGCACAGGCAATACGGAACTATATGTCGTAGCAGTCCTAGGCTCCAGAAAGTAGCACACCATCCATATTGAGCCATCAGACTCTGCAGTTCTCAGCACGTTCTAGTCTCCTTCCAGTGGGACATCGAGACACTAGTGTCCCCTCCCCTGTGTCCTTCACTGCGGAATCTCAGAAAATCTTCCAGCATAGGGAAATTATAATGTACTTTGAACTCAAGACTAGCACACACTGCCTGGTGCCGATATGTCTGGCCCTGTACAGCCACAGGACAGCGCTGGATTGGCCCAGATGGATGTGGTACTCTGACCTGGGAAAATCTCTGGCAGATGCTGCATGAGCTCTACCAGGTCATCAGGATCTTTTTTTCTCAAGAACCTATTTACAATCCTGCTTTATGGTCAAAGACTGTAATTGAGAAGTCCAGCCTGGGCTCGTTTGGCTGGGCTTCTCCTAAGGGTCACAGGAGTGCAATTCGTTTTGCACTCGTGACCGTTTTTAGCAAAGAGCGGTCTGAAGTCCACTCTCTGCTGACGTCACACAGATCAGTCCAGGCACCGCGTCAGCCCCAACTTCGGAAGTCTGGATCAGCCTGGTGCCTGGACTGATGGCAGTCTCAGCCTCTCAGCTAGATGCTGAGATGGCCGCTCCCGGCCCCGTCACAGCTCAGTGCTCCAGTGAGCCTGGAGGAGCAGAGCAGGAGTCTCAGTCAGTCAACAGTCAGCAGCTCTCCTCTCGGGGAGCCGAGAGAACAGCGCCATCGGTGGTGTTCGATGGCTTGGTTCTCAGTGCAGAGATGAACCGTTGCTGCATCCACCTAGGTAAGTATGATTCTGGGAAGAAAAGCCAAACCCATACTTCTCCTTTTAACAGAATATCTGAAGCCCAGGTTTTGAGACATACGCATCTCTAAATATTTGATTCTCTCTGCACTTTAGAAACCACCCTTTTGAACACATTAGAAACATTCCTCTCTCTACTCTAACCTGCAAAGTGGCTTTCCTTGTAACCATCACCTCTGAGAGTTGAGTGTCTAAACTGGCAGCCTTAGCCTGCAAGAAGCCCTGTCTGGTTTTGAATAGACAAGTTAATGTTGAGGCTCAGTAAGGGTACACTGGCTTCTTGTTCCACCATTTCTAGGTGAATCAGACAGGCCATCATCCAAGCTTATGGTGCCAAGTATCATGTTCCACCCTTCTCTCTCAAGGTACATTCTACAGGATCTATAAGTGTTTCTTGGGATTTTTTGGTCCAAGCAACTATTTCCAAGATTGGCAAGGCTGCTACTTAGACTACTGTTAACACGTTCTCTAAGTATTGCCCGGTTGATGTTGTGGCCCCATCTAAAGCCAACTTCAGGCCTAAGCTCCATCAGGTGACTGCAGTCCCCAGATTTCTGTCTTCCTTGACCTGTTAGTATTTGTTTGCTGTGTTGCCCACCCCTCAGTTGGATGCTTTTGGATGTGCTAAAGGTAAATATTTCCTGTGTCCCTCAGTGGATGAAGAATAAAATAGGATTTTTGTACTCACCCCTCCGTGTTTATAATATTGCTCCCAGTACTGCTTTGCTACAAAACTGAGCCATGCTGATAGTGGGAGAGGTTATCCTGGGCTTGCATACAGTTTTTTTTCTTTGTTTGCAAATGTTCAATATTGCTGTAGGCAGCAGTATAACACAAAGCTTAAAGCAGAATGCCAGGCAAAAACATTTTCTCATGTCCTTGTTGCTAATCTACCTTTGCCGAATATGCCATCCGTCCATCTTCTTAGCTCAGTAGTTGCTCTGTAATAGTCTGACGATTTTCAAATAAATCCATTACTGCCCACTAATTTCCTGTTTGTAAGACCAGTGGCTGCTATTCCCCCCCCCAGCCCATTTGTAGTTCTATATACTGTGGGCGGAGGGGATTTACTGTACCGCCCATTGGAGGTGGAGTCCTCCTCCCTCCTCTTCTGCTGCCTGCTAACACTTGCCCTCCTGAAGCCATATCACCGCCCCCAAATCCCTTTGCCGCTGCCCACCTGCAAGCCATTTGCTGCACGGAGATCACAAGAATTGTGAGAATTGCCGGCCAAATCACACAGAGTGGGGGATCTCCCACTGTGACACAGCTGTTATATGAAACGTTGGCCGCTGTCAAAGTCCCGCCTCTTCCTCCCACTGTGAAAGCAGCCAGCATTTCATATACCAGCTGTGTCACAGCGGGAGATCCCCGCTCTGTGTGATCTGGCCGGCAATCCTAAATATTCCTCCCTGTGTGATCCCTGCTGCATTGATGGGCACTGATATGATGCACTGATGAGGCAGCACTGATAAGGCAGCACTAATGGGCACTGATATGCTGCACTGATGAAGCAGCACTGATGAGGCTCTACTGATGGCCACTGATAAGCTGCACTAATAGGCTGCATTGATGAGGCTGCACTGATTGGCATTGATGAGTCGCACTGATATGCTGCACTGATGGGCACTAAAAGGCTGCACTGATAAGCAGGGGACACATTCATCTTCTATCTCGCCTCGATGGACCGAAAAAAAAAAAAAAAAAAAAAATCTGTAACCGACACGCCTCCATGGGAGGCTCCCGCCGTGTGACCCTTTTATATATATATATATATAACTGAGGGCGCAGTCACCCGGTGACGTAACCAGGTGACCCCAGGCTTCCCCATGGTGTCAGAGTGGGGCAGGGTCACCCGTTTACGTCACTGGGTGGCCCGCCCCCTTTGACGCCTCGAGGACTGGTTAGGAAGGGGGCAAATTCTTCCGAGGCTCAAGTGGTTAAGTGATTTGGTAATTGGTCATGGGCCACAATGACCTATGAAGTTTTACTGCCCTCCAAACTGCAAATGTAAATGAGCCCTTAGTGTCCTGAGTTGGGGTTTACCCACACCTTTCCTGTGGGTTATCTGCACTGAGCCATAGACTTTTGCAACATCTTACGGATGTGGTGCACTTTCTGAAATTCAGCCGCTGCTCTCGTGCACATCACTGGATCAAGATCTGGCTCAGGTAAGTAAGAGGGGCTGGGGGATGCACATGTAGCCAGGTCCCGGGCCTCTCCAGGCCTAATGGTGACCTCCAGAGTTAGGGACAGCTGACATCCTTCTGTGTAGAGTGGGTTACAAGGCATGGTGGGTGTAATGCAAGGTAGATTCATGGGTGCCAGACACTTCTTGAATGCAAAAGATATTTATTTTCTCTTGAACAGAACTGTGGAAGAGAGGGTTAGGGCCAGGACACCCTTTAATAGTTGCAATGTTAATTAGCAGACTCTGAGACTTCTAAAGGTAGACAGCTATGCAGGGAAAGGCACCCAGCCGGACACCACGTCTGCATGTGTGCAAGTTTACACAGGCATTCCCTGAAATCCCATCAAAATCGTGCAACTTTTAAGTCGCAGCAGTGTGAAAGGGGCCTAAAGGCAAAACTTTTTCTTTAGTTTTAGATTAGAAAGGGAATAGAGAACCTGTCAAGTGTTTTATTGCTGTCTGTGTCCTCATTAAGGAGATGTACACTCTCTCTATTTGTTCTGTTTATTATTAGCATTGAAAGTAAAATAAAATCTAAAACTTTGGGTTGTCCCCAGAAAAGTAAGGCCCCTTTCACACTGGGGTGGTTTGCAAGCGCTATTGCGCTAAGAATAGCGCCTGCAAACCGACCCGAAACAGCTGTTGCTGTTCCTTCAGTGTGAAAGCCCGAGGGCTTTCACACTGAAGCGGTGCGCTTGCAGGACGCTCAAAAATGTCCTGCAAGCCGCATATATTTACCGCTCCTATAGCGCCCGGTCCCATTGAAAACAATGGGGGAGCGCGCCGTACCCGCCCGCAAAACGCCGCTATAGCGGCGGTTTGCGGGCGGTATTGACCCTTTTTGGGGGGTAAAAACACCCCGCGAGCGGCCGCAATGCGCCGGTAAAGCGGCGCTAAATATAGCGCCGCTTTACCGACAGCGCCCCCACCGCTCCAGTGTGAAAGTAGCCTAATAGAGGAGAAGTCTTCCAATACGGACACTAGTTCTAATAGCCTAGGGGGTCCCCAAGGGATTTGCTTCATTTGTAAGGATTTCCTCTCACTTCCTGTTTTGGCTATGAGATAGAAAGTGAAGGTTAAAAGATAAGATAATTTTTTAGAAAAGAATATTAAATGCACATTTTTTTGCAGGTAAAAAAAATGTCCATTTATTATTATTATCATTTCTCCTGCAGATCTGTCAGTGTATCTGTGAGCCTGTACATCCCACACGGGCAAACAGATACAATGACTGGAAGAATCAATGAACTACCACGGTGCCCCACAGTGCCGTGGTAGTTCATTAAGAACTACAAGCTGACAGCCGCAAAAGATGCCGGGGCAAAAGATGTGTATGAATGACGTTGCAGCGTGGGCAGAGCCCTGTCTGCTTGCGCTGATTTCAAAAAGTGACATCTAGTTCTGGGGAATCGGGCAGCGGGCAGCAGCACAGGCATTGGGAACATGTTAACAGGTGGAACATATAACATGTTCCCAAAGGTGAACCTATCCTTTAAGCTCCCCAATGGGGCACAGATGGCGAAAAATAAACCAACAGAGGTTATATCCCTCTTTTACTCTATCCAAAATGAAAAAAAAAATCTCCTTTAATGCAGAGAATGCATTAACATAAAAAACCTTTGTTACAACCATTTTTTTTTACCAAATAACGTTTTATTCAGTGTTTTTTGCGATACATAAAAAGAGCATTACATCACATATTATGTAAGTAAAGAAAAGGCAGGGAGACTTCTGCTAGCACATATTGTAGTCCTCATATATAAATACTTAAAAAAAAAAAAAAATCTCTCTCACTTTTCTGATAATAGCGGGCCTATAGTAAATCAGCCTGTGCTAGCTCATGACTGTTCTTATAACCTGGTGAGAGTCACAAGAATACTCTCGGTAAAGGAGGAGAAGGAAGATAGAAAGAGGGAAGAGGAAGTTGTCGTCACTGTGTTGGCTCATATCACCTGATCGATCAATTATACTTGTCATGGCACAATAAAGATCACAGCTGTTATATCCAGCAGTGTCAGCTCTTCCTTCAGTTAATATCCCTGACATGCCTGTGGCTGTAAAATTTGCTTAAAGGGGTTGTAAAGGTTCGTTTTTTTATTTTCCAAATAGGTTCCTTTAAGCTAGTGCATTGTTGGTTCACTTACCTTTTCCTTCTATTTCCCTTCTAAATGTTTTTTTTCTTTGTCTGAATTTCTCACTTCCTGTTTCTCCTCAGTAAACTTCACACCATCATCTGAGCGGTGTTTAGTCAGCCAGAACAGCTTACTGAGGAGGAACAGGAAGTGAGAAATTCAGACAAAGAAAAAAAAACATTTAGAAGGGAAATCGAAGGAAAAGGTAAGTGAACCAACAATGCACTAGCTTAAAGGAACCTATTTAGAAAAAAAAAAAAAAAAAAAACCTTTACAACCCCTTTAAGTGAAAGGGTTGAAGCCCTCTAGAAAAGGGAACAAGCAGGTAAAAGACAAAAAGTGATGTATCACAGTAAAGTAGTGAATACATCACACAACTGAGACAAAATATTAAATATACACAATCATAAAAAATAACAGAAATTCTGGACCTGAGTTCTGCATAGGCTTATTTGGTTCTTTGGTTTAGATACTATTTAAAACGGAGTTCCAGGCATTTTGTCTCCCCCTTTTTTTTCTTTCATGACCACTTCTGATAATCTACTTGCCCATTTTTTTTTTTCTTCAGGCAAATACTTTTCTGGAGGTTTTGATCCTTCGCTACTGCAGTACCTTGCCGCGGCGAGGTACGTCATGTCTGCCCGTCCATTGGCTCCTGGGATATGAGTGTGATCAATCCCAGGAGTCAATGGGCATCTGCCGCTTGAAGCATCCCCTCGCGACGCTTTGTATGATATGCGTATTCGTGAGATAGCAAGCAGCGCCGTATCCCGGTAGGAGAAACCACGGGGCTTCAGATGCCCACACTGAAGATGGGAGCGTGCTCGGTGGGGACAGCAAGGTACATTTAAAAAAAAATAAGCATTTACAAAACCTACATTCACCACTAATCCTGTTGGATATGGGATTACTGTAGGTGGAAACAACAGGGGGGTGATTTTAAAAAGAAAACTGCTGGAACTCTGCTTTAAAGCGGAAGTCTGCAAAAAAATTTTTTTTTAAAAGTCAACAGCTACAAATACTGCAGCTGCTGACTTTTAAAATAAGGACACTTACCTGTCCAGGGTGCCCGCGATGTCGGCACCCGAAGCCGATCTGTCGCTCAGCTCTCGGGTGCTGCCGCCGGCATCTTTGGTAAGGGAATCGGGAAGTGAAGCCTTGCGGCTTCACAGCCTGGTTCCCTACTGCGCATGTGCGAGTCGCGCTGCGCAATTCCGGATGGTCCCTGCTGTCTCTGGGATCCGTGTGTTTCCCAGCAGACATCGGGGTGGAGAGAGGCGTAGAGTCTGTGCCCGGAAGTGGGTGCAAATACCTGTATTACAGGTATCTGCACCCCCCCCCCGAACAGTGCCAAATGTGACACCGGAGGGGGGGGGGGGGAGGGTTCCGAAAAGCGGAGGTTCCATTTTTGTGTGAACCTCCACTTTAAAGAGGAACTTAACTGTATCTAAGCACCACAAGCTGAAAACACTGTTTCATTTATTTTTAACATTCAAAGCAAACTCACCCATCCATCCATGTTTCCATGCTTTATTTTTTTTGAGAAGTCATTTTGAAAAACACCCCCTAACATTTCTAGCTGTGACCATCCTGAATAAGGGCAGATGACTCGTGTAGCATTTACTTCCTGGAATCCAACTGCCCTTAGCTCAGGCACGCAGACAGGAATCGTGTGCTTAGCTGAAAAAAAAACCTCCTCCTACAGATGAAAGTAAAAAAAAAAAAGCCCATGAAGACTCCTGATATGTATGATATCATTTTGGCCTAGGCCAGAAACTAGAAACCAGCTGAAGAAATGTTAAAAAAAAAAAGATTAAAACAAGTAAATATGGGATGGGGCAGGACGTACTGACGTAGACCGCAGTACGGAGGGAGGGGCCTGACACAGCGGGCGGATGTGAGGACGATGGACGGTGAGGAGAGGAGAACGCTGAGAAGCCACGGAGTGTGAGAGACTCCGAGACCGACAGCCCCTCCTGTCCAGATCAACGATCAGCGGACGGTGACCCGCGGTCAAACCAGCCATTGAGGAGAGACGGAACATGCCGACAGCGAGTCCGGCCTGCTGCCACGTGTGCCCGCGCCCCCCCTTCTGACCCTCTAGCTCGGCCCGGATCCCCCCCACTCCCCCCCCCCCGCGGGGCTTCGGACCATTATCAGCCACCTGTTATGTGGAGCTAAGCCGTGAGTATACCTCTACATGCAGCACACACCGCCAGGACGAGGTAAGCCAGCATCCGTGCTCCTGGTGACCTGAGCTCCAGGTGGAGCCATCTTTGCATCTGTGTCCTTTTTTGTGTCGGTGGTTCCCCCTTGGGGGCGGCCAGGTGGCTGAGGTAGTCCAGTTCACACATGACAACAAACGGACTAAGGGACTGTATTAAGTAACTGTTGTGGACCGCAAAAGCACTTTATTATGTCTGGCCGAGGGGAGAGTAATATATGGTAATGGGATGCCCAGAGTGGGTTATCGATCGCTTTACTTGCTGTAAACAGTTAAATGAAGATCCCGCTGCAGCATTGACCCCCTTGAAGTAGGGCCGGTTTAACCAGCTCACACAGGGTTCTTAACCCGGGCTAAATATCTCAGCAGCAGAGTTTGCAATTGTACTCTTACCGGCTTCTGTTTTTTTCTTTTATATATTTTGAAAAATTTTTCATTATAGCTGTCTGTGGAAGCATAGACAGAGGAATCTGGGGGGCTCGGACTGTGTTTGGATGGTCGCAACCCGCGTCTATAGTTAAACGAAATAGCTACCAGACTGTCTGATTTCACTTCTGTTTTTTTTTTCTCTTCTTTTTTCTTTTTTATTGGCTTGTAAGCACACTCCAACTGAGTCTGAAAGGTAACTACTGCGGGAGTTTAAAAGGGGTTTGATTAGTCTCATTGGAAAGGCTGTCCTGTCCTGCACCACACTCACCCCCAATTCCTCGAATTTGTCACGAGGGAGAGGCGGTGGGTAAGTGGGCAAAAGCTATTAATAAGGACTCTTACATTGACGGGACACCCTTGACGTGAGTACTATATCCGAGGTAAAAGTTGTATCTCGAGGAAGGAGGTTAAATTCAGACTCCTTCCACGGGACCAAACAGTCAGTACCCTGGGGAAGAGGATTAGAAAATCACGGCTGGAAACCATGAGTAAAGCCCCAAAAAAGGGCCCCCTAAAAACCCCCAAAACAGCAAGTACCATAAAACACTATTTAAAAACAGGTACAAGCCCACAATTAAACCACACGGACTCCCTCCTTGACACAACGATGGAGAGAAGAAAACCGAAGGACAAAAAATCAGACGACCATACTTCTCAAACTACACCTGACCAATCATTAGAAAACGGAATCGACACTAGCAGGGCTGAAGATCAGGTAGGGAGAACACACCTCCCTACCAAAGAGGAAATGCAAGAAATGCTTTTAAAAATGGAGAATGCAATTAAAGGGGATTTCCACCTTTTTAGAGAGGACTTGGGACATCTACTCTCAAGAGTGGAAATTGTAGAGAAACGAGCGGACAGCCAGGAACAAGAACTGTTCACAGTCAAGGACCAGATAAGATCTTTAAAACTCGCCCAACGAGAAATATTATACAAGTTAGAAGACGCAGAAAACAGAAATAGACGTCAAAACCTTAGAATCAGAAATGTCCCTGAAAAAAGGGGAGAAGACTTAAGGACAGTAATAGTTGCTGTATTCAATCCCCTATTGCGCAAAGAAGAAGAGGAATTCCCCAAACTAGAGCGAGTCCACCGAGTAGGCAAACCGACCGAACCCGGTGCATCCAGACCCCGGGACATCATAGCTAGATTCCGCTACTACGAGGACAAAGCAGAAATCTGGTCAAAAATATACGGAAAGACGCCCCTGAAATACGAGGACTCAGAGATCCAGATATATTCAGACCTAGCCCCCCAGACACTGGAGAGAAGGAGGTTGCAGAGACCTTTACTCGATTTAATGTGACATGAAAACGTGAAATACACATGGGGTTTCCCCGCGTGCCTCATAGGCACAAAAGACGGTCGCTGTCAGGCTTCACGCGCCAGACAGGTGAGCCCGATGTAGCAGGGGAAGGCCTCCCGTACGTATCTGGTTCTCGGCCCCCTGGAAGTGGGGACAGGGGACACGAGAGCACAGAGTGGTATGAGCGCCTGGCGGGTCGTTGCCGGGAGATGACCCCGGAAGTTTGCTGAGATGGAGTCGGTGGTCCTCCAGATGGAGGGGAGCAGACAGCAGGTGCAGAGCAGGTACTTGGCGGAGCACTTCCACACACAGGCACGGTACCGAGGAGAAGCGTATCCAGGTCCGGGTCACAGGCAGAGGTTGGCAGCAAGTGGGCAACGTGGTACAGAGGAGCAGGCAGGTTCAAGTCCGGGTCACAGGCAGAGGTTGGCAACAAGCGGGCAGCGTAGTACAAAGGAGCAGGCAGAAGCAGAGTCAGGGACAGGCCGAGGTCAACAGGCAGGCAGCAGACAGACAGGTGCAGGATCAGGCCGGGGGTCAGGAGGTCACACGGGATACAGGAAGCAGGCAACGGAACACTAGGAGCTGACGATCGGACAGCACCGAGCTCCCAGTGAACTCAGCCTAAATAGGCCGATTGGCGCCAAACGCCGCGCACGCGCACATCAGCGCGCACAGGCACGCGCCCGCGAGCGCCAGCGCGGCCCGGCGCACACCGGCGCACCCCAGGGCGCGCCAGCGCGGCCCGGCGCACACCGGCGCACCCCAGGGCGCGCCAGCGCGCCCCGGCGCACACCGGCGCACCCCAGGGCGCTCAGCAGCAGATCCACTGGACAACGTTCCCTGACAGTGCCCCCCCCTTAAGGGCAGTCTCCGGATGCCCATCCGGTCCAGTCTATCAGCGTGGGTGACTTTAAAGGCTCTCAGAAGTTGCTCCGCATGTAAGTTGTCTTCAGGCTCCCAGGAATTGTCCTCCGGGCCATATCCTTTCCACTTGATCAAGTACTGGACTTGGTTGCCCCTTTTCCTACAATCCACTATCGTTTCCACCTCAAATTCCTCTTCACCATCCACAGTTACAGGTTCAGGTGGGCCTGTGTTACGTCCGGAAAAGGGGTTAGAGGCAACAGGTTTTAGCAGGGAGACGTGAAAGACTGGGTGGATCTTCAGCGAACCGGGTAAGTCGAGCTCGTAAGTCACCTCATTCACTTTCCTTTTGACCGGAAAGGGGCCCAGGAATCTGGGGCCAAGTTTCCTTGAGGGGCAAGCCATCTTTAAGTTGATGGTTGAGAGCCAGACTTGGTCACCGGACCTCAGGATGAGCTCACCTCGCCTTTTCCTATCGAACATCCTTTTATTGTACTCCTGGGTTCGAGTCATTGTTTCCTGTAGCGCTTGGTTGTTGGTCCGAAAAAAGTCCATCATTTCGGACACTGCAGGGATAGAACATTCAGGTATGGAACCAGGCAGGAAAGTTGGGTGGTAGCCATAGTTGGCGAAGAAGGGCGTTTGCTTGATCGCGGAGTGCAGAGAATTATTGTACGCAAACTCGGCCATGGGTAGTAGCGAGGCCCAATCGTCCTGCGAGAAGGCAGAGAAGCAGCGGAGGTACTGCTCCAGGGTCTGGTTAGTTCTCTCCGTCTGCCCGTTCGTCTGGGGGTGATAGGCGGACGAGAATGCCAACTCGATCTCCAGGGAGCTGCAGAGGGCCTTCCAGAACTTGGAGGTAAATTGAACACCGCGATCAGACATGATGCTTGCGGGGACTCCATGCAGCCTCACTATCTCCTTGACGAAGATCCTTGCTGTTTCCAAGGCCGAAGGGGTACCCTTCATGGGTAGGAAATGGGCCATCTTCGACAACCTGTCGACCACAACGAAGATAGTGGAGAATCCCTCCGCTAAAGGGAGTTCCACGATAAAATCCATGGATATCATCCTCCAAGGTCTTTCCGGAACGGGCAGGGGTTTTAGCAAGCCCCATGTCTTGGCACGGGACGTCTTGCTCCGGGCACAGGTGGTACAGGTTCCCACATAGGTTTTGCAGTCCTTCGTCAACTGCGGCCACCAGAACGTGCGCTGCACCAATTCTGTGGTCTTCCGGGTACCGAAATGTCCGGCCAACTTATGGTCGTGACAGAGTCCCATAACCTCCACCCTCAGGCCTTCGGGGACCAGTATCTTGTCCTTATACCAGAACACCCCATCCAACATCTTAACCTCGTCTCCAACGGGTGGGGTCCATTCCACCGAAGCTTGTTTCAGGCGGGATAGGAGGTCCCCCTGGAGAAGCAAGAAGTTTCCGGCTGACAGGATAGTGTCCGGGGGTAGAGGTACTTCAGCCTCATGAAACATACGCGACAAAGCGTCAGCTTTAGTATTTTTTGAGCCGGGTCTATAAGTAATGTGGAACAAGAACCTGGAAAAGAATAGAGCCCATCTTGCCTGTCGTGGCCTCAGCCTTTTAGCCGTCCGCAGGTATTCCAGGTTCTTGTGGTCGGTATAGACCAAGATGGGGTGTGCAGCGCCTTCCAGTAAGTAGCGCCACTCTTCTAAGGCGGCCTTGATGGCCAGGAGCTCCCGGTCCCCCACGTCATAATTTCTCTCTGCCGTAGAGAGTTTGCGGGAGAAGAAGGCCACCGGAAACAGAAGGGCCTTGGCCCCTTGTCGCTGGGAGAGCACGGCCCCCACAGCGATTTCTGAGGCGTCCACTTCAAGGACGAAGGGCAACACAGGGTCAGGGTGTTTCAGAATGGACGCGGAAGTGAACAGTTCCTTCAACCTTTCAAAGGCTACTTGCGCACCAGGGGACCAGCAAAACCGATTTCCTTGCTTGGTGAGGTCAGTGATGGGGGAGATAATTGCAGAAAAATTCCTGATAAATTTCCGGTAAAAGTTAGCAAAGCCTACGAAGCGTTGGACTCCCTTTTTATCAGTTGGGGCAGGCCATTCCAGGATGGCGGACACCTTTTGAGGGTCCATCTTGATACCATCGATGGATATGATTAAGCCAAGAAACTGTATGGTTTGTAGTTCGAATTCACATTTCTCCAGTTTGGCGTAAAGCCCGTGCTGCCTGAGCCGAAGGAGAACATTTCGCACGTGCCTGCGGTGGTCGGGGACAGATGAAGAAAAGATCAGGATGTCATCCAGGTAAACTATGACGTATAAGTCCAATAGATCATGAAAAATGTCGTTAACAAAATGCTGAAAGGTTGCAGGCGCGTTGCACAGACCGAAAGGCATGACAAGGTACTCGAAGTGCCCGAAACGAGTACGGAAGGCAGTCTTCCACTCATCCCCCTCTCTGATGCGAATCAAGTTATAGGCCCCACGGAGGTCGAGCTTGGTAAAGACCACTGCAGATCCCAGTCTTTGGAAGAGCTCCGGTACCAGGGGCAGCGGGTAACGGTTTTTAATCGTTATTTTGTTGAGCTCCCGGTAGTCGATACACGGCCGTAAGGAGTGGTCTTTTTTTTCGACAAAGAAGATTCCGGCCCCGGCCGGAGAGGTAGACGGACGGATAAACCCCTTGGTGAGGTTTTCATCTATATAAACCTTCAGAGTTGCCAACTCCTGCTCAGTGAGTGGGAAGATCCTCCCGAAGGGAACTTCGGTCCCGGGCAAAAGCTCTATCGGGCAATCGTAGGGCCTGTGCGGTGGCAAGGTCTCCGCCCCCTTTTTGCTAAAAACATCCAGAAAGTCCCGATAAGGTGCTGGAATTGCTTGTTGCAACTCGACATCAACGTCCAGGTACAACAGTGGGGATGACCCCGCAGGCAGCTGGTGTAAACAATGCTGCTGGCAGTATCCGGAGGCAAACTTGATTTCTCCTGTGACCCAATCGATGCCAGGGTTGTGGGCCTTTAACCACGGCATTCCCAGTATAATGGGGAAGAGAGGAGACGAAATGGCATCCAAGCACAGGAGCTCCCGATGGGCCGAGCCCATGGTAGCCAGTAGGGGAACGGTTTCCTGTGTAACGGGACCAGAGCTGAGAGTGGTGCCATCTGCCAAGTGTACTGCGAGGCTTTGAGTCTTCGATCGGAGAGGAATGTGGTGGTGGGTGGCGAAGGTAAGGTCGATAAAGCAGCTACAGGCTCCGGAGTCAATTATGACTGGTACTGGGATATCCTTGTCGGAAAGCTGTAGGACAACAGAGAGAGCAAGGTGAGATGCAAGTTTAGGCAAGGGAGGTGCAGACTTAGGAGAAACTAGAGGTGACTTACGTGTCTTATTGGGACAAGCTCTCACATAGTGACCCGGTTCGCCACAGTACATGCACAGGTTGTTGATCCTTCGGCGTTGCCGTTCTTCTACGGTGAGTGAGGGGCGGATAAGCCCAAGCTGCATGGGCTCCGAAGTATCAGGTACTGAAGCAGAGGGAGCAAAGGAGGCTGGGCGGAAAGGCCCGGGTGCACTGGGGACTTTGGGGAGGACCCAGGTGGGCCGGTACTGATGGGTGACCCTCTCTGAACGACGTTCTCTGAGTCGCCGGTCAATCTGGATAGATACGTTAATCAACTCTTCCAGGGACTGTGGGACGCCAACCCGTGCCAGTTCGTCCTTGAGGGACTCTGACAGTCCCATGCGGAATTGGTAGCACAGAGCCGCGTCATTCCATTCCGTGTCGGAACCCCAGTGTCTGAATTCGGCAACATAATCTTCAACAGCTCTACGCCCCTGTTGCAGAGCGTGCAGAGCGGTCTCGGCAGTCGCTTTTAGTTGGGGGTCCTCGTAAAGCTGGGCCATGGTGGCAAAGAAGGCGCCCAGGTTATCCAGAACGGGCGGCTTTTGTCGCAGGAGGCGGTGGGCCCAGGTCTGAGGCTCCCCGGACAGGAGAGAGATAACGAAGCCCACCTTGGTTGCCTCCAAAGAGAAGGTGCGTGGTTGCAACGCAAAATAGAGCTCGCAGGCACTGCAGAATGACCGGAATTTCCTACGGTCTCCAGAGAACCTCTCGGGGATTGGTACCTTGGGTTCCGGGGGTAGCATCACTACTGAGGGTGCTGGTCCAGCCCCGGGAGCAGCTTGCTGGCGCGCGGGGGATGCGAGGACCTGGACCTGTCCTTCCAGTCTGGTGTAGGACTCTTGAAGATTTTCCACAGCTTGTGTGAGACCCGCCAGGTGTCTACACAAGTCCTCCATGGGAGAGACCCCCTGCTCGGACTCAGACATGGCTGTCCGATACTGTCAGGCTTCACGCGCCAGACAGGTGAGCCCGATGTAGCAGGGGAAGGCCTCCCGTACGTATCTGGTTCTCGGCCCCCTGGAAGTGGGGACAGGGGACACGAGAGCACAGAGTGGTATGAGCGCCTGGCGGGTCGTTGCCGGGAGATGACCCCGGAAGTTTGCTGAGATGGAGTCGGTGGTCCTCCAGATGGAGGGGAGCAGACAGCAGGTGCAGAGCAGGTACTTGGCGGAGCACTTCCACACACAGGCACGGTACCGAAGAGAAGCGTATCCAGGTCCGGGTCACAGGCAGAGGTTGGCAGCAAGCGGGCAACGTGGTACAGAGGAGCAGGCAGGTTCAAGTCCGGGTCACAGGCAGAGGTTGGCAACAAGCGGGCAGCGTAGTACAAAGGAGCAGGCAGAAGCAGAGTCAGGGACAGGCCGAGGTCAACAGGCAGGCAGCAGACAGACAGGTGCAGGATCAGGCCGGGGGTCAGGAGGTCACACGGGATACAGGAAGCAGGCAACGGAACACTAGGAGCTGACGATCGGACAGCACTGAGCGCCCAGTGAACTCAGCCTAAATAGGCCGATTGGCGCCAAACGCCGCGCGCCAACGCGTGCCCGCGCACGCGCACGCGCACGCGCACGCCAGCGCGCACGCCAGCGCGCACAGGCACGCGCCCGCGAGCGCCAGCGCGCCCCGGCGCACACCGGCGCACCCCAGGGCGCTCAGCAGCAGATCCACTGGACAACGTTCCCTGACAGTCGCTCTGCTAGATAAAAAAATTCCGGAAGATCTAAATGAATTTTGCCAAAAGATGGGCTTGCAGGTCCCGGCTTTGCCGGGTTGGAAGGGGGTGGAGGGGGGTGAGAGGGGCGGGGGGGCTGGGGTGGGGGGGGGACTGGGGAGGCTGGCCGACCACCGTCCGGTGCAGACGAAAACATTACAAGTTCCGCCCGCTAACCCCGTTCCCTGGTATTTCCAGGGTACGGGAGAGACCTAGATCAGGATCAGAGCCCCACCTCACCTGAAGGATTGAGAGCACGGAGGGGATTCACAATTGGGGGACCCCCAACGTCTCTAAGACCTTAGTAGGGGTCAGGGGGGGAGGAGGTGGGTTAGGGAGGGGGGAGTGGGATGGTAGGAGGTTAGATAGAAGGGGACCTTTAGGGGGGAATAAAGAGTCCAGGGAAAATAGGGGGGGAGGGAAGGGTAGATGGGTGGGAGGGAAGGGGGGGTGGGCTAGCTCCTGCATCGCTGTGACCCTAGTCTTACAAACTATGAAACTTGATCCAAAGGGACTTGATGACTAAAATCCAATTAGTATCCTATAACGTCAAGGGACTCAACCTACCTAGTAAGCGAGTAAAAATACTTGAAGAACTCAAAAATTATAGAGCGGGCATTGTCTTCCTTCAGGAGACACATATCTCCCTTGGGTCCAACATAAAACTTAATTCCTACCATTATCCAACTTGGTTCTATGGCGATACCATAATAAACAGATCAAGGGGGGTGGCCATAGGCTTTTCAAGAGAGGTTGTTTTCTCTCTGGAAAGTAGGCTGGTGGACCCAGAGGGGAGATATCTGTTTCTCAGAGGCGCTATTGGACAGACAAAATATACATTTGCAAATATTTACGCCCCCAATATTAGGCCTGAACAATACCTCAGGGGAATTCTCAACAAGTTAAGAGATTTCAAAAAGGGATACGTGATACTGACGGGAGACTTAAATTTCCATATGGAACAGGACCTAGATTCTACGTCCCGTGTACGGGGGACAAGTAATGCAGCAAAGCTAATGATAAAACAAAAGCTCCATGCTAGCCAACTAGTGGACATCTGGAGGATGTACAACCCTAAAACTAAAGATTACACATTCTTCTCCCCTGTACATGGGACGTATTCGCGAATAGACTACATTTTTGTCGACCATGGCCTGTTAGATAAAGTCATAGATTCAAGAATAGAGATTTTCACTTTATCTGATCACGCCCCGGTCACGATGACGATCAATGTTCCAGATATACAACTACCCAACAACAACTGGAGACTAAATGAGGAACTTCTTAGAGACAAGGACATCGTAGCACAGATCAAGACAGAGATAGAACAATATTTTATAAACAATGATAATGGGGAGGTCCAGGGATCACATGTGTGGGATGCGCATAAAGCGTTTATAAGAGGGTGTTTTATTTCAAAGGGCGCCTTGAAGAAAAAAGAACAGCGTAAGAAAATGGAGGACCTCAAAGCAGAAATAGGCCTACTCGAAAGAGAACACAAACAATTAAAGGGTCCAAATAAAGAACTATTTCTTAAATTAACAGCCACGAGAGAGGACTTAAAGGATTTGCTAGAGCAGGAAACGAAGCAAACCTTTAATAGAATAGTAAAAGAAAGATACCTATGGGGAGACAAATCAAGTAAACACTTAGCTAAAACCCTACAACAAAAAAAAGACAAGAAACTTTATAGAGAAAATACAAAACAAGACAGGAGAGGTTAAATTTCGATCGAGTGAAATAGCAAATTCCTTCAGAGAATACTATGAGGGGGTCTACTCAGCCGACCGAAATATTTTGAAAAAAAACGAAAAAATAAACAGAACAAAATCCTTTTTGGAGAAGGCTGAGCTGCCTAGGCTCCCTCTAGAGGACAAGGAAGATCTTGAGAGACCATTCTCAGAAGAGGAGGTAAAAAGGGCTCTAAAAAATTCGCCATCCGGGAAAAGCCCCGGCCCGGATGGTCTTACGGTATCATACTATAAAACATTTCAGGAGCTATTAACCCCTAGATTATGCGCTTATTTCAACGGACTGGGGGTGGGATATAGAATGAGTAAAGACTCCTTGTCGGCCGATATCACGGTAAACCTGAAAGAGGGAAAGGATGGATCAGTGTGCTCAAGTTACAGACCAATCTCACTCTTAAATGTCGATACTAAGATTTATGCTAAGATCCTCGCAGAAAGGGTCAAGCTGTACTTGGGCACGCTGGTCCACCCTGACCAGGTGGGTTTTGTGGCCGGGAGGGAAGGACGGGACAACGCAGTTCGCACGCTGCTGCTATTACAGAGAACTAGAGAGGCCGAGTCCCCAGGTCTATTCCTGTCAGTAGATGCTGAGAAAGCGTTTGACAGGGTAGACTGGGGACTCATGTTCCAAACATTAGCCCAAATGGGCTTTGGCCCAAAAATACTACAAAAGATCAGGGTCTTATACGATGACCCCGAAGCCAGGGTCAAAGTCAACGGAGTAACATCTGCCCGGTTTTGCATGGCAAATGGGACGAGACAGGGATGTCCCCTGTCCCCCCTCCTTTTTATCCTTTCCTTAGAACCGCTCCTGGCAACAGTCAGAAACAACATAGGTGTCGAGGGTATCGTGGTGGACGGCGACGAACACAAAGCAGCAGCGTTCGCCGACGATATTCTATTCTATATAAATAACCCACAGAGAACTCTGCCCAACCTAATGCAGATTTTGAAGTTATATGGGGAGATCTCCAATTTCAAAATAAATATCTCAAAATCCTTTATTTTAAATATAAATGTAACCAAAAAAGAGAAGGTGAAGCTACAGGAGCAATTTGTCTTCCCATGGAAAAAACATATTAAATACCTTGGAATTAACCTAGCTACATCCGACAAGGAAATATACAGAATCAACTACATCCCGCTCTTAGACGAGATAGCTAAAAAAAGCAAAGACTATTCTACAAGACCTCTCTCGTGGCTAGGTTGCATAAACACCGTCAAAATGACATTATTACCCATAATTACGTACAAATTTCAAATGCTCCCCATCCCTTTATCACAGGCGTACCTCAAAAAATTAAAATCCATATTAATGAACTTTATATGGAAAAACAAGAAGCACAGAATCTCACTTTACTTATTGAAGAATGAAAAAAAAAGAGGTGGCCTAGCAGTACCTGACGTAGTAAATTACTACTACTACGCCACGGTACTATCAAGAATCCCCGAATGGAGCAACAGTAACAGTAAAAAAAGATGGGTAAACTTAGAAAAAATTCTCTGCAACTCACAACTAGGAAACGACATTTGGATTCCTCCAAAATATAGAACACTGAGTGAAGGCACAAACACTATGACCACAAATACACTAAAAATTTGGGATAAAATCTATAAATTAGTTAACGTCAAATATAATTCTCCATTGATAGCACTAAAAAACAATGCGTATTTTGCACCGGGGAATAAATCAGTGGGAGGGGGTTGGATTAAAGACAATAGGGCACAACTGAAAGACATCTTACACAAGGGGAAGATTCGCACATTGTATGATTTAGGAAGTAGAAGAGATCTTTTCGACATGAATGGGTGGAGGTATCTCCAACTGTCTCACTTTGTCAGAAGCCTTCCCCAACCAATTAGGGAAGGCAACGATTTGACTCGCTTGGAGCGTATTTTCACAACATCCGATACAAAAGGATCAATATCGAAGATATATAAGCTCTTACAGGAAGTAGAGGGAGGGGAGATACCTACGTACATTCAAAAGTGGGAGAGGGAATTGGGCACTAAAATTGACACATTAACAATGAGAAAAATTTTTAAGTTAACATATAGCTCGGCAGTTGACTCCAGGGCCTATGAAACTAACTTTAAGTGCCTATCTAGGTGGTATTTAACTCCAACCAAAACTTGTCAATTTACACAAGGAGGTTCAGATGAGTGTTGGAGGGGCTGTAGAGAAAAGGGTACGATGGCACATCTATGGTGGAACTGTTATAAGATAAAAGCTTATTGGAGGAGAATATTAGATTATATCAAGGAGGTCACCGGAGTTAACCTTGAAAAGGACCCTTGGGCGATCCTGTTCCACGGTACTAAAGGATCTATCAAAAACTACCAAAGCTCCCTTGTACCGCACCTACTTAATGCAGCCAAGCGCCAGATAGTGAGAAACTGGAGGAAACAAGAGAGCCCTCCAACATGGGAGTGGATAGATATTGTTGAAAATACTCGACTAATGGAATCCCTCAGAACCAATCCGGAAGAGTTCACGGGAGATTTAGTAGAGAAGTGGGATAGATGGAAAAAGTTTAAAATGACGTGGAGCTTCGCAGAAGCACTTCGTCCATAGAGTAGAAGTTGAAGCTCCCGACGTAAAAATCAAGAACCAGGTTTCACACTAAGTCAAGGGTCACAGCGAGCGGAGCGGGATATGGGAGGGGGGGGGGGGGGCAACAAAATATAAAAAGCTGTTAGTATATTAAAGGGGTTAAAGTGGATTATAGATTAACCTGTAAACAAGATATCGCCACAATGATGTAAACACTGAAACGGACGTAATGAACAGAAAACGTGGAGTAAAGTCCGCTTGAAGTTGAACTGAGATATAAAGTGATTTTAGATGAATAAAACAGTAGCGCTAATAATCACAGTGTCTGTGAATAAACTAAATATTTAACCTGTGTAAACAATACTGAAAAATATGTATAAACAGTGCTAAAACAACAACAACAACAACAACAACACAATTAATCACCTATATACATAAAGTGAAAAATTAAAGTGAAGTGTGATTATATATTTTTTGCAGGTGTCCAAGAAAGGAAAACAAATCCAAACAAAAGTCCATAAACTGTTACTTGTAGTGATAATGTTTCAAAAAGTGACAAAAAAGTGAATGAAAAATCCTGAAGCAAATAAAGTTTTGAAGTGTCTTTAAACAAAATTCTTGAAGTGACTTGAAAAAATATAAAAATATATCTTCCACCACACCACCTGTGTTCAGTGCTACCGCACCCTAAGGAAACGCACTCACCAGCAGTGTATGCCTTGCACTCTCATGCTTGGCCAACTCGCTTAATAGCTCCACATGGGTCACAGATGGATCCAGACAGACTGTTAGATAATTGCACTCCACATATAAGGAAAAAAGAGATGCTTCCAATAGTGAAGTAGAGTAAACCATTTATTTCAACAGCATACAAAATTCCTCAACCATTGTACTCACATCCTTCATATAAAAATAAGGCACTTCAGCATAATCTTTTTAACAGGAAACAAGGACCCAGCAGTGGTGACCCGATATATTATGGTCTCGGCGTTAATACCAATATGCAGAGGCGGCTCTATATTATGGTCTCGGCGTTAATACCAATCATTGGGGGTGGGGGCTGCTGAGTGACACAAGTTTTTTCACACTAATGCATAGGGGAAAAAACATGAGGGTTTACAACCACTTTAAATAATAGAAACAAATCTTAGAACTTTCCTATTTTATGTGAAACTTGTGCTTTTTTTCCCCACAGATGCTCAGTTCTGGGTTTAACTTGAGATAAGCAGTGTACAGGGGACAGCAGGGCAGAGCACAGGAGGTCAGGAGACAATACGGGGGGGGGAGCAGGGCACATTATGGGGTACATCATGGGACACACAGCAGAACATTGAGAACATCATGGGGCACACAGAACATTGGGCACATCATGGGGCACACAGCAGAACATTGGGCACATCATGGGGCACACAGCAGAACATGGGGCACACAGCAGAACATGGGGCACATCATGGGACATACAGCAGAACATGGGGCACATCATGGGGTACACAGCAGAACCTTGGGCACATCATGGGGCACACAGCAGAACCTTGGGCACATCATGGGGCACACAGCAGAACCTTGGGCACATCACGGGGCACACAGCAGAACATGGGGCACATCATGGGGCACACAGCAGAACATTGGGCACATCATGGGGCACACAGCAGAACATTGGGCACATCATGGGGCACACAGCAGAACATTGGGCACACAGCAGAACATGGGGCACACAGCAGAATCTTGGGCACATCATGGGGCACACAGCAGAACCTTGGGCACATCATGGGGCACACAGCAGAACATTGGGCACACAGCAGAACATGGGGTACATCATGGGGCACACAGCAGAACATTGGGCACACAGCAGAACATGGGGCACATCATGGGGCACACAGCAGAATCTTGGGCACATCATGGGGCACACAGCAGAACCTTGGGCACATCATGGGGCACACAGCAGAATATTGGGAACATCATGGGGCACACAGCAGAACCTTGGGCACATCATGGGGCACACAGCAGAATATTGGGAACATCATGGGGCACACAGCAGAACCTTGGGAACATCATGGGGCACACAGCAGAACATGGGGCACACAGCAGAACATGGGGCACATCATGGGGCACACAGCAGAATCTTGGGCACATCATGGGGCACACAGCAGAACCTTGGGCACATCATGGGGCACACAGCAGAATATTGGGAACATCATGGGGCACACAGCAGAACCTTGGGAACGTCATGGGGCACACAGCAGAACATGGGGCACACAGCAGAACATGGGGTACATAATGGGGCACACAGCAGAATCTTGGGCACATCATGGGGCACACAGCAGAACCTTGGGAACATCATGGGGCACACAGCAGAACATGGCGCACAAAATGGGTCTCACAGCAGGGCATTGGACACATAGCAGGGCATGGGACACATCACAGGGCACACAGCAAAACATGAGGTACATTATGGGGCTCACAGCAGAACATGGGGCACTTTAAGGGGCTCACGGCTGGGCATGGGGCACACCATGGGGCAAGCAGCATAACATGGGGTACACAGCAAGGCTTATCACAAGGCACACAGCAGGGCATGGGGCGCACAGCGTGGTACAGGGCACACAGCAGGGTACAGGGCACAGCAGGGTACAGGGCACAGCAGGTTACAGGGTATGGGGCACATCAGGGCACATCAGGACACGGGCGCAGGGCACAGCAGGGTACGGGGCACAGCATGGCGCAGGGTATGGGGCACATCGGGGTTCGGGCACAGGGTATGGGGCACAGCAGTGTACGGGCACAGCAGGGTGCAGGGTATTAGTCACATTAGGGTATGGGTCACAGCAGGGCACATCAGGATACAGGCACATGGTATGGGGCACTGGGCACAGCAGAGCACAGGGTATGGGGCACAGCAGGGCACATGGTATGAGGCACATCAGGACAAGGGCACAGGGTACGGGGCACAGCAGGGCATGGGCACAGCAGGGTACATGGCACATCAGGGTACTGGGCACAGGGAACAGGGTACTGGGCACGGGTATGGGGCACATCAGGGTACATGGTACTGGGCACAGGGTATGGGGCACATCAGGGTACTGGGCACAGGGAACAGGGTACTGGGCACGGGGTATGGGGCATATCAGGGTACTGGGCACAGGGAACAGGGCACATCAGGGTACTGGGCACAGGGTATGGGGCACATCGGGGTACTGGGCACAGGGAACAGGGTACTGGGCACGGGTATGGGGCACATCAGGGTACTGGGCACAGGGAACAGGGCACATCAGGGTACTGGGCACAGGGTATGGGGCACATCAGGGTACTGGGCACAAGGAACAGGGCCCATCAGGGTACTGGGCACAGGGTATGGGGCACATCAGGGTACTGGGCACAGGGAACAGGGCACATCAGTGTACGGGGCACATCAGGGTACTGGGCACAGGGAACAGGGCACGGGGTATGGGGCACATCAGGGTACTGGGCACAGGGTATGGGGCACATCAGGATACTGGGCACATCAGGGTACTGGGCACAGGGTACGGGGCACATCAGGGTACTGGGTACTGGGCACAGGGACGCCAAAGGGAAGGGCTAGAGAACGGCACCGCAGCAGTTGAGCCTGCTATTGGACGAATCTCACGCCTGCCACAGTCACATTGCAGTGAGTCACAGACACAGTCACACAACAACATTAGGCAAATTAGGAAATCGCTCGACGGCGAGGCCCTTCTGTGGGCGAGGCCTAAGGCAATCGCCTAATTTGCCTAATTAAAGAGCCGCCTCTGCCAATATGTCTCACCCTCCACGCTGTCTCCTTTCTCTTTCACTTCACACGGCACAGCACACCCAGTAACTGGAACGTTGAATGTTAAATGCTCCTTATAGTTGCCATGTAACCATACCCAGACATGTTTCACCGAAGTGGCTTAATCATTGGGGTCCCCAATGATTAAGCCACTTCGGTGAAACATGTCTGGGTATGGTTACATGGCAACTATAAGGAGCATTTAACATTCAACGTTCCAGTTACTGGGTGTGCTGTGCCGTGTGAAGTGAAAGAGAAAGGAGACAGCGTGGAGGGTGAGACATATTGGTATTAACGCCGAGACCATAATATATCGGGTCACCACTGCTGGGTCCTTGTTTCCTGTTAAAAAGATTATGCTGAAGTGCCTTATTTTTATATGAAGGATGTGAGTACAATGGTTGAGGAATTTTGTATGCTGTTGAAATAAATGGTTTACTCTACTTCACTATTGGAAGCATCTCTTTTTTCCTTATATGTGGAGTGCAATTATCTAACAGTCTGTCTGGATCCATCTGTGACCCATGTGGAGCTATTAAGCGAGTTGGCCAAGCATGAGAGTGCAAGGCATACACTGCTGGTGAGTGCGTTTCCTTAGGGTGCGGTAGCACTGAACACAGGTGGTGTGGTGGAAGATATATTTTTATATTTTTTCAAGTCACTTCAAGAATTTTGTTTAAAGACACTTCAAAACTTTATTTGCTTCAGGATTTTTCATTCACTTTTTTGTCACTTTTTGAAACATTATCACTACAAGTAACAGTTTATGGACTTTTGTTTGGATTTGTTTTCCTTTCTTGGACACCTGCAAAAAATATATAATCACACTTCACTTTAATTTTTCACTTTATGTATATAGGTGATTAATTGTGTTGTTGTTGTTGTTGTTGTTGTTTTAGCACTGTTTATACATATTTTTCAGTATTGTTTACACAGGTTAAATATTTAGTTTATTCACAGACACTGTGATTATTAGCGCTACTGTTTTATTCATCTAAAATCACTTTACATTATTTATCTATTTAAGTAGCTGCTTAGTTTAAATTTAAATTTATTTTTATACACATAGGTGTTTAACTAATTTTTCTTTGTGCGCAGTGGTGGTGTGGAATAGTAGGAGGGTGAGCGATTTTCATACCAGTTTATTTTGAACTGAGATGGCCTTGAAAAAAAAAAAAAAAAAAAAAAAAACAAGTAAATATAATATATATGACTAGCCTATCTATTTACTAAGACTAGAAGCATAAGCATACCTCCCAACTTTCTAAAATGGGAATGAGGGACACCTACTAGCAAAAGTATGTACGCATAGGACACACCCCCTGTCACGCCCCCCTAATGGAGAATGGTGCAAAAAAATGATAAGTTAAACTCACAAGTGCTTTTTTTTTCCCACTACTATTCCTTTATATTGGCTTTTAGAATTTACAAATACAGCCATTTAGAAATCAGATGAAAGGTTTAGCACTGGGAAACACTTTTTGATAAATAGTGCATTTTATATACATCTATATAGATCAGACCAAAATGAGGGGGAAAGAGGGACAGCAGACTAGCAGAATGTTTCCAAAGAAAGTTGATCTGAAGTCATGCAATGCGGATTTGCTGCAATTGTGCAACAAACTTGTGAAGCCCGGCAAGTCTAGCCAAAGCTTGGCAAGTCATTTTCAAAGTTGCACCACAATTGCATGCTATTCGGGTGGTATCAAGCTGTCAGTAGCAGATCCTTTAAAATCTTGTAAATTACAAGGTGAGGTCTCTATGGAAAAGAGTTGTTATTCAAGCACATCACACAGATGCTCAATGGATTGAGATCTGGGGAATTTGGAGGCCAAGTCAACACCTTGAACTTGTTATTTCTTTCCTCAAACCATTTCTGAATTCATTAGCCCAGGTCACCTTCTTTCATTGTGTAAATATATAAAGCAGGTGAACTGCACTGTCTCTTTAAAAAAATAGCAGCTGACACAGCAAAAGATCAATTTACAAAGTTAAAAGACTATGTGTATAAAAAGTGCAGCGCTGGTGAAATTTCACCAGCGCTGCACTTTTTATACACATCAACCTCTTTCATTGGTCTGTGGTCCTGTTCATGTGCCCATTATAGGTTCTTTTGGCTGTGGACACGGGTCAGCACGTACACCCTGACCGGTCTGCAGCGACGCAGTCCTATATGCAACAAACTGATGTACTGTGTGTTCTGACACCTTTGTATGGGAGCCAGCATTAAAGTAAAAGTCCACCGTAAAACTAAAATCCTTGCATCTACAGACATCGATGATCTAACACCAACCTATCTAACCCTGTGAAGAAGAAATCCGTATACATTCCTTTTTTGCAGGTGATCCAACCAGATCCCACGCTCAGCTGTCAGCCTGTCACTCAGCGTTGCCAACCTACCAGATTGAAATTTACTGGCACTACACCCAAAATTTACTGGCATTTCACAAAAGTAACAAAATTACATTTTTAGGTGCAAATTTGAGTATCTAGGCTACAAACAAGTACGCTAGGCAAATAGCAATGTGATTTAAGGTAGATATTAAGGTAAAAAAACATATTTTTGTTATTTTCGATATAAGGGCGGATTATTTAGTCCAAAAACCTCCTGCCACCATCACCCCCTGCGGCCTGCCACCAACACCCCCTGCCACCATCATCCCCTGCGGCCTGCCTCCATCACCCCCTGCGGCCTGCCACCAACACCCCCTGCCACCATCACCCCCTGCGGCCTGCCTCCATCACCCCCTGCGGCCTGCCACCATCACCCCCTGCGGCCTGCCACCATCACCCCCTGCGGCCTGCCTCCATCACCCCCTGCGGCCTGCCTCCATCACCCCCTGCGGCCTGCCACCAACACCCCCTGCCACCATCACCCCCTGCCACCATCACCCCCTGCGGCCTGCCTCCATCACCCCCTGCGGCCTGCCTCCATCACCCCCTGCGGCCTGCCTCCATCACCCCCCTGCAGCCTGCCACCCCTGCGGCCTGCCTCCATCACCCCCTGCGGCCTGCCTCCATCACCCCCTGCGGCCTGCCATCAACACCCGCTGCCACCATCACCCCCTGCAGTCTGCCACCATCACCCCCTGCGGCCTGCCTCCAACACCCCCTGCAGCCTGCATCCATCACCCCCTGCGGCCTGCCTCCAACACCCCCTGCCACCAACACCCCCTGCAGCCTGCATCCATCACCCCCTGCGGCCTGCCTCCAACACCCCCTGCCACCAACACCCCTGCAGCCTGCCTCCATCACCCCTTGCGGCCTGCCTCCATCACCCCTTGCGGCCTGCCTCCATCACCCCTTGCGACCTGCCTCCAAAACCCCCTGCGGCCTGCCTCCAACACCCCCTGCAGCCTGCCTCCATCACCCCCTGCGGCTTGCCTCCATCACCCCTTGCGGCCTGCCTCCAACACCCCCTCCCCCTCTGTCTCCATCTTCCCCCTCTGCCACCATCACCCCCCTCTGCCACCATCACCCCCCTCTGCCACCATCACCCCCCTCTGCCTCCATCTTCCCCCTCTGCCTCCATCTTCCCCCTCTGCCACCATCATCCCCCTCTGCCTCCATCTTTCCCCTCTGCCTCCATCTTTCCCCTCTGCCACCATCATCCCCCTCTGCCTCCATCATCCCCCTCTGCCTCCATCATCCCCCTCTGCCTCCATCATCCCCCTCTGCCTCCATCTCCCCCCTCTGCCTCCATCCATCCCCTGCGCCAGCAGCCTGCCATCATCACCTTCTGTCATCGTCGTCGACTCACACTGGGCTCAGCCGCTCAGCTGTCACTTTGTCCATGCCCGGCCTCAGAAATACTCTGCGTGGAGTGGACTCAGGATTCGGAATATGGATGCAGGGCTCCGTTCCGAATCCACATGCTGCTCAACCTTCTCCTGGACTGGTTATAGAGAGTTTTAAAAACTGGCGCTCCTGGCGGTGGCGGGATGTTCTATTTCATCACTCGCATCGCCACTTTTCAGCATAGCGCGCTGCACAGCCTCTGAGACCCGCCCCTTCCGCCGGCCGAATACAGGAGGATCTGCTCGGCTCGGCTCGGCAAGCTCCGGAACTGCGCATGCGCAGTTCCATGCTGGAACGGTCACCGATATTTTTACTGGCACGTTCCCGTAACTACGGACATTTACGGGCGCCTGAAAAAGTGCCCGTTTTTACGGGCTGCCCGTAAAAATACGGGCGGTTGGCAACGCTGCTGTCACTCCCCATTTATTTTACAGCCGTTGTCGGCCCGTGTCCTCTGCAGAGCTTCCGCCGTGGAAGATCGGGTCGGATCAGCTTCAGAAAAGGTATGTATACTCATTTTTTCTTTACACGGCTAGATAGGTTAGTGTTAAGCCTCATACATACGATCGGACTTTGTACAAACTTTCTCGTGGATTTTTGTACAAAGGGCGTCGGCCCTGAACTTGTATCGCATACACACGGCAGGACTTTTTCAGCCAACTTTCACCAAATCATGCATTTTTTCTGCTCTTTACCGCCACCTTTGGTCAACTTCTGTATTGTTGTCTGATCTTTTGCATTGGTTCTGAGCATGCGTGTTTGTACTTTGTACAAAAGTCCTATGGATTTCTGTACACACGATCAGACTTTGCTCCATCGGACTTTTGTTGCTGGAAAGTTTGTCCGTTCGCACAGCCAACAAAAATCTGATGAAAACTGAAAAAGTTTGTCCGATGGAGCGTACACACGGTCCGATGTTGCCTCAAAACAGCTAATTTGCATGTTTGTTGTCAAAAAGGCTGATCGTGTGCACGGGCCTTTAGAATGTGCAGGTCTGTAGATGCAGGGATTTTTAGTTTTAGGGTGGACTCACACTATAACTTTTTCAGCACTTTGAGCTCCAGTAGCTCTTCTATTGGGTCAGACTATACAGGCCAGCCTTGGCTTCCCACATGGATGACCCAACCTTGGCCGCTCATGATGACCCGGTTGCTGATTTACTGGTTTTCCTTCCTTCCTTCCTTCACTTTTGGTAAATCCTGACCACTACAGACTGGGAACACCCCACAAGAGCTGCAGTTTGCTCTGACCCAGTCATCACCATTTCCGCCTATGTCAAAGTCACTCAGGTCTAGACATGTGCAATTCGTTTCGTTTTTTTTTTTTTCGTTCATTCGTTATCGTTTGAATGAACGAACGATTCGGTAAAAATGTTAACGAATCGTTCGAATCGAACAAATTTCGAAAACAACGAAAATCCGAAAAAACAAATTAGAAACAACAAATCTACGAAAGAAGAAAATCCGAAAAACGAAAACAGGAACAACGAAAATCAAAATGAACGAAAAAATTTGTACATTCGTAACTTTTTTTTTTTGTTGAATTGGTAATTTTTCGTGTCTCTTACAATGGCGCTGCTTAACGTGCTTCGAATGGATAGAACGAAAAAATTCGTACATTCGTAACTTTTTTTTTTTCGATTCGTAATTTTACGCGTCTCTTACAATGGCGCTGCTTAATGTGCTTCGAATGGATTGAACGAAAAAATTCGTACATTCGTAACTTTTTTTTTTCGATTCGTAATTTTCCGTGTCTCTTACAATGGTGCTGCTTAACGTGCTTCGAATGAATTGAACGAAAAAATTCGTACATTCGTAACTTTTTTTTTTCGATTCGTAATTTTCCGTGTCTCTTAAAATGTAATAATAGCGTACACATTACATAAAATTTGGAATTATGCTTCGATTACGAATCTACGAATAAATACGAATGCGTTCGAATAAACGAATACACGAAAATTAAACTAACGGAAAAACTAATCAACGAAAAAATAACTCTAACGAAAATACGAATCGTTACGAATACGAACACCGATGACTTACGAATCGTTACGAACACTGACGTACGAATTTACGAATCGTTACGAATCAAACGAAAATAAACAAATTTTTTTTTGTTGTGCACATGTCTACTCAGATCCTTACGCTAGCCCATTTTTTTTCCTGCTTTCAACACATCAACTTCAGGGACAACATGTTCACTTGCTGCCTAATATATACCACTTGCTTTTAGATGCCATTGTAAGCAGATAATCCATGGTATTCCCTTTCCATGTCAGTGGTCATAATGTTTTGGCTGATTGGTGTATGTGGCAGGGGTTCAGGTGCCTAGTTACAGAATGGAATAAATGAGACTAAACAAGGCTTGTAGCAATGAAGGATTGGGGGGAAAGTGATACATAAATGATGCCACTTATGAGGTCTTATAATGTAACAAGGTACGAAGCTAATGCTTCTTTATATAAACTGGGGGGGGGGGGGGGGGGGGGGGGGGGGGGGGGGGGGGGGGGGGGGGGCTCTAACATCACTCTCCCACTAGCCCGGTGGGGAAATGACACAAAATGGCGTCACGTGATCGCGGTAAACATCGAGCACCACCCACAGCCTGGGCGCATGGCCCTGTGAAATGCTTAAAGCCGATGTTTCGTCAGATTCGGCGACGCGTCAGAATGTATAACGGAAGTGACGTTCCGTCGCCGCCATCTTGCTACACCCCGCACACATAAACAGTAAAGTGCGTTTATATAGTGAAATACAGTACTTAGAATTCCGCCTGACTGGTTAGATGTTGAATTTTAAAAGCAGTAAACTTCTGTCAGATTAGCAAACCTGTGAGATGAGCAGGCTTGCCGCCGCTTTTAAAATTCAGAATCTAGCTAGTCAGACGGAGTTCTAAGTACAGTATTTCACTATATAAACTCACCTTACTGTTACAAATAAGTGTAAAATGCTAAACTCCGGTGGGTGTAAGAAGATGTCCGCTTGCCCCCTTCTCACTATCCTTACTGTGGACGAGTGTAGCAAGATGGCTGCGAAGGAACGTCACTTCCATTACACATTCCGACGGGTCACCTAATCTGATGAAACACGGGCTGTAGGGGGCGCTGTGGGCCGCGCGCTTTCTCCGCCTCTCTCTCAGTCCTTTCTCTCCGCCCCCCCTGTTCTCTCTGTCTTTCTGAGGTTGGCCTTTCCCGCTCTCCTTTGCTGTCGGTACTGCTTGACGCGTTGCGGTCCCTCGCACAAGCGGTTGGCTTTCAGCCCGCGACGTTTCCAAGGCCGACTCACCTCAGCGAGCGCGCCCGGGTCGGTGTGTAGGGTAGAGGAAAGAAAGGCAGGCGGGAAACCCGGCCCGCTCCGGAGGGAGGAGAGGAGCCCCGGCCCGGGTGGAGGATGGCGGTCAGCCTGGATAAAGAGGCCTATTACCGGCGGGTCAAGCGGCTGTACAGTAACTGGAAGGTGATGGGGCGGCCATGTTTTGTGGATGGGGGATGAGTGGGCTCCATGTGATGTGTGTAGGGAGATCGGGGCCTTGTGTGGAAGGGGATCGGTGTTGTAAGGGAGGAAGCATCGCTCGTCTATAGTGGAGGATACTTGGATTGATTCCTAGTGGATACCTGCAATACAAACACGTGTGAGACATGAATGTAAATAGACGTTACATTGTATCATTGGAGAATGTTGTTTGTGGTGGTACCTGGCTCTCCTTTCCTGTGATGATTTGCCATGCTAATACTGAGGCAGCAAGGAGCCTTTTAGGTTCTACGTTGGCCGCAAATGAGTGTCACATGCTTTACTGAGGAGACAATGGAGAGCGCCAAACGTCCCACCACTTGCATCACCTTCACAAAAAGTTTGCCTTTTATTTATGTGTTTTTTATTTTTTTTTCTCTTCCCACAGAAAGGCGAAGAGGAGTTCTCCAACGTTGATGCCATTGTGGTTTCGGTGGGAGTGGATGAGGAGATTGTTTATGCCAAGTCTACTGCCCTACAGGTGAGAGCGATCAGTAGGACCGTTGACTCCTAAAGCTAATAGTATGTAATACTTTAAAGTGGTAAACCTGGAAAAAAAAGAAAAACACCCCTGTAAGACAAAGGCATAATGAGCTAGAATGCATGGCATACGAGCTCATTATGAAATGCTTACCTTAGATCAAAGCTGTTGTGGCCCTGCACACCGATGGGACTGGTGGCATGTCTCCCAGAGTTATTTCCGGGTTTGCGGGCTCAGGCTGATGTGATTGGCCAAACCATTTCTTCAGTGTGCCGATGTCGGCGCAAGCGTATAGTAAGTCTCCTAAACCGTGCAGGTTTAGGAGATATTTACAGTACGTAAAGGTAAGCCTTATGGGTGAAACTAGGTTTACAACCACTTTAAGCCCTGGTTCACACTGCTCCAACATGAAAGTCATGCGGCTTCCGATCCAACTTAAAGTGATTGTAAAGTCTTTTTTTTTTCCTATAAAAATAACTGGTCTGCTCTGTTGCAGTGGATTTGCAAAGAGCGGCTAAGCTCTCCTTCTGGCCCCTCCTTCCTGTTCAGTTCCCCCACAGCAAGCAACTTGCTATAGGTGCACCCAAGCTGAGTCACAGCTCCCTGTGTCCATTTAGACAAGGGGCCCTCCCCCCTGATTGGCTAGCTGTCTTTAAAAGCAGCGGGATTCAATGGCACTGCTGCGGTGTCTCAGCCAATCAGGAAGGAGACTCTGATCAGGTAAGTATTGGGGGGTGCTGGGGAGGCTGCTGCGCACAGAAGGCTTTTTATCTTAAGCATAGAATGCATTAGGAAAAACCTGCCTTTACAACCCCTTTATTGTGACTTTTTTGCACTCTGACATTGAAGTTGGAACAGTAGAGTGCAGGAATCTTTTCTAAAGTCGACGAGACTTGCGTCGGATCAGTTAAGACGGCTCCTAGGGAAACATTAACCGCTTCCAGACCAGCCGCCACAGTTTTACTGCGGCAGCTTGGCTCCTCTGCACGAAATTGCGTAACTATACGTTGGCTCGCGGGGGCCGGGTAGCAGGCGTGCGCCGCTGCACAGCAGGGGTGCCGATGCTCATGGCCGGTCGCGATGACCGCTGCCCACGAGCGGTCATGAGCTGGAGACGCAGAACAGGGACGAGTGTGTGTAAACACACACTTCCCTGTTCTATTCTGACAGGAGTGACTGATCGTGTGTTCCTATTAGCTAGGAACCACGATCCATCACTTCCTCTAGTTAGTCCCCTCCCCCTTCAGTTAGAATCACCTCCCGGGGAATCCAGTTAACCCCTTCACCTCCCCTAGTGTTAACCCCTTCACTGCAAGTGGCATTTTTAATCGCACTGATCGCTGTATTAATGCCAATGGTTCCAAAAATGTGTCAAAATTGTCCGTTATGTATTTTTCTACATATTTTTAGTAAAAAAAAAATTCAAAATTGGCACTCTTTTTTTTGTTTATAGCGCAAAAAATAAAAACTGCAGAGGTGATCAAATGCCACCAAAAGAAAGCTCTATTTGTGGGAAAAAAGGATGTCAATTTTGTTTGGGTACGACGCTGCACGACCATGCAATTGTCAGTTAAAGCACTCTGGTGAGGAAGGGGGTAAATTCTTCTGGGGCTCAAGTGGTTAAATTAGACCTATCATGTGACTTGTGCTCTCACAAGCCAGATCCCATGTCACACCAGTGTAAACCAGTCCTAAAGTGGTTCTAAGGGCTCAAGGTTTTTAACTTTATGCATGAAGCTAAAAAAACCTCTTGTGTGCAGCAGCCCCCCAATACTTACCTGATCCCCATCTCAATCCAGTGCTGTGCACAGGAGCCTCAGCTCTCCGGCAACTCTTTCCTCTTCATTGATGCTGCTGTCAATCACATCCAATGAGCGTGAAAATGGGGGAGTAAACTTAAGTATAATATTGGTTTTAAATTATTAGGGGCTGCTCGTTGTGAGGTTAAAAACCTAAAATTTAAGAAAAGTTGTTATGAACCGCACACCCTACTAATTAATAAAGC
The DNA here is from genome assembly GCA_028564925.1 of Lithobates sylvaticus. Taxonomy (NCBI): domain Eukaryota; kingdom Metazoa; phylum Chordata; class Amphibia; order Anura; family Ranidae; genus Lithobates; species Lithobates sylvaticus. Next base: position 267,235,999 of record CM053026.1, read on the forward strand.
ATTAGCATCATAAAGTGCATGAAAAGTGAAATATAAACGACCACTAGCTGTCCCTAGTGGATTACGTGCAAGATTAAAGAGGTTGTAAATGTTCAGGGTTTAAAAAAACAAACCTGTAATACTTGCCTCCGCTGTGCAGTTGGTTTTGCACAGAGTGGCCCTGATCCTCCTCTTCTGGGGTCCCTCAGCGGTGCGCCATGCTCCTCTACTCAAGTGCCCTGTCAGAGAAGCACTCTTCTTCGTGGACACCTGTGCAGGGGCGCTCCCGTGTCCTGCTTCTGTGTCTGACTGTGTCAAATGACGGAGGGGCAGTGCGGCTCTCATTCTGGGATGACATCCTTAAACCTCGTCCCAGAACGGCCATTCGCACGCCCGTGGGGACGCGCAGCCTGTTGATCACAGCCACGCCATGTTACTAGGACACTGTGCGACCCCGATCTCTGTAAAGAGCCGTGCCCACGGCTCTTAAACCATGTGATTGGCTGTGTCCAATCACAGCCGGTCACATGTTAACTCAGAGATGCCGGTAATCGACGTTCCTCGCCTCACAGTGACAAACAAGTACACATGTAATCAGGGCACTGATCATCGGTGCCCTTTTTACAATGGCGCCACCAGTGCCAGCAATCAGTACCTTTTAGTGATGCCAGTCAATGCTGGCTATCGGTGCCGCCTATCAGTGCCCATAAGTGCGGCATATAAGTGCTGCCTCATCAGCGCATATTTCAAAAATGTAGTGTTTATTTTTTTTGTAGAAAATAAACCCAGCAGTGATTAAATGCCACCAAAAGAAAGCTCTATTTGTGTGTAGAAAATTATAAAAATTTCACATGGTTGCAGTAACTCATCACCCCACATTTGCCACATTTGTCATTTAAAATATGTAAGTGCCCTGTATTGAGGTGGTTAAATACAATCGCATAAAATGAACTCTAAAGTGCTTATTAGTAAATATGCATAAAATTACCACCATATATCTCCAATGGGTGGCAATAAATTTAAAGTGCAGTGTTCAAAAAAAGTGTATATTATTGTTAATAAAAAGTGCAAAGTCCAAAAACTTCCATCAAATGATTTCCAATGGTGCATATGATTTCATTGATCCAAAAGTGAAGTTGGACTTTTTATTAACAACATAATAAGATTTTTGGATACTGCACTTTTATTTATTTATTACAGGATTTATATAGCGCCAACAGTTTACGCAGCGCTTTACAATTGCAGGTTCCTATTTTTTTTTTTTTTTTTAAAACGGCTTTACTTCCTCTTTAAAGAGGAGGTCCACCTGAATTTTTTTTTTTTTTTTTTAAAAGTCAGCAGCTACAAATACTGCAACTGCTGACTTTTAATAAATAGACAGTTACCTGTTCCAGGTTCCAGCGATGTCGGCAGAAGATGACGAGCGATCTCCCGGCTGCCTTCGCCGCCATCCTCTGTCAGGGAATCAGGAAGTAAAGCTTGCGGCTTCACTGCCCGGTTCCCTACTGCGCATGCGTGAGTCGCGCTGCACGTCTTTATTGGTCCCCGTTGTGTCCTGGGAACTGTGGTTCCCAAGACACAACAGGCATCTTTGGATAGGGGTGGGCATCCTCTGATAGGGGCGGGATTATACAGGTATCTGCACCCCCCTCCCCCTGAAAGGTGCCAATTGTGGCACCGGAGGGGGGAGGAATCCGATAAGCGGAAGCAGGGCCGCTGATATAAATCATGGGGCCCCGTACAGCCTACCTGACGGAGCCCCCTTTAGCCCCACCCTGGTCCTGCCCCTGGCCCCTCCTTCAGTCCCACCCTGGCCATGCCCCTGGTCCCTCCTTCAGCCTCACCCCTGGCGACCTCCCCAGATGGTCAGAGACTGCAGACATAGTACAGGAGATGGTCAGAGACTGCAGACATAATACAAGAGATGGTCAGAGACTGCTGACATAGTACAGGAGATGGTCAGAGACTGCTGACATAGTACAGGAGATGGTCAGAGACTGCTGACATAGTACAGGAGATGGTCAGAGACTGCTGACATAGTACAGGAGATGGTCAGAGACTGCAGACATAGTACAGGAGATGGTCAGAGACTGCAGACATAGTACAGGAGATGGTCAGAGACTGCAGACATAGTACAGGAGATGATCAGAGACTGCAGACATATGACAGGAGATGATCAGAGACTGCAGACATAGTACAGGAGATGATCAGAGACTGCAGACATAGTACAGGAGATGATCAGAGACTGCAGACATAGTACAGGAGATGATCAGAGACTGCAGACATACCACAGGAGATGATCAGAGACTGCAGACATACCACAGGAGATGATCAGAGACTGCAGACATACCACAGGAGATGATCAGCGACCGCAGACATGATACAGGAGATGGTCAGAGACTGCAGACATGGTACAGGAGATGGTCAGAGACTGCAGATATGGTCAGAGACTGCAGAAATGGTACAGGATATGGTCAGAGACTGCAGACATAGTACAGGAGATGATCAGAAACTGCATATATAGTACAGGAGATGATCAGACACTGCAGATATAGTACAGGAGATGATCAGAGACTGCAAACATGATTGATTCAGGAGATGCACAGAGACTTATGGCTGAACTCAGTGTACAAGTATATAGTATCACAGGGCTGATCCACTCTATTTAAACCAGCTCTGCAAAATCAAGTCAGTGATTTTCCTTTAAAAGTACAACCAAGTGACAGAAGACAGCATCACATCCAATTTCCAAAATACTAATTTTCTTACAAACCGTGAACTGGTCAGGATTAGTGGAGGACAATTGCCAGTTAATGGGTCTGTGAAGATTCTAGTCTAAACCAGCAGTAAATCCTCCAAAAATATAAAAATCGATCTGTGCAGCACACACAGAGCTCTGACTAAATAGCTGATTATAAGTTAAAATGGTTAACAGCTGCTGCAGAGTCTTCCAGAGATCGTATCAGTGTGATCAGGCAAGGTTAGGCAGATAAAAGATAAAAAAGTAACCAGCAAGACTAGAGGGAGGGGAGGCTGATTGGTAACCTGCACACTGCCTAATCGCATAGATATCTGGAAGACACTGCAGGCGGCCAGTAACATGTTACTGTGCTCCCGACGATCCGGATGTTTCTATGCAGCCACAGAACTTGTATTGCTGTAGTCATACCTTCTTGTGTCTCCCTCCTTGCTCCCCCATTCAGCCCCACTCTAGCACTGTTTACAGTCAAATGTGAGCGGGCTGGAGAAGGGGAGGGCTACACTTTTTTTTATTACTTTGCATTATTTCATTCCCTGTTTACAGTATATTGCCCGGGCCCCCCCCTGCTGGCTGGGCCCGGTACTACATGGCCAGTTGTACTGGCTTATCAGCGGCCCTGAGCGGAAGTTCCACTTTAGGGTGGAGCTCCGCTTTAATTTAGTAGGGTGCACAGTTCATCTAATTTGTGAGCCAATGAACGGAGAGGGGGCACGGCTGAGTCGCTGCTCTGTGTGAATGGACATGCAGAGCAGCGGCTCAGGAGGGGCATTCGGCAGGAGTTGGGATCCAGGAGCGCTGGCGAGGGACCTGAGAAGAGGATCAGGGCTGCCCTGTGCAAAACCACTGCACAGAGCAGGTAAGTATGACAGTTTTTTTTATTTAAAATAAAACCTTTCCTTTTAATATCACTTTAACCACGTCCCATCTGCCGTGTGTGTGTGTGTGTGTGTGTGTGTGTGTGTGTGTGTGTGTATTTTATTTATTTTTGTGTCCTCTGATGGGAAAGGTGATATATTTCTGTGACTGCAGCAGTGATCGATCCATCACCTGTAGCCCTGGCAATTCTGTATGTACATGGTAAAAGTTATGAGTGTCTTTTACAGCTGGCAGAAGGGTTAGCGCTCACCCGCCGCCTGACACGTTTAGCTCTCTCCTGAGTGATCGGAGAGCATGGTACTGCCATCACTCATTGTGCTGAGGGGAGGGAAGTACATCTATACCCGCCTTCCCTCTATGATGTAAGAAACTGAAAGTGATAAGGATTTCATTACTTCTGGTTTGATGTGTACAAGCCATTACTGGTTCTAAAGTCAAAATGTTTTTTTTTTTTTTTTTTTTTTCCCTTTTACATTATAACATTACATGCATTCACTGCATTAATGTAAGAAAATTCCCTGCTATCTGTACTGTCCCCCCTGCCCCTAAACGCTTGTCTCTTCTCTCCAATCCAACACTGTCCCTGACTTCAGTACTGCTGGTCTCACAGGAGGCACAGGCAGAAGCTTATGGCTCCTGCTGCTGTCAGCCAAATCCTGCGAGGAGAGATCAGGGTGCTCGAATGAGCCATGCTGTCTGTCTATGGACCCACACAGCCTGGTTCGGGAGTGCACAAGCTTGGGTTCCTCCTTAACAGTCAGCTTACTGAGGGGACACTCCGAGGAGAGGATGAGCTAGCTGACTGCATTGGTGGGGGACTGCTCTGTGCAATATTGTGGCACAAACCAGGCAAGTATAACTTTGGCTTTAATATCACCCAAAAGGCAGGCGTTGGCACCCTTTCTGCATGAGACACTTTTTTTCTGAATATTGTAGGCTCAATATGTATAAATAAATGGTATTATATAATTTTATAACCTGCCAGCATTGATTCAGTTTTCCATAAGAAAATACATTTTGAGTACAAGTTGCCTTTTTTACTACGCCAACATGTCTTTTTGTTTTTAATTTTTTAGACGTGGCTTTTTGGATATGAGTTAACAGACACCATAATGGTATTTTGTGAGGACAAGATTATTTTTATGGCCAGCAAGAAGAAAGTTGAATTCCTGAAGCAAATTGCAAACACAAAGGGTAATGAGAATGCAAACGGCACTCCAGCTATCACATTGCTTGTTCGAGAGAAGGTAATTGCTTGACTCATTGACATTGCTTATTAAAGGGTTCATTCTGCTCTCTTGCATTTGTTTGACATGGTTTTCATTTTGTTTTACAGTTTAGTTGTTGATAGGATGAGTTGGTGAGGTTAATTTAGCCACTTTCCTTGCAGACCCTAAACTTGAATTTTTAACTCTTGTAAAAGGACTTGTACAACTGCAAGTTTTCAAGAGGTGGCAACTTATTTACACTGTCCTTGTGTGTTGTAATGCATGCGCATAGGTGTAACATGACTCTTTATAGTTTATTTTCCACACAAAGTTACAGTGACCGTGCATATGAATCATCCCCATAGAGAAAGAAATTGAATTTCTAATTGATATGTCTTCATACAGCAAAATCCACAAGCTTTGCTGTTTGAAAATGGACATGTGTGAATAGGCCCTAGAACTTGACTTAAACGCACAGTACAATTTCCTCATGCAAAACTGATTTCCCACATAGTTAAAGCATTGTCTTGCCTGCAATGGTATTTATGTTCTGATGGAGGAAAATATAGCCCAGAAACTGCCTTATTTGCTTTCCTCCTGTCAACTGGTGGAGCCCAGTTAACTGTGCCCTTTTATTTTGGCGGTGCTCAGGAGCACATCATGACCAAATTTCCTGTATCATGACTGCACATGGTGCATAGTGCTTTTAATTCTTATCATGTACAACCCTTGTTACCTATGCCCAGTAATTATTACATGTTATGACTGGAAACATGGGGGGGGGGGACAGATAGATAGATAGATAGATAGATATATCTCTATCTATCTAATATATAGCTATCTCTATTTTTTTTTTTTTTTTAAGAGTCTGTTTTGTTAATAATTATTTTCCATTTTTCCAGCAAAATGAAAGCAACAAGGCTAGCTTTGATAAGATGGTAGAAGCGATTAATGGCAGCAAGAAAGGAAAGCGCATTGGTGTTTTTAGCAAAGACAAATTCCCAGGGGATTTCATGAAAAGTTGGTATGACTGCCTGAATAAAGAGGGTTATGAAAAGGTAAGAGTTGGTGTGGCCTTTTGTTTGCTGCATGTACTTTTGTTAACTGTGGATAAGGGCTAAATGTTGGCACAGGTATTTTTTTCTGTGCAAATTCTTCTAATTTAAATAATTTTTTAACAATCTGGGGCCTGACAAATGTACTTTGAGTGGCACAAACATTTGCACAGCCTCAATAAAATGCTTCTGTCAGGAAAAATAACATGTATGGTCTGCTAGCTGGTCAAAAAAACATATGTGAAATATGGCAGTTTTTTTATTTTTTTGCGGCTGTGCGAATGTCTCGCACACGCAAACAATTTTTTGTAAATAGACCTGTGTGTCACATCTAAATTGTCCAAAAATATTAGTCCTCCTTTTACATTGCTGTAAAAAAAACATAAAAATCCTTTTACAAGTCTATTTATGGAACTGAGCACAGTTGCGTTTTCATTGGAGGCATTCACAAAGATGTATAAATATGCACTGCTTTCAGATTCATAACACAAAATCCAAAAGTCTGAGGACATATACCAGATGCAGGTATTGGGGGGGACAATTTTATGCAAGTATTTGCTAATCATTACATAGGAACTTCTTTGCTAGAAAAAAACATTAGTAATGGTATCATTAAAGCTTTACATCTATGTGAATGTAGCCTTAGACAGTTGTAAAATTTTGTTTGTGTAAAACCTGTAAATGTGTTTCATTTGTTTGTATTTTAGGTAGATCTTAGTGCCGCTGTAGCTTACACAATTGCTGTGAAGGAAGATGGGGAATTAAATCTAATGAAGAAGGCATCTTTAATTACCTCTGATGTCTTTAACAAGTTCTTTAAAGAACGGGTCATGGAGATTGTGGATGCTGATGAGGTGAGTAATTTCGATTTAAAAACTATCCTACGGTTCCTTCTATCATCACCTCCAATTCTTCTGCAGTTTTATAACTTCCATATTCGGCTTACTACAGTTTACAGACTAAGGTGTTTAATGGGTCTAAGTCTTCTGCTGTGAACAAGCTTATCCTCCTTTTGGAAAAAGTTGTTTCATAACCCTGCATGTAACATAATCTCTGAATGGGGTAGAGTTTGATAAGCCACAGGATTCTCTCACCCATTCAGCAATCTTGTTACATGTATCGTACACAATGAAGCAACTTTGGCAAATGGAAGAAGGTGGTAAGTCCTCGTTGGACTTGCCCCTCGTCACCCAAAAGTTATCTTGCAGCGTATCTGCTGTGGAGACCAATTTTATCTTTAAAACGGACCACTCGATGTGAATAAAACTACTGGGATTATGGCAGCTATCTGCTGCCATAACAAAGGTATTTAACGTCAAAGTACAAACTTGTATCCGTGGTGGGTGATCGGGAAGTGGTTAAAAATTAACTACCTTATTGGAACTTGTCATATATACATTAAAAATTATTAAGTTAACGGTAACCAAGCCACTTTAAAACGCATGAAATAAGAATGGGTGCAAGTAGTTACCTGTTATATTTTTTTTCTAGTGTCTTAGTATAAGCTATCATTTAAGGGCTATCATTTTGCTTTTGACACTTTAATTGATCAGACTCAGAACAGTGGAGCTCTTGAGAAATATTTTCTGTAAACAGTAGTGTTGTAGTCAACTGCTGTCTGAGCAAAATATCTTGTATAAGAAAAATTTTGACCACATTAAATGATTTAAATGTATACAGGCAGTTCCCGGGTTACAAACAAGATGGGGTCTGTAGGTTTGTTAAGTTGAATTTGTATGCAAGTCGAAACGGGTACTTTTTATTTTTTGTGTAGCTCCAGCCAAAAAAAAATGGTTATTTGGATACCATAGTGAAGGATGCCCTTTTAGGCCCCTGTAACATTTGTTTTGCTGTCTATGGCCCTGTTCAGAAGCTTTCACCTCGCTTTCTGTCCCTATGACAATTGGATTTTGAAAAATTTGGGTTGTTGTGGAAACAAGGATTGGTGATAAAGCTTCAGTGGCCACACCTTTTTCCCATGATTACTCTTGGAGTGAATTTCCCTTTCTTGGGGTAGATTTCCTCTTCCTGTCTCCTTCTGTTTGTAAGTAGGAGTCATTTGTAAGTCGGATGTTTGTAATGTTGGGGGACTGCCTGTAACTGGTTTTGAGTTACAACCTGTTTTGTGCATCTTTTCTATTACAGAAAGTACGGCACAGCAAGCTGGCAGAGTCTGTAGAGAAAGCCATAGAAGATAAAAAGTATTTGGGTGGTACTGATCCTTCCACTATTGAAATGTGCTACCCTCCTATAATCCAGAGCGGTGGAATTTATAATCTCAAATTTAGTGTGGTCAGGTAGGTTTTTACACTTACTCTTGCAAAAGTGTGTGTCTTCTTTTTTTTTTTTCCTCAAATGGTTTTAGAGTTGTTGCTCATCCATGCAGGGCAAAGCTTTAAGGCTCTTTCACACAGGCGGTCTTCCCAATGGACTCCGATTTGCTCAGCGGGGGACCGAACCACTTTCAAAGCAAGCGGATGAAAGGTCCGTCTCCGCTCACTGTGCAATCAGTCTCCCGGCGGTGTATGGAAAATAGGGCCTCCATCTGTCTGGATTTCAGCGGACATGTCACCGCTGACATTCGCAGCTCCATAAAGAGGTGAATGGAGTGTCTGATCAGGTCTGCCTGTCAGTTTTTCAGGCGGACCTGATCGGATAGCCGGTGTGAAAGGGGCCTTATTTTGTTTTAATGCCCACCTTCACAGCAGCACATACTTAACTGTCTTTTTTGCTCCTCTGCTGCCTTATTTATAAAGCTGAGTGTATAGGTCAGGGGAGGAGTTAAGAGCACCACGTTCCAATCATAAACACATGAAAGAGAAAAATCGCCTCAAAGAGCTGGGATTTTTCAGGTGCCAGTCATAGTCGAAACACATTTAAAATTACATAATTTTAACCACTTCAGCCCCGGAAGATTTGGCTGCTCAATGGCCAGGCCATTTTTTGCTATACGGCATTGCGTCACTTTAACTGACAATTGCATGGTCGTGCCATGCTGTACCCAAACAAAATTTACGTCCCCCCCCCCCACAAAAGGAGCTTTCTTTTGGTGGTATTTGATCACCTATTTGTGCTATAAACAAGAGTGACAATTTTGAAAAAAGCACTATCTTTTACTATTTGCTATAATATGCCACATTTTTTTTTTTTTTTTTTTCAAAAAAACTTAATTTTATTTCCTCCAGTTTAGGCCAATGTGTATTCTTCTACATATTTTTGGTAAAAAAAATGCAGTAAGCGTATATTGATTGGTTTGCTCAAAAGTTGGTGTACAAAATAGGGGCTAAATTTATTGCTTTTTTTTTTTTTTTTTTTTTTTACTAGTAATGGCGGCGATCTGCAATTTTTATCAGGACTGCGATATTGCGGCGGATAAATTGGACACTTTTGGGACCATTGACAATTATACAGCGATCAGTGCTATAAAAATGCACTGATTGCTGTATAAATGTCACTGGTAGGGAAGGGGTTAACACTAGGGGGCGATCAAGGGGTTAACTGTTATAACTGTATGGGGGATGGGACTGTCTAGGAGGAGTGGGAGATCGGTGTTCTTAGTATGGACACATGATCTGTCTCTACTTCCCTTAAAGACCTGGGATTTGTGTGTTTACTCGCACAGATCCCGGTTCTTGCTTAGTCACGAGCGATCGCGCGTGCCATCGGTCATCTCGCCTGCCGGACACTCATCGGCTCCGGACACACTCTACGCGCGCCCCTAGTGGCCAAAAGGAAAAGTGACGTAAGGTAATGTTGATTTGCTGAGCCAACCTGTTGCAGTAAAACTGCTGCGGCTGGTCTGGAAGTGGTTAATTGAATCCGAACAAATATAAAATCACCATTTCCAATAAAAACATTCTCTTATTTGTCATTTTTTGTTGAATTGAGTTTTATCTGCAACTTGAATTATATTTACTTACACACACAACCAAGTAGCTGCATAGAATGAACAAACCTTTCATTAAATTACAAATTGTACATAATATGACAAATTTGATGGAGGGCATCTTTACCAATCAAAACAGGGTTGTAGCGTAAACCCGACTATATGGGTCATTTAAAATACTTCAAAGGGGTGGCATCTGGTAATGCTGCCTTGTTTAGTTGCCAGCAGAAAATAAAATAATTGGTGCTGCATGTTTTGCTATGGGGCAAGCAGAGTCCTCAGCCCTGTCTAAGTAAACTTGTAATAAACGGACTTGGAAATTTTTTGTATATGCTGCTCAGAATAAAGGCATTACAATAAGCCTGTAGATTGTCCCTGCATGGGCAAGGCACTGTTTTGCTTTAAAATGCATTTCCACTTTTGCAGCCAGTTTGGGATTACACCTACTTTTATATTTGTTAAATCTTCCCATTCACATAGCATAACATTATTTAAAAGTTGCTGTTTACAAGTGGATCTACCCCCACCATTTCTTTGTTTATAGACAAAGTATCCAATGTTTTTCACATGGAATTACTTAAACAAGTAATCATGGGCCAAAAACGCTTTTATGTCTGGGAATCTTTCATTCAAATCTTGCCTATAGATGCCCATCAAGCGACCGTGCAATGTTTTAATATACACAATTGTATCAAACCAGGTTGTTAACCAATGACCCTCCATGTAAACCAAAAAATATTTTGTTGTATTAGCTGAGGCCGCCTCCTCCCTCTACTAGTGGTTTGACCAACCGCCATCCATCTCTGTATTAATGTTCATCCTTAGACCCAGCACTGCTACTTTGTTTTTAAACTGTACTGACAAACTATACACTGTCGTCATTTTTTGTATTGTTTCACTGGCCAAATGTTGCGGCCTCATTTTAAATTGCATTCTCATATAAAAAAATAAAAAATTTGTTTACATTTTTACTTGATGTACTCCAAGAGGGTTGTACACCTGCCGTGGCCACGAACCAAAAATTGACACCCCCCCTGTCGTGTTCAGCAGGCAGTACAGTTGCCGTATTAACCCCCTGCATCGTATATTAAAACTCTGTCCCCACTTGTCCCTCCACTTTTGATTTTAAATTATTTACAGTAGCTTGCAGTCTGCCCAAAGACTTGCCAGAAAGTAAGACATTTTTAAAAAATAATTTTAAGTATGGTGTGTGAATGGCAACACTTAATAAGCTTTTCTGACATTTTACTGCAAAGCTTTAAGAATCTGTGTGATGATTCTTTTATTTTGTTTTTAGTGACAAAAACCACATGCACTTTGGGGCAGTTACATGTGCCATGGGTGTTCGCTACAAATCATACTGTTCCAATCTAGTGCGCACACTTATAGTGGATCCCACACAGGAGATGCAGGACAACTACAACTTCTTGTTACAGTTGCAGGAGGAGCTGTGCAAGGAACTCAAGCATGGTAAGTAGGACAGGAAATGTAAGTTTTTATTTTATTTATCCCCCCCCTCATTTTATTGAGGGATGCAGGAGGATTGGACACGGGCAAACAAGAAAACTGTTGGTCTGCCCAGGACAACCCCTTATACTACCAGCAGCTCTGTTGCAGCTATCCCGTGTGGCCTATCCTAAGCTTGACTTCTAAAGTTTTGCCACTGAGCTTGTCTGAAAGTGACCCCTTTTGGGCTCTGGGATGTGTGCGAGATGCTTTCCAGACCTCTTAAGTTTGAGCTTTCTAGGTCCAGATTTGTTGGCCTTTCCCTCAGTGCTTATCCTGTCTCTGGCGACTGTCTCTGATTGGGCTGGCACAGGAGATGCCTCTGAGTTGCCAGGTGCTTTTGAAATTTCCATTTTCTACTGATCCAATCATAGAAGGGGTTAACGCTGAAGGACTGAGTGCAGACCTCATCTGCTGGGTGGAGAGTTGGCACTGAGCTCTCTCCCCATCAACCTTAAAGTGTTTGTTAACCTAAAAAAAAAACACAGATCCTGGTCCCTTAATGCAGATTAAACAGCACAGTGCTTGTGCTGTGTAATCTGCCCGATTCTAAACTGTAAAAAAAACTGCCTGTTCCTGCCACTTCCTGTATCCCCCTCTCTAACCAGGGCTGCTGAGCCCTGAGCACCGTGGTCAGTTTACATCCCTCCATCATCCGCAGCCTGCTCTCGGCTCTCCTCTCTCCCTCACCCCCTCCTCACTGCCTGTCAGCTCTGTTTTGGTCTCCTCTTTTGAGTCTTCCCTAATGACCGTTGAATATGGCTGCCTTCTTGGTCCTTTTCAAAGGTTTTCACTACAGTCACGCATATGTTTATTGCTCAAATCACTCAATAAAACTGCAACGCTGATAATTTGTATATATATTCACCACCATACATAACCCCTAACCAAATGCAAATAAGTTATATAGTCAAATATATTGATAAAATATAATTGACCTTATGTGCTAAAAATGTATACAAAGTACACATTTTTAAAACCTAAATCTTCTCATTGGTAGTGCAGTATAAACAAACACTTTTTCATGCTACGTAAAGTGAATCTCAATCAACTAGTATTAATACAGTACAAATATTCTATCTTACAAAAGTATGTGTTCTAATCTGTGATAGATTTCAATAGGTGAAGCACCCTGCCTTCCACACTTGATTCTCACCTATCACTTAAACCTATGTGTCAAATAGGTCAATATAAGCTGTAATACCTCAGGATCTGTCTGGATGTGGCAATGGACTCCAGTCACCTTCAGGATTTTATGAAACCTCTTTAGGTTCAGCTTGCGATCTAAATCCTCTTCAGGAGTAATGGCTCTCATCTCCTTCCTCCTCTCTCTCCCAGTAAATGGCTCTAAAATAAACCTAAAACCATCATTGGGCTTTTAATAACTAATTGTATTTCTTTATTAGAAAACATAAAATGGTCAAATGTTCACATGCACACAATAAAGGTTTTTCTTTAAAAATTAAAATAAAAATTTTCTTGACTGACGCGCAACTTAACACAGGTTGTAGCCTGGTGATGTCATTACATTGGGCCAAGAAGCAGGGGAGAGACTGGGAAGAGCAGGTTTCCAGATCAATTGAACTTGGGGGAACTGTTCCCTTAACAGTCGGCACAGAATCTTTGGACATTGTAGTCTTGACTGTCCAGGATTTGGATGATTGAATGGATCCTGAACCTTAAGCAAGGAGTCAGTTGAAGCACTGATTTCTTAAGTACCTGGGTGTATTCCTAGACATGGCTCAGGCTAGAGTTCTTCACCAAGAGAAACCTCAAACTTGGATCCCAGACTCTTTAGTCCAAGAGTCATCTGGCTCTTTGCGCAAATCCTTGGCCTGATAGCTGCCTCCTTCAAGGTAGTCCATTTGTTTAGTTTCACTCCTGACCCCTACAACACATTCTGTTGTCGTGGAACAAGTCAGTCCAGTCCCTTGATAAATCTGGCTCCTAGGACCTGGTTGTCCCTAGCTTAGTGGTTCAATAATCTGCCTGGAATCTGCATGCAGTAGAACATTGGTATTTGGAGGAGCCTTGGGCACTCTTATCAGTGAATTTACTCTCCTGATGTTTCTGAATCTTTAAATTGGGTTCACACATGCTGCGGTTAACAGCAGGGGGTCTGGAGCATCCCTGTCCATCGATTCAGGCGCGAATGTTTGCCGGAATTTGCACCTGAATCAGAACCAAAGATGCACAAGACCCTTTCCAAATGTGGACCGCGGCCACCCCAGAGCTGTGTGAACCGGCTCCATTGAGAGTCGGTCACACTCCTGTCATGAGAATTGGATGCGGAAAATTCCACATCCAATTCTCATATGTGAACTAGAGCTGCACGATTAACTGTAAAAAAATCTCAATTCAACTTGCTGGGTAAACTGTTGGCGCTCTATAAATCCTGAATAATAATTCTGGATGGTCAAGTTTGCTCGTGCTACTCATTCAACTGTTATGTAGCTCAGACCATTATTCCAGCTGAAGGTTTCAAGGATTGTTCCACCCTTTCTTAAGGCCTGCTCCACTTGAACTGCGAGTGCCTCTTAGGCTTCTTGAAATCAGGCTTCCATTTCCCAGGTTTGCAAGGCTGCTCCCTGGTCTTGGTTCACAAGTTCTCCAATTTCTTCCCAGTGTATGTTCAGGCCTCATCTGATGCCAGCTACGCCTGTCGGCTCCTTATGGTGGCTGTTAGAGCTGCAAGCAGTCCTCCATTCTGTATTTTTTCTTGGTTCTGTTAGCATCTTGGTGTGTTACCCACCTCTCAGGTGGAATGCTTTTGTTCATTCTGCAGGTTTAGATTTCCTGTGTCCTTTTTTTAATAGACAAAGAGAAATTGGATTTTTGTTCTCTCTTGTAAACATTTTCTGTGAGGAGCACAGACCCCACCCCTTTGTGCTTATAATCATGCTCTCAGTACTGCTTTGCTCCAACACTAGGGGAATGCTGGTGTTTTACTGGGCTGGTCTAAAGTTTTGTTAGCCAGTGTCCAATCCTCAAGCTGACAGTATAACCTGAAGATGACACTTGTCCCTCGAAGGGTCAGTGAGATTTTTTTTAATGAGCTCCAAAATCCTATTTTCTTTAGTAATTTTAGTTTTGTTTTTTTGACAGTTTGTATTAAAAAAATTTTCACAGGTTCAAAAATTTGTGAGGTCTATCATGCTGTTATGGATCAGGTTAAGAAGCAGAAACCAGAACTGATGAGCAAGATCACCAAAAACCTTGGGTATGTGCTTTAATAGCGCTGTAGGTGTGGTGGTAAAGGAGATCTTATTTTTGTTGTTGTACCTCCATGTTCATAGCAAGAGGCCTGTTCTTTAACCCTTTCGCTACCAAAGCTATTTTTGCATTTTTTTTGCACGTGTTTAAAGAATTTTACACCTGAAGATTATGTAAATCCCCACAAAACATTATATATTCTTTTCAAGCAGGCACCCTATAGAAGTAAACTGTGGTAGTTTAAATTTTTTATGTCACGCTATTAGTGCAACAGTTTATGAAACAAAAAATTTAAGTAAAAAAAAAAATACACTAAAGTGAATTTTAGGGTTCATATACACAATATATTACCCTATGTTTGGTAAGATGCGTTTGTGCCAAGTAGATACCCAGCACGTCGAGCTTTAAAACTGCGTGCACCAGTGAAACATCCTCAAACTTCAGTACCCTATATTTTCTATAGGAGAGGCTTTAAAAGCCCCCACAGATGATCCCTTTTAGAGTTAATTGTAAATAATGGGTCTAGAATTATTGCTCTCACTCCTAGCGAAATGTAACGTATAGCAAAATAAACATCATTGTGTGTAGGTGCCCCTGATGCATTTGTGTGGGCGTTTCCAGGGTGTGCTGAAGCGATTCGGTGGCTGCAGCTGCTGGGAGTTGGTGTAGAACCTTTATGTACGTTGGTGGCAGTAAAAGAGAGACCTTATTGATATTTTTGACGGATTTTTCTTTTGTCTTTTGTATAGCTTTGCCATGGGCATAGAGTTTCGGGAAGGTTCTCTTGTGATCAACAGTAAGAATCAATACAAACTAAAGAAAGGTGGGTTTATAACCAACACAAAGACCAAAATCATTTTGTGATGGCATGTAGTAATGAATATGTTGTAGGTTACCTACTACTTTTATCTTTTTTTTTTTTTTTTTTTTTTTTGTATTGGAAGGTTTTTCTTATCTAGAAATAATTTTCAATGCAAGATTTAGCAAATTAGGATACATTTTTTATTGTGCGTGTGTGTATAATTAATATATATATATATATATATATATATATATATATATATATATATATATATCTCTCTCTATCTCTCTCTCTATCTATCTATCTATCTATCTATCTATCCTGTTTCCCCGAAAATAAGACCTAGCGTGATGGTCGGTGATGGCTGCAATATAAGCCCTACCCCCCAAATAAGCCCTAGTTAAAGTCGTTGTAGGCCTTGTTTTCAGGGTAGGGCTTATTTTCGGGGAAACAGGGTAGGGCTTATTTGGTGGGTAGGGCTTATATTGCAGCCATCACCGGCCATCACGCTAGGTCTTATTTTCGGGGAAACAGGGTATATATATATATATATATATATATATATATTTAAAAAAAAATATATATATTTTTCCTGGTATGTAACATGTTTATATACGTAGTTTTCTGGTGTTGCCAATGATGAGTTGCCATGCTAATACCGACACAGCAGCCAGGGACCTATTGTTTCTGTGCTGGCAGTGGCTGAGTGTAGCCAACTTACTGAGGCAGACAGACCTTGCAAAAAGTTTGTCAGGTTATGTAAAAAAATGTTTTTCCTTATTTTGTGTTGTAATAACTTTACAGAACAGTATTTTAACTGAATCTGTGCTTTCTGGACAAAGCATCCCATACTGCGTATTATTTATCTTTTGTTCCTGTTGGCTGAATGAAGTGGTAAAGTACTGAAGACATTTCTGTGGATGTACTGATGGGGTGCCTGGCTTTAAAGTAAGCCTGTTTCTACGCCTTAAGCCAATTCTAGTCTGAAAGGATCCGATATTTAGCAATTGTTGGCTATGAGGATGATATCCGATATTTAGCCATCCCTTAATGGTGGCGATTTAAATTGGACCTATCTGTAACTTTACAAGTTTGCCCAAACACATTCCCAGGATGTCTATATCTATATCTATATCTATATCTATATCTCTCTCTATCTATATCTATATCTCTCTCTATCTATATCTATATCTATCTCTCTCTCTATCTATATCTATATCTCTCTCTATCTATATCTATATCTCTCTCTATCTATATCTATATCTCTCTCTATCTATATCTATATCTCTCTCTATCTATATCTATATCTCTCTCTATCTACATCTATATCTCTCTCTATCTATATCTATATCTCTCTCTATCTATATCTATATCTCTCTCTATCTATATCTATATCTCTCTCTATCTATATCTATATCTCTCTCTATCTATATCTATATCTCTCTCTATTCCAACAGAGGAATAGAAAAACAACCTTTTTATAATAAAAATGTAGTCCTTAACCTCCAGGCAACTGAGAGGTGCAGTCTGCGGAATGTTATCAGTTTGCTGTAGGCAGAAAATTACATTTCTTTAGTTTACGGTCACCCAGTGATCACAAAGGCAATTCTGCAACAATGGAATCTCCCCCTCTGTAGCCACGCACAGCAAGACGTTGCTGGCCCGAATGCTTCTGAGTCTTGATCTCAGAGAGGGAGCAATTCCATAGGGACAAAACAGACCGCCTCGTAGTGACCTTGCAGCTGTTAGTTTTGATCAGTGGCAGGAGTTGCTCGTTTGTCATAAGCCCACAACTAAATTTTGTAGCAAGTCACAGGGTGAAAGGTAGCAGAAAGGGGCTAAATTCGAGTTGGATATGCATGAAGAACATAGTTTACTGCTCAGGCACCAAAATGTACATGAATGTGACTCCTAAGGGAAGGCTTTTAGTCTAGGATGTAGATCCTAATACTGAGTGGCTCTCAAATTAAATGCTAGCCTTCTGTGAAAAATCTAACAGGGCAAGGTCATACATGCTGGGCTCTCTGAGAAGTAATAAAACTCCTTTTAAGTGTTCTATATTATGATTCATGTAAAACATCTGATGGCTCTACCTCAAATTTTGTTCTTGTACGTTGATGGACGCAGTGTCTTTTTAACCTTTGGGATAATGTTCTGCCTAGAGTAGGATTGGACCCAGTCATGTCCTGCCATCTGATCCTTATCAGCTCTCTGGGTTTTTGAGTATGTTACCTTGCGTCTAGTTGCATTTCTGCCACGTGATTCCAACATGTCTGGATCTAGAAAAAGGGGGCAGTCCCCCTGCTATGGATAACCTCAACTCTCCTAATAATGCCAGAAACATTTTGCTTCTTACCCTCCGTGGGCACATACATCTGTAATCAAGTTTCCCCTCATCGGAGTACCTCTTAGTACTGTCAGATGAGGCAGAATTTTGTAGTGGAATTCAGTTCCTTGCATGTACTGACCTTAGAACCTCTAAGTGTGTTCCTGCTCCTTCCCCTGTCAAATCTATCGCTGATCTTCCCAAACTCTTAGAACACTGGTCGCAGTGGTGTTTTTCTTGATTAGACTCATAAGAATGTTAAAGGCACCGCAGTCTGATAATTGGTGGGCTTATACCCCTTGTGATTTTGCCAGTTAACCACCTTGACAAGAAAACCCACTAGAGGACCTCTAGAGGGCCTGTTTACCTTTAAGGATTCTGACAAGCAGTAGGAACCCCTCCCTAAATCCCAGTTTATTCTGTTGAGCTCTGTCCTTCATCAACTGTTAGCTGCAACGTTAATCTGTCAAATTGTGACAGAATGGGTTAATTCCTCTTTAAATAAATATATTCTACTAGACAGCTTTCTGCAGTGACCATATGGGGGAGTTCTGGGCTAGCTGTGGGTGTTCGCAAAGTTTTTTTTTTTTTTTTTTGCTTGTGTCTGGCTATTTACCTGTACGATGGTGCACCATTTCGCCATGGCGCACGCGGATTCGCTGCACATTATCTGGGCGCACGAAGATTTGCGTCATACGCGAATACAGTCACGCCCCCTCCCCAGGACCACGCACATGCGTACGCACGCATTGAGTGTTCCAGCGCACCCCCAGCTTATTTAAGCTGTGTTTGCCAAGCATGTGGTGCTTCCAGAAGGCAGCTGTGGGACAACAGAGCAGGCTCTGAACATACTCTTGCAGTGGTTCATTTTGCCTTACCCGGGTCATGTGAGTCAACAGGTGTTGCTTGGCAGGCTAAAGGTGCTTAGCAGGATTGTTGCATAGGGGCTTGGTGAGCCTTATTAAAGGGTCTCCCCTTTGAGGTGTTTTAACTACACCCAAGTACTCTGTTTGTGGCATTGAATATCTTCCAAAAAGAGGAGTGGGACTAAAACACTACAGGGAAGGGCACACCTACATCATCAGTAGTTCCTCATGAACCTAGTTGTATCCCCTGAAAGACCAGAGGCTCCTGGGCAATCTGAGCCGCTGCGCCTATCTGGTATTGTGCCTACAGTCAAATTTTCACTAAGGATGAACTGTCCTCAGCCCTAGCTGGGTTAGAGCACAGGATTGCCTCCATCCCGCATGGTGGCAGGAAGCGTGACAGATCCCCCCCCTCCCCGGAGTCTTCTCATCTGGAGCAGGAATGGGTTGAGGATGGGGGAAGAGCTTAACGCTCAGGATTCGGTGGAGTGCCCAGCAGTTAAGTCTGCTTCCAAGCAATCCGGACAAGAAGATATCCACTTGATGTCTGCCTCTGTCACAGGTTTTTGATCCAGACTCTGACCGAAATGGTTCGTTCTGCCTTTAAGTTGCCTCTTGCAGAGGTGACTGAGCCCCCTGGTCCTCTTTGGGACCTCTGACACCTTTTCAGGTCGCACAGACTTTCCTGCTACACCCCCTGTTGGAACAGGCGGTGTGCTGATTGGGAACATCCTGACAGGACTTTCCTTTTTATATCGCATGGATGAGAAGTTTGTTAAAAAATGGAGAATGCCAGCTGTAGTTGCAGCAGTCTCTTCTTTTAACAAGAACTCTGGTAGGTA
This sequence comes from Lithobates sylvaticus, assembly GCA_028564925.1. Taxonomy (NCBI): domain Eukaryota; kingdom Metazoa; phylum Chordata; class Amphibia; order Anura; family Ranidae; genus Lithobates; species Lithobates sylvaticus. Next base: position 267,255,319 of record CM053026.1, read on the forward strand.
ACGCGCAGGGCTTGAAAGACCCTGTTGACAAATTGGAGTTATTAAATGCTTCCTTTTCTTTGTCCAGTTCAGCCATTTATTTAGCTGTTGCAGCAATTGGTATTTGCCAGTCCGTAAAGGATCAAGTCAAACTGCCGGATAGGCCTAACCAGGAGGCTGATCTGCCTGAAAGTAAGACCTATATTAGTAAGTAGTAGTAACCTCACTCCAGAGGGGAGACATTTTAGCCTCCATCGATATAAAGGACGCGTATTTGCATGTACCTATCTTTCAGCCTCATCAGAGGTTCCTACTTTTTGCAGTAGAGGTACGTCCTTTTCAGTTTGTGGCTCTACCCTTCTGGCTTGCTACAGCTTTCTACATTGAACCTCATTTGCCATGTAGTTGACCACCCCATTAATTTGTTCAGATCTTTTTGCAAGGTTTCCACATCCTGCAGAGAAGTTATTGCCCAGCTTAGCTTAGTATCGTCCGCAAATCGAGATTGAACTGTTTACCCCATCCTCCAGGTCGTTTATGAACAAATTAAATAGGATTGGTCCCAGCACAGAACCCTGGGGGACCCCACTACCCACCCCTGACCATTCCGAGTACTCCCCATTTATCACCACCCTCTGAACTCGCCCTTGTAGCCAGTTTTCAATCCATGTACTCACTCTATGGTCCATGCCAACAGACCTTATTTTGTACAGTAAATGTTTATGGGGAACTGTGTCAAATGCTTTTGCAAAATCCAGATACAACATGTCTACGGGCCGTTCCTTTAGCTGGCAACTCACCACCTCATAGGTTAGTAGATTGGTTTGACAAGAGCTATTCTTCATGAATCCATGCTGATTACTGCTAATGATACTGTTATCATTACTAAAATCTGTGTGTGTGTGTGTGTGTATATCTCTATCTCTATCTCTATCTCTATCTCTATCTCTATCTCTATCTCTATCTCTATCTCTATCTCTATCTCTATCTCTATCTCTATCTCTATCTCTATCTCTATCTCCATCTCTATCTCTATCATCTCTATCTCTATCATCTCTATCTCTATCTCTATCTCCATCTCTATCTCTATCATCTCTATCTCTATCTCTATCATCTCTATCTCTATCATCTCTATCTCTATCATCTCTATCTCTATCTCTATCATCTCTATCTCTATCATCTCTATCTCTATCTCTATCATCTCTATCTCTATCTCTATCATCTCTATCTCTATCATCTCTATCTCTATCATCTCTATCATCTCTATCTCTATCATCTCTATCTCTATCTCTATCATCTCTATCTCTATCATCTCTATCTCTATCTCTATCATCTCTATCTCTATCATCTCTATCTCTATCATCTCTATCTCTATCATCTCTATCTCTATCTCTATCATCTCTATCTCTATCTCTATCATCTCTATCTCTATCATCTCTATCATCTCTATCTCTATCATCTCTATCTCTATCATCTCTATCATCTCTATCTCTATCTCTATCATCTCTATCATCTCTATCTCTATCATCTCTATCTCTATCTCTATCATCTCTATCTCTATCATCTCTATCTCTATCTCTATCATCTCTATCTCTATCATCTCTATCTCTATCCATCCCCTCCAAGAGTTTACATACTATTGATGTTAGGCTAACTGGTCTGTAATTCCCAGGGCTGTATTTTGGGCCCTTTTTAAATATTGGTGCTACATTGGCTTTTCTCCATTCAGCTGGTACCATTCCAGTCAGTTGACTGTCAGTAAAAATTAGGAACAATGGTCTGGCAATTACTTGACTGAGTTCTCTAAGTACCCTTGGGCGCACTGTAGCTTGAAGTACCTGAAGCTTTTTATGTACATTGCTTCAATTGCATGGTATGCCCACCGCTGTCTCAGCATTATGCTGATGTGGGATTTCTCTTACAAATATGAACACCAAAGCTCTACTATGATGACCCAACTAATATTGAGTTGTACCCCCTTTTGCTGCCAGAACAGCCCTGTCCCATCGTGGCAAGGACACCACTAGATCTCTGAAGGTAAACTGTGGTATCTGGCACCAAGCAATTAGTGGCAGATCCTTTAGGTCATTTAAGTTGCAAGTGAGGCCTACATGGATCAAACTTTCTCCCTTCGTCTTTCAGGACAGCGCCTGGAGAGAGCGCAGCTCCACCCACTTTCCCAGGAAACACTGCAGTTTTTTCTTTAAAGACCGGATACTTCCACCATGGCCTCAGTTGTAGTGTTTCCTCCAGCCATGGTGGAAGCTCTGCAGGGAACCAAGGGGTGCTGCGCTTTCTCCAGGTGGGGAGAGTTGAAGGCATACCTGTTCGTTTGCTTCGTTATTTTGCAGACCTGCCCAGCTGCCTCCCTGACGCGTGGGGGCTGCTCCGGTGTCCTCTCTCCTTCATACCCAGGGGGGTCAGGCTGTCGGAGGTCCCCATCCTCTATCTAAGACCGGCGACGTGGGGCTTTGGCGCTGTTTGAAAATAGCGCCGTTACAGAGCCTCATGTCTTCCGGGTTTCGGATGGCGAGGGCGTCACTTCCGACCGGGGGCGGGACTTTCGACGGCGCGACGCGGCTTCCGGTTCCGGCCGCTGGAACGCAGGGAGAGAGGGCGGTCGCATACGGCTGACGTCATTTCCGGCGGCCAGGCCGCGCGGATTTCAAATAAAGATGGGCTTTTCGGCGCTTGGATCTTGCTACAATGGAGGAGGATCAAGCGGCGGTGGCAGGTGCAGGAGCCACTTCGGTCAGCCAGGCTCAGGTAAGCAGGGACAGGTGTCCCCAGATTTACCCTCAGGGCCAGAATGTTTTACCCTTCCTTGTACAGGAAGCCTGCAGCACTCAGTTCCTAATGACAGTTTAGGAAGAATGCTATTGTATTTAAGTGAGTCTGTGGGGAGATTCATTTGGCTGTGAACAGAGGGAATTAAGGTGATTTTTTTTCTCTCTGTCAGCATGTGTTCCTTTAAGGTTAAATTGAGATGTTTTGTGTTGGTGTATTTCAGAAAACAAAGGAAAAGACTAAACATGTCTCACCTCCTAGCAAAAGGAAATGTCCTGTCTGTAAGAATGTTCTTAGAGACTCCTGGACAAAAACTTTGTGCAGATCCTGCATCAGTGATCTAGTTAGAGAGGAGACAGCTTCTACTGCTGCATCTCAGCAGGGGGAACTGTTTAGTTCCTTTCGCAAGGAAATGACGGACACCTTTGAGACCTTTCGGTCCTATCTAGATAGGCGTCCAGCTGCTAGCAGCAGCACAGTACCCCGTTCCCACTCATCAGCTGCATCTAGAGGTAGCGACTCAGAGGATGAAGGGGTTAGCGGGTCCTCTGGCTCTGAGGAAGAGTTAGATGAAGCAAAGGAAGCTTCCGGCTCTTCATCCAGATACAAGTTGTCCTTAGAAGATGTGGATGATCTCCTAAAAACCATCCACACCACTCTCAATATTACAGAGGACAAAACCTAATTATCTTTACATGATAAAATGTTTTTAGGCATGGGGGAGGTGAAGCACAGGGTGTTCCCGGTGCATAACTGCCTGTCTGAAATAATCAAAAAAGAATGGAAGGACCCAGAGAGGGCCCCCTTTTTTTCCAGATCACTCAAACGCCGATTCCCCTTTGAAGAGGATAGCTCTCAACTCTGGAATAAAAAACCCAGACTTGATGCAGCGTTCTCTCAGGTTTCTAGAAATACCGACCTGGCGTTTGAGGACATGGGCATCCTAAAAGATGCCATGGACAAAAGGGCAGACTCCCTCTTAAAAAAGGCTTGGGACTCAACCCTCTCAAATTTAAAACCGGCCATGGCTTCCACCGTGGTTGCCAGGAACCTGGAGCACTGGCTAGACCAGTTAAAAGCCCATATCGAGGCTGGTACGCCTCGAAAGGATCTGCTTGATACCTTGCCCATTCTATCAAAAGCGGTGGGTTATATGGCAGATTCTTCAGCCGAATCTATTAAAATGTCGGCCAGGTCTTCAGCACTCATAAACTCAGCCCGTCGGGCATTATGGGTCAAAACCTGGACGGGGGATACAGCTTCAAAGACTAAGTTATGCGGTCTCCCGTTTGAAGGAGATTTAGTCTTTGGCCCAGACCTGGAAGCTATTCTAGACAGAACAGCCGATAAGAAGAAGGCTTTTCCGGTCAAGAAGAAGGTAACCCCCCAAGGTGGCAAAAATTTTCGTTCTTTTCGGAAAACCCCAGAAACGAAGGAAACAGGATACAAAAGACCCTGGAAGCCACAGAGAGGGAGGGGTAGGTCAGGCGTCTTGTTCCGCCCCCCTGCCCCAAATACAAAGACCCAGTGACTGTCTTCTAGCTGTGGGAGCAAGGCTTCTAGCCTTCCTCCCCCAGTGGGAGTCAGTAACATCCAGTCCGTTTATCCTCGGGATAATAAAGGAGGGTTACAGACTGGAGTTTGCTCACACCCCACCCGTTCGATTTTATGTCACTCAGACTCCCCGAGACCCAGAAAAATCAGTGGCCTTAGTTTCAATTTTACAGGAATTGATCCAGCAGAGAGTGATCACGCACGTCCCCCCCGTGGAGAGGGGACTGGGGTGTTATTCTCATATATTCCTAGTAAAAAAGCCATCAGGGAAATTCAGAATGATTCTGAATCTGAAGGTCCTAAACAAATCCATCAGGTACAAAAGGTTCAAGATGGATACAATCTTCTCAGTAAAGAATCTCCTGTCCCAAGGTTGTTTTATGGCATCCATAGACCTAAGGGATGCTTACCTTCATGTTCCCATAGCCATACCATCGCAGAAACATCTAAGGTTCGCGGTCGGTATAGAAGGCTCGGTCATACATCTCCAGTTCCGGGCCCTCCCCTTCGGACTGTCCTCGTCCCCGAGGATATTTACAAAGGTCCTGGCGGAAGCCCTAGCCCCCCTCAGGTTGGAGGGGATATCGATCGTCCCTTACTTGGACGACCTTCTTATATTCTCCAACACAAGAGAGCTACTAGAAAGGGACCTAGTAAGGACAAGGGGACACCTAGAGGGTCTCGGGTGGATCCTAAACAGGGAGAAATCGAATCTCATCCCCTCTCAGTCCCTAAAATTCCTGGGGTATACCATCGACTCCAGACAGGAAAAGATCTTTCTTCCGGTGGAGAAGATAGAGAAATTGCAGATTGCTGTAAAGAAGACGCAGACAAATCTGCTGATATCTGTCAGGTTTGCCATGTCAGTCCTAGGTCTCCTCACTGCATCTATACCAGCAGTGCAGTGGGCGCGTCTCCACGCAAGGGACCTCCAACAGACAATACTAAAAAATTGGTCCTACGGGGAGTCCTTGGAGAAGCTGTTCAGGATACCTCCTCAGGTCCAGAGGAAGCTCTGGTGGTGGAGGAGGTGCTCGAACCTCAACAAGGGTCTTCTTTGGTGCTTCCCAGTAGACAAAAGACTTACTACGGATGCCAGCTCCTGGGGGTGGGGTGCCCACCTGGGGGGACAGATGGCCCAAGGGGACTGGACAGTCGAGGAAGCCAGGAGATCCTCCAATTGGAGGGAGCTAAGGGCTATCCTTTTGGGGTTATGGGCCTTCGAAGGACTAGTCCGGGGCCACCATATCCAGGTCCTATCGGACAACGCCACGGCGGTGTCTTGCATTACAAGGCAGGGCGGCACAAGAAGCAGAGTCTTGCTATCTCTGGCCGGTTAGATCCTGTCTTGGGCGGAAGACAATCTGAAATCGCTGACAGCGGTACATCTGAAGGGGGACCTGAATTATGTAGCAGACTGGCTGAGCAGGGAAAGAATCCTAGAGTCAGAATGGAGTCTGAGCCCAGAGGTTTTTCTAAAGCTAACAGAAAGGTGGGGGGTTCCGCAAATAGACTTGTTTGCTTCCCAGAAAAACAAGAAAGTGAAGGCTTTCTTTTCTCTAAGCAGACAAGCCCAATCAAGGGGCTTAGACGCGCTGGCACAATCATGGGAGTTCCACCTGTGCTATGCTTTTCCCCCCTTTCAGTTGATCCCTCTAGTTCTAAGGAAACTACAACAGGAATCCACGAGTATGATCCTAGTGGCTCCCTTCTGGCCCAAGAGAGCTTGGTTTGCTACGATACAGAGGATGGCGGTGGAACCCCACTGGGTTCTTCCACTGCAGGAAGATCTCCTAACCCAGGGACCTCTTCAACACCCAAACATAGAGCACCTCAATCTGACTGGGTGGCTACTGAGGAGCAAATCTTGAGAAAGAAGGGACTTTCAGACAAGCTGGTCTCTACTCTCCTAGACAGTCGCAAAGCGACTACTAGGGCGATTTACTTCAAAACGTGGAAGCGTTTTAATTCCTGGTGTCTGGAGAAGAGATTTCCACCCCAGGAAATTGCGTCGATCCTGGAGTTCCTCCATGACGGAATGGAGCTGGGGTTGGCAATTAGTACCCTGAAAGCCCAGGTGGCTGCATTGTCGGTGTTTCTTGAGAGACGTTTATCTCAAGAGGCGCTTATTATTAGATTTTTTAAAGCTCTGTCTAGAGCAAGACCAGTTCCTTTCAAGGTTTTCCCAAAATGGGACCTATCCCTAGTGTTACAGGGCCTGACCAAAGGACCTTTTGAACCACTGGAGGAAGTAACCATCAAGCTATGGTCACTTAAACTTGTTCTGTTAGTAGCTGTGACAACAGCCAGAAGGGTGAGCGAGCTGCAGGCCCTTTCTATAAAGGAACCTTTTTGCTTTTTTTTTCCGGACAGGATAGTGTTAAAAACAGACCCAGGGTTTCTCCCGAAAGTGGCATCAGTTTTTCACAGAGAGCAGGAAATAATCCTCCCTACATTCTGTCCCTCACCATCTAGCCCTAAAGAGAGGGTCTTTCACAGTTTAGATGTGAGAAGGTGTCTCTTACACTATCTCGAGATTACTAAGGAGTTTAGGAAATCAAACTCCCTATTCATTTTGTTTTCAGGACCACGTAAGGGCTACGGGGCTTCTAAAAATACGATAGCTAGGTGGTTGAGAATGGCCATCAGTGAGGCCTATAAAGCATCGGGAGTTGATCCTCCCTCTGGGGTAGTCGCCCATTCCACACGTGCTGTAGCAACATCGTGGGCAGAAAGGGCAGGGGCATCCCCAAATCGCATCTGTAGAGCGGCGACGTGGACAAGCTTCTCCACCTTCACGCGCCACTACAGACTGGACCTGCTATCAGCAGCGGAACAATCATTTGGTAGAAAGGTTCTGCAGGCGGTGGTCCCACCCTAGAGTAAGTACTCTCTTATCATCTCCAGGTGCTGTCCTGAAAGACGAAGGGAGAAAACCTTAGTTAGACTTACCGGTAACGGTATTTCTACGAGTCTTTCAGGACAGCGCCGATGACCCACCCTAACTGTATATAAAATGTGGTGTTGTTACTATGTTCTGCTTATCTAATTTCAGCATGGCTGGAGGTACTCTACGAATAACTGAGGCCATGGTGGAAGTATCCGGTCTTTAAAGAAAAAACTGCAGTGTTTCCTGGGAAAGTGGGTGGAGCTGCGCTCTCTCCAGGCGCTGTCCTGAAAGACTCGTAGAAATACCGTTACCGGTAAGTCTAACTAAGGTTTTTTTGGTGAAAGAGGCTCAAACTTTTTTCCAGCACATCCCACAGATGCTTGATGGATTGAGATCTGGAGGATTTGGTTGCCAAGTCAACATCTTAAACTCTGTGTTCCCCAAACCATTCTTGAACCATTTTTGCAGTGTGGCAGGGCACATTTTCCTGCTGAAAGAGGCACTGCCACCGGGGATTACCGTTTCCATGATTGGGTCTACTTGATCAGCAGAAATGTGTAGTTGGGTGGTAAATGTTCACTTGCTGCCTAATAATATATCCACCAACTTTTAGATGCCATTGTAAGGAGATAATCAATGTTCGCTCTTACTTTTCAATTATCTTAATGTTATGGCTGATCTGTGTGTACACACACTCTCTCTCTCTCTCTCTCTCTCACACTCTCTTCTCTTTCTCTTTCTCTTTCTCTTTCTCTTTCTCTTTCTCTTTCTCTTTCTCTTTCTCTTTCTCTTTCGGCAGATGGGCAACATACCCTCCCAATGTGACTGACTGGCACCTTTTACCCCTTTCTGGATATACAGGGGATTTTTTTTTTGGAGGCTTGTTTTATGTGTTCTGTGTTTTCAGCAGGTGAATCCCTTGTGTGCCTGATTATGGCTCCTGACATCTAGTGGTGAATATTGATAACTCACCAATTCTTCATATGGACATGGAGAATAAATAATTAGACAGGCCTGCTGATATACAGTGCCCTGCAAAAGTATTCACCCCCTTGGCATTTTTTGTGTTTGTTGCCTCACAACCTGTAATTAACATGGATTGTTTAAGGATTTGCATCATTTAATTTACAGAACATGCCCACAGCTTTGAAGGTGTGTGTTTGCTTCACTATAAAAAAAAAAAAAAATTAAACAGAATAAGTCAATATGCATAACTAAACCCCCCCCCCCCCCCCCCCTAAAGTCAATACTTTGTAGAGCCACCTTTTGCGGCTATCACAGCTCCAAGTTGCTTTGGATAAGTCTCTGAGCTTGGCACATCTTACCACTAAGATTTTTGCCCATTCCTCCTGGCAAAACTGCTCAAGCTCCTTCAAGTTGGATGGTTTGCGCTTGTGAACAGCAATCTTTAAGTCTGACCACAGATTTTCTATTGGATTGAGGTCTGGGCTTTGACGAGGCCATTCCAACACATTTACATGTTTTCCCCCTTAAGCCACTCAAGTGTTGCTTTAGCAGTGTGTTTTGGGGGTCATTGTCCTGCTGGAAGACATAGCGTTTTCTTTGATGGCCAAAAAGTTGAATTTTTGTCTCATCAGACCAGAGAACCTTCCTCCATACATTTTGGATGTCTCCCACATGCCTTTTCGCAAACTCAAAACATGCCATTTTGTGTTTTGCTGAAAGTAATGGCTTTCTTCTGGCCACTCTGCCATGAAGCCTAACTCTACGGAGCATATGACCTATTGTCGTTTTATGTACAGATACTCCAGTCTCTACTGTGTAACGCTGTAGCTCCTCCAGGGTTACCTTGGGTCTCTGTTGCCTCTCTGATGCCCTCTTTGCCCGGTCCGTGAGTTTTGGTGTGCGGCCGTCTCTTGGCAGGTTTGCTGTTGTGCCATGTTCTTTCCATTTGGTTATGATAGATTTGATGGTGCTCCTAGGGATCATCAAAGATTTGGATATTTTTTTTTTATTACCTAACCCTGACTTGTACTTCTCAACAACATTGTCCCTTACTTGTTTGGAGAGTTCCTTTTGGTCTTCATGTCAGTGTTTGGTTAGTGGCGCCTCTTGCTTAGGTGTTGCAGCCTTTGGGGCCTTTTTAAAAAGGGGTGTATATGTAATGACAGATCATGTGACACTTAGATCACACACACAGGTGGACATCATTTCACTAATTATTTGACTTCTGATGGTAATTGGTTGCACCAGAGCTTTTTATGGGCTTCATAACAAAGGGGGTGAATACATATGCACATGCCAATAAAAAAATTTTATTTCTGAAAAATTGTTTTATGTATATATTTTTTCTAATTTTACTTCACCAACTTAGACTATTGTGTTCTGATCCATCACATATAGATTAAAAAAGCATTTAACTAAAGGCTATAATGTAACAAAATAGGTAAAAAGTCAAGGGGGCTAATACTTTTGCAAGGCACTGTATATACTTGTTTCTCCTGCTGTCCCTGCTCATATACTTACAATCCATTTATTGGCTTGCGCTTTGGTTCATTGACACTTTTTGGACAGACATCCTATGCTGCTTGAGAAAACAGTTGATCTGCAAAATGTTCAGCTTAAAACATCGGCCATTTCCGTTACCACAGAACTGCATGTATATAGTATTTATCAAGTCTGATATTTTAGAGATCTCAATATGCCCTAATCAAAGGTGTGTTTTTTTTTTTTTGTTTTTTTAACTTTGGGTGGATAGGCAGATGACAACACATGCATGTTGTAGAGATGAACATGACCTGCACCATGGATTAATATAATTTATTTTATTTAAGTTTGTTATACAATTTGATACATTTTAGATAATTTTGTCTCTCGTGAATTCCTTGATCAGAGACATACATGCTCTTTAAAAGTCCCCTTGTCTTTAGATCGACAGTATGTCCAGAAGTTGATCCACCCTGGAAAATAAACCCAATATGCTCCTTGGAAAGTGCAATCCTTTCAGTAAGTTAGCTAACGTATAGCCTTGTCAAAGCTAGAAGATTGCAGATATACCTGCGACTAAAAAGCTATACATAATACAAACAAGGTGTTTTTTCTATTGAAGCATTAAATTTTAAGGTCAAAATAACTGGACACTTGTGTAATTTTATATTAAAATCAAACTGTACATCCATTGTATCACCCTCTTACTATTTGTGTATTGGATGACCATGTCTCCATTTCCAAATTTTTCTGTTCATTTTTGTTTATTTTTTTTGGACTCCTTTTATTGGTGATTTTGCGTTTGCTAGCTGCACATTATAACCTCCATGTTTATGGCAAACTGTTCTTCATGTAGGTATGGTATTCAGCATTCACTTGGGACTTTCTGATCTTCCAAACAAAGAAGGGAAGAAACAAGAGGAGAAGACTTATGCCTTGTTTGTTGGGGACACCGTGCTTGTGAATGAGGTACATTAAATGTTATTGGTGTCTTTGTTCAATGAAATGCATTTAATCAGCTGTCAAATATACGTTTTTGTGGAATTAAATTGAGTATGGAAGACCACGTTAGAAGAGCTGTTGGTCAATCTGATGCATATATACTGTGTGTGTGTGTGTGTGTGTTGCTATTGACATTAAAATGTTCACCAAAACAAATGGGTTCAGAAATTTTATGTGTAATAAAATGGAATGACACAGAAAGTATTGAACACGGTAATGATTGCTTCAAGACCCCTCCTGTATGGAGAAACTAGTTGCATGCATCGCTCAGGTGTTCTGGCCCAGTCTTCAAATCTTGAAGGTTCTGTGGGCCTCTTCTATGAACTCTGATCCTTGGTTCTTTCCATAGATTTTCTATTGGATTCAAGTCAGGTGATTGACTGGGCCATTCTAGCAGCTTTATTTTCTTTCTTTGAAACCAATTGAGTTTCCTTGGCTTTGTGTTTTGAAATCATTGTCTTGTTGAAATGTCATCCCTCGTTTCATCTTCATCATCCTCTGGTAGATGGCGGCAGATTTTTATCAAGAATGTCTTCGTACATTCTTAACATTCATCCTTCAATGACATGAAGTTTGCTAGTACCATATGCTGAAAAACAGCCCCACACCATGATGTTCCCACCTTCAAACTTCCCTGTTGGTATGGGGGTATTTTTGGGTGATGTGTAGTGCCTTTTGACCTCCAAACATGGTGTGTATTATGGCATCCAAAGAGTTCAATTTTGGTCCCATCTGACCAGACTATATTCTCCCAGTATTATCGCAGGCTTGTTTAAATGTTGTGTAGCAAACTTAAAAACGAGCTACAACATGCTTTTTCTTCAGCAATGGAGTCTTGAGTGGTGAGTGTGCATACAGGCCATGGCATTTGAGTGCATTACTTATTGTTTTCTTTGAAACAACAGTTCTACCTTCCAATTCCAGGTCTTTCTGAAGCTCTCCACAAGTTGTCCTTGGCTCTTGGACAGCTCTTCTGATTGTGTTCACTCCTGTCAGAAATCTTGCGAGAAGTACATAGTCGTGGCTGGTTTGTGGTGAAATTGTAATTGTTCTTTCCACTTCTGGATTTTGGCCTCAATAGCGCTTACTGGAACATTCAGACGTTTAGAAATCCTTCTGTAACCAATGCCATCAGTATGTTTGCAACAATAAGGTTGCGAAGGTCTTGAGAGAGCTCTTTGCTTTTACTCATCATGAGATGGTTCTTGTGTAACATCTTGGTAATAAGACACCTTTTTTATGGGCCATCAGTTGAGACTGAACTAGATGATATTTGCATTGACAAGGGACAGGATTTCTTTCTAATTACTGATATATTTAAGCTGGTGTCTTGGCTTTCCATGCCTTTTTTTTTTTTTTTTTTTAACCACTTCAGCCCTTCAAGATTTGGCTGCTCAATGACCAGGCCATTTTTTTGCGCTACAGCACTGCGTCGCTTTAGCTGACAATTGCGCAGTTGTGCTGTACCAAACAAAATTGATGTCCTTTTTTTTTTTTTTCTTCTCGCAAATGGAGCTTTCTCTGGGTGGTATTTGATAACCTCTGCATTTTTTTTATTTATTTTTTTTGCTATAATATCCCAAATTTTCCTCAGTTTAGGCCGATATGTTTTCTTCTACATATTTTTGCTAAAAGAAAAATCGCAATAAGCGTATATTGATTGGTTTATGCAAAAGTTATAGCATCTACAAAATAGGGGTTTAGATTTATGGCATATTTATTTTTTTTTATTTTTTTATCGGAACTGCGATGATGCAGCGTAAAAAAAACTTTTTGGACACATTTTTTGAGACCATTGACAATTGTCATAACATATGCCAAAGAGAAAAACCTTAACCATACTACTAAACTACTTCACCAATGAGGAGAGTGGGGTCTGCTCGGGTATATCTAGGCTCAAACATTGACCAGGATACAAGGTGAGTTAGTGGTGCCATGAAAGGTTGTTTAACCACTTGCCGACCGGTGCACGACAATATACGTCGGCAGAATGGCACGTACAGGCAGGAGGGCGTGTATATATAAGTCCCTCCTTTAACCTGTCCGTGCCATCGGGAGCGCGCCGGTCGCGGCCCCCGCGGGCTCGATCGCCGCGGGGAAACCCGCGATCGTCTCACGGGAAGGCTGAACGGGGAGATGCCGAGATAAACAGCATCTCCCCGTTCTGCCTAGCAACTAGTGACGCTGATCTCTGCTCCCTGTGATTGGAGCAGAGATCAGCATTCACTAGCTGACAGCCACGCCCCCCCCACAGTAAGAAACACACCCCTAGGCATACTTAACCCTTACACTGCCCCCTTGTGGTTAACCCCTTCACTGCCAGTGTCATTTATACAGGAATCAATGCATTTAAATAGCATTGATTGCTGTATAAATGACAATGGTCCCAAAAATGTGTCAAAAATGTCCGATGTGTCCGCCATAATGTCGCAGTCACAAAAAAAATCGCAGATCGCCGCCATTACTAATAAAAAAAAAAAAATTATTATTAATAAAAATGCTATAAAACTATCCCCTATCTTGTAAACGCTATAACCTCTTGCACAAACCGATCAATAATCGCTTATTGCGATTTTTTTTTTTTTTTTTTTTTTTTTACCAAAAATATGTAGAATACGTATCGACCTAAACTGAGGAGGAAAAGTTTTTTTTATATATTTTTTGGGGATATTTATTATAGCAAAAAGTAAAAAATAATGCATTTTTTCAAAATTGTCGCTCTATTTTTGTTTATAGCGCAAAAAATAAAAACCGCAGGGGCGATCAAATACCACCAAAAGAAAGCTCTATTTGTGGGAAAAAAAGGACGCCAATTTTGTTTGGGAGCCACTTCGCACGACCGCGCAATTGTCAGTTAAAGCGACGCAGTGCCGAATCGCAGAAAGGGGCCTGGTCCTTTGGCTGCAAATTGGTCCGGTCTGAAAGTGGTTAATGGAGGTCTATACTTTAATTTGTGTCATTCGGTTTGCTGCTTGCTATAGAGGAATCATTAATCCAGCATGGCAACCCCTTCTGGCATATGTGGCTTTATATAAAGGTAGGCTGGCGTTGATCCCTTCCAACATTGTATGGAGGGAGGGGATGCCGCCTTCCAATTCATCGTAATTGCTTTATGAGCATGGAACAATAAAAGGTTAATAAGTATTCGCCTGGCCACAGTTATTGACATTTGCTCCACCAGTCCCAACAGACAATATCTCGGACCTCTTGCCAATATTGTTGAATTGCCGGACAGCTCCAAAAGATGTGGAAGATTTTACCATGTTTATTTGATCATCGCCAACACAATGATGGGCAGTGGATATTTTATGGAGCCTGTGCGGTGTGTAATATGCTCTGTGAAAAATCTTATATTGGACTATCTGGTCTCTGGCTGAGATCAGGGAAGAGAAGAGGAAATTCCACATCCTCCATTCAGTTCTGGAATATCCCCCAGCCATTTATGGCTACGGGAGGACAGTTCAGGACTAGCCGCCACAAGCAAGTAACCATATAATTGGCAAGTGGGTTTTTCCAGATCCTTTACTCAACGGATAGATTTCAGAGTATGAGAAACTGGTTGACCAAGAAATTGACATCTGAAGGCATGGGAAACCTGAAGGTATCTAAAGTCAGAGTGAGTAGGTACATTAAATTTAGATGGGAAGAGTTTGAAAAGAGGACGACTCAGAGTTGGTAATATTTTCCAATGTTAGATTTTTATATTTATCCCAAGCCTGTGAGTCTGGGATAGTGAAAAAAATGAGGGACACAGGGTGGGTGTGCTGAGAAAGGCTTCCAGGGATTTAACTATCACTGCCTCCAGCACCACAGCAGAGTTTGTTGGATTAGGCTGAAGCCACCAGTGGGTCATCACTAGTTGAGATGCTAGAAAGTATTTATAACAGTCTGGAAAAGCCAGACCCCCTCTGTCCACTGGTCTGGTTAAGGTTGCATATTTGTATCTAGGTGGCTTGGATCCCCAGATAAAGGACAAAGTCATTTGATGGAGTTCAATTTCGTGAGAGCCATTTGAGGGGAGTTACTAAAAAATATATGTAAATTTGGGGAGAACCTTCATTTTAAAAAGGTTAATTCGTCCAATTTCCGAAAGGGGGAGGTTGCTCCATGCCTTCAGTTTAGACTTAACTCCAGCTAGCACAGGGCTCAGATTATATTTCACAAAGTCCTTACTATGTCTGGCTATCGCAATCCCTAGGTATGTAAAATGGTCAACCCACTGTAGTGGGAGTTTAGTGGATGAGGTAGACTTGTCCCCCTCGTCCACTGGGAACAGTAGCGACTTGTGCCAGTTAACACGTAGACCCGCGAAGGTCGAGAAACTATCCATGATCTTGAGGGCACCCTGCAGTGAGGTACCAGCATTATCCAAGAAAAGTAATAAGTCATAAGCGTATAGAGCCACTCTCCTCCAACCACCCCACACGTAGACTGCAAATCTCAGGGGAGATTCTAAGGGCTTCAGCCATTGGTCCATGGCCAAGGCGAAGAGGGGCCGGGCAGAGAGGGCATCCTTGTCTGGTACCTCTCTGCAAATGAAAGGGGGCCGACAGCAGGCCATTTAGCCTTATGCTCGCCGGGGGGCCAGAGTAAAGTGTTCGTAGCCAGTCAATAAATTAATGGAAATTCCATCCTCATCACTTCCCACAGATACACCCACTTAACGGTATCGAATGCCTTTTCCATGTCCAATGTGGCTATCGTTCTAGTGCCTTGGTTTGTGTGAGGGGCGTGTATATTGGAGAATAGCCTTCGTATGTTTATCCGTGGACCTACCATGCATAGAGCCCGTTTGATCTGGATCTACAAGGGATTTAATAACTTTATTCAATTTTATGGCTAGGAGTTTTGTGAGGATCTTCAAGTCACAATTGGGGATCGACTGTTTATCGGTGGTGCCGATATTCACTTTATATTTTTTTGGGCATCGGGCACAAACGTTACCCGATTTTATTGTTGCTCGGCTGTTATTACAAGCTTATTAAAAGCAGCGGGAGGCGACGTCCCTTCCATTCCTTACCCGGGCTCTCCTTTCCCACCGGGAGGCCCGAGCAACCAGCCGGCATGTCTGCCGGCTGGCCGAAGACCCGAACAAAGCCGATGCTTCGTTCGGATCTAGTAACCCAGAAGCAATGTCATGACATCACTTCCCGGATTACTGGCATCATAAAGATCTTGACATTTTGAATACTTTCAAGTGCAATGGCGGGCTTTGGGGTCTAATAGATCCCCAATCCCTCCATAAAGAGTACCTGTCGCTGCCTATTATTTTTTATTTTTTATTTAATCATACAGAATATCGGCCTGAGAGGTGGCCAAAATATCGGTATTGTATCGGCACAGAAAACGATATTGGTCGATCCCTAATCACAATTGAGAAGTGAAATCAGTCTATATGAAGCACACGGCTTAGGATCCTTGTTTAGGTTTGGATATAAGTATAATATGGGCCTCCTTCATGGTGGGGGGGTAGGGAGGCAGAGAGTAAACAGGACTTGTACAACTCAGCCAGCCTAGGAGCAAGTAATTCAATGCGATTCCTATAGCCTTCTATAGGCAAGTCATCAGGGACCGGGGCCTTACCCACCGGGAAGGACTGTGTGGCGAGTGTTACTACTTCTGGGGTAAAATCGTCAACTAAGTTTCCTGGACGTGGGGTCAAAGGCAGGTGGTAACAAGGAGGTGTATAACTGTGTGAAAAACTAGTGAATTCACTCAGGATGTCTTCCTGAGAAACAACCACATTACCGTCCGCAGTGAGGATTTCAGAGACAACTGCGAGAGGTCTGTCCTGTTGTGCTTGTAACGCAAACAATTTACTGTTCTTGTTTTGTATGCCAAGTCTACTAACCTGAGATAAGATGTAATTCACGTCTGAGTGTGAAGACATGATCAAAATTTGTGACAGTTTGAGAGGAGTATTGGGTTAGGGCATGGTCAAATTTCGTCTGCAATTAGACAATATCGCTTTGCTCTGCCCTCACGGCTGCCACAGCAGAAATGTACTGCCCCCTGCTATGAGCCTTGAACGCGTCTCAGAGCATCTCAGGGGATGCTGACTCCACGTTATTTACCCAGTACTCCCGCAGTTGAGGGGGAATGCACACTTGAACTGATTCATGGTTTATCCAATGAGGTTACAATCGCCAAAGGGTCTGGTTGTGTGACCAATGGGTTCTTGGGGTAAATTTGAGTGGGTTACGATTAGTGGTGCAATGGATCGTCACCGATCCGCGATCCGAACGGGTCAACCTGTTCAGATCAGCATACCACGCGATCTGCGGAGCGCGCCGCTGCCTTGGCCTTAAAGGCCGTGGCTTCGGCCTAGCTCCGGAGCGGTGGCCATCTTGGTACACCCGGCGGCGGCGGGAGATGTCTATTACAGTGAGTGGGGTAAAGGACGTGGCTATTACTATATAAACTTTTATTTGGTGATCCGAAAAATTATACGATCTGTGACTCTGATCCGAGGAACGATCCGAACCGTGAGTTTTTTTTGGTCCGTTGCACCCCCTAGTTGTGATCAAAAAGGCCAGAGGGGAGAACACGCCTCCTGGACCTCACTAAGAAGGGCTGTGTTCGCAAAAGCCAGATCTATACGTGAAGAGGTCTTGAAGGTGGTGGAAAAGCAGGAATAAGTTCTGTCCTGAGGGTGCAACCATCTCAACACCTCAGTAAGGTCTGCAGCTTGCGCCCAAATGCCTAAATCAGAGTTGAAGTTAATAGGGTGTTGCCCTGTTTAATTCTTGTGATAGGGGGGCGTTGGTCACCCATGAATACAATTTGTGCAGGACTATGCAGAGCCCATCTTCTTCAACCATGAGTTATAGGGGCTGTATCTGACTGGGAGGAGGTAATCAAACATTCACTATGATATACTTCCTGTTGCATACACTTAACACTAGCATCACAAATTTCCCCTTGGGGTCCAGGTGAACATCATGAATTGTGCATGGTAAGTTTTTACTGATGTATGTCGCATAAAACGCCCTCTGCACCCATTTTATTTTATTTATTTTTTTTAAGAACCATTATTCTACTTCCCATCAAATGGGTCTCTTGTAATAGAATTATATGTGGGTTGTGTAATTTTCAGATATTGAAACAGCGAACGCTTGTATTTGAAATGGAGTTCCCTAACATTCCATGACAGAATGATCAGAGAATTTTTTGCGGCGTTGGCCATCATGTTATGATAGGGGGGAGCAAATCCAGAACTGGGCCATCACACCAGCCATAAGTACAGTATATAAATACATTTGTCACCTGTTTGAGAAAATGTACAGCACAATCATAAGCAGCAATAAAAGCATACACAGCATTGTAGCAACAGAAAATACCCACTATCCAGTAAAAAAAAAAAAAAAAAAAAATTCCCTACCCTTGCACCACTTGAAGAAAATAAAAAAACAATGTCAAAACCATGAACAAAAAACAAGGGGGGGGAGGATGCAGGATTTACTCCCAGAACTTGCCAAAAAAGTGCAGACTTCATGTCTGTAACTGTGAAGCCTTGCACGCGGGGATGGTGCCAGTGGAGCACAATCTAGGGGAGATTTTAACAGTACCCGGGTCAGTTCAACAATGGGGGGTAAAGAAAGGGGGGGATCAAAGTAACATTGTGCCATGTAGAAAAGGTGCTCCTTCTGAAACATGTGGTATCGGCATCATGTTCTTAAGGAATAGCTGCAATAGTCAGAATGTAATCCATTAAGGAGGTCTGAGAGCGTCAGTGAGTCGAGCCAGGAGCCTGCGGTTGCATGAGTGTCAAAATAGCGTGTGGAACTGCTATCAACAATTCTGAGCTTGCTGGGGCACAGGCGGCTGTATTTTAGCCAATTCTCTCTGAGCCGCTTCTGGATCTCCGTGAAGGAACGTCGACACTGCTGCACTTCAGGGGAATTATCTGAATACAGAGAAATTCTGGTGTTTGCAAAGGTTAGCTCAGGCGCACTTCTGGTGGCTGCCAGCAGCCTGTCCCTGTCTCGCTAATTCAGGAGCTTTATCAGAAAGGGTCTAGGTGGGGCTCCGGGTATAGGCGGTGTAGTAGGGACCCTGTGAGCCCGCGCCATGATCGTAGCAGGGAGATCTTTGAGGCCTAGCAGCGTGGCGAGGAATGCTGCAGCAAATTCCGCAGGTTTGGCACCCTCAGCCCTTTCAGGGAGCCCCACCACCCGCAGATTATTGCGACGGAGCCTGTTCCCCCAGATCTACAATTTTTTCGTGTACAGATTGGACCTGTTTTTGCAGGATTATCAGCTCCCTGGAGTCAGTGTGAACTGTGTCCTCCACCTGAGAAATGTGGGATTCCGGCTCAGACAGCCAGGAGTGAAGTGTATCCATATGGTGTCCTGAGACTGACCTTCGTGGTCACTGTGTCGATCTTGGAGGTTAAAGTCTCTAAGTGAGGTTATAACAGCCATCCGGTCTGCCAAAGAGGGCTCAGTGTCCCCCATCCCTCAGGTGCGTCTGAGTGCCCACCGTTACTCTGGAGGAAAATGAGGAGGCAGAGCACATGGTCAAGATGGCCACCATTGGAGAGGTGCCGACCTGAGGCGGCACATTCTCTCAGTTTTTCCTTTTCCGCTTCCTAGGAGCCATCCAGAGGATCAAGGTTTGTGTCGATCGGTAAGGGGACTGCTTAGCCACTGGTATCTGTATAAGAAAGCACAATCCGCATTGCCAGGATGCTCCTATGGATAAAGTAGAAGCAGAGCTCAGTTACTGCACATCCTTCCTGCTTCACACCTGGCATCCCCCCGCACCTCCCTTTCTTCATGTGTTCAATACTTTTTCTCAGTGTCATTCTATTTTATTACACATAACTTTAATTTCAAAACTTATTTGTTTTGGTCTCTGTGGAAATGTATTTTACCTAGAAAAATGATGACATATTCAATACTTACCGTGTGTGTGGGTGTAATAAAAAAAATGAGATAATATATACACATAAATGTTGTTTTTTTTTTTTTTTTTTAAGGAGGGACCAGCATCTGTTCTTACCAGTGTTAAGAAGAAAGTGAAGAATGTGGGCATCTTCCTAAAGGTGAGTGTAAAGTTCCGCTGTAGCCTGAACCCTTACCTCAAACTGCAAAAGAGGTTGCTTTCTACAATAATGTAGTGCTACGTTGCCAGTATAGATATATTGATACCTTTCTGAAATGCTGTCTCCTTAGCACTGCTGTAACCTCAAAAGCCATACCTTTCGCAAACATCTGAAGTTAAATTGTCATTATCTCAGGTTTTTCATGTCTGTTATATTTCATTCTTAAACATTAAAAAGTTTTTTACGTAGGTTTTGGAAGCAAGAGATCAACTGATTTTCATGTTACCAGCTCTGTTCACTCCATGAAACTAAATGGAATTGAAGAATTTTATACAGAGGTGTTTGGAGTGCCTTAATTTTGACTTGTATACAAATTGCCATTTGAGTGCTTTTTACATATCCCTGTTATATAAATGTTTACCTAAATTGTTCTTTGAAGTTTATAGCTAAGTTGTGTTGGTTGATCTTTTGTCATCATAGCAATAAATAGGAAATCTGATCTTTCAACAGAATGACGAAGAGGAGGAGGAGGAAGATAACGATGAAGCGGAGGATCTCTTGGGCAGAGGAGCCAGATCTGCTGCATTAATCACTGAAAGGACCAGAGTATGTTTTTGATAAGGGAATCTGTTGGGTAGCAGTAGAGGATTTATTTTTCTTTCACCTTTTTTAAACTTTGTGGTCTCATTCATCTTTGTTTCGTTGATGTAATCGTTCATCCAGCTTATATATTTTGTAGAATGAAATGACAGCAGAGGAGAAAAGACGCACCCATCAAAAAGAACTTGCAGCCCAGTTAAATGAGGAAGCGAAGAGGAGGTTAACAGAGCAGAAGGGAGAACAGCAGACAATGAAGTGGGTATCTTGGTTTTGTAAAGATGTACTTGCCAGTATTCAAATAGTTTCTTCTGCTGAGGTGCACAGGAATTGGTTATTCAGCTGCCTGCAGGAGGTTTAGAGACTGGCTTACGGAAGAATTATAGGCTCTGCCTTGTATAACTACTCTATCCAGCATGCCTTTTTGTTTCTGCAAGTGTCTTAGGAGGTTGGACACCATTTTCGTTATCCCTGCAAAATATTTTTTTGCCATCCTATTTTAGCCCCAGTGTGGAGTTCTTTATTTAGTGACATAAGATTTCTTGCTGACACCACGACATTTCTGCCAAACTAGCTTTGGGGGCCAGACCCCACCTGACTAGACTTGGTAGGGCTAACCTGCCATGTGATTGGCTAAAGAGCACTGAGCTCTCTGCATTGTGGCATTTTCCAAACCTGAGTGTACTGTTAGCCACGGAGTGCATTGAAGGTCTATAGTCACTGAAGACTTGCTTAGTGAGTAAGAATGGTCAGGCTGAAGCACTAATAGCTACCTCACTGTTTAAACCATAGATGTTCTCTTCATATTTATGATCGCCACTGGTTTTGAGTCAGAGCTGAGGATCAGAGTGCAGATGTCATCTATTGGGTTCAGTGGTGCTGTTCATCCTGTAGGAGGCATTGGTGAAACAGGTTTTTCAGTCAATGTGACTTTATGGTATCCTTGAGTAATCTCCTTTCAGGGGACACATAGCTATCATTATGGAATATTTTAATTGGGTGAGCTCACTTGTTTGGGTTTCTCATTTTGTGAAATTGGTTGCCTGGCAAGCTGTCTCATTTTTAACATGCAACATTCCTTCTCTGAATCCTAAGGTGTGGAAATGTAGGGCCTGGGCCTTCATGCATTCTCTGTTGGTATTCTCTTGTGGACCTGTTTGTCTGGTTCCCTCTGGGGTCTTCCCCCAGTGTTGTTTTTATTTTTTACAACCTATTGCTGATTTGGGCTCAGCATTTGCTATGAGTGGAGTCACTGGGGGATATTGGCCCTTCAGGTAGTTCTGAGTTGCTTAAAATTTGCGCTCCCTTTTTTATGTGACTGTTGCCCATCCCTCAGTTGGACGACCTTTGGATGGCCTGATTGTGTCCAAGTTCCTGTGTCCCCCCAATAAACGACAGAGAAAATAGGATTGTTAATTGAGGGGCCATGGGTCCCTTGGTACTGCTTTTACACAAAGCTTGAGGCATTCTAGATGGAGAATAGGGTTTTATGGCAAGCAGGCCAGCTGCTGTTTTTGTGTGTCCAAACCACCTGCAGGTGCTGTAACTCGCTGTATATAAATTCCTGTGTCCCTTAATGGATTTGATGGATTAGATTTTTAATAAAGCAAAATTACTTTTTAAATTTTCTTTTCTGCTAGAGCACGCAAGTCTAATGTCTCTTACAAAAACCCATCTCAAATGCCAAAGGAATCAGAGATCCGGGAGATGAAACTTTATATAGATAAGAAGTACGAGACTGTAATTATGCCTGTTTTTGGCATTGCTACCCCGTTCCATATTGCCACCATAAAGGTAAGAATTTTTTCCAAGTCTACTTCACCTTTTTATACCTGTACACCCCTAATGGACCAGATCACTTTTTACATTTCTGCTGCAAACCAGTTCTACAATAACTAACTTTTGCATTACTTGAGACAATACGTGTACAGTATTGTTGGGACAAACTAGGCTTTTGTGTCATGATATTATTTTGCAAAAACTAAAAAATGGACGCTTTCTTCTTTTTGTTAATTGTTAATGGTAGTTTAAAATGTCAATCTATTATTTATCGTGTTTAAAATGACACTGAAATTATGAATCTGGTACAAACTATTGCAATGTTATGTACAAATTATATAGTGTTTTTTTTTTTTTTTTTTTTTTTAACTCACTTTAAATTTTGTATTTCTTTTTGATCACTTTTATTCCTATTACAAGGAATGTAAACATCCCTTGTAATAGGAATGATGCGTGACAGGTCCTATTTATGGAGAGATCTGGGGTCTATAAAGACCCCAGATCTCTCCTCCTCCAGAGGAAAAAAATAAAAAATGAACGATCTTTTTTTCCAGCCAAGTCCTTTGCATTGTTTACTTCCGCCGGCTGGGCGTGACGGCTCCGAAGGTCATAGAGATGACTGGGGACCATCTGGTTACCGTAAATCTCTATGATCAAGGTCTGGCCACTTTTTTTTGGTGGCCTTTTGATTGGTCACATTGTACCTTCAGATAACCGTTTAATTCTCTGTCTTGGCTTTGACCACCAGGTTGTTCCTCTCTGCTCTCAACTTGCTTGTCCTAATTTTTCTTCTCTTGCAAGGTCTTCTCTTCATCCAACCTTTACTTGGGCGTTGGTCCTTCAGATGGCTCCTCTGAAATGCATAATTGTTCCCAGATTCATTTTGCACTCGGTGTCTGTGCCCACCCCTCAGCTTAACTGCTTTAGCATCCCAGCTATTTCTGAATTGATGTGTTCCTCAGTGGATGATGACAAAAATATATGATTTTTATTCCGCATAACACTTATGAAAAAATCCTTCCTATACCCCTCACTTTTTTTTTTACCCCCCCCCCTCCCTGGGGGGAAAAAAGGAATGTTCTTCCAGTCTTTGAAGATACATAGGTCCCGCCCCTCCTGTATGTACTACTATGTACTGTTTTCTCACAAAAATTAGACATGCTGGGCAGAGGTGGAATTCTACAGGGACTGGCTTACTTTTTCTCTTTGCCAGCCTTGTAACCTTCTTTAGACATCAATATAAACTGACTGTTCAGAATTCCTTTGTTCCTCAATGAACTTACAAATAATTTTGTGCCTACCACAATACCGCTTTTTTCATTTTATTTTGCCCAGTCTTAATCTTATACACCATTTTGAGAGAAAACGTTTATGTATGTTTGATGTATTGTGTTTTTTTGATTTTGCACAGAATATCAGTATGTCAGTTGAAGGTGATTATACTTACCTCCGAATCAACTTCTACTGCCCAGGCAGTGCCCTAGGGCGCAATGAAGGAAACATATTTCCTAACCCTGATGCAACATTTGTAAAGGAAATGTAAGTATTCTTTTTCCGATAGTTTTGAGTTTTTTTTTGTTCAAGATTTAAAAAATAAAAAAAGCTACAACTTCAATCCTTGCACATACGACAGTCAAAGGGCAATGCAAAAAAGAAAATTAACAGTTTCCGGGTAGTACAGTATTGTGCAATACATAACTCAGATGGTAACTATATGAGCCAATGAGGTATTGCAGACAAAAGCATCATTTCCACCCTTCTCAAATTGGTACAACAGAAGATGGCTAGGGGAACAACGTAGCGATATCGCAATTACTCATACCTATACTCCTTAGACTTGGTGGGGTCAGGATTAAGATAAATAGGCCAGAGTGACTATTGAGGGCCTAGAGCCCACTTATAATGCACCATGCCCATGTTGTAATGCCTAATAATGATGACAGAAGGTAAAGAAATGGTAGAATAGAAAGTGCACCCTTTCCAATCAAAATACAAATCATTTAAAACAACTCGTAAACCATCCGATAAATACTTAGAGGAGATCCACCTAAAAAAAAAAAAATATTAAAAGCCAACAGCTACAAATACTGCAGCTGCTGACTTTTAATGGACACTTACCTGTCCCAGGGAGGGTCCAGCGATGCCGAAGCCCATCGATCTCTCGGCAGCTGCCGCCGCCATCCTCGTGAGGGAATCAGGCAGTGAAGCAATGCAGCTTCACTTCCCGGTTCCCTACTGCGCATGCGCGAGTCACGCTGTGCGTCCTAACTGGTCCCCGCTATCTCCTGGGACCTGTGTGTGTCCCAGCAGACAGCGTGGGGGGGACTGGATGAGTCTATGCCCGGAAGTGGTATCTGCACCCCCCCCCCCCTCCCACAGAAGGGTGCGAAATGTGACACCGGAGGGGGGGAGGGGTCCGAAAAGCCTAGGTTCAATTTTTGTGTGAACCTCGGCTTTAATCCCAGGCTCCCATATTGTGTCGAAGGCAAGTTTCTCATGTAAAATCGCTGAAAGGTGTTCATTAATCATGATCCATGTCACCTTAGTCATTACCAAGTTGAAGGGGATTGTGGGCGACTTCCATGACCTGTCTATTGCAATCCTAGCTGCCACAAAAAGAAATGTTATAAGTCTCATGTGTCTTGGTGCTCCCTCCAATGGGCAACCCAGCAATGCTTGCTGTGGTAATTTTGATAAGGTTCACTTGGGTAAGAAAAAAAATAATTGTAGATTTAGATCCAGAACCGCTTAACTTTTGGGCATGCCTACCATATGTGGAACATCGTGCCTTCCATACCACAGCCTCAGAAGCACAAAGGGGAAGCACCTGAGACACAAGAAGCCACCCTCACCAGTGCAAGAAAACGTTATAATTGAATTTATATCTTCTACTATCAATTTCTGTAGCCTTCTATTTCTTACAATTTTATTTTATTCAGAACCTATCGAGCCTCCAATATGAAGACCCCAGGTGAAACATCTGTGCCATCACTGAACTTGCAGAATGCTTTCCGCATAATAAAGGAAGTGCAGAAACGATACAAGACCCGGGAGGCAGAAGAAAAAGAGAAGGAGGTGAGAGGATAATTGAGTAGCCTAATTTCATACTTTTTGCTTATGTATGGTCTCTAATTGCATCTGTTCTTTCATTCTTTTGCCCCTTACAGGGCATCGTCAAGCAAGATTCTCTCGTCATCAACCTCAATCGTAGCAACCCCAAACTGAAAGACCTTTATATTAGGCCAAACATTGCCCAGAAGAGAATGCAGGGATCTCTTGAAGCCCATGTAAATGGTAGGTATGCACTGTCAGAGGTAGGCTTTTATAAAACCTCATGGAAAGATGTTGTGCAGATGTCAACACACAAGAGTTAAAAGTTCATTATGTTGTAGTTCAGTTAAAGGTTTGGTGGGATGCAAGTGTAGCGTGTAAGGTAAACTCTGCTCTCTGGCAGCCTTCACAAGATGCAGTGGTGTTTTAAAACACTTGTTTCCTTCTGTGGGTATGCTGCCTGCACACTTCCGGTGCTTGGCCTGTTCTTTCTGTTGCTTGAATTAATGGAAGTCTTGGTGATTTCTTGACATCCCACAGAGTGCAGTGAAGAGAACTTGGTGCTAAAAAAAAAAAAGGCAGCTGAAATGACTCTCTCCATAACTCTGTCCATGATTATGGATTATTACTGGTTGAAAACATGTCTTGCTACGGTTCCTTTTAATTTTTAAGGGTCATTAATAATGTAGCCACTATGTCTAATACAAATTGTTTGTTTAGGTTTTCGCTTCACATCTGTTAGAGGAGACAAAGTGGATATTTTATACAATAACATCAAACATGCACTTTTCCAGCCGTGTGATGGAGAGATGATTATTGTACTTCATTTTCATCTTAAGGTAACAATTATGTATCAATGATTTTCTTTATGTAACCAGAAGTTTGGTTACTTCTACTAATATACAGTTTTTCACTGTGAAACAGAATGCCATAATGTTTGGAAAGAAGAGGCATACAGATGTCCAGTTCTATACAGAAGTTGGAGAGATCACAACAGATCTTGGAAAACACCAGCACATGCATGACCGAGATGATCTTTATGCTGAACAGGTGAGCTTAGATGATTAAAGTCATTACGAAGATGTTGGACATCTTGAATATCCCAGACTGTACACATCAGTAGTGGTCAACTTAATAACTTAATAAATATAGTGCAGCCCCAGATGTGTCCAGAGGGACACAGTAGTTTTATAATTAAAAATAATTTAACCACTTCCTGACCGGCGCAAGACGATGTACGTCGACAGAATGGCACAGACATGCATAATGGCGCACAGGTACGTCCCCTTTAAGATGCCGCCGTGCCATCGAGCGCGCGCCAATCGGGACCCCCGCGAGGCCGGTCGCGGGTCCTGCGGACTCGATCGCTGCGGGGATACCCGCGATCGTATCACGGGAAGGCTGAACGGGGAGATGCGGAAATAAACAGCATCTCCCCGTTCTGCCTAGCGACGCCGATGTCTGCTCCCTGTGATTGGAGCAGAGATCTGCCCCCCACAGTTAAAAACATGCCTCTAGGTACATGTAACCCCTACACTGCCACCTAGTGGTTAACCCCTTCACTCCCAGTGTCATTATGACAATGGTCCCAAAAATGTCCGATGTGTCCGCCATAATGTCAATAAAAATCTCTGATCGCCGCCATTACTAGTAAAAAAAAAAAAAAATAATAAAAATGCTATAAAACTATCCCCTATTTTGTAAACGCTATAACTTCTGCGCAAACCAATCAATCGCTTATTGCGATTTTTTTTTTTTTTTTTTTTTTACCAAAAATATGTAGAATACGTATCTGCCTAAACTGAGGAAAAGTGTTTTTTTTTTTTTATATATTTTTGGGGGATATTTATTATAGCAAAAAGTAAAAAATTTGTTTGTTTTTTTTTTTTTTCAAAATTGTCACTCTTTTTTTGTTTATAGCGCAAAAAATAAAAACCGCAGGGGCGACCAAATACCACCAAAAGAAATTTGTGGGGAAAAAAAGGATGTCAATTTTGTTTGGGAGCCACGTCGCACAACCGCACAATTGTCAGTTAAAGCGGCGCAGTGCCGAATCGCAAAAAGTGGTCTGGTCTTAAGCCAGCAAAATGGTCCGGGCTGAAAGTGGTTAATTTGCATTTACACACAGTAAAAGCATGTTTTTATCGTGTGTAACCACAATGCATGGTAACTAGCAACTGTGTGTGTGCATTATTATGCCATTCATTTTGAATGACACTCCAATGACTCTTTACAGTACTGGTCAATGCACTGCAGCAAACCAGCAGGTTCCATTAAAAGATGATTGATTTTTTTCGTTTTTTTTTATATATATGCGTGAAGGTGCTGTACTATCCCATTCAAAATGAAAGGACTGCATTATTGCAAGATGCATGTGTGTACGATAATGCACCACAAAAATATGGGGCCTTTATGCATAATTCGACAAACTCATTCGTTGTTATCCTATAGTAGCCTAAATGGTAAGCGTAGAGTGTTCATGGACCGCACATTGTTTCAAACTGCCTCAAACACCTGTTGTTATATGTAAGCTGTTATGGGAGAAGGGGGTAAAATTGAAATCCTTCTACTTGGAAAGTGACTGAGAAGTACATTTGCAGGTCAGCAGTATATTGTGTGTGTGTGTGTATATATACTCCTATATCTATATATACACACACACACACAAATATATATATATATATATATATATATATATATATATATATATATATATATATATATATATATATATATATATATATATATATATATATATATATAATATATATATATAATCTCTTACCTATCTCATCGCACCTTCAATGTCACTTTCAACTCCACTTCCTCTTCTCCAACTCCTCTTACCGTTGGGGGTCCCCCTTCTGTCCTTGGACCTCTACTATTCTCGATCTACACATCCTCCCTGGGTCAGCTGATAGCCTCCCATGGCTTGCACTAGCATTTATATGCTCATGACACCCAAATCTATCTCTGCCCCTCAGCTCAACCCATCAATCTTCTCGCGCATCACTGATTTACTAACAGACATATCAGCCTGGATGTCAAACCACTTCCTCAAGCTGAATCCATCTAAAACTGAGCTCTTAATATTTCCTCCCCTACGTGCCCCTTCCCCTGACTTCTCTGTCAAGATCAATGGCACATCTATCAGTCCGTCCCCCACATGCCAGGGTGCCACCTTAGCCTCCAACATTTCCAGAATACCCCCTTTTTTAACTAATGACACCACCAAGCTTCTAATTCACTCCTTAGTTATCTCTAGCCTCGACTACTGCAACTCCCTCCTCATTGGATTACCTTAACATAGACTATCCCCCCTTCAGTTTATAATGAATGCCGCTGCAAGACTCATCCACCTTACCAACCATTCAGTGTCCTCCACCCCTCTCTGCCAATCCCTCCACTGGCTTCCACTCACCCAACGAATAAAATAAAATTCAAAGTACTAACAATAATTTACAAAGCCATCCATAACTCATGCATGGCAGGAAGTGAAAATATGCAAAAAGGAAAAAAAACTCCTAATAGTGTAGAATTCTTAAGGCGTTATTAATAGAAATGCTACGATGCTGCATTCATAAAAGAGACTGGAAAGATTCTCCAATACAGGTGAACAAAATGTAGTTCCGTGTCGTCTGACAAAACGATCGTAGGGGCGCTACGCGCACACGTTCTGCGCATGCGCTATTTGATTTTACGGATCTGTTTTACGGATCTGCACTTTTACCTGTAAGGAACTACTTTTTGTTCGCCTGTATTGGGGAATCTTTTCCAGTCTCTTTGAATGCAGCACCATAGCATTCATAAGAGAAAAGTAACAATCAACATTAGCCTGTATTTCAGGATCATGCTGTTACGGGGCAACTATGGCAGTTGCTTTCTGCTCTACGTTTGTGTGGATGCCCGCTAGAACATGTCATGAGGCAAATTTCCAGAATGGCACTGATATCTACAGTCCATATTCCCATCGCACACATTCAAAACTCTGCTCCTTTACTTTCTTTTTTCATTTCAGCCAAGGACAGTTCATTTGCTGAAGGCTCTGAACCACCTCTTGCCCTAGGGAATAGTTGAGCCAGTACCTTTAAAAGACCGGTTCAGAGGTTTCAACCCAAATCTGTTCACTGTACCAAAGCCCAGCGGGAGATATTGGCCCTATTTTGAGCCTAAAATCCCATAACAAATGCTCTGAAACAAGTGTAATACTTGGCATCAGTGGATATCCAAGATGCCTATCTGCATGTTCCTTTTAACCCATCTCATCAACGCTTTCTGCACTTCAGTGCCAGAAAACCACTTCCAGTTTGTCACACTGCTCTTCGGCCTATCCTCTTTTCAGAAGGTTTTAGCACCTCTGCTGTTGCTCAAGACATGGGCTGTCTAGATGACCTTCCTTTGAAGGGCACCTTTCCTGGTCATTTGTCAGAAAATGTTCACAGGACAATTCATCTGCTCCAGGCTTTCAGCTGGGGGAATCATTTTTTTAAAATTTGCTTTCCAATCTTTTCTCATGTAATATTTGTGTCTGGTCCTGTACACATAGTTCCCATAAAATACAGGTGAAATCTTCTGAACATGGGCACAGACAGCAAAACAAATGTTAGAGATTTGATAACCCTTCCCTATGCTATCCAAAAAGCGTAAATAGATTTTTTGGCTGGAGATGCACTTACATTTTTTTTACCTGTTCCAACTTACGAACAGATTCAACTTAAGAACAAGCCTACAGGTCCCTATCTTGTTTGTAAGGGACCAGGGACCGCCTGTACCAGGTGATGCTTGCAGTTGCAGGCATCACCCAGTACAGTTTTTATTAAAAAATGTTTTTTATTTTTTTATATAGCCAGTGGTTGGCTTTCTTGGGATAACAACCCGATGCCTCCCGCTGCCTTCTACGGCTCCCCTGGACTCTCCTGTCCCGCAGGCTGTCCGGAGACCCGGATGAAGCCAGAATCTGCTGTGATTGGGTCTCAGTTCTAATAACCCGGAAGCAATGTCATGACATCACTTCCGGTTTACAGAAGACTTAAAGGCGCCAAATTAAAAAAAAAAGACAGTATTCAAAACAGCCAAACTTGGCTTTTTTTATTGCTTTTAGGTGCAGATGAGGAATTTGTAGTCTTATTGATCCCATATCCCTCTATAAAAAGTGCCTTAGACAGTTTATTGGCCACTTCTGGCTGTATTCACTACCTGATCTTTATAATTGCAGGTCTGCAGGAGGAGGAGGAAGATATGGACTTGAATGGTTTTGCACAGAGCAGCCTCGATCCTTTCTTTTTTTTTTTCCTTTTGGGTCCCCCCTGCCAAGTGCCCTCAATAGCAAGCCTCTTGCTGTTCGGTTACTTTAGCAGACTCGCTCCCAAGCCACAGTTCAGCCACGTTCCCTACTCTCTCCTAATTGACTCACTGGCTGTGATTGGCAGGAGCCAGTGCCTCCCGTTGCTGTGTGAGTCAATGAGGAAAGAGTCCCGGGAGAGCTTCTGCTCTCATGCACATCACTGGATCGAGATGGGGCTCAGGTAATAAGGGGGGGCTGAGGGCGCTGCACCCAAAAGGATTTTTGCTTTCGTGCATAGTTTTTATTTTTACTTTCATGCTTTCTATCTTTAAAACCACTTCAGCCCCGCAAGGTTTCACCCCCTTCCTGACCAGAGCCCTTTTTAAAATTTGGCACGGCGTCACTTTAACTGGTAATTGCGCGGTCATGCAATGCTGTACCCAAACGAAATGCATCACCCCTCCCCCTACAAAACGTAAATTTTTAAAAATTACCTTTTTACTTTTTGCTATAATAAATATCCCCAAAAATGTTTTTATACTAATTTCTTCATCCGTTTTATGCCAATATATTCTTCTACATATTTTTGGTAAAAATCGCAATAAGTGTATATTGGTCTACGCAAAACTTATAGCGTCTACAAACTATGGGAAAGATTTATGGCTTTTTTTTTTTATTTTATCTAGTAATGGCGGTGATCTGAGTTTTAGCGGTATTGCAGCAGACAGATCTGACACTTGACACATTTTTGGGACCATTGACATGTATACAGCGATCAGTGCTATAAAAATGCACTGATTACTGTGTAAATGACACTGGTAGGGAAGGGGGTTAACACTAGGGGGCGATCAAGGGGTAAAGGTGTGTTCTAACTGTATGGGGATAGGTCTGAGTAGGAGAGGAGACATTTTGCTGTTCCTTCTTACTAGGGACAAACATGTCTCATCTCCTCTCATCTCCTCTGACAGCACAAATCCCTGTTCTGGCGCTCGTGATCACGCATAGCGATCGCCGGCCACATGCATCGAGTCCCCCGACGTGCAGCGGGCGTGCGTGTCCTCTGGCGGCTCTTGCAGGTTCCAACTAGAACTTAGAATATGGTCCTCTGGCTACTAAATGCAGGGGGCATTCTCACAGGTAAGTTGGTGCAAGCGGCAGGTGAAATGTATTGGGAACAAATGGCAAAAGAACTTGAACCTAAGTTTGCTCTTATTAGGAGCACAATCTTCAATATAATTTCAATTGGAAGTGATGGGTGGTGGCTAGCAGGTTAAGCCTAGTGAGGTGATTTGTGTTGATTTCATTGAGTTTGTTTCCTGACTTGACCTCATTATGACATATGGGGATAGGCATCCAAGAGAAGCATGCTTGCAGCAGTAACAGTTTGTTGCTGTTTTGATGCTGCAGGAGTAATCCTTAATTTTACAATGTAGATGCACTGTATAATGTATACTTTTTTTTTTTTTACAGCTGGAGCGTGAAATGAGACACAAGTTGAAAACTGCGTTCAAGAACTTTATTGAAAAGGTTGAATCTCTCACTAAAGAGGACCTTGAATTTGAGGTTCCTTTTAGAGACTTAGGGTAATTTTTGTTTTTCCTGATCCATTTTTTGTTTAGTTCACATTAATTTTAAAAGTGAAACTGTTTTTGAATGTACCTTTACAGCAAATGTTGTAGTATGAATCCTTATTTCTGTGCTTCAGGTTTAATGGAGCTCCCTACAGAAGTACCTGCCTCTTGCAACCCACCAGCAGTTCACTAGTCAATACTACTGAGTGGGTGAGTATTAAGTTTGCCTCCATTCTGTGACCACAGATGCAAATATGGAGCAAATGTATACCTAATTGATTTAAATGTCCTGTTTTAGCAGCGTTTTTGGTCTTCTATCCACAGCCACCATTTGTAGTAACTTTAGATGAAGTGGAACTTGTGCACTTTGAGAGAGTCCAGTTTCACCTGAAGAATTTTGATATGGTCATAGCCTACAAGGATTACAGTAAGAAGGTTACAATGATCAATGCCATTCCTGTGGCATCACTTGATCCAATCAAGGAGTGGTTAAAGTAAGTATGCCGATAAGTAGCTTTTTGAGATCAAATGTACTGTTTAAACTGACAGGTTATATTAGTAATTGCACATTTAAAGCAGAAATAAACCCACTGATTTTAAAGTGGAACTGAAATTGCCCACCTTTCATCCAGTGGTCCTGTCCTGGCATCTTCTGTGTGGTGGTTTTTGTCCCTCTTCACTGGCCTGCGCTGGATTGTTACTCCTGTGCATGTGCAGGAGGCTGTCATTTTGGCACACAGTGTTTAGGGCGGCCATTGTAAGCTGATCTGTGCATGCGCAGTTCAGTTTACATGTGGGAGATTGCTGAGAGCAGGCAGGTAGATGAATTTTTATTGCATATCTCTTCGGCAATCAAAAAAAAAACCCTGCTTGCTCCCAGTGAATAACGGCAGAAGTAGTTCCGCTTTAAGTTTCTCAAAATGGTTTATATTCACGTTATGCCTTGGTATACAATTACTAGAGTGCGTAAAGCTGAACTCTCATAACTTGATAAAAATGTTCTTTAGCAAGAAACGTACATTCCACATTTTAATTATTCTGCCAAAATTAGTGTGTGCTGTTCATTACCTCCAGCATCACTGCTGTTTCTTCTTGCTGTAGGCTGCCATTTTGCTGAAGCTCAGAGCCCTTGAGCAGCAGTAAATCTTTAGTCTGTCAGCAGATCGGCCTCTACATTTTCGGCAGGCAATGGTGACACTGTATTATTGGATTTTAAACAGTATAAACACTTTATTTTTTTTATTTTTTTATTCTACATAGCTATACCTGCAAAAGGGGCCAAAATGAAGTGATCTATCTGGACTTATTTGTCTGACTAAAGTTCCTTTTCAAGTTGGCTCTTAACTGAACTGTCAAGTCAAATAGCTGGTGTCATAACTGATCGTGTGTGCAGCACCATGGCAACAGCAGATCAAACGAAGGCCGATATGGCAGCTTCATCAGCTGTGAAAGATAGTTTAGTTCTGCTTTAAAGTGGTTAAACTCAGACATGAAATCTGAATTAAGTACTTCCATAGTGTTTACTCTAACATACCCGGCGATACTCTGCAATACCACATGTGCAACACCGGCGTCATTTGATGACGCCGGTTCGTCTCTCCTCCTCTCTCTGTCACTCTGCTGCCTACAGGTGAGATGTGGGGTCTTATCCATCCATGCTCAGCCATCCCCCCATACCCTGCAATGCCATATTCCTATTACAAGTCATGTTTACATTCCTTGTAATAGGAATAAAGGTGATCAAAAAATTTTTGGGGGGGAAAAAAAGGGTCAAACTAAAATAAATAAAGTCAAATGAACAATAAAATATATTTTTTTTTTATTTAAAGCGTCCCTGTCCCCAGGTGAGATGTGGAAGCGAACGCATACGTAAGTCCCCGCCCACATATGAAAACGGTGTCCCTGTCCCCCGTGTGCTCGCACGCAGAAGCGAACGCATACGTAAGTCCGAGAGGTATCGCTGCGAACGTTAGAGCGAGAACAATAAAGCCTATGGGGATTTTTAAGTAGCGAAGTTTGGCGCCATTTCACGAGTGTGTGCAATTTTGAAACGTGACATGTTGGGTATCTATTTACTCGGCTTAACTTCATCTTTCACATTATGCAAAAACATTGGGCTAAATTTACATTTTCTTTTTTGTAAAAAAAACATTTTTTTTCCAAATAAAAATTTTCGAAAATAAATGCACAATTAACGTGCTAGATAAAAAGTTGCAACGACAGCCATTGTATTCTCTGGGGTCTTTGCTAAAAAAAACATATATAATATGTTGGGGTTCTATGTAATTTTCTAGCAAATAAATGATGATTTTTACATGAAATCTGAATTAAGTACTTCCATAGTGTTTACTTGCCTCTTTCCAAAGCACTTAGTCATTTCTCTCTGCTGTCTAGTTTCTCTTTTTTATCAGCATGAGTCACTTCTGACAAGTTTTCCTGACACCTAGAGCTTAAAAGGTGACGGGAGACATCTCCAGCACACAGCCTATGCTTATTAAGGGCCTCAACTCTGTTGCTGTATGAAGGGCGTGTCCCTTCCCTCCAGTCAGCTCTGAGATTTTATACAGTGTTGAAATGCAGCTCCCTGCCCCCCTGCTTTGTGAGTCTGTCAAAAATCCCTTTTCATCTGAGTTTTGCATGGATGTACAGGATAAATGGCTGCAGATAAACGGGTACAACTTTTATGTAGAATACACTATAAAACAATTAAAGAAGCACTAATTCACCAAGTGTCGACCTTATTTTCAACAATACAATAAATCAAATTGTACACCTAAAACACAATTCATATACATATTATTAAAGTGCAATCCTAAACATGAGTTCAGTTCATAAAACATCCACCAAGTGAATATTTAATTAAATGGCAACAGTCCATCTAGTTCAGCCATAAAAAAAAAAAAAAAAAAAAAATTAAATATCATACAATCCCATATACCCAATCCTATATCCACAGTTGATCCAGAGGAAGGCAAAAAGAAAAGCAGGATCCAATTTGCTACAGCAGGGGAAAAAAATTCTTCCTGATCCCAGAGAGGCAATCGGATTTTCCCTGGATCAACTTTACCTGTAAATGTTGGTACCCAGTTAAATCATGTACAATATTGTGTTTACTCTATGTGCATCCACACTTCTATTGCCAAAGTGTAAATCTGTGCCTCCACCACCGTACACCACCATTAAAAAAGGCCTCTTACCACATGATGTGGACCATTACTCTATAAATGGTCAAAAGCGCTCAATTTCCAACGGCCTCCTATAGTGCAAGCTCCATCTGGATAAGCTCCGTCAATCTCCAGGCCTCACCATCAAAAGGAATAATAGTACAGGTCCATAGTAAAAAGCATGCCTTTACTTAAATGTTTCAAAGTGCATTTGCGTGGCAAAACATTTAAAAATGCATCTCCGCAGTGGTGTTTTTTATATAGAGAGATATGCGCAACTACACTTTTTGAATTTAGGGCTGCTTTAATTGTTTTATATTATTTTTCACATTATTGGTATCAGTTGCACAGTGGCAGCTTTATTCTTTGTATTTGGGGAAAACGATTCCTAACGCAGATTTTGTAATATAACTTCTGTAGATTTTGTTTCCCCTGTGTATCACTTGAGGGCAGTCACTTCACTGTGTATAGGTAAGGGTTTACAACCACTGTAAGGCTTACATTTCTTCATGTGGTTTGATCTTAGCAGAATGCTTATGTAGTTGCCAAAAGAGACAAAGAATGCTTAGTTATTTTCAATGTCAGGTGTATTTTGAAAAGCAGAGTAGAAAAGGCGTGTTAATGCTTCCATTCTGTTCGTTTATGCAGCTCTTGTGATCTCAAATATACAGAAGGTGTTCAGTCATTGAACTGGACTAAAATTATGAAGACTATTGTGGATGATCCTGAGGGGTTCTTTGAACAGGGCGGTTGGTCCTTCCTTGAACCAGAGGGCGAGGTGAGCTAAGGATATGTACACAACTTGTAACCATTTTTGCACAGCTTTATTCCCTTTTTATTTTTCATTATGGTGATTTCCCCCTCCCATTCTTAGGGAAGTGATGCAGAGCATGCAGGTTCAGAGTCTGAAGTAGAAGATGAGACATTCAACCCATCTGCTGATGAAGTTGAAGAGGAGGAGGAGGATAGTGATGAGGATTATTCTGATGAGTCAGAAGACTCTGGTAACTATAGTCAATGATATCTTACTGATGACCAATATGTATATCCAGGGCTCTAGTGTAGTGATGGGTAGTGAAATCTTTATAGGCATGGACAATATCTGTGCTTATGACTGTACATTTATACCTTCTATTTTATCAGTTTACAGTGAAGAATCCTTGGGTACTGATGAAGAGAGTGGGAAGGACTGGGATGAACTAGAAGAGGAAGCCAGGAAAGGTAAGTGGTGATATATAATTTGAATCAGTTAGTGGAATTTCCATTAAATGTATCACAATAAAATGTTCTGATCTTGCTGATGTGATCAGCCAAGCCTGTTCACACTCATCAATGTTATACCATCTTCTTTGTATATTATAATGTAGAATCCCCAATGCCAAAACCTGTTGGCTCCTTTGTGGAAACCTCATGACTGTGTAAATTCCTTTGCTTAAAGGTATGAAGGTTCATCCTTGCGTGGTACAGTGGGGTTGATTTACCAAAACTGGAGTCCAAAATCTGGTGCAGCTCTGCATAGACACCAGCTTCCAGGTTTTTTTTTTTGTTTTTTGCAAAGCTTATTTGAAGAAGCTTAAGTTAAAGGTTAATTGGCTACCATGCAGAGCTGCACCAGATTTTGCACCCTCTAGTTTTAGTAAATCTTCCCCAGTATGTTTAACTGCTTTCAGACCTTACACATTTTTACTATGGGTGGGTGGCTCCTACAGGCACAATTGCGTACCTGTACGCCGGCTTTGTCTTCCGGGTTTAGGGTGGGCACGCTCGCCCTCAACCCCCTGACTCCCCCTGTGTTTTGGACACTGGGATTTTGTTAACAGGTTTCAACCAATAATTCATGGCCGAGACCTACTGATAGGATGTGTCCAATCGCAACCCAGAGCCCTGTGTTGACAAACACAGGGCTCTGTACATAAGGAACAATCTGTTTCTTATCCCCGCAACGCAGGGCGAAGGAACAAACCGATATTTGGTAAAAGGCAGCACACAATGACTCAATAGAGTCATTAGTGTAAAGATTATTTATTCCTGAGATCTTCCAGGCAGACAACACAATTTTGTGGATTGACAGAGGTACTTTGAGACAGCACAAGGTGCTTCACTTATTGAGGTTAGTGTCTTATGTCTTAACTAGACCGGTTGGAAGGACAAGGGTTACCAGTTCTAAACTTCTGAAAATTCTAGATGCCTTACTTTGTGTCTTGGTTTAGGTTAGACCTGGAACATGGATTCTGTAAATGCATGTCAGAAAAGTGTCTACTGTCTTTACCTATACGTACAGCTACTTGAGGTATTAAAGCTAAAGCATCAGCATGACAGCCAAGGACCAGCATTCTCAAATGTCAGCAATGATTACATTCTCTTGTAACAGATTCCCTTTAAACCTTGCCCAGTAAAATGTTTTTTTGTTAAATTTGCATCAGTATGCATTGCAATTGTATGCACTTGCAAAAGTATTTCTTATACTAATTAATGGATGTTTTCCTACAGCTGATCGTGAGAGCCGGTATGATGAGGAGGAGGAGCAGCAGCAGCAAAGCAGAACTAAGAGGAAGGGGGGTCATGCACCTGCTCCCATCCCAGCAAAAAGGAGGAAGAAGTAACATTTTCAGCTCTTCTATCCCATCCACTCATACTTATTTTTTATTTTTATTTTTTACTTTGGAGAAAATCCCCAGTTCTACTCATTCCTCACCCTTTTCTGACCTTTTCTGAAGTTCTTGCCTTTCGCACACCTTATCATGTGAGTCTGAGGTGCATCGGTTTTGCTTTGCTGCTACAGACTGCTGGGATGCTATGTGATGGTTTAATGGACCAATAAGACATTCATTTTATTACTAATTGTCCTCTTACCTTTGTTGAACTGGACTGATCGCATAGTAGAAATCATAATGAATTTCCATGGCACACAAGAGATGGCCCACCAGTCTACAGAAGGCTTTGTCATTGTATCTATACACCCTTCCACTTCTACATGGACTATGATGCTGTGTGACGTTTGTGGGTGAAGGTTGCACTGCCAGCCTGTGTGGTTGGTGGTGTGCCTGTTTAGCCTCTGCATTTGACCAATCTCTTTTCCTCATCTAATAGCTTGCCCATTCTCTTATTTCCTGTGTTGCTCTGTTAGGATTTCCTGTAAGTTACTTTTATTTGCAAAATATTTTTGTTTAAAAGTATGCAGTCTGTTGTCATTCTCCTCGCTGCTTTTCCCTTTACTGTGACTTTTGGCTCTTCTCCGCTGCCAAGGTGTGACTTTCCCCTGAATTTCCTTTTTTCAATTTCTGCTTTCTCTTTTTTGTTCTCTATAGCAGTGAGGTGTAAATGATGTTTTTCAGACTTTGGAGAAATGTAAACAAATAAAAAATGTTTTTGTACCTTTTTTTTCCCCCGCTTGCAATTTTTTGAGATATGTGGTAGATGCAGAGCATTTTTACTAAACCCTTGGATTGTGTTGAGCAACACTTGTAAATGACACCTGGATTGTTTAGTCCTGTTCTAAGACAATAAAATAAGATTCCTCAGGGATACTACTACACTTTTTCATGTGTGGTTTTCTGTGTTGATTATTACACTAAGTAAGCAAAAGAGGTCTGCTCACCACCTTTGCTTCCAAAACCCTTGGTCATGAGGAATGTGGAGTACGTAATTCAGTCCCGTTTGCTCGTTACAACTTCACACATGATGATCAGCACATCCACTCACGCAGATAAAGGTTCACATAGATTGTCTAAGTGTATTACAATTAAACAAAGTCTTCGGAAGCCTAAGTTTTATATTTGACTCTAAAAGGGTCTTGTTCCACACTTGGGGTTTGATTTACTAAAGCGAGAGAGTGCGAAATAAGGCTCACTTCTGCATAGAAACCAATCCACTTCTAACCTCAGCTTGTTCAATTAAACTTTTGCAGTAAAACCTGGAAGTTAGTTGGTTTCTATGCAGAAGTGAGTCTGATTTTGCACACTACAGCTTAAGCAACTGAACTGTGTGGTAACAGGTAATTCAATGAATCTGTAGCAGAACGTCAATTAAGTATTTCCTCAATGGACACTGTTAATACCAGTACGCTAATAAGAATAGGGGGCCGTTCGCAGCAGAATGGGAAATCTGCCCATGCACGTTTCCCCGCACCGTATTCAAAATGCACTGGGCTGCTCAACTGTCAGCCTTGCAATGCCTCATGGGACTTGTAGTTTCTCAACAGCTTGCGGGCCACCAGTTTGAGACCCCTGGTATAGAGTCTGGTAGCATGGACAATAGAGCTATTTCAGGAGACGGCTGTAGAGGCTTGTTTTTTATATTTTAATAAAGGGAGGTGCAGAGCAGAAATGAGGTTGCTCCAGTGCACGTGTCAGGAAGGGAAAATTGTTAAGAGGCAAGTAAACAATGTTCAGGTTTCTGAGACCGTTTGTGGACCTGTGCTTAGTTAACCACTTGCCGCCCGCCCTATAGGCAAATGAAAGCAGCAAAGTGGTTTCAAAATCCTGACTGGGCGTCATTGTTGCGGTGTGTCAGTCTGACACCCCGCAACTACGATCTCCATAAAGAGTCTCCAACGGAGACTCTTTACCACGTGATCAGCCGTGTCCAATCACGGCTGATCACAGTGTAAATAGGAAGAGCCGGTGATCGGCTTTTCCTCACTTGCATCTGTCGGACGCGAGGAGAGATGATCGGCTGCTCCTTTGACAGGGGGAGTCTGTGCTGATCGATCAGCACAGACTCCCCCTGTCAAAGGAGCAGCCGATCGTCTCTCCTCTACTCGCGTCCGACAGATGCAAGTGAGGAAAAGCCGATCACCGGCTCTTCCTATTTACACTGTGATCAGCCGTGATTGGACACGGCTGATCACGTGGTAAAGAGTCTCCGTTGGAGACTCTTTATGGAGATCGTAGTTGCGGGGTGTCAGACTGACACACCGCAACAATGACGCCCAGTCAGGATTTTGAAACCACTTTGCTGCTTTCATTTGCCTATAGGGCGGGCGGCAAGTGGTTAACTAAGCACAGGTCCACAAACGGTCTCTGAAACCTGAACATTGTTTACTTGCCTCTTAACAATTTTCCCTTCCTGACACGTGCACTGGAGCAACCTCATTTCTGCTCTGCACCTCCCTTTATTAAAATATAAAAAACAAGCCTCTACAGCCGTCTCCTGAAATAGCTCTATTGTCCATGCTACCAGACTCTATACCAGGGGTCTCAAACTGGTGGCCCGCCAGCTGTTGAGAAACTACAAGTCCCATGAGGCATTGCAAGGCTGACAGTTACAAGCATGACTCCCACAGCCAGAGGCATGATGGGACTTGTAGTATTGCAACAGCTGGAGGGCTGCTAGTTTGAGACCCCTGTTCTATACCGTCACAGAAACGCACCTTGCTACGCTTCTTCCTGTCACCCGCAAGACAAATTTATTCCCCTATTTTGGAAATCCACCGCCAGCCCCCCCTTGACCCTATGGGTCTCCACAGTCAATGACATAATGCGTATGGAGGAGATGCTGGCCCTTGAGAATGGCACTTTTGAGAAATATAAGCTCCCAATGGCTCATATGGATAGAAGATTCCTCTTCGGACTCCTTGAAGAACCTGCTATCACCCTTGGGCACAGGTGCAGACACAATCTGAGCTCATTGACCAGGTGTGCTGCGCCGAGGTCTGCCCAGACCCCCACCCTCCTACCAGTGGCGTAACTAGAACCCTCAGGGCCCCGATGCAAGAAACCTTGGAGGGGCCCCCCCCCCCCGACCTCCGAACAAAGCTCTTTACTCCGAGCCCGATGTTGGAACACCAGGGCCCAGTCACAAGTGAGTGGCTGCATATAAAGGAACCGATTTCTTCATTTTTATATAAAAACACACACACACACCCCCCCCCCCCTCTATATCTGTGTGTGTGTGTGTGTGTGTGTGTGTGTGTGTGTGTGTGTGTGTATAAACCAGTAACAGCTAGTGCTCAAAATTTTTAGGGGGGCGCAAGCAAACTGAAAAATTCAGAAATAAAAACATCAAATGCAGCCACTGTGCCCATCAAACTCTGCCGCTGTGCCATCAAATGCCGCCGGTGTGCCCATTAAATGCGGCCAGTGTGCCAAATGCTGCCACTGTGAATCCCCACTCGCACACCCACACACATGCATGCACACCCCCCACACACATGCATGCACTCCTCCCCCCACACACACATATATGCATGCACAAACCCCCCCCCCCCCACACACACACACATGCATGCACACCCCCCCCCCCCACACACACATGAATGCACACACATGCATGCACACACACACATGCACACCCCCCACACACACATGCACACCCCCCCCCACACATGCATGCATGCACACCCCCACACACATGCATGCACACACATATAAACACATACGGTAGATAGTATAAAAAAAGAGACATTTACCTTCTTTCTGCAGGGTACTGCACTGTAGGGGAAGACAAAGAGCACAGCACACACTGCTTTCACTTTAGGTATGTGAGGAGCTCCCTGCACCGATTACAGTTCGGCCGACGATTGGGGAGCTCCTCTCAGCCTCCCCTCCTATCAAAGAGTACAGGGGGCCCTCAAAGGCCCCCTGCAGCAAGGGGCCCGGTCGCCATGGCGATCTCGGCGACCCCCTATAATTCCGCCACTGCCTCCTACACTAATTCCTCTGACAACCCTTCCTCCCCTACTTACCCCCCCTCTGCCTTCTCTTTCCTTCCTCCTCTCTACCCTTCTATTCTACCAGTCCGTACAAACCCTCCCAGGTGTTTCAACAGTTACTATTGCTTGATCTGATTGAAGTTAAAACGTTAATACCCTACAGTAACGATGATAACCTATACGTTTTGGAATTGTACCGTATATTTGTTCGCACCTTATGTTGACATCTGAATGTTATATGTACAAATTTATATTGTTAATTTATAAATATATATTTGACTCTAAAATATAAAAAACATGCACCACTAAAATGTCAAAAAAGCTGTGAAACAAATCCATCTAATTTTTTTTTCCAATATAATTTTTATTAGTAAAGTTAAAACATGTACATGAAGTCAGAACAGTACAGCTTATACAGATGGTATGGGTACATTTACAATATTCATAATGTAACCCTACAGCATGTAATAAAGATAATAAAATTGATGTACGAAACAATAAGTGCAATCAGGAGTCGATCTGTACCAGGCATCAACATGTAGGTAGCGATAAGGTGTTTATGTGACTTATAAGAGAAATTCCGTGTAGGAGGCCACAAGGGTCAAAGGTCATAAAGGTGGATATAAAAATCCTCAAGTAGATCCCTAGGCAATCCCCGCTCAACCTCTGCATCCCTAATGGGAACATGCTGTGCAGAGGGAGTGAGGAAATGAGCTTGTACATCTGGAAGTAAGTGTCGATCTACGGTGTGGAGTAGAATGTGCCCACTCATCGAGAACTTTAAAGGGCACAATTCCATGTCGGAATCATGAATGAGAATAATGCAATAGATAAGCAAATAATACATTTTGATGTGAAGAGGGTATCAAAGAAAAGGGGTTGAACGGTATCCATAAATGTCAGGAAATGTAACCTTCGGGGATCGAAGAGCATGGCGGGTACGGTTTAGAGTGTAAAGTAATAAGCAGTCATAGCAGTGAAGTGTTAGTGCACCTCATCCCAATAATTATATAAGTATTTTCTATTTAGAGGTGCACCAAATGGAAATTTTGGTGCCAAAATCAAAAATGCAGGATGCACTTGGCACAGTTTTTAAGAGATTTTTATATATACCATAGGCATGTAACAAGCTTTGGCATATAACGCACCCCAATTTAAGAGGGAAGTTTCCGGTAAAAAAAATAATGGTCAGTGAGCATCAATGCAGCCTGATCTGTGCCCATCTCCCCCATCAATGCAGCTCACCTCTCATGTCTCACAGGAAATCACTAAACGGTCATCTCCTGTTTACTCGGCTCTGTTGACAGTCCCACTCCTGTGATAGAACACTGGTCCAATGCCTGTGGCGGAGGCGGGACTGTGTGTGTGACGTGAGAGCCAAGAGGAGATGACGACTCAGTGAATTCCGGCAGCACTCGTCCCCCTCCGAGGTACGCTGTCGGCGTATAACACACACCCGCGATTTTCAGGGGAAAAAAGTGCGTGTTATACGCCGATAATTACGGTAATTGTATTATATTTGACTTTTTAATTAACATCTATTTAAGTGAATTTGAATTTGTCGGCCATTATTGGCACTTTTTAGCGCAATGAAAAGCTCAAGAAAAATCTATCCCTTTAAATTCTATGTGTGTTTGCACACTGGTCTGTTGGGCTTCCATTGTGGTGTTAAAAATCCATCTTTGTGCATTTTTGGTCAGTTAACCACTTAAACCCCGGACCATTTGGCTGCCCAAAGACCAGAGGACTTTTTACAATTTGGCACTGCGCTGCTTTAACTGGTAATTGCGCGGTCATGCAATGCTATAACCAAACTAAATTTGCATTTTTTTTTTTTTGCAGTTCACACAAATTGAGCTTTCTTTTGATGGTATTTGAATGCCTCTGCGATTTTTATTTTTTGAGATATAAACGGAAAAAGACCGAAAATTTGGAAAAAAAATATTTTCTACTTTTTGTTGTAAGAAAAATCCAATAAACTCAATTTTAGTCATACATTTAGGGTAAAATGTATTCAGCCACATGTCTTTGGTAAAAAAAAGTCAATAAGCGTATATTTATTAGTTTGCGCAAAAGTTAAAGCGTCTACAAACTAGGGTACATTTTCTGGAATTTACATAGCTTTTAGTTTGACTGCCTATCATTTCTTGAGGTGCTAAA
Organism: Lithobates sylvaticus; assembly: GCA_028564925.1. NCBI lineage: Eukaryota > Metazoa > Chordata > Amphibia > Anura > Ranidae > Lithobates > Lithobates sylvaticus. The sequence goes on from CM053026.1 coordinate 267,299,283, forward strand.
ATGGCAGGACAGTACAAGCCCCCCCCCCCCCCAAAATGACCCCATTTTGGAAAGTAGACACCCCAAGGAAATTGCTGAGGCATGTTGAGCCCATTGCATATTAAAAACATTTTTGACCCAAGTGATTGGCAAAAAAAAATTATTTCATTTTTTTGTTTTTGTTTTGTTTTTACAAAAAGTTGTCACTAAATGATATATTGCGCACACATGCCATGGTTATACGTGGCATTGCACCCCAAAATACATTTTTCTGCTGCTTCTGAGTACGGGGATACCACATGTGTGGGACTCTTTGGCAGTCTAGCCGCGTTCGGGGCCTCCCAAAAACCAAGCACCGCCTTCAGGATTTCTAAGGGCGTAAATTTTTGATTTCACTCCTCACTACCTATCACCGTTTTGAAGGCCATAAAATACCAAGATGGAACAACCCCCCCCCCCCCCCCCCCCCCAAATGACCCCATTTTGGAAAGTAGACACCCCAAGCTATTTTGTTTTGAACTGTCCTGGCATTTTATGCACAACATTTAGAAGCTTGTCACACATCACCCACTCTTCTAACCACTAAGACAAGAAAAGGCCCTTTCTGACACTTTTTGTTTATATAATACATTTTTTGCAAGAAAATTACTTTGAACCCCTAAACATATTTTTAAAGATTAAAATGGTGGGTGTTTTGATTTTTTTTTTTTTTTTCCCACACAGTATTTGCGCAGCAATTTTTCAAACACTTTTTTTATTTTAACGCACTAAAACACTATATTGCCTAAATGTTTGAGCTGGCCGAGTACATGGATACCAAACACGACCTGCTATAAAATTGCGCACAAACATGCAGCGGCGACAAACTACATACATTTTTAAAAGCCTTTTACTGGCTTTAGATTTACAGAGGAGGTCTACTGCTAAAATTACTGTCCTCGATCTGACCTTCGCGGTGATACCTCACATGCATTATTTTTTATTATTTAGCTTTTTTATTTTATTTTCCTTTTATTTATTTTTTATTATCTCAGGGAATGTAAATATCCCCTATGATAGCAATAGGTAGTGACAGGTACTGCCCTCAAAGCATCTGACTACACCAAGATCGGTGTGATAAAATGCTTTCCCAATGGTACTGTATACATCCGGTGAAACCTAAGTCATGAAATGCTGGTAGCTTCCGGTTTCTTAGGCCATAGAGATGATTGGAGCTATTCTGGTCTTTGATCTGCTCTATGGTCAGCTGGCAGAACCATCGGCTGCATTCTCAGGTTCCCTGTTGGGACAGGAGAGCCAGAGAAAACCATGAAAGATGGGGGGGGGGGGGGGGATTCCCTCCCACTGCTTGTAAGAGCAGTCTAGAGGCGAATTAGCCCCTAGGATTGCTTTTACATGAAAGCTGACCGCTGGCAGAAAAGAATGATACCAAGATAATACCTAAACCCACAGGCATAATTCTGGTATAACCACCACTCAAAGTCCAGCAACATACCAGAATGTTGCTGGTCCTTGTTGGGCATATATTGTCTTTTTTTTTTTTTTCCATGCATCCTGTGAGCTGAACGATAGAGATTGATCTGTGGGTATGCCCACCATTAGGTATTCTGGAACCCTGGTTTCCCTAAAGTCTCATGAGCATAGCTCCTGGGGCGATTTGGGGTAGTCATCCTACCTTCTCCTCTGACCCAGAGTGGCACCTCCACTGGGGGAGAAGGTATGGCTGCTGCTGTCCCTGGTTCTCAGTGCCTGGAGAGGGCCAGTACCATGATGTACGTCCGAGCTTCTGCCCGCGAGCCGCAGCGCGGCTTATTTACCCGCTAAAAGGCTGGCTGTATGTGTGGGGGAAAGAGGAAGCCGCAGCTCGTGGAGGGGGCAGAGCTTCTGCACTCCAAGCTTGCCCACAGAAAGTACCCAGCGGGGTCACTTCTGGGGTGGGGGGCGTCATCAACGGGCTCCGGAGATGCTGGTTCCTGTCTCTGAACAGCGTGACCAGGGACACTGGGAGGCTGGTGTTCAAAAGGGTGAAGACCCAGCAGAGGCTGCGGACCACCACATGGGGCGGGATGGACTCCTCTGCAACACCTGTACAGGCAGCGGATGCAGGCACCAGCACCTCACAGGTAAGCTTGAAGTGTTTTGTACTTCCATGCACATCCTCTGAGTGTTTTCCCACTTGTAACTAGTAGGGTGAAAGGGGCACATTTTCTTCCCTCCTGCACAAGATGTTATGGAGTGTGTGTGGCTTGAATTACACTGTGGGTCATTTGTTTTTGTGCTACAGGACAAGGCCCAAGTGCAGCCACCCAAAAGGAAATGTGCTGTTTGCGGAAACAAATTGAGCTCCTCATGAAGCAAAGCAGTTTGCCGCACCTGTATAGACAGCCTAGTTAAGGATGACCCAGTAGTCTCCTGTCAGAAAATGCTGACTTCTGTTTGGTATGAGCTAACGTCAACGTTCAGCTCATTCAAGACACTGATTGCTAAGATCCAGGTCCCCTCACAGGGTCCATCTCCAGATATGACTCCAGCTGGTCCTAGTGCTCCACAGCAGAGTGCTGAGAGCGAAGACTCTGAGGTAGAAGCCAGATTTACCCGTACTTCTACGGGAAGAATCAGGGTCAGATACAGAGCCCAGGGATAGAGAATCCGTAAGGGGGTCGAGGCATAATTTGTCTTTAGAAGACGTTGATGACTTATTGAAGGCTATCTATATGACCCTTGATATAGAGGAGGAGAAGAAGGTGCAATTGTCGAAACATGACCTTATGTAGGAAGGTTTGCCTAAGAAAAAGGCTAGAGTTTTCCCAGTGCATAGTTCCCTTCTTGTTACGATAAAGCTGGAGTGGGAAAATCCAGAGAGAAAACATTTTTTTTCCAGTAACCTAAAAAGGTTTCCATTTTAAGAGGACACAGCGCAGCCATGGAACAAAAATCACAAGTTAGATGCACCGCTTTAAAAAGTTTAAAAAAACACAGACCTAGCGTTTGTTGATATGGGTACGATTAGGGATCCGATGGATAAAAGAGGAGATATCCTTCTACGCAGGGCCTGGGACTCATCCATTGGGAATCTTAAGCTGGCCCTAGCATCCACTTATGTAGCCAGAAATCTAGAAGTTTGGTTGACACAAATAAAGACGCATCTGTTGGCAGGACCAGATTCTGAAATCCTTCCCTCTCCTCTTTCGGGCAGTGGGGTTTTTGGCTGAGGACCTCAGCCTTAGTGAATTTGGCCAGAAGAAGCCTGTGGCTTAAAACCTGGTCAGGTCTAAATTGTGCCAATGTGGTCTTCCCTTAACAGGCGATTTTTTTTTTTTTGGCCCAGGTCTGCAAGAGGCACTGGAACGCACAGCCAATAGAAAAGACAGAGAATAAGAAGAAGCCGGCAGCCAGAAATGTTTTTGGTGGCCATAGTAGGCAACAGGGTCCAAGAGAAAGGTACAATAGGCCCAAAAAGCACTGGACAGGGCACAAAGGCAGAGGTAAAGGCGGAGGGAGGGGGGTCTTCTTTAACTACAACCCTATTTTTATTTGTTTAGGTAATATGTTATAAGGGAATTGGAATAAGTGCACCATTTATACTTTTTTCATTTCTGCAATGATTTGGTGGTGCTTCGATGATGCTTTGGTGGTGCTTTAATGAAGCATGGCAGATGCACTGGGCGTGTGTTGATATCTCATACCTGCAATTTCTCTAAAGCAAAGCTAAAGCTGAATAAAAGCCTCTCAAAAGATGCAGGTGCTCGAAGCGATCTTTGTAATAGACTTCTATGGAAGCTTTGAAGCACTGAAGCACCACTAAAGCGACATTGAGTATAATTTTTAAAGCAAAGCAAAAACGTGTGAACAGGACTGTAAGCTAATCATTTTTTTTAGTAACAGGTTCTTTGATTGGCGTTCAGAGTGCTTTAAAAAAAAGTGTGCCCAATGCCATGTTTTGAAGCAAGTGTAATCAAGCCTTTAACCACTTCCCGACTGCCTCATGTACATATACGTGTGCAGAATGGCACGGGCAGGCAGAATCACTTACCTGTACGTGGCCCTTTAAATGCCTGCCTGTGGGTCGCGCCCGCCGCCAGCAGCGCGCTCGCTACCCGGTCGGGAGCTCCGTGACCCCGGCCGCAGGACCAGCGGACCCCGATCGCCGCTGGTGTCCCGCGATCGGGTCACGGAGCTGAAGAACGGGGAGAGGCATGTGTAAACAAACCTCTCCCCGCGCTTCCTACTCTGCCTGTCATTGATTGGCTGTTCCCGGTCATCGGGAAAGCCGATCAATGGCGTCAGACGTCAGCCCCGCCCCCTAATGTAAAAAACACAACACACGTCACAGCCCATAACCCCTCCCCCTAGTGGTTAACTCTTTCACTACAACTGTCATTTATACAGGAATCAATGCATTTAAATAGCATTGATTGCTGTATAAATAACAATGGTCCCAAAAATGTGTCAAAAATGTCCGATGTGTCCGCCATAATGTCGCAGTCACAATAAAAATCGCTGATCGCCGCCATTACTAGTAAAAAAAAAAAAGAAAATTATAAAAATGCTATAAAACTATCCCCTATTTTGTAAGCGCTATAACTTTTGCGCAAACCAATCAATAATCGGTAATTGCGATTTTTTTTTTTTACCAAAAATATGTAGAAGAATACGTATCGGCCTAAACTGAGGAAAAAATATGTATTTTTTTATATATTTTTTTGGGATATTTATTATAGCAAAAAGTAAAAAATATTGCATTTCTTTCAAAATTGTCGCTATATTTTTGTTTATAAAAACCGCAGGGGCGATCAAATACCACCAAAAGAAAGCTCTATTTGTGGGAAAAAAAGGACGCCAATTTTGTTTGGGAGCCACGTCGCATGACCACGCAATTGTCAGTTAAAGCGACGCAGTGCCGAATCGCAAAAAGGGGCCTTGTCCTTTGGCTGCCAATTGGTCCGGGGCTGAAGTGGTTAATGTGTATATAGAGAAATATGTGTCCAATAACTTTTCAAACTTGGTGCTAAAATTTTATCCACTCAGTCTCAGGTTAATGACCAAATGTTACATCCCACCAGTGGTCACGCACTTAAATATCTCCCACTCTACTAGGTTTGAACCGCCGCACTACAAGCCAGTAATGTCTTGTCAACAAACAAAGCAAAACTATAAGTGACAAAATATAGTAGTCTGGAGAGAAAGTACAATTGAGGGCCTAAATTCTGGATGACCGCGAAAAGATTATATATTTTTTGCATTTTTTGTGATTGGTGTTAAAAAAATCAAGAAATAACATTTAGATAGATGCTGTTATAATGTGAGATGGAGGCGTGCGTATACAGATAGGACTATATGTAGTAGTAATATATTATAAGTTCTTGAGCAGTAATATAGAAATAGTCAGTAGTATAACACAGCATATAGATGATATATATATATTGATGCGGTAAGTATATAATTGATATACAATATTTGTGAGGAGGAAGTATGAGACAGTAGAATTAGTATATCAAATATATATATAAGGTATAAATCAGAGATATATATACACAATGAGATAACCAGTCCCATAACGAATGGCAGATAAGAGGGGGGGAATAGAGTGATTAGCCACCAACAAAGTTACTTTGTAGAGAGGGGCAGATGAAGGGGAAGCGTCAAAGTACATTTGGAATTAAAAAATATTGCAACTTACATCGATATGAGTTAGCGAAGGTGGCCGAGATGTTAGACACAGCCCACTGCAGGCAAAGGTGACGACAGAGCGGGGGTTACATACCCACCCAGTCTATAGTTTGCGCGAGTCGCCTCCTTCTAGCAAAGGCTTATATCTTTAGTTCATATACACTGACCACTTTTAGCGACGAGCCTTTTGGGCTTCAAGTTTCACAGTGATTGTGGTATAAAAATGTGTAGTTATTCTCTGTCCGACTTTTTATTAGGAGACTAGTTATTTAAGCGCTTGCAAATGGCATCAAAACCATGGTCCGTATTTATGAGTGATGGCGATCGTGTTTTATAAAAAGTGCTTGAAAAGAATCCCCACACCACACTAGAAAGCACACAGAGTGATGCCAAGGGTCTGGAGCCCCCCCACTATAACCCATAAAACTGTCCTATATCAGAGCGTTGTTTAAGAGAGAGAAAGTATAGGTCACCGACGGAGTAGAACAAGCCCCTAAATGCCCCAAAAGGTAAATTACTTGATGCAATTCAATAGAATCCAATAAATCATTCAATGAAGATAGGCACCCAATCAGCTACTCGAGAGAGGAAGGACTTTATACTTGGACATTAGTCACAGTCAGTAGATTTCAGAATATCTGGCATAGACCAGAAACGAGGACAGAGTTTGGGATTCACGAGTTAACGGACAGAGTCTAGATCACATTAGCACACCTCTATCTATAGAAAAAAAGCTGTCTCACCCTTACAAGCTAAGTAACAGAAAGTCAAATGAAAATCACCAGAAGGTTGCATATGCAACATATAAGTCATGCATTTTTTTTCTACTTGTATTTTAGATTGAATGAATGAATGCAGCTGAATGTTTCTGTGTGTCATGCTAATGCTACACATAGCAGAGATTATCTACACATGAATTGGCAAGCTGTATTTTTTCTAAATTCTTATAAGATTTAATACAACAAAGCCTCACCAATCTTAAAATCAGTTAAATCCCCCAATTTATAAATCTGTGGCTTCCGTTGCTACCTGGCCTGATTGACAGCTTGACCTCCCCCCCTCACCACTATTCACCATTCAGCTACAAGGTCACAATAAATACTTTAGTGTATCAGGGGGTCCTCATAATGATCCCTGTCTTTACCATAGCAGTAGGAAGGGAGCATTCCGCAGAGGCTCTCCTGAATTTCCTTGTGTGCTAGAAAGTTCTCTCTCTCTCCCCTTCCTGTGACAGCAAAAAAAAAAAAAAAAACAGATTGGGGACATGGCAGAGCAGGGATAGACATAGTGGGAGTGGAGAGGACTACAGACACTTGCCCTGAGGGTCCTACAATGTATTTTTTTTTCACCCACACAAACTAAGTCATTTCTGAAAAAGTGACCAAGATGGAAATGCTTCTAAATTCTGGTCAGTCAGGCCAATGGATGAAGGTGCATAAACCCAAAGCCAAACAATTATCATAAGTTTCACCACCTCATCAAAGGTGGCAGGCTACAGATCGCCATTAACATTTTTTTATCCACAGATGAGTTACACCGTTTCACACTATGCACGTTCTCCAGCAGCCGGTGTGCGTTTCTATGTAAAGGGTGCAAGACCACGAGAATTACATTTTGCGTGTAAGGTAAAAGTGTTGTATGCCTAGTTTGGGTATGCATTCTTACGGATACAGAGTTATTATACACTATAACAAGCCTGGCGATTTATAAGCTGGGTTGTTAATGATCAAAGAGGCTGAGGAGGCGGCCGACCGACATCCATAATAACAACTACATGGAGTCATCAGCTGTCAGTGGTAGGACAGTCCCACACTCATGGGATCGTGTTATAAGAGAATCAGAATGGTAAAGGCAACAATAATTCCTCCCGTCAAGCCGCACCTAAAACACATAAAGCACTTCAGTTTATTCAGAAGGGCAGTACGGCGCTTGAGCTGCACTTGTGAATCAGCCTAATATTGCATATTGGGCATTTCTAGAGCACACGTAAAGATGGTGGGTGGAGTAAAAGCATGCGGTTAAGCGTACACTGCGTGATTTCAGAATCCCCCGAGCCCGCCAATCCCTTTCGCAAGTCAGCCACAGAGTGTGATGCCACAATCTGAGGCAGCAGAAAATGAAAGTCAAACAAAGTGCCTGGAAGCACGGAAATGGGGCCACTCTGTTCCCGCGACAGCACTGCAAAGTCATCACACACAACTCGATCAATATTATTTTGATCCATCAGGTGTTTTTGGCTATGGACCCGGTAAACGGACATGAGTCGGGCCACAAGCGCTGGTGCCTCAGCTACTGTGACCATTTGTAAAAGACAGCGGTACAAGGTTTACGAGTTTATGGGTGTACAGCCACAATTAACGCAAACGGCTAGGCTATTTTAAGCATGCATGTTGTTTGTTTGACTTGTGAGGACAACTCTTTATTCCTGATTTCCTGGTTAGTTAACATACAAAACAAAAAACTGGTGACGTGTTTGAATGCCCAGGTTTACAGTCACAAGTTATGTAGAAGGAATTAAGGGTGTAGCAGTAGCACAACATAGTATATTTTTGCGTTGAGCGCAGCCTATTTATTATATTACTCATAATTTACACGAGATTGATACTTAGAAGGTTGACAAGTATAAAAAACAAATAAAATAACACACAAGACATATCAAACTTGACAGCAGTCCACTGTGCAGTGTTTTTTTAACAAAGGCACCCGGATTAAACTCCTGTTCATAGGGAGGGGGTCCCGCGCCATGGCTTATCGTGGCCCAATCCCTGCGCTAGCCGGGTGCTGCTCTGGGAGATGGCAGAGCGCAGGCAGCTCACTCCAGTGAGAGCCGCTTGATCATCAGAGTTTCTGCATGCTTTCCAGAAGTTGGCCTCCTTTCTCTCTCTCTGCGCTTCACAGGCTGTGATCGCCAAGTGGGAGCCAATTGCCCCGGCGTGCGGACTCCATAATCAAGATGAAGGGAGGGTGAGAGTCGCGCGCGCGACAACAAAGAGCCAAGCTCAAGTGAACTTTAAAGGGGATCATTATATATTGTCGCTTCATTGAGTGATTAAATTTTATCATTTCCACATTCAATTGTAGCAACCGAGGGAATGTACTGCCACGGAGCAGTTGAATAGGATTTCGTATGCAAGTGAAGCCGCGTGTGATAGCTTGACAGGAATGAGATGACTGATTAATGCCTGCTAAACGGTATATTAGACAGCAGGAGGCGAACAGCGCAGTGGCTAAGCAGGCGAACAGGCTATATGCTTTTTTCTTCTTATGAGATAAAAGGAACATTGGTTCTTTAAGCGGGACGCTAGCAGGCTTGTTCGAGCCGTCAAGCAAGGTTTACCAGGGGGCGGGGGTAGAAAACAAAATAAGGGAAAGGCAGTGACGCTTTATTACTGTAAATTAACGATTAATGATACCACTTTGTAACAGTAGTAGAACTGAGTGTATGGAAAAAGTAAGGAATTAGCCAAAAATGCAAATTATTCGGTAATGCTATCCAAGACCTTCAGCTGACATTGAAAACTCATTTCCCTTAAAACAGGCAAAACTGGATCTGAGGAAAAAATATGTTTTTTTTATATATTTTTTTGGGGATATTTATTATAGCAAAAAGTAAAAAATATTGCATTTCTTTCAAAATTGTCGCTATATTTTTGTTTATAAAAACCGCAGGGGCGATCAAATACCACCAAAAGAAAGCTCTATTTGTGGGAAAAAAAGGACGCCAATTTTGTTTGGGAGCCACGTCGCATGACCACGCAATTGTCAGTTAAAGCGACGCAGTGCCGAATCGCAAAAAGGGGCCTTGTCCTTTGGCTGCCAATTGGTCCGGGGCTGAAGTGGTTAATGTGTATATAGAGAAATATGTGTCCAATAACTTTTCAAACTTGGTGCTAAAATTTTATCCTCTCAGTCTCAGGTTAATGACCAAATGTTACATCCCACCTGATGTAAAAAATGATACCGGGACCATGGTTGCAGCCTCAACTGTGATCCCAGTATAACCACCTCAATACGAGGCCATATATATATATATATATATATATATATATATATATATATACACAGTGGGGAAAATAATTATTTGATTCCCTGTAGATTTTGTAAGTTTGCCCTTTATAAAGAAATGAAGGGTCTGTAATTTTTTCGTAGGTGTATTTTAAATGATAGAGGCAGAATATCAACCAAAAATACAGAAAAAACACATGATGCAAATGTTATAAATTGAGTTGCAGTTCAGTGAGTAGAATAAGTATTTGATCCCCAAGTAAAACAGCACAGAGGTAAGACATTTCTTGTTCTTGGTTACCAGGTTTGCACACATCAGGAGGGATTTTGGTCCACTCTTCTTCCACAGATCTTCTCTAAATCCTTAAGGTTCCTTGGCTGTCATTTGACAACTCGAAGTTTAAGCTCCCTTCATGAATTTTCAATAGGATTAGGGTCTGGAGACTGGCTAGGCCACTACATGACCTTGACGTGCTTCCTCTTGAGCCACTTCTTTATTGCCTTGGCGATATGTTTTGGGTCATTGTCATGCTGGAAGACCCATCCATGACCCATCTTCAGTGTTCTGGCTGAGGGAAGAAGGTTCTCTTCCAAGATTTTACAATACATGGCCTTGTCTATTGGCCCCTCAATGCGACAAAGTCGGCCTGTTCCTTTAGCAGAGAAAAAACCTCAAAGCATGTTTCCACCTCTGTGCTTGACTGTAGGGATGGTGTTCTTAGGGTCATAGTCAGCTTTTTTTCCCCCTCCAAACACAGCCAGTCGAGTTAATGCCAAAGAGCTACATTTTGGTCTCATCTGACCACAGAACTTTCTCCCAATCCTTCTCTGAGTGATTTAGATGTTTGGCAAACTTCAGACGGGCCTGCACATGTGCCTTATTATATATATATATATTGGGCAAGGTAAGGTAGAAATACGTTTAGTCTATCGCATCCCAAAATTGAATAGATAAATATAACAGTAGGCTATAGTGATAGGCGATAAAATGTTTTGCCCATGGAATTAATCCTTTGGTCACTGTCATGCCATGAAACAAATGCTTCAAATGACGCTTATGAAACTGCTTATTACTGAATAGAGTCACAAATGACCCTTTTAGACACTAAGCTCGAGCTGATCAACACCCAGCTCGCGCAATTCCAGACACACCCTCTTTATATCTTTATTAGATGAACAACTTAAGACCCGTTTTGATAATTTAATCATGATATTCTTACACAGAAGGATAATAAAATTCTTCCGTGACAAGAAAGGAAAGCTTTTCATGAAGAACGTGCATACAAATGGAACGACTACAAATCGCACCACTTCTGCCCCGCTCTGCGATGCCATACGACCTGGGTTCCAAGGGCACCTATGTCTCGTTCATCACTGACAAGACTCACATCTCCATCCCACCCCCCCCACAAACCAAACCTTAGGGTCTGGAGACTGGCTAGGCCACTACATGACCTTGACGTGCTTCCTCTTGAGCCACTTCTTTATTGCCTTGGCGATATGTTTTGGGTCACTGTCATGCTGGAAGACCCATCCATGACCCATCTTCAGTGTTCTGGCTGAGGGAAGAAGGTTCTCTTCCAAGATTTTACAATACATGGCCTTGTCTATTGGCCCCTCAATGCGACAAAGTCGGCCTGTTCCTTTAGCAGAGAAAAAACCTCAAAGCATGTTTCCACCTCTGTGCTTGACTGTAGGGATGGTGTTCTTAGGGTCATAGTCAGCTTTTTTTCCCCCTCCAAACACAGCCAGTCGAGTTAATGCCAAAGAGCTACATTTTGGTCTCATCTGACCACAGAACTTTCTCCCAATCCTTCTCTGAGTGATTTAGATGTTTGGCAAACTTCAGACGGGCCTGCACATGTGCCTTATTAAGGAGGGAGACCTTGCGGGTGCTGCAGGATTCCAATCCATGGCAGCGTATTGTGTTACCAATGCTTTGTTTGGTGACTGTAGTCCCAACTGCCTTGAGATCATTCACAAGCTCCTCCCGTGTAGTTCTGGGCTGATCCCTCACTTTTCTCATGATCATCCTTACCCCATAAGGTGAAATCTTGCATGGCGCTCCAGACCGAGGGCAATCAATGGTTATTTTGTATTTCTTACACTTGTGAATAATCTCTCCAACAGCTGTCTCCTTATCACCAAGCATCTTGCTGATAGTCTTGTAGCCCATTCCAGCCTTGTGCAGGTCTACAATCTTGTTCCTAACATCCTTTGACAACTCTTTGGTCTGGCCCATGATGTTGAGGTTTAAATGAAAGAAAGAGATTCTGTGGACAGGTGTCTTTTTTGTACACAATGAGTTCACCTTCTTAAATTGACATGACTAATCTGTGTACCACAATAGCGCATACTGTAGCCAGTCTGTGGAAGCCAGAATGATTGTTGGTTGGTAGGCGATCAAATACTTTTTTTACTCACTGAACTGCAACTCAATTTGAAACATTTGTATCATGTATTCTGTCTCTATCAGCCCTCAAATTGGCTGGCAGCCAGGGTTGAATCAGAGCTGTTCTTTCAGTGATTGGCCAGGGGAAGAGAGGAAAAGGAGAGCCAGCCGGATCATCACACAGAGCGGGGATCGCCCACTGTGATAGCGTTAGTTTGAATCGCGCTCGGCTCCTGCAGTCACACTAAGTTCCGCCTCCTGGACTGGCTCCTTTGATAGACAGCACAAGGGTCCAATGCTGGGACATGTGACGTCTATCATAAGAGCCGATCCAGGAGGCGGGACTTTGTGTGACTGTGAGAGCCGAGCACGATTCAAATCAAAGCTCTCATAGCGGTCGATACCAACTCTGTCTGATGATCCGGCTGGCTCTCCACTCTCAGATGCCCTGCACTGGTCAGTTTGCGCTGATGGGCACTGTTGAGGCTGCATTCATGGGCTGCATTGATGGGTAGCATTGATGGGCACTGATGAGGCTGCAATGACGGGCACTGATGAGGCTGCAATGACGGGCACTGATGAGGCTGCATTGATGGGCACTGATGAGGCTGCATTGATGAGGCTGTGCTCATGGGCACTGGTCAGGCTGCATTGATGGGCACTGATCAGGCTAAGGTTGGGCACTGGTGAGGCTGCATTGATGGGCACTGGTGAGGCTGCATTGATGGGCTCTGGTGGGTCTGTGCTGATGGGCACTGGTGAGGCTGCATCAATGGGCACTGGTGAGGCTTCATTGATGAGCACTGATCAGTTGATGGGCACTGGTGGGCCTGTGCTGATGGGCACTAGAGATGCTGCATCAATGGGCACTGGTGAGGCTGCATTGATGGGCACTGGTGAGGCTGCATTGATGGGCACTGATCAGGCGGCATTGATGGGCACTGGTGAGGCTGCATTTATGGGCACTGGTGAGGCTGCGCTGATGGGCAATGATGAGGCTCCGTTGATGGGCACTGATCAGGCTGCATTGATGGGCACTGGGAAGGGAAGGAGGTGATTTTGGTGGCCCAGAAGATTCTTGGTTTGCCGAGATCATAAAGACCCTTGGACCCTGCCGCTGTGGCCAGACCTTCTCGCACAAGGTCCGGTATTCCATCCTACCTTACAAACGCTAAATTTAACGGTTTGGCTATTGAAACCCACATTCTAAAGGACCGTGGGTTGTCTCCTTCAGTACAGTAGTGTCTACTTTGGTTAATTCTAGGAAGCCAGCCTTCAGGGTCATTTACTATAGAGTTTGTAAGGCATACAGTCAGGTCCATAAATATTGGGAAATCGACACAATTCTAATTTTTTTGACTCTATACACCACCACAATGGATTAGAAATGAAACGAACAAGATGTGCTTTAACTGCAGAATTTAATTTGAGGGTATTTACATCCAAATCAGGTGAATGGTGTAGGAATTACAACAGTTTGTATATGTGCTTCACACTTTTTAAGGGACAGGTGTGTGTTATTCCCTCATTATCCCATTTACAAGGTGCAGATAAAAGGTCCAGAGTTAATTTCAAGGTTGCTATTTGCATTTGAAATCTGTTGCTGTCAACTCTCAATATGAGAACCAAAGAGCTGTCACTATCAGTGAAGCAAGCCATCATTAGGCTGGAAAAAAAAAAAACAAACCCATCAGAGAGATGGCAAAAACATTAGGTGTGGCCAAATCAACTGTTTGGAACATCCTTAAAAAGAAAGAACGCATCAGTGAGCTCAGCAACACCAAAAGACCCGGAAGACCACGGAAAACAACTGTGGTGGATGACCAAAGAATTCTTTCCCTGGTAAAGAAAACACCCTTCACAACAGTTGGCCAGATCAAGAACACTCTCCAGGAGGTAGGTGTATGTGTGTCAAAGTCAACAATCAAGAGAAGACTTCACCAGAGTGAATACAGAGGGTTCACCACAAGATGTAAACCATTGGTGAGCCTCAAAAACAGGAAGGCCAGATTAGAGTTTGCCAAACGTCTAAAAAAGCCTTCACAGTTCTGGAACAACATCCTATGGACAGATGAGACCAAGATCAACTTGTACCAGAGTGATGGGAAGAGAAGAGTATGGAGAAGGAAAGGAACTGCTCATGATCCAAAGCATACCACCTTATCAGTGAAGCATGGTGGTGGTAGTGTCATGGCGTGGGCATGTATGGCTGCCAATGGAACTGGGTCTCTTGTATTTATTGATGATGTGACTGCTGACAAAAGCAGCAGGATGAATTCTGAAATGTTTTGGGCAATATTATCTGCTCATATTCAGCAAAAATGCTTCAGAACTCATTGGACAGCGCTTCACAGTGCAGATGGACAATGACCCGAAGCATACTGCAAAAGCAACCAAGTTTTTTAAGGGAAAGAAGTGGAATGTTATGCAATGGCAATGGCTCCAGCAATCACCTGAATCCGACTGAGCATGCATTTCACTTGCTGAAGATAAAACTGAAGGCCAAATGCCCCAAGAACAAGCAGGAACTGAAAACAGTTGCAGTAGGGGCCTGGCAGAGCATCACCAGGGATGGAACCCAGCGTCTAGTGATGTTTATGCGTTCCAGACTTCAGGCTGTAATTGACTGCAAAGAATTTGCAACCAAGTATTAAAGAGTGAAAGTTTGATGGATGATTGTTAATCTGTCCCATTTACTTTTGGTCCCTTAAAAAGTGGGAGGCACATATACAAACTGTTGTAATTTCTACACCGTTCACCTGATTTGGATTTAAATACCCTCAAATTAAAACTGAAAGTCTGCAGTTAAAGCACATCTTGTTCGTTTCATTTCAAATCCATTGTGGTGGTATAAAGAGACAAAAAGATTAGAATTGTGTCAATGTCCCAATATTTATGGACCTGACTGTATGTCTCCTGGTGTGAATCCAGGGGTTGGCACCCCAGAAAGTATGTCATAGTTAGGATCCTTGAATTCCTGCAGATGGGATTGGAAATTAAGCTGGCCTTGAGTACTATCAAGGGCCAGGTCTCGGCCTTATCAGTATTGTTTCAACAGGCTCTTGCGTCTCACTTTCTGGTTCGTAACTTTATTCAGGGGGTAACGTGGATTAATCCCCCTGTCAGAACACCCCTGAACCCTTGGAATTTGAATTTAGTCTTGTCGGCTTTACAGAAACAGCCTTGTTTTTTTTTTGACAAGGAAGATAATTTTTTTGGTTGCCATATCCACTGCCAGAAGAGTATCGGAATTGATGACTCTTTCTTGTAAAGAGCCAAATTTGATTATTCATAAGGATAAGGTGGTATTGCGGCCTCATCCTAAATTCCTACCGAAGGTAGTGACAGGTTTTAATTTAAACCAGAATTTTGTTCTGCCTTCTTTTATTCCAGAACCTCGATCTGTGGAAGAGAGGTCACTACATTCTCTTGATGTAGTGAGAGTGGTCAAGGTCTATTTAAAAGGTGACCGCTCAGATTCGTAAAACAGATGTTTTGTTTATGTTGCCAGAAGGTCCTAAAAGAGGACAGGCAGCATCAAAATCTACTATTTCCAAATGGATTTGTCAAGTGATTGTTCAAGTTTATGGTCTAAAGAGGAAAATTCCTCCCATGTTAAAGCGCACTCCACCAGGGCTGTTAGTTCTTCTTGGGCAGTGCATCACCGGCCTCCATGGCTCAGGTCTGCAAGGCCGCAACTTGGTCTTCAGTCCATACATTTACCAGGTTCTATCAAATCGATGTAAAAGGTCATGAGTATATTGCCTTTGGGCGCAGTGTACTGCAGGCTGCAGTATGAGTCCTCTAGTCTCTTAATGCCCTACTTTTTTGTAAAAAGGGGGTAGCGAGGTAGGGATTATAGCGGTGCAAGATTACAGTATAAATAAGTCAGGGTTGCCCAACAATTCAATGCTTGAGTCTTTGTTTTTAAAAAAGCACAAAAAGTTTTATTACAAATATTTCAAATACATTATTCACAATAAGAAACGCAAAAAGAAATACAAAAAAATATATAATGTTAAAGACCTAATAGAATAATTAGCGCAACAGCTGAAAGGTCCCCGGTTAAGGTAGACCAGTACATTAGTTATACATGAAATATTCGTTTAATTCTAGTTCCAGATTTTAGTCTGGTTAGAGAATGTCTCTTAATTACAATGGATAAGATAACCTGGAGTAGACAGTGCAGGCCTTATTGAAGTGTTCCGACATGTTTCGCCATAGCAATGGCTTCCTGAGGGTTGGCCTACTGTACAGAATTTATGTATCTATTGTAAAGAGAATTTGAAATTAGTAACAGTTTGTAGAAACAGGTACTGAATCCCCCGGTTACATGAAGGGGTTCTAGTAGGGAAAAGAGGGGTGGAAGAAAAGAAGGGGAAGTTGGAAAAGATGAGGCAGCAATATCTCCAGACATCCCCACATGTGGCCCCGACCAGATGGTCTATGCACTCCTGATAACTCAATACCCAAACTTACCCAAAATAAATGTAAGATGGAAATAGTGAGACGCTTAACCGAAAAATGGGGTAGGGTCGCCCAATGGATATCCTTCAGTGTATAGCCGAAGACAAGAAAGACCTATCGGGGCCACATGTGGGGATGTCTGGAGATATTGCTGCCTCATCTTTTCCAACTTTCCCTTCTTTTCTTCCACCCCTCTTTTCCCTACTAGAACCCCTTCATGTAACCGGGGGATTCAGTACCTGTTTCTACAAACTGTTACTAATTTCAAATTCTCTTTACAATAGATACATAAATTCTGTACAGTAGGCCAACCCTGAGGAAGCCATTGCTATGGCGAAACATGTCGGAACACTTCAATAAGGCCTGCACTGTCTACTCCAGGTTATCTTATCCATTGTAATTAAGAGACATTCTCTAACCAGACTAAAATCTGGAACTAGAATTAAACGAATATTTCATGTATAACTAATGTACTGGTCTACCTTAACCGGGGACCTTTCAGCTATTGCGCTAATTATTCTATTAGGTCTTTAACATTATATATTTTTTTGTATTTCTTTTTGCGTTTCTTATTGTGAATAATGTATTTGAAATATTTGTAATAAAACTTTTTGTGCTTTTTTAAAAACAAAGACTCAAGCATTGAATTGTTGGATATTGAATAGTGTTTTTTGCTTTTAAATAAACTTTTTGGATTTTATTTTCTCGGTGTGCGGCTGTCCGGAGTTCTTCCTTTTTTGATATGAAATTTACAGGTAAGTAAAAATATATATTTTTAATTTCTTCCAGTAAATGAAATGGAGAGTGGGTATTATTTAAATAAGGATAACATTATTTGGCCTTCGAGGGAAGATACTTGGTTGCTTCCCTAACAGCAACAATAAACAGCTGTATTTAACCACTTGCCGACCGCCTCATGTATATATACGTGAGCAGAATGGCACGTACAGGCAAAATCCCGTACCTGTACGTGACATTCTTCCGGCGGGTGGGGGGTCCGACCGGACCCCCCCCCCGCCGGCGGAGGCGGTCGGCATCGCTTCAGGAGCGATCCGGGATGAGGGGACGGCCAGTGGTTTCTGGCCACCCCCTCGCGATCGCTCCTGGCGAATCAGAAGCTTCCCCTGTCTGTGTAATAGTAAACACATGCAAGGGGAAGTGATGTCACGCTCCTCGTGCCGGTCTTTCTGACCGGGACGCCGAGCTGAGAAGACACACCAAGTAAGTGCACAACAGTACACTGACACCAGGACACATAGGCACACATTCCACCCCCCCTGTCACCCCCAGATCACCCCCCAGATCACCCCCCAGATCACCCCCTGCCCCCCCAGTCACAGTGTCACTGATTGCAGAAAAGTCTGACCATGTGTACGTGGCATAACTTTTTTGCGGGAGGATGCCCTTATGCTTCGGCATATATATATATTTTAGGCACCGGTTACATTAAAAAATGTTTTATTTTTTACTATGTTTGTTTTTTTTTGGTATTTGCTTTGCAGCTATGGTATGGTAAGGTCTTACTGTTATACTGTAATGTTACTTTGTTTTAATTTTAACCATAATTTGCTTAGCAGGTACGCCAGTTGCCGCGCGGATTTATTTATCTTGACAGCAACAGCATTTGCTCCCACGATACATAAAGCCGTGACTCCAACACTGTAGGATGTGATTTCACTACCACAGTTAAAAAATAGCATATATGCCGAAGCATGGGGACAGCAGGGGCGGAGGAGCGATTGGCTCCTAATGCCGCGTACACACGGTCGAAATTCCGACGGAGGCTTGCCCCGTGGAAAAGTCCGACCGTGTGTACACGGCATAACTTTTGCGGGAGGATGCCCCCATGCTTCGGCATATATAAATGGTGCATGTATGCCCATCATTAGAAGTGGGTGGATGAAGGGAGGTATTCTAATGGTGGGCATACCCACCAATCAATCTCTTTTTTTGTTCAGCCAAGAGGCTGCATGAACAAAAAAGATTACAATATATGTCCAGTATGTTGCTGGACTTTGAATGGTTATACCAGAATGATGCCTGCAGGTTTAGGTATCATCTTGGTATCATTCTTTTCAGCCAGTGATCGGCTTTCATGTAAAAGCAATTCTAGCAGGTAATTAGCCCCTAGACTGCTTTTACAAGTAGTGGGAGGGAATGTCCCCCCTGCCGGATATAGACCGCGCCATTGGGAAAGCGTTTTATCACACCGATCTTGGTGTGGTCAGATGCTTTGAGGGCAGAGGAAAGATCTAGGGTCTAATAGACCCCAATTTTTTCAAAAAAAGAGTACCTGTCACTGCCTATTGCTATCATAGGGGATATTTACATTTCCTGAGATAACAATAAAAATGATAACTAAGAAAAAAAATGGAAGGAACAGTTTAAAAATAAAATAAAAAAGCTAAATAAAAAAAAATAAAAAAAAGCACCCCTGCCCCCCCTTCTCTTCGCAAAGGCGAACACAAGCGTTGGTCTGGCGTCATATGTAAACATCAATTGCACCATGCATGTGAGGTATCATCGCGAAGGTCAGATCAAGGGCAGTCATTTTAGCAGTAGACCTCCTCCGTGAATCTAATGTGGTAACCTGTAAAGGCTTTTAAAAATGTATGTAGTTTGTCGCCACTGCGTGTTTGTGCGCAATTTTAAAGCATGTCGTGTTTGGTATCCATGTACTCGGCCTAAGATCATATTTTTATTATTTCATCAAAAATTTGAGCAATATAGTGTGTTTTAGTTGTCACTAAAAAAAAAGTTGTCACTAAATGATATATTGCTCAAACATGTCATGGGCATATGTGGAAATACACCCCAAAATACATTCTGTTGCTTCTCCTGAGTACGGGGAGCATAGCTGCGTATGGGACCCCAAAAACCAAGCACCGCCTTCAGGCTTTCTAAGGGTGTAATTTTTTTATTTCACTCCTCACTGACAATCACAGTTTCGGAGGCCATGGAATGCCCAGATGGCACAAGCCCCCCCCCCCCAAAATGACCCCATTTGGAAAGTAGACACCCCGAGCTATTTGCTGAGAGGTATGGTGAGTATTTTGCAGATCTCGCTTTTTGTCACAAAGTTTTGAAAATTGAAAAAAAAGAAAAAAAAATGTTTTTTTCTTTACTTTCTTCATTTTCAAAAACAAATGAGAGCTGTAAAATACTCACCATGCCTCTCAACAAATAGCTTGGGGTGTCTACTTTCCAAAATGGGGTCATTTGGGGGGGTTTTGTGCTATTTAGGCATTTTATGGCCTTCCAAACTGTGATAGGTAGTGAGGAGTGAAATCAAAAATTTGCACCCTTAGAAATCCTGAAGGCGGTGATTGGTTTTCGGGGTGCCGTACACGGCTAGGCTGCCAAAAAGTCCCACACATGTGGTATCCCCGTACTCGGGAGAAGCAGGAAAATGTATTTTGGGGTGCAATTCCACATATAACCATGGCATGTGTGAGCAATATATCATTTAGCGACAACTTTTTGTAAAACATTTTTTTTTGTCTTTATTCAATCACTTGGGACAAAAAAAAAAAATATTCAATGGGCTCAACATGCCTCTCAGCAAATAGCTTGGGGTGTCTACTTTCCAAAATGGGGTCATTTGGGGGGTTTTGTGCCATCTTGGTATTTTATGGCCTTCAAAACTGTGATAGGTAGTGATAGGTAGTGAGGAGTGAAATCAAAAATTTATGCCCTTAGAAATCTTGAAGGCGGTGCTTGGTTTTTGGGGTCCCGTATGCGAATAGGCTCCCAAAAAGTCCCACACATGTGGTATCCCCATACTCAGGAGAAGCAGCGAAATGTATTTTGGGGTGCAATTCCACATATAACAATGGCATGTGTGAGCAATATATCACTTAGTGACAACTTTTTTGAAATTTTTTATTTTTTTTTGTCTTTATTCAATCACTTGGGACTAAGAAAAAAAATATTTAATGGGCTCAACATGCCTCTCAGCAAATAGCTTGGGGTGTCTACTTTCCAAAATGGGGTCATTTGGGGGGGGGGGGGGTTTGTTCCATCTTGGCATTTTATGGCCTTCAAAACTGTGATAGGTAGTGAGGAGTGAAATAAAAAATGTATGCCCTTAGAAATCTTGAAGGGGGTGCTTGGTTTTCGGGGTCCCGTATGCGGATAGGCTCCCAAAAAGTCCCACACATGTGGTATCCCCGTACTCAGGAGAAGCAGCAGAATGTATTTTGGGGTGTAATTCCACATATGCCCATGGCATGTGTGGGCAATATATCATTTAGTGACAACTTTGGGCAACAAAAAAAAAGTTTGTAATATTCCTGCAACTTGTGGCAAAATATAAAATATTCCATGGACTCAACATGCCTCTCAGCAAATATCTTGGGGTGTCTACTTTCCAAAATGGGGTCATTTGGGGGGGTTTGTGCTATTTTGGCATTTTATGGCCTTCGAAACTGTGATAGGTAGTGAGGAGTGAAATCAAAAATTTACACCCTTAGAAATCCTGAAGGTGGTGATTGGTTTTTGGGGCCCCGTACGCGGCTAGGCTCCCAAAAAGTCCCACACATGTGGTATCCCCATACTCAGGAGAAGCAGCAAAATGTATTTTGGGGTGCAATTCCACATATAACCATGGCATGTGTGAGCAATATATCATTTAGCGACAACTTTTTGTAAAACATTTTTTTTGTCTTTATTCAATCACTTGGGACAAAAAAAAAAAATATTCAATGGGCTCAACATGCCTCTCAGCAAATAGCTTGGGGTGTCTACTTTCCAAAATGGGGTCATTTGGGGGGTTTTGTGCCATCTTGGCATTTTATGGCCTTCAAAACTGTGATAGGTAGTGATAGGTAGTGAGTGAAATCAAAAATTTATGCCCTTAGAAATCTTGAAGGCGGTGCTTGGTTTTTGGGGTCCCGTATGCGGATAGGCTCCCAAAAAGTCCCACACATGTGGTATCCCCATACTCAGGAGAAGCAGTGAAATGTATTTTGGGGTGCAATTCCACATATAACAATGGCATGTGTGAGCAATATATCACTTAGTGACAACTTTTTTGAAATTTTTTATTTTTTTTTGTCTTTATTCAATCACTTGGGACTAAGAAAAAAAATATTTAATGGGCTCAACATGCCCCTCAGCAAATAGCTTGGGGTGTCTACTTTCCAAAATGGGGTCATTTGGGGGGGGGGGGGGGTTGTGCCATCTTGGCATTTTATGGCCTTCAAAACTGTGATAGGTAGTGAGGAGTGAAATAAAAAAGGTATGCCCTTAGAAATCTTGAAGGGGGTGCTTGGTTTTCGGGGTCCCGTATGCGGATAGGCTCCCAAAAAGTCCCACACATGTGGTATCCCCGTACTCAGGAGAAGCAGCAGAATGTATTTTGGGGTGTAATTCCACATATGCCCATGGCATGTGTGGGCAATATATCATTTAGTGACAACTTTGGGCAAAAAAAAAAAAGTTTGTAATATTCCTGCAACTTGTGGCAAAATATAAAATATTCCATGGACTCAACATGCCTCTCAGCAAATATCTTGGGGTGTCTACTTTCCAAAATGGGGTCATTTGGGGGGGTTTGTGCTATTTTGGCATTTTATGGCCTTCGAAACTGTGATAGGTAGTGAGGAGTGAAATCAAAAATTTACACCCTTAGAAATCCTGAAGGTGGTGATTGGTTTTCGGGGCCCCGTACGCGGCTAGGCTCCCAAAAAGTCCCACACATGTGGTATCCCCATACTCAGGAGAAGCAGCAAAATGTATTTTGGGGTGCAATTCCACATATAACCATGGCATGTGTGAGCAATATATCATTTAGTGACAACTTTTTGAAATTTTTTTATTTTTTTTTGTCTTTATTCAATCACTTGGGACTAAAAAAAAAAATATTCAATGGGCTCAACATTCCTCTCAGCAAATAGCTTGGGGTGTCTACTTTCCAAAATGGGGTCATTTGGGGGGGGGGGGGGTTTGTACTTCCCTGCCATTTTAGCACCTCAAGAAATGAGATAGGCAGTCATTAATTAAAAGCGGTGTAAATTCCAGAAAATGTACTCTAGTTTGTATAACTTTTGCGCAAACCAATAAATATACGCTTATTGGCATTTTTTTTTACTAAAGACATGTTTCATGTTTGACTAAAATTGAGTTTATTAGATTTTTCTTATAACAAAAAGTAGAAAATATAATTTTTTTTCAAAATTTTCCATTTATATCGCAAAAAATTAAAATCACAGAGGCAATCAAATACCATCAAAAGAAAGCTCTATTTGTGGGAAGAAAAGGACGCAAATTTTGTTTGGTTACAACATTGCATTACCGCGCAATTACCAGTTAAAGCAGTGCAGTGCCAAATTGAAAAAAGACCTCTGGTCCTTAAGCTGACAATTGGTCCGGGGCTGAAGTGGTTAAAGAGACACTAAAGCTTCGTTTTTTTTTGTTTTTTTTTTTAAATAACAAACATGTCATACTTACCCCCACTGTGCAGCTCGTTTTGCACAGAGTGGCCCCGAACATCCTCAGCGGCTCCTCCCCGCATTAGATAACCCCCTGGGAGAAGTGCTCTCCTGGGGAATTACCTTGCGGGTCCCGAGTCATTTATTCGGCGTCCATAGAAGCCGAATGTATGATTTGGCCTGTCCCCCGGCGCCCGGGTCATTGGATTTGATTGACAGCAGTGGAAGCCAATGGCTGCGCTGCTATCAGTCCATCCAATCAGGATGCAAAACACTGGCTTTTGCTGGTGTGCTTGTCCCCGGGACGAGATAGAGGGGCTGCAGCATTAAAGGAGGTTTTTCACCTCAATGCATGGAATGCATTGAGGTAAAAAAACCTTGAAGGTTTACAACCCCTTTAAGCAAAGTTGAATCCTACTGCCAAGCAATCTTCCTCTTGGAATCCTGCAATCTAGCATATCACATTCGTGACTTCAATTTTGTCCAGATCTCCTTCTCTGGAAACTTCTAAAAAACAGTTGCAACACACCAACTTATCAGTAAGATTGGATGTTATCTTACGTCCAGCACTATTTTTCGGCAGGAGAATTATACCATTGCAAACGGAGAGAGAGCGTCTCAGGTTGGTTTGGAGCTGTATCCTTGATGAGATCCTAACTGATGACTAGGTGATTGAAAATAAATCCTCTGTGTAAACGACTTGCACAAGAAGTCTCTGCTTCTAGAGGTTTGAAGTGGTGGCAGGGAGTTGTGTCATCAAGTTAGTGTTATTACCATTTACCATGTCCTTTTGGCAAGACTAATATTTACCCACTCTTTTTGAACAATTGGTAGGCCTACACTGGAAGCATCCAAGTTTTTTTGGTGTACCCTTGATGCAAGATCCCTTTATTGTTTATCCCACTTTGACTCTTACAGCTCTTCAGTTTTCAAGATGTTCTTGGTCACAATCACAGAATATATTTTTAAGCAAATATTTAAAATTTAATGGGTTTCATGATTTCCAAAAATGTCAACCTTTTATGGGAGCTTGATATCTGCTTTCCTAGCCAACCTCTTCATGGGGTGGTCTGGAAAACTCCAGGTTTGGCAATATGAACTCTGTAGGAGAGAGAGCTACTGGTTTGTCAGGTATGGATGACCTATTGGAATACAGTGCAGAGGGCGCTCAGTTACATTACTTTAGTTAAAAAGTGAACCAAAAAAGGATTAGAATGTAATCAAATAAATGTCACTGTATCAAATAAAGTGCAATGTGCCATATATACAAATATATGAAAATATATAGTGCTGGGTAAACACAGAGAAAACCATGCAAAAGATTAAATTGTCCAAATTCAACCGCACAGAAAAATCCAGATAAGCTTCAGTGTTTGCAGATTCTTCCAAAGTAAAAGAAAGTGGAAATTCCTTCACCAACTTGATATACACTTAACGTGCTCTTATATAAGATTTGCTTACCAGAACATGTTGACTACTTTACTTAAAAAGTGAGTCAAAATAAACTTTAGCAGGATAATGCCTGCTGCAATGACGGAAGGCTAGGTGAAGGCAAACCACTCCTCCGATGGTATCATGTATGGGATATGTGGAAACATAAATAGGAACCAAATAGTGTAATCCTGTTTATTATAAAAAATAAAAACATAGGTCAAATGGCTGCTTACATTAAGATGTGCCTTATCCCGGCACTGGGGCTGCAAGCGTGACTGTTTGTCGGACAAATGCCTCGTGGCTCTCCCCCGCAGCTAGCAGATCTTATATAAGAGCACATTGGGTGCGTATTAAGTTGGTGAAGGAAGTTCCACTTTCTATTTCTTTGGAAGAATCTGCAAACACTGAAGCTTATCTGGATTTTTCTGTGCGGTTGAATTGGGACAATTTAATCTTTTGCATGGTTTTCTCTGTGTTTACCCAGTACTATATATTTTCATATATTTGTATATATGGCACATGGCACTTTATTTGCTACTCACAGTGACATTTATTTCATTACATTCTAATAATTTTTTGTTTCACTTTTTAACTAAATTAATGAAATTGAGCGCCCTCTGCACTGTATTCCGATATTATTAATTTTACTACTTTATTAGGGGAGCAGCTGTTTATTCAATTTCACCAATTGTATTAATTGTTGGCGCAGAGTATATCACATTTTCACCTAGATGACCTATTGGTCATCTGATATGGGGATGACACAAATCTGCATGTGTTTTTGCAATATGATATTGTTGCTCACATTGGGTTACATAAAAGGAATTTATTTAATTGCTACTTTTCAAAAGTAACTCAGTGGATGCTCATTAAAAAAGTACCAGTGATGTTTGAATATAAAGTTTTGGTTTTAATACAAGAACTGCATTTTTTCTATACTTGCAATATTGATTTACATAAAAAATACTCTTCACTAATTCTAGAAAAAAAGAATTCTCTTGTGTAATGTCCATTATAACTACTGATATCATGCCTGAAACAAATGGCCAGCTAGCTTGTAAATGCAAATTTCCTTTTGTTTCTGTGTCAGCAGTGGTTGCTGAATATTTTGTTATCAGATGTAACATACAGTAAAACAAAACTAGTAATAGGTAGCCAAGAACTACCAAAGACAACAGAGATGCAAAATATTTGGATCATCAAAAAATGTATACCCCCCCCCCCCCCCCACATCTTCTGGGTATGTTCCAGGGTTTCCATTCACTTTACCATACCCGAGATCATGACAGTTTAGTCCTTCTATTGCACTTTATAATGCAATATGCAGAAAAGTTGAGGTAGGGTCGAACGAAGGGGCGGGCCCACACCCCAAAGATGTAAATCAAGTGAAAAAAATATTACCCCTTAATGGGATTTTAATGGCCCTAGTGATTTAAGAATCAATCATGATATGTGATAAACAAAGTATAATTGGAAAAAGTAATAGAAAAATATAATTTTAATACATCAAATATAAAAAAAGAATGTATACATGTAGACAAAATAAGTGGCTGAACAACATGGCATAGCAATGACTATGATATACTTATAGATCCCGGAGTGCCGTGATCAAGTAACATGGCGGAGTCCAAGGGCCCCACCCAACGCGTTTCAGAATTCCTTTTTTCTTCCGGGGGGTATTTGTAGACGGAGAGTATATATCGCTATAATGCAAATAAGTAGAATTTAACAAATTGTACAGAGTATATATCACATAGACGTATAGAACAACCAAGCTCCTTATATAGTCCCGCGGCTGAATGGGCAGTCACCGCATGGCAGTGTGCTTCCGCCATAATGGGATGGCATGCTTTTCACCGGTCCCCGGGAGTGCGGCACGTGGCCCCGCGCAAGAGAAGACGGGGCGACATCCCATGTCATACGCCCACCAATGCATGAATGGGCGGGACCACGGCCTGGCAATCACACACCCACAAGCTGCATGGCAGCCAGAGAGGGAGGAGATCATGGTCAGGTACACAGCGCCCAAGATGGAAGAAAATGACACCCGCTGCAGGTGGCCTACGTGCGCCGGGTGGGTATCATGGAGAAAAAACTGGTAAAAATGGAATGGCAACCAGGCACCGCCAGATGGAGAAAGCTGGAATGTGCAAAGACATAATTAATAAACACTATTCATGACAAAAGTATGTACATATAGAGAAATTGCTATAATACAGTACACAAAATAGCTACACAGCACATATGACACAGATGTAATATTAAGACTAGAATCATCCTAGCAAATAGCAGGGACATAATCAGCCAATTGGAACACTAATAGTTAACACAAATAACAATTATGGTTGCAGAGGGTGTAGCCTGGCTAAAGAGGAAGAAAGTTATGGAAAGATGAAACATGAGACATCACAGAAGTAAAAGTAAACTGGCAACAAAGAAAGTTACAAAACAGAAATGATATACAGTGTATTGTAGTTGCAATCAGGGGATTGAATCAGAAATTTCTTTATAACTAATTTCTCCCAACCACCCGAGGTGAAACCCTCTAGGAAAGGTTTGAAGTTGGTAGCTTAATTCATACTGGGGGGGGGGGGAAGGGGGAGGAGATGTAGCACCCAAATGATAGATCCAGCATAATTCACATTGGAGTAGCTTCTTATTCCAGTCACCTCCCTGAGAAGGGGGGTGTATTCTATCTAGAATAAGAAATTCAATACAAGGAAAACTGCCATTGTGTACAGCCGTAACATACTGCCCCCACGGCAAAACAGGATTGCAGGATTTCATGCTCAAAATGTGTCTATATGCTCGTTTCCTGAATTCCTAAAACCTTTTTTCCACGTAAAAGCAACCACATCCACAGGTCAGAAGGTACACAACAAAACACTGATTTTCAATTAGCATAGTGGCAATGCTTGAAAGTAGTGCCATTAGGTAGGCGTACTCGCTTTTCCGTCCGCATGAAATGGCAATAGTTGCTACCACCACAGCGGAAAGTGCCAGGGTATTTGCATGGATCCTTTCTTGCTCCCCCCTTGAATTCACTATGGACCAACTGGTCCCTCAGTGATTTTGCCCTTCTATACGTAATGGCTGGTTTATACGAAACAAGGGGACCAATCTCAGGGTCCATGCTTAAAAGGTGCCAATATTTGTCCATAATCCTTCTGATCTGTGTATTATAATTTGTTACTGTGGCCAACATTCACAGATCAGAAGGATTATAATAAAAGTAATTTTCTGGAGTTTTCCAGCTTCATCAGTTTATAGTACAGATATATTGATTATGTCCTGTTAGTGTGGGGTGGATCGGTCGAGACCCTCCATCGTTGCTTACAAGCAATGAACTCTATCAAATTTAATCTGTCTTTTACAATGAATTTCAGTAATTTCAATATCTTTTTTTGGACATTACTATTTCAAAGGGCCTGGACGGGGCACTCTTGAGTAGCCTTTTCTGGAAACCTACATCAGGAAATACTATTCTACATTTTTCCAGTTTTCACCCCAGACCTTTGGTAAATTCCATTCCCTATAGTCAATATCTACGGATCCATAGCTCTAGTGACAGTTCCTTCAAAATGTAAGCAGGTGCTTTACGTGATAGACTCTTAGACCCCTTACGCACTATGCAACTTTTGTTGTCTGACTTCCTTTAGATTTACCAATACCATGTAGTGCAAGGGCCTGCCTGATTGATTACAAATTGAAACTCTTAAGGTTTGACCTCATATCATATGGTTTTAGTCAATATGAAGGGAAAAATCTACAGAAAATTGTATAGTGTGTATCAAGCTTTAGCCAGAGGATATTCAAAAACTTGTCTCAAAAAAGCTTTTACACTTACTACTACCCCTACCAGATAGACTTTGCTATATGCCCCCAAAAAATCTAAAGCCAATTCCACCATGGGTAATATAACTCGTTACTGTGGCCAACATTCACAGATCAGAAGGATTATAGGCAAATATTGGCACCTTTTAAGCATGGACCCTGAGATTGGTCCCCTTGTTTCGGACAAACCAGCCATTACGTAGAGAAGGGCAAAATCACTGAGGGACCAGTTGGTCCATAGTAAATTCAGGGGGGGGGGGAGCAAGAAAGGATCCATGCAAATACCCTGGCACTTTCCACTGTGTTGTTTGCTACTATTGCCAATTCATGTGGACGGAAAAGCGAGTACACCTTACCGCTATGCTAATTGCAAAACGGCAGGTGTTGTGTACCTTCTGACCTGTGAATGTGGTTGCTTTTACATGGGAAAAACGATTCAGGAATTCTGGAAACGCGCATATAGACACATTTTGAGCATGAAATCCTGCAATCCCGATTTGCCGTGGGCGTGGCATGTTGCGTACGGCTGTACACAATGGCAGTTTTCCTTGTATTCAATTTCTTATTCTAGATAGAATACACCCCCCTTTTTGGGGAGGTGACTGGAATAAGAAGCTACTCCAATGTGAATTACGCTGGATCTATCATTTGGGTGCTACATCTCCCCCGATGGTATGAATGAAGCTACCAACTTCAAACCTTTCCTAGAGGGTTTCACCACGGGCGGTTGGGAGAAATTAGTTAAATACATTTCTGATTCAATCCCCTGATTGCAACTACAATATACTGTATATAATTTCTGTTTTGTTACTTTCTTTGTTGCTAGTTTACTTTTTTTTATTTTTTAATCAAAACAATTTTTTATTGCCGACAGACCAGAATACAATACGTGCATTGGTCAAATCAGTGTATACAACATTGCAAAGTCAGATTTCCAATAATACAAATTGACACGCATTGTATAAATACAATCAATGAGATACATATCAAGGATATCAGCATATAAAACAAGAGAAATAAAACATAACATCAAATACATGCGTTTTCCTTTCCTTTTCCCCTGCCCCTGGGGCCAACTACGAAGAAGTTAATAAGGTAGGTGAACCAAAAAGTCCATCTAAGTTTATAAATGGGCTTTTTAGGGTAACTCTTTCCTCAATGCACATATGTATCAAATGGTTGATGCCCTAAACTCAGGTAGCCATCTATGGTATTTCCCATTTTAGGGCTTACAATATTATCCAACCAGTTCTGCCAAATAAGATCAAACTTCCTAGCCACATTGCGGTGACGATATGCTAGTTGCTCTCTGAGGAGGATGGTGTTGACATTCTGTATTCATCCATAATCTTGCCATCATCTTCCTGGCTAAATACAACAATCTTGAAACCATAAGATAAATACCCCTAGGGTACATCTCCTCATCTATTGCCCCCAACAGGCATACCAGCGGGGTAAAGGGGATAGGGAGCTGGGCTACCTCGGAAATGGTTCGGACAACCTCAGCCCAGTATCTTGCTAGCTTGGGGCATCTCCAGATCATATGAATGAAGTCACCTCTATGGACTGCTCACTTTGGACACAAAGGGGAATCTCGTCTGCCCCATGCCAACAATTTGGCAGGGGTACGGTAGGACCTATGAAGAATAAAGAGCTGTGAGTGTTTCTGGGAGGCAGAAACCAAAATCACTGGGAGGGATTCCAATGCCATATCCCATTGGTCATCATCTGTCTCCCCTATATCCACAGCCCATGAGGACCTAAATAGGCATTCTGGACGGTTGACATTAGCACAGAATATATGTTAGAGATCAATCCCCTGTGGGAAATGGCCTGGACGAGATCTTGTATCATTGGGGAAGAAGATATGGACAGAGGTGTCAATTGTTCCAGCGCCTGTAAGGCATGCCGAAGCTGGAGATACTGATAGAACTGGCCATGGGGGAACATAAATTCATTGCGTAATTGCTTAAAAGCTTTCAAGGTACCACCAGAATACAGTTGGTGGAGGAACCATATCCCTTGCCTTTTCCATAGCGCTTTTTTAGTCGTTTTCCACACTTTCCTAAGCAGATCCGCTGTAGACGAGGAGCGGGGGATGCCCGGGAGGTCCAATTCCAAAAGTAATATAGCCAGCAACTCAGGACTAGTCCATGATACCAGCCGTGCAGCTGGGTCAATGTTGTCCTCTGTCCCCCAGCCCGCAAGCTGTTGAAGCTGGGAAGCCATAAAATACATTTTTAAATGAGGGACCGCCAGGCCCCCCGATCCCTGCCATACTGGAGAGTATTCAGACTTATGCGGGCCTGTTCTCGTCTCCATATCTGATCTCGAAATTGAATGTCAATACGCTTAAACCACTTGTTCGAAATCCACATGGGCAAATTGTGAAAGATATATAGGAGCTGTGGTGCCCACACCATCTTTATTAAGTTTACGCGCCCCACCACTGACAACGGCAGTTTACACCAATTGTCGCCTTTGATCTTCTGTTTATCCAATAGGGGAGCTAGGTTCCGTGACATGTATTCTGTTGGGTCCGTGAATACCACTACCCCCAGGTATTTAAAGGAGTCAACTATGGCGATCTGGGATGCCCTGTCAGCGGGTCCAGGGGCATAAGGACCGATTTGGACCAGTTGATAGTGAATACCGATATGGCACCAAAATCTGAAATGAGCCTCATTACGGTGTGCAACGATTCCTCTGTATCTCCCAAGTATAATGTATCATCCGTATAGAGGGATATCTTATCTTCTAAAGGGCCCTTACGGAATCCAAATATAGATGGGTGTTTACGAATGAGGCTCCACTGCCATCACAAACAGGAGTGGGGACAGCGGACACCCCTGCCGTGTGCCTTTCTGCAAAGAAAAGGAGGAGGAAAGGGCATTATTGATTTGGTGTCTAGCACAGGGAGCAGAATAAAGGACTCTAATCCAATTGAAAAATTTGTTCCCTATGCCCAGGGAGTGGATTTCCGAAATCCTCCTGTCGGATGTAATAGCCAACAGAAAAGTTGTTTTTAAAGTCAAGTTACAAATTGAGACCTCTTCAACCGGTACAAACGGATGAGTGGATAGGACTTCCAATATTAGAGGAGGATCCCACTTTGGAAAGGAACGTCTGGATGGGGGACACATCTTCAATACTCCCCTGAGGAACGTAACCACTAGAGGGTCTTCTGACCCCCTGGTGTTAGTTGCTGCAGAAGTTGCGGAAACTTGTACCTTGAGGGAACTCTGGCTGAGCCCCAAATCGAGACCAGTTTGCAGAAAACTCAGAACATCAGCAGTGAAAAGAGAGATAGGATCAAATCCTTTTCCTGGGGCATAGGATAAGAACTTGTCCCAAATTCTTGCATAGATTGTGTTGATTGTACGCTTTCTAGCTTTTAACAGGGTGGATATGACCTCTAGGGAACAGCCTAACGATTCAAACCTCCTCCTTTCCACTTCCATACACAAAGATCCAGCTTCTGTGGGTCTGGATGGTCCAGCCTGCCCTGGGTCAACAACTGCAGAAAGGGAGGAATTCTAATCGGATGATCCACACTGAGGTGCATGGCTAGTGGAAACCACGGTCTCTTCGACCAATAGGGTAGCACTGCTAGCACTTGGACTGGTTCGTTCAGGAGTCTGAGGAGAAACCTCGAAATGAGTGGGCGAGGAGGAGAGGTGTAAGCTGTCTTGAAGGTCCAAGGACAAGATAGCGCATCTACTCCTTCCGCCTGTGGATGTGGAAGGTGAGAGAAGAATCTCCTGATTTTGCAATTCTCATGCGTAGCAAAAGATCCACCAGTGGGGTCTGCCCTAGATTGGAGATTTGGATAAACACATGGGGATGTAGAGACCACTCGTTGTCCCCAAACCTCCTCGATAAGACATCTGCCTCTGTGTTCATCTTGCCTGGGAGATACATTGCCCTGAGGTCTACCAGGTTCCTCTCTGCCCAGAGCATTACAGGTTCCACTTCCCTCAGAAGTGTCTTGCTGTGGGTGCCCCCTTGTTTCTGAAGGTACGAGATCGCCACCTTGGTGTCCAAACATAGAAGTACTCTGTCCCTTGACCTGAGATGCAAAAGAGGTTAAGGCTAGAAATGCTGCCCTCATTTCTAGGACGTTGGACACTGTCCCTCTGGTGGGCAAGGACCATCTTCCCTGAATTCTCTGCAATGGGCACCCCACCCCTGGCCACTCGCATCTGACGTAATTGTGGAACCCAAATGGAACCCAAATGATAGAGCCGGGAGAGATTCTCTGGATTCATCCACCAGTGTAATGACCACTGCTTATTAGCGTTGTTAAACGGATTGTCTGAGACAGATGTCGTCTCCATTGCATTAAGAATCCCGTCTGGAAGTGTCTCAGATGCTAGTGAGACCATGGAACTAGAGGTATGCACGAGGACATCGTGCCAATAAGGCTCAGACACTGCAAGGCTGATAGATGGGATCTCTATGACCTTGGATACCTTCTGAAATCCGCCAACTTAAGCTCCTCCAGAGCTTTGATTATTTTTTTTTTTTTTTTTGACAGCAAGAGGATATCGTCCAGGTAGTGATAAATTCTTAACCCTCTCTCTCTCAATATTTTCCGTCCAAGCCCTGATGGCATTGGAAATCAGATGCTGACAGAATATCCAGGGGGGGGAAAAGGGTGGAAGAAAAACCTGTAAAATCGATCTGATGGGGGGACAGGTATTGCTGCCCCTTGACGCTGCAGGGACTCCAAAAAAAAAATTGGTTTAAGGCAGTGCAACACTATCAAATGCTTTTGCTGTGTCTAAGGATAAAGGGGTATGGCTCTACCCCCAGGATTATCCATAGGTATTCAACACTATCAAATGCTTTTGCTGTGTCTAAGATAAAGGGAAATTTAAAAAAATAAGTGTCTTATATTATCGGCTGTAGATCGTGTGGAATAAAATGCTTTTGCTGTGTCTAAGGATAATATGGCTCTACCCCCAGGATTATCCATAGGTATCTGTAAGTTTAAAAATAAGTGTCTTATATTATCGGCTGTAGATCGGGTGGGAATAAAACCCGACTGATCCGGTGGATGAATCTGCTAATGATTTTAGAAAGTCTATTGGCTAATACACGGGCAAGTAGCTTGACATCCGTGTCCAAGAGGGATATGTGTCTGGGATAAGTTTATCCTTCCCTGACTTAGGGAGCACTACTATTATGGCCTCATGCATGGAATCGGGGAGTTTACCTGTATCAGCTGCCTCGCAAAGGGCCCGGAGCAGCAGGGGGAAAAGGGTATTCCCATATTTAAGGTACACCTCCGCAGTGAGGCCATCAGAACCTGGTGATTTGTGTCTAGGGGCTGCAGCCAGGGCCTCACTGATGGGAGGGCCTCACTGATGGGAGAATCCAGAGCTGCCCGCTCCCCCTCAGATAACTGGGGGAAGGTGCAGTCCCGTAACAGGTTTGTCAGAGCATCAGGTGATGCGTCTGTCCTGGAGGTATACAGTTCAGTGTAAAATTGCTGAACTATACCTAAAATATCCTCCCTGGTTGTACATATTACCACGTTTGGAGATGTAATGGCAGTAATATTGCTGTCTTACTGTTGAGCTTTTGCAACCATAGTGAGTAGATGCCCTGTACTCTTCCCCTTCTTCAAAGTAGTTCTGTTGGAGGAAATATCTTCTTTTTTCAGCTGCTGACATTACCACAGTATTATACAGAGACTGAGCCTCCACCCAACTAGCATGAGTGACTGGAGAGGCGCCAGTTACATATGCTGCTTCTCTACGCTGCAGCGTGGAGCGGATTGTATCTTCCCACTCTTGTGATCTGCGATTGATGCCCGTAATTTCCCTTATTAGGACCCCCCTAAAGTATGCCTTCAGGGAATCCCAAATTGTAGCCTTACTAGAAGAATGTTCTTTAAATTGCAGAAAGTCAGTTAGATACATTGATATACAGTAGTATCTTGATCTTGAAACAACGTCAACCAAAATGGGTTCACTTGCCACAGTGGGCGGAAGGGCTTATCTACTATATATAAGCATACTGTGACGGACCCCGTACTCAAGATGTCCGCCGTAAATGCTTCCTCCGTCCGGTATCACACAATCCAAGACCCTTTAGCCCACCCAGTCACCAGACAACACCAGTGTAGGGTACATCAGGAATGACTTTATTTGACATGTCACACACATTAATATAGCCAGATGACTAAAGCGTAACCTAATTGGCATGAGCTAATTATCTTAATCAACACTGGGCTCCATCATTCAATTGCAGGGTTAATTAGCACACACAACAATAGGTGAAACACTCCTACAAGCCAGACTATACTCATTTACACAACAGACAGGCTGTCTGGAGTTCATGACATTAGCATCTCTTGCTAATATGCCAAATACACATACAGAGTCTGTGTCCTGGGGGCCAGCATGGACCCGAATCCAAGCAACACTAGCCCAGGGGTCCCCAGGCATCCAGCCCAAAGAGCACCGTTCCCCCAAATGCCAGGGCCCATAATCGCAAGGCAATAGGCTCGCATTCAGTCCCCTCCAACAGCCCCTGTCCCGGCCAGGTCTGTCACATTTCTCCCCTTTCGGCAGGAGACTAACACAGGAGGAGACCCCAGACGGGTTGACTCCAAAGTTAGTCCATAGTTCCAGTCCTCTAATGCCTGTACCCACACAGTACCCCAAACAAATTGTTCCAAACAGAGCACGACTCACCCAGCCAACCTCTGCCTCTCTCATAGAACATATCCGCCGCTGGGGAGAGGCCTGGACTGGCCCTTCTCCCTGGAGTCTTTTCAGCCGCTGGAGAGAAGACAGGGTGACTGGGCTCACTCCATCATGCTGTTGGGGCTCTGGGCCGACCGCCCAGCATCCCTGGGGTATACAAGTGGAGACTGAAGTCCCATCCACCAATATCAGCTCAAGCTGCAGTTGTGAAGTGCAGATTGCATTCTCTCCTTGGGTCCTGATCTGCTGCTCAGGAGTGACCACCACCTCCTCACCCTGGGCCTCCAGAACTGCCACAGGTGTGGGGCAGAGGTCTTGGACCCTCTGTCCAGTTGCCAGCACTTTAGCTGGGTTGGTGTCATCATTCTGGGGCGCCGTCTGCTGCTGGACAGTGTGACCGATTGCCCCAGCTTCCTGAAGCTGTGGAGACATTGTAGGTGCTAGGCAGAGGCTAGCGGGGCTCTGCCCTGTTGCCAGTGATTCGGCTGGGAGTAGCAGCTTTACTACCTCAGCTTGTCGCTGGAGAGAGGGGCCAACTACCCCGGCTCCATGGAACTCCACAGTTGTTGCTGGTGCTGGACAGAGGTGGGTAGCACTCTGCCCTGTTGCCAGCACTTCTGCTGTGGACTCCACAACCTCCGCTCTGGTTAACCGTTGGGGCAGGAGGCTGGCTTCCTTTTCCATTCCCTCATCTGGCTGCTGGGACAACATGTCTCTGGTACTGTCTCCCAGGTGCACAAATCTTTGCTGTGGAGGAAAGATCGCTTTCTCCACCCTGGCCAACTGTTGGAGAGGGACGACAAACAACTCCTCTCCCTTCTCCCCCTGTATCTGCTGCTGGGAAGTGATTGCCACCGTCTCACCCTGAGCCTCCGTAACTGCCACCGGTGTGGGGCAGAGGTCTTTGACCCTCTGTCCGGTGACCAGCGTTTCAGCTGGGGAAGTTCCTTGTAACTCCATGGATACTGCTGTTGGTGCTGGGCAGAGCTCAGTGAAGTTTGGCCCTAATACCAGCTCTTCTGATGGAGGCTCATCAGGTTGTTTTTCCTCAGCAGAAAAGTCTATTAAATCCCCTGTCTCTACAACTGATGTCTGGGGATAGAGGTTCACCATCTGTCCGTGGAACCTAGAAGATGTCATCGGTGCTGGACAGAGGTTAGTGGCGCTCTGCCCTGTTGTCAGCACTTCAGCTTTGGGGATGGCAATCTCCAGATTTTCTCCAGTCCAGATTCGCCGTAAATGCTTCCTCCGTCCGGTATCACACAATCCAAGACCCTTTAGCCCACCCAGTCACCAGACAACACCAGTGTAGGGTACATCAGGAATGACTTTATTTGACATGTCACACACATTAATATAGCCAGATGACTAAAGCCTAACCTAATTAGCATGAGCTAATTATCTTAATCAACACTGGGCTCCATCATTCAATTGCAGGGTTAATTAGCACACACAACAATAGGTGAAACACTCCTACAAGCCAGACTATACTCATTTACACAACAGACAGGCTGTCTGGAGTTCATGACATTAGCATCTCTTGCTAATATGCCAAATACACATACAGAGTCTGTGTCCTGGGGGCCAGCATGGACCAGAATCCAAGCAACACCAGCCCAGGGGTCCCCAGGCATCCAGCCCAAAGAGCACCGTTCCCCCAAATGCCAGTGCCCATAATCGCAAGGCAATAGGCTCGCATTCAGTCCCCTCCAACAGCCCCTGTCCCGGCCAGGTCTGTCACACATACCCTGAAGGGTGAGTGATCCGAGATCAATCTAGGCTCATAAGCTGAGTCTGTTACATAGGGGAGCAGGGCCTGGTGTCAGAGAAATTAAGTATTATACCTTTAAATGTCAATTATGAATATGCATAGAAATATAGCTTATCTTCATTAAGTTTAAAATGCTTAGAAATATATGTTTTATATAACCCTATTATACTTCAATATGCTGAATAATCATACAACAATGAAAATGCTTACATTAGCAGAAATGTAAAACAATGAAATGTTTAATGTTGATAAATGTAAAGTTATGCACTTGGGGGCTAAGAATATGCATGCATCATACATGCTAGGGGGAGTACAACTGGGGGAATCCGTAGTGGAGAAGGATCTGGGGGTTTTGGTAGATCATAAACTCAATAATAGCATGCAATGCCAAGCTGCGGTTTCCAAAGCGAGCAAAGTCCTTTCTTGTATTAAGAGAGGTATGGACTCCAGAGAGAGAGATATCATTTTGCCCCTGTTCAAATCATTAGTAAGACCTCATCTGGAATATGCAGTTCAGTTTTGGGCACCAGTCCTCAAAAAGGATATCGGGGAACTGGAGAAAGTGCAGAGAAGGGCAACCAAACTGATAAGAGGCATGGAGGAACTCAGCTATGAGGAAAGATTAGAGGAACTGAATTTATTCACCCTTGATAAGAGGAGATTAAGGGGGGATATGATCAACATGTATAAATATATAAGGGGTCCATATAGTGAACTTGGTGTTGAGTTATTCACTTTACGGTCAACAAAGAGGACAAGGGGGCACTCTTTACGTCTAGAGGAGAAGAGATTTCATCTCCAAATAAGGAAAGGTTTCTTCACAGTAAGAGCTGTGAAAATGTGGAATAGACTCCCTGCAGAGGTGGTTCTAGCCAGCTCAGTAGATTGCTTTAAGAAAGGCCTGGATACTTTCCTAAATGTACATAATATAACTGGGTACTGACATTTATAGGTAAAGTTGATCCAGGGAAAATCCGATTGCCTCTCGGGGGATCAGGAAGGAATTTTTTTCCCCTGCTTTAGCAAATTGGAGAATGCTCTGCTGGGGTTTTTTTTCCCTTCCTCTGGATCAACTGTGGGTATAGAATGGGGTATATGGGATTGTATGATATATATATGTATATATATATATATATATTTTTTTTTTTTTTTTTAATTTGTGGTTGAACTGGATGGACTTGTGTCTTTTTTCAACTTTTCAACATATGTAACTATGTAACTATGTACATGGCATCCTTTGTCAGGATGTTGCCTGTAGACGGATATTCCCTCCTTCCTGCTTCACGTTGAAATAAAGGTTGAAATTATACATGTGATCAGGATATTGCGAGCAGGAAGTGGGAAGGTTTAAGTGTGATAAAAAGAGGCATGTATTCCTATTACAGGCAGAAATGGATTTTTGAAGCCTGAATGTAGATGTAACCATTTCTCTTGCATATGCAAATAAATGTCTTAACTTGAATCGAGAGACGGTCTGAGAATACAGATTATTCCCCAACATTTTGGTCCTTTCGAAGAGCCGGAGGTCCAACGTCTTGGAGGCACTAGCCAACAACCCAGTGAACCGACGTCCGTATGGCAAAACTGTAAGTCCTCCGTCTCAAATTTGACGTTAACAGAGGCCGGCTCACTGAACTAGTGCCTCCCGGGCAGCGACTTGCCGGACCAGCATAAGAGACCGCTCTCGGGGCAAGGTAAGATATTTTCAATTATTATAATATACCTTTAGGCCTAAATGTGATTAGGGATTTAATGAATTACATACATATAATATAGAGATTAATTGAATGTTTATCTGTTTCTATTCTATTTTGCTTTATCCAGGTTGAGGGAAAATAAGTAGATACGTCCGTAGTTTAATTACCTTTGATATAGGAGTATGGTCCCATTCTAATACCCGGGTGCAGATAAAGGAAATTTGTCGACAAAGGACATAGGTCCTGACAGCCTTGTAAACTGCAGAAATCCCGTGGGGGACACATGAAAAAAATTAACCCCTGTTGATAAAAGGTATGGCCTGATAGATTTCCAGGTA
Organism: Lithobates sylvaticus; assembly: GCA_028564925.1. Lineage (NCBI taxonomy): Eukaryota > Metazoa > Chordata > Amphibia > Anura > Ranidae > Lithobates > Lithobates sylvaticus. Next base: position 267,338,017 of record CM053026.1, read on the forward strand.
ACAAATAGAGGACATTTGATGAGCCCTTGTGCTCAATCAGCCTCATATGTTGTGTAAAATCCTGTACATGGCATATAAGTACCTTTGAATCAACAAATATTAATGTTTTGATAAAGTGTGGGAACAACAGTCGGGAGAAATAAAGTCTCTTTTGTAATTCTGTTCATGCTCCCTACAGTTTACTGAAATATTAATGTTTTGATAAGGAGTGAGGTGAACAGTCAGGTGAAAATACGTTCGCTTGTAATTCTGTTCTGCTCCCTACAAATGAATGAAACATTAAGTAAGAAGACAAGACACCAGTATTTTAGCAGGACACAGCTTGGACTTGCAAACTGAGGCCTTAAAGATGCCCACAACCCTGACAGAAATAATTGAAGAGCCTGTGAGGAAAGGGTACCTCTATTGCACTTTGTACTACAAAAAGACCTCTGGGCCTGATAGGTCCTATGAGAAACAGTTAATGAGTCTTACTAACACTGAAGTGCTCTTAAGATACCTGTACTGTGATAAGGAAGGAAATAACATGGCTACTTGTCTCCTACTACAGCCTATTCTGCAAATATACAGGCAGGATACTGTACCTCATGTTTCGGTCACCCGGAACTCTGAGGTATCATGGCATGAGCTAGAAGAACTTATCACAGACTGGGTCCAACTAACAGACAGATTAGCGTGGTTTGTTGAATGTACAACCAGAACTCGCGTGATTGAAGTTTTGACAAAAGACAGTGACTGACACCTTTTGACCCAAGGGGAAGGGGATGCCTTAAAAGACGTCCCCAATTTCTTGTGATCAAAAGGAAAGACAGACGTAGGACTAATTAAGACAGTCAGTTCTGGTTTGCACCTATGTACAAGGGAAAACAAAAAAGGGTATGCATACACCAGGTTACCCCAGAGATATTGTGAAAATCTTGTCACAAGAAATGTTCAATACTTTGTCGAGTTGTACCTCCCAGTGGGAGTCAAATTCTCTTGTATGTGGATGACATTCTGGTAGCGTCTCCTTTGGAGCGACAATGTAAAATTGACACCTTGGCTCTGATGCATTTCCTTGCAGAACAAGGTCACAAGGTCAGCAAACTAAACTACAACTTTTGAAAAACAAGGTGAAATACCAGGGTTACATTATATCTCATCAAGGCAGACATTTGGATGAGATCCGAAAAGAGGCTGTCCTTCAAGCCCCCAAACCACGTATAAAAGAAATTATGTAATTTCTTGGCATGGTAAGTTTTTGTAGAGCATGGGTAGCTAATTATGCTACGGAGGTGGCGCCTTTTTCTGATCTCATCTATGGTACACAAATGTCTGCAAAAGGTTCCATCTAGTGGAATGTGCAAGCAGAGGATCCATTTACAAAGGTAAAGCACCTCATTATGGGTTCTACTCTGCTTAGCCTGCCCAATTACAGAAACCCTTTATCAGACTGTAGATTGTAAAGAGGGGTACATGACTTCTGTTCTCACTCAGGTTTATGGGAACAAACACAAACTAAATGCATTTACTTAACTAATTTGCCCCACTGTGTACAAGCTGTAGTAGCAGCCTCATTGGCCATACAGTCATCTGTGTTGATAGTATTGTTCCACCCGTGGTACTTAAAGGTCTTGCATGTTATTTCAGTGATCTTACTATAAGACAAAATCTCCTATTCATCTCCAGTCAAGCATTTATCATGCATGATTACACTTCTGGGACAACCACACATTACAATCAAGAAGTGTACTACATTGAATCATGCTACACTAATACCAACACCTGGTGACAGGGAGTCACATAATTGTATGGCTCAAATCGATGAACAGGTATTCCCTAGGAAGGATCTCACTGATGTTCCCTTTCTAGATGTTGACATTTCCTTTTTGTTGATGGGTCTTGTAGAAAAAAAAACGATAAAGGGATAAAGCAAACAGCTTATGCTATAGTAACACATGACCAGATCATTGAAGCCAGACCCCTTCCCAGGTCCTATTCTGCACAACAAACTGAAATGATAGCCCTGTCTAGGGCCTGCAGTATAGGGAAAAAAATATATATATATTTATACTGACAGCCAATACGCTTTCTCTACTATACACATATTTGCCCAGCAATGGAAAAATAGGGGTATGATTATGTCCACAGGTAAACCGATCACACATAGAGATCTCGTTCTTACCCTTCTAAAACATGTACAAAAACCAACTATTTGTAAATGTACAGCACATGGAAAGGGAACAGATCCAATTGCCCTGCATTAGCAGACAAGACAGCAAAGGAAGCTGATGAAGGACAGCAAATAACACACATATGCTATACAGATCTCCAAGTAAATAATGAGGTACGGAAAGCTATTGATGAAACAAGGTTATCAGAAATGCAGACATCACCAGCAGGTGAAAATCAAAAGTGGTTATCTACAGGGTCAACACTGGTCAATGGTATATACACATGTATAGAAGGTAAACCCAACTTATCTACATCACTATTCAGGTATGCTGTGTTATTGAGTCATGGGCAGGCCCATACTTCAAAAGGAGGGGTGGTACAGGGGTGTACACAACATATGCATTTACAAAACTACTCTAAAGGTTTTGTCTTACATGTCCGATTTGTAACAGATACCATGCACAAGGTGTCCTAAGACCCTTAAGGGGTCATTTTCCGCAACCCCCTTATCCCTTTCACACAATATGCATGGATTTTATTGAATTGAACAAATGTGAGAATAAGTATTGTATGGTTATTGTTGACAGGTCAAGGGATCCCCTCTCTGATTTACAGTAACAATGGCTCCCATTTTTGTAAACTAAACAATACAAAGAATTGATATATGGTACAATATCTGACCTACTAGGGAGAATCACTATTTAGGTTATAACCCCTGGTCAGAACACCCCAGCCTCAGAGCCAACTCCGTTTCAACTTAGTCCTTCCTTGTTTAAAACAGATTTTACCTACAAGGAACAATTAAGTATAGAAACAGGATTTGGAGACAAATATGAATGGATGGAATGGGTCAGATACATAACCCAAGCAAAGGGGTTAAGTGATTGCATTTTTTGCACAAACCCAAGACCACAACTAACCACCTTTCCTCTCCCTGAAGAGGAAATAAACTTGACTTGTATAATAAGACTGTTTTCAGAAAATATTACAGACTACAGACATTAAGTACCAATTAAAATGGTTTCAGGAACAGAAACAGTAACTGGCTGATGTTTGGTGGCTGTGTGGGGACAAGAAACTAAGGCCCAGACTGCCACCTAGATGGGAGGGTAGTTGTGCCCTTATCCGCTTGTTGTTTCCCTTTTTATATTGTTCTTATGACTAACAAATTCATGAGACTACCAGGTAAACACTATTTTAAGTGACTTAAGTGTCCAGGATCATTTGACAACCGGGTGTATATAGACTTAATGGGTGTTCCACAAGGAGTTCCGGATGAATTTAAAGCACAGAATCAAGTAACAGCAGGACTCACCTCACTCTTCCTATGGGTACAGCCCAATAAGAACGTCGACTGGATAAACTACATCTACTACAACTAGCAGAGGTTTGTGAATTACACCAGAGATGCTATCAAAGGTATAGCAGCACAATTGGACGCCACCTCTTTGACAGCATGGCAGAACCGTATAGCATTGCATATGTTGCTGGCAGAAAGGGGCGGGGTATGCAAAATGCTCGGCACCTTCTGCTGCACTTTTATTCCAAACAATACGGCACCTGATGGAAGTATCACCAAGGCTTTACAAGGCCTACAAATGTTATCCCAGGAACTAACTGAGAACTCTGGTGTAGAGAACCCCCTAACAGGACTCTTCGAAAAATGGTTTGGTAAATGGGGTGATCTTGCAAAGAGTTTGTTCATCTCTGTTGTCATGGCAGCCACGGTCCTTATGCTGTGTGGATGTTGCTGCACTCCCTGTATTGCTGCATTCCCTGTATTAGGGGAATTCTTCAAAGACTGATTGACACATCTTTAACTAAGACTATGCTTTTTCAGAACAACACTGAACTATACCCGGAACCTGATGAAGATGAATTTACAGTCCTTTCAAAAGACTTATCTGTCTAAATGATAATACCTGGTAAAACAAAGAACCTGGATATTTGAATTATTTACATTTTTAGTATAAAAAGGAGGGAGATGTCAGAGAAATTAAGTATTATACCTTTAAATGTCAATTATGAATATGCATAGAAATATAGCTCATCTTCAATAAGTTTAAAATGCTTAGAAATATATGTTTTATATAACCCTATTATACTTCAATATGCTGAATAATCATACAACAATGAAAATGCTTACATTAGCAGAAATGTAAAACAATGAAATGTTTAGAATCACGTGTACATGGCATCCTCTGTCAGGGTGTTGCCTGTAGACGGATATTCCCTCCTTCCTGCTTCACGTTGAAATAAAGGTTGAAATTATACATGTGATCAGGATATTGCGAGCAGGAAGTGGGAAGGTTTAAGTGTGATAAAAATAGGCATGTATTCCTATTACAGGCAGAAATGGATTTTTGAAGCCTGAATGTACATGTAACCATTTCTCTTGCATATGCAAATAAATGTCTTAACTTGAATTGAGAGACGGTCTGAGAATACAGATTATTAACACCTGGTTCCCCAATCCCATATCTATCGTAGATAGACCTCCATGTGAGGCTGAATGGCAGGAGTAGCATTTTACATTAGCATTTCGTGCACGCCACACATCTTTCAGCCCCAACTCACTGACCAGAGTAGCAAATAGGGTTCTGCTAGTTGCATGGGGAGCATTACCCAGACGAGCAGCCAGTCTGTCTAACTATGGGTTTAGGACATTATTAAAATTTCCCAATGCCAGTACAGGGATCCCGGGATGTAATGCCACAAATTGCGCTAGTTTCTTGAGCGGGTCACAATACATATAAACCCTTTAAGCTTGCAAAATAAGAAAATAAAGCATCCATCTCTGTCCACCTGCTGCTCAAGACAAACAAAGGGCACATCATGGGATATTAGTACACTGACTCCCCTAGAAAATGAGGAGTGAGTAGCGTGTATTTGTGTGGGAAATTTGTGGGATCGCAGCAGGTGTACACACCTGTAAGGGAAAAGGCATAATGAGCTAATATGCAGCGCACACTAGCTCATTTTGAAATACGTACCTTAGAACGAGGCGTCGGTGACACACCTGGTCCACGCCAAGGTAGCTGACATGTCGCCTCGGCGTGTCTTCCGGGTATCGCTACTCCAGCGCTGTGAGTGGCTGGAGCCGCGATGTCATCACTCCCGCGCATGCGCACAAGAGAATTCTTCCCGGCAGGGTTCGGATTCTGCCGGCCTTTCAGCCGAGAATCCCCCGCGCGCATGCACTGCTGCAGTCAGCTGCGCATTGCACGGGGAATATCTCCTAAACCGTACAGGTTTGGGAGATATTTTTTTAACCTACAGGTAAGCCTCATTATAGGCTTACCTGTGGGTAAAAGTCAAAATTTTTACTTTACAACCACTTTCAGACTGTGTAGCCAGGGCACCATCCAGTGGTATAGTCTGGCACAGTCAGTCTGGAAAAGGCACATTGCAAGCCCGCCTGTAAGAAGAGAGAAGAAAGGAAACCATGTCTGAGCAAAAACTAAGCGATTATCTCCACAGTACCTGATTTCCAGGGTCAACAGGCTTAATAAACACCCCTCAGGGAACTTGGGGCAATGTCATCTCAGGACTAACACATACAGGTTCCAAAGTAGCCTGAAGGGCAAATGTGCTAAAAGTGTAATATACTTCCAGGGTTTTACAGCGGATAATAGCACATGCACCTTGCAGGAACAAAAAAGTGTGCTGAAGAAAAGCCTCACCAAAATTTAACAGAACAGTCTACTCCGCCGAGCAGCAAGATAAAGGGCTAAACCAATTAAATTTGTCAAAGAGAGGTTTCTTCTCTCGCATCAATCCGGTCTGCGTGCCAGGCTGCCCTCCTCTGACCAGCCATTGCATTGCAGCAGTAGGATTTTCAAAAAAGTGTGATGTTCCTTTAGATATAACCTTCAGCTTTGCAGGGTACAGCATGAAATATTTCACATCAAGTGCACGTAGCCTTTTTTTAATATCCAGGAATTTTGCCCTCTGTCTCTGAATCTCCACTTATCCACTTTAAGAGACTCAGCTCTTCTGGCTTGCGATAGAATGGCACCCCTGTCCCTGTAGTTAAGGAAGCAAAATATAAATGGTCTAGGTGGGGCTCCCTGCAGTGGCGGTCGCGCAGGGACCCTATGTGCTCTTTCCTCTGCAAACATATTTGAAAAAGCATCTTTGCCAAATGTGTCAGTCAGCCATGTCTCAATGAAAGCAACAGGGTTCTTGCCCTCAGCTCTTTCTGGGATGCCTACTGCACGCACATTATTGCGACAAAGACGGTTCTCCAAATCTTCCAACCGCGCAGCAGATGCAGATGCCATTTAGTGGACGTATTTCACATCTCTTTGCAGGGGCTGCCATTCATCCTCCAATGTGCTTACTCTACTCTACATGGCAGCCATGCGCTCTCGCAGCTTCTGCATGTCCTGTCTCACCAGAGCCATTTCCATTTTCATGCCCTTTACTTCCCCTGTAAGATGAGCTATAGAGGTGTTACATGTAGTGAATGCTGCAAAATTGTCTCTGAGTGTAGGCTCTCAGGATCTGTGCCGGCCTGATATTCAGCAGCCTCCATATTAGAGGCCAGGGATTGTCTGTTAAGGGTACTCACATGAGTAGAGGCCTCAGATGCTGCAAAAAAATGTAGAGTGTCATCCAAGTCTCCCCAATCCTTTAGTGGTTCGGGTTCCCCCAGATCCATCAGCAGGGGTATCAGAGGATTACTGAGACCCTTAGAGAATAGCCTTTGTGCAGCCTCTTTGGCCGAGCAGAGCGGGAGGCCGACATCTTGTCCCAGGGTGTCCAGCTGGAAGTGCAGGCCTTGTGTCCGCTTAGCCATGGCGGATCATGGCAATATAGGTAGCAGGCTGTAGCAGAGAGGGAGGAGAGATGGCAATGTTGTTCCTGAAATGATGCAGAGCAGAATGACGGAGATATCGGCAGGATACTGCAGAATGGTCAGCGGAGCTTGCTCAGCCACGTCCTTCTACATGGAAATGGTGTGATAGGGGCGCTGACTACAGAAACAAGTGATGCCTAATTAGGCCTTAAATGCTAAAAATAATATATATCTGTGGATTCTCTAAGTAATCGGATCCTATACAATCCAAAACAGTGTTGTTTTTGTGGATAGGTGAATTGGTGCTTTACAGGAATTCAATTACATATAACCCTGGGATGTGGAAGAAAAACGTACATATAGCTTATTCAATATCCCTATATATAAGTCCATACAATATTTGTACCATAAAACATATGTCCATACAGTTTGATAGCATAGATTCACCACAATCCCAAGTGAACATACAAAAAGTCCATTAAATAAAAATAAACTCTCTGTGGAACATAACAAATGTAGAAAATCTTCTGTGTCCTATGGTGTTTGTCAGGGAGCAAACCATAAATGCCGCTTTTATTTGTGGATTTGAAAGAACCCTTCACCACATTCTTCTTACAATCACCCAAAGTGAAATAATTTGACTGGCCGCTTACCAGATTCTATTGACTCCTTTAATTAAAAAGAAAGTCAATAGGGCTTTCACAGGTTAGTGCCTGTGCACATACGCTTTAGCAGGAGATAGTACTGGAACCTCTTTCACCCAGGAAACTCAGGTATGGTAGTATATGAAAAAGGCAAAAAAACAGCTACATAGCATAATTCCGTTTTAATACAAAAATGATAAAATATACATAGCCAAGTGGCTACTTACAGATTGCAGTGCCCACCTGGCACTGGGGCTGCTTGCATGTAAGGTAAATATGAAGCGTGGAGGTTTTGTTCCGCCTTAGATGTGATGGAGAGCGGCGTGCGTTCCAGCCAGCGCTGCCGACAACCACCAGGAGGCCGGAAACAGGAAGTTTTGACAATGGAGTAGCGTGACTAGACAGTTTTTTTTCACGTGGTGCAGAGTTACACAGCTCACTACGAGAGCTGTTTCTTCACACGTCCTTCTACATCCCTAGCTCGGCCACACCCCCGCCAGTTTACTTTTACTTCTGTGATGTCTCATCTTTTCATCTTTCCATTACTTTCTCGCTTTTTAGCCAGGCTACAACATCTGCAACCATAATTGGTATTTGTGTGAACTATTAGTGTATTAGTATTAGTGAACTATTAGTGTTCCAGTTGGCTGAGGGTGGCATTTTCTTCCATCTCGGGCGCTGTGTACCTGGCTGTGATCTCCTCCCTCTCTGGCTGCCATGCAGCCTGTGGCGTGTGGTTGCCAAGCCATGGCCCTGCCCATTCATGCGTCGGCGTGCGTATGACATGGGACATCACCCTATCCTCTCCTGGGTGGGGTTAGCACCGCACTCCCGGGGACCAGGTGGAATGCACGCTATCTTATTATGAAGGAAGCAGGCTGCCATTCGGGGACTGCCCATTCGGCCGCAGGACTATATAAGGAGCTTTCTGTCTCCTGCATTTGCCATTTATCCTCCTGAACCTCAGGATGTGGGCTCACACCGCTCTTCCATGGGGTATGCCCACCAGCAGGCTATTTGATTAGTAACTGTATGACTATATATATATAAAAATTGTTGCAGTGTACACTTAGTAAAAAAACATACACATAATATTTATTCCCAAATTATAAAAAAAAAAAAAAATTATATATATATATATATATATTTTTTTTTTATTTTTATAATTTGGGAATATAAATATTATGTGTATGTTTTTTTACTAAGTGTACACTGCAACAATTTTTACATGTTGCTTAGTTCTCATGAATATATATATTTACACTTATTCCCACACTTATACAGTCTGCTGTATTTATTTATCTACAGTTCCAATACATTATATACTCCCTCTTATATTATATACAACCTCTTCTTTAGCATAGATCATAAACCAGGCATAATACATCCCCCCTGCCATATCCTCGCCCTTATTGGGGGTGTTCCGTTACCTGGTCTCCCTGGGTTTTGTTGTGATCTTGCGGGTGCAGTAAGCAGTTTTGGTTTCAGTGACCTCTGGATGGACTTTGCTGAGTGCTTTTATGGTTTCTGTGGCTTATATTTTGGTTTTACAAACCATTGTCAACATGTAAGTCTGTAAGCTAAGCAATGGTTGTTCTATACATCTATGTGATATATACTCTGTACCATTTTTTTAAATTCTACTTATTTACATTATAGCAATATATACTTTCCATCTACAAATACACATCAAAAGAAGGGATTCTGAAACAGAGTTGGGAGTTGCCCCTGGACTCTGCCATGTTACTTGATCACGGCAGTTCGGGACCTATGAGTATAACATAGTCATTGCTATGCCATGTTGACTTCCATGTTGTTCAGCCACTTATTTTGTCTAAATGTATACATTCTTTTATATATTTGATGTATTAAATAAAATTATATTTTTCTATAACTTTTCTATAACTTTTTCCAATTATATATTTGATGTATTAAATAAAATTATATTTTTCTATAACTTTTTCCAATTATACTTTATTGCATATTATTATTATACACGATTTATATAGCGCCAACAGTTTACGCAGCGCATATCGTGATTGATTCTTCAATCGCTAGGGCCATTAAAGTCCCGTTAAGGGGGAATATTTTTTCCAAATTTGAATCTCTGAGCAATGCATATCTTTATATCATTAGTAGCATATCATTTTTGTATCTTATCATTTTTAGTTTATAAAGATTAAAGGCGATGATGATTTGATGGTCCTCTTCTCTCTGTATACTGCCCGAGCTGCTTCTTTGGCCTCTATTATAACATGCAAAGATCCAATTGTTTGTCTGGGGTCTGATACATCTATAACTGAAATAAAGACAAAATACATGTCAATAAAAACCAGCAAGTACTTTACTGGGAAAAAGCACTTTTACACCATCTGGAAACCTGACATGATCTAAATATGTGTTTAAACATGTTTAGGGCCCTGATGTGTCTGGTCACTGGTCATGGAGATGTGCCTACAGGCATGGAGGCCCTAGCATATGCAAAATCAAATAAACGGTACCCCACTTATGCACTTATGCAGAAAGTGTGGAATAAGCTTAGATAAATACAGGGAGTCGAGGGATTTACCGAATACAGCCCAATCTGGGAAAACAAGTATTATGAGGAGTTACTATTTCTGGACTGCGGGGCGCGGTGGAGGACTCCCTTCGCTGACTTGAGGGAGAGGTTTCAACTCCCGTAAACTATGCTATTTTACTATTTACAACTGCAGCATGCAGTGAGGGCACAAGCTGGGGGGCCCTGTGGACTCTTTCACCGACCCCGATCTTCAGATTAATGGAGGATGTATCTCAGTTTCAGGGATTTATTTCCAGAATATACTCCACTGTCCTTCATACTTACCTCGAGGGATTTCCGCAGACAGCATTTCATAAATGGGAGAGGGATGTGGGTACATTTGAGAGCGAGCAATGGGAGGAAGCACTTCAGGCAGTCTAATTATGCTCAGTCAATGTTGCCCAATGACTATCCCAGCTATATATTGTGCTCAGAGTACACTATACACCGGACAGACTTTTTAGAATGGGGGTACGGCAGGACAATAAATACCTAGGTGCGCAAGAGACCATGGAGACTTAATCCACCTAATGTGGAGGTGTCCCAAACTCCACCTATTCTGGACAAGGGTGGTGGACACTGTTAATAGAGCGTATCAACTCACTATACCAACTGACCCAAAGCCATGCTTACTGGGGATCCTTGACGACGTTCCTATGACAGATATTGTTAAACAGGCGGTAGCCAGGGCCTTGTTCCAGGCACGCAAAATGATTCTCCGTCATTGGAAGGCGGTAGAGCCTCCAACGTTGGGGGAATGGATAACACAAATGGGGGACACTATCAGAATGGAAAAATATGTTTTTCAACACAGGGGTAGACCAGAAAAATACGATAGACTATGGGCACCTTGGTTAGATACACCAGGCCTAGCGCCGGTGGACTTGATCATAGACAGATTGCTGTGATAACAATGCAAATGAGGGGGAGGAGATGAATGCTGGTGTGATATCTGTTCTAGGATATCGATTATGGGTGGCTTGACACATATACGGTACAACAGGCCTGTTTTAGGCAGAGTCCTGTCTCTGCGATTTGGTAGGATGGAGGAACAGGATGTAAAATTGTTACAATGCTGTTGGTCCCTCTTGCGGGAATGTATGTACTCCTTTAATTCGCTAATGGGTTCTTGTTTGAGTTACGAGCTGTAAATTGAGCTGTATGTTTTCTTTTTGTTCAATAAAAACCTTTTTGATTTAAAAAAAAAAAAAAAAAAAACATGTTTTATTCTGGGTAGAGTGAGTTTGCCAGATATTAAGATTTTTGGTTTCCCTGTAAAATCCTTTTGAGTACTCCACAGGACATAAGGGACTTTATGGTCACCAAAAAGACAACCTTGCGTGTAAGTAGTGAAAATGGTATCTCTTGGAGAAAGGAGAACACTTGAAATCAGGGAAGACCAAATTAGGATCTCATTGAAACATGGGGGCCACACAGGTGGAATAATCCATGTGACACCCTCCACAAAGGCTACAACTAAGGATTGAGACATCATAAGTCTCTGAAATAGCACAGCCAAAGCTGAGATCTGTCCCTTAATGGTACTCAAAGCCAAAGACATCTCCATACCAGAACTAAGAAAAGCTAAAATGTGCCCCATATAATGTTGTGGAAGAAATATACAAGTCTCACACCAGGTATAATAAGACATCCGAGCATGATGGTACACTTCTTGAAGGTTGACTTTCAACCAGCAACCAAGAAGTAGGTAGCAACAGCAAATTTGGCTGATCTGGTGAAGGCCTACAACTCGTATGCCAAGTGATTTACGGTGTTGGCGTACTATGTTCTTCTTGGACAAGCTGATGCAATAAGTATCTCAGAATGCCTTCCACCCTAAACATGTGCAACAGCAGTGGTAAGAAGCTGAAGTGGAGGGAAGACACAGATTAGGCAAAATTGATCCACAAGGAGTCACCAGGGCTTTTCCAGCAAACGCCAGAGAAACCCTGGTTCAGGACACAAACCTGTGCAGTTTTATGTTGAATTTGCAAGCCAAGAGATTTACATTTGGCATCCCCCCTGCAGACAATGCTCTGTGAACACCCTTGGTATCAACTGCTGACAGCTGAAAAAAATCAATTGACAAATTTCCACTCTGGGAAAGTGCACAGCTAAAAGAGCCAGAACGTTAAGTTCTGCCCAAGGCAAGAGCAGGCCCCTTCTTCCTGAGCAGCACAGCTTCTTCTCTCTTCATGATGCTTGGAATTGTCCAACTGCACCTTGGCAAGGAGACCCTTAAGGAACACAGACCAGTGTAGGAGAGCCAGCTGAATTGCCCAAAGTTCTAGGATGTCGATCAGCAACTTCAGCTCCTCCGACAGCCATATTGATGTTGACAGATCATCAAGACCTTCCAATTCATCAGAAGTAAGGATTTCCCTGTTTCAGCATCTGCATTGATATCCACTATTCCAGAGCCTGGTCTTGGCAGGTCCAAGGACTCCTGACATGTTTCATTTAACAACAGGATATTGAGGTTCAGAACTTTGGAGTGGACCTGTGCATAGGGAACTTCATCAAAGGTGCCTACCATTTTCTCCAGCATTGGCACACAGGTCTAAATCTAGGGACGTTTCAATGACTTCCTGTATCCCTCCTGGAATTTAAGAGACAGGCATTTCTCCAGTGGGAGCAGTATCTTCACCTAAGTAGAACCTCTACTGCAGGGGTAAGCAACCTTAAATAGGTGGAGATCTACCTACACAACAAAGAATAATTCAAAGATCACTGGGCACAGTGTCGCCTCCTCACACCTGATTAAACGTCTAATTGCCGTGCTACTTTGTCACAATAACCTGCATTGCATGCAATCATGAGTTTAAATCAGGTGGTGAGGAGGCAGCATATCGCCTCCTCACCACCTGTCAAACACACTGCTGCACTTGTGAATGAGCCCCTAGTTGCATGGGGGAGGAGGATTTGTGCTAGGAGGGGGGGTTTGGGTGGTTTGTGCTAGAAGAGGTCATATGGTAGAGGGGGAGGGAATTTGTGCTAGGTGGGAAATTCTTTTTTTTGGGGGGGGGGGGGGATTCATGCTAGTAGGGATGATTGGGAGGATTTGAGCTTGGAGGGGGGATGTGGGGGCAAAGATTTGTGCTGGTAGGGGGGATTTCAGCAGGGGGCAGATTTGTACCAGAAAGAGGGGAAATTTATGGTTTGAGGATAAGCATGCAGATTAGTCCAAATTTTTGTTTTGGGGGGGAGGGATTTTTGCTCACACCTAATCACATAGTGTTTATACATCTTGGGGGGGTGCAACTTTTCTGGGTTAGCTAAAATCACAACAAGACTCCTGCATTCAGAAAGTGCATCAAACCCACAAGACATAATTGAAGTCTATGACTAAGTGCAGCAAACCTGCAGGAAAGCTGCAGGTACACTGCACCCTCGATGTGGGTAAACCACAGTACATCAGTGTGAAAGCAGCCCTATACTGTTATGCCCAGTGTATTGCTTCACAATAACCGGAAGATCTCTTCTTTCCTGCTGCTGGCACCACTCTGGAGACCGCTAGCTAGAATAAGAGGTGGAGTACAGTTGGTATCACTCTGCATGGGACAGGAGCCAGCACTTCAGAGGATGCTCTTGCTCCCTACTACAGCTCCAACTTTACAAGTAGTCCCTCTGCATTGCACTCTGTTTGATGCTCTAGAGTGGTGGATCAGCAAGCCCAGACTGTGCTCTACCAGTCACCTGTCTGAGATCTACTGGTTGCTGACCCCTACTCTACAGGACTTTTACGGTCTGCTGGACATTTGACGTCAGTTTCTGAGCCTATTGCATCCTTAGCCCCGGTACACACGGTCGTAAATCCGTCCGATTTTTTCAGACGGATTTTGTCCGAAACTGGTGTTGCATACACACGGTTGGACAAAGTTGTCGGAAAATCTGATTGTTCCGAAACGTGGTGACGTTCGTTGCGTACTACGGAACTACGTAGAGGCTAGTAGCCAATAACTTTGGTCTCGTAATTTGATCTTAGCATATGTGGCACTTTGTCCGTCGGAAATCCGTACACATTATCGGAAAAAGTCAGATCGGATTTTGTTGTCGGAAAATTTGAGATCCTGCTCTCAAATTTTTTCCGTCGGAAATTCCGACGGAAAAAGCCCGCTAGAGCCCACACACGATCGGATTTTCCGACAACATAATCCGATCTGACTTTTTCCATCGGAATATCCGACCGTGTGTACGGGGCATTAGAAGCAGGTCATTCAGAGACCCAGGGTCTTCAACAACCTCAGAACTATAGTTACCTTGTGAACACCCTAGGGGCTGTCGATAGGCTGAAGGGTAACAACATAGATTGATGATGGTTATAATCTACTTTGAATTGCAGAGACTATTGGTAAGGTTGAAAAATCATGTGCAAGTTGGTATCCTTGATATCCACTGACACTAGGAAGTCCCCTTGACTAAAGCAATCACCATCCGCATGAATTTTTGTATTTTCAGGAACTTGATGGGATACTTAATGTCCAGAATAGGCCAAGCGCCCCTGTTTGGCTTGGGAACCACTAATGGTGTGGAATTAAAGCCATGAGACCTCCTCATCAGCCTGCACAGCTGCAATGACCTCTTAAAACAGCAGTAAACCAGTAAAGCTTTGTAAATCGCTTATTTTGTGGATCAAGTTATCCTTGAGTTCAAAAAGTGTGGAGGGGGAAAGCAGAAGAACTCTAGCTTGTAGCTTCTGGATACCAGAGCCAGTTGTCTGGGACTTTTTAAAGTCCAAGAGGCTGCGAAAGGACAATGGACGTTGCCCCCCCCCACCCACACAAGTGGGGGCACATCTTCACTGTGAGGAGAATTTGCCTTAGGGGACTTATGGGGCTCAGTTCCTTTCATGGAACTGGAATGTAGGCTTTTGCTTAGCATCTGAGGCTGGTAGCTTACAAAAGGAACTCTTCTTGGATTCTAAAGGCATCACTGTTTTTTGACCAGTCACCTTCGCCTTCTTCTCTAGGGGTAAGAGAGCACACTTTTACCCAGTGTTATCTATGGGATGTAGGCACTCAAGAATTGTCCAAATAAGCATTCACCCTCAAAGGGCAGCCTCTAAATTTGGTTCTTGCAGAGTTCCACCAACCAACACTTAACGTCTCACGTGGATAGGCCACTCATAAAAGCTGCGTTCAGAAGTCTTCCAATTCATCCACCTAGAAACTCAAGGCTCCCAGAAAGCCTACCAGGAGTTACAAAATGGCAGTATCTTTTGGGTCTGATTCTCTGAAATGGAACATATGCTTTGCCAAAACTTTAAGAGCCTGGCAAACTCCCACGGAAGCCACCACAGGCTGCAGAGGTGCTCCTAGAAGAGAAAAGGACACCTTAAAGAGGGCCTTTAACCTCTTATCCTTGATGTCTTTAAATACCAGGATCTCATCCACTGAGACTGTCAGGGTCTTATTTAAATAGGAAAAAACAGGGTCCACCGCTGGAGAGCCTAATTTTTTTAGAATTCATCCTCAATGAAAAGAACATCTCCTGGGCGAGCTTAATTGGCTTACTTCTTGTAAGAGAAGGTGCACTTGGAGGGGTTTGGGAACTTTAGGCTGCTGCCATGACCCAAAACCAGTGACTTTAAGGCCCCTTTCACTGGGGCGGGGAGCCGCGGTGACGGTAAAGCAGCGATATATTTAGCGCTGCTTTACCGTCGTTTAACCGGTATTCGGCCGCTCGCGGTTTTACCCCCCGCGAGCGACCGAAAAAGCCGCAGTACCGCCTGAAAAACGCCCCAGTGTGAAAGGGGCCTAAGGGAAGAAGATTCCAACAGAGGCTAAATTCACCTTTTTTTTTTGATTCCAGCTCCCCTATGCACCAATATAGCATTTATGTACTTTTTTTTGCAAAAATATCAAAGTTTTCCATAAAATCTACAGACACTTACTTTATTGTCCTCCATCCATGATGCCAAATGTATCTATTGCTTCTATCTTTATCAGTTGATCAGCTGACCACATTAGCACACACCCTGGATCATCTATCCACCCATTCCTAGCTGCACGTTTTTATTAAATGAAATGCAATAAGTGATCACCCTTCTCACTAAATACACAATATACAATCAGATTGCATAGTGTATGGCCATCTTTATACAAGTGCATAGAAGGGAGTGGACAGAAACACTCAGCTGTCAAGTCACATCTCGCATTCCCACATGAGTTTTTTTTTTTTTTTTTTAGCGAGGGGGGGGAGGTGTTTTGGAGCCTTTTCACTCATCACACATAGGGCAGCCCATCCACCTGAATGGACAGCTCTACACGCAGCAATCGCCCCAAAGAAGCTTCAGAACTGTTTTTTAGAGCAGAGCTTGGTGCATTTTTTACTGAGATTTTTAGTGCAGCGCATTTCTGAAATGCAAGGAAACACACAGTTGTGAATGGAGCCTCATTGTCCTTGTGTTACTTTCACTTTCAGGCCCCATTCACATCTAGCATAGTGGGAGCGCATGTTTTCTGGCTAGTTTTTCCTGTGACGCGCACAGGGCAGCCCGTTGATTTAAATGGGCTGTGCTATATGTGGCTTATGGGACATGTTGGCGTTTTGTGGGTTGTATGTTTTTTACTGTGCGTTTTGCAGCATTTGCTACTTGTTTTTTCACATGTCAAAATGTGTGTTTGCTTCTTTGTTTGGTGTGTTGTTAACAATTAATGTCACTGAAAACGCAACTAATAATTTTAGATTTATAAAGGTGGCCTTTAGATTTACCAAATTGAGAGAATAGGAGGAAAAACCTATTCAATCAGGCAGGCCTTTGCACTGCCTAATTGATGGCAGATCTAAAGGAGATTGTACAATCAGATTGTATAGTGTATGGCCATCTTTATACACCTAAAATTTCTAGTTGCACTTTCAGTGCCATTAATTGTTAACAACACACCAAATATAGAATCAAACACATGGCAAGTGCTGCAAAACGCACAGTAAAAAACATGCAACACGCAAAACGCCAACATGTCCCATAAGTCACATGTAGCACAGACCATTGAAATCAATGGGCTGTTCTATGCGTGTCACAGGAAAAAAAGCCACAAAATGTGCGCTCCCTGCTAGATGTGAATGGGTCCTGAAAGTGAAATTGGAAGAAAAATGACGCTCCGTTCACATCTGTGCATTTCCTTGTATACCAAAAATTGCAGTAAAAAACGCACCAAGCTCTGCTCTAAAAAAAAGTTCTGAAGCTTCTTTGGGGCGATTGCTGCATGTAACGCCTCCATCCCCTTGCTAAAAAAAGAAAAAACGCATGTGGGAATGCGAGTTCCCGCTATGCAGAGATGTGAACGGGGCTTGACAGCTGAGTGTTTCTGTCCACTCCCTTCTATGTACTTATATAAAATGGCCATACACTATGCAATCTGATTGTATATTGTGTATTTAGTGAGAAGGGTGATCACTGATTGATTGCATTTCATTTAAACAACATGCAGCTGGGAATGGGAGGGTGGATAATGCAGGGTGTGTGCTAATGAGGTCAGCTGATCAACTCCTTCCTGTGTCATAACCTACAGTCTGTAAGGACGTAAGACAGAAGCAATAGATTCAATTGGAATCATGGATGGAGGACAGTAAGGTACATGTCTGTAGATTTTTTGGAAAGCTTTGATATTTTTGCAAAAAAAGTACATGAATGCTATATTGGTACATAGGGGAGCTGGAATTTAAGTTTAAAGTCAGTGAGTACCACATTCATCAGGAAGCCAACCATGGTCTTCTGTCTCTGAGACAGCCCTGAACCCTGATATTCCTCCTGGGAGAACTGATCTACAAAGCATTTCTAATCCTCAACAACTTCGACTTCTTCCTCATCCTGAGGAACTTATTCTTGACACCTCTTCCTCCTTTAAAAGTAGAGGGGAAGAAGAGTGGTCATGTTTGCATCCCAGGCGTTTCAACCCAGTAAGAACCCCTGAGAACTGACCATGCAGTCCAGATATGGCTGCAGAAAATTCATCCCTTGAAATAAAGGTAGTGGATGACTGTGCCCCTGAAACATTGGAGATACCAGATAAGGGCAGGGGTTCAGAGCTAATCTTACCCTTCGGGTAGCCACTGCAAAGGGGCCTCCCTACCTGATATTGGTATTTAAGAGCCAATCCAATTGTCCTTCCCTGACCTATCTGCCAGTATGAGGACATAGCTTGTTCATGCATAGATGCTCGTGCCAAACTGGACTGCCCCTTTAACACACCGCTACTGCAATATGACACCCAGTAGGGAAACACTGCTACAAACTCCACACTTAAACCCACAAGTCCTTCGAGGACTTGACTCCTCTCTGGGGGATCATTGCCTTGGACCTGTAGAGCACCCTGCTAGGGAGGTCACTATGTACGCTGTATACTGGAAGTCATTGCCCACAGGATTCATTTATGATCGACAGACACTATAGACCATATCCACTCTTTCATGTGGGCTCTGGGTGAAGTCCTTCTTGGTCTGCTGGTCATAGCAACCAATCTAGATAGAGCCCACCTCTGCCCTATTAGCGGTGTAAGGAAGAAAGTTGTAAGGAAGTTGTAGGCAAAAAAAAAAACCTACAGGGAGGCATCTGCCACCTTTAGACACTAGCACAAAACTAAGGCTTAGCTGAGCTGGGAGGCGTTATGCCGGGGCAAAGATTCCTGCCTTTTTTTGGCCAGTGTTCATTCGCCTGAAAGTGGCAGCAAAACCCAAGTAGTCATGTACTGTATATAAAGGTCACTGTGTCTTGTGAGGAAAAGGAAAAGGAAATTATAGATGATTATGCTCTCCACCCAAAAAGTTATCTAAAGATAATCATACAGTTGCTGAAATAGATTTTTACTCACTCTGCAAAGTTTCCTCTGCTGGGTCTACAGATCTTCGTAAAAGATGCCGCAGGTCCAAATAAGCATACCCAACATCACAACAATCGTCATCTTCTTCATTCACTGGATCGCTTACTACTGTAAATTTTAACCTTTGTTGTGCCCATGGGGGAAGACAAATATTAGGTAAATGTCAGTGTCGCAAATCGTTTTGACAGTAAAGATATTCTGTGGCCCACACCCTATATGTGCCGTAACACATTGATTTTGGTGCCACAACACTTGTTTCACATCCTACTAGGGCTGCAACATTTTCTGGTGCATGATCTCCCCTACATTTCCTGCTAAACTGAGCTACTGCTGGCTTCCAATGAGGCCTACCCAGTGACATTGTTACAGACAGCTTTTAACCCCCTGCTGCTCTGTAGTAGTCTGATTAACACCTTGCTGTTAATGTCTCACTGTGTAATGTTGGTGTAGCAGTCTATGGTTTTCTAGTCACAGACAGCTGTTAAGCCCTCTTGCTATTCAGTGGTCTGTGAATATTCATTGTTGGTAATGTCAGTCCCACTATGTACTGTGGTGCAGTGGCCTAGTCACAGACCTAGTCACATTAACCCCTCCCATTCTGCAGTGCTCTGTGAGTACCCTTGTTGGTAATGTCTCACATGTGTGCTGTTTTGTACTGCAGTCTATTATGAACTTGTCACACGTTGCCATTAACCTCTCCTGCTCTGCAGAAGGTCCATGAGTAACCATTGTAGGTGGTGTCTCGCTGGATACTCTTGGCACAGTGACCTATTGGTGACCTTGTCATGCAGGGCCATTAACCCCTCTTGCTCTGCACCCTGTTGGTAATGTCACACTTTATACTAGGGTTGCCTCCTTTTCTTCAAGCCAAACCCGAACATATTAGCAGCGCAAGGCAATTTTTTATTTTTTTCAGTAGTACATTAAATTCATTACCTCTATACAATGCAAGGCAATTTTTATGTATTTATGTATTATACACTATACATATATTTTGTGATTAAATAACATTGCTAATCATATGGAATTAATCACAAGAGTCCCCCTTTACATCAGGGTCAACAAAGTTGACACACTTGGCTTACAATTGCAGTGAGCAACCCTGCTGGGTAGCCACAGTCTGGGCCAGGGGCGGACTGAAAACTCATGGGGCCTCCGGGCAATTAAAGATCATGGGTCCCCCAGGTTTAAAGATGGCTGTCTCATGGGAGCCAACATTAATGTGGCAGGCCGAAGCTTAAAAGGAAACCAAGCTCTGCAACATGCAGAGTGGCAGAGGGAGTGTGGTGGGTATGATGGGGGCAGTATGTACAAGAGAGGAGTGTGGAGGGTATGATGGGGCAGTATGTACGAGAGGAGTGTGGAGGGTATGAGGGGGTAGTATGTATAGGAGAGGAGTGTGGAGGGGACAGTGGGGTAGTATGTATAGGAGAGGAGTGCAGAGGGGATGGTGGGGGTAGAAAGTATGAGAGGAGTGCAGAGGGGATGGTGTGGGTAGTATGTATAGGAGAGGAGTGCAGAGGGGATGGTGGGGGTAGTATGTATAGGAGAGGAGTATGTAGTATGTATAGGAGAGGAGTGTGGAGGGGACGGTGGGGTAGTATGTATAGGAGAGGAGTGCAGAGGGGATGGTAGGGGTAGAATGTATAGGAGAGGAGTGCGGAGGGGATGGTGGGGGCAGTATGTATAGGAGAGGAGTGCGGAGGGGACGGTGGGGTAGTAGGAGAGGAGTGCAGAGGGGATGGTGGGGGCAGTATGTATAGGAGAGGAGTGCGGAGGGGATGGTGGGTGCAGTAGGAGAGGAGTGCAGAGGGGATGGTGGGGGCAATATGTATAGGAGAGGAGTGCAGAGGGGATGGTGGGGGAGGTAGGAGAGGAGTGCGGAGGGGATGTGGGGGCAGTATGTATAGGAGAGGAGTGCGGAGGGGATGGTGGGGTAGTATGTACAGGAGAGGAGTGAGGAGGGGATGGGGGGGTAGTATGTATAGGAGAGGAGTGCGGAGGGGATGGTGGGGTAGTATGTATAGGAGAGGAGTGCGTATGTATAGGAGAGGAGTGCGTAGGGGAGGGTGGGGGATGGTGGGGGTAGTATGTATAGGAGAGGAGTGCGGAGGGGATGGTGGGGGTAGTATGTATAGGAGAGGAGTGCGGAGGGGATGGTGGGGGCAGTATGTATAGGAGAGCAGTGCGGAGGGGATGGTGGGGGTAGTATGTATAGGAGAGGAGTGCGGAGGGGATGGTGGGGGCAGTATGTATAGGAGAGGAGTGCGGAGGGGATGGTGGGGGCAGTAGGGGAGGAGTGCGGATGGGATGGTGGGGGCAGTATGTATAGTAGAGGAGTGCGGAGGGGATGGTGGGGGCAGTATGTATAGGAGAGGAGTGTGGAGGGGATGGTGGGGGCAGTAGGAGAGGAGTGCGGAGGGGATGGTGGGGGTAGTATGTATAGGAGAGGAGTGCGGAGGGGATGGTGGGGGTAGAATATATAGGAGAGGAGTGCGGAGGGGATGGTGGGGGCAGTATGTATAGGAGAGGAGTGCAGAGGGGATGGAGGGGATAGTATGTATAGGAGAAGAGTGCGGAGTGGATGATGGGGGCAGTATGTATAGGAGAGGCGTGCGGAGGGGATGGTGGGGGAAGTAGGAGAGGAGTGCGGAGGGGATGGTGGGGGCAGTATGTATAGGAGAGGAGTGCAGAGGGGATGATGGGGGTAGTATGTATAGGAGAGGAGTGCGGAGTGGATGATGGGGGCAGTATGTATAGGAGAGGAGTGCGGAGGGGATGGTGGGGGCAGTATGTATAGGAGAGGAGTGCGGAGGGGATGGTGGGGGCAGTATGTATAGGAGAGAAGTGCGGAGGGGGTGGTGGGGGCAGTAGGAGAGGAGTGCGGAGGGGATTGTGGGGGCAGTATGTATAGGAGAGGAGTGCAGAGGGGATGATGGGGGTAGTATGTATAGGAGAGGAGTGCAGAGGGGATAATGGGGGTAGTATGTATAGGAGAAGAGTGTGGAGTGGATGATGGGGGCAGTATGTATAGGAGAGGAGTGTGGAGGGTATGGTGAGGGCAGTATGTATAGGAGAGGAGTGCGGAGGGGATGGTGGGGGCAGTATGTATAGGAGAGGAGTGCGGAGGGGATGGTGGGGGCAGTAGGAGAGGAGTACGGATGGGATTGTGGGGGCAGTATGTATAGGAGAGGAGTGCGGAGGGGATGATGCCAGCTGGATATATGAAGTGGTCTGGGGGTGATGCGCCTGGGGGGAGTTGGGGGGGACTCTGTATGTACAGATGATGCGAAGGTAATGTATGACCATTCATATATCCCTGTGTTGTCCAAGCTCTGTACAATCAGAAGTTTACACTCTACACACACACACACACACACACAGTTAATGAATTGTCATAAATGACTGCACATTATCTGGACTGAGGATGGGGGATGTTTGTATAGACAGAGGTGTGAGGCTTGGAAGATATGTTCAGACACACTTCAGACCGATCCTTCTGTCACCTTAACCTTTCACAGCAACTACTGCAAAACAAATCCTGTCAGCTTTCCACCCTAGGAGACTCAGACAAAAACTCTCAGCTCACCTCTTCCCTGCATGTAGTGTGAGCAGCGCCAGCCAGACATTATCTACTCCTCCTGACATGATCTCCTCCTCAGCTCCGCCTCCCGGTTCTCTAAGCACACCGCACTAGTGATGGGGGGGGGGGGGGTTAAGTCACTGATAAGAGAGACCCTGCAGGAGCCTGGAGGGGGGGGGGGGCAGGAATGAGCTTTATATTCTAACAAACACACTAGCACAGTGTATTTATGGAGAAGCAGTGACACTGCTGCTGTCTCCACAGTGACAAATATGCTAATAGAGCTCCCTCTACCTGGACTGTCCGGGTGAATCCCGTACAGGTGGCAACCCTACTTTATACTGTTTGTACAGCAGCCTATGGTGACGCAGTGTCAAATATGTATATACTGTTGGTATAGTATGTCATGGGCAAGAGTAGCAGCTCTGCGGGCTCTCCCAGCTACTGATACTACCTCTATTTGGGCTGCATCTAATTATGCTAATGATAATTATGACTGCAAGAATCAGTTTGCCCCACCCATACCTACCTTTCCAGAGTCCATCTTTGTTTTTTCTATCAGCTTCTGCTTAGACAGTAAGGAAGTGTATGTTATCTTTCAGATGGGTTGGTGCATGTGGAGGTTCAGGCTGTGGGCATGGCTCCTAGTCCTGGAGTTATTTGTGTCGGATGATTTAGGCCAACCTGAGTCCTCAGAAGCCCTCACCCTATGTCTAATTTCAGGACTTTCAGATTGTATTTGAGGACTTAAAATATATTGTGAAGAGAGGATGTCCCTAGATCATCTTCCATATATTAACACTCCTAATACTTCCCTTATATTTGGAGTTCCGAGACACAAAGTCAAGTTACTTTATTGAGTCTGCTTAGCTGAATACTTCTAAAGAGGTGTATATGAATACTTGGTCACTGTAATATTAGTGTTGCTTGATCTTCATTATTGTACTTTTGGATATCCACTTTGGGTCTCAGGCAGCTTACTTGGATAGTTTAGGAATCTTCAGAATGTATTTTTAGACCATACTTATAGTATATTCTCAACTGGAATACTCAAGGCTACATTATCCTTCTTTCATTGGGATGATCTTCCTTCTGCAAGGTGAAAATGGACATCTGACTGGGGTTTGAGGTCTCCTGGGTATAGTTGCCATTCTGATGAAGGATTGACTTTCACTTTCAATTTTTAGACTTTACTCCTATAGGCCAGAGCCTTGATTTATTAATTTATATATTTGTTGTTCTCAGACTTAGTCACTGTTTTGCTATGAAAGGGGGATCTAGTGCCTGTAAAAGGGTATTGCCCATAGCGAAGCAGCTTGGTGCCTAATCTCTTTTGGATAAGGATAATACCACAGAGGTCTCCTTGTTCCCCAATGAACTGAACATGGAAATATCCTTTGTATGCACTTAAAGGATGCATCATAAACCTTTATGTTACCTTACTCTTTCTTCCTCTGTGTCTGATCCCTCCAAAAGCATGTAGAGGAAATGTCTGCGATCTGCATGTTCTTTGCCATCGAGGTGTATTACTGTATGGGATCAGGAAAATAATTAATTTGTGAACTGTGTTAAAGTAACAATTTAGAGAGAAGAAAAATGTATTTTCAGAAAGGGACAATGATTTTTTTAAAAATCCATCTTGTGCCATTTTTCATACCTTTGCTGAAGTGGTAGTATATTTCCTCTCCTCGACTAGGTTTGCAAAGTGACAAAGGAGTCTCTGTTTCCTCAGCGGGAACTCCTGCAAATTGAAACTCCACAAACACTCGTTCCACTGATCCATCAGCCACTACCTCTGAGCATGGATCGAGTGTCAGAGAGGCGATTTCTACACGAATCCTGGATGATGGCTAAGTAGATAGAAAAAAAAAATAGCTGCATACAGATAAGATTTAAGCAGGGGACATTATTTTTTCTAATGCAGGTTAGACAAATCAATTTTTTGGTAAGCTTCTGTTGTCTTTTTTGTCAAAATCTTTTATTGTTTATCTGTTTTATTTCAGATAGTACTGCAATTCATAGCAAAATTATTTTCGAATAAAAGGTTATTCATAAACTGTTTATAATTATATCTCATTAACTATAAACTAACGCTGTGGTCCGCTATAGGGTGCCAGTAAAGAATTGTTTTCAAATTTTGAGCAGTGTACCACTGGTGTGTTTTTTGAAGAAGAAAGTGCCCTAGATGCAGTTAGTGTAGGCCAGTTGGGCATGTAGTTGTTTGTATATATTAAAGGTGACTGTATTGGGGAATGGGGTTAGTGGGAGGAGTGTGCCCATATATGAGGACTAATGCCCCGTACACACGGTTGGAAAATCCGACCACAAAATCCATCGTTTTTTTTCCGATGGATTTTGTCCAACACTGGTGTTGCATACACACGGTCGGACAAAGTTGTCGGAAAATTTGATCATTCTGAACGTGGTGACGTTTGTTGCCTACGACGGGACTACGTAGAGGCTAGTAGCCAATAGCTTTGGTCTTGTAATGTGATCTGAGCATGTGTGGCACTTTGTCCATCGGAATTCGCTACACACGATCGGAAAAAGTCCGATAGGACTTTGTTGTCAGAAAATTTGAGCGCAGGAGATAAAACTTTGTCCGTCGGAAAATCTGACGGAAAAAGTCCGATGGAGCCTACACACGGTCGGAATTTCCGACAACATTGTCCGATAGGACATTTTCCGTCGGAAAATCCGACCGTGTGTAAGGGGCATAAGAGTGGAATTCTTTTTTTTTCAAATCTTTTTTATTGAAGAAAAAAAGTTATAAAAAGTTTTACATTACCATTGCAAAAGAAAAAAACCGATGGCACTACATGCAAGTAGCAAAACGAACCTCTAGTTTTGAGGCAATGGGTTAATTTACTAAAGATACATGGGCTGCAATAGGAAGTGGCACTCTGCAAGGGAATCTACCCCAGAGCTGTTAGGAGCATCTAGCGCTCCTGCTCTTCATTCCAGCATCTGGGTTTTGGCTATGGCATTCTCCCTGTCTTTGTCCACCTGTTGCCGGCTGATTGATGTGGTCAGTCTCTGGGTGGAAACTCAAACCTGTTATAAGCCAGCTAAACCCTCATTTGGGTGCTTGTGATAGACAGTGATACATGTAGTGTTCCTGATCAAAGCTCCCTGTCTGTCTGCCCTGCTCTGCTAAATTGGATTTACCTGTGTATGACTTTGAACTGGATTTTGGACTATTCCCTGAACTCAGCATGCCTTTTACCTGGACTGTCATAGAACCAAGCCCTCTGTCTGCTTACCGCAAGTATCTGTTTGCTTTGCTCAGTTCACATCTGCCCTGGCGTGGTGGCCAGGCATTATAACATTGTGTATATGTCCTGGGGACAACCGAGTACCGGTAGGCCTGCTTGCCTTATGAGAAAGGGGGCTGCTATAGGTGAAGAACACAGTAGCCAGCTATAGTGTCTGACCACCTGCGTTGGGGTAGACGTGACATTATCACAAGCCTTTAACAAAAAAAAAATTCTGTGAAGATGGACTCTACACAGACCCATTTATTTGCTGAGGAAATTTGCAAACTGACACGCCAAGTCCAGGAACTGTCTTTGCATGTAACCGTACCCCCAACAGTAACGCAGAAGCCAGAGCCCAAAGTTAACCCAAAAGATAGTTTTTCTGGTGACATCCACATATATTTTCCAACTTTAAAATAGTCGTATGCTATATTTTAAGCTTAAGGCACACTCTTCTGGTTCGGAAGCACAACGGGTTAACCTGATTATTACATGGTTGCAGGGGGCTCCCTAGTCTTGGGCTTTTAGTCTCCCTGCAGTTTAAGTTTTATTCAAGGCCTTAGGTTTACTGTATGATGATCCTGACCGTACCCACTCAGCTGAAACTAACCTTAGGTCATTACGTCAGGGTAAACGCACTGCTGAACAATACTGTTCTGATTTCCGCCGCTGGGCACCTGACTCAGGGTGGAATGACCCAGCTCTATGAGGCCAGTTCAGGTTAGGCTTAGCAAACTCCATCAAAGACTATTTAGTACACTATCCTGAACCAAAGTCATTGAATGAAGCCATGCAAGTAGCCATCTGTATAGACAGGCGTTTACGGGAAAGGCATACAGAGAGGTTTGTTTCTTTGCCCCCCAGTATGCTGCCTACTTCTTCTTCATCAACCCTTCCTGAGCCCTCTCAACCTCTCCTGGAGCATGAGCCCATGCAAATTGGCGCTACCCATTTATCCTCTGGGGAAAAGGCTAGAAGAAGATCCCAGGGACTGGGGTCTGCTTATATTGTGGCAACCACAGCCACTTTGTCACCAGCTGCCCTAATAAGCCGAAAAATGTCAAGAGTCTAGTGTGGGTGGGGTCTGCTGCTATAGACTATAGTGTATCAATTTCCCTCGGAGATAAACTATTTGTTCCTGCACAACTTAGTTCTGCCAATTTTTCTCATCAGCTCTCAGTTTTCATAGACTCTGGTGCTGCTAGCAACTTCGTTGATAGGGACCTAGCACTGGAGCAGTCATTTTAATGATGCATAAAGTGAAAAAAAAAGTGAAATATTCCTTTAAACATGGTACCTGGGGGGTGTCTAAAGTATGCCTGTGAAGTGGCATGTGTTTCCCGTGTTTAGAACTGTCCCTGCACAAAATTAAATTTGTAAAGGAAAAAAAAATTGTCATTTAAAACTGCTTGCGGCTTTAATGTCATGTCTTGTCCTGGCAATATGCACAAAGGGTAGATACAGGTGCAGGTTTATACTGTGTTGTGCTGGACTCACACAGCACACACTAACTCCTGCAGATGGCTGTATTTATAGAGAACAGCACAAAGGCTAGCTACAGGTGCAGGTTCATACTGTGCTGGACTCATACAGCACACACTAACTCCTGCAGATGGCTGTATTTATAGAGAACAACACCACTGAACAACACCACTAAAAGGTAGATACAGGTGTGTACTGCGCTGGAGGCACAGAACACACACTAAGTCCTGCAAATGCCTGGTAATAAAGATTCAAGAACAACTGTTCCTGCCTATCAATGCTCTTTTCCTGCACTTTCCCCACATGCAAATGCCTGAGAAGAACACACTATCCCTGCCTATCAATGCTATTTCCCTGCAGTTTCCCCACACACAAATGCCTGAGAAGAACACACTATCCCTGCCTATCAATGCTCTTTCTCTGCACTTTCCCCACACGCAAATGACTGATAAGAAGTTCACACTGTCCTTGCCTATCAATCCTCTTTCCCTGCATGCCGGAACACACTACACAAGGCCAAGGGCGCGGCGGCCTTATATAGTGTGGGGCATGTACTAAACACCCTGAGCTATAATTGGCCACAGGCATCCTGCCTGTGGCCAATTATTGCTCTCCTCACTGCTGGCGCTATGATTGGCCAAGCATGCGGGGTCACAGTGCATGCTTGGCCAATCATCAGCCAGCAATGCACTGCGACTGGCGCAGTGCATTGTAGGCCGTTGGTATCACACAAATTTGATGCGAATGGCCCGCAGAGTTCTGGACTCGACGAACTTACGAACGCCTGATGTTCGATTTGAACATGGGTTCGAATCGAACACCGGGCTCATCCCTAGTGCTCGGAAGCATTGAACTTAATTTTCTCGGCTCGTCGAAGTGTTGTACGTCACCGTGTTCTTGACGGTCGAAAGTTCAGCAAACTTGTGTGACCGTGTGTATGCAAGCCAAGCTTGAGCGGAATTCCATCGGAAAAAACATCCAAGATTTTTACGATGGAAAATTTGCTCGGCATGTCACAGATTTGTGAACAATATTTGAGAGAAATAGGCCTTTTGTGTACATAGAAAAAGTCATAGATCTTTAAGTTCAGCTCATGATAAATAGGGGAAACACAAAAGTGTTGCGTTTATAATTTTGCTCAGTGTAAATAAAAGTCCATAATTCTATCCTTTAGTTTGTAGACATGATAACTTTTGCGCAAACCAATCAATAATACAGTTATTGCGTTTTTTTTTTTTTACCAAAAATATGTAGAAGAATACATATTGGCCTAAATTTATGAAGAAATTTGTTTTTTTATTTTTTATTTTTTGGATATGTATTATAGCAAAAAGTAAAAAATGTTTATAGTGCAAAAAATAAAAAACCGCAGAAGTGATCAAATACCACCAAAAGAAAGCCCTATTTGTGGGAAAAAAAAGACATAAATTTTGTTTGGGTACAACGTCACACGACCGCGCAATTGTCAGTTAAAGCAACACAGTGCCGTATCGCAAAAAATGGGCTGGTCATTAAGAGGGCAAATACTTGGTCTTCCATAATACCTCAGCAATGCCACAGGCTGATCACCTCCATGCCATGCCACATTGATGCAGTAATTCATGCAAAAGGAGCCCTGACCAAGTATTGAGTGCATACTATAATATACATGGACATACTTGTCAGTAAGCAAACATTTCTGTATTAAAGATCCTTTTTTTTTATTGGTCTTATGTAATATTCAAATTTTCTGAGATACAGAATTCTGGGTTTTCACTCGCTGTAAGCCATAATTGTCAAAATAAAATTAAAAATAAATGCTTGAAATGTATCATTCTGTGTGTAACGCATCTATATAAAATATATGAGTTTCACTTTTTGAATAGAAGCAAATTAACTTTTTGATGATATTCAAATTTTTTGAGATGCACCTGTGTAAGATCCTTAACCACTTCAGCCCCAGAAGATTTGGCTGCTGAATAACCGGGCCATTTTTTGCGACTTCTCCTTATTCACTAAGCTCTGGGTAAATTTCCCTGTAAAGTGAAACTTCATTTGCACAATGAACAGTCTTTGTATTTAGTAAAGCAACCCCACTGTTGAAATATGCGCTATAAAGAGTCTGTTTTGGGCCAAAATGTTTAAAAAGCTAGCAGATATGAATCTGTTTATGTTCCCTGACTAGCTTACAAGTCTGTTGTAACTTCCTGATACATAACCTACAGCTTCTGCTCATCCTCCATAAGCTATCCTTCCTCCTTTCCCAACATCAGTCTCTTTGGTCCAGATGAGTTTTTCCTATTTATGCAATTTAGCCATATGCTGGCTTCCTTTCAGCATGCAGGTCAAGCATTGTCACGGTCTGGAGTCAGGCGGGGAGGCCAGTAGCTATAGCAGCAGAGCAGATATTCACAGGTCATCCTGGCTGTTGACACGGGTTCACCTGAGGTGTGGGGGTCTAAGCACTAACCGATATTCACCAGAGCTCCTGATGGTGGAGATGGGCTTTGCTGCCTGTTAGTACCAGATCGTGGTCCTCAGGATATCTCCACCAGGAGGTGAGCAAGCCAGAGTCCAGTAGCAGATATAGCAGGTAGGGTTCAAGCAGAAGCGAAGTCGAGAATCAAGCCAAATGTCAGTAACAAATAGTTGCTGGTTGGGATTCAGCAGAAGCATAGTCGAGGAACAAGTCAAATGTCGGTAATGAAAGGTCGCCAAAGATACGGTCGGAGAGGCAAGAGCTAGATATTGGCTGGTGAAAGCACAATATTCTGGCGACCAGGAAGTGCAGAGACATGGTTTAAATCAGGAAGTTCATGGGAGATGCAAAGAGTTCAATGTTCAAGGCAGACAAGATCATTCAAGGAATTGTCTAAGGAACTGTCCAGCATTCCAGGAGGCTCAGCAAGTTGAGTCACCATCAGACACAGCAGAGGTCCCAGGTTCAAGTCCAGGTCCTAACTGTATTCCCCCTTCTCCCAGGACGCCCCCGGGATGCCCTAGGGCCAGGTTCCTGGGGAAACCTCTGGTGGAATTCCATTGTTAATCTAGGGGCATGAACATTCTCTTCTGGCTCCCAAGAATTTTCTTCTGGCCCATATCCTTTCCATTGAACCAGATATTGCAATTTGTTCCTAGAGATCCTGGAGTCAAGAATTTTTCCCACCACAAATTCTTCTTCCATAAATATTGGGACATCGATACAATTCTAATCTTTTTGGCTCTATACACCACCACAATGGATTTGAAATGAAACGAACAACTGCTTTAACTCCTTGTAAATGGGATAATGAGGGAATAACACACACCTGGCCATGGAACAGCTGAGCAGCCAATTGTCCCATTACTTTCGGTCCCTTAAAAAGTGGGAGGCACATATACAAACTGTTGTAATTCCTACACCGTTCACCAGATTTGGATGTAAATAACCTCAAATTAAAGCTGAAAGTCTGCAGTTAAAGCACATCTTGTTTGTTTCATTTTAAATCCATTGTGGTGGTGTATAGAGCCAAAAAGATTAGAATTGTGTCGCTATCCCAATATTTATGGACCTGACTGTACATCAACAGGTGGAGGAGGAGGATGAATTCTTCCATAAAAAGGATTTTCATGAAACGGTTTGAGTAGTGATATATGAAAAACAGGGTGAAGCTTCATATTGTCAGGAAGTTTTAGGTGAAAAGTGACCGGGTTGATTTGAGCAGAAATCTCAAAAGGTCCCACAAACTTTTGACCCAACTTAGCACATGGGACCTGAACCTTCAAATTGTTGGTAGATAACCAAACTTTGTCACCTACGTGAAAGGTGGGAGTAGATCTACAATGTCTGTCAGCTGCCTTCTTGTAATATTCCTGAGCCTCCTTCAATGCATCAGTCAATTTCTCCTGGATCTCCTGTAATGAAGTTAGCCTGTTGTTAACAGCAGGAATTGGAGTTGAGATAGGGAGATCAGGAATAAAAACTAGATGATACCCAGTGTTTAGGAGAAATGGGTTTTGGGAAGAGTTATTATAAGCAAACTATGCCATAGGAAGGTAGTCCACCCAGTCATCCTGAAGATAACTCACAAAACATTGAAAGTGTTGCTCCAGAGTTTGATTGGTCCTCTCTGTCTGACCATTAGACTGCGGCTGAAAAGCCGAGGACAGATTCATTGTTACACCCAATGCCGAGTAAAAACTTCTCCAAAATTTTGAGGTGAACTGTACTCCTCTGTCAGACACCACATCATCAGGAATTCCATGTAGTTTAAAAACTTCTTTAACCATTACCTCTGCAGTATGTTCAGCAGAGGGTACCCCCTTAACTGGAATAAAATGAGCCACCTTAGTGAGACAGTCAACGACTACCAGGAGGGTGGTCATCCCTTTTGAAAAAGGAAGGTCGACCACAAAGTCCATAGAAATTGACCCCCATGGTCTTGATGGAACAGGCAGTAACCGGAACAGGAAGTAATCCTTGAGGAGAAGATCGGGGTGTCTTATTGCCAGCACAGGTTAGACACGAAGCCACATAACTCTTGACATCTTTCTTGTACCCAGGCCACCAAAAGGAACGTGATAAGAGTTCTTCTGTCTTAGAAGCCCCAAAATGACCAGCAACGTGAGGGCTTCTACCCAAACTGATTCAGGTACATAGAGGCAGTGCGCTTGAGTCCAAAAATCATTGTTGTACTTGAGGTTAATGTCCTTAAGAGGATTGTTAAGAAGTGGGTCATTCTCATACCCCTCCTTGAGAAGATTATGAAATGTCTTCAAACTCATGGCCCCTAGAAAGTTCTTTTGAGGCAGGATCGTACATTTAGAGTGTCTTTCCTGTTGAGGCCCAGACAACATCCGTGATGGGGCATCCGCTTTACCATTCCTTCACCCAGGGCATTACAAGATAACAAAATTGAACCTGGAGAAGAATAGGGTCCAAAGTGCTTGTCTAGATGACAACCTTTTAGCAGAATGCATAAATTCTAAATTTCTATGATCGGTGAGAACGGTTACAGGGTGCTTAGCCCTTCCAGCAGATGCCTCCACTCAGAAAATGCTTCCTTATTTGCCAGCAGGTCCTTGTTTCCAATGTCAGAATTCTTCTCGGCTGAAGACATCAGTCGAGAGAAATAAGCACAAGGATGAGGCTGCATTTTTTCTCCAATTTGCTAAGAAAGGATAGCTCCCACAGCAGAATTAGAAGCATCAACTTCTACAATGAAAGGTAGTTCTGAATCTGGATGTTCCATATTGTTGAAGAAGTGAAGAGAGTCTTTAGTTTACTAAAGGCAGCCTTAGCCTCAGGTGACCACAAAAAGGGCATCCCTTTCTTTGTCAGCTGTGTAATTGGAGTAATTACCATGGAGAAATTCCTTATAAATCTTCTGTAAAAGTTGGCAAATCCAACAAATCGTTGTATCTCCTTAACATTCCTATGGACAGGCCAATCAACCACTGCTTCGATCTTATCAGGATGAATGCTTACCCCTTCAGAAGAAATTATGTATGCCAAGAACTGGATCTGAGTTTGTTCAAACTTGCATTTCTCTAGTTTGATTTAAAGTTAATTCCACATTAATTTCCCAAAAACAATACAGACATGCTTGCGGTGTTCTTCCAAATAATCTGAAAAAATTTGAATATCATCCAAATATGCTATTACAAATGGATCCAGAAAATCTCGAAAAGCATCATAAATGAAATGTTGAAAAGTTGCAGGAACACTGCAAAGTCCAAAGAGCATGACCAAAGACTCAAAATGTCCATATCTGATTCTGAAAGCAGTTTTCCATTCATCTCTGGGACTAATGCGGACAAGGTTGTATGCCCCCCATAAATATAATTTGGTAAAGAGCTTGGCGGAGTGGAGTCTCTCAAGCATTTCTGGAATCAGTGGGAGTGGATAGCGATTCTTAATTGTGATCCCGTTTTAAATAAATCTATGTAGTCAATACATAGACGCAGGGTGGAGTCCTTTTGCTCCATGAAGAATATGGCTGCCCCAGCAGGAGAGGTTGAGTGTCTGATAAAACCCTTCTCTAGCCACTTGCCTACAGAGCACTTAAACACCCTTCCTGCCCAGACCAATTTTCAGCTTTCGGTGCTCTCACACTTTGAATGACAATTACTCAGTCATGCAACACTGTACCCAAATGATTTTTTGTCCTTTTTTTCTCACAAAGAGAGCTTTCTTTTGGTGGTAATTTGATCACCTCTGGGTTTTTTATTTTTTGCGCTATAAATGAAAAAATTTTTAAAAAAAAAAAGCATTTTTCTTTGTTTCTGTGATAAAATTTAGCAAATTATAATTTTTTCTTTATACATTTTGGCCACAATTTATACTGCTACATATCTTTGGTAAAAAAAACCCAGATTAGTGGATATTATTTGGTCTTTGTGAAAGATAGAGAGTCTACAAACTGTGGTGCAAATTATACAAAATTGATCACACCTGATGTACTGGTGACCTATCTCATTTCTTGTGACCCGAACAAGCCAGGAAAGAACAAATACCCCCCAAATGACCCCTTTTTGCATGGTGAGGTTTTTGATGTTGTAATTTTTTCCCACAATTCTTTGCAAAATAATTTTTTTTCCCCACAAAATTGTCATTGTGGTTATTTCTCTCACATAGCATGCGTATACCACAAATGACACCCCAAAATAAATTCTTCTACTCCTCCTGAGTATTATGATACCACATGTGTGGGACTTTTTCACAGCTTGGCCACTTAGGCTGGATTCACACCTATGCGATTTTAGTGCTTTTTGCATTTTGCATATTTGCACTACAGAACGTGTTCCATAGGAAACCATGGTAAATGGACTATAATACAAATCTGCAAAATGCAAAAAGCAAAAAGCACTAAAAATGCATAGGTGTGAATCCAGCCTTAGAGAGGTCCAACATGCAGGGAGCGCCATCACGTGTTCTAGGAGCATAAATGACACATCTAACTTGTTGACTACCTATTACACTTTTGAAGGCCCTGGAGCACCAGGACAATGACATGTGACACTGACGTGGCAATGATGACAGATGGCACTGATACGTGGCACTGATGACACGTGACACTGATGACAGATGCCACTAATACGGGGCACTGATGACACGGGACACTGATGACAGATGGCACTATGTGGCACTGATGACACGTGGCACTGACATGGCACTGATGACATATGGCACTTATACATAGCACTGGGGACAGGTGGCACTGGGGACAAATGGCACTGGGGACAGGTGGCAGTGGGGACAGGTGGCAGTGGGGACAGATGGCAGTGGGGACAGATGGCAGCGGGGATAGATGGCACTTTTTTTTTCAAATTTTTTTTACTTACGGCCGCTGCAGCCGCTCATCTCTCCCTCCTCACATGCTGTCTCTGTGTGAGGAGGGAGAGCGGCGCTGAGAGATGATCTCATATATGTTTACATATAAGATCATCTCTCATTGGACACGCCGATCGCGGTGTAAACGGTTGCTGTGATTGGTCGTTTACAGACATCTGTGACTGGCTGTGTCCGAGGGACACGGCCAGCACAGAACTTCCCTGATGCGCGCTCTCAGGAGCGCGCATTGCGGAAGTAAACAGGAGGACGTCCAGAGACGCCCTCCCGGCAGTTAGCGTCCGCGCTGTAGCCT
Organism: Lithobates sylvaticus; assembly: GCA_028564925.1. NCBI lineage: Eukaryota > Metazoa > Chordata > Amphibia > Anura > Ranidae > Lithobates > Lithobates sylvaticus. The sequence continues at coordinate 267,372,924 of CM053026.1, forward strand.
TCTTTCGGCTATAGCGCTGGAGCAAAGTGGCTAGATTCTTATTAATAGACTCCCTGAGCACCTTCAGTTCAGGTTCTGATAAAGAATAAAGTCGACTACATGATATTTCTGCCCCTGGAAGCAATTAAATGGGACAATCATAAGAGCGATGAGGAGGCAGCTGATCTGAGTTCTTTTATCACAAACATCCTAAAAAGATATTGTGGAGGTAGCTTGTCGTATGACTGGGTAGTTGCCAAAACTGCTTGTAAATCTTGGGTTGGTGGAGGGCTTATGTGATAAGATTCTTTGCAGTGTTATTTGCCATGGTCAGGTGAAAGGTTTAAAGAACATGTCTCCCAGTTGATGGAGGGATTATGGATAGAGAACCAAGGAATGCCCAGGATGATGGGGAAATTGGGTGATGTGATCAGCTGAAAGCTGATAATCTCCTGATGGTCAGTCTCAATTAGGAGTTTTTCCGTCAGAATTTCTGACGGAAAAAATTTGAGATGCTGCTCTTAAATTTTCCGACAACAAAATCCGATCAGACTTTTTCCGATCGTGTGTAGGGAATTCCGACGGACAAAGTGCCACGCATGCTCAGGTCAAATTACGAGAGCAAAGCTATTGGCTAATAGCCTCTACATAGTTCCGTCGTATGCAACAAACATCACCACGTTCAGAATGATCGGATTTTCCAACAACTTTGTCCGACCGTGTGTATGCAATACCAGTGTCGGACAAAATCCGTCTGAAAAAATCCTGCGGATTTTGTGGTCACAATTTCCGACCTTGTGTATGGGACATAAGACTTATTGGAATGACAACATGAGTTGATAAAGAATGAACTTTACTTGCTTCATGAATCAAAGGAGAGACAGACTGAGAAATTGAGTTTATTTATTCAGATACTGTAACATCCATTGCCGCAATTGTTCTTTTACATTTATTGGGACAATTAACTGCGTAATGTCCAGAGTCTCCACAATAACGTCATCTTTCTTTCTCCTGAGTAGTAATAGATCTTTTGATAGCATCCACCTGCATAGGTTCAGGAGTGTCAGAATCCAGAAGAACTCTTGGATCCCTAGAAGTATACTGAGTAGTAGAAAAACGCATGCCACCATTACTGCCTGGGATTCCTAGTCACTCCTTTCTATGATCAATTCAAATACATAATTTAATAAAAGCCTTAAGGTCGTCAAGACTTTCTACTCTGGCAAGCTCATCTTTTACTTGTTCTGAGAGTCCTTAACGGAACTGACTCTTTTGCGCTACTGGATTCCAATTGGTATCTGAGATCCAATGTCGGAATTCAGTTGTGTACTCTGCAACAGATTGTCTACCCTGCCGTAAATTGTGCAATTTTGCCTCAGCAGTATCGCAGAGGTTAGGATCATCATAAACTTGGTTTATAGCAATCACAAAAGAACTGAAATTATCCAGAATGACATCTTTCTCCACATAAGGCGAGTCCCAGGCTAAGGCTTCCTCAGTCAGGAGGTTGATAATAAACAGCACCTTTTTCTGTCAGAAGTAAATGCAGAAGTTTGCATCTGAAAGTATATATACGACATTGATTATGGAACCCTCTATAATGGCGACAGTCTCTGTTAAACTTCAGTGGTAGGGGCATTCGTGCATTAGTATCTACGGCAGAAGTATCTTGGGCATGAAAGTCCTGCAATTGTCTATGCAGATCAAGGGTGTCCTCTTATAGCCCTTTCACTTCAATTTGTAACTCAGCTAATTTTTCCTGGTAGTTCAACACCAAATGTCTGCAGCTGCTACAACGGACTCCATGTTTTGGGCCAGAATATTCTGCCACGGTCTGGAGTCAGGCTCGGAGGCCAGTAGCTATAGCAGCAGAGCAGATATTCACAGAGTCACCCTGGCTGATGACATGGGTTTCCCATAAGGTGTCTAAGCACTAACCAGTATTCATCAGAGCTCCTGATGGTGGAGATGAGTTTTGCTGAGTGTTAGTACCAGATCATGGTCCTCAGGATAGCCCCACCAGAAGGTGAGCAAGCCAGGGTGCAGTAGAAGATATAGCAGGTAGGGGTCAAGCAAAAGCAAAGTCGAGAATCAAGCCAAATGTCAGTAACGAATAGTTGTAGGTTGGGATTCAGCAGAAGCATGGTCGAGGAACAAGCCAAATGTCGGTAAAGAAAGGTAACAAAGATACGGTCAGCAGCAGGAGAGACAAGAGCTAGATATTGGCTGGTGAAGGCTCAATATTCTGGCGACCAGGAATTGCAGAGACATGGTTTAAATCAGGAAGTTTATGGGAGGAACAAAGAGTTCAAGGTTCAAGGCAAACAAGATTCAAAACAAGATCATTCAAGGAATTTCCTAAGGAACTGTCCAGCATTCCAGGTGGCTCAGCAAGTAGAGTCACTGCCAGACACAGCAGAGGTCTCAGGTCCTAACAGGCATGCTATGTAATTTTTGGCACATATTAATTTTGACCAAGGGATGTGTATATTTTTTACATATTTCAGGTTGCCAGTAAAAAAATTTGCTCTGCCAGTAATGTTTTCATGTTTTGTCAGTAAAAAAAAGCAGTTGGGGGCATGGGCGTCCGCAGAACTTTTTTCAGGGGGGGGCATCATTTTAAGGTCACCCATGCTCTGACCTTTTCGACAATGTCATTATCATATTATCACGGTCAGAGACTACAGACCTAGTACAGGTGATGGTCAGAGAGTGCAGACATGGCCGTAGAGACTGTCAGAGACTGCGGACATGGCCCAAGAGACTGTCAGAGACTGTGGACATGGCCCAAGAGACTGTCAGAGACTGCGGACATGGCCCAAGAGACTGTCAGAGACTGCGGACATGGCCCAAGAGACTGTCAGAGACTGCGGACATGGCCCAAGAGACTGTCAGAGACTGCGGACATGGCCCAAGAGACTGTCAGAGACTGCGGACATGGCCCAAGAGACTGTCAGAGACTGCATACATGGCCCAAGAGACTGTCAGAGACTGCATACATGGCCCAAGAGACTGTCAGAGACTGCGGACATGGCCCAAGAGACTGTCAGAGACTGCGGACATGCCCCAAGAGACTGTCAGAGACTGCGGACATGGCCCAAGAGACTGTCAGAGACTGCGGACATGGCCCAAGAGACTGTCAGAGACTGCATACATGGCCCAAGAGACTGTCAGAGACTGCATACATGGCTCAAGAGACTGTAAGAGACTGCGGACATGGCACAAGAGAGGAACAGAGACTGCATACATGGCCCAAGAGACTGTCAGAAACTGCATACATGTGGGGGTGACAGAGAGAGACGGGGGTGACAGAGAGAAAGGGGGCTGACAGAAAGAGACAGAGAGGGTGACAGAGAGAAAGGGGGTGATAGAGAGAGAGGGGGTGAAAAAGACAGAGGGGTGAGAGAGAGAGTGGGGGTGACAGAGAGGGGTGATCAGGGCCGGACTGGGAATAAAATTCAGCCCTGGAAAAAATTTCATACCAGCGCAACAGCATAACGTCATTATTTTCTGGTTCATGAAAGGGAAAACCATACATTATTACATTATATATATATATATATATACACGGTGGGGGGTGGAGAGCATTGGGGTGGGGGCTGGAGACTGATGGGGAGAGCTGGAGAGCACCAGGGGCAGAAATAACAGGGGTGGGGAGCACGGGGGGGGCTGGACAGCACTGTGGGGGATGGGAAGCACTGGGGTGGGAGCTGGAGACTGATGGGGAGAGCTGGAGAGCACCGGGGGCAGAAAGAACGGGTGGGGAGCACGGGGGGGCTGAACAGCACTGTGGGGGGGCTGGAGAGCACCGGGGGCAGAAAGAACAGGGGTGGGGAGCACGGGGGGCTGGGGAGCATGGGGGGCTGAAGAGCACTGTGGGGGGTGGAGAGCAGGGGGGTGGGGGCTGGAGACTGATGGGGAGAGCTGGAGAGCACCGGGGGCAGAAAGAACAGGGGTGGGGAGCACGGGGGGCTGGAGAGCACTGTGGGGGTGGGGAGTACAGGGGGGGCTGGAGAGCACTGTGGGGGTGGGGAGCATGGGGGGCTGGAGAGCACTGTGGGGGGTGGGGAGCACAGGGGGGTTGGACAGCACTGTGGGGGTGGGGAGCACAGGGGGGGCTGGAGAGCACTGTGGGGGTGGGGAGCAAGGGGGGGCGAGCTGGAGAGCACCGGGGGCAGAAAGAACAGGGGTGGGGAGCACAGGGGGGTTGGACAGCACTGTGGGGGTGGGGAGCACGGGGGGGGGGGGCTGGAGAGCACTGTGGGGGTGGGTGCTAGAGAAGGATGGGGAGAGCTGGAGAGCAGGGGGGGGCAGAAAGAACATGGGTTGAGAGGGGGGGCTGGAGAGTGTGGTGGGGGAGGAGAGCACTGGGGGGAGCACAAGGAGAACTGGAGGGGGGCTGGAGAGTCTGGTGGGGAGGAGAGCACTGGGGGGGCAGAAAAAGAATTTGGATAGGGGGATCAGCAGGGGGGCGGCATATAGAGGAAATGAGCTTTCTATATTCCTCCATGCAGCCCCTGAATGCTTGATTCTCCTCCTCTCCCTCCAAGCATTCAGCGGCTGCATGGAGGAATATAGAAAGCTAATCTCCTCTATATGCCGCCCCCCCCCCCCCCCGCTGATCCCCCTATCCAGGCACACACTTAGGGCTGTACTGAGTACTCACATCTCTCCTCCTCCTGTGATTACGGAGCTGTCCGGGTCTGTGTTCTGCGGCCGTGCACCGCGCTGTAACACGGTCCCGCCCCCCTAGACCGGCTCGTGTGATAGGTGGAAGACTGATTCTATCTACTATCACACGAGCCGGTCTAGGGGGGCGGGACCAACCATGTTACAGCGCGGTGCGCGGCCGCAGAACACAGACACGGCCAGCTCCGTGATCACAGGAGGAGGAGAGAGGGGACTCAGGGGAGCACCGCAGCCGCAAACCGGCCCCAGGGCAGGCAGCCTACCTGGAAATATCCCGGTAGGCCAGTCCGGCCCGAGGGGTGATGGGGGTCCTCACTAATGATCCGATCCCTAATTCCAGGGGGGGGGGGGGGCACTTGCCTCCCCTTGCCCCTACCTGCGGACGCCCATGGTTGGGGGTTAGGTCACTTTGCCTCACATAGCCTGTGCAGAGAGCAGATCTGTGAGATGGACCCAGCAAGCTCATCCACTACAGGCTGCCTGCAGAAAACTACAGGAGGGGCAGATACAAGACCAGTCACCTTGTACCCTCCCTGAGAGATTAGCAGTGGCTGGACTTGATTACAGGAAGCTTCTGCACGATGGCAAAGTTTCATACTTGAATACTGCACAGATATGTGAGAAATACAGAAATAACACCAAGATGTGAGTATTACACATGTCTCTTGTGTTTAGACATTACCCTGTGGTTTAGCTTAAAAAAAAAAAAAAAAAATTACATCTGTGGGGATTTCCCATCACTTCCTGTCTTTGCGGCAAACTTTTTTACCAAACATTAACTGACATGACCTCTCCAATTGCAGTAAAAATTACAGGAGTTCCAATTCTTTCTTCACTTGATCTTAAAATAAAAATAAAAAAGGTTTTGGCTACAAATACACTTTAGGATTTCTGCACTTACCAGCTTATATGGAACTAGAGGTTTTGCCACTACAATCATGTCGTCATCATCATCATCACTGCCACTGTTTTCAAACTGTGGTTCACTGAAGTTATTCTCATCTTCAAAAAAGAAAGAGAGTTTTACTATTTAATGTTTTGATCACTATGGGTTCAAAATCAGTTGCTACTGCTTTACCTTTTTCCTTTAGGAACTTATCAGAATGCATAGACCTCATTTCATGATCTGACTCATTTACTTCTTCATATATCAGTTGATCAATCTGTCCTTGTGGTTCTTCTTGTCCTACTGCAATATCCTAGAACAAACATATTTCAAAATGTTGTTTTGCTGGAAATGAAATAACACGACTGTTTTGACTAGACAAGATGTGCATTATTGGATATGCAGCAGCAGATGCCATTACCAGTAGCAATAGTAGCTAATGCCATCAGTAACAGCAGCCAGCAGAATACATAATGTACAGTATATAGTATTCAGAGGACCTCAGATTTGCTTGTGCGACTACATTTAGGGCCCAGTCACACTTCTGAGTTTTAACACATGTATACAGGTAAGCCAATGGAGTTGATTTACTAAAGCAAAATACTGTTGTCTGCACTCCTTTTTTCTTAGTAAATGTCAGTGTGGTAAAGCTGCACTTTTTGCTTGCAAATCATTGGATGATGGAAATCAGCAGAGCTTTACAACATTTACTGGGAAAAAGTAGTGCAACTTTACATGCAAAGTGCACAGCCTTTTTGCTTTTAGTAAATCAACTCTATTGCTTAACGTGGTGCTAGTTCACATCTGTGTGATGCATTGATGTGCATTTTATGTTTTTAGATACATGGATGCATGTTACATGAAAATGCATGATTACTGATAATGCACATAAAAATGCACAAGCCAAGTTGTGACATAAATTATATTAAATCCATGCTTACCCACCTGCACAGTCATTTCCATCTCATCACTTTGGTTAGAGTCCTGTATTATGTGTTTCTGATGTACGTCAGTTATGTGACCATCTCTTCTTCCCCTTTTATTAGAGTAAACATCTCTATGCAGATCTTCTTCAGCTTTACGGGATTTGGTTGGCCTTGATCTGCTTGGGTCCTCTTTAGGCAATTGCTTGCCGTGCGATTTTCCCTAATAAGTGATATTTGTGTTATATATATATTTATGTAAACCTTTTAAAATCACACAAGAAAAATATAAACAACATGCTATAATTGCAATCTCTAGGAATAACCCATTGCTAGCCTTGTTGAAATGCAATTTTCCTTGTTATACAGTACAGGACACTGGATGTTTGGTCTTTACCCACTGGTTGTATGTGACTACCTTCAGGTGATTGGAGACAAAAAGAAAGCTGCAGGGACATACCCTATATAACCCTGCCTACTCCCAGCTAGTCTCATTTTTTGCTAGTGTCCTTAGGTGATGGATGTTTTTATCCTAATAAGAAAAGTTTATTTTATCAAGGTTCCTTTCTGCACCTGTCAGTTTTGTTGATTCCTCGGCTGAGCTATATCTGGACCCCACCTGGAGAAGCTGTGGGGCTGTCCCACAATGTTCCTTCAGCACTGATTCTTGCATTGGTGCTCACCTTGGCACGTGGTGCATAGTGTTGAGTTTGCTGCAGGGTGCTATATCGGCCCAGGGCCAATAGAAAATTTAAAAGAAAAGAAAGATTGTTTTGCATCTTATTGTGCGGTATAGCTGGTACTTTAAATGGTATGTCGCATCCATGGTACAGGATCGCTGGTTGTTTAATTCTGTCAGAAGTCCAGTGTGTGGCCACTACTGTGCCTGTATGGCCTCAGCTTCAGTGGTTTCACTACATATGTTTGCTCCATTTCTTCCTCTTGCTGCACTCTTTCAGTTGGCACATGTCTTCTGGCTTTCTCAGTACAGCACAGCAATCCTTGGACGCTTTCCTGAACTCAGTTGCTTATGGTGCCTTTTACAGAAGAATTCACCCTTTCTTCGTCACAGCAGCAAAGGTTGTGAGTACCCCTTTGGGTACATTTAACATCCCCTCTCTGCTTGGGAGGAACTGGATCAGGATGAGAAGTCTTTGGCAGAGCTTTCATCCTTTGCTACCCTTTTTATGTGGTATGCTGTTTTCTAATGTTGGAGTAGGGTGAGTCTGCATTAGACATGTGCAATTCATTTCATAACTAATCTAAATTTGGTCGAATAAAAAATAATGAATTTCAACTAATACGATAGAAATTATAACAAAAATAATGAATGAATTCGGCATGAGGTCTAATGAAACAAAAGGTCGACTTGGTGTCAATCTTACAGTCCTATCAGCTCATTCATTTTATGCTGGAGGTTGGATTACTGGCAAAGTGCATTCCTGAGAACTGAGTGAGAGGGTTGGTGTTGTATTGTATTTGAGCAGAGGAGAAGAGATATTGTCATTGTGTGTGTTAATGGATTCAATTAACAAATGACTTTCCGAACTACGAATCGTTATCACGAATATATATACTCTACAGAAATAACAAATTATCCGAAAATGAATTAACGTAACATAACGAATATAACAGAACGAAATGATGTATTTTATGAATAAAAACTAAATTAAACAAAATTTTTTCCGTCGTGCACAATTCTAGTCTGCATATTTTAAGGTCTACAGCATGAGTTTAATAAATTGGCCAAACCTGCTTAGACCTTCTCAGTCCACTTGCTCTTCAAGCCTGACTTGTATGGTTACTGACTTGACCCTGTAGAGCTCTTTGCTCTTAACCAGCCACTAACAGTCCCTGTGGATGATAATAGAGTGTTCAAAGACCCAGTGGACAAGAGATTAGAAGCCCTCTTTAAGATCTTATTTTTCTTGATGGGTCCTGCCATGCAACCTGTGGTTGCCTCCATGGCTATCTGCCAGACCTACCTATCTGGAGTAAACGCATGGTCCGAAACTCTCTCACAATCTCACCAAATCCTTCAGTTAACCACCACCTGAAGTTTTTACCTGTGGCCATACTCTACTGCCTGAACAGCTTTATTCCGCTCATATGTAGAGGACCCTTTGATTCAAATGCTGGTTAGCTGAACTCCTGTGCAAGAAAACACCGTTCAGCGGCTGCCCATAGAGGAAAAACACCCTTTGGTCCCTACTTCTACAAGCACATCAGGGGTAGCATGCCCTGAGAAAGTAGCCAGTCACCATCAGAGACTGCCATCAGTGACCATCACCTGTCACCCATCAGTGACCATCACCCATCAGTGACCGTCGCCTGTCACCCATCAGTGACCGTCGCCTGTCACCCATCAGTGACCGTCACCTGTCACCCATCAGTGACCATCACCTGTCACCCATCAGTGACCATCACCTGCCACCCATCGCACATCCCATCAGAAAAATGTCCAAAAGAGTTTTTACCAGTGAGGAGGCATTCCAGATCCTCTCTATGACTGATGAGAGCAGCAGGGAGTTCTCAGATTCAAATGGCAATTCCGATTCTGAATCAAATTCAGCATTTGAACTGATCGATAGTAGTGGATCAGCAAATGAATCAGAGGAAGAATGGATCCCTCCTAAAAGGGCACGGCACTCTGGAAATCAGGCAGCAATATACCCCAGGATAAAATTCCCAGGATCAAATTCCCAGGCCCAGTACCAGCGCTGCCACCAGCGATAGACCCCAAGAACAAAGGCCCAGTACCAGAGCTGTTGCCAGCGAAAGACCACAAGAAATGCCCAGCACCAGCGCTGCCACAGCATCACGCCCAAATGCCAACACAGGAACTCCAAATCCCCCAACTACCAGCACTGCAGTGCCACGTCCCCCAAGAGCCAGGGCCGCTACACATCTTGCAGCTGGTCTTGCCAACCCAACATGGCTGCCTTCCAACTCAGGATCAGCAAGAATTCCCCCTTTCACCGCACAGCCAGGTGTGTGGGCCAATACCCAAAATTTTACAGAAATCGATTGTTTTTATTTATTTTTGCCCGAAACTTTGCTGCAATTCATCGTGGACCAGACCAAATTATATGCCCAGCAGCATATTGCCAATAACCCCCAATCATCAAACGCCGGTCAGTTTGAGTGGAGAGATTTGAGGGATTCAAAGTGCTTATGTGCCTCACCATAAACATGGGGCTTACAAAATAAATCGGTAGAGCGAGAGCAATAATTCTAGCCCTAGACCTCCTCTGTAACTCAAAACGTCGCCTGTGGAGATTTTTTAAGTGTAAAGTTTGTCGCCATTCTACGAGGGGGCGCAATTTTGAAGCGTGAAATGTTGGGTATCAATTTACTTGGCGTAACATTATCTTTCATGATATAAAGAAAAATTGGGCTAACTTGACTGTTATCTTATTTTTTAATTTAAAAAGTGTATTTTTTCCAATAAAGTTAGCTTGTAAGACCGCTGCACAAATACGGTGTGACAGAAAGTATTGCAACGACCACCATGTTATTCTCTAGGGTGTTAGAAAAAAAAGAGGCAGCACAGAGACCTAAGGCAACCTTGGAGGAGCTGTAGAGTTCCACAGCAGAGACTAGAGCATCTGTACATAGGACGACAATAAGCCGTATGCTCCATAGAGTTGGCCTTTTTTGGCAGAGTGGCTAGAAGAAAGCCATTACTTTCAGCAAAAAACAAAATGGCACGTTTTGAGTTTGCGAAAAGGCATGTGGGAGACTCCTAAAATGTATGGAGGAAGGTGCTCTGGTCTGATGAGACAAAAATTTTACTTTTTGGCCATCCAAAAAAACGCTATGTCTGGTGCAAACCCAACACATCACATCACCCAAATAACACCATCCCCACAGTGAAATAAGGTGGTGGCAGCATCATGCTGTGGGGATGTTTTGCAATAGTCGGGACTGGGAAATTGGTCAGAGTTGAGGGAAAGATGGATGGTGCTAACTACAGGGATATTCTTGAGCAAAACCTGTACCACTCTGTGTGATTTGAGGCTAGAACGGAGGTTCACCTTCCAGCAGGACAATGACCACAAACACACTGCTAAAGCAACACTTGAGTGGTTTAAGGGGAAACATGTAAATTGCCTAGTCAAAGCCCAGACCTCAATCCAATAGAAAATCTGTGGTCAGACTTAAAGAGAAGAAGAAGCGTGGTAAGATGTGGCAAGCTCATAGAGACTTATTCAAAGCGACTTGGAGCTGTGATAGCCGCAAAAGGTGGCTCTACAAAGTATTAACTTTAGGGGGGTGAATAGTTATGCACATTGACTTTTTCTGTTATTTTGTCCTATTTGTTGTTTACACAATAAAAAAAAAAAAATCTTCAAATTTGTGGGTATGTTCTGTAAATTAAATGATGCAAATCCTCAAACAATCCAGTTTAATTCCAGGTTGTGAGGCAACAAAACAAGAAAAATGCCAAGGGGGGTGAATACTTTTGAAAGGTATATAAAATTCGACCACTCATAAATTTCTTTTCCCAACGATTTACATAACTCTATGTCCCCGATCAGCATATATGTGAAAAGGTTGAGGCCAGCTAGGAATAAAAGAATACATTCCTAGCAAAAGGGCCAAATACGGAGTGAAATTTTATAAGCTTTGCGAGAGAGTCACGGGATATCTGTATGCGTTCCGCATATACAAAGGAAGAGATTCCCAGCTGCAGCCCCCTGCGGAATGGGACCTGGCATACCCACTGCTGAAGAAAGGTTACCACATATACCTGGATAACTTTTACACCAGCCTGCCCCTTTTCAAACACCTATACCTTGCAGAAACCCTGGCCTGCAGAACCTCCAAAAAGAATAGGAAGGGTTTCGCACAAACCATAGTAAATAAAAAACTGCGACGGGGAGAAAGAGCAACTTTTGAGATGCAACGAAGTGCTGGACTTGAGGTGGAACGATACCAGGAATGTGTAGATGATGTCCACCATCCATGATGACACTACAGTTGCAGTTCAGAGAAGACGAGGTCCCATTGAAAAGCCAACATGTGTACAAGATTACAATCTCTACATGGGGGGGGGGGGGGGGGGTGTAGTTCAACGACCAAATGCTTCAGTCCTATTTGTCAATAAGGAGGTCCCGTTTCTGGTACAAGAAAGTAGCAATCTATTTAATTCATTTGGCCATTTATAATGCCTACATAATTCACACCAAATCCACGGAAAGCCCTGCCCACTTCCTAATTCATCGAAGAAGTTGTCACACGTCCCTCATCTACCAACAAAGACCCCCCCAGAAAACCTTCGCTCTGATGCTGTTAGCCGACTTCATGAGCCCCACTTCCCGGTCAACATTCCACCATCTGTTGTGGAAAATTTTGAAGATGTATTTTAATATGTATTGTTACAGTGTCTCCCAGTGTTAGTACTCCCACAACTCGCTCTAAAGAACTGACTGGGGCAGACTGACGCTGGTTGAGATTTGTTTGGTAGTGGAAAACTTCCTGGAGAGAAGTGTTTGCGGAGTGGGGATATGTCCTCCAGCACCCCTATGCGAAGCACAGATTAATATCTGGGGGGTGATTTACATATCTCATGCACTAGCCTGAGACAGGCACAGACCACAGATCCACAGACCAGGGTGAAAGAAAATGTATTTTCGAGTGAACAGCAAGAAGAATATAGGGGAGATGTATGTAGTCAGAGTTGGGCAAAGTAGAACATCCAGTGAGCTGATGATTGTTATAGTGCAGTGTGTGTGTCTGAGGTCACCTGATCACAGATAACATTCCTTTGTCAGGATGTGCCTGTCTCAGGCTAGTGCATGAGATATGTAAATCACCTGTCACTCACAGCAAGGGGGCGTTTTTGACAGTTTTCAGCACTTTGTCAAGATATTTCTAACTGAACAATAAAAGAGGATTTTTCAGGGCTGGAGTAAATCTGTGTGGCAAGACTGGGCTCAAATGAAAGGAAATCTTATTCTCTACATTTACATCCACATCTATATTTTCTAAAAGCAAAGGCTGTGGAGAATAAAATGGTGGTAATTGCAATTTTTTATGTCACTCGTTATTTGTGCAGTGGATTATCAAATGCAAATTTTCAGGAAAAATACACTTTAATGGATTTTAGTCACACAAACACAATATACTACCCATTTTTTGGTTAAAAAAAAAAAGATGGGTGGGATAGTGGATAAAGGAGGTTAACTCTAATCTTCTGTTGGAAGAAAATGAAAGGAAATCTTATTCTCTACATTTACATCCACATCTATATTTTCTAAAAGCAAAGGCCGTGGAGAATAAAATGGTGGTAATTGCAATTTTTTATGTCACTCGTTATTTGTGCAGTGGATTATCAAATGCTAATTTTCAGGAAAAATACACTTTAATGGATTTTAGTCACACAAACACAATATACTACCCATTTTTTGGTTAAAAAAAAAAAGATGGGTGGGATAGTGGATAAAGGAGGTTAACTCTAATCTTCGGTTGAAAAAAAATTACCTGCCAGCATGGATGTCTGAATACATTTGAAAAAATGTGGGGAGCGTAGTTAGATATTCCAAGTGTTCCAGTGGTTGGTGAGAGACAGTTTTTAGATTACTGTTTTAAAAGTGTTAATAACTTGTCATGTCATTTCATTCATTTATTATTCCTTACTGATGCTGGTTTTCCATTTGATGACAGAACTGGTTACCTTTGTTCCCTTTATGACTCCATTATATTTATATCGTTAGAGGGCTAAGGCTCACCTTTATGGTGGTGCTAATGGTTATGGTTACTGGTAGTTACATTTTTTTTTCCTTCTTTTACGACTCTTTCCTTTCACTTCTTTTTAGTCTCTCCTTCTTTACCTTTTAATTTCTTTTCTACTAAAGTTTACTGGTTATATTGTAAATGGTTTACCAAAATGGTTATTTGTAGCTCTATGTACCGACATTTAGCATATTACCATCCAACTTTTTTGTACACCGTGCTTTTTGACTTTCCAAGTAAAGAATTTAAAAAGTTGCAATAAAAAAGACAAGAAAATAATTAAATTTTTTTTTATCAACTTTATTGCTATCTTCAACATATCTTGTGATAGACTGGGCAGTGACAAGTCTAATAGACCCCAGATCTCTTCTCTGCCCTCCAAAGCAACCAATCAAATCAATATCAGTTTGTTCAGCTGCTTTCCTAGCCGGATAGTAAACAAACAAGGAAAAGTAAGTTCCTCCTTCAACTCTGTGGTCAGGTGGCAGGTCCACCCTTGGTGGGACAGGAAAGGTCAGAAACAGTGGCAAGCATGGTGGTGGGGGCCCCATTCCAGTGCTTGTAAAAGTGATTGGATGGATGTTTAGCCACTCACATCTGCAGCCATGATCCTGATATCACCACTTCCTGACGAGGACGTATACAGTGTATATGTTTGTCAGTAGGAAAGTGGTTAAAGACAGCTAAAAAGATCATTGGTGTCATGCTGCTGGTTTTGGTAATCAGCACTGGCCCCGGAACTATGCAGACACCATTAAATGTGAGGTCAATTGGCAACAGCTGGATGAACCCAAAGGTTCCATGGCACCTTGGTTGAGAATGGCTGCTCTGGAGTCTATTCAAACTAAAAATGAAATCTCTGGCTGAGGTGTCATATCTATTGACTACAAACATAAAAAATCTTAAACTGTATATATATGATATTGTATATTGATTCTCTTACCTCTGAAAATGGAACCTCTTGAATCTTTCTCCGAATCATTTGACCACTGGTGACTGAATCCGAAAGACTCTTTCCTGGAGCATGATAAGGAAATTTCCATTCCATACTTAACTGCAGTGTCCCGGCACATTTACCACATGGGTTTATAAGTGCAAAATCACCTTTAAAAAAAGAATAATAGGCCAGAAATAGAGCATTTAATGTTTGAAAGCTTTGTTTGCATAAATGCTGATCATATTAACAAGCAATGTCATTGGGTGTGGTGGGATATGATGATATAAATACATAAGTGGTCCATATAGTGAACTTGGTGTTGAGGTATTCACTTTCAGGTCATTACAGAGGGCAAGGGGGTATTCTTTATGTCTGATTTAGCCACCACATACAGAAAGTATTCTACACAGTGAGAGCTGTGAAACTGTGTACAGTAATAGATTCTCTCAATAATTAGTTCTGGCCAGGACAGCAGATTGTTTTAAAAAAGTGCTAAAGCATTCATAAAAGCACAAAATATAATTGGATACTAACATTTATAGGTAATAACACCAGGGGTAATTGACCCAGGGAATGTGTCTCAGGAAGAAATAGTTTTCACCCATTGGAGAGAATTATATCATGCTTTATTGTGTTTTCTTTGCCCTCAGCTGTGGGTATAGGATTTTTAATATGGAGTTTTTTTTTTCTATTGGTTTAACTAGAATGACTTGTGTCTTTTTTTTTTTCAACCAAATTATGTAACCAAGAACTTCTTACCTTGAATACTGTCACCTTGTGCCAGGCTGTGTAGCGACACCTCTGCCTTTCCCAGGTAACCTCCTGGCTGGGTCTCTTCATCATCAAACACATAAATATAGAGACACTCTTTCTGCAGATAGCATTCTAGATCATTTGTTAATTGAACAGGGTAGACAGCTTCATTCCCAAACTGGGGGTTATTGCTACAGGGTATGATATTGCTGGAGTGGTCTGGGTAATGATAAAATCGATATACTATATATGGACTTGGCTGATGCCCCAGAGTGCTTGTTTTTAGACTTCTGCAGCCCCAGACATGGATGATCAATGCATTCTGATTTCCACTGTTTAACTGATGTGCCCAAGCCTGGAAAATAGAGAATCATAAAAGTATAAGTCATTTATACCAGTGCAAATTAATTGCAGGCAGCAATAATCAATATTTCTAGTTTATTATTATCAGTTTACCAGTGTTGGTCATCTTACTTTAAAAAAGTAATTAGTTAAGTTACAAATTACTTCTCCCAAAAAGTAATTGCATTAGTAACTCAGTTACTACATTGGAAAAGTAATTAGTTATGCAGCAAAGTAACTGACTTTTTTTTAAAATATTCTATACGTGTAACTAAGGGGCGGGTCTAGTATTACTGTAACCAAGGGGCGCATTTATTATTATTGTTATATATCGTGTAACCAAGGGGCAGATCTGTTATAGCGTGTAAGCAAGTGGCGGGTCTATTATTATTATATCGTGTAAGGGGCGGATGGCTACAGAAGAGGGTGAATGTTAAATTAATGGGCAGAGCTCGATATATAACAATAATAATAAATGCGCCCCTTGATTACAGTAATATTAGACCCGCCCCTTACTTACACGATAGACGCCCCTTGCAGAATAGCACGAGCATCAGGAGCGCGTGGCATCGCCTCGTACAATTACATGTTAACTGCGCCAGCGCGGTGTAGAGTTCACTCAGAGCTGTTTAGGTTCGGCAATTTTCGGAAGCTCTGTAGTCCTTGCGCAGTACAGGGGGTCCTTATCCGGCGGGGGAACTTTTTCGTCAGGACACCGGAATTACACTACTGCCATCTAGTGGCGGTAGATGTAATTGCGGTAACTAAGCCAAAGTAATGGGAACTGAGTTACCATGAGGGGAAAAGTAATCAGTTAGATTACTCGTTACCCTCTAAAGTAACTGAGTTAGGTAACTCAGTTTATTTTAACTCAGTTACTTACATCACTGCAGTTTACCATGTTTCTCTTTTTCACTATTGTGCTTCTCACCTTTCCTAGCCCAGTGTTTCTGCGAGTAGATAAGTAAACCTTAGCTTTACTTTTTTGCCTTTGCAGATACTGAGCCTGTGACATGGGTCCATGCAGCCGCAACCAGTAGTCGAGCTCTCCCATAGTTTCCCCGTTGGCATCTAGGAAAAGCAATATTGTTCATAATCTTTTAACAGTTTTTTTTTTCAGGTTTGGCATCAACAGTATTTTTATGTACTTTTTCTTTTTATTATCGTACAGTGATAACAATTACTTACCTTACCGTTGTAAGTCCAATAAAGAAACAATTGTGTTTTTAACACATACTAAGAGTATAGTAGGAAGAAAAAATGAGGGGAACCAGATGGTTAATACATCTGCAATATGCCTTAGTTTGTAGTATTTATTATAGCGTATTATAGTGTATTCTGTGCATAGTTGTAAATATTTCTAATTTTTAGATATTTTTTTTTATTCATGGAAAGGGGGTCCATACACTGGAAACAGTACACAGCCTCCTGGTGAAGGAGGTCTACAATATCAAGAACAATCCCACAGTACAGTGCCCAATATTGGGTACAACTGATCCCTCAGGCTGCTTTCACACTGGGGCGGTTTGCAGGCGCTATTGCGCTAAAAATAGCGCCTGCAAACCGACCCGAAACAGCTGTTGCTGTGTCTCCAGTGTGAAAGCCCTGAGGGCTTTCACACTGGAGCGGTGCGCTAGCAGGACGGTAAAAAAAGTCCTGCTAGCTGCATCTTTGGAGCGGTGAAGGAGCGGTGTGTTCACCGCTCCTATACCGCTCCTTCCCATTGAAATCAATGGGAGACCGCGGGGATTGCGGAGGTTTTTAACCCTTTTTCGGCCGCTAGCGGGGGTTAAAACCACCCCGCTAGCGAACGCATACCGCGGGTAAAACGATGGTAAAGCAGCGCTAAATATAGCGCTGCTTTACCGTCGCCGCCCCGCACCGCTCCGGTGTGAAGCCGGCCTCAATGATAAAAGTAAAACAGCAGAACAAACCCTTATAGTGTTTCAGGAGGTCTTAGAATTGCACAACAGTCATGAAATGCCGAATTCCCCAAGCAGGGATATATTGCCAGGGGTTGTTTTTTGGATTTGTTGTACCTATTGTAGTAAAGGTACAAAAACCTCAAAATTCACATATCAAAAGATCTTATCATATCATATCATATCAAAATATCAAAACAGACTAAAAGAAAAGAAAAAAATAGGAAATGTATTATTAGGTTAATGCAAACCTTTGGGGAAACTAAAAAAAACACCAAACCTATAGAAAGAGCAGACAGCTGACAACAGAAACTTTAACCTTTCACTGCTGGAGCCATGTTTTAAAGTGTTTTTAAAGCAGGGGTCTCAAACTCAAATTAGGCCACAGGGCAAGTTTCATATCCCATGGGGGCCGCATGCAAACGTTCAAGCTTCAAAAACAACATTAAACTACTATATACAATAGTAGTTATTGCTTGCTACCAGTCACTGCTTACTGCCAGATGCTTGGTGTTTAATTTCACAAGGCTGGCTGCACTTGCTGCTCTCCAGACTCCACCCACCGGGCAACTCCCAGAAGCAACAGCGGTGGATGTCACTGACTACAGGTAGCCCCAACTTTCTCCGATTCCACCAGGAAGAAAAAAAAAAAAAAAACATTGCAAGCAGGCGGCTGTGGCGGCCGTTATATAAGTATAACGGCTTACCAGGAAATGTATCAGTATCCTGGTGGACCAGTTCTGCGGGCCAATTGTAACCACTCGGGCCGGTACTTTGAGACCCCTGTTCTAAAGGCTTAAGGTTTTTTGACCTTAATGCATTTTCTGTATCTCCCCCTGCCCCCCTTATAATTACCCGAGCCAGATCACGATCCAGTGCTGTGCCCAAGAGCAGCAGCTCTCTCTGTTCTCTTTCTCCTCACAGGACAGAGAATCAGCAGCAGGAGCCATTGGCTAGAGGAAATACAATATGGGACAGGAGTACTAATTCTCTATGTTGTATGTTTATGCCATGCTTGCTGTGCTACCCCTTCACAGCAACTATACTCTGTTGTTGAGTTGCTATATGCTTTCATTTGCTCTCATTGGGGGTTATTTACTAAAGGAAAATCAACTTTGCACTGCAAGTGCACTTGAAAGTGCACTGAAAGTCGCTGTAGATCCGAGGGGGACATGCAAGGAAAATAGAAAACAGCAGTTTAGCTTGTACTGATTGGATGATAAAATCAGCAGAGCTTCCACTCATTTCAGATCTACCCCTTAGATTTACAGCGACTGCACTTTCAAGTGCACTTTCAGCGCAAAGTGGATTTGCCTTTTGTAAATAACCTCCATTGTGTTATTTGTATATTAATATTATATTAACCACTTGAAGACTAGGCTTTTTCTAGCCCTTTTTGTTCACATGTAACAATATTTTTTTTGGCTAGAAGATTACTTAGAACTCCAAACATTATATATTTATTTTAAAGCAGAAGCCCTAAAGAATAAATTGGTGGATTTTTTTATATCAAACGCTATTTGCGCAGCATTTTTTTTTCAATTTTAATGCAAAAAAACACAATAAATAACCCAATGTTTTTGTAAAATATAAAATATGTTACGCCGAGTAAATAGATACCAAACATGTCACCCTTTAAAATTGCACACGCCCGTGCAGCGGCGACAAACAACATAAGTTTTACTATTCATAAGCGATGCTTTAAAAGCCTTTACAGGTTACCACTTTAGATTTACAGAGAAGTGCTAGTGCTAGAATTGGTGCCCATGATCTGACGTTCGCAGCCTCTCAGCCTCTCAGCCTGGACTCCAGCCAGGCCAAGCCCACAAGGGCGTGGCCTGGTCAGAGTCCAGGCTGCGGTTGCCACTCTATCCACATTTGCAGGTTACCTTAGATGTGCGACATCCAGGGGTCACCCCTCTCCCTTTGATCTCTCCACTTACTGATGGGGAGGATTAGGCATGGTCCCTATACCAATAGTAAAATTACCTAGACACAATTGACCTCTCAGCAGGCCTGTGCATTGTCCCATGGGGTATAGAAGGCTCCAGCTACGCATAGTCACCACTGCACTGTTGCTATTTGCATAGCCAGTTTGAGAGGGCTCCGGACCATGCTTCAGGGACAAATGCTAAGGAAAGTGGCATTTACAGACAATTTATGCTGTCAGCTGTCTAGTCCTGCCACTAGAAAAATATTCTTGATTATCTCCACCAAGGCTTCATACATATGCCTGTACAGGAGCCATACAGCATGCAGAACCTGCATAATGACATTCCCAGGACCCAATGCCGCTGCGTACAACCACCCACTGAGATGCATTAGAAGAGGTGGCTCTTTGTGGTTCTGTGCTGGGGTTTGCATACAACACCCTAACTGTGAAGGATAAGTCAGTGCGGATGCCAGTGTTTTTCTGAATCCTTTGAAACACAGCCCTGTACAATTTCCTCTTCTAATGCATCTCAATGGGTGCATGCAAGCAACAGGTCCTGGGATAGTCATTTTGCAGGCTTTGTACACCGTTTGACCACAGTGCAGAATGTAATCATGAATCCTAAAGCACTTGAGGGACTGTAGATATATATTGATAAATATATGGAAAACATATGGCCTGAAATCATGAACAGCTAAATAGGTAACTACCATGAAAACTACCATGGCAGCCAAGGCAGTAGAAAACAGATTGTACTACAATGTATAGATATTTACCTGTCATAATTATGGTGCCATGGACTCTGTCTGTACTCTGTAGAGCTGTGTCCAACCTTAGTCGTCCTCTTGCCAACTCACTGTGCTCCCCACCTATGACTTGATAAAGCTCCACTGTCACGGTACCCACCCTTAAGTAGCACAGAAATTCTGGATCTGGGGTTACAGCATAGCGGGAGGTAAAGTTAAATTGTGGCTGGATTCCAGTCACAACAGGCGTTGCATGTGTCTCAAAGTCATACAGGGAATAGATACAGAAGGTGACGGGCTGAGGGTCATCTACAACCCTTATTCCAAGCGGTGAGAAACAAATCCCTCCAATATGAATCTCAAACAGAGTTTCTCCACGTTGTAGAGAGGGAGGTGGAGAAGTACCAACTTCAGCAGAGGTGGAATCTTCAACATTAAGTCTGTAGGGAATTGTGCCATATGCAATGTCCTTTAGCTGAGCTGAAACAGAACAATGTATTAGAGGCATACATAATGAGGGACTTATTTATGAATTCAACTTTTTCACAAGATTACACACTCAGAATACCATATCTACAGTATGACCACTTTGAAGAGCTAATCAGGTTTATCGGCAGTTGCAATAAATACATGTAAGTGTTCAATCAATCCTGACATTAACATAGGCCGGCCAGACAGCACAGCTAGGCTGTTGACCTGACTTTTCTCTCTGCCTCTAAGTCACTTCTCTGCTCCCAACCTATGATTGCACAGTGAAGGAACAGCCAGTTCTTGTGAGCCTGTTTATTTTCAGAACATGCAGGACACCTAATTGACTCAGAGTACTGTCCCTCCCTCTCCAAGTCAGTTCTGCTCTATATGGGATTGCTGGAGGCCCTTATAAAATATTTTTTTATATGTGCCTTTTTCCTTTACTCATAAATGGTAGGGTGTGGGTCTTTGAGCCTACCCTGAAGTCTATTGGGAGGCCATCAGGTTCTGTCCTCCCCTGCTTTGGGGGGTCTCTCTTCGGAAGCTTCAGCTGATCATGAGGAGCAGGGTCCACCAGGCCATTTGGCTAGGTGGATCAGAGTATGACTTGCCCCTGCAGAAGTCTTGTGCCCCAGGGGGCCAGGGAGGGGTTATTATTCTTTAGAAGGGGTGTAAAGACACACCCTTGTGCACTTTTTTGTGTCTGTGTTCACATGTACTATTTTGGTTCACTTTGGTGATTTGTTTTCGCGCACCGCAACACAGGCTTGAACAAAAAAAATGAAAAAAAGGGATAGCTGGAGGCTGATCCCAAGTCCAATTCAAATAGTTGTATTCATTGCATTTAGAAATACATTTAATATGTTTTAAAGAATACATCAGGCTTTACATCCATTAAGAATACATAGCATGCCTTTAAAGGGTCTATCCATAACTAATGGGCATCGTAAAAGGCATTTAGGGCCGCAAAGTGACTCTTCGGAGACCTCTGCCCAATTCAAAACTTAACAAATCCATACACAATTCATAAAATCAGACAGGAACATGACACATTAATAATAAGTATATACCGTATTTATCGGCATATAACACACACTTTTTCCCCCTGAAAAAAAGGGGGAAATCGAGTGTGCCTGTTATACGCCAATCCCTGCTGCCTTGGAGTGGAAGGAGGGGATGAGCGCCGCTGGATTACACACAGCCGCAATCTCCTGTGTATCCGGCGCTCAGTCACACACAGTCCCGCCCCCCTGGCCCGGCATAGGACCACTGTTCTGTCCGTCATGAGCCGGGCGGGACTGTGCGTGACTGAGCACTGTATACACAGGAGATCGAGGATCTGTGTTCATCCAGCACTGGCGTGGCTGCAGATGGGCATGTTAGAGGCTGAAGATGGGCACATTAGTGGCTGCAGATGGGCACTAAAAAGGCTGCAATAATGGGTAAGTTAGAGGCTGCAGATGGGCATGTTAGAGGCTGCAGATGGGCACTAAACAGGCTGCAATAATGGGCATAGATCAGCCTGCATTGATGGGCACTGTGAGGCTGCTGAGCACTGACCCTTATTTTAAAATTTAAGTTTTTTTTCTGAAAATGGGGAATATGATACTGAACAAATCGAGGTCATACACGACTAAGCTAGCACCTACAGAAGGGAAGATAGCAGTCAGATACCTCCTGGGCGACAAGCTTATCTGAGCTACCCTGTGTTTAGTATCCCTGGACATGAAATGTTGAACAATAATCTATCAGTTTCAAGAATGCAATCAGTACATATTGGAAGATTTTAATAGTGGTATAAAATGGCGGGTAAGGGAGGGCCATGATACTGTCATAAACACGATGACTACTCCTTAGATGCTTAATTGGTCAGATAGCCTTTGCCAACACCCCTTTGATCCCAGATAAATAGGGAAATGCTAAGACAGTTCTCATGTACCATTAAACCAGTAACATCTCTCAAGTTTGGGAAAACCGATAATACCTGGCTCATCGACTGAACTCTGATAAAACCAAGGACACTGCAATTATTCTTCCTTCTCAACTCTATTTTATTTCTCTGTTGCTGTATTATTTCTTTGTAACATCCATTTTTCTGTGATAATTTTATTTGCACCATTTGACCTTTTTAATATTAACCAAGGATTTGCCTCCTTAATGACCAGGCCATTTTTTGCGATGCACTGCTTTAACTGACAATTGCGCAATCGTTTGATGTTGTACCCAAACAAAATTTATGTCCTTTTTTCCCCCACAAATAGAGCTTTCTTTTGGTGGTATTTTATCATTTCTGTGTTTTTTATTGTTTGCGCTATAAACAAAAAAAAAAACAACAATTTAAAAAATATATATATATATTATATATATATATATTCTTTTTTTTCTTTTTTTTTTTAACTTTTTGCTATAATACATATCCAACTTATATTTATTTATTTTTTTTTTAAACAAATTTTTTTTCAGTTTTCAGTTTAGGCCAATATGTATTCTACATATTTTTGGTAAAAAAAAAAAAAATCGCAATAAGTGTATATTGATTGGTTTGCACAAAAAGCGTCTACAAAATAGGGGATATATGTATGGCATTTTTATTATTCATTTTTATTTTAATATTAACCAAGGATTTGCCTCCTTAATGACCAGGCCATTTTTTGCGATGCGCTGCTTTAACTGACAATTGCGCAATCGTTTGATGTTGTACCCAAACAAAATTTATGTCCTTTTTTCCCCCACAAATAGAGCTTTCTTTTGGTGGTATTTTATCATTTCTGTGTTTTTTATTGTTTGCGCTATAAACAAAAAAAGACCAACAATTTAAAAAATATATATATATATTTTTATATATATATATATATATATATATATATATATATATATATATATATATATATATATATATATATATATATATATATATATATATATATATATATATATATATATATATTTATTTTTTTTTTTTTTTTTACTTTTTGCTATAATACATATCCAACTTATTATTTTTTTTTTTTTTAAACAAATTTTTTTTCAGTTTTCAGTTTAGGCCAATATGTATTCTACATATTTTTGGTAAAAAAAAAAAAAAATCGCAATAAGTGTATATTGATTGGTTTGCACAAAAAGCGTCTACAAAATAGGGGATATATGTATGGCATTTTTATTATTCATTTTTATTTTACTAGTAATGGTGGCAATCAGCGATTTTTTAGCGTGACAGACATTGTGGGCGGACAGATCGAACACTTTTGCCAATTTTTTGGGACCATTGACATTCATACAGCGATCAGAGCTAAAAATAGCCACTGTTTACTGTATAAATGTCACTGGCAGGGAAGCGGTTAACACTAGGGGGCGATCAAGGGGTTAAGTGTGTTCCCTGGCAGGTGTTTCTTACTGTATGGGGGGATGGGCTGCCTGGGAGTAGAGAGAGACCGCTGTTCCTAATCACTAGAAACTGCAGATCACTCTCTTCTTCCCTGTCAGAACAGAGATCTGTCTGTTTACATTGACAGATCCCCGTTCTGGCTCTCTGAGGAGCGATTGCGGGTGGCCAGCGTACAGCTACCGCAATTCGCCCAGGAGCGCCAACCTGTGGCCGTATTATGACGATGGCTGGTTGTCAAGTAGTTAAACCATAATTTGAAAAAGTGTTAACCTTGTCCTTAAGCTTTTAATGCAAGCTAAATGAATCCCTGTCTCTTGAAGAGCTCTATGGTATACAATAAATAGCGGAACACACCTGTCTGTGGTGACCGTGTGTGTTACAGATGTTTATTCTAAAATCATAATTGGTATTGTAAGATTATGTGTTTCCGCCTCTCTGTTGAAAAGCGGTGGTGGTAGCTAAAGGGTTAATTGTTTTATTAACGTAGCCTAGTGGCAACCACTCTGAGGGTGCTGGCACCTAGATTGTGATCCCGCAAGTTGGAAAATCTTTGTGCAGGGTGCAGCTGAGAGTGGCACTGTTACGCAAGTGACAGTGCGGTGTGAGATTGGCCAGTCCTTTGTCATGAGTTGGTGAGAAGGGCAGAGGGGTCTGGCACCCGCTTCTGTCACAATATTAACAGAAACAGGAGCTAAATAATGAAAATAATGAAAGAAATATAGAGAACAAAATAGAAGTTGTAGCACATGGCAGCCAATTAGTATTGGTATTTTATTTTTCCTTAAATAATAAAGTGAAACCTCATTGGTTACTATGAACAAAAACTCAGTTTTAGTTCTAATTTTTGCTTCCTAAATTGAGTCAACTCATAGAAATGACAAAATAAAATTTGGATTTAATACCTTCCAGCGTCTGGATTCTGGAGTTGCGTTTAAGCAGTCTGGCCTCATAGTGGTGCTCACGTTCTTCTCTTTCACGACTTTCACACTCTGTTCTAAGTTTCACTGACTTCAGCTCTTCCTGATAATTGGTAGAAAAATCATACGGTGATATAGTAGAAAACAACAGAAAAACAACTTTGTATTTATTGATCTCAAACTTGTTCTTTAATCTCACCAAGAAAGAGCATGAAAGCACAGCTAAAGAGTCAAAAGAAAACTTTTTTGTAGTTTTTACTTGTATGTATGAACATGCCTCATTTGAAAGCATTGCTGTCTACATTTTCATGCAGTGTATAATAAAGCATAATATAAGTGAACAAGCCCTGAAAATGATATGGGGTACATGACCACAAGTTATGAAATGGTTCATTTTGTTATACTTAAAGTCACACTAAACAATATCCATGTTCTCCAAAAAATAATCCATACAAATAAAACAAATGCAGCCACCACAACAAGGACTGGTGAGCTGCAATATATTCCATTATTGGTTTTGGGTTTAGATACACTTTTATTATTTAGTATTGTGCGAAGGGGGGACCAAGCCAGCCTGTAGAAGAAGAAGCTTTAGGCAACTTTCAGACGTGCAGACTCCACCAGTGGATCCACCTGCTCAGTGGGGAATCTGTCCGCTTATCCCCGCTGAGCAGGCGCATGACAGGTCTGTATCCACTCCGCTGATACAGAGCGGACATGGACACAGCCTGCTTTTCTCTATGGGCGGTCGGATGGAAATGGACCGCCTGTCCGTTTCCATTAGCTTGAAGAGCTCCTACTTCTGATTCTTCTTTTCACTGTCACCCCAAGCTGCAAAGGCAGCCATACAGAGGTATACAATGCCACCTGACCCCCCCCCCCCCCAAGATGCCACACAGAGATATGCAATGCTACCTGTGGATCCACTGGTGGCTTAAAAAAAAAAAAACAGGCATTTAGGAGGCAACAATATCCCCTCCTAAGCGCCTAACAGCAGCATCTGTACTCCTCAACAGGACTCGGGCAGCAATAAAAATGTGACAGGAGTTTTAAAGTTTATTTAAAGTCTTACTTGAGGTGATTGTCCAACGACCCCCAATATTGGCTTTGAGACAACCACCCAACCTCAGACATAAACTAATCAGCAGGAAACTTCACTCTGATTTTGAAGTCACAAATAATGGAAGCAAACCCTGCAATAAAAAATGCTGCAAACGTGCAACCAGATCAATCTATCCAAAAGTGTCACTCACACAAATGGGACCTTCAATATCATGGGATCATACAGCTGTACCTCCAGTAATGTCGTGTACCTCATCCAATGCAAAAGGTGTAGCAAAGGATCTTATGTTGGTGAAACAGGACAGAAGTTGCAAGTGAGGATGAATTTGCACAGACATACCATCAAGGAACATAAAGAAGACAGTTTCTGCACACCTGTGGGACATCACTTCTCACAACTGGACCACACTATAGAAGACCTCAATGTCTTAGTTCTTAAAGGGAATTTCAGAACTATCCAGGAAAGGAAAACATTTGAACTAAGAATGATACCTCTTTTTGACACAAATAATAACAGCCTAAATTTAGATATTGGTTTCCTTACCCATTATACTACATTTTTACGACCCCCTCTGTGACCCCTTAGTCTATAGCTCTCCCTCTATCTTATCTGTCTAACTCTGCTGCTAGCTTTATTGCCATATACATTGATTTGTAAGTGTTTGTTTTTCTTTTTTTTTTCCTTTCCCTCAGATTGTGTTTTTTTTTTGTCTTAACATTCTGCCAAAACTTTTGTGAATCAGCACTGCTTGGACCTTGAAGAGGGGAACATACCCCAAAAGCTTGTCCTGAAAAATTGTATGTTAGTGGAAATAAAAACAGTACTCAATTTTCTCTTTTTAAAGTCTTATGCCCCGTACACACGGTCGGATTTTTCCGACGGAAAATGTCCTATCGGACCATGTTGTCGGAAATTCCGACCGTGTGTGGGGCTCCATCGGACTTTTTCCTTCGGAATTTCCGATGGAAAAAGTTTGAGATCCTGCTCTCAAATTTTCCGACAACAAAGTCCTATCAGACTTTTTCCGATCGTGTGCAGCGAATTCCGACGGACAAAGTGCCACACATGCTCAGATCACATTACAAGACCAAAGCTATTGGCTACTAGCCTCTACGTAGTCCCGTTGTACGCAACGAACGTCACCACATTCAGGATGATCGGATTTTCCAACAACTTTGTCCGACCGTGTGTATGCAACACCAGTGTCGGACAAAATCCGTCGGAAAAAATCCGTCGGATTTTGTGGTCGGAATTTCCGACCCGTGTGTACGGGGCATTAGAAATGTAGCGTTTTGCCAACCAGTGTTTAATGAGAGGCAATGTTATCGTGTAAGTATTTTGTTTTTTATTTTAAAATGTCTCAGATTTTCCACTTACCTGATAATCTTTATTAATCTGATGCTGCAAAATGAGCATTTCCTGAGTTTTCTCAAGTTCTAAAATAGTCTCAGCATGAGCAGCATCCATCTCCAGCAGTTTCCTCTGTGTCTCCTGTTCTGGCTTTCTTCTCTCCTCTTCCTGCACCTCCATTCTGAGATCTCTGCATCTTCTGCTTTCCTCCATCTCAGTTTGTATTTGGCTCCTATCCTCTTCTTCTGCCTGTCTTTTTCCTTCTCTGTATCTATTCCACAAATCCTCTTTTTCACTGAACATTTTCTTTAATATCCAATAGTCTTCTGGTATGTGAGTCTAGATAAGGTGAATACGCAGTCAGGATTTCACGATTACTTCAAGAATATGTAATGATCATACAACATAGGTCCCATCACAGTGAAGTTTCACAAGGGGTGATCAAATAATTAAAATCTGCTAATATGCTAAATTGCTCAATCCACTTCCAAACTCCTGCTTGCTGGGTTCAGATTAGCTAAACTTTTTTTTTTTTTATTTGAATCATCTTTTTTAGTGTGTGGAAAAGCCTTGGAAAAGGCATTACCACTCTTTACCCTGAAAGACAGCAACTTTGTGCAACAATTCACCTTTGTGCTTTCAAGAAGGAGAAGGGGGTTTATTTGCTAATTCCATCTTTTGAAATATTGGTTAATTTCAAGAAATTGAAAAATTGGCCTGTTAGTATACATAAAAACCCAAGATCTCCTATTCCAAGAGGGAATCTCAAAAGTATTCACTCATTCTGCATCTGGAAGTTGCAGGCTGCAGTTCTTCCTAGACTAGACCTATAGCAGGATGTGTAGGAACACAGGGTTTGTTTTAGTCTTTTTATTTTCAATAAAATGACGAATGAACAAAAGAATTCAATGTTTACTTTCAATAAGTTTTTTTTTTGTTTTTTTTGCTGTTTTGTTAGAGCAGGGGTTACCAAACTTTTTAAACAAAGGGCCAGTCCACTATCTATCAAACTGTTTGGGGGCCAGACTGTGGCCGGTATGAATAAAATATGGCAGATCAGTGGCAATAATAAATATCCAGGCATTTTAGGTCAGCCAGTGTAATAAATGCCCCTTTATCTATGTTCAGAAAAAGTAACAATTGCCCCTATATCTGTGGCCAGTAGGAGAAAAAACAAGGGCAGGTGTTAGTGGGAATAATAAATGCCCCAGCATCAATTGGAGTAAGAGTAATACCCTGGTATCAGTAGGAGTAATAAATGCGCTATCACTGGTGGTCAGTGGTCAAAATACAGTGTCCCGTCATTCGTGGTCATTGGTTGGAATGTAGCCCCATTAGTGGTGTTCAGCTGCACTTACTTCACAGGCTGAATATTCTTTAGCCACTACTTGTGGTTATGTCACAGCCTGGACTATACAGGCATCATTGTGTAAGAGCCCACTGGGTAGTGGAATGACCTTTCAGCACATGCCACTCTATAATTCCCTAATTTCTGTCTACAGCCCTGAATGCTGGGCCTTCTCGTTGCAGAAGAGTCCTAACTGTCTTGTAGGCCCAATATTTGGGCATTACTATTTTAGAGTGGACCTATAGATAAACCCAGCCACATAATGTAATAACTTTGCCAGAGAGCAGGTTATATTATCTCAGGTCATAATTTAAATTTTGAATCTGCCCCTCTAGCTTAGCTCAGGAGTCTTCTAGTGTCAAAGCAGATACCAACAATCTCATTGTGGATATTTGCATAAGCTCATGCATGCTTTCCCCTTTCTGCATCCTGTGTGACAATGCCCAGGCATGCTGATCAATTGCTTAAGCACAGGGCAATGCATTTTGGGATGCTAGTGGAGGGGCCTGTGTATTCTCTAATATGTAACTGAGTATTGCCGATAGGACAAATGACTAAGGCTAGTCATACACAGATTTTTTTCATTCAGCCCAGTGGCCATAGAATTAACAGATTCCTCCATCTACACATACAAGGTGGATGGAGGAAATCTTCCCCTACCGGCAAATTGTATTCTGACAGCAGCACCCATTGGTGTCAGAATAAACTGATCAGTGGCTACAGCTGACTGGCTGCAGCTTCTGATTATTGGAACATTTTCCAACATGTCTCTTTAACAGAAGTTAATTAAATAATCAACTTCTTCCAAGCAGAGGAAGTCACACACTGATCAAAATTTGGCAAGTCCAGTATTTCGATCAGTGTATGGCCAGCCTCATTCAAAGGTATGTGTTATGACATAGCGGCATATACTATCTGCTCTCTGGTAACGCTAGAAGTTTATATGGTTGAGGTTTTTAGAGGAGTGAGGCCTATGATGTTTCTCTAATTCCTTCCTTCTGAAAAACTATTTATTTTGCTGACAGCCACATGAGCTATCAATATATCAGGAGCCTATATACCTGGTGTGCCAGACTGGTATATCTAGTCAGTAGCACTTTTTCATTAAGGCTAAAAAGAATACTTTTTCAAAATTGGCTGATCCATCCAGTGGATTTGCTGGTGCAATAAGCACTATTTGCTGATCTTCCTAAGTCGGCCCACTCTGACCCAGAACCTAATCTATGCTCTTCATTCATTTTTACCTGTGGTTTCTGCCGTGTCATATCCTGCTCACAAGATGCTTCTCTGACAGTAGAGGAAGATGAAAGGACTGATATTTTATCCTGAAAATCGTGGATTTCTTGCATTTTTTCTAACAGCTGGAACTGTAGCCTGGAAATGTCTTGTTTAAGCTGCTCGCCTTGCTCTGACAAATGAAAAGAAATTTTTTAAATAATCACACACAGTTTCTAGTGTGGTTATCATTTACAATATTATAAAAAAAAGTTAGCATTAACTGTTACTTTTTTTGTTACTTTTTTGTCTATTAATGTATGTTAATTCACATGGTAATTTACTTTTTTGTCACTCAGCAGCATACAAAAGATGCTGACATGCCTTAGCCCAAGGTGGCAGCAATAATGACTTAAAGTGACACTAAACAACATCCTTATTCTCCAAAAATCATCTACTACTTAAAGTGGTTGTAAAGGCTGAAGGTTTTTTACCTGTATGCATTGGCCAGTAAGCCAATAAGGAGAAAGCAGGGGGTGGGGTACATGTCTTGTGGAGAGACCACACATCATTGCCCCCATAGCAAGCATCTTGCTATTGGGGGCACTGGTCAAGGGTGAGGAGTCAGGAGTTCCAGTGGGGGGACCCATGAAAAAGAGGAAAAGAGCTCTGTGCAAAACCTTTCCTCAGAGCAGGTAAGTATAACATGTTTGTTTAACCACTTGAGGTCCAGGCCATAGCCGAATGACGGCTACAGCGCGGACCTCAATTTCAGCGAGGTCATCATAGGATGTCCTCCCCTGTGCACGCTCCCTGCACGCTGTGATCCCCGAGTCACGGAGACTCGGCTGATCACCAATCCTAGTAAGGGGGCGGTCCCCGCCCCTTACCATGTGATCAGCTGTCAGCCAATGACAGCTGATCACATGATGTAAACAAAAGCTCGGTGATCATTTTTTTTTCTCCTTGCGCTGACAGCGTGAGCAGAAAAAAAAGCCAATCACCGGCTTATGTTAACCACTTACCCACTGAGCACTTAAACCCCCTTCCTAACCAGACCAATTTTCAGCTTTCGGTGCTCTCACACTTTGAATGACAATTACTCAGTCATGCAACACTGTACTCAAATGAATATTTTGTCCCTTTTTTCACAAAAATAGAGCTTTCTTTTGGTGTTATTTAATCACCGCTGTAAATCAAAAAATTCTAAAAATTCTTTGTTTCTATTAAAATTTATTGCAGAGTATTGGTGAGTATTGGTGAGTATTGGCAAGTATTGGTGAGTATTGGCGAGTATTGGTGAGTATTGGCAAGTATTGGCAGAGTATTGCACAGTAATGGTAGAGTATTGCACAGTGTTGGCAGAGTATTGCTGTCAGGTCACCTGAGACCAGGTGACAGGTGCACTCAGTAGGAATTGGAAGTGCACCGCTAGGTAGTGGACCTTAGGACTGACTGCTGCGGATTGTACCCAGGGAGATTCAGGACACAGGTCTACTGGATCACTAACACAGATCCCAGTGGGAACTAGAGCATAGATTCCCCAGGGCACGGAGTCTAAGAGCCAGCAGGTGTTCGCCAGAGCCTCTAGTGGTGAGGATGGACTTCGCTGCAGTCTGGCTCCAGGTCGCGACCCCCAGGGTCTCACAGCTCACGCTCACAGTAGACTACAGGAGAAGGAAGCAGCAGGCTGGAACGACAAGGATAGTAAGGGGATAAGGCAGAGGTCAGGGTAAACAGGAACAACAGAGTACACACCAAAGGTTCAGGGTCACAGGCAGACAGGGATGGTCGGGGACATGCCAAAGGGTCAAGATCACAAGCAGACAGGAATAGTTGAGAACACGCCAAGGTCGGTAACAGAGACAAACATAGAGCACACGACAAGCAGGAACCAGGAAGCCGAACACACCACGGATACACAATGGTTGATCAGCACCACTGCAGTGCACAGGTTAATATAGGGTTCCCTGATAGGGCCTGGGGTGGAGCCATGCTTAGAGGAGAGGTTATAAAACCCACCAGGTGAGAGTGGCTGGCCTCTTAGTTGGAACACATGAGGAGAGGTAAGCAAACAGGGAAAGATTACTGCATAACCATGACAATTGCACAGTGCTGCCAGAGTATTGCACATTGCTGTGAAAGTGCTGTCACTAAGTGCTGTCACTAACCAGCGCTGTGGGCACTACACATCCAGCCCACAGCGCTGGTCCCATCTCTCCCCCTCTCCGCTTCTCCCCTCTCACTGTACCGATCGGTACAGAGAGGGGAGGGAGGAACCGGAGTCATGACGTGACGCCGGTTTGTGTACATGTGATCGCACCGTCATTTGATGGAGCGATCACGTGGTAAACGGCTGCTATTAGCGGCCGTTTACCGTGATCCGTGATGCGAGTATGTTCCCGAGTGCGCGCCCCAGGGGGGGGGGGGCGCGGGAGCAAGGTTCTGGGAGGACGTCCTACGGACATCCACCCAGAATAAGCCGACCGCGCTGTAGCCGTCTTTCGGCTATGGCCCGGTCGGCATGTGGTTAAAGGGACATCGGTCCCGAAGAGGAAGGATGTGCCTCCTCTGTGCCATTTAGTACCCCCTGGCAGTGCCACCTGTTATTGTGCCCATAGTGCCCACAGTGCCACCTATTAATGCCCATGAGTGCCACCTATCAATGTGCACAAGTGCCACCTATCAATGCCCACCAGTGGTGCCAATCAGTGCCACATAGCAGTGCTACCTATCACATAGCAGTGCTGCCTATCAGTGTAAGCAATCAGTGCCCATCACTGCCACCCATCAGTGCCCATCACTGCCACCCATCAGTGCCTATTGCAGCCACCTATCGGTGCCCATCGCTGCCGCCTCATCAGCGTACATCAATGAAGGAGAAAAATTACCTGTTTACAAAATTTTATAACAAAATATAAAAAAATTTTTTTTTTAATTCTGTCTTTTTCAATTTTTTTAACAAAAAATAAAAACCGCAGAGGTGATATTTTAAATTTTTGTAACAAAAAATAAAAACCGCAGAGGTGATTAAATACCACCAAAAGAAAGCTCTATTTGTGGGGAAAAAAATCTCATTTGGGTACAATGTAGCACGACCGCACAATTGTCATTCAAAGTGCGACAGCGCTGAAAGCTGAAAATTGGTCTGGACAGGAGGGGGGTTTAAGTGCCAAGTAAGCAAGTGGTTAAAAAAAAAAAAGAGCCCTTTAATACAACTTTAACGGCCCTGCAATCTATTTTTCATGAAATAATTTACTACTCTGTTTTTCTACCTTCTTGGTAGAAAAGGGTTTTCTGCCTTCTTGTAACATTCTCCATGAGCTCACAAACCTCTCCTTCTCTCCCTCACTTCCTACATACAGTGGGTGCATGGAGAACGAACCTAGCCACCCTTGAACAGAAAGTCGGATCACAAAAACAGAATTTGAAAATTTAAAGGAGGCTGAGAACAATAGAAGGTACTATTTTAAAAATACATACTTGAATAGATTTTTTTTAAGTGTGACTTTAATAAAACTTGCCTCTTGCATGCTGTAATTGTTCCTTGCTGTTTGTCAGGTCAGATTCATAGCATTTAATTTGTGCCTCCAGTTTTGTAATAAGTCCTTTTAACTCTTCTTCTGCCACTTTCGAGGAGTTCACCCGCTCTAAGTCCAGAGAACTGTGAATAAATGAAAGCAGCTGGTTACTGATTTTTATTTCTTCTCAAGTTTCCTGATTCCGCTTAGCCCTGGTTCACATTGCAGCGATTTGGCATGCGAATTGACATGCCAAATCGATGGCTATTACCAGCAATGGCACCATCGGAATTGGTGCATTGCTGCATTTGCGGCGGCACACCGATTACCAAAAGTAGTTTTTGTACTACTTTTGGTGACTTCGGGGTTCGATTTCAATAGACATCTTTTCAGAAACCCACACAGATGTCTCTGAAGTTACCCCTGAAGTCGGGACTGACATGCGGGAATGAAATCGTGGGAGTTCAGCGGAACTCGCACAATTTCATTCCCGCTGTCAGTGTGAACCTCGGCTTACAAGGATTTCTCTTCTCACCTTTTTAGAAGGTTTTCATAGTGTTCCTTAAGAAGGTCTTTCTCTCTTTCCAGTTCAATTGCCCTCTCTTGATACTGAAAGAGAGTCAATATAGCATTAACACTCAAATATGGCAGTGTTTCACAGCTTTATACAAAGAATGTGATTTTTTTGTGTTAAAATGACAGTAAATGTGCTGTATTTTTGGTAAATCTTTATAATTAGCACATAGTGTATGGGGTTCTAATATAGCATACAGTCCGATTGTCTACCCTTCAAAAAAATGCACATTCCTCTCTAGAAAAATAAATCTAATATTTGTCTTATAAATATAAATAAAACCATTTAATGCATTATTAAATTGACACTAATGCCCCGTACACACGATCGGACTTTCCGACAACAAATGTTGGATGTGAGCTTGTTGGCTGAAAGTCCGACCGTGTGTATGCTCCATCAAACATTTGTTGTCGGTTTCTTGTTAAAAAAAAAAACATTTGTTGTCGGACTTTCCGCCAACAAGTGTTGGCTAGCAGGTTCTCAAATTTTCCGTCAACAAAACTTTGTTGTCAGAATTTCCGATCGTGTGTACACAAGTCCGATGCACAAAAGTTCACGCATGCTCAGAATCAAGCAGAAGGAGCCGCACTGGCTATTGAAATTCCTTTTTCTCGCCTCGTTGTACGTCTTGTATGTCACCACGTTCCCACGTTCGTAATTGTTAGCCAACATTTGTGTTACTGTGTGTATGCAAGACAAGTTTGAGCCAACATCCTTCGAACAAAAATCAACGGTTTTGTTGTCGGAAAATCCGATCGTGTGTACGGGGCATAAGTCAATATCTTTATTTTCCAAAAATAATGCATAAACCTCCACTAGTTAATGGCCCTGTAATGTATTTTTCATAAAACTGTTTTTTACTGTGTTTTTCTGCCTCCTTGTAACTTTTTCCATCTCATGTCCAGTTATTTGGAATGAGCAGTGCACATTAGCTGTGGTTATATGCACTGCTATATGAACACTACAAATGACATAGTCCATAATCCATCCTATATGCGAGCAAAAGAGGGTGACTACACTTTTAAATACAATGGGACCACAAGGAAGAACGTAGCCACCCTCAAACAGGAAATCATATCACAGAAGCTAAAAAAAAAAAAAAAAAAAAAAAATCGGGAGATTTGGAGGAGGCAGAGAGCAGTAGAAGGTACTTTTTTTTTAGTTCACCAAGAGTACATCCTTGAATTCTTTTTTTTTTAAATCAAAATCACTTTTCAAGTTCATTTTATATGTGGATGAAATTGGTTTAGAATATTCTTAATATTTATTTAAAACAGGAAGGCTGGCAACTCGGATGCTCTTGAATAAAAGTACTTTATTGGTTACATGGGTACACGGGTACAGGCTATACCCTGACGCGTTTCGGCTAAGAAGCCTTCATCAAAGCATTCTCAATATTTAGCACTTGTTTTTTTATCACACATAATTTCTATACAACCTGCTTTTAAGATTTTAGTTGACCTTGTTGTACTTGCATTTCCCAACCTGGCAAATTGTACTGATTGATTACCTCAATAAGTGATCTCTGAAGATTAGCCATGTTCTGCTGATCTACCTCCAGTGTCACAACTTTACTCCTCTCTTCTTTCAGCTGTGTGCTGAGATCCTCCAGCTGCATCAACACAGCCTTATGACTTAATGTCAGTGATTTTTGTTTCTATCACAGTGAAAAACAGCACATTTAATATCTAGTTACATCTAAAAACATTAGGTACATTTTTCCGATATCCATCATAGCAATTGGTAAGGAGATTTGATATGTAACATACCTCTTGTAGTTCTGTCTCATAAGACTGAAAATAAAATAAAGAATGGTGTGAGAAGAGACAACAAATAACCACTACACACAAGGCTAGATTTACAGTTAGATACAAAAGGCATCTGCTTATAGACAGCAGTGGCAAAAAGGCAGCTTTTTCCCATCAGAGAAATACAGCCATCTTAAATACAGTATATACATTGTATGGCCAAGGGTTTGTGTACACCTAACCGTCAAACCTATGTGAGCTTGTTGGGCATTCCAAAACTAAGGGCATTAAGTTTTCAACATTATGTATTTTTTTTTACAATATTTTGATGTGTGTTGGTGGGAATTTGCAAATACAGCAAAAACAATGTGTGAGGTCAGGTACTGATGTTGTACAAAAAGACCTGGCTCTCAACTGCCATTCCATTTTATCCAAAAGGTGTTTAGTAGTGTTTGATCAGGGCTTTGTGCAGGGCACTCAAGTTCCTCTACACCAAACTCATTCAACCATATGTAGCAAGCCTTTATCCCTGCTCAGTTGAGGAGGACTACCAGGTGGCTCATTGAGCTAACTCTTTGCGGAGTGAAAGGAATTGGGTGCCCGTTACTTTGGTACATTTTAATAAAAATGTATTTATCTCAATAAACTCTGGAGAAAGAGTTAAGGCACATAATGCCCAAAAATAGGCAACAAATGGTAGACTTCTCTTTTAGCAACAGTCAATACAAGCAATGGGCCTTTAAGCTGAGACCTGCAATTTGTATTGGTAGACTGTTAAATACAACCAGACAGCACAAGTTGGATGAACAAACAGAACTTCCTGCAATATGAACTTAGGAAAAACCCAATAAATTCAAATACAATACAAATTTTAGCACAGGATGACCCATCTTCCCACTAAATGTGGACTAAAGACATGCCAAATTAAGGCAGAATCCATAAACATATTTTTATAGAGTTGTGCACAAAGGCACAGTCATACTGGATAAGGAATGGTCTTCCCCAAATTTTTGCCCCAAAGTTGGAAACACAGTCGTCTAAATGTTCTTGTATTGTACACTGATCAGCTATAACTGTATCACCAGTAACAGGTTGAGTGAATAGCATTGATTATCTCAATATAGCATACAAGTAGCACTGCACACTGTATTCAATGCCGATGTGAAGTAAAGCGACCTCTATGATTAAGCCCAATGTGGGTGAAACATGTCAGAGGGGCATGACCGAAGGGCAGGTACTTGAAGCCTGTCTTTCATTTACTTTAAATCAGAGTTGAATACAGTGCGCATTGGTACTTGTATGCTATATTGCATCTTGGGGCGAGATGTGCTTTGTCTTTGCCAACACCTGAATACAGAATATGAACCCGGGAGACTGATACTGTGGGTTTGGGAAGTCAGTGATCTGTTATAACATTGATTATCTCAAAATCAGTTGGATATATTAGACAGCAAATAAACATGTTGTCCTTGAAGTTGATGTGTTGAAAGCAGAAACAATGGGCACAGCAGTGTGTTATATATGGAGATGCAGAGCTGCAGATGGGTTAGGGTGCCCAAACTGACCTGTGTCCACAGGCAAAAGCTCCTACAATGGGCATGTGTGCCATAGAACTGAATTTCGCCACAATGGAAGAAGGTGGCCTGGTCTAATAATTGGGTTTTCTTTTACATTATGTGGATGGTCGGATGTAAGCACGTTGCTTACCTGGGGAAGAGATGGCAACAGGATGCACTATGGGAAGAAGGCAAGCCGGTGGAGGCAGTGTGATGCTTTGGGCCATGTTCTGCAGGAAACATTCCTGACATTCATGTGGATGGACAAGCACACCCCTTCATGGAAACAGTATTCCCTGATAGGAGTGCCTCTTTCAGCAGAATAATGTTCCCTGCCACACTCAGAATAGTTTGACTTGGACTCCAAATTCTCCAGACCTCAATCCAATCAATCATCTGTGGGATGTGCTGGAAAAACAAATCTGATCCATGGAGGCCCCACCTCATAACTTACAAGACTTAAAGGATCTGCTACTGAGTGCTTGGTGCCAGATACCACAGCATACTTTCAATGGAACAGGGCTGTTTTTGCGGCAAAAGGGGATGGACATAAAGTCATGGCTGATTGGTGTATTTTATTCTTCAGAGGAAACACCCAAACTTAATAATTTCTAGGTGTGTCCACACATTTTTAGCTATGCAGAGTATGTTTATTTTCATATTTTAGGGGATCTGGAAGTAAAAACAATTTCACCTCTTTGAGCTGTTGAAATTGCTCTCTGAGGGCACAGAGACTTGTGTTCTTCTCTCTGAGCTCCTTCTGAAGACGAATATTCATGACGTTATCTTGGATGATTTTTCTGAAAAGAAGAGCATGCATTAAAGAGGTTTGCCTCTCGTCTGTAACTGTGGATCTTCAACTCAGACCTTCTGCTATTAGATAACATGAGCAGAAATATGGATTTTTAAAGGGTAAGGTCACCTTTTCAACGAAAGAATGAAAAGATGAACTAACTTTCAATATTTTGGTCAACCCTTTGGACCTGGCTGTACATAGCAGCAGTGATTCCCCATGCTGCCAGTGTAGTGGCCCTTACACTGACCAATGAGGAGGTGTCCCAGAAGAAAGGAGCGCTTCTCATTAAGAAAAACAGGTAAAGGCTCCATGAGAAAATAAAGTGTTGACATTTTTTGATGAACTGATAAAGTGGTTTAAGACTTCTGTCCCACAAGACAATTACAGTACATTGTAAGTCGAATTTGGTAATTGCTTAGACTGTCACACAGGAGCCTTTTGTTATACTTTAAGTCATTTTTTTAAGCATGTTTTAGAGATTGCAATACTTTCCAGGCTCATAACTGTCCATATAACTGTCTAATGCCTCGTACACACGGTCAGATTTTCCGATGGAAAATGTTCGATCGGATCATGTTGTCGGAAAATCCGACAGTGTGTGGGCTCCATCTGACTTTTTCCGTCGGAATTTCCGACGCACAAAGTTTGAGAGCTGGGTCTCAAATTTTCCGACAACATGGTCCGATCGCGTCAATTCCGATCATGTGTAGCCTAGTCCGACGGACAAAGTGCCATGCATGCTCAGAAGAAATTTGGGGACCAAAGCTATTGGCTACTGGCCTCTACGTAGTCCCGTCGTACGTGTTGTACGTCACCTCTTTCGTAATGATTGGATTTTCCG
Source organism: Lithobates sylvaticus (assembly GCA_028564925.1). Lineage (NCBI taxonomy): Eukaryota > Metazoa > Chordata > Amphibia > Anura > Ranidae > Lithobates > Lithobates sylvaticus. Next base: position 267,411,557 of record CM053026.1, read on the forward strand.
ACAACTTTGTCCGACCGTGTGTGGGCAACACCAGTTTCAGACAAAATCCGTCGGAAAATATCCGACGGATTTTGTGGTCAGAATGTCCAACCGTGTGTACGGGGCATTTCACTACACAACATTTTTTTTTTATTATTTAAATTTGTTTAAAAAACTGTGATATTAGCTGCAATTGTTATTTGTATTTCTATGGGAAACATGATGCTAATATCTGACTAGACACATTAGCTAGGCTGAGTACTACTAATCTATGCTTAGAATACACAAGAAACACAATAGAGACAGAAACCTCTAGCAATCTATTTCAGACTTTTTGACAGCCAGTCAGTTGAAGTCCATTCTTACCGCTGGTCCTCAGCCTGCTGCGCATGCTGCAGAGAAAGCAGGATTTCAGTCTCCAGATCCTTAGGCTTGGCAGCAGCCATGTGCTTCAATATGACTGAAGCTTTTTCATCCATATTGCAGTTTTGCCTGTTGATAATTTGAAATCTGGAAGGTAAAATGTTAATGTTATGTAATTTATCAATTGTTTTCCATGGGGCAATTTATGTTGCAAAGATATTAATATGATGTAAGAAAACAACAATAAAAACATGCACTGTAACATACAGTATCTCACAAAAGAGAGTACACCCCTCACATTTTTGTAAATATTTTATTATATCTTTTCATGTGACAACACTGAAGAAATTACACTTTTCTACAATGACAGGCTGACCCCCAACCCCTTCAACCTCTGCAGCAATGCTGGCAGCACTCATACGTCTATTTCCCAAAGACAACCTCTGAATATGACACTGAGCACGTGCACTCAACTTCTTTGGTTGACCATGGTGAGGCCTGTTCTGAGTTGAACCTGTCCTGTTAACCGCTTCAGCCCCGGAAGATTTTACCCCCTTCCTAAACAGAGCGCTTTTTGCTGATTCAGCACTGCGTCGCTTTAACTGACAATTGCGCGGTCGTGCAACGTTGCACCCAAACAAGATTGACGTCCTTTTTTTCCCAGAAATAGAGCTTTCTTTTGGTGGTATTTGATCACCTCTGCGGTTTTTTATTTTTTGCCGTATAAACAAAAAAAAGCGCAACAATTAAAAAAAAAAAAAATCAAAATTTTTTACTTTTTGCTATAATAAATATCCCCCAAAAATATATAAAAAAAGATTTTTTTCCTCAGTTTAGGCCGATTATGTATTCTTCTACATATTTTTGGTAAAAAAAAAAAAAAAAAAAATCGCAATAAGCATATATCGGTTTGCACAAAAGTTATAGCGTCTACAAAATAAGGGATAGTTTTATTGCATTTTTATTATTCATTTTTTTTTTACTAGTAATGGAGGCGATCTGCGATTTTTATCGGGATGGCAATATTATGGCGGACACGTCGGACAATTTAAAAATGCTATAAAAATGCATTGATTACTGTAAAAATGTCACTGGCAGGGAAGGGGTTAACACTAGGTGGCGATCAAGGGGTTAATTGTGTTCCCTAGTGTGTGTTCTAACTGAAGGGGGGAGTGGACTGTGTAGGGGAAAAGATAGATTGCTGTTCATACTCTGTATGAACAGACCATCTGTCACTTCTCCCCTCGGAGAACCGGAAACTGTGTGTTTACACACACAGATCCCGGTTCCCCGTGTGCCCCGAGCAGTAGCGGGAGCACGGCGGAGATTACGACTGCTGGGCACTTGCATCAGCTCCGTGGGCGAGCAGAGGGCGCACACGCGCCCCTAGTGGACAAAAAGGGAACCGACGTAACATGGCGCCGATTCACGCAGCCTAGCCATGTTGCCGCAGTATAACTGTGGCGGCTGGTCGGCAAGCGGTTAAACCTCTGTATGGTCTTGGCCACCGTGCTGCAGCTCAGTTTCAGGTAATCTTCCTATAGCCTAGGCCATCTTTATGTAGAGAAACAATTATTTTTTTCAGATCCTCAGAGAGTTCTTTGCCATGAGGTGCCATGTTGAACTTCCAGTGACCAGTATGAGAGAGTGAGAGCGATAACACCAAATTTAACACACTTGCTCCCCATTCACACCTGAGACCTTGCGAGTCACATGACACCAGGGAGTGAAAATGGCTAATTGGGCCCAATGTGGACATTTTCACTTAGGGGTGTACTCACTTTGGTTACCAGCTGTTTAGACATTAATGGCTGTGTGTTGAGTTATTTTGAGGGGACAGAAAATTTACACTGTTATACAAGCTGTACACTCACTACTTTACATTGTAGCAAAGTGTCATTTCTTCAGTGTTTTCACATGAAAGGATATAATAAAATATTTACAAAAATGTGAGGGGTGTGCTCACTTTTGTGAGATACTGTATATATCACCCGTATTGGTCATTTAACATAATGCATAAAAAAATTTCATTTTAAATATTATATATTATATATAATATATATATAAAAATATATTTATATTTATATATATATATATATATATATATATATATATATATATAATATAAATTAGCGAATGTGGTCATAATGGAATGTTTTGTAAAGAAGACCGGGTTTTAGTAGTAACGTGTATGTAAAGGCCACATTTTTAAGTTTTGGACGAAGTATGGAAGGATTTAAGTTATCAGAGCAAGAGGTGAGAGAAAATCTTTAAAAGCGACATATATTCACTTTGGGCAGATGTCCTCTAATTTTCTTTTGCACCTGTCGGACAGTAAGTGAAGAGAAATCTCCCCAGCGGGACACAAAGCAAAAAATAACTTGACATCAGTTTTAAAAATGTACTTCTCTATCTAAAACATAAGTTCTAAACTGGATGGATGCTTCTATCCCAGGATATAGGCCAGGTCCTGGTTTGGGTGCAGTCGGGTCTCCAAAAGCTCAGTTATGCCACGTACACACGATCGGAAATTCGGCAAGCAAAAGACCGATGACAGCTTTTGGTTGGAAAATACTATGTGTGTGCTCCATTGGACTTTTGCTGGCCGAATTCCCGCCAGCAAACGATTGAGAGCAGATTCTCTATTTTTCGGTCGGAAAAATTTCCGTTTGGAAATTCCGATCGTCTGTAGCGATTCCGACGTGCAAAATTCCGACACGGAAACAATTTGACGCATGCTCGGAAGCATTGAACTTAATTTTCTCTTCCCGTCGTAGTGTTGTACGTCACCGCGTTTTTGACGGTCAAAAGTTCAGAGAACTTTTGTGTGACCGTGGGTATGCAAGCCATGCTTGAGCGGAATTCCGTCGGAAAAACCATCCAAGTTTTTTCTGACGGAAAATCCGCTCGTGTGTACGGGGCATAAGAGTGTCATTTAACATTTTTAAATGATACTTACAGTCTATCAATTTCTGCTCTGGCTTCATCACTGAGACTTTCCCCACAGAAATCAGCAGCTACTCGTGGCGGACCTGTGTCTGAACCTTGCAGACGTAAACCTAGAATCATAAACGAAGGCTAATGAGTACTGTTTGTAGCCACCACTAGCACAAAATCCAGGACTTAAGACAAAAGTGTATGGATTAAGAATGAACGAACACTGGGATAATTCCTATTTTTCATACACTTTGCTTCTGGATGCACTAACATTCTCTTTAGTGTCTTTTACCTACCCTTCTTATATTTTTCTGGCAATGTTGTGTTTTTTCTAATACCGGAATTTATGCGTGCTGATATTGCGCCATAGGGACAATGTCTGCAACCATCCTGCAGCTGAAGGCGCTGCTTATATGTAGTCAGTCTTTGCTTTAAGGCTTCATTTCTGCGTTCCAGGTCTCTCAGGCGATCTTGTAAGTTCTCCATAGTGTCCTCAGCCTCCAAATCTCGGCCATCTTTTCTGACTTTCTTTACTTCATGCTGCCCATGATCTGATGTTAGACGGAGCAATTTAGTTGCCATTCTGTAAAGGAAAATGGTAATTTTACCTTCTTTAAAATAACTACTATTTTTATGCAGTATTATATGCACATATCTTGTCAACACTGTGAATTTAATTCAGTTATCAGGACATTTTTATTTTAAACTATTTTTACCTTTTTATGTGTTCACTTTTCCATATTTCAGTGAATGTATTACATTTGTACATACTGTATTTGGAGAATTCCTCTGGTGCTCAATTTTTTTGAGGGGGGGGGGACAATCCCGCCCCCCCCTATCAAACACAACCACCAGCACAACCCCCCCTCCCCACGGGAGACAGATGAGAAGGTGGCAATCGGATGGGAAGTCAGCGATCAGTCCGGCCTTACCTTGGAAGGTTGCTCCTCGCTCCAGGCTCCTGGCCAAACAGGCGTTGCTTCTCCTCCTGGCCAAACAGGAAGTGGGTCCTGAGACCCGATTGGCTGGGAGTCGTTTGACTCCCTGGCCAATCAGGTTTCAGGACCCGATTCCTGATTGGCTGGGAGGAGAAGCAGGAAGACATTAGCGAATAATAATTGGCTAATGTCACACAACTGGGTGGGCTCAGGGCGCAGTGATCTGCATCTGCGCCCGACCCACCCTTTTTTGAAGCCAATTAGAGCCAACATTGAAATCCATACATCCGGCACGCTGCATGTATATTAGGGGCCGGACGCATGGATTAGGGGGGGTGGCACCTGCGCCCTGCATGAGCAGCCGCCACTGCTAAATGACTGTCTGCATTAAAATATTTTAATCACTTTCAGACTGCCTATATTTTTAGTTTTTTTCTTTGTTCTATATTTTGTATAAATTGCTTGAAATGCAACTTTGTGGCCTTTTGGATTGAGTGCTGCCAAAAGTCATAGTAATGCAACATGTGGAACACGAATGCCCTGTACACATGATAGGATTTTCCGACAATAAATGTTGGATGTGAGCTTGTTGTCGGAAAGTCCAACCGTGTGTATGCTCCATAGAACATTTGTTGTTGGAAATTCCGAGCGTGTGTACATAATTCCGACGCACAAAAGTCCACACATGCTCGGAATCGAGCAGAAGAGCCGCACTGGCTATTGAACTGCATTTTTCTCGGCTCGGCGTACATGTTGTATGTCACCGCGTTCTTGATGTTCGGAATTTCTGACAACATTTGTGTGACCGTGTGTATGCAAGACAAGTTTGAGCCAACATCCTTCGGAAAAAAATCCACGGTTTTGTTGTCGGAAAATCCTATCGTATGTACAGGGCATAAGGCCTTACTGAAGAAGACCAAGGATTTAGGATCTAGTGCCACAATACCTATAACTGCTATCATGTAGTTGAAGGCACTCATTAGCCAACAAGTTCTACATTATTTATTGTAAAAGAGTGAAGACTCTTGCTGGTATTTATTAATGCTTGGCCTATGGGCCGCTAAATTTACCATTACACTTGCCATACAACCATAGAATTCCAGTATGAAAAAAATGTTGTATATTATTATCACCTCATGGAATGTTCCTGGACAACTACCTTGTAGCAATTCTTAAAATTGTGCAGACAAAGGGAACCAAAAAGTTTCCATGTTTACTTGGAGATCTACTTGCAGGATGAAATACAGTAATAGTACAACTATGACTGAGCAAAACAAAAATGTTGTAGTTGTCATTTTTTACAGTCTTTTTTACAGTTTTTATTAGCCGATTTATTTCATGTGTATATTTGAAAACATAATCAAAAGCCATAGTTAGGGATATTAAATGAATTTAATCTAGCTTTTACTTTTGTCACACGTGTTGCAGCAGTTCTGTTGTCAGGGCCCTGCATTGTTAGTGGTCCAAGTAACGGACATTCTGACAGTGATGGCATCTATGGACAGTAACTACTGCACATAAGTCATACTATATGAAAGACATTTAATTTTCTTATTGAATATACTGTATACCTCTTAATTTTGTCCTCCTGCTTCCTGGCATATTCTTTAAGTAGCAGATTCTCTTCATAAAGCCGTAGAAACTTGTCCTCCAGTTCTTCACGGGATATCAAAGCTACTCTGCGTCTGGTCTTCACATCTTTTTCTGTATATAAAGTTTCATATTCAGGTGTGAACAACATGCCAAGTTCTGTAATAAGCAGGTGTCTGAACTTTTCAGTTAGACAAAACCAATAAGAAAATGCGATAAGCTCCAACAGAAATCATTTTTCACTGAACTGCCTTCGGTAAACTGAGATCTGATTGATTGCTGTACAAAACTGTACTGCAGTTATTGCAATTAATTTGAAGTTTAATTCCAGCTATACACCTAACTAGCCTTAAAACTGTCACCTACCCTTCCTTAGGCCCCTTTCACACGGACGGACCGTCTATCCGTTTTTCTTCCATCCATCGACGGACGACAATGCATTCCTATGGGCAGACGGATGAACATCCGTCACCATCAGTTAACCTCCGCTTCCGTTTTTATCCGTTTTTTTTAACGTACAAGGCTACGTCCAGATCCGTCAAAACGGATATTAACTGACGTTGACGGACATTGTCCGTCAACGTCCGATCCGTTAAGATCCGTTTGAAAGAAAAACATGGGAGGAGCAATGCATTCTGGGTAATTTTCAGGGTAACAAAACGTATACAAAAACGGATGAAAAAACTGACGTAAACGTGTGCATTTACGGATGTAAGCGGATGTTAACGGAAGAAAAGACGGATGAAAACGGACATTAACGGAACGGATGACGGATGAAAACTGATGAGACAACGGATAAGAACTGATACGTTTTTGACGTGCCTAAACTGACTGCGTCCGTGTGAAAGGGGCCTAACACATATGCCTGTGTAAGAAAGCTGTACATATTTACCTATTTTCAGCCTGCTTCAATCCGAGCATATGATCCCCTGTGCCAGCCAAAGTAAAGCCTGCACTGGTGATGTCACCCATAGGTTTCAATGGCTCATACTTTGTAAGTGCTCCCTCCTCTCCCCTGCAGTGGCACTGGCTGGCACAGGGGAGCCAGATCACATGACTGAACCAGAGCAGCCTGAAAATAGGTAATTATTGGGACACGTTGAGGTTTCTTAGCTCAATGGTAGTGCCAAAACAGTGACTTTACGCCACACCAGATATAGTTTTCAGGGCTTTCCTGCCCGTTTTTATTTAAACAAACCTAAAAACTTTACACATGTATCTCTTCCCACTCAGGGGGTTCTCACCATTGCTGCAAAACATAACATTTAGCCTCCTGGCTCTTGTGGCAGCTTTAATGCTCCAAGTACCTCTTAAGGGTCTCTTTAACCTCAGTATCTTTTCAATCCTCTTGCTCATGAAACACGTCCCAGTGTTTATGCACAGACGCTGCACCTCAGCTCTGCATCTTCCTTACAGCTTCCTAGCTGTTTGTGTCCCTCTTGGACTATCACTGTATGGCTTTTTAGCTGCTCTTCTGTCCCACATGGACTCTCTCTAGTCCCTCATGGACTTTCTCTTGGGCTCGGGCCTTCCTCTGTCCCGACCTGGACACCTTGATGCATGGCAGCATCTCCCCTCACACACTCTGACCTCCTTTAGGAGGGTGGGGCTCTGAGCTCTAACTTTGGTTCTCATATGAAGCCAGCACACACCTGTGCCATCAGTGTGCTTGCTTCCCACAAAGTTTTGCATAAACCACCATTTTATGGTCACCCTGCTACACTATATACATCTTTTTTTTAGGTTAGTTAGCATAGGTAATAGGAGAGGAAGGGGACAGTTTTAAGGCTAGTTAGGTATAAGGCCCCTTTCACACGAGGCGACTCCGCTTCCACGGAGTCCGCCTCTGTCCGCCGGCTCAGCGGGAGATCTCTCCATTGATCTCCGCTGAGCCGGCGGATGACAGGTCCCTCTCTGCTCACTGAGCGGGGAGGGGCTTGTCCAGCGCCGCTGGTCTCTATGGAGAGATCGGATGAAAACGGACAGCGTGTCCGTTTTCATCAGATCTCACCCAATCCGATCCGCCAGCGACGGATCTGGACGTACAGCCATCCATCTGCTTTTGGCAGATCGGACCAGGTCGGATGTCAGCGGACATGTCTCCGCTGACATCCGCCGCTCCATAGACTAGCATGGAGCGCCTGATTAGGTCCGCCGTCAAAACTGACAGGCGGACCTGAACGGTCCGTCAGTGTGAAAAGGGCCCTAAAGCTGAAAACTTTATTAATGATTATTCATATATGACATATAAGGTATTGTTTTCCCTAGATTGAAAGATACAAATGCTGCGCTATAATTAACTTCTCACCCAGTAAAAGTGCTACGTGCTTGAAAAATGTGTTATGCCCTATGCCCAAATTCCTGCAAGATGCTAAGTGCTTAATAATAATATTGATACTCTATAAAACAGGGGTGCCCAACCAGTGGCCCAGGGGGCCACATGTGGCCCGCGGAGCCCTTTGATGTGGCCCGCGACCTCCTTCTCTGGGATAGAATAGAAAGAATACTGTTATTAAAGGTCAGTTTATTACTAAAATCACATGGATTTGGGCATATCTTTTCTGCAGTGGTCACTGGGCTGCTTTCAAACTGATCTGCAGGTGCAGAGCAGTTTACCTGCGGGTTACCTGCACTGAGCCATAGACTTCTATTATTACCTGCGAGATTGGTGAGCTTTCTGAAAGTGCACCAAACCTGCAGAATATAATAGCAGTCTATTGCAAAATGCGGGAAAGCCAAAGGTACACTGCGTTGCACATGTGGTGCGGGTAAACCACAGCGCACCAGTGCGAAAGCAGTCTTGGACCCCTTTCACACGGTCAGTCCAACAGTCCGACCAATTGGACCCTCCATTCACCTCTATGTCTTGATATAGGACGCTTTGATTTGCACTGCTTATTGTCTGCTCGTTGCTGGTATTCATTTCGTTCTTTCAGGCCTTGCTGTTTATCGGTGCTTTCTGTTTGTCCGTTCTGACCAGCGACCTTTTGTGACCTTGTGAGCGATGTTTCCCGTGCGTACTCGTCGCCGAGTTCGTGCTGTACGCGGAATTGGTGTCGGGCTTTTAGCTTTGAGCCAAGACCCGTCCATGAACAGAGTGACGAGGAGTATGTGGACCAAGAATTGGTTGCTTCAGCGTGACCAATTCTCGCACATGCCTTTGCTTCGTGAGATCCGGGAGAATAATCTGATGATTTCAGGAACTTTCTCAGGATGACGGACCCCGATTTTCACCGTCTTTTGGCTTTGCTGACCCCTTTATCAGCCGGCAGGATACCTGCATGAGACAAGCCATTACTCCGGAGCAGAGGCTTGTTGCCACGTTGAGGTACTTGGCGACAGGGAGAAGTCTTCAGGATTTGAAGTTCTCTTCAGGTATCTCTCCCCAGGCCCTGGGAATCATTATTCCAGAGACCTGTTCTGCCATAATTCAGGTCCTGCAGGAGGACTATATTAAGGTAACATTTCTACTTGACTATTCCCTTCTATGTATGCTCTGTTTGCTAATGTCTTCTATTTTTGACCTCCTTCCCTAATTATCATGATTGCAATATGTTCTAATATGCTGTGCCCCTTTTCTCCTTCATGCATTTTTCCCTTCACTTACCTCCCCAGCATGCTCTTCTGCCCCAATAGACACCTATGGCCTAGTCACTTAATCAATGTCTTTTGTCTGCTGCATAGTATTGTTTGCCCCAAAACACCCCCTAAAATATGCACAAATGTTTGCTGTGTGGTTTACTTCATGTAGAGCCCCTTTAGATTTTTTTTTTTTTTTGGTGGGGGGGGGGGGGTGGCAAACTCATTAGGAACCCCCTCCCCCCAACTGCTCTGTCAGATGGTACCAATCCTTTATCTGCTGGCTTTCCCAAGGTCCATACACACTATATACCTACCTCTTTATAGTGGGCATCTTTAGGGATGAATTCAGCAAAGCATGTAGTGCAAGGGGCTGCCTCCATACATTCCATTTCCTAATTTTTTGTCTTCTTTCCCTCCTATTAGCTTGCTTGGTAATTTCAGAATGTCACAATGTGCCTGCCTTTTTTTGGGGGGGGTGGGGGGGGGGGGGGGTTGAAAGGTTATTTTATCTTTCCTGGGGGCTGCCAATAGTGTTAAGTACAGAGGGTCTGGCCAAACTAGCACACATTATTGAGCCATTTGCCAATCAATGAAGTGCAGAGGGTTACCTGTCCCCCCCCCCAAAACCCTAGTTATTGCCAATGGCCCATCAGAAGTGGGGGGATTGATGGGGGGTGAGTAATCTGTGAAGGGGAGCCTCTACTTTTCTGTGCAAATACTTTCCAGCCTCCAATTTTATACAATGCTCTTGTTCCAAGATGTTGATTGTCTAATCTGCTTGCAATGTTTAAGTGCAAAGTGACTAATTTTTTTTTCTTGTTTCACTCCACAGTTCCCTTCCACGCCACAGGAATGGCAGACTGTGGCCTCCCACTTTGCCAGCCGTTGGGACTTTCCTAACTGCGGAGGGGCAATTGATGGGAAACACGTCCGCATCATCCCACCGCCCAACTCGGGGTCCCACTATTATAATTATAAAGGGTTTAATAGTGTAGTGATGTTGGCGGTGGTGTCGGCAACATACGAGTTTATGTATGTGGACGTGGGGATGAACGGCCGGATCTCGGATGGTGGTGCCATTACGCACACGGAGTTCTACTGGCGTCTCCAAAGTGGCAGTCTGTGCTTGCCACCTCCAGAGGAGAATGCCGAAGGACTCCCCTTCGTCTTTGTCGCAGATGAAGCGTTTGCGTTGACTCCCCATGTGATGAGGCCGTTCCCGATGAGGACCCTCACCCCGGACCAGAGGGTCTTCAACTACAGGCTGTCCAGAGCCAGAAGAGTGGTGGAGAACACTTTTGGCATCCTGGCCAGCCGCTTCCGCCTGTTCCTGACGGCATTTAACTTGGCGGAATACAAACTGAACCACATAGTTCTTGCCTGTTGCATATTGCACAACTTCCTCAAAAGACATAACAGGAACTATGTGGTGCCCGTTGGCCCAGATGTGGAGGGCCCTCCAAATGCGGACCTCACAGCCCTTCAAGTGGCACGTCCAGGCTTGCCCCCTCTAAATGCCCGCGTGGTCCGCGAGCAATATATGGAGTACTTTGTGGGTAGGGGGGCCATTGCTCTGCCTGACGATGTGTGAGAGGCATTTTTTAATAAATCTGATATTTTAACCAACCTATGATTTCTTGTCATTTCAGTCTTCTTTTTAGCTTATTTTACCTTGACATTTTTTCCCTTTGCCTTCGACAGTGGGAATGCACTTTCTGGGCAAAAGGAGGTAACAGTCTCTTCTTCCCAAAAAGATTATTCTCATGTTGTGTGTTTGCTTCCTAATCTTTGGTCTAGAGAAGGTTTGTACTGCATAACTGACACCCAAAATACTCCTTTTCATCACCAGGTCTGACATGTGTGTATTCTCAAAAATGCTGTGCTCCGTGTTTTCATACAAAGCACTGTGGGTGTCATTTACATAAGTCAAATCCGCTATGCTCTACAAGTGCATTGAAAAAGTTCCCTGGGCAAGACAATTGCAGTGCAAAGTGGATTTGCCTTTAGTAAATAACACCCATTGCCCCCCATATCCTTTACATTTTACATACATAATGCATTGTGTTTTTTAATAAGGAAGCCACACATTTAGAAAAATAAAAAAGTTTACTAGGAAAACATTCACAAGTGCGTTTACAATCTTCACGCCAAAACTGACAACATCTTGGTTATTTACAACATTGTTTACAAACATTCCGCAATTGGTAAAACCAGGCATGGAGCTAACCAGAACCTATGAACTAGGAAAGTTTAACTTTGTAAAGTGAAGACAAGATCAGACATGACTATATGTTCAAAGTGTGTTTGATCTTGCCTTCATCACATGGGGGGGTCACCCCCCGAAAAGTGGAAATTTCGAACATGCACACAATTTGGGTCTGAAAATGGTCATTAGATGGTAAAACACATGCTAGAAGCTTCAAAAGTGCCATTTTCCATCATGGGGATGAATGGACGTTTTTTGGGGGTGCAACCCCTTCACCACAACCACTTTCGTAGTTCGTAAAGTGTTTGCACCCCCAAAAAAACGTTGGCATTCATCACCATGATGGGAGCTAGCACATGTGGACACAATGTGTGCATGTTCCAAATTTCACACAGTTTTTAAGTTGCAAATGTGTTCAGAAGCTGGCACAAATGTGTTTTAATTACTTGGTGCGTTTTCATATTTTCCCTAAAACATCAATGATGTTCTTCAATTTTTTGTTGAACATCATTGATGTTTTGCTTTATGTAATCTAGATCTCTATTGCAGACCATTATCTCTCCGATGAGTAAGTGGGCACTCTCTGTGGTAAAGTGCGATTTTTCTTCCACAACATCCACGTCACCTAAACAACCACAAACAAACAAAAATGGGGTGATTGGAAATGAGGCAGCCATACTAGATCTCTATTGCAGACCATTACAGTAGTGGCAGACATAAACCGACTTGTGTTCTACCTCCAATACGATCCGCTAAAAAGTATTGTGGGCTACATCCGTGTCCGCTCTCCAAATGCAGAGTGGACAAGATCATGTCATCCACCCGCACCGCTTATTGTGGCCCGCGACCGTTTACCAAGTCGCTAAAGTGGCCCTCGCTCTTCAAAAGGTTGGGCTCCCCTGCTGTAAAACGTACTGCCATCTAAATAAATTAGTATAATAGCAAAATTAAGGGCTGCGTGCTTGAATTAATTAAATAAATTAATATAAAGTGCTATTAAACTGAGTTAATCAATAAAGGTATACTCCAATCAGCGTGCTCTAAAAACTGAAAATGAATACATCAAAAAAAAAATATATATATATATGAATCACCACTAAATTAAATAACGTGATGAGCAGACAATGGATGTTATATAAACTCATATATGGATTATTCCAATCCCGCAAATGATGTCCAGCGAGTCTAGCTCATAAATGTGGTTAAAATTGACATCAACTAGTTAAAGATGACATCTCCTTGTGTAGCAACCAATTAAAAAGAATTCAGCTCATTAATCAAACAAAAAGTCCACAGTCTCTTAGAAGATTAAAATTTGAGACCAATCTCAGTGGTGTGCTGGAATCTCACATTAGCAATGACCTCCCTCCCTGTAGATGGACTCATATAGCCTGCAACAAATAAATGTAGAGAGGCAAAGGTTCCACTCACAAAACCTCAGGGTAATCTTGCACTTTCAGGCAAAATAATCAGCCAGTTCGAGCGTAGTGCAAACATACACCGATCATCTCGTGCTGGCAACAGCCTCACTGTTCCTCGTCACTGGCTCCTCCTACGCGTTACGTCACAGGTCACGTGACTTTTTCAAGAATCTACATTATCTCTACATTTATTTGTTGCAGTCTATACATATTGCGCTATGATATGTATTTTTGTTTTTTGCATGAGTCCATCTACAGGGACGGAGGTCATTGCTAATGTGAGATTCCAGCACACCACGGAGATTGGTCTCAAATTTTAATCTCCTAAGAGACTGTGGAATTTTTGTTTGATTAATGAGCTAAATAATTTTTAATTGGTTGCTACACTAGGAGATCGGACATTTTATGTCATCTGTAACTAGTTGATGTCAATTTTAACCACATTTATGAGCTAGACTCGCTGGACATCATTTGTGGGATTGGAATAATCCATATATGAGTTTATATAACATCCATTGTCTGCTCATCACGTTATTTAATTCAGTGGTGATTTATATATATATATATATATATATATATATATATATATATATATATATATATATATATATATTTTTTTTTATGTATTCATTTTCAGTTTTTGGGGCACGCTGATTGGAGTATACCTTTTATTGATTAACTCAGTTTAATAGCACTTTATATTAATTTATTTAATTAATTCAAGCACACAGCACTTTATTATGCTATTATACTAATTCATTTAGATGGCAGTACGTTTTACAGAGTATCAATATTATTATTAAGCACTTAGCACCTTGCAGGAATTTGGGCATAGGGCATAACACATTTTTCAAGCACGTAGCACTTTTATCTGGTATCCTGTCACATTTTTGCGAGTATTGCTACTTTGTTTACAACACTACTGATGCACTGGGTGAGAAGTTAATTATAGCGCAACATTTGTATCTTTCAATTATTCTTTAGTGTCGGATCACTTATATTATGTTTGCAGCTTAATTATTCAGTTATTTCTCAGTCAATCGAGTTTCTACATCCATTTTTGCGCTTTTGTATTTATTTTCACTTATATTTTCCCTAGATTGCATCCTTTCATGTCATGTCTCTGTATCTGAGCGATATTGACAGACAAAATACATTTTCTTTCAGCAATGGCTGTATATATTAATTGGTACAGTAGACCTGTTACTATTGTTCTACTGGAAGGGTGCCTGTTCCAACAAGGCTAGGGTTGCAGTGGTGTGTCGGCTGCATTGCAACAAAGTGTTTTAGTTATTTTCTCACCACGGTGAGCATTGTGGTCAAATGGGTTGTCTTCAACTTGCTCTATGTATGAACTTCAATTTTTGTTAACTGAAAGCGATTTTTTTTTTTTTTTTTATGAATTATAGACAAGGTTTAAAGTAGAACTCCATCCAAAAATAACAAGATAAAAATGGAGAGCGCTATTTTTAGCACTTTAGCGCCTGCAAAGCGCCTCAGTGTGACAGCAGCCTTCGAGAGAGATGATACCAAACAAAAAAATACGTTTTGCTCAGAGATACACTTTATGGGGTACATTAACGGCATTAATTTGTGTCATTTATATCTTCCCTGGAGTTCAGCTTTAGCTGAGCTCTAACCATTAAACATGGGAGTTGTTTTACCCACCAAACTGGCAGGCAGCAAAGCCAGTTTGGTGACATCACAAATCTGTACTGGAATTATGGTTGAACTCCAGCCCAAAATGTATTACTTGTTTTGTATAGAACATGGAATGATCAGAACCTCAAGTTTTTATTTTTTATTTTTTTGCAACTGTTACAGAAGAGAATACTCCTGCTTCAGGAAAATCTTTACCTACTTCCTAGTGTGCCTTTGGCACAGGAAATAACTGGATCTGACAAATGGGGAAACAGGCAGCAATAAGAACACAGGTTCTAACTCAGTTCCTACTATAAACAAAACTAAATAAAAAAGTTTCTGGATGGAGATCCACTTTATGCAAAACTGCTTGGTGCCTACTCTGTCCCTAGCCTGTGATTGGACAAGAAAGGAGCAGCAGCTCACTGTATATCTCTCAGCATGTTCCTTATGAGTACATGTGCAAGAAGCAGAGCCTTAGCAGATCATCATTGCCTTAGAGCAGTGGTCTCCAAACTGGCTGGATGTGGCTTTTTGTTAGCCTTTAACCAGGCCTTGGGGTACTATTCCTCCTACTGATACAAGGCATTATTACTCCAACTGACATCAGTGGGGCATAATTTCTGCCACTGACGTTAATGATTGGCACTATTCCTCACACTGACACCAGCCATCTGCCCCCACTGCCACCTCTCCCCACTGTCACCACTGCCATCTGTCCCCAGTGCCATCTGCCAGTGCCATCTGTCCCCAGTGCCATCTGTCCCCAGTGCCATTTGTCAGTGCCACCTGTCCCCAGTGCCACCTGTCCCCAGTGCCATGTATAAGTGCCATCTGTCATCAGTGCCACATCAGTACCACGTGTCATCAGTGCCACATAGTGCCATCTGTCATCAGTGCCATATCAGTGTCACGTGTCATCAGTGCCACATATTAATTCCATCTGTCATCAGTGCCACGTATCAGTGCCATCTGTCATCAGTGTCACCTGTCAGTGTCACGTTCCATCTGTTATCAGTGTCACCTGTCATCAATACCACGTATCGGTGCCATCTGTCATCAGTGTCACAAGAAATGAGATAGGTCACCAGTACATCAGGTGTGATCAATTTTGTATGATTCGCACCGTGGTTTGTGGACTCTCTAACTTTCACAAAGACCAAATAATATCCACTAATTTAGGTTATTTTTACTGAAGATATGTGGCAGTGTAAATTGTGGGCAAAATGTATGAAGAAAAATTTATAATTTCCTAAATTTTCATTTATAGCGCAAAAAATTAAAACCCAGAGGTGATTAAATACCACCAAAAGAAAGCTCTATTTGTGGGAAAAAAAGGACAAAAAATTCATTTGGGTACAGTGTTGCATGACTGAGTAATTGTCATTCAAAGTGTGAGCGCACCGAAAGCTGAAAATTGATCTGGATAGGAGGGGGGTTTAAGTGCCCGGTAAAAAAGTGGTTAAAGGAGGTAATTCTTCCCAAGAACAAAAGTGTAAGGACCATTCTTCCCACTGACAATCACATTAATGTATCATGAGTTTTAGCAGGGGTTCCCTGAGACCGGAGAACTATTTCAAGGGTTCCTCTGTGTTGAAAAGGTTGAGAAAGGCTGATGTACTG
Organism: Lithobates sylvaticus; assembly: GCA_028564925.1. Lineage (NCBI taxonomy): Eukaryota > Metazoa > Chordata > Amphibia > Anura > Ranidae > Lithobates > Lithobates sylvaticus. Next base: position 267,427,837 of record CM053026.1, read on the forward strand.
TATGTTGACCTTGTATTGTGGTTACATTGTTACATCTAATCGAATTAATGATATAATTGGATATTGTGTACTGGGGTTTGAACTCAGAAACAGAACACTATGTACTGTGTATACTCAAATATCACAACAGAGTCATGGTGTATATGAGATTATCAAATAATGTACATTAAGGCAAGGCAATACATAGGGGGATGACAAAAGCCTCCTTAAGTATTCAATTTACCTTTCATTTTGGGGGATTTCTGCATAAACATCCTTTGCTGGTTGGATCCTGTTGTTACATCTGGAAACCAGGCATAAATGAATGTACAGTAACCAAGAAAGTGAAAGTAAACTGACTAAAGCTGAAGAATATTCAAAAGAACTAGTGAAAAACACATAAAGAATAAAATGTAATGAACCTAATACCTTGTATAGCCCTCAATACTGTGGGTCTGCAGTCTGTATCCTTTACTGGAAGGTCTGAGGCTGTCTCGTCCATCAAGGACATAGTCACGTCTTTCCAGCTAATGAAAAATACAATACATGTATATTGAAAAAGTGTCTAACAGTATAAGGTTAGAATAATGGTTGTTAATATATTTACCGTATACACAAGCTGGGGTTAGAAGCTCATTGGTTTCTATACAGAAGTGAGCCTGATTTTGAACTTTCCAGCTTTAGTAAATAAACCCCATTGTGTACTTAAAAGTGGGTTATGCCTGTATGTTGCTCTTCCATGGTTATTGATATGGTGTAAGCTATTCGTTCAACTTCTCACCAAGTATTTTCATATTGTGTCCTCTCTATATAATTATAATAATGTGTCCTTAGAATTACCTCTGTCAGATCCTCAGCTGCGTCTCCTTCATTCTGCAACTTCTTCCTCTGGATTAGAATGCTGCTAATCTCAGCCCCATCTGCTACCGATGGCAGATATGTTGTCCAATCCAGAGCAAGGGTTAGTCAGACTAGCTGTTGAGCCAAATCCTCACAGGAGACCAAAGCATAATTAGACAAAATAGAAATACATTGTTAACTACCAAACCCCCCTCTATTCTTTAAAAAAAATATTTTTACTAAAAAAGCGTACACTTATTTCCTCACAATAAATACCTGTACACTATAATTATATCCTAAAAAATGAAAAACAAAAACTATGAGCAAGTACCAAAATTGATAAATAAAATTAGCATAAGTGTTCCAAATTGTAAAGGCAATCTAATATGTAGGAACGTATCCTGTAGATATTTTTAATATAGCTTTTAGTAACATTAAATTAAAGAGACAGATAAGTGATATTAGGCTCCATGTTTTCACAATGATCATTATTTAATTTTATTACCGTTTTATAGGAAATCATCTGAAATTGTTCATGTGTGACGTAGTATAAAATGGCATCACTGTTTAACCACTTCAATACCAGGCACTTAGACACCTTCCCGCCCAGGCCAATTTTCAGCTTTCAGCGCTGTCGCAATTTGAATGACAATTGCGCGGTCATGCTACACTGCACCCAAACAAATTTTTTATCATTTTGTTCCAACAAATAGAGCTTTCTTTTGGTGGTATTTGATCACCTCTGCGATTTTTTATTTTTTGCGCAACAAACCAAAAAAAAGACGAAAATTTTGCAAAAAAACAAGTTTTTCTTTGTCACTGTTCATTTTTTTGTAAATAAGTGCGCTTTCTTCTTCAATGAAGGGCACTGATATGGCTGCACTGATGGGCACTGATAAGGTGGCACTGATGGGCACCGATGAGGTGGCACCAATGAGGTGGCACTGATGAGGTGGCACTGATGAGGTGGCACTGATGAGCACTGATGATGGGCACTGATAGGCGGCACTGATGGGCACTGATAGGTGGCACTGATGGGCACTGATATGTGGCACTGGTATGCGGCACTGATGGGCACTCAGGCGGCACTGATGGGCACTCATAAGAGGCACTGACGGGTACTTATGGGTGGCACTAATGCATACATATAGGTGGCACAGATAGGTGGCATGGATGGGCACTGATGGGCACTGATAGGTGGGCCTGGATGGGCACGGATGGGCACTGATAGGTGGCACTGATGGATGCTGATGGGTGGCACTAATGACACTGATGGGTGGCATTGCTGGGCATCCCTGTTTTATAACATAAATATGATGTGCCATATTTTGGGCATTTTTTTTAGCATGTGGATGGCCATGGGGGATGTACCTGGCCATCCACATGCTGGGGGCTTCCCTGGTGGTCTAGTGTGGGCATCTGAGGGGGGGCTGCGCTGATAAACAATCAGCGCATACCCCCCTGTCAGGAGAGCCGCCGATCAGCTCTCCTCTACTCAAGTCTGTCAGATGCGAGTGAGGAAAAGCCGATCAACAGCTCTTCCTGTGTACATCGTGATCAGCCGTGATTGGACACGGCTGATCACGTGGTAAAGAGCCTCCGCTGGAGGCTCTTTACCAAGATCGGTGTATCGGTGTGTCAGACTGACACACCGATCCACTGAGCGCCGCGATGCACGCCCCCACGGGCATGCAGCGGCTGTTATCCTAAAGGACTTCATATGAAGCCCAGTCAGGATAACGAAACCACTTCCCGGACGTCAATTTGCTATTGACCGGGCAGGAAGTGGTTAATAAATACCGATTTACATTATGTATAAACTCTGTACAGTAGTGATGTCAAATGTCAAACAGTCTATTTAAATGGATGTGAATTTGAATGCTAGCAGAAATTTTATAACTGTAAAAAAAAAAAGGAAAATGATTCACAGGCCTATTAACAATATACACGCACCGGACACCTCTTCAATTGCTTGTTAACACAAATTGCTAATCAGCCAATCACATGGCAGCAACTCAACACATTAAGGCATCTAGACGTGGTGAAGATGACTTGCTGAAGTTTAAACCGAGCATCAGAATGGGCAAGGAAGGGAATTTAAGTGACATTGAACATGCCATGGTTGTTGGTGCCAGATGGGTTGGCCTGAGTAATTCAAAAACTTCTGATCTACTGGGATTTTCAAGCACAAGCATCTCTAGGGTTTACAGAGAATGGTCTGAAAAAGAGAAAACATCCAGGGAGTGGCAGTTGTGTGGATGAAAATGCCTTGTTGATGTCAGAGGTCAGAGGAGAATGGGCAGACTGGTTCGAGATGATAGAAATGCAACAGTAACTCAAATAACAGCTCGTTACAACCAAGGTTTGCAGAATACCATCTTTGAACACACAACATATCGAACCTTGAAGAAGATGGGCTACAGCAGCAGCAAACCGCACCAGGTGCCACTCCTGTTAGCTAAGAACAGGAAACTGAGGCTACAATTCGCACAGGCTCACCAAAATTGGACAATAGAAGATTGAAATAACATTGCCTGGTCTGATGAGTCTCGATTTCAGTTGCCACATTCATATGGTGGCGTCAGAATTTGGCATAAACAACATGAAAGCATGGATCTATCCTGCCTTGTATCAACGGTTTAGGCTGGTGGTGGTGTAATGTTGTGGGGGATATTTTTTCGTCACTCTTTGGGCCCCTTAGTACCAATTGAGCCCTGTTTAAATGCCACAACCTACCTGAGTATTGTTGCTGACCATGTCCATCCCTTTATGATTACAGTGTACCCATCTCATCTTCCGATGGCTACTTCCAGCAGGATAATGCACCATGTCACAAAGCTCAAATTATCTCAAACTGGTTTCTTGAACATGACAATGAGGTCACTGTACTCCAATGGCCTCCACAGTCTCCAGATCACAATCCAATAGAGCACCTTTGGGATGTGGTGGAATGAAATATTTGCATCATGGATGTGCAGCCGACAAATCTGCAGCAACTGCGTGACGCTATCATGTCAATATGGAGCAAAATCTCTGAGGAATGTTTCCAACACCTTGTTGAATCTATGCCATGAAGAATTAAGACAGCTCTAAAGCCAAAACGGGGTCCAACCCGGTACTAGCAAGGTGTACCTACTAAAGTGGCCGGTGAGTGTATGTTATTGCTATGCCTGGATACTTGTAGCATAGAGTTGTGTTGCACATGGAGGAGTATTACCAGGTAAATAATTTCTGTAACAATATTTAATAATGAAATAATGTATAAGTAGCCTGCTGTGATTTGGTGTCAGCTCCCATAGGCTGCTCAGTCAATGTACAGTAAACCCAATGTAGACGTTTAATATTGTAAGAGTATAGACCATTTTGATTTGAGCATGCACCATTTTGATTTGATTTTACAGAGAAGGACCAGATACCATTACATGCTATAAGCCAGCCATAGATGGATCAAAATTTCGCTGGTTCAGCAGGGATCAACATAATTTCGATCCATCTATGGGCAAGCTGGATGTACCAAAGTCATTCTCTTGACTGATTTCTGTACAACCAGCCTACTGGAAAATTGTCGCTCGATCAGTGCTGCTAGCTATAGGTGGCGGTGCTGATGAGTGTATTCTGATGGTGGGGGAGCCTCCCTGCTGTCAGAATACAACAGCTCTACAGGAGGGATCCCTCCATCCACCTTGAATGTTTGCATGAGGAAACTGATTAATCTTCTTTCCTTCAACCAGTGGGTGAACATACATGAATCATGTATGGCCTGGCTGCCTTGGATGGCAAACAAACCATCCTTTGCATGCCCCTTTTAATCTGGCTTTACTTTTCTACTTTTGGCTTGCCCTTCTTCACCTCAAGACTAAAGCCCCATACACACGGTCGGACAATCCGCGGACCAGGTCGGTCGGATCCTGTCCGTCATACTTTGTCTGATGTTGGTTTTGCGTACACACGGTCGGACAAAGTTGTCGGAAAATCCGATCATTCTGAACGTGGTGACGTTTGTTGCCTACGACGGGACTACGTAGAGGCTAGTAGCCAATAGCTTTGGTCTTGTAATGTGATGTGAGCATGCGTAGCACTTTGTCCGGTCGGACAACCGTACACACGATCGGATTTGGTGTGATCGGACCGTGTTGTCGGCAAATCTTTCCAGCAGGAGATAAGACTTTGTCCGTCGGACAATCCGACGTACACTGTCCGATGGTGCATACACACGGTCTGATTTTTCAACAACATTGTCCGATCGGACAGAATCCAGCTTTAAGCTTTAAGCTGGCCATATATAGGGGCTGTTTTTTTTAGTTCAGCCAGCGGGCTGAACAAAAAAAACACTTGAATCATTTTCGTGATACACACAAACGAGGTGGATGGAGGAATCCCCCCCACCGGAATGTTGTATTCTGACAGTGGGACACACCGTTGTCTGTCAGCATGCACTGATAAGCGGCCGCAGTCGCTGTTCAACAGAGGTTTTCTAGCATGTCCCTTCAACAGAAGTTGATTAAACAATTGTCTTGTGTCAAGTAGGAATGGCCACATACTGATCAAAATTTGTCTGGCACCTGCTGAACTGGCTGAATTCAAGCCATCTATGGTCAGCTTTGGTCACTCACCAACCCCTCCTGTACTCACCAACACTCTAATTGAAGAGAAAGGTGGAACTATATTGCCCTAAAATCAGGCAAGTTAAGCTCTTCTTCATAATAAAGTAGGACTCGTTTCAGAGAGGTGCATAGAGGTTTCAGCTAATACAAGTCCAGTGAAGGAGAAAAATTCCTTATTGACAGAATTTTTTAACAGAACATATTCAGGTTTTTTCCATTTTGTTTTTAATTTTTTTCCATTTGTTTAGCAAAAAAAAAAAATTGATTAAATACCACCAAAAGAAAGATGTATCTGTCTGAGGTGGGGGATGTAACTGATACAACTTCCAGTCATTTTGAGAAGACAACTAAAAAAAACATCTGCCCTTGAAAAGGCCCAGAAAAATCTATATGCAATCGTGACCAAGGTGACCTAGTCACTTCCCAGGGATGTATTGAGCCTTTAGGTAGAGCATGAAGGGTGGATGGACATGGTACACAGTTCTGTACCCACTTTTCAATAACTTCATCCATTTTAGGCTACCAAACATAACTTCTGGCTAATGCTTTCATGCAGACTATTCCAGGATGTCCTTCGTGGAGAGCATGCAGTACTTGAGCTTGTCCTGCCTTTGGAATTACCACTCTGTTTCCCCATAATAGGCAACCTTTATAGGCAGACAGTTCATGTTGGCGCACTAAAAATGGTTTGAAATTCTCTTCAACTTTTGATTTAAGCCATCCCCTCCACACCCAGTTGAGCACAAGGGCCAGCACAGGATCTTTAAGGCCGGCTTCACACTGGGGCGGTGCGGGGCGGCGACGGTAAAGCAGCGCTATATTTAGCGCTGCTTTACCATCGTTTTACCCGCGGTATGTGGCCGCTAGCGGGGTGGTTTTAACCCCCGCTAGCGGGCGAAAAAGGGTTAAAAACATCCGCAAAGCGCCGCTGCAGCGGCGCTTTGCCGGCGGTATCCCCGCGGTCTCCCATTGATTTCAATGGGTACTCCTACACCGCTCCTTTACCGCTCCAAAGATGCAGCTAGCAGGACTTTTTTTACCGTCCTGCTAGCGCACTGCTCCAGTGTGAAAGCCCTCAGGGCTTTCACACTGGAGACACAGCAACAGCTGTTTCGGGTCGGTTTGCAGGCGCTATTTTTAGCGCAATAGCGCCTGCAAACCGCCCCAGTGTGAAAGCAGCCTAAGAGTCATACTAGCAATGTCTCTAGCATGTAATGGAGGGTTTGGAATGGATTCCAACATGAGAACCTCAGGCACAGGAGGGACAAGGAAATCAGGAGAAAACAAAGGCAACCGGCTCAACCCATCAGCAGGAGTGATATTCTTGCCAGGACGATATTCAAAATCACAGTCATAGGCATTCAGCATTCGTGGGGAAAGAATTTGAGGAGTGGGAGTACTTCTGCAGAACAGACCCAGCAAAGGCTTTTGGTCTGTTACAATGTTAAACCCCCGCCCATACACATAGCCATGAAACTTTTTTTACCTTGGACACAATAGCTAAAGCTTCCTTGTCAATTCCTCTCTGTCGTAGACAGAGAGCTGTCAGACACACAGGAGAGTCAGACACGCTGAGAGCAGGGTGAACGTTTGAGTGAGTGAGTGACCAGGGCGAAACACGCTAACCTGATGGGGATGGGGATCAGGAAATCCATGGGTCGCATGGCTGACCAGCTTATCAGAAGAGGCAGCTGATGAGGAGACGGTGAGTGTGTAGCTGATCAGCTAAGTGAGAGAGGCGGCGGTCGCCCAGGTGTGTGATAGCCAGACTGGGAGAGGGGGCAGGCACAGGACCGAAGAGAGATAGGCTGACTGAGGGAGGCTGCAGGAGCTGACAAGTTAAGCTGTATGGGGGTGGCCGAGCAGAAATAACCGCACAAGAAACACAGACAGTAGGCTGTGTGATTGTGCGTAACAAAGTTTTTTTCTCTTAGTACCTAGGAGTACTTTTTAGTACCTGGGAATAACAGAATAATTGGGTGTTAACTGATACAGGAATTCTCCTTGGCCCCTCAAGTGTGTTTCATCCTGTACACATCGAGAGACATTGAGGCCCTTGGGATGCTTTGTGGAAAGTATGAAGGACTGATCACAAGCCCTCGGCCATTTGTTCGCTGTCTCGGCTGTGGAGAATACCTTTGTAATGTGGAACAGCCCATCGTGTTGCCAAAGGCCTACCGCATGAACTGGGCCACGAGCGTAGCCACTGAGGAGTCTGCTGTCTATGCTCCCATGGTGAGGCCTTCCACAGCTGCAATGCATGTTGCTGTTAGCATTCCGGAGGGAGATGCGACTGTTTCTACTACTGCCACCGTCGGAGGAACTACTCCGGAGCTTATGGACACCACCTCATCCTCCATCACTGATGCCACCATGCCTGCTTTGGAGAAAGTGGAGCGTGCCAAGACCTCCCGCGGCCGCGGTAGAGGACCACCTCCAAGTCTGGCCGGACCAAATCGGAGCAAGGAGATCGTCCCGGAGAAGTCCACCACGTTTACTGGTGAGAAATCTGGGGCTATTGTAGTGAGAGGGACTGTAAAAAATTATTTGCTGGCGAAAGAGTTGCGGGACTGAGAGCTAGACTCTCTTTCCAATGCTGGGGATGATGATCTTTTTGTCCCAAGAGTTATTATGGGCAAATGAGGATGATGTGGCTGCAACCTGTAATGACATATCAGGCTGGCTGGCCCTTACCTCGGGGAGTGTATCGCCACAGGCGGAAATACCGTCCACCATAGATTTGACTTTGCCCAAACGTGTGAACTTGCCTGTACCCAAGAAAAACTCTCTGCATTCTAGTCTAGCCAAGCCTATATCTGACTGCAGGCCATTGCTGGTGTACGTTTTCAAATATACTTTCAGGCAGGCAGGCAGGCAAGGTGATTCAGTGATCTGCAGTGCCTAATATATATATATACAGTCTCCAACATATGTATATCCACTGCATTCTAGTCTAGCCAAGCCTATATCTGACTGCAGTCCTTTTCTGGTTTACGTTTTCAAATACACTTTCAGGCAGGCAGGTGATTCAGTGATCTGCAGTGCATAAAATATATATACAGTCTCCTACATGTATATCCACTGCATTCTAGTCTAGCCAAGCCTATATCTGACCTGAGGCCATTGCTGGTGTACATTTTCAAATATACTTTCAGGCAGGCAGGCAATGTGATTCCGTGATCTGCCATGCATAAAATATATATATACAGTCTCCTACATATATATATCGGTGTTCCTCTGTACTGGGAACACACCATCGGTCTCCTCTCCACTGACAGGACGTGGATCTGTGTGTTTACTCAGTACTGTAGCATCCCCCCTCAGTTCCCGGGGGGATGCTACACCCACCCCCTCAAGCTCTCTACCAGCTTGACATTATTACACATGTCCTACCAACACTATCTAATCTACCCATAGGTAAGAGTGATAGGACCATTTAATATGCTCCCCCTCTTCCTAGTATAGTTTGTTATGACCAATAATAATCCATACTTTATTACATTATCTTATAGGGATCCCTTATTTAGCTGCTCCTGATGAGTGGACTATCTTCCATGAAACGCGTCGAGCATTGATATTTGATGTCTTGTCACAGCAATCATGTATCCACTATGGGATTTCAATGCCTAAGTCATCAATTCTGTACCAGTTCAATTCTGATTGTGTTTATACATGTTGGTTGCAGCGCTGAATGTTGTTATCATGTTTCACATGCTATAGTGTTTAATGTATTACTATTCTACTATAATGTGACATTTTTTAACATATTACCATTCTATTATAATGTGAATACATTTTCATATTTTTATACTCTTATTATACTTATTCATCTAATGTCTGTATCATATACTACATCCTATGTTCACGTAGTGCCAACCCACAAATATACAAATTCTATCACACTTGACGACTTTTGCTGCCTTAGTGTTGTGTTTCATATAAAGTCCCAATTGCCCCCCTATGTCCCCAATTTCCCCTTTGTCTCTTATTCAAATAGGGATGGAGACCTGTATACTGGATGGTCATGGTCTCATATAAAGTCCCAACATTCTTCTTTTTCAATGAAATAGGGATGGAAACACACACTATTTATTATATCTATCCCATGTATTTCTGGTGGCACACATACAAGTGCCGTTCCCTGCCATTTGCTTTATTCGGTGATCCTTGTTCTATTATGGTGTTGCCAAGTCAGCCTTTTGGGGGTGGTTCTCATCCACTCCCGGGAACTGCGACACACACCGGGGTTGTCCTCTTATTCCCTGACCTCATTGGTTGCGGGGTTCGGGGCCCTTCTCCCGATGTGTGTCGAAGTCACGCTCCGTACGCCGGTATGTGTGACGTCACATTGACGCTACGTGCTGACGTGCTGTTTGTCGCCCTGGCGTGCTGATTAACGGAGGCGGGGGTTGCTTATATGCAGGCGCTAGTCGCCTGCATGCGGCTGATGCCGCCTCGTCTCTCTTAGCACGACCCAGCGTGACGTTGGGGGGACCTTACTGGCTGACTGGCATTCGGCATTTCCAGGTATTCACGGACTTCACACTCTTCATACCCTATGCACATGACACATGTTATACATCATACTTCACATACTTCCTTCTTTTCACACGATACTCAAGGCTGGTTCCTTTTGGCATTTGGGTGGGTTCTTTTCTTGCTTTTATTCCCAATTTTCTTCACATTATGGTTATTTACACACTTGGTGTATTCTGCATATGCCCTTTCACTTGTTTCTTCACCATCCCCCTACACCCTTTATCTACTTTGTGGCTCTCAGTACTATACTGAAATTATTCACCATTACATAATATTATTGTTTACAGATATCCCTTGGATTCACACTTTACACCACTGTGTTGAATGGGAATTTCCCTGCTGTTCACCTTTACACGCTATTCCTGGTTTGCCCTGCTCTGCTGCCGTTTGGTTACCTCCTCAGTTCCCGGGGGGATGCTACACCCACCCCCTCAAGCTCTCTACCAGCTTGACATTATTACATATGTCCTACCAACACTATCTAATCTACCCATAGGTAAGAGTGATAGGACCATTTAATATGCTCCCCCTCTTCCTAGTATAGTTTGTTATGACCAATAATAATCCATACTTTATTACATTATCTTATAGGGATCCCTTATTTAGCTGCTCCTGATGAGTGGACTATCTTCCACGAAACGCGTCGAGCATTGATATTTGATGTCTTGTCACAGCAATCATGTATCCACTATGGGATTTCAATGCCTAAGTCATCAATTCTGTACCAGTTCAATTCTGATTGTGTTTATACATTTTGGTTGCAGCGCTGAATGTTGTTATCATGTTTCACATGCTATAGTGTTTAATGTATTACTATTCTACTATAATGTGACATTTTTTAACATATTACCATTCTATTATAATGTGAATAAATTTTCATATTTTTATACTCTTATTATACTTATTCATCTAATGTCTGTATCATATACTACATCCTATGTTCACGTAGTGCCAACCCACAAATATACCAATTCTATCACACTTGACGACTTTTGCTGCCTTAGTGTTGTGTTTCATATAAAGTCCCAATTGCCCCCCTATGTCCCCAATTTGCCCTTTGTCTCAGATCCACGATCATGCTGTGTTCCCGGGCAATCGCGGGGTTCGCCTGTTCGCACAAATTTTTGGTCTGTTCACGTGTTCTGCCGCAAACCGGGGGGTGTTCGGCTCATCCCTAGTCAGTAGTGATAATATAGCTGTAACAGCCAATCCTGGGGTGAATGAGTGGACAAACCAAGAACAAAGCCTGAGAAAACATAAGGAGAAATTAATTTGCACTCATATAACACTGAGAGGCGTATACACAAATGCCAGGAGCCTAGCTAACAAAATGGAGGAACTGGAACTGCTATTACACGAGGAGGACATAGACTTTGTGGGAATAACAGAAACTTGGCTTGACAGCTCACACGACTGGCTGTCAAATATTCAGGGGTATTCCTTGTATTGGAAGGACAGGGAAGGTAGAAGAGGGGGAGGGGTATGTCTATATATCAAAAATGATGTAAGAGTGGTAGAGAGGAATGACACTGTGAATGGGACAAGGGGGAGGTGGAATCCATGTGGGTAGAACTCTAAAGAGAAGAAGTAGTAAAATAATAGTGGGGGTATTATAGGCCCCCCAACCTGAAGGAGGAGGAGGATCTGGACCTACTATCACAGTTAGAAATGTCATTGAGGCATGGAAATGTCAGCTCACTCAATAAAGGCCCGTCATTTCATGAATGTCTTACAGAACAACTTGATTTCTCAATTGGGGGATTCCCCGACTAGAAAGAATGCATTGCTAGATTTATTAATTACAAACGATCCAGGTTTGATATCATATATGGCAATACGGGACAACTTGGGATCTAGTGATCACAGGATGATTGCATTTAGCATAAATCATAGGAAAATAAGGCTAGAGGGTAGCACATGAACTCTAATGCCCCGTACACACGGTCGGATTTTCAATGTTGTCGGAAATTCCAACCGTGTGTAGGCTCCATCTGACTTTTTCCGTCCGGATTTTCCGACGGACAAAGTTTTATCTCCTGCTCTCAAATTTTCCGACAACAAAGTCCTATCGGACTTTTTCCGATCGTGTGTAGCGAATTCCGACGGACAAAGTACCACGCATGCTCAGATCACATTACAAGACCAAAGCTATTGGCTACTAGCCTCTATGTAGTCCCGTCGTAGGCAACAAACGTCACCACGTTCAGAATGATCGGATTTTCCGACAACTTTGTCCGACCGTGTGTATGCAACAGCAGTGTCGGACAAAATGCGTCGGAAAAAATCCGCTGGATTTTGTGGTCGGATTGTCCGACCGTGTGTACGGGGCATAAGGCTGGATTCACACCTATGCAGTTTTAGTGCTTTTTGCATTTTGCCGATTTGCACTACAGAACATGTTCCATAAGAAACCATGTTAAATGGACTGTAGTGCAAATCTGCAAAATGCAAAAAGCACTAAAACTGCACAGGTGTGAATCCAGCCTAAATGTCAAATGAGCAAACTTTTCTGAACTGTTTTCTTTAGATATATTAACTCAGGGGTCAAGTCCTGGGGAAAAAAGTGTGAGAACTCCCACCCAAGATCCACTCCCCCACCAAAAAAAAAATAAATGATACGCTCATATGCACACACGCTTCAAAAGTGGTATTTTTCATCCAATTTTCGTATTGTGTGTATGAAGCTTAACTGTTAGTACAATACAATCCTCAATAAACATAAATATGGTAATTCTCTGAATAATCAGCATTCATTCAATTGTGCTTCCATGCAAATTTGAACATCATGTTTTGATCTTTATTGGGGAATTTTATTTTGTATATAGAGTGTTTATGTGGTGAGTTTACACTTTTCATTGAACAGAGTTTGGATAACACAGGGTTAAATGGAAAGGTCATAGATGAACTGCACATTATCTGGACAGAATGCTTGGGGACATAGTGATGTGTTCCTGCTTAGGAGATGTATGTTAGCTTGGGGGGCTGCAAACTCTGCAGGGCTCCAACACACACTCGCTGCTATTCCAACCCTTCACATATTTCCACATAAACTTCCCTCCTGGCATTAAACTTTGCCAGGTATTGTGCTCAGCTTACCACCCCAAACTGATGTTCCTCCCTCAGCTCACCTCTCTCCCTGCATGTCCTGTGAGCAGAATAGCTGATCTACCCATCAGCTAGACCTAGACCTGATCTACCCGTCAGCTAGCTGTGATTGACAGGTAGATCAAAGCGGAAGCTGTCATGCTGACGTGAGACGTCGGTGTTGGGGGAGGAGCCGAGTGCCGAGCTGGACACCTGCACGCTCTCCGGCTGGGAGATGAGACCAGGGAGAGGTAGCGCGGAAGTGAGAGCCCGCGGAAAGCTCCCCTGACCCGCTGGAGAGGACCTCGGAAAGCCTGGGGTTTTCCCCCTGCCTGCCCGCCCGCCCGCCCGCCCGCCCGCCTAAACCCGCCTACCCGCCCGCCCGGCAGCCAGACACGGAGGTGAGGAGAAGAGGAAGCCGGGGGGTTCAATTAGGACCCGTGTTGAGTGCGGGGGAGCGGAGACCACGTAGACCCAGAGCCCGGTCTCCGTCTGAGCCCCAGCCCGTGGATACCGACGCGGTCCCCTAGGAGAGGATGAAGGACCATTGAGAGTGACTTTGCACACAAGGGTGCTACAGCAAAAGGGGTACTGCAACCCGAACGGCCACATCGTAGAGCTGCTGGAGGAACACGTCGGTCTGAGAGGGGATCTACGGAAGAGCATCCCTCTCTCAGGTAGGAACGCTACATCTTGATCCCCCACTGCTATACAGACTATACAGACTCGGTATTTCCCTGTTTCTTTTTGTTTCTGGTGTTGTCTCTGCCCTTCTCTCCCCCCTCACCCATCTCCCTCCCTGCAGTTGAACATTAAATATGACGACCAGTCTATGAAAGGAGGAATGTGATGTGTTTTGAAAAAACAGTGAAATGATAATGTGTGTGAGGGGAGTCTCAATAAGAAGACAAATGTTTAACACCCTGTAGGAACACAAGCAGGAAAAGCAGGAAAAGCAGTTTTAAATAATACATTTCTCAAGGAGAGTTTAATTGGGAGAGATAGACACCTGAGAGACTAAAAACTGACATAAACGCTTAAAGAATCCCCCAATTAAAGAACAGGGGATTAAAACAACTAAACTTGACCCTGCAGTAATAGAGGTCGCTGCTACAAGGAACTGTATGCAAAGATAAGCCTGCAAAACTATGCTGTGGTTATGATGTAGCCAGGAAGAACACAGAGATTCGCCTCTCCTATTAAGGGGAAGTGTATCCCTCGATTGGAGGAGACGCAGAGTTCAGAGGAGAGCAGTGTTCCAAAGGAGAAGTAAAAAAACTATTGCAACAGTACGCAGGGGGGGGGGGAGGAGGAGAGGAGAGGAGGTGAAGGAGGAATAAAGAAAGAAGAAAGAGAGAAAACTCTACCCCCAAAAAACTTCTTAGCTCAATCACCCCCCCACAGGGACGAGATGGCCAAAGCTTAGAAGATATTTGGGTATACGATGAAGGGGAGAACACAGAGAGGTACAGACCCCAAAACACCGAAAGACAACCTAAATAACAGTACCATACAAAAATATCTCAAAGATATTAGTATTAAGAGCCCCGAGATGGAGAGGAGACAACAGGGAGTGAAGGAAAGAAAGAAAGAATTGGAGAAGTTAAAAGCGGATCAGGCTGAAACACTTAGGATGGAACCTGAGCTGGAAAAGACAGGGGACATGAGTACTACATCACAACACAGTGACATCTCACAAATCCCTACCAGAACAGAAATGGCGGAAATGTTTGCCAATTTAGAAAGTGCCATAAAAACTGAAATTTTGAACATCAGAATTGATATGGGTTTCCTGGCCAAAAGAGTTGAAAAAATCGAAGAAACTGCAAACGAACTAATGAAAGAAAATAAAGTTTTTAGAAGCCAGATAGAAGAAATTCAAAGGTCTGAAAGAGACATGAAATACAAAATGGAAAGTATGGAAGACCAAAGCAGGAGACAAAACTTGAGGTTAAGATCTTTACCAGAACAGAGGGGAGAAGACCTCATGCTGAAAATAAATAGTATTTTGATACCAGTTTCTGGGCAGGAAGAGGGCACGGCCTTAAAAATAGAAAGGGTCCATCGAATTAGGAAACCCCCTGGAGTAGGAGAAGATGTGCCCAGAGATGTCCTTATCAGGTTTCAATCCTATGAGGAAAAAGCCTTGATCTATAAAAAGCTTAGAGGAAAACCCCCGTTAAAGTATGAGACGACAGAAATTCAGGTCTTTGCGGATCTGTCAGCAGGGACCTTGGCTCGGAGAAGGGAGATGAAGCCCTTGTTGGAAATTTTACGTGCTTCAAACATCAAATACAGCTGGGGTTACCCTACCGCACTGATCGTTATGAAATCTGGGAAAACTGTACGCATGAAGTTTTTGGAGGAGATGCAACACCAGATTTCGGCGGTTGAACTCCACCCTAGAGGCGGAGTGGATAGGAAGTGTCTCAAAGGGACACCTCACTGTTCACAGATGGTCAAAATTAGACCAGGGGAAGGGGAGAGGGGGGAGGGAGGTGGGGGGGGAGGGAGAGATGGGGGAGGGAGGGAAGGGGAGGGGGGAGAGGGGTCCGTCCCCGTCTTGCAGACACAAACATTGAACTACTGGACAACGTGGTCCGGTAATCGTATAAAGCCGCCTCGGAAATATGGAGGACTGTAAATTGAGGTTTCTGTCGTATAATGTCAAAGGGTTAAACTCCCAGGTGAAGAAATATAAGATACTGAAAGAAATACAAAACTACCAGGGGGAAATTATCTTCTTGCAAGAAACACACTTGACACTAGACGGTGGAATAAAGTTGGCCACCCATGAATACCCTCTGTGGTTCCAATGCGATACCCCAACAAGGGGCGCTAAGGGGGTTGCTATAGGTTTTGCTAAAAATGTTAAGTTTGCCATCAGCGAAAGGCTGGTAGACCCAGGTGGGAGGTATTTAGCAATAAAAGGCAAAATAGGGGAAAAAATGCTAACTCTAGTAAACATCTACAGCCCAAATAAAAACCCAACTGGATTCCTATGTCGGGTGTTAGGACGCCTGATGGGCTTCCAAGTGGGGGAGGTGATTGTTGCGGGTGACTTGAACTTTGGATGGGACCCTGAACTGGATACTACATCGAAAACAGGAAGCCAGAGTAAACGCCAGTTAAAGAGCATAAAATCTAAACTTAGACAGAGTCAGCTAATAGATATTTGGAGAATACAGCATCCTAACACAAAGGACTTTACCTTCTTTTCTCCAGTGCATGGAACCCATTCCCGCTTAGATTATTTTTTAGTAGAGCACAAATTTTTAGAACACGTGATTGAAACGAAGATTGAAATAACCACACTCTCGGACCACGCCCCGATCTCAATGACAATTAGACTCCCTGGAAGACAGACAAAAATAGGTTCCTGGCGCCTGAATGACAACCTGCTATCTGAGCCCGGTGTAGAAGAAACCATACGTAAGGAAATTATAGCCTTTTTTGAAATTAATGATAACGGTGAGACATCTTTGGCCACCCTATGGGAGGCCAAGAAAGCGTATATTAGGGGAATATTGATCTCCATTGGGGCTGGGAAAAAAAAAGAAAAAAGGTTAAGCCGGGCTCGGCTAGTGGGAGAGATTCGGGACCTGGAACATGAACACAGGGAGGACACATTGAGGAAAGGAGACACTTACCATAGGTTATTAAATAAAAGAGAAGAACTAAAAACAGAACTAGAGCAGGAGGCAAGGAAATGGTTCCACAAGCTAAACAGGGAAAGACACATCGGGGGTAATAAAAGCAGCAAACATCTAGCAAGAATACTCAAAAAAAAGAGAGAGCTCAATTATATCGATAAAATACAAAGTAAAACGGGCTCAATGGTAAACCTGTCAAAAGATATAGCAGAAGAGTTCAGGGGCTATTATGAAGCTTTATACGATGTCAAATCTAAGGATCAGACACCACAAGTTGAAAGGGAGGAGCTTAGAAATTTCCTGAGGAATAGTGCAGTCCCCTCAATCTCAGTAGAGGACAGCAAAATTATGGAGGAACCCATAACTGAAGCTGAAATACATGAGGCCCTTAGGAATTCCTCTGCTGGCAAAAGCCCAGGCCCCGACGGTTTCTCTATCACCTATCTCAAGAGATACCGTGATATTTTGGTCCCCAAACTGTGCCAGTATTGGAATTCCTTGGGAGGGAAGAATGGAATGGGCAAAGAATCGCTAATGGCATCTGTAACACTTATTTTAAAAGAAGGAAAAGATAAGACGCTCTGCTCAAGTTATCGCCCAATTGCCCTACTGAATACTGACACCAAGCTTTTTGCGAAAGTACTGGCCAACAGGTTAAGAAGTAGGATACCTAGACTGGTGTTCTCTGATCAGGTTGGGTTTGTCCCGGGGCGGGAGGGGAGGGACAATGGGATTAGAGCCCTGCTCCTTATGCAAGCCTGCAGGAGGGAGAATGTCCCCAGTCTATTCCTGTCGATCGACGCTGAAAAAGCGTTCGACAGGACAGACTGGGGACATATGTTTGCAACACTGGAAGCAATGGGGATAGGCCCGATAATGATAAGCTGGATAAAGACACTATATGCCCAACCGCAAGCGAGGGTGAGGGTCAACGGGCTTCTCTCTCATCCATTTTCTATGAAGAATGGAACGCGTCAGGGATGCCCGCTGTCCCCCCTCTTATTTATACTAGCTTTAGAACCGTTATTGGCAACAATACGCAACTCAACGGATATTAGCGGGATTAAGGTAGGAGGGGAAACATATAAATACGCAGCGTTTGCTGACGATATTCTATTTTTCTTGTCCAACCCACGAATATCTCTACCCAACCTGATAAAGGTGCTGAAGTTATACGGTGCAGTCTCGAACTTTAAAGTCAACCCGACCAAATCAGAAATTCTTAACATTAATATAAAACAGGAGGAAGTGGTGCGCCTAACTAAAGAGTTTCAATTCCCGTGGAGGGAGAACATAAAATACCTGGGAATAAAACTGGCGGGGACATTGAGGGAGACATACCGGATAAATTACATACCTTTACTAGACGAGATTAAACGGGAAACAAAAAACATGACCCACAGCCCATTGTCATGGCTGGGGAGAGTAAATGCTGTTAAAATGATCATAGCTCCAAAAATAAACTACAAGTTTCAAATGCTCCCAATATGTGTCCCTAAAGCCTTCTTCAGAATTCTAAAGGGGATTATCTCCAGGTTTATATGGTTTAATAAGAAACCACGCATTTCAGCAGAAACCCTGTTTAGGGGGAAAAAACAGGGGGGCTTAGCTTTACCCGATTTTGAACAATACTTCAATGCAATCGCACTATCTAGGATCACTGAATGGACAAGGGAAGGAACAAAAAAAAGATGGGTGAATTTAGAAAACGCACTGGGTAATAGGGACTGGGGTCACGTAATTTGGAATCCACCAAAATTTAGATTAATAGAAGATGACACACACGAAATTACACGAGTTACTCTAAAAATATGGGACAGGGTGCACAGGGAAAACAAGTGGGAATACAACTCCCCATTATTAAATTTAAAAGACAATGTTTTTTTTGAACCGGGGAGGAGTAAAGTATGGGGGAATTGGATCAAAGATGGGGCACGTTTAATGGATATTATTAAAAAAGGTAAATTAATCACGTTTCACGATTTGAGCAAGGAAGTGGAGTTAATATCGGTTGACGCCTGGAGGTACACCCAGCTGAGAAACTTTGTACAGAGACTGCCACAACCAATTAGAGATGGGGACAGCCTCACGGTAATGGAAAAGATTTGTACATGCACCCCAGTTAAAAACACAATTTCACGTATATATAAAATGTTAAACCAGGAGAGATGCGAGGGTGTTCCTCCCGGTGTTAAGCGGTGGGGGGAGGAATTGGGGATTCCTTGCACCGAAAATAGATGCGATAAGATTTTGAAAATTTTACACGGGACCAGGGCGGATAGCCAAACCATTGAAGTTAACTACAAGTGCCTCATGGGGTGGTATGTAACCCCAGTAAAAATGAGTAAGATACAAAGAGACACAACATCTCTTTGTTGGAGAGGATGTGGAGGCATTGGTACAATGTCACACATCTGATGGGACTGCCCAATTATAAAAAAATATTGGAAGCAGATATTATCACTAACTGAAAGCATTACAAAAAAACATATCCCCGAAGATCCATGGGTGGTCCTGTTCCACGGGACAGATACACCCATAAGACAATATAGAAACTCAATAATCCCAATTCTATTAAATGAGGCGAAAAACCTAATCCCTAGGAAATGGAGGGAGGAGAAGAGCCCGCAAGTAGCTGAATGGTTCACGAGAGTTAACCGACAGCGAATACTGGAGAAGGAGGAACTAGGGCAGGAATACGGAGATAACTTGAGCAGTCGGGAAGATAAATGGTCCTGTTGGATTGACTTTAGAGAAACATGGAGTTACTTCGAAGAAATAACTAGATAACAAACAGTAATACGACAAAACTAATTAATTGATGAATTCTTGGGATGTGGATAAAGTGCTGCAAGACGGGGCGGAAGGGGTGGGGGAGGGCAGGGGAAAGGGAAATGTATTTTTGTAATTGTAATGAAAAAACTTTGAAATAAATAAAGAATTAAAAAAAAAAAAAAAAAGCGGAAGCTGTCATGGAGCCCCCTAATGGCAATGCCTGAATGGTCAGGTGTGCGGCACTTACTATTGCGAGCTGTGTCGGCATCTGCTGGTGTAGCACCTGCCACACAGCTTGCATACTTCAAAGTCTTGCAGGACACGGTTGCTAACAGGAACTGAGTTCCTGTTGTGGAAAAAGTACAGGAACTCCGTTCCCATGTGTTCCCGCAGGACTTGAGATCTGTATTAACTGTAAAAAACCGAGATCAGAGTACATTGCCCACATAAAACATAATGATGGAAGGATGGTTACAGATGACATAGAGGAGGCAACTGTACTAAAGGATTTATTTTCCTCAGTCTTTACACAGGAAAAGTAGGGGTATACTGACCAGAACAGTATTGTTAATAACACATCACAGGATGTACTCTTGTGGCTAACAGGGGCCAGAGTCAAGGAAAGACTAGATAAGCTTAAAGTGGTTGTAAACCCTGTACTACCACTTTTACCTACAGGTAAGCCTATGTAGCAATGTCCCGGGCCTCTTCTGGCCTAATAGTTACCTCCAGTGTTAGGGAGAGCTGACATCTATCAGGAACTAAGTACTCACCGAGGCCAAGATGCCGAGAGCGGTTGCCCTTGCGACTCAGCGCCTACCACCCCTGAAGATGGTACAGGGGACGGTTGGCACCAAGAGGCACAAGCCACCTGTTGGGTGGTGGCTAGGCGTGGATCCAGGTGTAGTTGGGTATACAGGCAGACTGGCGGAAGCTCCAACACTGATGGGTAAACAGGCAGCAGGCTGAGGATCAAACACAAGATTAATCAGGCACAAGCAGAAGGTTAACACAGGAGGACAAGCCCAGATAGAATGGTCAAACACAAGCAAGAGGTCAAGGCAGGCTGAGGGTCAAGTACTGCTTAAGCAGGTGGTGGAAGTCCGGTATACAGGCCGAGGGTCAAACACAGGAGAGAGGTGGTGATCCGGGTAAACAAGCCAAAGGTCAAGGTTGGAGAAGGTAACAAGGTCAAGACAATCCGGGTCGGCAACGGGTAGGCAAGTAGATACAGCAGGCACAGGTACAAGGGACAAGGGAACAGCTGAGAGACGAACCAGCGTCTGTCTGGGTCCAAGGGCCTCTCTTTTATAGGCCGGGTGGAGGTCACATGGGACGTGCACTAGCGCGCATGCGCGCGCGCCGTTCAGCTGGGCCGCGTACGTTCGTGCGCCGCCACATCGCTCCTCTGACTCCTACTGTGCGCCGCAGCGCCGGACCTATGCGTCTGCGCACTGGGGCGCGCGGCGGACCAGGTCCCTGATAGTGCCCCCCCCCAAGGGGCGGACTCCGGACGCCCAGGCTGTCCATCAGTTCAGGATGCTCCTGCTGGAAAATCTTAATTAACCTTGGTGCATGGAAATTTCCCGATGGCTCCCAGGAATTATCCTCCAATGGGTACCCCTTCCATTTCACCAGATACTGTAGCTGACGACCCACCTTCCTGCATCCTAGAAGTGATTCCACCTCGAATTCTTCCATGCCATCGATTGTGACAGGTGGTGGCGGAGGTTCCTCCCTGTCTGGGAAGGGACTTGGAACCAAAGGTCTCAGTAAAGATGCATGGAAAACAGGATGTATCTTGTAAGTTTTTGGTAGCGAAAGCTCAAAGGCCACGGGATTCACTGCCTTCTTGACCTCAAATGGCCCAATGAATTTGGGGCCCAGTTTCCGTGAGGGGCAAGAGAGCTTGAGATGAGCCGTTGACAACCACACTTTTTCCCCGATTTTGAAATGGGGGTTCTCCCTCCTGCCTCTGTTGTGGTATCTTTCGTACCCTTCTTGAGCCTGTTGCATGGTCTCCTGGAGCTTTCGAAAGTTGTTTTGAATGGCCTCTAGACGCTCTTGTACCGCAGGAACCGGTGATTCAGGAATTGAGTTTGGCAGAAATGATGGGTGGAAGCCACAGTTTGCCCAGAAAGGAGTTTGGTTGGTAGCTGAGTGGGAAGAATTATTGTATGCGAACTCCGCGTACGCCAGCAAGGAGGACCAATCATCTTGAGCAGAGGAGCAGAAGCATCGCAAATACTGCTCGAGCGTCTGGTTGGTACGCTCTGTTTGGCCATTACTTTGCGGGTGATAGGCTGAAGAAAGACAGATTTTGATTCCTAAGGTTTTGCAGAGTGCCTTCCAAAACTTCGAGGTGAATTGGGAACCTCTGTCAGAGACAATGCTCCTGGGGACCCCATGGAGCCTGACGACCTCTTTGGTAAAGATGTTGGCAGTCTCGAGAGCAGAGGGAGTACCAACCATAGGCAAGAAATGGGCCATTTTGGACAGTCGATCAACCACTACCAGAATGGTAGAAAATCCTTCTGAGGGGGGTAGTTCCACAATAAAATCCATTGAGATGTCTGCCCATGGACGTTCCGGGATGGGTAATGGCCTCAATAACCCCCAGGGTTTGGTTTTTTGACCCTTGTATCGTTGGCACGGGACACAGGAAGAGATGTAAGTACGGCAGTCCTGCCTCCAGCCTGGCCACCAAAAGGTACGAGAGATGAGTTCGGCCGTCTTCCGGTTCCCGAAGTGACCTGCCAGTTTGTGGTCATGGAGAGTCTTCAAGACCAAAGGTCTTACTTCTAGGGGTACAAAAATTTTATTCCGAGACCAGAATAGGTCTTCACGTTTCTCCAGAGTAGACACAATGGGGTCCTGGCAATGAGCTGAGGCAGTGAGGAGAGAGGTAGACAGATCTGCCGGAGTAAGAAGCAGAAAATTTTGGGGAGCCAAAATGGTACTTGGTTCCGACATTTGAGAAGATTCCGGAGAGATTCGGGAGAGGGCATCTGCTTTGCCATTCTTTGACCCTGGCCGATAGGAAATATGAAAGGTAAATCTAGAAAAAAAAAGTGCCCAGCGAGCTTGCCGAGGCCTCAACCGTTTGGCGGTACGTAAATATTCGAGATTTCTATGATCCGTAAAGATAGTAATTGGATGAGTTGCCCCCTCCAGAAGGTACCTCCATTCTTCCAAGGCGGCCTTAATGGCTAATAGCTCACGATCCCCAACATCATAATTTCTTTCGGATGGGCTCAATTTCCGGGAGGCAAAGGCCACTGGGTGAAGGAGGGCTTTTGGCCCGTGGCGTTGTGACAGGATGGCACCTGTGGCAGATTCCGAGGCGTCAACCTCCAGTACAAAGGGAAGTAGAGGATCCGGGTGTCGTAGAATGGGAGCAGAGGTGAAGAGGGTCTTTAGTTTGATGAAAGCATCCTGGGCTTCCTGGGACCATTGGAAACGGCCATGTTGTTGGGTTAGGCGGGTGATGGGGGCAACGATAGAGGAGAACCCGATGATGAACCTCCGATAAAAATTAGCAAACCCGATGAAACGTTGGACGGCCTTTTTGTCCTTGGGAGCTGACCATTCTATCACCGCCTTGACCTTTTGGGGATCCATTGTAGTGCCTTCGGTAGAGATGATGAACCCCAAGAACTGTACAGAAGTTTTCTCAAATTCACATTTTTCGGCCTTAAGATATAATTGGTGGGCTCTAAGGATGGCAAGTACTCTCCTAACGTGGCTCCGATGCATTTCCAAGGTGGCTGAAAAAATAAGGATATCGTCCAGGTATACAACCAAGAAGTCGTCCAGGTGCTCCCTAAAGATGTCATTCACCAGATGTTGGAAGGTAGCTGGAGCATTACACAGGCCAAAGGGCATCACCAAATACTCATAGTGGCCAAACCTGGACCTGAAGGCTGTCTTCCATTCATCACCTGCGCGGATCCTGACAAGATTATAAGCGCCCCTTAAATCAAGCTTGGAAAAAACTTTGGCCGATCGGAAACGTTGGAGGAGCTCGGGAATTAGAGGTAGCGGGTACCGGTTCTTCACCGTGATTTTATTAAGCTCCCTATAGTCAATGCAAGGTCGGAGTGACCCATCCTTTTTTCCTACAAAAAAGATGCCAGCCCCAGCCGGGGAGGTAGAGGGCCGAATGAAGCCCTTTTCAAGGTTTTCGTCAATGTAGGCTTTCAATGTTTTCAACTCAGTTTCAGATAACGGGAATATACGCCCGAAAGGAATCTCAGAGCCAGACAAAAGCTCAATGGGGCAGTCATAAGCCCGGTGAGGTGGTAGATGGTCGGCCTTCTTCTTGTCAAACACATCCCTGAAGTCTTGATAGGCAGGTGGAATGTGCTGGAGGTTTTCTGGTGCTGAGATGACTGCCAGGTGACAGCTCGGAGCCGGGGAGATGCAATGTTGATGACAGTAGGGAGAAGAGAAGGAGACCTCCTTCCGGTCCCAATGGATCTGGGGATCATGGGCCTGTAACCACGGGAGTCCCAGGATGATGGGAAACATCGGGGAAGAAATTAAATCAAAACGTAGCAGTTCCTGGTGGCCGGAGTCTGTAGTGGTGAGGATAGGTGGGGTCTCCTGGACTACTGGTCCTGAGTGTGGAAGGGACCCGTCAGCCAAGTGGACCAGTAAAGGTCTTTCTTTATTTAGACAGGGGATGTGCCATTCGTTGGCGATGGAAATGTCCAGAAAACAACTGCAGGCGCCTGAATCAATTACGGCTGGGAGCCGAATCTCCTTTCCCGCCAGCTGTAGGGAGACAGAAAGAGTCACGTAAGCCTGGACAAGGTTAATGGTTTGACAGTTGACAGTGGTTTGAGAGGGCAACTTACTGGGCCGGATGGGGCAGTTCAGTAGGTAGTGCCCAGAACCCCCGCAGTAGAGGCACAGGTTAGACCTGCGTCTGCGTTGCCTTTCTTCCTGAGAAAGCCGGGGGCGAACTAGGCCAAGTGGCATGGGCTCCCCCTCCGGAGCCGGCGTACCTGGAGAAAAGGAGGAGGCAGGGTATGTAGGCGGTGCCCTAGGGGGTACCCACACTGGTCGGGGATTCTGTAGGCGCTCGGAACGCCGTTCCCGCATGCGCCGGTCCAACTTGGTGGCCAGTTGGATTAACTCCTCCAGGGTTGTGGGGGTCTCCACCCGAGCTAACTCATCCTTCAGGACTTCGTTCAGCCCCAATCGATATTGATAACGAAGGGCTGCCTCGTTCCAGGTAGTGTCGGCTGACCATTTGCGAAACTCTGCCGTGTAGTCTTCTACTAGCCTTTTGCCCTGGGAAAGAGTATGTAGTGTGGCTTCGGCAGTGGCAGACCGCTGAGGGTCATCATAAAGTTGGCCCATTGCTTCAAAGAAAGAGTCCACAGTGTTTAACAGGGGGTTCCTCTGCTCCATGAGACCGTGGGCCCAGGTCTGGGGTTCCTCTGATAGCAATGACATGACAAATCCCACCTTTACAATTTCTGAAGAGAAAGTTCGGGGCTGTAAGGCAAAGTACAAGGTGCAGGCGTTCTTGAAAGACCTGAACTTCCTGCGATCGCCTGAAAATCGCTCAGGTACTGGGACCTTGGGTTCGGGTACAGCCATCATCATGGCGGGTGGCGCTTGGGCCTGCGGTGCAGAACTTCCACTGGCTGATCCAGGAGCTGGGCTTGTCGGAAGAGAGGCTGTTGCCAACTGTTGAAGACGGTTGTCCACCTGTACATAGCCTACTTGTAGCTTTTGTACAGCTTCCATGAGGGCAGATACCTGTTGGCATAGCATCTCCAGAGGAGATCCCGCTCTGTTGGCCTCTGTCATGGCTGGTTCGTACTATCAGGAACTAAGTACTCACCGAGGCCAAGATGCCGAGAGCGGTTGCCCTTGCGACTCAGCGCCTACCACCCCTGAAGATGGTACAGGGGACGGTTGGCACCAAGAGGCACAAGCCACCTGTTGGGTGGTGGCTAGGCGTGGATCCAGGTGTAGTTGGGTATACAGGCAGACTGGCGGAAGCTCCAACACTGATGGGTAAACAGGCAGCAGGCTGAGGATCAAACACAAGATTAATCAGGCACAAGCAGAAGGTTAACACAGGAGGACAAGCCCAGATAGAATGGTCAAACACAAGCAAGAGGTCAAGGCAGGCTGAGGGTCAAGTACTGCTTAAGCAGGTGGTGGAAGTCCGGTATACAGGCCGAGGGTCAAACACAGGAGAGAGGTGGTGATCCGGGTAAACAAGCCAAAGGTCAAGGTTGGAGAAGGTAACAAGGTCAAGACAATCCGGGTCGGCAACGGGTAGGCAAGTAGATACAGCAGGCACAGGTACAAGGGACAAGGGAACAGCTGAGAGACGAACCAGCGTCTGTCTGGGTCCAAGGGCCTCTCTTTTATAGGCCGGGTGGAGGTCACATGGGACGTGCACTAGCGCGCATGCGCGCGCGCCGTTCAGCTGGGCCGCGTACGTTCGTGCGCCGCCACATCGCTCCTCTGACTCCTACTGTGCGCCGCAGCGCCGGACCTATGCGTCTGCGCACTGGGGCGCGCGGCGGACCAGGTCCCTGATAACATCCTTCAGTGTAGAGTGAGTTACACGGCATGGTGGGTGTAATGCAAGATGAACAGGTGGGCGCCAGACCCTTTTTTGAATGCAAAGAGATTTATTGTTTCTTAAACAGAACTGTGGGAGAGAGGGTTAGGGCCAGGACACCCTTAGGTAGATGCAAATGTAATTAGCAGACTTCTATAGGTAGACAGCTATACAGGTGAAGGCCTCCAGCCGGACACCACTTCTGTATAGGTAGGACCGCTGTCTCCTATGGCAACAATCTTGTAGCTGTTACTAACGGTAAAGGTATTAAACTATCTGCAACACAAACAGTTCTCTTTACCCCACACTCACTCACTGTGGGTCTTCACTCAATGAGATCCCAGTCTCTCTCACTAGACTTCATATCCACTAGCCACTGAATCTCCTGAGCTCTTTCACTGTAGAAATCAGTATCTTCCTGTCAGGGCTGGGCTCAGCCCTTCTTTCACTGAGCTGGCCGCTCAGCTGTCGGCCAATTGCCAGCTCCTATCTCTCCACAGTTACTCGGCTGTTGATGATATCCTGCTCGTCAGTCCTGCCTACTTAAGCCGTCCAGTCCAGAGGAGCTCTGCCTTTGCCTTGGTCAACATCACAGAAACTATCGCCTGCGATCCTGTTCAATACTTGCTGTGCTGACATCCCTTCTGGGTCCAGATCCTGATTGCTGTTCCATTACATTGATCCCTGACTTCTGGCTTGGCTGACTTCCCGTTTCGGTTACTGAACTTTGGCTATGTTTTGACTACGTTTGTTCTTTTTACTTTTATTAAACAAGTGTGATTTAACTGTACTTCTGTCTCAGCCTAATTTCATGGTTTCTGACAGTAGGCGAAGGCCATGAATTCAGAAGATGAAGTCAATCCACTTGTTAGTAATATTTTTTCCAGATTGTATGAACTGGATCACCGCATGGATCAGTTTGCCATGGCGTTACAAACGCTCCTGAGTCGCATGGCTTACCTGGAATCTCCCACTGTGGCCGCCTCGATACAACCCATGTTACAGGCCAACCCTGCTGCTGCTCCAGTCTCTGTGCAGGCACCCGCCTGAGCATTACCTCTATAAGAGGCATTGCAGAGGGTTTCTCAACCAGGTTGAGATATACTTTGAGATAATGCCCCAGGCGTTTCCCATGGACAGAAGCAAAGTAGGTTTTGTAATATCTTTGCTTTCAGTGAGAGCCTTAGCCTGGGCAAACCCTCTGGGAGACGCAAAAACCTGTTGTCTTGAGCTACCCTGAGTTTGTGGCTTTGTTTTAAACGGGTATTTGACGTTCCCGCACGCTCCGCTTTTGCTGCCACATGCCTCATGTCCATCAAACAAAGTACAAGAACTGTTGCCGACTACGCCATTGAATTCCTTACTCTGGCAGCAGAGGTTGTGTGGAACAATGAGGCCCTTGTGGCTGCTTTTTCTCATGGTCTCTCGGATACAATCAAGGATGAGATAGCAGCCCGAGATATACCCACTGAGCTGGAGAAGTTGATCATGTTTGCCATCCTCATTGACTCTATTTTAAGGAGCGTTTGTGGAAGCTTTCTGTATGCTTGTCTCTGAGCTTTGCAGTCCCACCCGTGCCTCCCTCACCTCCCATTGCCTCCTGTTACCAAGTCGGTCAGTGAAGGTGAACCCTTGCACTTGGGTTTCACGCGTCTCTCTGCAGATGAGAGAGCATTTAGGAGGAGGGAGAGATTGTGCCTTTATTGTAGCCAGGCAGATCACTTTTTGAAGTCTTATCCTACCCATCCAGGGAATGCCCGAACCTTGAGGTCCTGTCACAGACAGACCTTAGGTGGCGTTGTTTCATTCCCAGTTATCCAGAAGGATAAGCCCCTGGTTTTGGTCACCCTCTCTTGGGCCGAGTCGTCCGTCAAGAACCAGGCTTTAATCGTCTCTGGGGCTGCTGGCCTGTTCATTGATGCTGCCTTTGTATCGAAGCACTCGATTCTACTGCAGCTGTGTGACACTCCACTTGCCATTGAGGTTCTTGACGGGAGACCTCTACAGCCTGCCCATGTGACTCATGAGACGGTTCCATTGTCCATGGCCGTAGGGTCTCTTCACCATGAGATAATACAATTCCAAGTTATTTCCTCACCTACGTTTTTCTGCTGGTTATTGGTTATCCTTGGTTACAGAGGCACAGCCCCTCTTTTGATTGGCTCCGTGAGGAGGTTCACTCCTGGTCACCACAATGCAGTGAGACATGCTTCCAGAAGGTAGAAAGGTCCTGTGCACCTCTTCACTCTCCTCCCTGCCGGAGGAGTACCACAATTTTAGCGATGTCTTTGAAAAAGGTTTGCGTTCACACCGGCCGTATGATTGCACAATTGACCTTCAACATGGTGCCATACCCCCTTGTGGCCGGGTTTACCCTTTGTCGGTCTTGGAGGATAAGGCCATGGAGGAGTATGTTGCAGATGCACTTTCTCAAGGTTTCATCCCCAAATCCTCGTCTCCTGCTGGTGCTGGTTTCTTCTTTGTGAAGAAGAAGAGTGGTAAACTGAGATCTTGTATTGATTATAGGGGTCTCAATTGTTTCACGATTAAGAATGCCTATCCGATTCCGTTGATTACGTAATTATTTGAGCACCTCAAGGGAGCAACGGTTTTCACGAAGCTTGATTTGAGAAGGGCATACAATCTCGTGAGGATTAAGGAGGGCGACCAGTGGAAAACTGCGTTTAACACCAGAACAGGCCATTATGAGTACCTCGTAATGCCTTTTGGCCTTTGTAACGGCCCGGCAGTATTCCAGGAATTTATTAACAATGTCCTCTGAGATTTGTTGCAGTTATATGTGGTGATTTATCTCGATGATATCCTCATATTTTCCAAGTCCCTGGCACAGATGTCTGTCATTTGCTTTAGAAACTAAGAGAGAACAATCTCTATTGTAAACTGGAGAAGTGCGAGTTCCATCGTGAACAGGTTAAATTCCTGGGTTATGTCATTTCCACTGCTGGTTTTTCGATGGAGCATTTGCTGGGCTTTGCCAACTATTATCGGAAGTTTATTCGTAACTTCTCGTCTCTGGTCAAGCCCCTGACTGATATGACCAGAAAGGACAGTAACCCACAGAGTTGGTCTTCGGAGTCCATTAAGTCTCAAGGCTGCCTTTGTTTCTGCTCCTGTGTTGGCACATCCTGATCCTAAGTTACCTTTTATCCTTGAGGTTGATGCTTCTGAGACTGGTGTTGGTGCCCTTCTATCCTACCTCTGAGAGTGCTATGCATCCTTGAGGCTACTTTTCCAAGAAATTGTCACCTGCGGAGTGCAATTACGAGATTGGTGACAGAGAGCTGTTGGCGATTATTTTAGCCCTGAAAGAATGGAGACATCTCCTCGAAGGTACCACTGTGCCGGTGCTCATTCTTACTGACCATAAGAATCTCACATTCTTGTCTGAGGCTAAACGCCTCTCTCCCAGAAGGGCGCGATGGGCTCTTTTCTTGTCAAGTTTCAATTACATTGTCTCATTCTTACCGGTACTAAAAATGTAAGGGCTGACGCCTTGTCACCACAAATTTTCTCCACTTCCAAGTTTGAGTCGGTTCCGGTTCCTGTGATTCCTGCTGATCGTATTCTGGTTACGGTTCACACCAGTCTCACTTTCTTGCTGCTCAGGTCCCTGCTCTTCCTGAGAAACCTTGCTTTGTCCCAGAGAGTATCCATACTGCCGTGCTCGAGACTTACCATTCTCCCAAGGCTGCTGGCCACCCTAGGAAGAATCAACTCTTTTGGGCCATTTCCCCAAAATTCTGGTGGTCTAGTCTATGTGCTGATGTAACTGCCTTCGTAGCTGCCTGTTCTGTGTGAGTGGGCCTCCTACAACCCATACGCAATGGAGAGACCACCTATCTTTGGATTTCATTGTGGACTCCCAGGGCAACATGGTTATCCTTATGGTGGTTGACCGGTTCTCAAAGATGTGTCATTGTATTCCACTTAAAGTGGAGGGCCACCCTAAAAAAAAATAGCATTAATATTCTTAAAATAAATAAATAAAAAACATTTGAAATGTTTTTTTTTTTAAACTTACCAGAAACCCCTGTTGCTAGGCAGTCTTCCTAATCTGCCTCTTCCTACTCCACGGTGACCTTATTAAAAGTCAGCAGCTGCAGTGTTTATAGCTGTTGACTTTTAAAAAAAAAAATTTTTTGTGCTGGAACACCCCTTTAAGAAGTTGCCCACTTCTAAGGAACTGGTTTCCATTTTTGCTTGGAAGACATTTCGCTTACATGGGCTACCCAAGGTGATTGTCTCAGACAGGGGTAGTCAGTTTGTGTCCCGATTCAGGCAAGCCTTTTGTGCACAGTTGGGAATTTAGCTTGCTTTCTTCTTTGCCTATCACCCGCAGTCTAATGGGGCCGCAGAAAGAGCCAATCGGTTTTTGGAGCAATTCCTACGTTGCTATATTTCTGACCATCATAACAACTGGTCAGACCTATTACCGTGGGCAGAGTTTGCTCACAACAGTGCCTTGAATTCTTCTTCCTGATTGTTCCTGTTTATGCCAAATTATGGTTTCCAACCTTCCATGTTGCTTGACTCGTTTGTTCCGCAGAATATTCCTGAGTTAGAGGAGCATCTCCATGGTCTTCATCCACTTGGGCACAAGTTCAGGAGGCTTTGGGACATGATAATGATGGGTACAGACTCAATGCTGACCGCAGACGCCTGCCTGCGCCTTCCTACCAGATTGGGGACAGGGTCATGCTGTCATCTCGCAACCTCCGACTTCGTGTTCCCTCACTGAAGTTCGCACATCGGTTTATTGGGCCTTTCCGTATTCTTTGCAGGATTAACCCAGTGGCTTACGCATTAGACCTTCCTTCTAATATGCGTATTTCGAATGTATTTCGTATCTCCTTATTAAAAACTTTGGTCTACAACCGCTTTACCACCTCGGTGCCACGTCCTCACCCTGTACAGGTGGGGAACCATGAGGAGTATGAAGTACAGTCCATTGTTGACTCCCGTAGGTTCCAATGGCGCATACAGTACCTGGTGCATTGGAAAGGGTACGGTCCGGAGGAACGCTCTTGGGTCTCATCCTCAGACGTACATGCCTCTCTCCTCCTCCGTGATTTCCATAGAAGTTTACCCCTTTAAGCCTGGTGGTCCTCCGAGGGAAGGGGTCATTGAGGAGGGGGTACTGTCAGGGCTGGGTTCAGCCCTTCCTTCACTGAGCTGGCCACTCAGCTATCGGCTAATTGTCAGCTTCTATCTGTCCACAGTTACTCAGCTGTTGATGATATCCTGCTCGTCAGTCCTGTCTACTTAAGCCGTCCAGTCCAGAGGAGCTCTGCCTTCGCCTTGGTCAACATCACAGAAATATCGCCTTCAAGACTTGATGTGCTGACATCCCTTCTGGCCTGCTTGCTGTTCCACTACATTGATCCCTGACTTCTGGCTTGGCTGACTTTCCGTTCCGGTTACTGTTTGGCTATGTTTTGACTACGTTTGTTCTTTTTACTTTTATTATTAAACAAGTGTGATTTAACTGTACTTCTCGGCCTGATTTCATGGTTTCTCACACTTCCTCAAGAGTCACCCCTGCTTCACTGCTGGGTCCTTGGCTTGGCACTCACAGATTTTCTTTAAGATTCACCCCTGCTGACACGTTAGGTCCCTGGCTTGGCACTCCACAAGCGTCACCCCTGCTGTCCCACTGGGTCTCTGACTTGGCACTTCTTCACCGTCCCTGGTTGGTGAGAAGTCTGCTCTGGTACTGGCCTCAGCTTACTCATAATGGTCTTCGGTAGCAAGGTGGACAGTCCCTTAGTGGCAATAGCTTTCCTTCTACCTCCGACCACGACTGGTTCCCCAGCTGCAGTCCAAACCCTACACTGTTTTCCTGCTTCTGGATAAGCCCTAAGACAGCAGCCAGATTTCTCCGGGATAGGCCTTAGGTTTCTGGCCTAGCAGCCTAGGGCAATACAACACACGTCCACCCAGACAGCCTCCCAGGTGGCACAGAACCCAGATCCCTTGACTCCACCCAAATAAATAGGCTCTTCCAGCCGACCAAGGAACCCAAAAAAAACCCTGCCCATTGGCTGAGACACCCCATGTATTCCTAACCTGTCCTTGCAGTGCCCTTGTCTTATCTAATGTCACCAGATACCCGACCATCTAGCGACAGAAGAGAGAAGTGCAGCAATTCCAGAATTAAGGCGAAACCAATTGACCTCCTAACAATTTGCCAAGGCAACTATCGCTTGGCAAATAATTTTAATAGCAACACTGCAAAACCATCAGGGTGCTACATCTATAATAAGGCTTACCTGTAGGTACTGTGAATATCTTCTAAACTTGCACCGTTTAGGAGAAATTCACTGTATCCGCATGTGCCGATGTCATGGGCACACGTGCACTGAAGAAACAGCTCACTCGTGCCATTTCTTCAGTAGCTGTGACGTGACCGGCGGCTCCCATGCGCATACATGCGATGCATAGTTCATTATGCCTTTTTCTTGCAGGTTATTTTTCTTTTCTTTGAGAATTTACAACCACTTTAACACAAATAAATCCCCGGGACCAGATGGCTTACGCCCCAGAGTCCTCAAAGAACTCAGTCAGATTCTAGCCAGACCATTATTCCTAATCTTTGTGGACAGCATACTGACAGGATTGGTACCAGCTGATTGGAGAAGAGCCAATGTGGTACCAATGTTCAAAAAAGGGCAAAAATATATTCCTGTAAACTACAGGCCAGTCAGCCTAACATCAATAGTATGTAAATTATTAGAGGGACTATATCCAAGAATTTGCTGAAGATAACAGTATCATTAGTAGAAATTAGCATGGGCTTACGAAGGGTCGTTCTTGCCAGACCAATCTGTTAGCATTCTACTAGTAAGTGAGCTGCCATCTAGATAGGGGAGGCCTGTGGATGTGGTGTATCTGGATTTTGCAAAAGCATTCGATACAGTTCCCCATAAATGCTTAATCTACAAGCTGAGGTCTGCAGGCATTAACCATAAGGCTTGTTCTTGGATAGAAAACTGGTTACAGGGGCGAGTCCAGAGGGTAGTGATAAACAACTTGTACTCAGACTGGAGGCTCTGTCTTGGGATCAATTGTTTTTAATTTATTAATAAACGATATATAGAGGATGGGATAAATAGCTCAATCTCAGTTTTTGCAGACGACACAAAAATAAGCAGGACAATAACTTCACATTCAAATGCGGTTTAATGTGGAGAAATGTAACAAAAAAAACTTGGGGGCTAAAAACACAAATGCAAACTACTCACCAGGGGGAGAACCTCTGGGGGAATTAAGGATGGAGAAAGATCTGGGGGTCCAATAGATGACAGACTGAGCAATAGCATGCAATGTCAAGCTGCAGCTACCAAAGTGAGCAGAATATTAGCATGCATAAAAAAGGGAATTTACTCCAGAGATAGAACTAAAATCCTGCCACTTTATAAAACTCTGATCCGGTCACATCTGGAGTATTCTGTCCAGTTCTGGTCACCAGGCCTCAGAAGGGATGTGCTGGAGCTGGAGAGAGTCCAAAGAAGGGCAACAAAATTAATAAGGGGATTGGAGGACCTCATTTACAAGAAACGACAACAAGCACTAAACGTATTCTCGCTGGAGAAGAGATGATTGAAAGAGGATATGATAGCAATTTACAAATACCTTAATGGTGATCCCCTCATAGGAAAAAAACAAAGTCTCGTGGAGTTTAAGAGGACACGGGGACACACAATGAGATCGGAGGAGAAGCGATTTAACCTAAAGCTGCACAGGGTTTTTTTTTAACTGACAGGGCGAAAAGGTTGTGGAACTCTCTTCTACTATTGGTGGTGTCAGCGGTGAGTATTGATATATATTTAAATGACTCTTGGACGTGTATCTTTTTTTTAATCAAAATAAAAGTTTATTGAGCATAAAAGTCAATACAGGATATTACACACTAAATGCAGGGTGCGACAAGCACCAACGTACGTGTATCTTAGTGAACACAATACACAGGGATATGGGAAATGATTATCGACACTGACACACGTACACCAACACAGGTTGGACTGGATGGACTATTGTCTTTATTCAACTTTACCTACCTACCTACTTTAGCAGCATCTGGTGATGTCGCTGATGCATTCACACTGGGCTTTGAATGGACGGTGCCGCGGCCGTGACTCCCACGCGTGGCTCGCCTTTCATATGGTCGAAGCTCACAAACCTGGAAGAAAGACCAGGTGAAGCTGGAAGCAGCTAAAGCAGTGACAGTGCTCTGCTGGAGAGCTTCATTTTCAGGTAAGTCTGTCGTAATGTGTTAGTAGGTGGTGCATAATAGCACTTTATAACTTGAACTGCTCAGGCCCAATTTTTTGGTGCAGTTTACTACTGCCTTAAGAATCTTCATTGAAAAAAATGTGTGAAGATTTGCTTAAAAAATCCAATCATGTAAAAAGAATCTGCGCATTATAGGGTATTCGAAGTAAACAGGAATTTGTTTCTCATGTAACGGGACAATTGAAGTGAATGTTTACACATTCATTTGAGAGAAGACTCTCAACTCCTATAATAGAAGAGCTGAAGAGTTTATTTGTGCATTGCAAACACTGTCTATGCCAAATTGTGTAATTGGGCATCGGGCACGCTGACAAGCATTAACTGCATACTTATTTGGGTGCTCAAAACGTACTTGTTTAATTTTTAAAGCTACTTTTGAGGCCCCATTGCATACTGGGCATTTGGCCTCTGTGCATGAAGCTCCGGAGATGAGGTAAAGGCGGAAGGTACAAGTGAACTTCCCAGCTCCGCTTAAGTTGCTGTGGCTGGACAAGGCTCGAGAATGCAATAAGTGGTACTAACATTTAAGGCATTACGCACCCAGGATGAATGTCCAGAACACAGGCATCTTGAGTTCTGGGCATTCATTCACACTGCCCAAAACTTTTGTAGCACTTGGTGCACCATCCAGCCCTATCTGGATGCAGCAACTTTCGACCCCTCAAAGAGTTTAACATGCTCTGGCTACGGGGCTGGATGCTGCATCTGAATACATGCAAGGAAAAGCCAATACTCTAGTATAATAGCATAAACGGACTTCCTTTAATGTAAGAAGGTAAAAAACTGCTGAAAAACAACCAACAAGTTTCAGCGTTAGGCCTTAATCATGGCTATTGCAACAAGGTCTCATATACTTAAATAGCGAAACAATCAAGTCACATACCTTTCCAAACAAACAAACTACTAGCAACAAATATGAAAAATATATAAAAACATCATAGAAAATGTAGTATATATCACTAGATCTATATACAGATCTTCCACATCAGAAACATAGGAGCACAAATAAATAACTGCAAAATATATAAAGAATATGGAGACAAAATTGCAAGCCAGAAGATGATATGGTGCAGGTGGAATGGGAGAAATGTAATATAATTATCTCAAATACAGATCCACATCCCACCTATGGTTGAGTCCATGTGGGATGTGGGTCTGCAATTTATGTATCAAGAAAACCTCTTGCACCAATAACCTGCAATTCCCACACCTGACTGCTGGCTGAAACCTATCTATATCACAAGATGAAAATTAAGGTATGTCTCCTCCATGCATCTTCCTAAAGTGCTTGAAACATTGGAGGTATTTATAGCATTAACAATAATACTCTATATTTTGAAGTTATTTGTGCTCCTATGTTTCTGATGTGGAGTATCTGTATATACATATTCTGCCTTCATTATATGTGGCAGAGGTATAATTACAGCTAACTCTCCTCCCTTAACAACTCATTGAGGCAGGCGCTAAGTATTTTTTCAACTTTTTTTGCAGGGACGTTAGAGTAAAACTACAAATGAAAGAAATAACATTCAATCAGTGCATACAATATACAAAATATACAGTCCTGACACACTAGTCTAACTAGGGAAAGGGGTTATAAACATACCAACTATGCTTCCATTAGGCTGACGATTGAATTGCAGCTGAGAAGATGTGGTGTCCTCTGGAGAAGATGCATTGATGAAAATAAGATGGCTACTAGGGGGCTGTCTCTCAGACCTTGTGGTATAGTCCACTAGAATGATGGGAAGCTATGGTGGCTTTTAAGAAACAATCTGCCTACCTACAGTAATTAATCTATAGAACTATAAGTATACTAAAGAGCAACTAGATGGTGATATTACAATTTACTTTACTTATCATTAGCATATTGAACAATTACCAAAAGAGCATAAGAAGCAATTTGCTGGAAGGCATGGCATACAAATAGTGAAATATACTAAATTTGCTTTTATGTTTTTTTTTCATGTTTGTTGCTAGTAGTTTGTTTGTAAAGTCATGTGACCTGAGTATGATTATGTGATTATGGTTTCACTATTTAAGTGTATGAGACCTTTTTGCAATAGCCATGATTAAGGCCTAACGGTTGAATAGTGCCGGTTGTTTTTTCAGCTGTATTTTATCATCTTGCATTTAAGGATGTCTGTTTATGCTGTTATACTGGAGTTCTGGCTTATCCTATTTTTTTTATATTTGTTACCTGTCAGATGTTTCTCAGGAGGAGGTGTCAAGGCTGTGCAAGGATTTTTGGACAATGTTAGAGTGAACCTGTCCCAAGTCTGTCCTCATTAACATACAATGTGAAAAGCCCACATTTACCTTTAACCCTTTGTTAGGACAGGCAGTGTTTAAATTTAGTTACAATTGATAATGAAGACCTGCCTACACAGGATAGGCAAGGTTAATTATGGCAAACACAGCTACCCAGTTCCCTCTTAGAGAGCAAGGGTAACTTGCCACAAATTTGTGGCAGTGTTGAATTGTAAGTCTTAACTTGCTGCACATTTTCACTGGCAAGCTGTACACTTGCAGAGCATTTGAAGCACAAGTTCTAGTTGACACGTTTCCAATCTGTAGCATATTTGTTTGGCAAGTCTCTAACAAGAGCAAAGTTGCAGCGGTGAGTCTGCAGCAAGAGTTAGCCATCTCACCACAGTAAACCCTGTGGTGAGCAGTGATGTAAGTAACTGAGTTAAAATAAACTGAGTTACGTAACGCAGTTACTTTAGAGGGTAACTAGTAATCTAACTGATTACTTTTCCCCTCATGGTAACTCAGTTCCCATTACTTTGGCTTAGTTACCCCAATTACATCTACCGTCACTAGATGGCAGTAGTGTAATTCCGGTGTCCTGCCAAAAAAGTTCCCCCGCCGGATATGGACCCCCTGTACTGCGCAGGCGCAGCGCTTGCGCAGTACGAAGGACTACGGAGCTTCCGAAAATTGCCGAACCTAAACAGCTCTGAGTGAACTCTACACCGCGCAGGCGCAGTTAACATGTAATTGTACGAGGCGATGCTGCACGCTCCTGATGCTTGTGCTACTCTGCAAGGGGCGTCTATCGTGTAAGTAAGGGGCGGGTCTAGTATTACTGTAACCAAGGGGCGCATTTATTATTATTGTTATTTATCGAGCTCTGCCCATTAATTTAACATTCGCCCTCTTCTGTAGAAATCCGCCCCTTACACGATATAATAATAATAGACCCGCCCCTTGCTTACACGCTATAACAGAACTGCCCCTTGGTTAGAGTAATAATAGAGCAGCCCCTTGGTTACACGATATATAATAATAATAAATGCGCCCCTTGGTTACAGTAATACTAGACCCGCCCCTTAGTTACACGTATAGAATATTTTTAAAAAAAGTCAGTTACTTTGCTGCGTAACTAATTACTTTTCCAATGTAGTAACTGAGTTACTAACGCAATTACTTTTTGGGAGAAGTAATTTGTAACTTAACTAAATTACTTTTTTAAAGTAAGATGACCAACACTGGTGGTGAGATGACTATTGCACAACATAAATGAACCAGAACTTGCAGAAGACTTGCAAAATGTTTGCAAAAAAAGTTGATCTGGAGTCATGCAACGTGGACTTGCTGCAATTGTGTAACAAACTTGTGAAGCCTGGTAAGTCTAGAAATAGCTTAGCAAGTCATTTTCAACTTTGCAACACAATTGCTTGCTATCCGGGCTCATTATTATTATACAGGATTTATAGAGCCAACAGTTTGTGCAGCACATTACAATGTTAGGGCAGACAGTACAATTACAACACAATTCAATACAGGAGGAATCAGAGGGCCCTGCTTGTTAGAGCTTACAATCTATCACCAGCATACCAAGAAAATATAAGGGTCCAAAGCAGTGGGAGAACTATCAGGGTTGCAAAGGTTGTCTTGCCACCAGGCCTTGGTGTTCTGCCACTGTGGTGTTCCCCAGCCTCCTCTTGCTGTGCTGCCCCTGCTATTGACAGTGCTGGTCTGGCATCTGTCTCCTTGGCAGCGGCGGCAGTCTATTAGGACCTAGTGTTGCTGACATTATGGGTGCATGCAGGGGAAGGCTGCCACTATTGATTGTAGAGAGCCGAGCCCCCAGCTGGTCACCTAGCAGCAGTAAATGCTGTATTACCTTCTCTGTTGACATGCTGATTGGGATGTGATCCAGGTGATGCTCCCAGTCAGATCTAATAAACACAGTATTTATTAGCATCAAGATTACAACCACATCAACCGTATATGGGCTCTATGCCTGTAAGGTGTGGGCTTTGATCAATAAAATCACTATGATATTTAACACTAGGATTTGACTAGGAGCATCACCTGGATCGCATCCCGATCAGAATTTCAGAGAAGGCTGCACTGCTGCTAAGCAACCTGCAGGGAGGTCAACTGTCTACTTTACAACCATTAGAGATGGGCTCAGGTGTGTTTGAAATCCCACATGCCCGATCCCGCCAGGAAGCCGACACTGCACACGGCTAATCACAGGCAGTGAGACATTCCTGACCTGTGCAGCTGCGGACCGGGAAATGTCTCACTTCCTGTGATTAGCGCTGTGCAGTGTGGGCCTCCTGGCGGGCTTGGGCATGTGGGATTTTGAACATGCCCAGCCCATCTCTAACAACAAATTGTGCTGGCCCTCCTGTACATCAGCCCCATCATTCCATCAGCTCCTTGCACAGATGGAAAGGGCTGCAAGGGCTGGGACGGTGATAATAATGGGGGATTTTAACTACCCAGAAATTGACTGGAGTAATGGCACTGCTGGGACAGTTAAAGGGCAAAAATTTATAAACCTATTACAGGACAATTTTATGGTCCAGTTTATTGAGGCCCCAACCAGGAATGATGCTCTGCTGGATCTGGTAATCTCAAACCATGCAGAGCTTATTACTAATGTTCAGATAAAGGAACACCTGGGTAGCAGTGACCATAACATGATTTCATTTGATGTTAGCTGTAAGCAAGAAATACATACAGGAAAGATAAAAACGCTCAACTTCAAGAGAGCAAATTTTCCAAGGATGAGGGCTGCTCTCCAGGACTTGGACTGGGAGGGAATATTGGCATCAATGAGCACAGAACAGAAATGGGAATTCTTCAAAAAGACTGTCTGGGACCTCACTGCAAAGTATATTCCCATGGGCAATACGTTTAAAAGGCTTAAAATAAAACCTATGTGGCTCACGGTCAAAGTTAAAAAAGCTATGAACAATAAGATAAGAGCTTTTAAAAAATATAAAAGTGAAGGAACACTAGTGTTGTTTAAATGTTACAAAGAATTTAACAGAATATGTAAAAAGGAAATCAAGGATGTAAAAATTCAAAACGAACGACAGATTGCAACAGATAGTAGGACAAACCCCAAAAAATTCTTCAAATATATTAATAGTAAAAAGGTCAGGTCTGAGCATGTAGGCCCTTTACAAAATAATCTAGAGTGGGTGACAGGGGACAAAGAGAAGGCTAATTTATTAAATACTTTCTTCAGCTCTGTGTATACAAAGGAGCATGGGGGAGCTTATGTCCATAATGGGGGTGGTATTTACACAGCCCCGAATGATCCACAATGGCTCAAAAGTGATATGGTCCAGGAATATTTAGACAGAATAAAGGTGGATAAAGCACCTGGACCAGATGGCATCCACCCACGGATCTTAAAAGAATTGAGCTCTGTAATTTCAAAGCCATTGTATTTAATTTTTAGGGACTCATTAATGACGGGAATAGTACCACTGGATTGGCGCAGGGCAAACGTGGTGCCTATATTTAAAAAGGGAACAAAGTCTTTACCATGTAACTATAGACCTGTTAGTTTAACTTCTATAGTTGGGAAGATACTGGAGAGATTAATAAAAGACCACATAGACGAGTTCTTGCTGGAAAAAAACATTTTAAGCAACAGACAGCATGGGTTCATGAAAGACAGAAGTTGTCAGACAAACCTGATTTCTTTTTATGAAGAGGTAAGTAAAACCTTGGACAGAGGTGTGGCTGTGGACGTGGTATACTTGGATTTTGCAAAAGCGTTCAATACAGTTCCCCACACACGGCTCATGTGTAAGGTAAGGTCTACAGGCTTGGAAATATCGGTTTGTAAATGGATAGAAAACTGGCTAAAAGACAGAATTCAGAGAGTCGTGGTTAATGATTCTTACTCTGAATGGTCTAAGGTTATCAGTGGTGTACCCCAAGGTTCAGTACTGGGACCCTTACTTTTTAATATCTTTATAAATGATATTGGGTCTGAGATCAGAAGTAACATTTCTGTCTTTGCAGATGACACCAAGCTATGCAGTGGAATAACGTCCTTACAGGAGGTCTCCAATTTACAAGCCGACCTCAATGCTCTAATTGGGCGACTATGTGGCAGATGAGGTTTAATGTTGATAAATGTAAAGTTATGCACTTGGGGGCTAAGAATATGCATGCATCATACATGCTAGGGGGAATACAACTGGGGGAATCCGTAGTGGAGAAGGATCTGGGGGTTTTGGTAGATCATAAGCTCAATAATAGCATGCAATGTCAAGCTGCGGTTTCCAAAGCAAGCAAAGTCCTTTCTTGTATTAAGAGAGGTATGGACTCCAGAGAGAGAGATATAATTTTGCCCCTGTTCAAATCATTAGTAAGACCTCATCTGGAATATGCAGTTCAGTTTTGGGCACCAGTTCTCAAAAAGGATATCGGGGAACTGGAGAAAGTGCAGAGAAGGGCAACCAAACTGATAAGAGGCATGGAGGAGCTCAGCTATGAGGAAAGATTAGAGGAACTGAATTTATTCACCCTTGATAAGAGGAGATTAAGGGGGGATATGATCAACATGTACAAATATATAAGGGGTCCATATAGTGAACTTGGTGTTGAGTTATTCACTTTACGGTCAACACAGAGGACAAGGGGGCACTCTTTACGTCTAGAGGAAAAGAGATTTCATCTCCAAATACGGAAAGGTTTCTTCACAGTAAGAGCTGTGAAAATGTGGAATAAACTCCCTGCAGAGGTGGTTCTGGCCAGCTCAGTAGATTGCTTTAAGAAAGGCCTGGATACTTTCCTAAATGTACATAATATAACTGGGTACTGACATTTCCTGACAGACTCCATGGCAGCCAACGTGTGGGGTTTAGTCCCGCCTCCACTACCCTATAGGACGTTACTCCCATAAATCTTTGCTCCCTGCCAGAGGCCGTGTTCTTTTTTTGTCCTCCTCCGAAGGACCTATACTATGTCTTTTCTACCTGAAGATTATCGTTTCCCCCTGTGATACGGACTGGCCGAGCGACTTGGAGTCGCACATTTCCAATAAGCTCTGGCTACTAGCGGAGTATGGAAAGGGGCATATGGAAGAGGCGCTGAAGAGGTGTGTTCCTGGTCACTGACAAGGCAGAACCGCGTTATGGTCGTTAATCCTAGCTACTAGCAGGTGACTATTTTCCCCTACAAAGTCCGGCATGTAGTCTTTCCTACCTTCGGCCAAACGATCGTTCACAGGAGGGGTGAGTTTTTCTCTGCATGGCAGCCTGTTTTTGTTGTTTGTGGCAGTATTTTTGTGTGCCTGTTCCTGTCTCCGTGTCCCCATACACCGCTGGTGCGGTGTGTCTGGTCATCATGGCGGCTGGTTCCTCGTGCGTTCCAGCCGCCGAGTCCCTTCCTCGTTCGCTGCGCGGTCGTTCTGCGCATGCGCAGAGCCAGCGCGAGAACGAGGCTTGGTTCGCGCATGCGCGTAGCGGTATTCGCGCATGCGCACTAGCATCGTGGCCGTCGCGCTGATGACGTCACGATAGGCGGCAGATTTAAAAAGGGAAAGACAGCTTTCAGGCTTTGGAATGCCTGTAAGTCTGCAGAAGCACTCCAGAGAGCCCGTTTTTGCTGCAAAAGGTAGGGAATCCTGGTGGACTGCTCTGCTGTCTTTGTTGTTGATGCTCTTCTAATTATTGATTTGGGTCAATTCTGATTGCAGCATAATGGACCTTCCCGGACCACTTGTTCCGTCACCGCCTGCTAGTGGCCAGCCCTCTCGCAGCAGGTATTTTGGGGGGGCATTCCCTGGGATGCCTGCTGGGGAGGGGGGAGGGTGGAACATCATCATAGGTGATGTTCCGCTGACACGGTGGATCTGTCTTTTCTCTTTCAGCCCTTCCAGGTCTACTCAACACCGGAGTTCTCATAAAGGAAGCGGTTCATCAAAATCCCGCCGGCACTCCTCTTCCAGATCTAGACACCACGGTTCTTCTGCAAGATCCAGTCATCGTAGCCGGGAACCATCCCGCTCTTCCACGGCTCGCCCCAGCCATTCTGAAGGATCATGCTGGGGGTGTAGGGCTCAAGTCCCTAGGGACAAGTCCCTTTGTGATGCCTGTTATGTAAAGGCGACTGGAGAAAGGACTGACTCTGACCAACAGTTGAAGTCTATGGTTGAGAAGATGGTCAAGGACAGCTTAAAGGAGCTGGAAGCCCCTCATGTATCTCCCGTAGAGTCGCCCAGATCTCCAGTGAGGGATACCCAAGTTCAAGACACTTGGGAAGCCTCGTTACCAAGCCATCCATCCGCGGATCTCTCCGATAGTGAATCTGAGGAAGATGTGGCTGGTTCCGGTTTTGATTTTTCTCTGCTCCCTCCTTTGGTCAAAGCCATCAAGGAAACCTTGAATTGGGAAGAGCCGGTGACGGCTCCAGCGAAGCAGAGAAAATTTTTCAAACAATTAAAGAAGGAGCGTATCAGATTTCCCTTTCTGTCAGAACTAGGAGAGGTTATTACGGAAGAATGGGGGAAGGTAGAGAAGAAGAACTCTCTCCTGCCAAAAATTCAGAAGCTATACCCATTCAGAGAAGAAGAGGTAAAACAGCTGGAATCACCCCCTCTAGTGGATGCGGCAGTAATGCGGTTGGTCAGACATGTGACCCTTCCCTTAGAGGACACGGTCTCCTTCAAGGACGCTCTAGACAGAAGAATTGACTCTGACCTGAAGCGGGTCTACCTTATGGCAGGCACGGCCTGTAAACCGGCCCTGGCTCTGGCGGCCTTGTCTAGAGCGATGGAGGTCTGGTCCGACAGTGTCGACGAGACACTCAGGGGTGTCTCAGAAGAGCTAGCCAAGAGTTCTCCTATACAGGAGCTGAGGCTGGCCTCGGCTTTCTTGGGGGAGGCCTCAATTGACATTATTCGTCTCTTGTCTCGAGTTATGCTATCCTCTGTGACTGCCAAGCGTGCCCTGTGGCTCCGTCCTTGGCTGGCCGACCCGGCATCCAAACAGGTTTGGTGCCGGATCCCCTTTGACGGTTCGTCTTTGTTCGTCTTTGTTTGGGAATAGGTTGGATAGTGCTATAACTCGGGCCACGGGCGGTAAGTCTGGGTTTCTTCCCCAAGACAGGCGCCAACAAAATCCCAGAGGATCATTTCCAAGGAAGCAAGGTCAAGACCGTGCCAGGGAGGCACGCAGTTACAGGCCTGGGAGGGAATTCTCCAGGTCTTGGAGGTCCAGGCAATCATCTTTCAAAAAAGCTACAAAAAGCAGTTTGTCGGGTGAGAAACAACCGACCAAGTCCTTTTGAGAGCGAGCCCGTCCAGACGGACCGGGTGG
Source organism: Lithobates sylvaticus (assembly GCA_028564925.1). Taxonomy (NCBI): domain Eukaryota; kingdom Metazoa; phylum Chordata; class Amphibia; order Anura; family Ranidae; genus Lithobates; species Lithobates sylvaticus. The sequence goes on from CM053026.1 coordinate 267,471,800, forward strand.
GAGCTCGCCTGCTCCTTTTTTCGGCACGTCTGGGCGGCCTCAATCCAGGATTTTTGGACCGTCAGGACGGTTTCCTCAGGACACACTTGGACGTTCAGCAGGGTCCCCAAGTGCAGGTGTGTTCCCACATCCATTCCAACATCAGAAGGAAAAAGGATGATACTTTCAGCCTACGTAAAATCTTTATTGGAACAAGGCGCAGCTATTCCCGTGCCAGTCGAGCAACGTGGTATGGGAATATATTCCCCTCTTTTCTTAGTCCAGAAGAAGAGCGGGGCGTGGAGACCCGTAATAGACCTGACATATCTGAACCGCTTCATAAAGAAGGAGAGGTTCAAGATGGAGACCCTGGCCACAATCCAACAGTCAGTACAGCCAGGGGATTGGATGGTCTCCATAGACCTAAAAGACGCCTACTTCCACGTGCCCGTCGCAACAGACTTTCAACAGTTCCTGCGGTTCTTCATAGACCAGATTCATTTACAATTCACTTGCCTTCCCTTCGGTCTGTCCACTTCTCCACGTACCTTCTCGAAGGTCCTGCTGGCAATCGTAGCTCTGCTAAGGATCAGGAAAATCCGGATCCATCACTACTTGGACGATCTACTCCTGTTGGCTCAGGACAGAAATTGTCTAGTAGATCACAGAGATCAGACTATCTCAACACTCAAGGAGTTCGGATGGCTCCTGAATATGGAGAAGAGCCAGCTGGAACCTTCACAGTATCTCGTGTTCCTGGGAGCATTCTTCAACACGGTGAGAGGTACCATCTCTCTGCCCGAGGAAAAGGTCAGAATAGTACGAGACAGGATCCACCTGGCTCTCGCGTCTCCTCATCTCAGCACTCGGTATTGCCTGAAGATCATAGGCACCATGGTGTCCACGATACCGATGGTGAAGTGGGCGCAATGGAGAATGCGTCCTTTTCAGAAGGGTTTTCTTCTCCAGTGGTCGGGAGACAAAGTCCAGATAATTCGTGTCACTCAAGTCATGAGGAGTTCCCTCTTCTGGTGGCTTCAACGAGAGAACCTGCTGAATTGCCATTCCCTTCTTCCAATCAGGTGGATAACAGTTACATCAGATGCCAGCAACAGAGGTTGGGGGGCCCATTGTCTGATGGAGGTGGCTCAGGGCACTTGGGACTTTCCTTCTCGAGGGATAGTCTCGAACGTCCTAGAGTTGCGTGCAGCCTTCCTGGCTCTGGTGGCCTTCCCTCATCTGATATCAGGAAAATCGGTAGTTCTCAGATTGGACAACACAACAGCTGTTGCCTACATAAGGAAACAAGGGGGCACCAGAAGTCGTTCCCTACTGGCAGAAGTGGAACCTATCATGCGTTGGGCACAGAGGAATCTAGCCAACTTGACGGCAACCTTTGTTCCCGGGGTTCTCAACGTCCAAGCGGACTTTCTATCAAGAGTACAGCTGGACAACAACGAGTGGGCTCTTCATGAGGAGGTGTTCAGTTGGGTTGTAGCCCTGGGGATCTCTCCAGAAGTGGATCTCTTTGCCTCCCAGTACAACAGGAAGCTGGCGAAATACTACTCGCGGTTCAGGGATCCACAAGCCTACGGGATGGATGCACTAACAGAGCGCTGGTGGTTCCGCACAGCTTATGCCTTCCCTCCAACTCCGATCATCTTTCAATTCCTGAGGAGACTCAGATGGGAGGAAGTGGAGATGGTGGCCATAATCCCACACTGGCCCAACAGACCGTGGTTTCCTCTCCTGTCTCTGCTCAGCTTCCGAGACCCAGTTCCTCTTCCGACCCGGCGGGACCTGCTCTCCCAGGGCACGATCCTCCACCCGTGTCCAGGTCACCTACAGTTGAAGGCCTGGTTCTTGAGAGGGGAAGGTTGGAAGCACTAGGGTGTCCCAAGGAGGCTATTCCCACCCTCCTAAGTGCAAGGAGGCGTAGCACCAATAAGGTATATGAGCGGATCTGGGCAAGATTTTCGTCCCATATGTCTTCCAGAGCCAACTCATGTGGTTCCCCGGCAGTTCAGGACATCCTAAGTTTCCTGCAGTCAGGTCTGGACCTACCATTGTCGGTCAGTTCCCTTCGTGTTCAGGTGTCAGCTATTTCCGCCTTCACGGGAGTGTCATGGGCCAGACATGCCCTTATCCAACAATTTTTCAAGGGGGCAGTGAGACTGAGACCCCAAAGGAAGCCCAGATTCCCTAAATGGGATCTGCCTCTTGTTTTGGACTTTTTCTCTCATCTGGACAAGTCGCTTTCTGTCAGAGAGCTTACGTTGAAAACCGCCTTTTTAGTGGCCGTCACTTCGGCGAAGAGGGTGTCTGAAATCCAGGTTCTAGGAGCCAAAGAACCTTTCCTAACCTTCTTTCCAGATAGAGTGGTTCTGGTTCCGATGTTGGGGTCAAACCCTAAAGTCACCTCAGTTTTTCACGAGAATCAAGAAATCTCTCTACCTACCTTCAGGTCCACTGGAGTCTCAGATGTTCACCCTCTGGATGTTGGTGGTTCCCTGAGACAATACTTAGAAGTTACAGCCTCATTCCGCCAGTCGGATTATCTGTTCGTCCTATTCTTTGGGAAACACAAGGGCTCCCGAGCATCAGTCAGATCTATTGCTGCTTGGATAGTTCAAGCGATCCAGTGGGCATATAAGGAGAAGGGCTTGGCTCCTCCTCAGGCGGTGACAGCACACTCAACCAGAAGTCTCTCAACTTCGTGGGCAGCCTCGCGCCATGTAGCTCCTGATGTGATATGCAGAGCGGCGTCTTGGTCGTCAATCCATACTTTTATGTCACACTACTGTGTTGAGCCAGCGGCTCTGTCTTCAGTTGATTTTGGTGCTAAAGTTTTGTCAATTGACGGTGTCAAATAAATCTTTGTTTGTTCAGCATTTTGCCCACCCGGGTGTGTATGGTGAGTTATTTCCCACACGTTGGCTGCCATGGAGTCTGTCAGGAAAACGGAAAATTCCTATCAAAATACTTACCGTAATTTTCCTTTCCTGATGGACTCCATGGCAGCCGGAGTTCCCTCCCAAATGGCTGGAGTAGGATAGTTACCGAACACGGCCTCTGGCAGGGAGCAAAGATTTATGGGAGTAACGTCCTATAGGGTAGTGGAGGCGGGACTAAACCCCACACGTTGGCTGCCATGGAGTCCATCAGGAAAGGAAAATTACGGTAAGTATTTTGATAGGAATTTTCCGTTTTATAGGTAAAGTTGATCCAGGGAAAAGCCTCTAGGGGGATCAGGAAGGGATTTTTTTTCCCCTGCTGTAGCAGATTGGAGCATGCTCTTTTGGGGTTTTTTTTTTTGCCTTCCTCTGGATCAACTGTGGGTATAGAATGGGGTTTATTGGATTGTACGATATATTTTATTTTTATTTATTATTTCTTCTTTTTATGGTTGAACTGGATGGACTTGTGTCTTTTTTCGGCCTAGCTAACTATGTAACTATGTAACCAGCACTGGGTTCCAATGTGCCGCCGCTGCCATGGAGACAGAGACCAGCGCTGTGAATAGCCGGGACAGGACAGCAACCCTGGTAGTTCCCCCACTGGTCCACACTGGGAGGATTCCCCCATCCACCTATAATGTGTAGATGGGAGAATTGGATCATTTCTTTTTTTTTTTTTCATGTAACCTACTAGTTAAATGAAAAAAGTGTTCAATGTATGGGCTGCCTAAGTGCTAAGACCAGCCATAGGCAGTTTAAATCTCAGCTGGTTCAGCAGGAACTGTCTGAGATTTGAACCATTAATGAGCAGGCTGAATGTACCAAGTTGATCGATCAAATTGGGAACAACCAGCCTGTCAGATACTTTTATGATTATCACTAGTGGTTGCTATAGCCACTAGTCATAATCACTGTTTGTTGGGAGAATACAATTGCTGGGCAGGAAGGATATTCCCCTGTCACCACTGTCTGTTTTGATGGGGGAATCATGCAGGTTTCTTTCCTGCAATCTGTGGATGCAGTAAAGAAATTTGCACTGTCTATTACCTGCCTAACTGAAAGTGAAAGTAAGTTGTGAAGGTCTTGAAAGAACAGGAGAGGGGGAGGGACAGATGGGGGAGAGATGGGATGGAGATAATGCAGTTCAGTGATTACAGTGTACTGCAGTGCACACACTTACCCACGGGTCCAGGCTAGAAGCTCAGGCATTGACACACAGCCAGGAATGCTGCTGATTTTCAAATTTCCCGCCCACACATCCCCTCTCTTTAGATACAGCTGCATGCCGGGTATAGTGTGGGTGGGACTGGAAGACTCAGGAGGAACAGGGGCGGGGGGGAGGAGGAGGAGCTGTATTCATCTCTGCTCTAATGACATGAGGAGAGTGAGGAGGTGGCTGGACTCGCTGGGCTGTGAAAGAGTGTCATAGACTGACACTCAGCTCAGCTTGCAGGCACCACTCTTGGAATTTAACAGGCTGGTTCTCCTGTCCTAAGGACAGGAGAAATCAGTCTGTTTTTTCAGTAACTGAGAGTCCTGGTGGAGTCCTTCCTGCAACTCGCTCTTCTCCCTGCCAATGAGGATGCAGGGGAAGGAGCAGATCGGGCAGCTGTGGTTGTGTGAGCGCTCGCATTATGCAGTGTCAGCGAGCAGAGGGAGGGGGGAGGAATCACTCGCAGGAGCTGACTGGGGATACTCTCCCTCTCAATAGAGACTGTGTTACTCCAGAGGCGGCCTGAGTAAGATGTGGCGCATCCGCTACGAATGCAAACAAAAATATTTTTTTTTTTTGGGGGGGGGGGCACATGGTGGGGCACAGCATAATGTTGGGGGGGTCAGGGCCCCCTCTGCCCCCCCCCCCCCCCCAGGGACACCATGTCTAGAGAGCAGGAGGTCTTGGGAGGAACGAAGAGGACGATTAGGTTGGTATTTTGAGACTAGGTTAGTGATGTAGCTGGGGGCCGAGTTTTAGATGGCTTTGCAAATATTGTTAGTATTTTGAATTTAGTTTGTTGGGTGAGTGGCAGCCAATGGAGGGATTAGCAGAGAGGAATAGCAGACACTGAGCGAGTTGTAAGGTGGAGGAGTCTGGCAGCAGCATTCGTAATGGACTGAAGGGGGTATAGCCTATTTAAAGGTAAGCCAATGAGGAGGGAGTTGCAGTAGTCGAGGCAAGAGATAACCAGTGTGACGGATCCTGTATTCAAGGTGTCCGCCGTAAATGCTTCCTAAGTCCTGGAACATGAGTCCAATGGATCTGGTTATAGGAACCCCCAAGAATTAGACAGCACTATTTCTTGAGGTACATCAGGAATGAATCTTTATTTGACATGTCACACATATATACAGCCAGATGACTCACACCTAGCCTAATTAGCATGAGCTAATTATCTTAATCAACACTGGACTCCTTCATTCAATTGCAGGGTTAATTAGCACACACAACAATAGGTGAAACACTTCTACAAGCCAGACTATACTCAATTACATAACAGACAGGCTGTCTGGAGTTCATGACATTAGCATCTCTTGCTAATATGTGGGTTATACTGGTGGAGACTGCATTCCCATCCACCTTTACATGAAATCTGTCCTGTTTTAGTTGCGGGCAGAGGCCAGCAGCGCTCTGTTCCGTTGCCAGCAGTTCAGCTGGGCGTAGGAGCTTCCCTACATCATCTGCTCCAGCTAACTGTTGGGGAGAGAGGCCGACTGCCCCAGCTCCCTGGAACTCCGCAGCTGTTACCGGTGCTGGGCAGAGGTTGGTAGCACTCTGCCCGGTTGCCAGCACTTCTGCTGGTTTTCTGTTAGTGGAGACCACAGGCCCGTCCACCGACACCAGATCAAGCTGCAGTTGTGAGGTGACAACTGCATTCTCTCCTTGAACCCTGATCTGCAACTCGTGATGGACTGCCACCTCCTCACCCTGGGCCTCCAGAATTGCTGTAGGTGTGGGGCAAAGGGCTTGGACCCTCTGTTCAGTTACCAGATCTTCAGCTGGAGAAGTTTGTTGTAACTCCATAGATGCTGCTGGCAGAAAATCACATGTCCCTGTCAGTGTTGTGGGAGAAGGGCCAACTACCTCTTCTCTCAAGAAGGCCGAAGCCACTGTTGGTGCTGGGCAGAAGTTAGCAGAGTTCTGCCCAATTGTCAGCACTTCCGCTTTGGGAACGACAATCTCCGGAGTTTCCACTGCCGATTCTCTGGCATGCTGCTGAACGTGTTCTAGCAGTTTCCTGTATGCCCTTTCCAGATGCTGTTCCTTCCTTAACAAATGGTCCAGATCAGGTTTAAGCTCTGAGACACCTGCAAGACCGAGCATAGCCTCTCTATATTCTCGCAGGTCCTCAAGGGTAGGTTCCCCTTCATCGCCAAACACAAAATGATCTGTAAGGCTCTCCCACAGCAATCCAGGGCCTCCAAAGTCATATCCCTCCGGGGAGCATTCTGTTGTCTCCCCTAAATATCCCTGCTCTGCGTGCCATTGCAGAGCCCGATAACGATTGTCCAGCTCTATCTCCTGCTGGACCAGCCTGTCCAACTCAGTCACCCATTGCTCCTGGGGCTGCTCTCCCAGGAATGTCATCCGCAATGCCCGTTGGTCACTGGCCCGTTGCTCTTGGGTTGGAAAGAACTTGCCCTGTTTTATACCAGCGAGCTGGAGGGCTCCAATCCACAGCTCCACCCGAATCTGCTGCCTGAGCTCCAGGTATTCCTCCTCAGACACAGTCCTTGTGTATGCTGCAAGGATGATCCACAGCAGCCCCGGGAACTCTGATGCCAGATCCATATCTCCGCTGGGTTGACCGAAGTCTTCTATCCTGATCTTGGATGTCCCAGACTGCAGGAAGCACGATCCCACTGCTTGCCAACAATGTGACGGATCCTGTATTCAAGGTGTCCGCCGTAAATGCTTCCTAAGTCCTGGAACATGAGTCCAATGGATCTGGTTATAGGAACCCCCAAGAATTAGACAGCACTATTTCTTGAGGTACATCAGGAATGAATCTTTATTTGACATGTCACACATATATACAGCCAGATGACTCACACCTAGCCTAATTAGCATGAGCTAATTATCTTAATCAACACTGGACTCCTTCATTCAATTGCAGGGTTAATTAGCACACACAACAATAGGTGAAACACTTCTACAAGCCAGACTATACTCAATTACATAACAGACAGGCTGTCTGGAGTTCATGACATTAGCATCTCTTGCTAATATGCCAAATACACATACAGATTCTATGTGTATTGGGGGGCCAGCATGGACCTGAATCCAAGTAACACCAGCTCAGGGGTCCCAGGCTTGCAGCCCAAAAAGAGCACCGTTCCCCCAAATGCCAGGGCCTGTAATCAGTTGGCAAGAGGCTTGCATTTCGTCCTCTCAAAAAGCCTGTGTCCCGGCTAGGTCTGTCACAACCAGGGAGTGAATCAGGAGCTTTGTAGTTTCATTGGTTAGAAAGGGACGTAGTTTGGAGTTGTTGCAGAGGTTGAGGCGGCAAGCTTTGGAAAGGGATTGGATGTGAGGCCAGAATGAGAGTTCAGAATCCTGGATAACACCAAGCACCCTGGCATGTGGGGATGGGTGGATGGTTGTGCCTTTGCTCTTGACAGAGAAGTCAGGGGAAGAGGCACGTGGGGGAGGAACTATTATGAGTTCAGTTTTGGACAAGTTGAGTTTGAGGAAGTGATATGACATCCATACAGATATGTCTGTTAGTAAGTTAGTGATGCATGAGGAGACTGATGGAGTGAGCTGAGGGGTGGAGAGATAGATTTGGGTGTCATCAGCATATACGTTATTTTGGAAGCCAAGGGAGGCTAACAGCTGACCCAAGGAGGAGGTGTAGATTGAAAATAGGAGAGGTCCAAGAACAGAACCTTGGGGGATCCCGGCAGAGGAAGGAAGTAGAATTGTAGGTGGCTCATAAACAAATAGAGGTACCTAGGTTTTTCCTTGCTGGAGGGTCCAGAATAAAACACCTAAAAAGGGTAAGCTGAACATTTTAAAAATAAGTTATGCTTTGTAGAATGGGGACATATATAAAGTAGGCGTTTGACTGCAAAAGTGGAAATATACTTTATGCTTTCTTTACAAAATAAATAAAATGTTCATAGGGGCTAGTTACTGTGGATTTAATTCTAATTGCTGTCTTGATCAAAAATTATTTTTACCTAGAATAAAGTTAGTAAGTGACAATAGCAGAACAGGAAGACCACAACCATTGCATCAGAAATTACATATTGTTTCTTAAGCCTTATTTTCTCAGGCTAATGTGGTTTAAAAAGACTTTGAATCTTCAGTCATGAAACAGTTGACGTACCTTTAACCCCCTACTTCTTGTTTTGTGTGGTGTGGGAGTCAAAGTTTGCACAGTTGTTGCAAAAGACTTTGAACTGAAATTTAGTTATAAGGTAAATGTAAAGTATCATTTCTCAGGGTGGGTTTCCTGATGGTGACTCCAGTGGAACATATCTGTGTAATGTACGTCAGCCTAGCCAGCCACTTGTAGTCTCCATTGGGGGGGGAGCATGCTAGGCTGAGTGAAAGTGTCTCAAGAGACAGAGGTAACTCTATGGGAACAGACTGATCTGAGTGAGAGTTAAAGGCTAAGTTCACGTTAAAAAAAAAATAAAAAATACACACATGCACAGGTTTTGCAGAAAAACAAATGTGCATTTTTTTCCCCCACAGGTGCCTGCATTGCATTGTATCTGTGATCAGTGGAGTGCATCCAATCAGACAGTGACACTGCTCAGGTATCTTCACACCTGTGGGTGCCGGCTCTCACAATACAATAGCTGGCACTGCAGATTTTTTTTTTTTTTTCCACATCAGCAATATTCAAGAGATTATTATTCAACTTGATGTTCATTTACATCTTTCGTTATATTTCACATCATTGTGGATCCTTGTTACTTGATAATTTAAACCGTGAAACTTATCATATTCTATATTGTTTATTATATTCCCTTTTAAATATTTGTTACTCTTTTAAAGTGTGTGGGTTTTTTTATTTTTTTTTCCCCCTCCTATTTCTCTTCCCTCCCCTCCCGATCCCGCCCTCCCTATTTCCCGATACCTCTCGTCTTTTTTTTTTTTTTTTTTCTCGAAAGCCATTTTTCTATTTCCTTCCATTTTATATAATCGTTTCGGGCATATTCCCATGTCTGTTTGAATATCTGCAATTTTTTCCATTTTTGCGGAACATCTTCTTCCCCTTCTCTATTGTATCTTAGTTTTTCGAGATGATAGTTTTTCGAGATGATATGTTTCTTCCACTTAGGGCCCATTCTCTTTTAGTTGGAGCTTCTTCGGAATAAGACCCTTGGCTGCATTTAGCATCTGGGGAATCAGTGTGTTTATGTAGTGTTTTATTGGGTCATCTGTCCCATGGAATAAGCATATCCATGGATCTTCCTTTATGGTTACGTCAGTGATTATCTTTATAAGGCTTAAAGTCTCTTTCCAGAATTTTTTTATTTTTGGGCACTCCACCAAATGTGGGCCATAGCTGGCACTGCAGATGGATGGGTGAGTTAAAGTGGTTGTAAACCTTTTCTTCTTCTCATTTAACCACTTGCAGAGCAACCGGGCCGCAATGTACTGTGGACAGGCGGCCCGCACAGGCAAAGCGATGTACCTTTATGTCCATGCCAGCTTGTGGGTTTAGTGCTTGCAAATGCATTTCCACCCCCATCAGCAAGTCCCAGCCATTGATTCATGGCCGGGACCTGCTGATCTGCTGTGTACAATCACAACCCAGAGCTCTGTGTTGGTAAACAAATGTTAAAGAATGAATCCATCAGGAATTCAGCAAAAAAAGTTAAAAATTGAACCTCCGCTTTTCGGAACCCCCCCCCCCTCCGGTGTCACATTTGGCACCTTTCAGGGGGGGGGGGGGGGTGCAGATACTGTGCAGGTATTTGCACCCACTTCTGGGCATAGACTCCACGGGAGTCTATTCCACTTTCCGTCCCCCGTGCTGTCTGCTGGGACACACACGGGGACAGCAGGGACCATTCGGATAGTGCAGCACGACTCACGCATGCGCAGTAGGGAACCGGGAAGTGAAGCAGCAAGGCTTTATTTCCTGATTCCCTTACCGAAGATGGCGGCGTTACACCATTTAAAGTCAGTACATGCATTTATATGCCTTTAGGGATGTCCTATAAAGACATATAAACACATACTGTATATGTCACTGCCAGTGCGAATGAGGCCCAATTCATGAATGAAATCTACAATAGTAGCTAATGGCATAATAGTAATGACATACAATAATGTTAATAATATTAATAACATAATGTTAATGACATAATAATGGGACGTTCTGCTGAAGTCACTGCTTTGTATTTCAAGCGCTTTTTTATCAACTAAAATGTGAGTGTATTTCCTTTTTTTATAAATATTTTCCGATTTCAAAACGCTATGTGCCTACTTTCCTTTTCTATATGCAAATATATTATATTGGTGAAACTATCCATTCGGTTTCCTGTCTAATACCCACCCCATTGAGGTTCATTGTCCGAGTTAGTCTTCTGGCTGGAGGTCGTGCCTGCCGTGGCAGCTTTCTCTGGGTGTATTGCCACACAAGCTTGATTGACCTATTGGGTGTATACCTACTTGGGTTCAATCTCTCCGGTAAGCCTTTTGACTCTCTAGTGGTGGATCACATACAACAAGCTCTGGCATGTTTTGATGCTATATACCACATTGATGCTCAGTTCACTTTTCAACCACTTCAAATCAGGTTTTGGATATTTTTATTCTTATGTTGTTTGGCTCACTTTCACTGTTTTGCTTCAATCATTAGGCTGCTTTTACACTGAGGCGCTTTGCACGTGCTAAAGTGCTAAAAATAGCGCCTGCAAAGCTCCCTGAAAGAGCCGCTCAATACACTCCAATGGGCTTTCACACTGGAGCGGTGAGCTTGCAGGACGGTCAAAAAACTCCTGCAAGCCGCATCATTGGAGCGCTGTAGGAGCGGTGTATTTATTGCTCCAAAAGTGGTCCTTTCCATTGAAAATAATGGGGCAGCGCTGCAAACTCGCTAGCAGAGTGGCGCTTTGCGGGCGGTTTTAAGCCTTTTTCTGCTGATAGCGGGGGTTAAACACGGCCCGCTAGCGACCGAATAGCGATGGGAAACGACGGTAAAGTGGCGCTAAATATAGCACCGCATTACCGCCAGCGCCTGCACGCCTCAGTGGGAAAGTAGCCTTCGTGATTCATTTATTTTTGAACATTATTCTTGGACTTTACTTATATCTTATATGTCTCATTATTAGCATATTTTAAATACTACATTTGGTTTATCATCATTTTTATTTCATGATCTACTATATATGTGCACTGTGTTTTATATGTATATGTGTATATGTACACTGTCCTATATCTTTTTTCAAATTTTTTTCTGAGATTAATCATTATTAGCGCTGCTCTATTTCTTCACATAATGACATAATAGTAGCTAATACGGCTAATGACAGCAGATACAACAGTAGGCCGAAACGGTTGTGCTCTGCAAACCTTGGAAAAAGACAGGGTCACTTCTGTAGATAGTAAAGGCAACCCTGTTGCCATCTCCGACCCTATCATTAAGACCCCTTTCACACTGGGGAGCTTTGCAGGCACTACAGAGCTAAAAATAGCGCCTGCAAAGCACCCTGAAACAGCCGCTGCTGTCTCTCCAATGTCCCTCCTGCTAGCAGCATCTTTGGAGCGATGAAGGAGTGGAGTATACACCGCTCCTAATCGCTCTTGCCCATTGAAATCAATGCTCCGCCCCGTAGCTCTGTGTTTACTGTGTGGTCGTGGCTCCATATCAGGGACCGCTGGCGCCAAGGTCTCTACTCCTCTCCTACACTTGTCTGTGTAAGAGCTCCTCAGTTCATGGAGCCTCGCCCTCTTCCTGCTCCACCACAGCTGGGGACCGTGGGAGACAAGATATTGAGGTGACCGGGGAGCCTGAGACCTCCTCCGCACAGCGGGAACACAAAGGTATGATCGCAGCCACCCTCCTCTGTCAGCTCCACCTTCTCTCTGTCAGCCCCCCTCTTCTGTGTCAGCCCCCTTCCTCTCTGTCAGTCCCCCTCCTCCCTGTCAGCCCCCCTCCTCCCTGTCAGCCCCCCTCCTCTCTGTCAGCCCCCTTCCTCTCTGTCAGCCCTCTTCCTCTCTGTCAGCCCCCCTCCTCTCTGTCAGCCCCCTCCTCTCTGTAAGCCCCCTTCCTCTCTGTCAGCCCCTTCCTCTCTATCAGCCCCCATTCTCTCTGTCAGCCCCCTTCCTCTCTGTCAGCCCCCTTCCTCTCTGTCAGCCCCCCTTCCTCTCTGTCAGCCCCCCTTCCCTCTGTCAGCCCCCCTTCCCTCTGTCAGCCTCCTTCCCCTCTGTCAGCCCCCTTCCTCTCTGTCAGCCCCCCTCCTCTCTGTCAGCCATTGAAATCAATGCTCCGCCCCGTAGCTCTGTGTTTACTGTGTGGTCGTGGCTCCATATCAGGGACCGCCGGCGCCAAGGTCTCTACTCCTCTCCTACACTTGTCTGTGTAAGAGCTCCTCAGTTCATGGAGCCTCGCCCTCTTCCTGCTCCACCACAGCTGGGGACCGTGGGAGACAAGATATTGAGGTGACCGGGGAGCCTGAGACCTCCTCCGCACAGCGGGAACACAAAGGTATGATCGCAGCCACCCTCCTCTGTCAGCTCCACCTTCTCTCTGTCAGCCTCCTTCCTCTCTGTCAGCCCCCCTCCTCTCTGTCAGCCCCCCTCTTCTGTGTCAGCCCCCTTCCTCTCTGTCAGTCCCCCTCCTCCCTGTAAGCCCCCCTCCTCCCTGTCAGCCCCCCTCCTCTCTGTCAGCCCCCTTCCTCTCTGTCAGCCCTCTTCCTCTCTGTCAGCCCCCCTCCTCTCTGTCAGTCCCCCTCCTCCCTGTCAGCCCCCCTCCTCCCTGTCAGCCCCCCTCCTCTCTGTCAGCCCCCTTCCTCTCTGTCAGCCCTCTTCCTCTCTGTCAGCCCCCTCCTCTCTGTCAGCCCCCCTCCTCTCTGTAAGCCCCCTTCCTCTCTGTCAGCCCCTTCCTCTCTATCAGCCCCCATTCTCTCTGTCAGCCCCTCCTCTCTGTCAGCCCCCTTCCTCTCTGTCAGCCCCCTTCCTCTCTGTCAGCCCCCTTCCTCTCTGTCAGCCCCCTTCCCTCTGTCAGCCCCCCTTCCCTCTGTCAGCCCCCTTCCCCTCTGTCAGCCCCCTTCCTCTCTGTCAGCCCCCCTCCTCTCTGTCAGCCATTGAAATCAATGCTCCGCCCCGTAGCTCTGTGTTTACTGTGTGGTCGTGGCTCCATATCAGGGACCGCCGGCGCCAAGGTCTCTACTCCTCTCCTACACTTGTCTGTGTAAGAGCTCCTCAGTTCATGGAGCCTCGCCCTCTTCCTGCTCCACCACAGCTGGGGACCGTGGGAGACAAGATATTGAGGTGACCGGGGAGCCTGAGACCTCCTCCGCACAGCGGGAACACAAAGGTATGATCGCAGCCACCCTCCTCTGTCAGCTCCACCTTCTCTCTGTCAGCCTCCTTCCTCTCTGTCAGCCCCCCTCCTCTCTGTCAGCCCCCCTCCTCTCTGTCAGCCCCCCTTTTCTGTGTCAGCCCCCTTCCTCTCTGTCAGTCCCCCTCCTCCCTGTCAGCCCCCCTCCTCCCTGTCAGCCCCCTCCTCTCTGTCAGCCCCCTTCCTCTCTGTCAGGCCTCTTCCTCTCTGTCAGCCCCCCTCCTCTCTGTCAGCCCCCCTCCTCTCTGTAAGCCCCCTTCCTCTCTGTCAGCCCCTTCCTCTCTATCAGCCCCCATTATCTCTGTCAGCCCCTCCTCTCTGTCAGCCCCCTTCCTCTCTGTCAGCCCCCTTCCTCTCTGTCAGCCCCCTCCTCTCTGTCAGCCCCCCTCCTCTCTGTCAGCCCCCTTCCTCTCTGTCAGCCCCCTTCCTCTCTGTCAGCCCCCTTCTCTCTGTCAGCCCCTCCTCTCTGTCAGCCCCCCTCCTCTCTGTCAGCCCCCTTCCCCTCTGTCAGCCCCCCTTCCCTCTGTCAGCCCCATCCCTCTGTCAGCCCTCTGTCAGCCCCCTTCCTCTCTGTCAGCCCCCTTCCTCTCTGTCAGCCCCCCTTCCTCTCTGTCAGCCCCCCTCCTCTGTGTCAGCCTCCTTACTCTCTGTCAGGCTCCTTCCTCTCTGTCAGCCCCCCTCCTCTGTGTCAGCCCCCTTCCTCTGTGTCAGCCCCCCTCCTCTGTGTCAGCCCCCCTCCTCTGTGTCAAACCCCTTCCTCTCTGTCAGCCCCCTTCCTCAATGTCAGCCTCTTTCCTCTCTTTCAGCCCCCCTCCTCTGTGTCAGCTCCTCTCCTCTGTGTCAGCCCCCCTCCTCTGTGTTAGCCCCCTCCTCTGTGTTAGCCCCCCTCCTCTGTGTTAGCCCCTTCCTCTTTGTTAGCCCCCTCCTCTCTGTCAGCCCCCCCTCCTCTCTGTCAGCCCCCTCCTCCTGTCTGTCATCCCCCTTCCTCTCTGAGCCCCCTCCTCTCTGTCAGCCTCCTCCTCTCTGTCAGTCCCCCTCCTCTCCCTCCTCTCTGTCAGCCCCCTCCTCTCTGTCAGCCCCCTTCTCTCTGTCAGCCCCCTCCTCTCTGTCAGCCCCCTCCTCTCTGTCAGCCCCCCTCCTCTCTGTCAGCCCCCTCCTCCCTGTCAGCCCCCCTCCTTTGTCAGCCCCTTTCCTCTCTGTCAGTCCCCCTCCTCCCCCTGTCCCCCCCATACTACACCAGGAGACCCCCCAAAATTGCACTGGGAGGCTCCCCACCAAACATTACACACTACATATACACTATATTTTACATTACACACGCCTGCACTATATACACTATATTGTACATTACACACGCGTGCACTATATACACTATATTGTACATTACACACATCTGCACTATATACACTCTATTGTACATTACACACGCCGCACTATATTGTACATTACACACTAAATCTACACTATATTGTACATTACACACGCCTGCACTATATACACTATATTGTAAATTACACACTAAAGATAAACTATATTGTACATTACAAACGCCTGCACTATATACACTATATTGTACATAATAGACGCCGGCACTATATTGTACATAACACACGCCTGCACTATATACACTATATTGTACATTACACACATTTTTATTATAATTGCATATTATTGTCAGTTTGTATAGAGGAGGGGGGGTTCTTAACCACTTCCCTACCCACCGATAGTAATATGACGCCCGCAGATGGGATCTCCCATCCTGGGCGGGCGTCATATGACGTCCTCCCCTTCCCCTGTCTGCCGGGCACCCGTGATGTCCGCCGGGCACCCGCGATTGCCCGGGAACACAGCAGGACCATGGATCTGTCAGAGGAGAGGATACCGATGGTGTGTTCCCAGTGCAGAGGAACACTGATCGGTCTCCTCCCCTTGTGAGTACCCTCACCTCACAGTTAGAATCACTCCCAGGGAACATAATTAACCCCTCCCTAGCCCCCTAGTGTTAACCCCTTCCCTGCCAGTCACATTCACACAGCAATCAGTGCAATTTTATAGCACCGATCGCTGTGTAAATGTGAATGGTCCCAAAAAAAGTGTCAAAAGTGTCCGATGTGTCCGTCACAATGTCACAGTCACGGAAAAAAATCGCAGATCGCAGCCATTACTAGTAATAAAAAAAAAAATGCCATAAATCTATCCCCTATTGTGTAGACGCTATAACTTTTGCGCAAACCAATCAATAATCTCTTATTGCGATTTTTTTTATACCAAAAATATGTAGAAGAATACATATCGGCCTAAACTAAGGAAAAAATATGTTTTTTTTTTTAAAAAGATTGGATATTTATTATAGCAAAAAGTAAAAAATATTGTGTTTTTTTTAATTGTTGCTCTTCTTTTGTTTATAGCGCAAAAAATAAAAAACGCAGAGGTGATCAAATACCACCAAAAGAAAGCTCTATTTCTGTGGAAAAAAAGGACATCAATTTTGTTTGGGTGCAAGGTCGCACGACCGCGCAATTGTCAGTTAAAATGCGACAGTGCTGAAAACTAAAAATTGGTCTGGGCAGGAAGGGGCTGAAAATGTCATGTATTGAAGTGGTTAAAGATGGTATGACAATAACTTTTCACTTATTTCTTCTGCTGAATGAAGTGGCGATAATATAAATAAGTGCCAAATAATTCTGAGACTGCAGACAGAAGTTTCCTACCTAAACCAGACTGAGCAGAGACTACATATTTCCATGTATACATGAGGCTACATGATCTGCGGATTCAGGTATTGTGCCTTGTCTTATCTTATAGAGGAAGGTGAGTGAGGACAGCAGGAACATTGAATATTGTAAACTGAGGCTAGTTTTATTATAAGGAGAATCTGCCATATTTACATAGTTACATAGTAGGTGAGGTTGAAAAAAGACACAAGTCCATCAAGTCCAACCTATGTGTGTGATTATATGTCAGTATTACATTGTATATCCCTGTATGTTGCGGTCGTGCAGGTGTTTATCTAATAGTTTCTTGAAACTATCAATGCCCCCCACTGAGACCACCGCCTGTGGAAGGGAATTCCACATCCTGGCCGCTCTTACAGTAAAGAACCCTCTACGTAGTTTAAGGTTAAACCTCTTTTCTTCTAATTTTAATGAGTGGCCACGAGTCTTGTTAAACTCCCTTCTGCAAAAAAGTTTTATCCCTATTGTGGGGTCACCAGTATGGTACTTGTATATTGAAATCATATCCCCTCTCAAGCGTCTCTTCTCCAGAGAGAATAAGTTCAGTGCTCGCAACCTTTCCTCATAAGACCCTTTATTAGCTTTGTTGCCCTTCTTTGTACTCGCTCCATTTCCAGTACATCCTTCATGAGGACTGGTGCCCAGAACTGGACAGCATACTCTAGGTGCGGCCAGACCAGAGTCTTGTAGAGCGGGAGAATTAGTTTTATCTCTGGAGTTGATCTCCTTATTAATGCATGCCAATATTCTGTTTGCTTTGTTAGCAGCAGCTTGGCATTGCATGCCATTGCTGAGCCTATCATCTACTAGGACCCCCAGGTCCTTTTCCATCCTAGATTCCCCCAGAGGTTCTCCCCCCAGTGTATAGATTGCATTCATATTTTTGCCACCCAAATGCATTATTTTCTACATTGAACCTCATTTGTCATGTAGTTGTCCACCCCATTAATTTGTTCAGATCTTTTTGCAAGGTTTCCACATCCTGCAGAGATGTTATTGCCCTGCTTAGCTTAGTATCGTCCACAAATACAGAGATTGAACTGTTTACCCCATCCTCCAGGTCGTTTATGAACAAATTAAATAGGATTGGTCCCAGCACAGAACCCTGGGGGACCCCACTACCCACCCCTGACCATTCCGAGTACTCCCCATTTATTACCACCCTCTGAACTCACCCTTGTAGCCAGTTTTCAATCCATGTACTCTATGGTCCATGCCAACAGACCTTATTTTGTAAAGTAAATGTTCATGGGAAACTGTGTCAAATGCTATTGCAAAATCCAGATACACCACTTCTACGGGCCTTCCTTTATCAAGCTGGAAACTCACCTCCTCATAGAAGGTTAGTAGATTGGTTTGGCAAGAATGATTCTTCATAAATCCATGCTGATGATACCGTTCTCATTACTAAAATCTTGTATATATTCCCTTATCATCCCCTCCAAGAGTTTACATACTATTGATGTTAGGCTAACTGTTTTGTAATTCCCAGGCATGTGTTTTGGGCCCTTTTCAAATATTAGTGCTACATTGGCTTTTCTCCAATTAGCTGGTACCATTCCAGTCAGTAGACTGTCAGTAAAATTAGGAACAATGGTCTTGCAATTACTTGACTGAGTTCCCTAAATACCCTCGGGTGCTAGCCATCTGGTCCCGGAAATTTATTAATGTTAAGTTTCTCAAGTCTAATTTTAATTCTGTTCTCTGTTAACCATGGAGGTGCTTCCTGTGATGTGTCATGAGGATAAACACTGCAGTTTTGGTTACTGAAGCCCCCTGATTCCCCTGTGAAGACTGAGGAGAAGAAAAAATTCAATACCTTTGCCATCTCCCCATCCCTTGTAACCAGATGTCCTTTCTCATTCTTTATGGGACCAATATGGTCTGTCCTCCCTTTTTTACTGTTTACATACTTAAAGAATTTCTTTTTTTTTACTCTCCTCCGCTATGTGTCTTTCATGTTCTATCTTAGCCATCCTTATTGCACCCTTACATTTCTTGTTGCATTCTTTATAAAGTCTGAATACTTATGATGATCCCTCAACCTTGTATTTTTTGAAGGCCTTCTTCTTTGCATTTATATGCATTTTTATATTGGAGTTAAGCCATCCAGGACTTTTGTTCACTCTTTTAAATGTATTACCCAATGGGATGCATTGGCTAATGTCCTTATTTAATATGCTCTTAAAGCAAACCCATCTCTCCTCTGTGTTCTTTGTTCCTAAGATTTTATCCCAATTTAGGCCTTCTAGCAAGGTTCCTAGTTTAGGGAAGTTGGCTCTTTTTGAAATTCAGTGTCTTTGTATTCCCCTTATGTTTCCTATTTGTGTGATTTATACTGAAGCCAATTAACCCATGATCGCTGTTACCTAAATTGCTCCGTATTTTCACATCCGTGATCAGGTCTGTATTGTTGGTAATCAGTAGATCCAGTAACGCTTTATTTCTAGTTGGTGCGCATACCATCTGACCCATAAAATGTTCCTGTAATACATTTAGGAACTGGAGAGCCTTAGATGAATGCGCGGTTCCCTCCTCCCAGTCTATGTCTGGATAATTAAAATCCCCCATTATGATAACACTTCCCATCCTTGCTGCTAATCCAAATTGTGAAGGAGATCTGTCTCCCCTTCCTCCCTCAGGTTAGGGGTCCTATAGCATACTCCCAGTATTATTTTCCCCTTAGCTTCATCCCTTTGGAGCTCTACCCATAAGGATTCCACCTCTTCCCTAGCTCCCTTAGTGATGTCATCTCTCACATTCACTTATTATTATTCTTGATATATAGGCATACCTCTCCTCCTTTTTTACCCTCTCTATCCTTGTGATAAAAAGATATACCCTTGAATGTTTGCCAGCCAATCATGAGAGCTGTTGAACCAGGTCTCTGAAATTCCCACAAAATCCAAATCCTCATCGTACAACAGTATTTCTAGTTCACCCATCTTGTCCACCAGGCTCCTGGCATTGGTGAACATGCCACATAGTTTAGACCGGTCGCATATTATCCTATTATCCTATTATCCTATATTGGGTGTTCCGAGATTGCAACTAGGACTTGCTACTATACTTACATTGGGTTTATGTGCTTTGGTCAACCTAACACGAATGCCCCTAATACTACCCTCTGGAATATGTTCCGCGCTGACTATCTCTACCTATTTAAGGCTAGATCAGAATATTGTAGAGCAGACAAGGATACTGCATACCATTTTACCTTTTTATTCTACACTGATATTGCTGAAAGAGCTATGACAGCATTTCGGACTCTTCAGGGGATCTTCCATCATATCAATGGCAGGATGCATTGCTTGCATTGTTGTATTAATTGTTATATTAATCTGGACACAGGCAGGTTCAGCAAAATCAAAATAATTAGTCAATCACTGCATGGCCCAATACTGCTTTATTGCTGAAAGGATTTTCTTGTAATTTATCAATAATATATATTGTATATCGATATAAACAAATAAATGTAAAAAAATAGCTTTCAGTGCAATTAGGATTAATGCTGTAAACTTTCAGGACTAGAATTGTGAGGATCCGGCACAGAGGTTCCAGGCACAAGATGAGGCGGCTATAGAGAAGAGTGGGATATTTATTGTTGGGGATTAGTTTAAGCTCACCATACCTTATAATATGATTGTACAAACTCCTTTAGATCTTTCAACAATTATGTAGTGCAAGGACCTTCCTGATTGGATACAAATAGTTTGAGCTTTGGTAGGTCCCCCATATACTGTAAGTGGAAGTCCAGTCAAACACTAACTATACTTAATGTGCTATTAAGGTTTTTTTTTTAAATTAACAAACATGTTATACTTACCTGCTCTGTGTCATGGGTTTGCACAGAGCAGCCCCGATCCTCTTCTTCTTGGATCCCCCCTCTGCGCTCCTAGCTGCTCCCCCTGACCATTTCCCCCAATAGCAAGCCGCTTGCTTTGGAGGCACGGGTACGTGCTCGTTCCTGAGCCCTGCTCTATGCGTCCATAAGGCTGGGTTCACACTGGAGATTGCAGCAGCTCACAGCAGAAGTCCGGTGCGCGTCCATTCCCCATTATAGGTTCGATTTCAGCCCGAATTTCTGGCTAAATGACCTGAAATGGACCATAAGACACACAGGACTCCTGTGCAATTTCCAATGCAGCCGTTGCGGAGATGTGTCGACCGACTCCATAGAGAGACGGTCACAGTCTCCTGCTATGCAAATTGAATGCGGGAAAACTCGCATTCAATTCGCAATAGTGTGAACCCAGCCTAAGACACAGAGCCACGGCTTGACCCTCACTCTCTCCTCGTTGGCTCACTGGCCATGATTGACAGTCTTGCGAGCCATGGCTCCCACTACTGTCTCAGCCAATGAGGAGAAAGAGAGCTGAGACAGTCGAGGCACATTGCTGGATCGAGAGGGGGCTCAGGTTAGTATTAGAGGGGCTGTAGGGGGAGCAGCACATGGAAGGTTATTTACCTTCATGCATATGCATGGAGGTGAAAAAATAGGGTTGTCCCACCCAGTGGGAGCTGCTGGCAATGCCGAAGGAGTCGGGTGGGATAGCAGCACCGGACTTATTTAGGTATTATCAAGCGGCCCACCTCAGTAGAATAATCGACTGGAATAGACATGGGGAATATAAACTATGGATCTCGTTAGAAAAACAATTAAGTCGAATACCGCTGAATAGAGCCATTTGGTGCTATGCAGATATATCTCCTGAGCTAAAGGCACATCCCTTGATCGGACCAACTTTACAGATAGGGGCTGGGATTATCCAGAAACATAGAATCTCCACACCGAACTCACCTCTGTTTCCGATCCTGGGGAACCCAAAATTCCTGCCGGGTCTAGAGACACAGGTGTTCGGAAGATTGAGGGAGAAGGGAGTCTTTCAAGCCTCACATTTTCTGAAGACTAGTGGATGGTTATCAATAGAGGACTTAACAAAAAAAGGAGGACAGATAGAAATTCCCTGGTGGCAAGCAAGACAAGTGAGACACTTCTTAGAAACATTAGGACCAGTGGAAGAATTTGAGAGACCCCGAACAAAGTTTGAGAAGTTTTGTGAGGAGAAAGAGCCCTTGACCCATACTATCTCCAAAATGTATGCGCTTCTGATAGCCCCACCAGAGGGGTATACATTGGCGAGTCTGGATAAATGGGGGAGAGACCTAGACAAAAAATTCACCCCAGAGCAGGGGCAGAAAATAATACATCTGACATTGAGATCGTCAAGGTGTATAAAAATGCAGGAACTAAACTTTAAACTATTATCAAGGTGGTACCTTACCCCCTCAAGGATGAATAAAATATCTCCAGAGGCCACAGGGAGCTGTTGGAGGGGCTGTCAGAGTAGGGGAACATTACTCCATATATTTTGGACATGCCCTGGAATTAAACAATTCTGGCAAGAGGTATATAGAATTACCCAACGATTAACAGAGCTTCACATCCCACAAGACCCGGAGTTCTTCCTACTACATCTATCACAAATCCCAACTAAGGAATATAAAAACTCAATAGTGTGTCATCTGGTGAATGCAGCGAAAAGCTGCATCCCTAGATGCTGGAAGGAACCACAGGCCCCTAGTATTGCTATGTGGCTTAATATAGTCCGAAGAATAGGGATAATGGAAAGTTTAATACCGAGGTCCTTAGACGGAAAGGGAACGGGTTAAACAAATATGGGCCCCATGGGAGGAATATCTACAAACAGAGGAAGGTAAGAAGTTAATAGGGGAGGAGATGGGAGAACAGAGAAAACAAATAGAGAAAATAGAAGGAGAATAGAAAAAGAGGGGGGGGTGGGGGGAGATAGGGGGGGGGGAGAGGAGGCAGAGGAGCGAAATTATTATTTATTTTTTTTTGTCTCTCGAGACTATCTTTTTTTTTTTTTTTTTTTTGGTTTATTAATGGGTTATTTACACTTCTTAGGGAGGGGATAGGCCTCCAGGGTACCTTAGGGATTAAGGCCCACAGAATAAGAAGAGGCATAGGGAACCGGGCTACATGGGAATGGTATATAAAATAAAGAGAAAAAAAGGAAAGAAAGGGATAGTAACAATAATTTAGTATACGAAATAAGATGGAAATATAATTTTATTGAAGCCGAAGGACAGTAAATCCTTATGTCTGAAAAAGTATAAACTATGTATATTATGTTTGCACTGTATCCCTTTGATGAAATAAATAAAGAATTAAAAAAAAAGAAAAAATAGGGTTGTCCCGATACCACTTTTTTAAGACCGAATACAAGTACCAATATTTTTCAAATACTCACTGATATCGATTACTGATACTTTTTTTTAATGTCATGTGACAGTTTTCAAAGCACAATACAGATTAGGTGGCACTGATTAACCGCTTCCCGACCGCCTCCTGCACATATACGTCGGCAGAATGGCACGGCTACGCAAAAGCACGTACAGGTACGTTGCCCTTTAATTGCCTAGCCATGGGTCGCGCGCGCCGCCAGCGGCGCGCTCGCGACCCGGTCGGGAGCTCCGTGACCCCGGCCGCGGGGACCAGCGGACCCGATCGCCGCTGGTGTCCCGCGATCGGGTCAGGGAGCTGAAGAACGGGGAGAGGTATGTGTAAACAAACCTCTCCCCGCGCTTCCTACTCTGCCTGTCATTGATAGGCTGTTCCCGGTCATCGGGAAAGCCGTTTAATGACGTCAGACGTCAGCCCCGCCCCTGATGTAAAAAAACACACACACGTCACAGCCCATAACCCCTCCCCTCCCCCTAGTGGTTAACTCTTTCACTACAACTGTCATTTATACAGGAATCAATGCATTTAAATAGCATTGATTGCTGTATAAATGACAATGGTCCCAAAAATGTGTCAAAAATGTCCGATGTGTCCGCCATAATGTCGCAGTCACAATAAAAATCGCTTATCGCCGCCATTACTAGTAAAAAAAAAAAAATTAATAAAAATGCTATAAAACTATCCCCTATTTTGTAAACGCTATAACTTTTGCGCAAATCAATCAATAATCGCTAATTGCGATTTTTTTTACCAAAAATATGTAGAAGAATACGTATCGGCCTAAACTGAGGAAAAAAAATTTTTTTTTTTATATATTTTTTGGGGGATATTTATTATAGCAAAAAGCAAAAAATATTGCATTGTTTTCAAAATTGTTGCTCTATTTTTGTTTATAGCGCAAAAACTAAAAACCGCAGGGGCGATCAAATACCACCAAAGAAAGCTCTATTTGTGGGAAAAAAAAGGACGCCAATTTTGTTTTGGAGCCATGTCGCACGGCCGCGCAATTGTCAGTTAAAGCGACGCAGTGCCGAATCGCAAAAAGGGGCCTGGTCCTTTGGCTTCCAATTGGTCCGGGGCTGAAGTGGTTAAGCAGCACTAATGAGCACTGATAGGATTAGTTGGCACTGATGGGCACTGATATGCAGCACTGATGAGCACTGACTGATGGCTGACACTGATAGGTGGCACTGACTGAAGGCTGGGTACTGACTGATGGGCACTGACGGCTGGAACTGATGGATGGGCACTTATAGATGGCACTGACTGATGGGCACTGATAGATGGCACTGACTGATGGCTGGCACTGATAGATGGCACTGACAGGTGGCTGGCACTGATGACTGCCACTGGTAGGCGGCACTTATGGGCATTGGGCACTGATAGGTGTCATTTATGGGCACTGATAGGCAGGCACTGAAATGCAGACAGCAATAAATGACATGAGAGGAAAGGAATGCTATGCTGCCTGCGACGCCCATCTTGGTACTCCTTGCACTCGGTCGGATAAAAGCATCAGCAGACATCTTGTTACACCCAGCCTGAACTATATGGGCTGGGTGTAACAAGACGTCGGCTGCTGGCTTACTGCGGCCGAGTGCAGGGTGTACCAAGATGGGCGTTGGGATGTTCAACCGCTGACAGCGATATGGAGCGCCACTTCCGTTACTGAATGTGACAGCTCCGGAGACCGATCCCAATGGATAATGCGGCTGCGCCCTGCATCCTGCCAGCTTACTTAGTTCTAAAGCTTGAAGACTCACTCTACGCTCTGCCCACTGACTCCGCCCGCTGACTTTCAGTTGCGCCGCCTCTCCCAGGTATCGGATTAGGCATCTGGAGCATTTGTGCGAATACAAGTACTCGCGCAAATGCTCGGTATCGGTCCCAAAACCGATACTAGTCTCTTCAACCCTAGTAAAAATCCTTCAGCTTTTACAATCACTTTAAATCTACTCCCCCCCCCCCCCCATTCTAAGCCTATTCTATCTACCCTGTAAAAGAAATAGGTGAGCTCATCGCCCAGGATCTACAGCAGTTATCGGCGATCTCTCCTCTTCTCTGAAGCGGACACTGGGAGCCGATCATGTGACTGGACCAGAGCACACTCAGCAGCATAGGTAAGCATGCACATCTTTCCTTTACAGGGTAGTTAGAATAGGCTTAGAATGTAGGTGGGAGTACATTTACGTATAAGTAGTGTTTGACTGAATTTCCACTTTAATTTTGCAAAATCTAAAGTCGATTTTACAAAGGTTGTGCAATGTGTATGGAAACCCTTATGGTGTCCATACATACTTCAATAAATGATTTCAGTTACTTTTCTGATCAATCTCACTCAATAGAGATAATCAATCTATAGTGTACAACCCATTTAATCGATAGGCCAAACAAAAGGAATGGATTTCAATCGATGTTTGGAAGATGCGATTGCAAACATGTGACGCAATCTCATAATCTGATTGACTGAAATACAATCAAATTCATGACCAAAGCATGTCAGTGCTGTCAACCATTACAAAACGATCAATAGTTTTTCTACCTGGGCGATTTGATCAGATCTGGCCTAAATCGATTGGCCTAAATTGTTTGGCCTGGAAGTTTTGCCTATTCAATTGTGTACAGATCCAATCACTTTGATCGAATCGCACATTAATCGAATAATAAAAATGTAAGTGTGTTTGGCTACCAGTAAGCTAAGGGGTTAAGCAACAAGGGCAAGGTTAAAGGGTTGGGTAAACTGTAAGGATTTTAGATTAAATTAGATGTAAACCCCAATGACAGTTTGTTAAAACACTATATCATAGATAATTGCCATGTTTTGTTTTAAATATGATCTCCCACATCCTCTTTGTAGCCACTTGCTGTCTACATGTACTCCAGTGATGGTTTCATGATGATTCTCAGTGCTGGTTTCCTGATAGTGACAGTAGACCATGCATGCAAAGTGAAAACAGTCGCTTGTCCTTTCCATTGGAAGCCCCTGTGACATTATGACAACGCAAAGAACAATTTGAAGACAGGGACGGAGCATTGTTACACTATAACAGGACGTGACTGCACGAGGACCTTCATGGCAGGATCACCAGGTATGATTTTAATGTAAGCTACAGATTGAAATATATTAAAATTACTTTTGATTTTGCATTGATATGTTTAAGTTAAAAAAAAAAAACACAGAGCACGTACATTTAGGCAAACTAAGGTTTTACATTTACTGCACACCTTCAATACATACTGTAAATAGTAGTGAGCACTCCTTTTTAGATCATACTATTAAGAAGCAGCATGTCTTTCATATTAAGGTATTACTTCCAGAATTTTAGGCAACTTAGTAAGGCTTTTCAGTTTGTCGCAGTCCATATAAATTCGCAGATCAGGCAGTGCAAATTAACACCCAGTCATTTTAAAAACAGTAGCCAGCAATCATAAGGTATATCAGTAATATCATGGGTTACACAGCATACAATATGAAAAATTTCCATAAAAAGTTGATTACTAAAAAAAAAAAACAGTAGCCAGGAAGGAGACGTCATTTACTGGCAATTTAAAATAATTTTTCCTTAAAAGGAGGAAAAGAAAATTACTGCTCTGAGAATTTTTTAAAAAGTTATTTTTTTTGCATTGGTACAGGTTCTCCAGGGTAGTGCACCCCCCTTTTATAATGTTTGGGGGTTATTAGTAATATTCTTGAAAAAAAAAAATACAAATTTTACAAGTATGTGAGAAATGTCAGAATTGACCTGGGCAGCAAGTGGGTAACGTGTAAGACAAAATAAAATATGACAATTGCAGTCTGTCCCTAGCATTAAGGCTACTTTCACACTGGAGCGGTGGGGCGCTGGCGGTAAAGCGGCGCTATATTTAGCGCCGCTTTACCGGCGTTTTATCGGCGCATTTCGGCCGCTCGCGGGGTGGTTTTACCCCCCGCGAGCGGCCGAAAAAGGGTCAATACCGCCCCCAAACCGCCGATGCAGCAGCGTTTTGCGGGCGGGTTCGGCGCGCTCCCCCATTGTTTTCAATGGGACCGGGCGCTATAGGAGCGGTAAATATACCGCTCCTATAGCGAGCCAAAGATGCGGCTTGCAGGACATTTTTGAGCGTCCTGCAAGCGCACCGCTTCAGTGTGAAAGCCCTCGGGCTTTCACACTGAAGATACAGCAACAGCTGTTTCGGGTCGGTTTGCAGGCGCTATTCTTAGCGCAATAGCGCCTGCAAACCGCCCCAGTGTGAAAGGGGTCTAACTCAGCAGTTTTCGTTCTTCTGAGTTCCCCTTTGTAACTTTGTTTTATTACTTGTTGATTCTACCAGTAGACTATTTTCCACTTTCTTTAACACTATTTTCTTCTGCATTGAAATAGCACATCAGGTGCGTGCGTGTAGTGGCCGCTTTGTATCCATGACAGTAAAAGGAGAGTCATTGTATATTCATTATGTAACATTTTTGCTTTTAAAGAAGTTCTCTCCTAACAAGATAGCAGTAGTAAAAATGAAAAGAAAATTCTCTATTCCCCAAAGAGCAAAGTGCAGTTGCATTCTGCAAGAGCAGTTGTTCCAGAGCTTAGTAAATGAGGGGAAGCTCTGCTGACTTCCATCATCCAATCATGTGCAAGCAAAAATTATGTTTTTTTTTTTAGAAAAAGTCCTGCAAGCAGCATCTTTGGGGCGGTCTTGGAGCGCTGTATACAGCGCTCCCAAAACTCCCTTGCCCATTGCAATGAATGGGCAGCACTTCCGAAGCACCTGGAAAGCGATTTGGAAATGCCGCAACACAGGAGTTTTTAACCCCTTCTTTGGGGTTAAAAGCGCCCCGCTAGCGGCCGAAAAGCACCGCAAAAGTGCCGCTAAAACGAGCGGTGCTTTACCCCGAACACACGGGGGCCCCAGTGTGAAAGGCCTCTTTTTTTTTTATTATATTTCTTTATTATAGATTTTCATCATTACAGACCAGAATACTTATTGGAAAATATAGTACTTATCTCATTAATAAACTAATACATAATTTCCTTATTTGCAAAACCTTACATAAGGTCAGTCCAAAGCAAGTTCTGAATTTTTTTTTTCTTTTT
Source organism: Lithobates sylvaticus (assembly GCA_028564925.1). Classification (NCBI taxonomy): domain Eukaryota; kingdom Metazoa; phylum Chordata; class Amphibia; order Anura; family Ranidae; genus Lithobates; species Lithobates sylvaticus. The sequence continues at coordinate 267,499,331 of CM053026.1, forward strand.
CCTTGCAAATATCATCTATTACAACATAACAAGCATATAAACATCTACAAATAATAACAACATATACACAAACATAAAAAAACTAACCACACACAAAAAAAATTTAAACCCCACACATAAATAAATAAATAAAAAAGTAAATAAATCAAGCGACTAATCCAATCCTCACCTAATGTAATGAGCTGTATGTCTATATCTATGAGAAAAGTTACCACGGCTGGTGGCTTATTTCATTACTTTCTTTTCTGCCCACTGGTATGGCCCTCCATTCCCATTTTCCTTCTGATACCGAACTTACTATCACATGCTACAATTGACCACCCTACAAAGGAACAACAAGAGCTAATGAAGATGGGGCCAACCATGGGGCCAATATCCATGGTTTCCACAGTTTATTTAAGTTATTAGGTATCATTTACTTGAAGGCGCCATTCCTCAAATGAGGGTACACTCTGAGATATCCACTTTAGGGCAATTAGCTTTCGTGCTGTAAACAATAATTTATTAACTGATATCAAGATCTCAATGGGCAAAAACTCTTCATCGAGAAAACATGTCTTGGGATCCAAATCAATATGTGTGTTAAAAGTTTCATTAATTGTATTCACCACCTCTTGCCAGTATCTAGCCAATTTAGGACATTTCCACATCATATGTATTAAATCAGCAGGGGAATTTTTGGCATCGTGGACAATCCGGGAAATTGCACCAACCCCACTTAAATAACTTTATCGGTGTTCTATATACCCTGTATATTATGAATAGTTGCCTCAAACATTGTGCTGGTGATAATGAGACTAAAGGTACCCTTTCCAAAACAAAATAGTTTCCCAGGTATTATCTGAAATGGCCCCTAGGTCTATCTCCCACCCTTTTTTACCTGGGCTGACACCATTATCTCTATATGGCCTCATGAGTTGGCCATATAGAGATGAAATAATGGCTTTTTTCATGGTCACCACTGCTAATGAGGTTAAGAGTGGCATTGGTTTTATTGGTTGGGAGGCTATGAAATAATAGCTCGGCTGAGGCACCGCCAATCCGCCCCATCCCTAGCTTGCTGGAGAATTGATAACTTAACTTAATGAAAGGGCTCTTGGTAAATCAACCCCTATGAGTTATGCTTGTAGCATACATGCTCAGCCAGTGACTTGCAATTTAAGACAGCCACACAATTGGCATTTTTAGAGTGTACAAGGATTAGAACACCTGACAGTTTTTATTGCTGACTGTCTCCCTGGTAGGGAGATTCACCCCCTCTATTTGTCCTGTTTACCATTACCACTGAGAGTGAAAGTGATAGAAAATCGCGAATTTAGGGTTGTCACCAGGAACAGAGGAGAAATCTTTCAGTGGGGATACTAGTTCTGGTGACTCCAGTGACAACCAGGGATTCTCTCACATTCCTCTCACTTCCTTTTTGGCTATGGGACAGGAAGTGAAAGGAAATTTCCCCAATGGGACACAGATGGCAACAAAACTGTTAGGGGTTATAACCCTCCCTTTGCCTTCAGTTCTACTTTAAATGCAATAAATCATATGTACTAAACTTCAGCATTTAGCAGGTTATAGTCTAACCATTTGCACACTTTAATTTGATGTCATCTTTTTTTGCAGGTGCTTTTATTTAGGATGGCCATGAGTGTAATTTATAACCTGAACATCTCCATACAAGGTGCTTCTTATGGAAATGTATCTTCATGCAGCTCTACTTCAGCAGACTATGCAATTTATCTCTCCTGTATCTACATTGGAAATACATTGTTGGGACTAATACTCAGCGTTATGGTACTATGGGCAATATGGCCAGAGGTCAGAAGGTTACTGGGTCTGCCTTTCTATGCGGTCAATCTTCTGGGTGCTGCAATATTAGAATGTCTGGTTCTACCATTTGGAGTCAGTTATCTTTTGAACATCTTTACAGTTGGCTCCTTAGTCTGCCATGTTCTTGGTCTTATCCCCAAGATTGTACAAAGAACTGCTGCAGTATTTCTTGTTTGGATGTTTCTTGTGCGGTATATGGCCGTGAAGCAACCTCTGAAATATAAAACACTTTCCTCCATTTGGGTATGTGGATCAGTCAGCTTTACCCTGTGGTCCATAGTGACAGCCATTTCAGTTACTGAACAAGTGTTGACCAATACCAATACAAGGAAATGCTTTCCGGATTTCAGATTAGCAACAGAATGGGCTGTTCTTGACTTAATGCTCTCATTTATATTTAACTTTTTACCATTGAGCTTGCTTTGCCTCCTTGGCCACTTCATCTACCGTGCCTTGAAGAACTCTCCCTCGGTTCCCAAAGAGCAACGAGAAAGAATCAGAAAGATTCTCTATCTAGCTGCATTTAGTTTTGGGGCACTCTTTTGTCCAATGCATATAGTTATGGTTTATCAGAGTATTCTTTTACTTTTAGGCTATTCCATATGTGAGGTCAATCAAAAAGTTTTACTTCCTTATCAGTTTACATTTGCTCTTAATAGCTCTGGTGTGGCAATTGCCCCTATTTTCTATGTCTTCAGCTCTAGTACAGTAAGAAGGAAACTTAGGGGGCTTATGAAAGACAGACAAAAAAAGGTGAATGCAGACAAAGATCTCAATAAGTAACACACATTTACAAATTCTTTTAAAGTGGGGGCACTGATCAACATAATCAGGTTAGTTGGTTAAAGTGATTGTAAACCTCTGAAGCAAAAAATGAAAAATGCTTATCCTTCTCTAGTTTCGACTTGCCTCAATCTATAGCACTTCTGACAGTCTAACTCAACACCATAGGACCCTAGGAACCTCCCCTCCCTCCAGCACATGGCATGTAATTAACCAGCTCCAGTGCATGTTTCCCTATGGAAAGTCCGTTCATTCCCGCTGACTTTTTCCAGCGGATTGTCCGCCGGAGAAGTCCGGGCGTGTGTGGGCAAGTCACACGCTCGGAAGTCGGGGCGTGTGTGGGGAAGTCCCGCCGGACTAGGTCCGGCGGACAATCCGCTGGACTAGGTCCGGCGGACAAAGTCCGAACGTGTGTACGCGGCATTACACTGAGCTCCCTGCTTTATGCTGTGCAGTGTGTGACATCAGATCACCACCCACTGCCCAAAACATGAAGCAATAGCAATCATTATCCAACCACACCTACTGAGACGCGCCTTAAAGAATCACACATTATAGACATTTGGACACCTTGTTAGATATTGGATTACCTGCCAGATATTATTTCCAATATAGTAGTAAGCTATATTTGCTGTAGTGAGGAGGGATATAAGTCAAATCTCTATGGAGAAAACAGGCAGAAAAGGCATTAAAAAAACACAATTGCAAGAGGCACTTGGCTATGAGGTATTTTAATTATTTACATATATGACTTTATATTAGGAGTTTAAACTATGTCTTAAAGAAAAATAAAACGTACTAATCATTGGATGTGCTGGCTGCATTCATTTTTTTTATTCAGGCTTTTTTCCTCTTACGGGCCAATTTACATCTTACGTGCATTGCGTTAGGGCAGCCAATTTATTTGAATGGACTGTCTAATGTGCTAAAATGCACCAAAAAAGGTACATGCACATTTTTTTTAACCTCCCTGGCGGTATGATTCTGGCTGGAATTTTGTGCTGAAAGCGGTACAATTATTTTACATGGAAATTTGGCGTTTTTATATTGTAGGCATGCAATTCTTATGAATAACTCACTTAAATCTGTCCGAACCAGAGTCTAGTAGACATCCCGGGTATGATAAAGTTTGAAACACAAAATCATAAATTATAATATAATAAAAATATATATAAAAATGATTCAATAATGTAATCAAATCAAAAACACTGAAATTTGCTCAGTTGCAGAATAGTCGCTGTCATTAAATTTATTGTTTGATGATAAATTGTGATTCTAATTTTTTATCGGTGTTTTCTAGCTGGTCTAAAACCACTTTTGACATAAAGGGACACTTTTTGGTTGCTATGGACAATCTCCAGTTTCCAGGCAGAAAAAAAATATTTTTATTATATAAAATGACATGCAGGGCACTGGGCAGACCACTAGGGACAAAGGGGATGTGTATTTTTTGTATACAGTACTGTAATCTGTAAGATTACAGTACTGTATGTGTGTTGTGTTTTTAAACTTTTTTAAATTTGGCGCCGATCTCCGCCCCCGTGCGTCGTAACGTCGCAGGGAACGGAGATCGGCGGCACCCGGCACTGTGTAAATCGAGCGAGCAGACGGCTCGCTCACACAGCGGGGAGACATCGCAGGATCCAGGGGAAAAGGTAAGTAACTTCCCCCCTGTATCCTGCAATGCAGCCCGAGTCTGGCTCGGGGTTACCGCTCCCAGCAGAGAAAACTGAACCCGAGCCAGACTCGGGGTTACCGCTAGGGAGGTTAACAAAGCACACCCCAACAAGCAGTTGTGTGTTATGATTATGTCAGATTTTCAAAGCGGTACATCTCAAGTTTCCAGGCAAAAAGAACGGTATATATAATATGAAAGTGCATGCAGGGCACTGGACAAAAGGGAGGTGAAATGATTTGATACAGTTATGTAATCTGTAAGATTACAGTGTGCTGTATGTGTTATGTATTTTGCACTTTTTGATTTTGCCGCCTGGCTCCGCCCCATGCGTTGCGATGCTCACAGGGAATGGAGCCTGGAACACAGCGCATCGGGCGGATGATCCGGCGGGGGAACATTGCAGGATCCTGGGGACAAGGTGATTACCGCCCGGATCGGTGGCCCCTCCCAGCACATGCTGTGACAACGTGAAGCTGGTGGTGGTCCGTGTGCGTGTGGGGTGTATATATAGCACCTCCCCAGACACAGTTCTCCCTACCACAAAGTTGGATAGGCTGCACTTCACAGGAACTCCTTGCTCTTATGCACACACCCCAGTTATTTACCATGTTATCCTTTCACAATGCCTTTTTCAATAATTTCCCTATTGTGTCTTGATGCCTTGAAACTGGTCATGGTGTTTTCAGTATACTCTTTTCCTGATTCTTGTCTCCTTGGTTTGTGTTCACCACTTCAAACATCACTTGCACATAGTTTCACTGTCACCTTGGTCTTATCTTACTATTTATCTTCAACTCACCCTATTTGTATACTACATTATTCATGGATATTATTATTTTTATTTTACACAGAATCGTTAAATATTATTACCTCTGCTCACTTTCATACACCATGAAGATTGGTGATCTGTGTTCTGGGGACCCTGTGTGTGCTCCCTGCTGGTGCGCAGCCTTTGACTACCTCAGCGCCCGGGAGAGACAAATCTTTTTGGCTCTGGTTCCATACTTACCTTACATCAATATACTTAATTTCATGGAAGTACTCAGGATTGGCAATTTTGCCTGTTCCTGTTACTTTTGGTGCCATATTAGACTAATTATATCCTATATTTTGTAGACACTTTTGAGCATCCGCCCCTGAGGAAGTGTGCTATACACAAAACGCGTCGGACTTCTAGGATGCAGTCATATGCCTGCCAATAGGAATCAATCCAGACCTACTATCTACAGCTCATGTTGCTTACACTATTTCCATACCTTTATAACATTGCAATGTGCCGGTCAGATGACATGTCTGTGTGTATGTATGTATATATATATATATATATATATATATATATATATATATATGAACATTTACTTATCAAATAATTTTATACTCTATGCCGCAAAGCCAATATGCATGCAGTCATGTTATCTTGATGTTCATGTACTGGGTGCATGTGTATATAAATGTAATCATTTTTTTACTTATTCTTGTATAATTGCAAATTAAATGCTTTTACAACCTAACCTCCACAAGTCAATTGCCTCATCTCAAGTCCCAAGCTCCCTTTTCTTGTGTACCTGAATCAGGGATGGAGGCACAATTATATGTGCCTCATTCAAAGTCCCAAAATCTCCCACTCATATTTTCCTGGGGACAAGGTAAGTTACCTGGACCAGGATTCTGCAATGCAATCCCGAGTGTGGCTCAGGGTTACCGCTAATGGTACTGAAATTTAACCCCGAGCCACACTCGGGATTACCGCCTGAAGGGTTAAAGTATACCTAAAGGCAAAACTGACCCCTGTCAGTTTTTTTTGCTGTCTGTGCCCCCGTTAGAGAGATTCACCCTCTCTAATTGCCCTGTTTACCATTATCATTGAAAGTGAGCGTAAAGAAAATCCTTCATTTTGGGTTGTCCCCAGAAAAGTAATAGAGGAGAAATCTTCCAATGGGACACTAGATCTAATGTCCTGGGGGTCCCCAAAAAATCCTTATGATACTATAGTGCTATCTAGTGTTTGGAGATAGGAAATGTTTCCCTCAAATAAACTGATGTAAGAAGATGATGGAAGAGATAGGAGGTCCTGAAGAAGCGGGAAATTCCGTGAAACGCGTGGATATTATTTCTCTATGTCGACCAAAGTCATGCATGTTTGCTGTAGACGATAATTGTTAGTATTCAATACACAAGCAGCTATACAAAATGTGTTTTTTTATATATTTCATTGGTAGAAATAAAATTTTGTATTTTTTATAACATTACTGTATTTTTGTGTTCACTGGAGGGGTATTTAAAGTCCCACTACCTACATTTTTGCTGCTACATGATATTCCCAGTGAATAGCTGTGCAGTGGGGGCATGTCAAGTCTGATCATTGGAGGAGAGTTCCCAGCACAACTAGAGCACTGACCACAGTGTGCTCTGCTTAGTGTGGTCAGTTTTTTTAATAGGAAAACAGAGGGACTGGCAGGGACACCAGGGATTTCACAAAAAGGAAGCAATACAAAGAGAACATGATACTTTTCCATACAAGTACATGGTACAGCAGGCACATATCTGAAATATGAGGCTTTAATGCATGGAGGTGATGACGCTTTAATGCATTGAGGTGCCAGCATTTTTAACCGCTTTCCGACCGGCGCACGCCGATGTACGTCGGCAGAATGGCACGGACAGGCATAAGGGCGTATATATAAGTCCCTTTTTAAATGCTGCCGTGCCATCGGGAGCGCCCTGGAGCGGCGCGCTCCCGCGCCGGTCGGGACCCCCGTGAGACTGGTCACGGGTCCCGCGGACTCGATAGCCGCGGGGACACCCGCGAACGTCTCATGGGAAGGCTGAACGGGGAGATGCGGAAATAAACAGCATCTCCCCGTTCTGCTTAGCAACTAGTGACGCTGATCTCTGCTTCCTGTAATTGGAGCAGAGATCAGCATTCACTAGCTGACAGCCACGCCCCCCCCACAGTAAGAAACACACCCCTAGGCATACTTAACCCCTACACTGCCACCTAGTGGTTAACCCCTTCACTGCCAGTGTCATTTATACAGGAATCAATGCATTTAAATAGCATTGATTTCTGTATAAATGACAATGGTCCCAAAAATGTGTCAAAAATGTCCGATGTGTCCGGCATAATGTCGCAGTCACAATAAAAATCGCTGATCGCCGCCATTACTAATAAAAAATTATTATTAATAAAAAAATGCTATAAAACGATCCCCTATCTTGTAAACGCTAAAAATATGTAGAAGAATACGTATCGGCCTAAACTGAGGGAAAAAAACGTTTTTTGATATATTTTTGGGGGATATTTATTATAGCAAAAAATAAAAAATAAATGTATTTTTTTTTTAAATTGTCGCACTTTTTTGTTTATAGCGCAAAAAATAAAAACCGCAGGGGCGATCAAATACCACCAAAAGAAAGCTCTATTTGTTGGGAAAAAAAGGACGTCAATTTTGTTTGGGAGCCACATTGCACGACCGCGCAATTGTCAGTTAAAGGGATGCAGTGCCGAATCGCAAAAAAGGGGCCTGGTCCTTTGGCTGCAAATTGATCCGGTCTGAAAGTGGTTTAAAGGATTCTGTGTCTTTAAACAAAGTAGTCTTAACTGCCTCTCCCCGCCTTCCCATTCTGCCTATACCTCCTTTTACTAACCTTAGTTTAATGGGCAACTTGATTCAGCCAAGCAGTGCTCCCAACATTTCATAACAAAATTATAAAACCGTAAGTAGAGTTGAGCGGACACCTGGATGTTCGGGTTCGGCGGGTTCGGCCGAACTTCGGAAAAAAGTCCGGGTTCGGGACCGAACTTGACCCCGAACTCCGAACCCCATTGAAGTCAATGGGACCCGGACTTTTGAACACTAAAATGGCTGTAAAAAGGTCATGGAAAGGGCTAGAGGGCTGCAAATGGCAACAAAATGTTGTTAAGAGCATGGCAAGTGATCTGCAAAGAAATGTGGATAGGGAAATAACTTAAAATAACATAAAAAAAAAAAAAAAAAAAAATGCTGGAGGCCCTCTTCTCAGCAGAAGAGGTACAGGAAGTCATTAAGAACCTCAGAAACTCAACGGCACGATGCCGCACATATGGTGGGAATACCCCAGAATACGCACTTTCTGGAAACAATTATTCAATTTAATGGATAAGATAGTGGGAAAATAAAATACTTGGAAATTAAAAAAAATGAAAAAATTATAATCTTGACCTAGGAGGACGAAATTCAAATGGAGTAGGAGGTTGAGGTGGCGGTGGATGTGGCGGTGTAGGTGGAAGCGGCGGTGGAGGAGGACGAGGTAGCCAACACTGGTTCAAAAATACAACAATGGCTGGGTAAGACTAGTGGTGAATGATGTGTCAAATTCTGTCCCCCGTCGCATAGTGTCCGCCCTGTACTGCGCTTGCTCAGTACGTAGGACAAGGGGATTTTGAAACTCTCCGAAGACGATGCGCGGTGACTCCAGGTTCAAGCCACATCATCCGAGGTTGAAGCCTAGCCAAGCGAGCCCGTGAGGGGCCCTGTTACTATGTTCTACCGTATGTCCACTTGGATGGTCGGGCTTGAACCTGCACTCACTGCGCAGGCGTCGTTCATCTTTGGAGATTTTGTGAATCTCCTTGTCCTCCGTACTGCGCAAGCACTGCACCTGCGCAGTAAGTGGCCGGACACTATCCGATAGCAAGACAGTTTTTGTCAGAACACCGGTATATGTGTCTATTCTGCACAAGGTACAGCCAAGTCCTGTAAGTCCTGTGGGATCCATGCCTGGTTCATTTTAATGAACGTGAGCTTGTCCACATTGGCTCTGGACAGGCGGCTGCGCTTGTCTATGATAACGCCCCCCTGCCGTGCTAAATACACGTTCAGATAATACACTGGCGGCAGGGCAGGCCAGCACCTCCAAGGCGTAAAGGGCAAGCTCAGGCCATGTGTCCAATTTGGAGACCCAGAAGTTGAAGGGGGCAGACCCGTCATGCAGTACGTGTACGCGTGTGCACACATACTGCTCCACCATGTTGGTGAAATGCTGCCTCCTGCTAAGACGTTCCATCTCAGCTGGTGGTGCTGGTTGTTGTGGCGTGCTGACAAAGCTTTTCCACATTCCGTCTATGCTAACCCTGCCTTCCGAGGTGCTGGCGGTGCCCCGGCTGCGTTGGCGACCTCTTCCTCCTCCTCTGCCTTCGCCTTGTGCTTCCACCGTACCCCCGCTTTCAAGTGGGAATGCCACCAGCAGCGCGTCTACCAGCGTGCGCTTGTACTCGCGCATCTTACGATCACGCTCCAGTGAGGTAATTAAGGACGGCACGTTGTCCTTGTAACGGGGATCCAGCAGGGTGGCCACCCAATAATCAGCACCAGTTAAAATGTGGGCAACTCGGCGGTCGTTGCGGAGACACTGCAGCATGTAATCGCTCATGTGTGCCAGGCTGCCCAGAGGCAAGGAAAAGCTGTCCTCTGTGGGAGGTGTATCGTCTGTGTCCTCTGTATCCCCCCAGCCATGCACCAGTGATGGACATAAGCTGGTCTGGGTGCCACCCTGCTGTGAACATGGTTCCTCCTCCTCCATCTCCTCCTCATCCTCCACCTCGTCATCCTCCAGAACTGTGCCCTTGCTGCCAGACAATTGTGTACCTGGCGGATAGTAATGCTGAGAACGGTTTCATCGGCACTGGCCATGTTGGTGGAGTACTCGAAACAGCGCAACAAGGCACACAGGTCTCGCATGGAGGCCCAGTTATTGGCGGTGAAGTGGTGCTGTTCCGCAGAGCGACTCACACGTGCGTGCTGCAGCTGAAACTCCACTATCGCCTGCTGCTGCTCGCACAGTCTGGCAAGCATGTGCAAGGTGGAGTTCCACCTTGTGGGCATGTCATATATAAGACGGTGAGCAGAAAGGCCGAAGTTACGCTGCAGCGCTGACAGGCGAGCAGCAGCAGGATGAGAACGCCGAAAGTGCGCACAGACGGCCCGCACTTTCTTCAGCAGCTCTGGCATATCGGGGTAATTCTTAAGGAACCTCTGGACCACCAAGTTCAGCACATGCGCCAGGCAAGGGATGTGCATCAAACTGGCAAGGCCCAGAGCTGCTACGAGATTTTTCCCATTATCGCACACCACCAGGCCGGGCTTGAGGCTCACTGCCACCAACCACTCATCGGTCTGTTGTTCCATGTCCCTCCACAACTCCTGCGCGGTGTGGGGGTTTTTCCCCAAACAGGAAAGTTTTAAAACTGCCTGCTGTCGTTTAGCCCTGGCTGTGCTGAAGTTGGTGGTGAAGGTGTTACGCTGACCGTATGAGGAGGCGGTAGAGGATGAGGAGGCGGAGTAGGAGGAGTTAGCAACAGGAGGCAAACTGAAGTGCCCTGCAATCCTCGGTGGTGGAAGGACATGCGCCAAACTGCTATCCGCCTCAGGCCCAGCCGCCACTACATTTACCCAGTGTGCTATTAGGGAGATATAACGTCCCTGACCGTGCTTACTGGTCCGCGCATTCGTAGTTAGGTGGACCTTGCCACAGATGGCGTTGCACAGTGCACACCTGATTTTGTCCCCCACTTGGTTGTGCAGGGAAGGGATAGCTCATCTGGAAAAGTAGTGGCGGCTGGGCACGACGTACTGTGGAACAGCCAATGACATCAGCCTTTTAAAACTCTGCGTCTCCACCAGACGGAATGACAGCATTTCAAAGGCGAGGAATTTTGAAATGCTGGCATTCAGGGCCAGGGATCGCGGGTGGCTAGGGGGGTACTTCCTCTTCCGCTCCAGTGTTTGGGAAATAGAGAGCTGAACGCTTCCATGGGACATTGTGGAGATGGTTGGTGACCCAGGTGGTAGTGTTGCTGGCAGATCCTCTGTTTGCGGGTTGGCAGGTGTCACTGTCACTACAGAGGTGGATGAAGAGGCCGAGACTGCAGCAGAAGAGGAAGCAGGAGGAGCCAGAGACCTTTCTTGGTTTTTGAAGTGTCTACTCCACTGCATCTCGTGCTTTGCACTTAGATGCCTGGTCATGCAGGTTGTGCTCAGGTTGAGAACGTTTATGCCTCGCTTCAAGCTCTGATTGCACAGCGTGCAAAACACTCGTGTCTTGTCATCAGCACATTGTCTGAAGAACTGCCACGCTAGGGAACTCCTTGGACCTGGCTTTAGTGTGCTCGGTCCCTTGTTGCGTTGGGCAGTAGCAGACGTACTGTCTAGGGGACGGACGCTCCGCTTTTGCACCCTGCTCCCTCTTCTGCTGTGCTGGTGGCTCTGTGCGATCACCGCCTCTTCCTCCGAACTACACTGGTCACCTGCATGACGTTGATTCCATGTGGGGTCAAGGACCTCATCGTCCTCCACATCATCTTCCACCCAGTCTTCACCCCTGCCCTCCTTGTCGGTCTGCACAATGGCGAAAGCAGCAGCAGTTGGCACCTGTGTTTCGTCATCATCCGAGACGTGCTGCGATGGTCCTCCCATGTACTCATCATGAAACATAAGTGGTTGGGCATCGATGCACACAATCTCTTCCACTTCTGGGGCAGGGCTAGGTGGATGGCCCTGGGAAACCCTGCTAACAGAGTCATCAAAAAGCAGAAGAGACTGCTGCATGATTTGGGGCTCAGAATGATTGGCTGATTTGCAAGGGGGTGAGGTGAAAGACTGATGGACATCGGCTGCAGGTGCCAACTCTGAACTTTCATCAGGAGACTGGGTGGGAGACAATGTGAAGGAACCGGAGGCACTGTCAGCAACCATCTACTATCACCTGTACTTGTCCTGGCCTCAACATTCGTACAGCCTCATTAGGCGCACCAAAATACCGCTGCAGGCTCTGTCGCCTACTCGCACCTGAGGAAGGTGTTTCACTAGTGCGTGTAGCTGGCACAGATCGACCACGTCCTCTCCCTGCAACAGGAGCGCCACCAGCAGCACCACGACCCGGGCCACGTCCCCTTTTTGATGATCTCCTCATATTTTCGAAATTTATGATCTCGCCCTAAATGGGTGTTTTTGTCAATAGCAGAATACACATACAGTGTCTAAAGCGTTTATGAACACGCAGAAAATGCTATTGGGAAGAAAAAAAACACTGCAAAATTAATTTTTTTTGCAATGTTTTTCCAATATCAGAATACACGGACAGTATGTAAAGCGTTTATGAAAACGCAGAAAATGCTATTGGGAAGAAAAAAAACACTGCAAAATTAAAAATTTTTCCATAGTATTTCCAATATCAGAAAAAACGGATAGTGTCTAAAGCGTTTATGAAAACGCAGAAAATGCTATTGGGAAGAAAAAAAACACAGCAAAATTAAATTTTTTTGCAATGTTTTTCCAATATCAGAATACACGGATAGTGTCTAAAGCGTTTATGAAAACGCAGAAAATGCTATTGGGAAGAAAAAAAACACTGCAAAATTAAATTTTTTTGCAATGTTTTTCCAATATCAGAATACACGGACAGTATGTAAAGCGTTTATGAAAACGCAGAAAATGCTATTGGGGAAAAAAAAACACTGCAAAATTAAATTTTTTTGCAATGTTTTTCCAATATCAGAATACACGGATAGTGTCTAAAGTGTTTATGAAAACGCAGAAAATGCTATTGGGAAGAAAAAAAACACTGCAAAATTAAATTTCTTTGCAATGTTTTTCCAATATCAGAATACACGGAGAAGATGCTATTGGGAAGAAAAAAAACACTGCAAAATTAAATTTTTTTGCAATGTTTTTCCAATATCAGAATACACGGACAGTATGTAAAGCGTTTATGAAAACGCAGAAAATGCTATTGGGGAAAAAAACACTGCAAAATTTAATTTTTTTGCAATGTTTTTGCAATATCAGAATACACGGATAGTGTCTACAGCGTGTATGTATGAACATGCAGAAAATGCTATTGGGAAAAAAAAACACAGCAAAATTAAATTTTTTTGCAATGTTTTTGCAATATCAGAATACACGGATAGGGTCTACAGCGTGTATGTATGAACACGCAGAAAATGCTATTGGGAAAAAAAAACACAGCAAAATAAAACATTTTTGCAATGTTTTTGCAATATCAGAATACACGGATACTGTCTACAGCGTGTATGTATGAACACGCAGAAAATGCTAAAAAAAAAAAAGCAAAATTCAATTTTTATGCAATGTTTTTCCAATAGCGTTTATGAAAACGCAGAAAATGCTATTGGGAAGAAAAAAAACACAGCAAAATTTTATTTTTTTGCAATGTTTTTCCAATTTTAGAATACACGGACAGTATGTAAAGCGTTTATGAAAACGCAGAAAATGCTATTGGGGAAAAAAAAACACTGCAAAATTAAATTTTTTTGCAATGTTTTTCCAATATCAGAATACACGGATAGTGTCTAAAGCGTTTATGAAAACGCAGAAAATGCTATTGGGAAGAAAAAAAACACTGCAAAATTAATTTTTTTTGCAATGTTTTTCCAATATCAGAATACACGGACAGTATGCAAAGCGTATATGAAAACGCAGAAAATGCTATTGGGAAGATTTTTTTTGCAATGTTTTTGCAATATCAGAATACACGGATAGTGTCTATAGCGTGTATGTATGAACACGCAGAAAATGCTATTGGGAAAAAAAACACAGCAAAATAAAACATTTTTGCAATGTTTTTGCAATATCAGAATACACGGATACTGTCTACAGCGTGTATGTATGAACACGCAGAAAATGCTAAAAAAAAAAAAGCAAAATTAAATTTTTATGCAATGTTTTTCCAATAGCGTTTATGAAAACGCAGAAAATGCTATTGGGAAGAAAAAAAACACAGCAAAATTTTATTTTTTTGCAATGTTTTTCCAATTTTAGAATACACGGACAGTATGTAAAGCGTTTATGAAAACGCAGAAAATGCTATTGGGGAAAAAAAAACACTGCAAAATTAAATTTTTTTGCAATGTTTTTCCAATATCAGAATACACGGATAGTGTCTAAAGCGTTTATGAAAACGCAGAAAATGCTATTGGGAAGAAAAAAAACACTGCAAAATTAATTTTTTTTGCAATGTTTTTCCAATATCAGAATACACGGACAGTATGCAAAGCGTTTATGAAAACGCAGAAAATGCTATTGGGAAGATTTTTTTTGCAATGTTTTTGCAATATCAGAATACACGGATAGTGTCTATAGCGTGTATGTATGAACACGCAGAAAATGCTATTGGGAAAAAAAAAAACACAGCAAAATTAAAATTTTTTGCAATGTTTTTGCAATATCAGAATACACGGATACTGTCTACAGCGTGTATGTATGAACACGCAGAAAATGCTATTGGGAAAAAAAAAAAAAAAAAAAAGCAAAATTAAATTTTTATGCAATGTTTTTCCAATAGCAGAATACACACAGACTATGGTGTATCTCTTAGTATATGCAGTGTTGGTCCTAATGGTGCACTGAGCTTGCAGGTAAAACTTTTATATTTTGTCCGGCACAGGCCTTATGGCACTGTTAAAAGACTGTGCACTGCACCCCAGCCAGGGTACAATTGATTTAGGAATCTCTTCAATAATTCTTTCTGCCTTTTTCTTTTGCTTAATAAAGAAACTCCCTACTCTACTCTAGCTAGCTATGTAAATCGCTCACTGATCTAACTAATTAGAAGCAAAGTTAAGGAATGCTGACTGCCTGACTGACTGAATCACACTAACTCCGAACACCGAACACCCAAAAGTCCGGTACGGACCCAAACTTTACAGTTCGGGTTCGCTCAACCCTAACCGTAAGGTTTTTTCGAATGAATTCAGAGTAAGCTCTGTCTCATCTGTCAGTTCTACACTTGCAAAATAGACAGACCACCAATAAAGAAAAAAGTTAATAATAAGGATTGAGGAGCTTCTACTTGCTTCACAAAAATAATATACTGGTATATCCTTTATTATAGAAATTCATAATTAAAAATCACAAATTTTTTTACTACATCTTCACTGTCCATCATATTAAAAACGAAAAGGTTGTCATATCCTACACTGGACATCTGAGCCACTCACAGCCACAACATACAGAATAAATTTAAGCTAATTTTACTGAGCTCAACAACATACAGGAAATGTATTACTTCAGTGCAAGGCTATATAAGTAATAATATAGTATATAAATTAAACAATTTTATCTGTAGTAGATGACCAATCAAGCACCGTAAGTAAACAGTCCTGTGTCTCAAAGTGTCACAAGTAAACACAAAATGCAATTTGTAAATGAAGGTGTTTATTATTAAAGGTGAAAAAAAATCCAAACCATCATGGCCCTGTGTGAAAAAGTGATTGCCCCCCTTGTTAAAACATACTATAACTGTGGTTGTCCACACCTGAGTTCAATTTCTCTAGCCACACCCAGGCCTGATTATTGCCACACCTGTTCACAATCAAGGCATCACTTAAATAGGAGCTGCTTGACACAGTAAGGTCCACCAGAAGATCCTTAAAAGCTACACATCATGCCGAGACCCAAAGAAATTCAGGAACAATTGAGAAAGAAAGTAATTGAGATCTATCAGTCTGGAAAGGGTTATAAAGCCATTTCCAAAGCTTTGGGAATCCAGCGAACCACAGTGAGAGCCATTATCCACAAATGGCGAAGACATGGAACAGTGGTGAACCCTCCCAGGAGTGGCCAGCCGCCCAAAATTACCCCAAGAGCGCAGCGACGACTCATCCAAGAGGTCACAAAAGACCCCACAACAACGTCCAAGGAACTGCAGGCCTCACTTGCCTCAGTTAAGGTCAGCGTTCATGCCTCCACCATCAGGAAAAGACTGGGCAAAAATGGCCTGCATGGCAGAGTTCCAAGGAGAAAACCACTGCTGAGCAAAAATAACATCAAAGCTCGTCTCAATTTCTCCACAACACATCTTGATGATCCCCAAGACTTTTGGGACAACATTCGGTGGACCGATGAGACAAAAGTGGAACTCTTTGGAAGGTGTGTGTCCAAGTATATCTGGCGTAGAGGGAACACTGCATTTCAGAAAAAGAACATTATACCAACAGTAAAATATGGTGGTGGTAGTGTGATGGTCTGGGGCTGTTTTGCTGCTTCAGGACCTGGAAGACTTGCCGTGATAAAAGGAACTATGAATTCTGCTGTCTACCAAGAGATCCTGAAGGAGAATGTCCGACCATCTGTTCGTGTACTCAAGCTGAAACGAACTTGGGTTCTGCAGCAGGACAACGATCCTAAACACACCAGCAAGTCCACCACCGAATGGCTGAAGAAAAACAAAATGAAGACTTTGGAGTGGCCTAGCCAAAGTCCTGACCTGAATCCTATTGAGATGTTGTGGTATGACCTTAAAAAGGCCGTTCATGCTCGAAAACCCTCTAATGTAACTGAATTAGGACAATTCTGCAAAGATGAGTGGGCCAAAATTCCTCCAGGACGCTGTAAAAGCCTCATTGCACGTTATCGCAAACGCTTAGTTGCAGTTGTTGCTGCTAAGGGTGGCCCAACCAGTTATTAGGTTTAGGGGGCAATCACTTTTTCACACAGGGCCATGATGGTTTGGATTTTTTTTCACCTTTAATAATAAACACCTTCATTTACAAATTGCATTTTGTGTTTACTTGTGTTGTCCTTGACTATTGTTTAAATTGGTTTGATGTTCCGAAACACTTAAGTGTGACAAACATGCAAAGGAACAGGAAATGAGGAAGGGGGCAAACACTTTTTCACACCACTGTACATTTAGGTGAACCCCTGATTCAAAATGAGTTCATCATGGATCTACTCCACATGGCATTACCGAATAATTATTTTTGATGGAAGGTATTTTTAGCCAGTTAAAGGTAGTTTCATGGCAGCCCCATGGGCCCTGTATTATGCATATTTACATCCTAATTTATGGGAGGAACAGTGTCCTTGATGTACCTCAGTGAGTGGTGCTCTGGCTGGGGTACATTGATGAAGTGTTGGTCCTGTGGAGTAAGGTGTAGTATAAAATGTGTGATTTTTAATTATGAATTGCTGTAATAAAGGATACATATCATTTTTATAGTAGAAGCTCCTCAGTCCTCATTATTAACTTTTATTTTATTAATGGTCTGTCCATTTAATTGTTTTGCAAGTGCTCTAAACCTTTTCCGAGCAGACAGGCTATTAAGTACTGTGCATGTATTGACAAGTCTCCACAGGTCCTAATGAAAAAAAAAACCATCAATCTGCAGGCTTACCAGTAGATGGCTTTTCCATTAGTGCCTATAGAATAAACTGTGCAAGCGCAGTGCCCACTTGAACTGAGTCACCCCCTGAGTACATAAGTATGGTAAAGGGGGTATAAGTAGAATAGGGAGGCAGTAATCCTTTAATTACAAACACTGTAAAGACGGTGTTTGATGATGATTGGTTATGCATCCATAATTGTACAGAAATACTTTTCATCATTTACTGCATAATGGGGTTTATTTACTAAATTCAAATAGACTGTGCACTTTGCAAGTGCAGCTGCGCTCATTTTCCCAAAAGCTCAGTAAATGTGGTGAAGCTTCACTTTGTAAAGAATACCCAATCAGGTGCAAGGGAAAAAAAAAACAGCAGTTTTTCTTGCCCATAATTAGATGATGGAAATCAGCAGAGTGTCACCATATTCACTATCACTATGCACAGTCTGTTTTGCCTTTAGTAAATCAACCCCAATGAATATGTAGAAAAAAAAGATACACATAGCTGCATAGAAGGTAATTATTTTTGGTGTCTTTAGAGTTTACAGCATGTCCAGGTACAAGGATTAAACACAAGAGATTGCCAGCTTGGAATATATGTGTAGCTAAAGCTAGCTTTTTTAATGAATTTATTTAATTAGTCTACAAAATAAACAGTAGCCTGACCAACAGCTCAGGTAAAAACTTACATGCAATTACCTTGTATATATACAGTATATTATTTAAAAATATGCGTAACAGATAATATATAAATGGAGTTGATGAGACAAAATAGTATATACAGTAAATGTAAAATGACAGCCAAATGATCTCAGATTATTGCCTGTTGGTTTTGAATAGGTCCCCTCACCTCCACAGTTCATGGTGTGCGGGCAGTGAGGAGATGATGTTCTCTAACATTTAGCAACCAATCAGTGAGCAGTAATGCTGTGCACTAACCTCTTGCAACCCAATCATTGAGCAGTAAGGATATACAGAAACCTCTAGGAACCAATCAGTGAGCAGTAATAATGTGCAGTAACCTCTAGCAACCAATTAGTGACTGGTATAGATTTCCAGTAACCTCTAGCAATCAATAAGTGAGCAGTATTGATGTACAGTAATCTCTAGCAACCAATCAACAAGCAAAGGTCATGTGCTGCAACCTATAGAAAATAGACAGTGAGCCATAATATGTGCTGTAACCTCTAGCAGTCAGTCAGTGAGCCGTAATGATACACTGTAACCTCTGGCAACCAATTGCAATCGCTGCCTGATCTGATTCAGTAAACTGATTTTGAGTCTAGCTGCTATTTATTGTTTGTCTCAAAGCATGTGGAGAGCGAAATTGCATGGAGGAGGGGGCCCAAGAAAATGTTTGCCCAGGGTCCAGTCAATATTAAAGACCGCCCTGGTCCCAGTCAGAGGACAGTATCCTCCATTGTATGTGCAACTCTACCATTATCCAGTCATTTGGGAATATGTGCTTCTCATCATTTGCTTTTTGCTTAATTCAGTCATTCTCTTTGATCCCTGGGTGGATGTTGTGACAGACCTAGCCAGGACAGAGGCTTTTGGAGGGGACTGAATGCTAGCCTCTTGCCTACTGATCATGTGTCCTGGCATTTGGGGGAACGGTGCTCTTTGTGAGCTGTATGCCTGGGGACCCTGGAGGTGGTGTTACCTTGGATTCAGGTCCATGTCCCCCAAAGACACACAGACTCTGTGAACCTGTATATGCAATATTATAAATAGTGACTGATTCATAATGTTGGGGCTCATAGAAGATGCCGATGTCATCAACTCCAGCCACCTGTCTGTTGTCTACTATAATGTGTTTATTGTAAATAAGGCTGGTGTGGGCTGTAAGAGTCGTTCACCCATTGTTGTTTGTGTTAATTAACTCTGCTATTGTAAGAAGGTTTTCTGTGTTCTATTTATGATAATGTTGATTGTGTCTTCTGAGCTAAAAGACGGCAAGTCTGTCCTAAAGGTCATGTCTCTGAGTCACCTAGTCTGGGTAAATCATTTAGTAAACTAGCTTATGTTAATTATGTTTTTGGTTACAGGTGTATTGTTAGAGTAATATGAGCAGGAGGTAGGAACCTCCTCTTTAACTGTATATAAAGACTTGTATTTTGGTTCTAAATAAACAGTCTATGTCAGCAGCCAAACAAGTATCTTCTTGTTTTGTGCTTGTGAGCGGTTGGAATATCTGATATCTATATTCAGACTGAGAGGAAGTGATATATGACAAAAGCACTCAAGCGGAGTGTGGGGATGTTTCAGCACAGATGTATTTGGAAGGAAAAATGTCAATGTGTAACCAATTCAGGACAAATTATTTGGCCACATCTGTATTTTATTAACCACTTCCCGACCGCCCCATGTAGATATACGTCGGCAGAATGGCACGTACAGGCAGAATCACGTACCTGTACGTGACATTCTTCAGGCGGTTGGGGGGTCCGATCGGACCCCCCTCCGCCGGCGGGGACGGTCGGGATCGTGTCAGGAGCGATCCGGGACGAGGGGACGGCCAGTGGTTTCTGGCCACCCCCTCGCGATCGCTCCTGGCCAATGAAAAGCTTCCCCTTCCTGTCTATTGTATAGACAGGAAGGCGGAAGTGATGTCACGCTCGGTGCGCCGGTCTATGTGACCGGAGACGCCGAGCGGTGAACATGTAAAGGTTAGTGCACAACAGTACACTGACACCAGTACAGTTAGGCACATATTCCACCCCCCTGTCACCCCCTGATCACCCCCCAGATCACCCCCTCCCCCCCCCCCAGTCACAGTGTCACTAATTGCAGTGATCATTTTTTTACTGATCACTGCATTTAGTGTCAGTGTGACTGTAATAACTGTCAGGGCAGTTAGTTTTAGGTCCAAGGTAGCCCCCCTACCCCCCCTAATAAAGGTTTAACCCCTTGATTGCCCCCCAGGTAACCCTTTCACCCCCTTTTGCCAGTGTCACTAAGCGATCGTTTTTTTCTGATCGCTGTATTAGTGTCACTGCTGTCGCTAGGTAACCATTTTTTTTTTTTAGGTAACCGCCATGTTTATATAGGTTCATAAATAGTTTTATAGGTCAGGTACCCCCATATTACAACCTAAATAAAGGTTTTAACCCCTTGATTGCCCCTAGAGTTAACCCTTTCACCAGTGATCACTGTATAACTGTCACTGGTGACGCTGGTTAGCCAGTTAGTTATTTCGTTATTTAGGTTCCCCGTCAGGTTTTTATATAGCGTCAGGTACCCCCATATATTACCTAATAAAGGTTTTAACCCCCTGATTGCCCCTAGTTAACCCTTTCACCCCCTTTTGCCAGTGTCACTAAGCGATCGTTTTTCTGATCGCTGCATTAGTGTCGCTAGGTAACCATTTTTTTTTTTTAGGTAACCGCCATGTTTATATAGGTTCATAAATAGGTTTATAGGTCAGGTACCCCCATATTACAACCTAAATAAAGGTTTTAACCCCCTGATTGCCCCTAGAGTTAACCCTTTCACCAGTGATCACTGTATAACTGTCACTGGTGACGCTGGTTAGCCAGTTAGTTATTTCGTTATTTAGGTTCCCCGTCAGGTTTTTATATAGCGTCAGGTACCCCCATATATTACCTAATAAAGGTTTAACCCCCTGATTGCCCCTAGTTAACCCTTTCACCCCCTTTTGCCAGTGTCACTAAGCGATCGTTTTTCTGATCGCTGCATTAGTGTCGCTAGGTAACCAGTTTTTTTTTGTATTACTGTTACGGGTGACGCTGGTTAGTTAGCTTGTTTTTTATACTGTCAGGGCACCCGCCATTTATTACCCAATAACGGTTTAACCCCCTGATCGCCCGGCGGGTGATATCAATTAGGTTTTAGGGTCAAATAAGGTCTGCGTCGCCCCAGGTTAGTGCCAGTACCGCAAACACCCACACACAAAGCATACACCTCCCTTAGTGGCACAGTATCTGAACAGATCAATATCTGATCTGATCAGATCTATACTAGCGTCCCAGCAGTTTAGGGTTCCAAAAAAAACCGCATTGTTAGCGGGATCAGCCCAGATACCTGCTAGCACCTGCGTTTTCCCCCTCCGCCCAGCCCAGCCCACCCAAGTGCAGTATCGATCGATCACTGTCACTTACAAAACACTAAGCACACATAACTGCAGCGTTCGCAGAGTCAGGCCTGATCCCTGCGATCGCTAACAGTTTTTTTGTGGTAGCGTTTTGATTCAGTCGCTTCAGTCAGGAGCTTTTTTACCTGTGAATCTCAAAAAAATTAAAAAAAATAAAATAGTTGTCGTTTTATTGTTCTCTCTCTCACTCTATTCTCTCTCTATTGTTGCTCTTTTTTTACTCCATTCTATTCTGCAATGTTTTATTATGTTTTATCATGTTTTATCATGCTTGCTTTTCAGGTATGTAATTTTGTTTACTGTGTTTTAGTGTTAAGCATTTTTTTTGTTTTCAGGTGCGCCATTCAGTTGCAACGCGGATTTATTTATCTTGACAGCAACAGCGTTTGCTCCCACGATACATAAAGACGCGACTCCAACACTGTAGGAGGTGATTTCACCACCACAGTTAAAAAAAAAGAGCATATATGCCGAAGCATGGGGGCAGCAGGGGGGGGAGGAGCGATTGGCTCCTAATGCCACGTACATACGGTCGAAATTCCGACCGTGTGTACACGGCATAACTTTTGCGGGAGGATGCCCCCATGCATCGGCATATATAAATGGTGCATGTATGCCCATCATTAGAAGTGGGTGGATGAAGGGAGGTATTCTAATGGTGGGCATACCCACCAATCAATCTCTTTTTTTCGTTCAGCCAAGAGGCTGCATGAAAAAAAAAAAGATTACAATATATGTCCAGTATGTTGCTGGACTTTGAATGGTTATACCAGAATGATGCCTGCAGGTTTAGGTATCATCTTGGTATCATTCTTTTCAGCCAGTGATCGGCTTTCATGTAAAAGCAATTCTAGCGGGTAATTAGCCTCTAGACTGCTTTTACAAGCAGTGGGAGGGAATGACCCCCCTCCCGGATATAAACCGCGCCATTGGGAAATTGGGAAAGCATTTTATCACACCAATCTTGGTGTGGTCAGATGCTTTGAGGGCAGAGGAAAGATATAGGGTCTAATAGACCCCAATTTTTTCAAAAAAAGAGTACCTGTCACTGCCTATTGCTATCATAGGGGATATTTACATTCCCTGAGATAACAATAAAAATCATAACAAAGAAAAAAAATGGAAGGAACAGTTTAAAAATAAAATAAAAAAGCTAAATAAATAAAAAAAAAAACAAAAAAAAAAAAAAAAGCACCCCTGCCCCCCCTTCTCTTGCGCAAAGGCGTACACAAGCGTTGGTCTGGCGTCATATGTAAACAGCAATTGCACCATGCATGTGAGGTATCACCGCGAAGGTCAGATCGAGGGCAGTAATTTTAGCAGTAGACCTCCTCCGTGAATCTAATGTGGTATCATGTAAAGGCTTTTAAAGGCTTTTAAAAATGTATGTAGTTTGTCGCCACTGCGTGTTTGTGCGCAATTTTAAAGCATGTCGTGTTTGGTATCCATGTACTCGGCCTAAGATCATATTTTTTATTTCATCAAAAATTTGAGCAATATAGTGTGTTTTTAGTGCATTAAAATAAAAAAAAGTGTATTTTTTCCACAAAAAATGCGTTTGAAAAATCGCTGCGCAAATACTGTGTGGAAAAAAAAAATGCAACACCCACCATTTTAATCTGTAGGGCCTTTGCTTTAACATTATATATAGTGTTTGGGGGTTCAACGTAATTTTCTTGCAAAAAAAAAATATGTTTTCATGTAAACAAAAAGTGTCAGAAAGGGCTTTGTCTACAAGTGGTTAGAAGAGTGGGTGACGTGTGACATAGGCTTCTAAATGTTGTGCATAAAATGCCAGGACAGTTCAAACCCCCCCCAAATGACCCCATTTTGGAAAGTAGACACCCCAAGCTATTTGATGAGAGCAATGTTGAGCCCATTAAATATTTTTTTTTTTTGTCCCAAGAGATTGAATAATGAAAAAAAAAAAATATATATATTTTTTTTACAAAAAGTTGTCACTAAATGATATATTGCTCAAACATGTCATGGGCATATGTAGAAATACACCCCAAAATACATTCTGTTGCTTCTCCTGAGTACGGGGATACCACATGTGTGGGACTTTTTGGGAGCCTAGCTGCGTACGGAACCCCAAAAAACAATCACCGCCTTCAGGCTTTCTAAGGGTGTAATTTTTTTATTTCACTTCTCACTGCCAATCACAGTTTCGGAGGCCATGGAATGCCCAGATGGCATAAAACCCCCCAAAATGACCCCATTTTGGAAAGTAGACACCCCAAGCTATTTGCTGAGAGGTATTGTGAGTATTTTGCAGATGTCGCTTTTTGTCACAAAGTTTTGAAAATTGAAAAAAGAAAAAAAAATTTTTTTTTTCTTTACTTTCTTCATTTTCAAAAACAAATGAGAGCTGTAAAATACTCACCATGCCTCTCAACAAATAGCTTGGGGTGTCTACTTTCCAAAATGGGGTCATTTGGGGGGGTTTTGTGCTATTTTGGCATTTTATGGCCTTCGAAACTGTGATAGGTAGTGAGGAGTGAAATCAAAAATTTGCACCCTTAGAAATCCTGAAGGCGGTGCTTGGGTTTCGGGGCCCCGTACGCGGCTAGGCTCCCAAAAAGTCCCACACATGTGGTATCCCCATACTCAGGAGAAGCAGCAAAATGTATTTTGGGGTGCAATTCCACATATAACTATGGCATGTGTGAGCAATATATCATTTAGTGACAACTTTTTGAAAAAAAAAAAAAAATCTTTTTTATTTTTGTCTTTATTCAATCACTTGGGACTAAAAAAAAAAATATTCAATGGGCTCAACATGCCTCTCAGCAAATAGCTTGGGGTGTCTACTTTCCAAAATGGGGTCATTTGGGGGGGTTTTGTACTTCTCTGCCATTTTAGCACCTCAAGAAATGAAATAGGCAGTCATAAATTAAAAGCGGTGTAAATTCCAGAAAATGTACTCTAGTTTGTAGACGCTATAACTTTTGCGCAAACCAATAAATATACGCTTATTGGCATTTTTTTTACTAAAGACATGTGGCTGAATACATTTTGGCCCAAATGTTTGACTAAAATTGAGTTTATTAGATTTTTTTTATAACAAAAAGTAGAAAATCTCTTTTTTTTTCAAAATTTTCGCTCTTTTTCCGTTTATATCGCAAAAAATAAAAATCACAGAGGCAATCAAATACCATCAAAAGAAAGCTCTATTTGTGGGAAGAAAAGGACGCAAATTTCGTTTGGTTACAAAATTGCATGACCGCGCAATTACCAGTTAAAGTAGTGCAGTGCGAAATTGAAAAAAGACCTCTGGTCCTTTGGCTGCCAAATGGTCCGGGGCTGAAGTGGTTAAGTGCCAGATGTCTTTCATTAACAAGATATAGTTGATTTATCATAATAAACAAATTATGTATGGCCGCTTAATGCGTTTGTTAACCTAAAAAAAAAAAAAGGATCCTGTTCCTTTAAAGCATGAATACCAGCACAGTGCTTGTGCGGTGTAATTTGGCCCCCTGTATCACCTGAAATACCTGGTGGATCCTACCAGTTTCTGCCCTCCCCCCTGTAAACTGACCACGGTATATCACGGCTGCTAAGCCCTGAAACCGTGGTCAGTTTATGTGCCTCTGTCATCTGCAGCCCTGCTCTCTGCTCTCCTCTGTCTCCTGTGTCCTCCTCCCCCTCCCTGCCTGTAAATTAGTCTGTGTTAGCCGCCCCTCCCCTTGCCTTGTAGCACCGCTCCAAGCAGTGCACACCTTACTGCACACAAGCACTGTCAGCCCCACTGCTAGTATAACCTTTAGTATATACTGTATGCCTTTTTGTAAAATTCTCCTTCTAAATACCTTATTCTTTCTCCCCGATCAACAGTCATGTGACCGTCCATCGCTCTATTCCTCCGATGTATACACTACAGAGGGAGGTCATGTGACCGCCCAGCAGATGTCGGAGAGAGAGCTCGTCCCCTCCCTCCCTAGTGTATACATCGGAGGGACAGAGCGACGGGCGGTCATGCTGATCGAGGAGAAGGAATAAGGAGTTTAGAAGAAGAATTTTTCCAAAAGGCAATCAGTATATATACATGTAATCCTAGTAGAGGGGCTAGCAATGCTTGTGTGCACTGCCTTACCAACCCCTTTAAATCCAGTCTTCCTCTCCCTTTAATAACACATAGGGGTTGATTTACTAAAGGCAAATAGACTGTGCACTTTGCAAAATGCAGTTGCACTCTGCAAGAGCACCTGCTCCAGAGCTTAGTAAATGAGTAGAAGCACTGCTGACTTCCATCAGCCAATCATGTGCAAGCAAAAATGTGGTCTTTTCTTTTTTTTTCTTGCACATGATTGGATATTCTTTGCAAAGTGAAGCCTTACCAAGCTCTGGAGCAACTGCACTTTGCAAAGTGTATATTCCATTTGCCTTTAATAAGTCAACCTCTCAGACCAAAGGTATACAGTGATCACATTGGACCAAAGATACCATGTAGGCCTTGCCTAATGATGTATTCTTCAGTGAGTCTTTTACATCATTAGCTCAGTCCTTGTTTCTAGCAATTTTATACTTTAAAAAATGTGCACATGGGTGTGTTTAAAGCTATAATGTTTCAGAATTGGTTCTAGGGTTCACAATTATGGGACCAGACTGGGGCCATTGCCACAGCAAACAATCAGATTTTTTGATTGCTTTTCCTCTGGAGAAAGAGTTATTAAACCTGAGATGAAACCTTGCCATTTTGCTTTAGGTGTTTTTTGACATATCAGTCAGATGGAAAGCACATTTTTATTAGAGCCAGTTCACGCAACAATCCCTTATTCAGTATGCATTTCCACATGTGTTCTTAACGCATTTTAACATGTTTCTAGTGCGTTTTTAATGCGGTCCAGTACATTTTTTCTTTTTTTTTCATTTGAAAAATGTATATGTATGTGCATTCCAGTGCATCTACACACATGTACACATGTTCTGTTGCAAAAAAATGCATGCTGCTGTACTGGAACTGAACACAGTGGTGTGAACTAGGGTGATTGTAAAACATTGATTTTACTGTGCCAGTGTTCAGTATCCATTTGAAACCTTTCCTGACTGCACCTAGTATGAACAATCCCCAAATTAATTAACTGATTTATAGACTTGACCCATGAGACAGAGCAAAAAAGCACAACCATTGTGCAGAACTGTAAAGCAGGGAAAAGAGCCTAAGCAGGTAATGATCATATATGGCTGCAGCACTGCACATATCTAACTACAATCTGTACATTGAAATTGTTTGTTAAAATTTTAATACATATTGATAAGATTATTTTCAAAACAAACTGATTTCTTTCACGTTTATCTAAAAAAACAGTGAAAAGACTACCTACAGGTAGGGAGAGATGTCTGAGCCTGGACGTTCCGACAGCCATCCATAACCCCAGCTAACTGCTCTGCGTGAGGCTACATGTGATCAGTGGCGCCCGCTGTCAGCCTGTCATTAGTTTAAATAGCTAAACTCAGTATCATACAACAAATGAAACCACGCTCGTGGAACTAGTGCAATAACCAAATGAAAAAAAAGTAAGAAGAAAAGCTGCTAGCACGCTATGTGAAATTAGATATAGTAACACAAATATAGTACATCAAACATTGTGCTCTTATCTACTGCATGAAGTGACAAAAAAAAGTGATAAAAAATCCCCAAAACATAAATGCCAAAAAGAGTCACCTAATCATGTGAATTTCCAAGCTCCTCAAACATTGCATGCAGGTGTTTTCAATCGCAATATTGAGAATCAGCCTCCAAGTAAATCGCCACCACCTCCAAGACAGGATGAAAGGCTTACAAGAAATACAACTCCGGAAGACATCTTATTTGATGAAACGCATCGGGTGGAGCAAAACACGATGGCGACATCTCGCATTCCCGAAGTGAGATTTGGCCATTTGGGATTCTGTTATACAGCGCTGTTATTGTTCTTACATATTTAGTACAATTTTTATTTCAAGAAATGCTTATACTGGGTTTTTACACTATAAGATGAAAGGCTTACCAGAAATTCATGACTCTCAAATTATAGAGAAGTAATGTATTGCATGATGTGACACCAGCCCCTTAATGCCCAGGAACCGTATTTCAAAAAAACAGCATGTAATACCTTTCAGCAGTTTTCCCTCCTTTCCATATCCCCCCATAAGCATGTCATAAAACAAAATGCTCCACACAGTGTAAAAACCCAGTATAAGAGTTTATTGAATTAATATATGTTCTTACATATGTTCTTACAAGTGGGAACTGTAACAGCACTTTCCAAATCTCACTCCCGGGGACACATTTTCGCAATTGTGAGGACTACTGCAACTCCCTCCTCATTGGCTTTCCTCTAAATAGGCTATCCCCACTTCAGTTCATCATGAACACTGCTCAGAATCTGTTATACCTCTCTGCCAATCCCTCCATCGGCTGCCACTCAACCAACAAATGAAATTCAAGATACTAACAATAACTTACAAAGCCATCCACAACCTGGCCCCCAGCTACAGTACATCACTAACCTAGTCTCAAAATACCAACCTAAATATTCTCTTTACTCCTCCCAAGACTTCCTGCTCTCTAACTCCCTTGTCACCTCATCCCATGCTCCCCTTCAGAACTTCTCCAAAACCTCCCCCATCCTCTGGAATGCTCTACCCCAATCTGTCCGACTTTCTCCTACTTTGTCCACTTTCAGATGATCCTTGAAAACTCATCTCTTCAGAGAAGCCTATCTGGCCCCCACCTAACAACTGCACATTTATTTTCTCCATCAGCACATCCCCCACAGTTATTACCGCTTGTATCCCTTGACATTCCCTCTTAGATGGTACGCTCTAAGGAGCAGGGCCCTCTGATTCCTACTGTATTAAAGTCAATTGTATATGTAATGTCTACCCTCACGTTGTAAAGTGCAGCGTAAACTGTTGACGCTATATAATCACATCCCGGGTGGGCAGATATATTGATTTTTATCTGCAGCCCCTTGTCCGCAACATGCCATCCTATTTAAAGGATTCCCGACAGGTTTTAAATCTCCTGTCAGAAGTGAGTCCGACGCCAGGTATGTGGATGGTGACCGCTGACGTCACCTCCCTTTATACTATTATACCGCATGATAAAGGCCTTGAGGCTGTTAGAATTTCTCTCAACAGAGATTCAGGTTTACCGAGAAGGCAGATATCCTTTATTATGGAGCTACTTGATTATGCTGCCTCCCATAATTACTTTTGGTTTTCTGACAAATTTTATCGACAGAGCCGAGGAGTGGCTATGGGGGCCAATTATGCCCCCAGCTTGGCCAACTTGTTTATGGCCAAGTGGGAGGAGGATGTCATCTATGCCCACAGGGCCCCCCAACTGGTTCTGTGGGCCAGGTATATTGATGACATCCTCCTCCTATGGGATGGTGATGGTCAGGAACTACAGGATTTTATAACATCATTGAACCTAAACGATCGTGGTATCCATCTAAATTTCGAAATGAGTCAGACTCAGATTCATTTTTTAGATCTGACTCTAACTATAGCCAATGGGTCCTTTTCTACATCTAATTTCTTCAAAACAACTGACCGCAACTCCTATATCTCACTAGATAGTTGCCATCATCGCCCCTGGCTCAATGGAGTACCGAAAAGCCAATATATGCGGCTACGGAGAAATTGCTCCAGTCAACAAGTTTTTTTGAGCCAGGCTGATATACTCACTAAAAGGTTTTTGGAGAAAGGTTATGCTTTAAACTCACTCTTACCAGTCCTCACTGAGGTGGAAGGGATGGATAGAGAGTCCCTACTTAAAGAAAAAACCTCTCAAAACAAATTCAGTAACTCAATGGTACCTTTTGTGACTACCTATTCACTCCAACATAAGAACATCAAACAAATAATTTCCAAACACTGGCACATTGTTAGTAATGATAGGATTTTAAATGAAACTTTACCTGATAGGCCTCAGATAGTCTTTAGGGGAGCTCCTTCGCTCAGAAACCGAGTGGCTCCCAACATTTTTGATCCACCTACTAAAAAACTGACTTTTTTTGATCAATTAACTGGCTTTTATCAATGTAAAAAATGTAGAGTATGTTCGCTTAATAGCTGTAAAAACAGAAGGACACAAAAATTTCTGTCCACTAGTACACAAATTGAACACACTATAACCCCCTTCATTACATGCTCTACAGTAGGGTAGTGTACTTACTACAGTGCCCTTGTGGCCTACAATATATTGGGCGGACCAAACGCCCACTACAAGTAAGGCTAAACGAGCACATTACAAACATTAAGGCTGGTTTTCGGAACCACTCGGTTTCAAAGCATTATTTGTTTAAGCACAAGAGAGACCCCTCAAATACACTTTTTTTGGGTATCGACAAATTCAGCGCCAACTGGAGGGGGAGTTCCCTTGTACGAGAGATTTCCAAGTCAGAAATGACATGGATACATAGGGTTAAAACTTATGTACCGTACGGCCTAAACATAGACGTAGACGTAAACGCATTTATTGATAATTCGTGATACTATAGGTTTTGAGAAATGTTAAAGTTATGTGAACTGGTTCCGAGCCACGTGTAATGAACACATACCAACGAGGAATATTTGTTTGAAGAAGGGAGGTTCAGTCCCGTATAACAATTAATGATATAACCTATATTTTTTAATTTAATTTTATATCAAAAGATTTCCCAAAAAGTTTATATTATAATAACTTTTCAATAAAATTAAGAAACAATACATATGGGATTTTTTGAAAAAAAATTTAAAAGATTTTTTATTTTTATTTTTTATATTTCTTATCATATATTTTTAGTAATTTCATTAGCTCTGCTCTGACCCATTAATTATATCATTTTTTAATATTTTTTCAAATTTTTCTATATTTTCCTTTTTTATAAATATATTTTTTGTTTTTGTTTCATAATTTTTATCAAGGATCTATTTTATGGATTAAGTGGATCTTTGTTAAACATCAACATAAATATAAATGTAACTATATGAATCCTACTTTCCTCCCATAAAAAAGTGGATAAGAACTATACAATTATCTGCTGAACATGGTATTATTAATTTTAATTCAATGCTTCTCAATAAGTTTTTAAAAAAACAAAAACATTTTTTTTGTCAAATATCAATATTTTTGAACTAGCTGCATATTGGTGCTGGATGCACTAATATAAGGGGATGTTTGGCCACAGCACAATATTTTGATTCATTTTTCCAATTGAATTTATCTCTATGATTCAGCCCCTAATAGCGTTGTTTTGCCCTGTTCCAAAATGGTGGTCTGTGTTTCCTAACCCGGGATTCAGAACGAGGCTTGGATGTCTATATATTGAGTGGTGGTTCAGCATGCTACCCGTTCCCATTGAAAACGTCAACCTATGACGAAACGCGTCTGGAACGTACGTGCTAACGTCACCACGCCGTCGACGAGGACGGGAGTTTGATTTTATGTAGCCGGCCGGCAAACTTTTCAATGCTTGATGTTATCTACATTTTTGTAAGTGTAACCTTTAATTTACCTAATTAAAACTGTTAGAAAGTACTCCACCATGGTCTGCCTTTTTTCTCTTTCTGGGGGCATATGAGCTGCTGCATGTAATAGAAAACGGACCGATCGTTGTTTCAAACTTGGAGCAAATAGTGTTTTCATCTCCAGCGCATACCACCTATAATCCTATCTGAGATTCATTACGCAGTATCTGATATAAGATCTGGTAAGGAGCCCCTCTGTGTGGTGTCGGGTCACAAATAGCGGTTTGTCCTAATCACTGGTGTCTATCTGAAATATCATCTGGTAAGCCTACTATTTGGAAGGTGGAGGTGTGCTTTTTGCGTGATCACTCTACAGTCGTTGAATTGACCACTGGGTGCTTTTACTTTTTCCTGTTTTTTGTTTTTTTTTCATTTTTTTCACGTTTTGTGATCATTTTGTTTTTTATAAACAAATTTAGTGTTTTGGCAATATTACGCTATGTTTTCTATTTTTCTTTTTGCAACAAATATATGGAGTCAAATTTTTGTGGTGATCGAATAATCGCAAGGTTTTGGAATTTGGTTAATCAAAAGGCCCAGGCTGGGTATAAGCCAACTGCGCATGCTTGCTTATCTTCTGGTAAGCATAATATTTGGACGATATAAGTGTTGCCTTTATATACAAGTGGAAGTAGTCATTTTCATTTCTCCTGGTCATTGTGGATGGAATGCGATTTTTTTCACTTTTATTTATGGACTTAAATTTGGGATTTTTTAAATAAGGATTCCATTTCGTTTCTTGGTTTAGTCCCTTGTTAATCATATTGGGATTAAGATATTCATTATCAGACGTCACCCAAAAAATTTTTTGTAAATTTGTGTGTCACTTAGTATTTACATTCAGTTTTATTTGTAAGATCATACTGAGTATTAGATACTCAGCTTTAAATGCACTGAGACTATTATTCACATTAGCGCAACTTTTCTTTTGATTGTTTGTTTTGTGTATATCCCACAATAAGTTGCAGCTTTTTCACTTCTCTTATTTCTACTATACCAAGCGCAGTTTTCCACTTTTCCAGCGTAAACTGTTGACGCTATATAAATCCTGTATAATAATAATATCAACGTACGTAGCTCCGCCCCATGCATTTCAACAAATTTGACATCTTCTGGAGTTTTATTTCTGGTAAGCCTTTCATCCTGTCTTGGAGGTGGTGGAGAGTCACTTGAAGGCTGATTTACAATACTGAGATTGAAAACACCTGCATGCACGTTTCAGAAAATTGGAAATTCTCATGATTACTGGACTTTTTGGCATTTATACTTTTGGAATTTTTTTTTTTTGGTAATTTCATGCAGTAGATTAGCGCAGCACTTCTGATGTACTTTATTATAAACTAATATATGATAAACTAATATGATGAGTGGTGGCTGCTATCCAGCCTCAACAATTTGCTGATTCTTGCCACTGGAATCTGGTGGCTGCATGCAAAGGGCTGTGCGAAACAAGCCTAATGCATGCCCATGGAAACGATTCAGACATTACAAAAAATGTGCTGCAGCTGATTTACCAGTGATCCTATATGTCTATTTAATTACCGGTAGTTCCTCTATTATAGGAGTTAATGTGCTCTTGAATATGAGAATAGTGCAGTATTGACCATAATGTGCATCTTGTTGTCTCGTTTCCTATAGTCATGAATACATAATAGGATAAAACTATACTTTTTTTTGTGCTACAATAGCAAAAGTGTGTTCAGAGAGATATTAATGGAATGCAATAAAAACTGAAAGAAACGTGAATGTGAGGTGTGATAATGGGCCCTCGGGCTGTGCAAAGAACACAGCTCACCAGCCCTGTATAATAAAATTGTGCTCAGCCCTGTGTGTTATCTGGAAGTGAGAAACCTTTTTTCTGTACTATAAACACATCAGCCGTGTTCATTTAGACTTTCCTACAGGTAAGAGTAATTCCAGACACAGTTGGCGGTTGGTAGATCTTCACTAGGTCTCGGCTGACAGTGAAGTGTAGCAAGGGCAGAAGTAGGCAGATCTTCACTCTGTTCTGGCTGACTCTGAAATGTTAAGAGGTCATCATCAGGCAGATTTTTACTCTGTCCAGTCTGAAATGTGAAGAAGTTCATAGAAATGTCTTCTGACTTGTCCTCCTGTAATGGGAAAAGAACAAGCATTGGTGGGATTAGTCAACAAAGATGACCATAAATTCATCAGTGCAGAATGATTGAAAGAAACTAATTTGGATTCCCCCTGTCCACACATTCAAGGTGCATGGGGGAATCATCCCATTGTAGAACTCCTACGCTGTCAGAATACACTGATCAGTGATGCAGCCAATTAAATAAAAACTTTCCAACAAGCCTGTTTGTGAGACTTCTCACGAACCGGAATGGTCATACTGTAGATGGATCAAAATTCATTCAGTCCCTGCTGAATCAGCGTATTTTCGATCCATCTATGGCCAGCTTTAGGCTAGGTTCCCATATGCTGCGGCCGCGGCTCACAGCAGGGGTTGCAGTGCGTCCCTGTTCACCGATTCCGGAATTTTTGCCTGAATTCGCAGCTGAATCCGAACAAAAGACACACAGGATCTTTTTTAAATGTGGACAGTGGCCACCCTGTGTGAACCGGCTCTATTGAGAGCTGGTCACACTCTCCTGTCGTGCGGATTGTATGTGGAGAAACCTGCACCCAATTCACGTGTGTGAACCCGGCTTAAAGCTTCCAGGTGTCTGGCTACAGCAAATTGATTGGGTGTTCTGGTCTACATCACTTTGCACAGCTTTCTTCTATATAAATGTTTTCTGAATAAATCTCATATTAATAGTAACTACTTTTTCCATCAACTAATCCCCCCCCAGGCTTATAGTTGAGTGAGGGTGCAGCTCACTGTGCCCATCTGCAGCTGTACCTTTAATAACTAAAACAGTGAGTGTCTCCCGCTGTGTCATGCAGTCTGTTTGGCGGGCGTTCATTGTAACAAAGCCCCACCTCCTCCTCGTCCGTGATAGACAGAACACTGATACAATGCTGGGAAACTGTATCAGTGTTCCATCTATCATGGATGAGGAGGAGGCGGGGCTTTGTTACAATGGATGGCCGCGGAACAGACTGCATGACACAGCAGGAGACGCCCGCTATTTTAGTTATCAAAGAAAGGTACAGCTGCATATGGGCACAGTGAGGCTGCAGATGGGCATTGTTTACCCAGTAGCTGCTGCATTTCCCACCCTAGGCTTATACTTGAGTCAATATGTTTTCCCAGTATTTTGTATTAAAATTAGGTGCCTCGGCTTATATTCGGGTCAACCTATACTCGAGTATATACGATAAATCCTATATATAATAATATACAAAATATCAGTGAGGATAGGTAAACCTTTTTGAATTCCAGTGCTGCAAATGCTAAATGGGAGTGAAACTGAACTAAAGAATATTGGTATCTGGGCTGTCCATCTTTAGGTCGCTGCAGGTGGCAGACTAGCATTGTGTGTCATTGCTTGCTGACAACTAGAACATAGATAATAGATAAACTACGCATGAATGAAAACGAAAAATGAAATGGGAATTACATATAAATGAGACCAAAGAGGTTTTAGTTACATTCATAGATAAATATATATACATTTTACAAACTTAATCAGAACTGAATCTAATCCTAAAAAAACTTTAAAGCCCAACTCCCGGAAACTGCATGCTTGTTCAGAGAAAGCCAAGCAGCTCACATTTTCAGAAGGACGTCAACACTGACAACCCACATATTATATTTAGCACAGGTTTCATCTAACATATAGATAATTGAGGTGTTAAGGCCGGCCACACACTGTACAATATCCATTAAGCCCAGGTTCTCACATATGCGAACACAGACATCGCATGTGATTCGCACCTGCACTGCAGTGCCGATTACATGCGATGTCGTGTTCTCACCCATGCGATCCAATTCCTGTCCGAACCCGCAGTTCACACTGTGATCTGTGAACCTATCTGGGGGTGTCATGAACATTGTATTGACGTTCGCAGAGGGCAGTGTGAACTACCTGCGGGAGAGCTACGATGCGGGAATCGCGCTGATCCCCGCATCGCTACAGTTTGAACCCAGGCTTAATGTACCAACAGCAATATAGTGTTAGACCAGGTTCACACATATGCGAATTGGATGCGGGTTTCTCCACATCCAATTTGCATA
This sequence comes from Lithobates sylvaticus, assembly GCA_028564925.1. Classification (NCBI taxonomy): domain Eukaryota; kingdom Metazoa; phylum Chordata; class Amphibia; order Anura; family Ranidae; genus Lithobates; species Lithobates sylvaticus. Next base: position 267,534,546 of record CM053026.1, read on the forward strand.
ACAGGAGAGTGTTAACCGCTTAAGCCCCGGACCATTTGGCTGGCTAAAGACCAAACCACTTTTTGCGATTCAGCACTACTTCGCTTTAACTGAAAATTGTGCGGTCGTGCGACGTGGCTCCCAAACAAAATTGACGTCCTTTTTTTCCCCAAAAATAAAGCTTTCTTTTGGTGGTATTTGATCACCTCTGCGTTTTTTATTTTTTGCGCTATAAACAAAAATTGCATTATTTTTAACTTTTTTCTATAATAAATATCCCCAAAAAAATATATATAAAAAAATATATATTTTTCCTCAGTTTAGGCCGATACGTATTCTACATATTTTTGGTAAAAAATAAAAATAATCACAATAAGCGTATATTGATTGGTTTGTGCAAAAGTTATAGCGTCGTCTACAAAATAGGGGATAGATTTATGTCATTTTTATTAATAATTTTTTTTTTTACTACTAATAGCGGCGATAAGCAATTTTTTTATCGTGACTGCGACATTATGGAGGACACGTCGGACAATTTTGACACATTTTTGGGATCATTGGCATTAATACAGCGATCAGTGCGATTAAAATTGCATTGATTACTGTAAAAATGTCACTGGCAGTTAAGGGGTTAATATGTATCCTAGGGAGTGTTCTAAATGAAGGGGCTATGGGACTGTGCAGGGAAACTAACAGATTGCTATTCATACTCTGTATGAACAGACGATCTGTCAGTTCACTGCTCAGAGAACCGGAAACTGTGTGTTTACACCGTTTATATAGACTGCGCATGCGTGAAAATCCACCCCTGTCCTTCTTTCTAGTGTATTCCCTGCCTCTTCTCTTTCGGGGCAGTGGCAGAGCAAATGGTGGTGAGACAGCAGGTGTGTGCCGAGAGCAGCAATGAGGAAAACCCGGATCAAGCCACTTCCAGATCCAGGAGGAGATATAAGGCCACAAATATGTCATTTGAAGAAATGGTGGACATCTTAGTGAGGACAGACTATGATGGAAATCATGGACCTTACAGAAACCCAAAGGCCAAGATCATAGCTAAAGTTGTGAGAAGTCTGCACAGGAATTTTGGGGTACGACGCTCCAAGGATCAGTTTAGAAAACGCTGGTCAGACCTTAAATTGAGAGAGGAAGATCAGTATAGAAAGATCAGGAAAGTGCTGCAAAAAAGTAAGTATTTGTCCTGTGTTCCTATTATGACTTTCATGCTGGTCCATGTTCTTTTCTTTACTGTTGTATCAGGAATCATTCGCAGGACATTTAACATTGTTTGATCGACCACTAATACTTCGTTTTTGGGAGATGCATTTGTTATGGCCTATTTTGATTAAAATAAGTTCATTAGATTGTTGTCTAGATGTGCTTGTAACTATAATGAAATGTCAACTTTATTCAGTGTCAGTAGAGGACACTCAGCAGCTGTTTACGCATCTGGACGCAGGAGCACTAGTGTGCGACACCATGACACCCTTGTTATGGTGTCCCACGCAGGTGCTCCAGTGGATACTAAAAGGTATCTCCATGTGTGAAACTTGCACAAAATAGGTAAGTATTCCTGATTCTGAGCTGTGTGTGGACACCAGTAACCCAGCACCTCCTGGATATACAGAAAGTCAACTCACCATACCCTGAAGATGTTGATGTGGATGTGCAGGGGGTACTGTGTGTGAAGTTCTCGAAATGGTGTCGACCACAGGTCAGTGTCTGAGACCACAGCTTCAAGTAATAGATGGATGCCTGCATATTTCTAATACATGGTATGTTTTTTTTTTTGGAACAAAATCACTTCAGCAGTGTAAGTGCACAAATACTCATCAGTGACCTCTTGGTTTGCAATAGGAGAAAATGAAAGAAAACATCCATGATGTACAAAACAGAGTTATTAACATCATCGATATTTTAGCAAAAATTAAAAAACCAAAACGCATTTTATTTTTGTCGTTATGTTTGTACAGTTTTAAATTGATTACATTTGTGTGGCTTCATACCCAGATGCCTATTGAAGTCGCACCTGAAATTGGAAAAAGTAGTGCAGGAACTACTTTTGCAAATTGTTGTGGCGCCGCTAAATCAGTGTTGCACCGATTGGAACAGTGCCATTGCCTCAAATAGGCTGCGACTTGTCATGTGATTTTATCAAATCGCATAACAAATCGCTCCAATGTGAACCTAGGCTTTATAGTATCTGAGGTCAGTGTTTAGCCACTCCACTTCTCTAGGTGCACCACCAGGTCCTGTTTTCTTTATTTTCCACAGGCTAAAAACGACTGTGTGAGTTACTAACCTCGAAAATGGCATCATCACCTGTGCCAAAACGAAAAAATATAGAAAACATGACCTAGAAATGCCTCTGGAGAAGGAGAGTTTTCAAACATTGTCCTAAGTAATGTTTTATTTGTAATCTGTATGTGTTTTTAAGCATCGTAAAGCCAAAAATTGAAGATGCACACAAATTGGGCCACAAAATTCGGAATTCCCTCATGATCCCATGCTTAAAATGTGTGTCTTTCCCTACATCTAGTTTGCTAAAGCCTGAAAACACACAGTGTGTCAACATGTGCTAGTTCACATCATGGGGGGATCAATGGACGTTGTTTCGGGGATGCAACCCCTTCCTCAGACCTACTTTAGTTTTGAGGAAGAGAGTTGCACACCCAAAATGCGTACATTGATATCCCGTGATGGGAGATAGCACATGTTGACACACTGTGTGTTTTGGGGCTTTAGCAAACTAGATGTAGGGAAAGACACACACTTTAGGCAGGGGATCATAAGGGACATTTAACAGTTATGCCTCTATGTGTACGTGGCTTCAAATGTTGGCTTGTAGAGGGGTGAGATCACCCCATCTGAGGAAGGCATCAACAACACAGTTTTGGTATACTAATGTCTCATATGGCCTTCACTTTAGCAAAGTCGACCTTTGTAAGTTTTTAAGTTGGGGATGTGTATCTTATGATTTTAAACATGCCTGTTTAGCCCCAAAAAACGGCTAAAGAATGGCAAACATACATATTATACACCAAGATGTTGGTTTGTTCAAAAACCTTTTAGAACGCACATGTGAATGAGCTTGGAGTAAAATGTTTTATACTAAACAATGTGTGGCTTCTTATTTCAATGTTCAATACCAGTGTATTTGTTAAGTCAGTGTAGTTACAGTGACAATGTGCTCTGAAATGTGGCAAACTCAGGCAATTTTAGGGACTCCAAGCAATTAAATTAAATATTTTTATCATTAATGCATTACATACATTAACAACAATAACATTGTGTGTGTGTAGCAGACCCACAGCACAACATAATAGTTAGCCGAAAAGGAGATTGTCACCTCAAGCAGCAAATGAGTTACGTTTGCACTAGGAGTTTAGTATCGAATAAAAGTTTTATTCCACATCAGCAACATTTTGCTGCAAAGCCACTGCCCCTCTACCCACAAAGTACTCCATATACTTTTGCTGGACATCTCAGGCAGTTTGGGAGGGCAACCCAGCACGGCCACTTTCCAGAGCTGTCATCACAGGAGATTCAGCTGGGCCGGACACAGAAAAGTAAACCTCACTTGGAAGTGAGGCAAGGTAGCTGCTTGCATTCCTCCTTAAATAATTGTGTAGGATGCAGCAGCACAAGACAACATGATTCAGCTTGTATTCGGCCAGGTTAATTGCTGTTAGAAAAAGCCTGAACCGACTTGATAGTATTCCAAAAGCGGTCTCTACAACTCTTTGGGCACGAGACAGCCTATAGTTGTAGATCCTCTGCTCTGGGGTCAGGTTCCTTATGGGAAAGGGCCTCATAAGATGTTCCCCCAGAGCAAAGGCCTCATCTGCAACAAATACAAAATTGAGGCCCTCCACATTCTCCTCAGGAGGTGGCAAACATTAGGTGCCATTCTGTAGCCAACGGTAGAATTCTGTCTGGGCAATCACTCCTCCGTCCGAGTTGCGGCCGTTCTTCCCAACATCAAGGTACAGGAATTCATCATTTGCAGACACCGCCGCTAGCATCACTATACTGCAAAAGCCCTTATAATTAAAATAAGAGCCCGAGTTGGGTGGTGGGACAATACGCACATGTATCCCATCAATAGCCCCACCACAGTTGGGAAAAATCCCACTCATGGTGGAATTGGGAAACAACAACCTGCCATTCCTGTGGGTTGGAAGGAAACTGTGGAGTCAAACAATAAAAATTAAAAAAAATTACTACTTTTGCACATAACATTGCAAGCAGATTAGACACAAACATTCTTGGCCAACATAAGGCTAACATTTATTTAAATTAGTATTTAAAGACAAAAAGTATAAGGTCAACTTATCAGACTTTTCACCCCCTCTGGTGGCCCATTCTAAAAATGTTTATGGTGGGTGGGGGGGGGGGATTGTTAGATGTTTTGGACAGGTAACCCTCTCCACTTCCATGAGAGCTGCATAAATAATGTGATACTTTGGCCAGCCCCTCCTTACCTACACTATTGGCAGCCCACTGGACAGGTAAGAAGTGTCATAATCCAAAAATATGACTACACACTGTCCAAATTCAAGCATATATTTTTACATTCATAAATTACCCATCAAGATAATAGGAAACAAAAAATTTCACCAGTACCATTTGAAGGGATTCAGGCAGGCCCTTGCACTACATTCTTTGGTGAATTAATACAGAAATATGACCACAAAAAGAGGTATAGTGTGCATGGGTAAGTCAGCAGAGTATTGGTATCGGTTGACTTAGCATTTGGGGGGGGGGGGGTGTTCCAAATGAGTTTGGGCCCCTAAAATGTCAAATATGCATGAAGGACAAAAAAGGAGCATTAAAAGCTTACAGCATGCATGAGGCAAAGAGGACATTCACAGCATATTACAATAATGGTAATTATCGAAGAAATTAATACAATACATTAGCAAACATTAAATACATAGAATGTGATGTTAAAGGCTAAAACTTACCCGAATATAGTCCTTCTGCAGAACTTGGATAATGGTAGAACAGGTCTCTGGAATAATGATTCCCAGAGCCTGAGGGGAGATCTCAGTTGTAAACTTCAGGTCCTGGAGACTTCTCCCAGTCGCCAAGTACCGCAAGCCTTTGTTCAGAAGTAATGGCTTGCCGCATGCATGTGTCCTGCTTACTAATATACAGGGTAAGCAAAGCCAGTAGATGTTGAAAGCAGGGGTCCTTCAGCCGGAGATAATTCCTGAAATCAGGATTATTCTGGAGCTCCCGCAACAAAGGCATATGACAGAATTGGTCACGATTAAGCAACCAATTCTTGGTCCAAGAACTCCTCCTCCTCCTGTTCCTGGACTGGACTTGGGTCAAAGCAATAACTCCAAGCCCAATAATAGCACGATCTCTCCGACAAGAACGCCACAGTAGAGGCTAGTAGACAAACGGCCGTTCAGGAACGAACTGAAAAGAAAGCACTGAAAAACAGAAACGACCCGACAAGCACACACTGAAAATCAGAAGCGAACTGAAAAGAAAGCACTGAAAAACAGAAACAAACAGACAAGCATGACCTGAAAAACAGAAATGAACTGACAAGCACGAGGATGAAAAGCGCAAATCGACACTCGCCAAACTTCTACTAACACGAGATTAGCAGAAGGAGCCCAAAGGGTGACGCATGACTAGTGAACTTCCTTTTTATCGGCTCGTAGTACGTCTATACATTCGTGATTGTTCTTAACAGCGCTGTGAGTGTGTGTGGGGGGCGGGGGTGATGTGAAGGGGGAGTGGGTGCTGTGAGGAGGGCCAGGTGATTTAAAGGGGGGTAGTGCTGGGTGGGGCTTATGTGAAGGGGGAGCAAGTGATGCAAGGGGGGCAGTGCTGTGTGTGTGTGGTGGGGGGGGGTTGATGTGAAGGGGCAGAGGACAGTACTGTGGGTGAGGGGAGTTGATGATTTGAAAGTGGGGTGAGGACTCTGCTGTGAATAAAGGGGGTGTGTTATGTATAGGGGATTTGGTACACTACTTTAAAGGGGGTGGGGATGATGTGACGGGGGCCTGAGAACACTACTCTGAAGGGGAACTATAATGTGTGGGGGGCTGAGAACACTGTAAGAATAAGATTGCGATATGGGGGGGGGGGGGGGGCAGTGATAGAAAGAGTCTTCGCAAAAACATGTCATTAGGACCTCTGCTGGAAGAAAATTTTACAGATTAGACCTCTGTAAATTTTAATTCAATACCCCTGATATAGATGTATTAATTCCCAACTGTATAACCAATATAACAATTATAATAATTATTGTATCTCCTGAGGTCTGTTGATGAATGTCCAGCCTCTTTGCCCTTTAATGCTGACTTATCAGATCTGAGGGACATGTAGTTTGTACATTTCCTAAAATTGTATTATCATAAAATAAGAAAGGAGCCTGTTAGTGGCCAAAACATTTTACCTTTGCTGTGGCAATTGACAGACGCTTTGATTTTCTTGACACTACAGGTGGAATAAACGTAAAATATTATTTCTACATAGCATATCATGCAAGTATTGAATGTAACAAACATTCTTTGCTAACACTTTTCCACACATTCACCATACTAAAATAAATGGATCTAAATAAAATACAATTTTAAAAAAATCCACAGCTCTGAAATAAAAGAAAAAAACATCTTTAATTTGTAATTTTATTCATGAGGGTTGCACAAAAGGCTTACGCCTTTCAAGTGTAACCAATATTCATATCAATGCCATGCCCAGTTCTGCCTAATGCTACATTGCAATGCAGAGGTCGAAACCTCTACCTGACCAATAGCTCATTTATGACCCTAAGGCCCCTTTCACACTTGTGCGACTTCAAAGCCGCGATTTTTGCTGTGATTTTGCTGCGATTTCAAGGAAGGCCTGTGTAAGTGGCATCAAAATCGGACCAAAGTAGTGCAGGGACTACTTTGAAGTCGTACTAATATGAATGGCTGTCATTGGAAATCATGGGGAACGACTTGTCATGCTACTTTGCAGTCCCAAATCGTGGGACAAGTCGTATAAGTGTGAAAGGGGCCTAATGCTTACATTATCCTCAGCATCCCCAGAGGCCTGATGTCCTACTTCAGCCAAAATCATTTTTGTTTTAGATTGACTCAAGATGGGATTTTCCCTTCATTTCTTCTTATTGATACCCTGCCATACCATGGTGCCATTGGTACAGGAAGTGAGCAGGAATCTCTCCAGTGAAAATACAGATGTCACAACCCTCACCACTCTACCAAAAACAAAAGAAAATGGTTTTGCGTAGACTTTGCCTTTAATTGCTTGAAGTGCAGTATACTGTACAAGTCAACATAACATATGAAGTGAGGTAGATGAATGAATTATTAGTACCACATACCTTATAAGAAGCACATTTTACTTTTGGTTTAGTCAGTGGGATTTTTTATGGTGCCAAATAAATAACACATATTTAAATAAAATTGGAGAAATGTATTATTACACCATAAAACATTATAGACATTAAAACAGTTACATCAAATGACAGACGCAGTCTTTAAAAATGAGAGGGTCTATATATTGTGGCTAGCCATCATCCCTGATAGCAAGCCTCTACAAGGTTTAGTTATCTGTAGCACCCTACTAGTAAAGGTTGCTAGTAGGGTTAAGGCAAATTTTGATTTTGGATGTTCTGAGTTCTGCTGGTTGCAGGCTGAATTGCTTCACCCTGGTTTCTAGCAAGTTCTATAATTTAGTGGTTTGGAAAAAGGTAGACCCTGTACTTGCATATTCATACAGCCTCAGCCAATACCTGGAAGTAAGCATGACCCTCTGGGTCACTTAGCTGAAGTCTGAAGGAGACCATCAGGGCCCCAGCTCAGGGAGAGCTGAGGGACCAATTTATAGATTTGTTGGAACAGTTTAAAGGAAATCCACTGAGGACCTGGCCTGGAGGCTCACAGTACAGAATCTAGCTGGTACATGAGGGAAGACATCCAAGTACACAGTGAGAGAAAAAGAAAAGAGTGACTGTCCTTGTTAACCCTTGGAAAGATTGTTCCAAAGTTGCTGGCTTAGGATTGCTTATGCATTGGAGCTTCCTGAGCTGTGTGTTCTGTCACTAGCCACAAAGGGGGTTCACCCTGAAGAGTTCGGTTATAGCCAAAGAGTGTCCTCTGTTGTACTTTGCACTGTATTTGAATTACCCCAGGTTCACCCTGCACCCTAACCAAGTTAACCAGCATTAAAAAATACAAAATTACATGCACTGCCTGTTTCTTGAGCTTCTGTGTGCCCGGCTGCCATGTACCGCATAGGGAATAGAACCTGGGACAAAACTCCCAGACTGGTCTGGGGTCTGTGCTACATATCAGTACATCTTAAACTCATTTATGGTGAACACAATTATCAATATAGCCCCTTTGGGATTAAATATATGCTACATCTCATATGGATACACACTCATGTAGTACAGTACAGGAGAGATGGTGAAATTTGCTAAGTATTTTTCTCTTTTAATTCTGTTCATTTTACTGTTTTGTAATATTTTTCTGTAAATATTCCCTCACATTTTTTCTTTTCTTTCATTAAAACTATAAAAACAGAATATCTGAATGCTCAAATCAGACATGAAATCACTTTTTGCCCCTTTGAAGAAAGCTACCGTAAACTGGTGCATACATTACTGTTTTAGCATAGCAATGAGTAATACAATAACTTTTTTAAAAGGTCAGAACTGCAACAGCAGATGCTGTGAACGGTGCGTGTTTCCATTAAAACACGTGGTGGCAGCTACTGTGTGTGTGTGTGTGTGTAATGCGTTAACTGTTCTGTTACCCTCTTCCAGCAATGATCACTCTTAAGCCCCATACACACGGTCGGAAAATCCGACCACCAAATCCATCGGATTTGGTCCGACGGATTTAGTCCGACACTGGTGTTGCATACACACGGTCAGACAAAGTTGTCGGAAAATCCGATCATTCTGAACGTGGTGACGTTTGTTGCCTACGACGGGACTACGTAGAGGCTAGTAGCCAATAGCTTTGGTCTTGTAATGTGATCTGAGCATGCGTAGCACTTTGTCCGTCGGAATTCGCTACACACGATCGGATTTGGTGTGATCGGACTTTGTTGTCAAAAAATCTATCGAGCAGGAGATAGGACTTTGTCCGTCGGACAATCCGATGGAAACTGTCCGATGGTGCCTACACACGGTCGGAATTTCCGACAACATTGTCCGATAGGACAGAATCCATCGGAAAATCCGACCGTGTGTATGGGGCTTAAATCTGCTACTGCTTGGATTGTTGTCCACGTACTGGAAAATCTCTGCGTAGGGTGCAATTTGAGAGTGTAATTGTCACAGGAAGGGCAAGGGGTGGGCAGGAGGGGAGGCTGCCCTGGGCACTGTGTTATGTGAGGTGGGGGGGAGGGGCACCACAAGGAGGTTGGGAGGAAGGGAAATTGTGTTGGGGGGGGGGGATTTGGAGGCGGCAGGGGATAAGAATTTCTCAAGGAGGAGAAATTTGGGGAGGTGTGCTAGGAGTAGGGATATGGGGGGGGGGGTGGGTAAAAAAGATTTGTACTAGGAGGTAGGGAATAGTAGGGTATTTGGGGGGGGGGGGGGTTGTGTTAGAAAAGGTAATATGGTAAAGGGGAGCAGATTTGTGCCAGGAGGGGAATTTTTTTTGGGGTGGGGGGTTGGGTTGTGCTAACAGGGATGATTGGGGGTATATGTGCTAGGATGTGGGAATGGGGTGAATTTGTGCTCGGAGGGGAAATTTGAGAGGTAGAGGGTTTTCACTAGGACGGGGTAATATAATTCAGGGGGGGGGATTCTTGCTGGGGGCATATGGGAAATGAGAGGATTTGAGCCGAAGGGGTGGGGGCAAAGATTTCTGCTGGGAAGGGGATTTCAGCAAGGGGCATATTTTTATTGGGAGGGGGAATGTGTGCTTAGGGGGTAAGCATTCAAATTAGTGCTCAATTTTTTTGGGGGGGATTTTTGCTGACACATAATGCTCATGCATCTTGTGGGGGGGGAAGGAAGATGCAATTTGGCATGTGCATCCTGGGCTCTAGATGACCTTGTCCCAGCACTGGTCACAGGTATATCTTATAATCACCTTCTCTTAAATTTTCCTGATCTTGGTTGACCTCTTCCTTGCTTTTTGTATGATTTAGAATGCTAAAAAGACAAAATCAGAAATGATGTATTAGTAAATAGAACTCACGCTAGATGGAATAGTAAATATTAAATGATAAACCGCTGAAGCTATTAAAAAGGTGCTAGAACCTAAAAAAGTGAATACATATATTAACAGCTGTAGCAGAATATAAAACATCAAAGTGATAATGAAGGCCCCTTGACCCGCCCAGCCCTAAGGAAAGGGAGCCTTGACCGCTGGATGCTTGACAACCAAGTGGGGCGTCAACCTAATCAGGGAGTCGGAGTGGCTCCATTGGGATTGGCTACAATGGCACGAGGTGACTGGGAAGAGCCAGAACTCTGGAAAAGGCTACGCAGAGGCACGTCCCACTACTTTCAAGAGAATTTGACGTCAAAAGAGTTGCCCACCCACCCGTTGTGTGTTCATCACAGCTTCCTTGGCGGTTTTACCTTGCCAGCAATTGGTATTACTTTATGGGCTATGCCCTCAAGTTACTTACGGGGTCAGTTTAATGCCTGTCTCGCACAGATGGTGGAGACAGGCCTCTTAGACTATACAGTTTGGTATAGATGCTCACGGTATAACCGTGACCGGCATGGTATTGGTATTTTGAAGGTTGTCATACTAAGATGTTCACTAAAGCTGTGGCCTTCCCCTACTTCCAACTTAAAGTGGTCTATGTGTCTTTTTGGGGGGCAAGGTTTTGTAGTGGTTTAAATAAGTGGGGGTTAAGACAAGACTAAGCTTCTTAGCAGTCATGTGCTTGTAAATTATTGACCGTGACAATATTGACAAGTTCTGTATATAATGAATAAAGTGCTAAGTGCACCAAATGCAAAATTCTAGTGTTGCGTGGTTCAGGATAGGATTTTTCAAGTGCCACACTCCCCTCTTGTGACTCCGCCCACCAGAGCTAATGGACCCTTAGCTTTGCAGTCTAAGGGTCAATAGGGCTGTGACCTAAAATATCTGATGTATTAAAACTGGACTCTCAGAGAAGCTTCCATGAAGATATTCATGTGGATGGACTGAAGTAGATCATTCATAATGGGAAACGGAGATGAAAAAGCCGATAGTGAGGTACTGCTAATACTAAATCAAACAAACGCCACTTATGAGATGACTCTGTAAAACAGGCATCAGTAAGTTCTGGGTTCGCCGCTGTACTTGATGACACCCTGGAGGAGGGGCAAAAACGCATAAACGTATTTCCGGTTTCATTAACCAGTGATGCAACTTCTGCTATCCACGGAATGCACGCCGTACAGCGGCGAGCCCGGAACTTACCGATGCCTGTTTTACAGAGTCGTCTCAGTCGTCTCATAAGTGGCGTTTGTTTGACTGAGGCTAAGGCTAAGGCTGGCTTCTCAGAAGAAGCCTGGAGGCTCAGTTGAAGGACACTAAATGGATCCACACTCATACGGTATCGCCTGCAAGATACTGGTACCTTATGATAGCTCAAAATTTATCTAGTCCCTCAGCTACATTCAAGTCTGTGGCAGAGACTTTATTCTCAAGTGTTCTACAACCAAGTCTGTGGCAGAGACTTTGCTTTATCTAACACTTCACCGCCTGCTAGGCCTAGCGAGAGGAGGTCTATCCGGGTTGTGATAATCCAGTTGTGAGACAGTTGCTCTCTGGATTTCTACAGTGAGAGATTTTCTATCTTAGCAGTACCTGAACTTCCACCCTAACCCTCTACCCTACTTTTAAGAGACTGTTTTATCTCTTTCAATAAATAACCATAAAAGGAAGATAAAGTGTCAGTTTCTACATTTCTCTGGGCCATCTAACACGGGAACCCCTAGACAGAGACGAGGTGAAGAAGGTAACGGTAAGCCCAATAAAAAACATATATATACAGACACACACACACACACACACACACACACACACACACACACACACATATAAGTCAGTGGCCATACAATACTTTTACCATTAACAAGGGCATAAACAACTGTGTTTAGCATTTCTTACTGTTGTTTGGAAGCCTTCTTTGGTGTCTTCCAATACAAACTGCAAAACAAGGAAAGTATAATAGTTAAAGTGACACTAAACCTTAGTTTTTTTTTTTTAAATAACAAACATTTCATACTTACCTCCACTGTGCAGCTCGTTTTGCACAGAGTGGCCCGAACCTCATTTTCTGAGGTCCCCCGGCGGCACTTGTGGCTCCTCCTCGCTTCGGTAAACCCCCTGGGAGAAGCGCTCTCCCGAGGAGTTACCTTGCGGGCGCACTGCCGAGTCCAGCATTTGCGTCTATAGACACAGAATGCCAGACCTCGGCCCCACCGCCCGGCTCTCACGTCATTGGGTTTGATTAACAGCAGCGGGCGCCAATGGCTGCGCTGTTATCAATTTATCCAATCAAGAGCCGAGAACCCCAGGCAGAGAGGAAGAGCGCGTCTCCACCGAGGGATCGAAGGCAGTGGCGGCTGGTGCTCAAAATTTTTGGGGGGGCGCAAACAAACAGCCTCACTGTGCCATCAAACGCTGCCACTGTGCCATTAAACGCTGCCACTGTGCCCATCAAACGCTGCCACTGTGCCATCAAACGCTGCCACTGTGCCCCAAGTTCTGCCACTGTGCCCCAAGTTCTGCCACTGTGCCCCAAGTTCTGCCACTGTGCCCCAAGTTCTGCCACTGTGCCCCAAGTTCTGCCACTGTGCCCCTTAAGTGCTGCCATTGTGCCCCAAGTTCTGCCATTGTGCCCCTTAAGTGCTGCCATTGTGCCCCTTAAGTGCTGCCATTGTGCCCCTTAAGTGCTGCCACTGTGCCCCTTAAGTGCTGCCATTGTGCCCCAAGTTCTGCCATTGTGCCCCTTAAGTGCTGCCAGTGTGCCCCTTAAGTGCTGCCATTGTGCCCCGTAAGTGCTGCCATTGTGCCCCAAGTTCTGCCACAAGTTCTGCCATTGTGCCCCAAGTTCTGCCATTGTGCCCCTTAAGTGCTGCCATTGTGCCCCTTAAGTGCTGCCATTGTGCCCCTTAAGTGCTGCCATTGTGCCCCAAGTTCTGCCACTGTGCCCCTTAAGTTCTGCCACTGTGCCCCTTAAGTGCTGCCACTGTGCCCCTTAAGTGCTGCCACTGTGCCCCTTAAGTGCTGCCATTGTGCCCCTTAAGTGCTTCCATTGTGCCCCAAGTTCTGCCACTGTGCCCCTTAAGTGCTGCCACTGTGCCCCCTGCCTGCCCTCTGCACTTACCTTGTCCCGGTGTGCAGCGGTGTCTCCGTCGGATGTCTTCTCCCGCGCTCCTCCTGTCTTCTTCTGCTGTGATTGGACGCTAGGTGATTGGACGCCTAGCGTCCAATCACAGCGCCTGTGACTTCAGCCAATCAGGTGACAGGTAACAGACCTGGCAACCTGATTGGCTGAGAGGCGGGTCTGTGTTAGGGAAGCGATGTATTCGCTTCCCTAACACAGTACTGTGTAATCAGCGAACGCACAGCCGTGCGCCCGCTGTTTACACTTAGGGAAGCCTATTAGAGCACACCGCTCTAATAGGGTCCCCTATTAGAGCTTACAGCTCTAATAGGGGCGCTTCCAGCAACACCCCCCCCACTGTAATTCAGATGCCCGGCGCCCGATCAGGGGCCGGACACCTGAATAGGGGGCGGCAGCGGTGACAATAGATAGATTCATGCAATGCATGAATCTATCTATTGGTGATAGAGCGGTGCAGGAGAGGGGGGGCGGCGCTCCTGCGCCCTCTATGCACGCACCGCCACTGATAAGGGCTCAGGTGAGTAAAATGTGGAGGCTGGGGGGCCGGTCACTGAGAAGTTTTCACCTTAATGCATAGGAGGCATTAAGGTGAAAAAACACAAGTTTTTACAACCCCTTTAAGTATACTTCAAAAGAACAGCATAGGGAGCAGTTTAAAGTAATTTAAAAATACATTCTTGCAAAAAGAGCAGCAGTATTAATATTTCAGAACAAAGTAGGTGTATAAAATATGCAGATTTATGCTGACATTTTACTTTTCCCTTAGCAAGGGCTCATTTACACTTGCAGTTGTGAGGGGGGGGAGGAGGGTGGTTTTAAAAACACGTGAATGAGCCCAATCACCCCCCCCCCCCTTATCCCCCTTAACTTGCAAAGGCAGCATTTTCCCAGAGTGGGGGTTTTCACATGCTACGGCCACTGTGCTTTGTTTCACAGTTGCTGCAAAAAGGATCACTTTTATCAGGTTCTGCAGGTAGTACCACCACCAATATCAACCTATTCAACCAAATGGGGCTGCATCACAACTGCATGCAACATGGCTTCTTTACAGGCTATTGGAATAATAGAGAATATAGCAAGACGGCCAGTACTGTAGACGGTGTCTACAGTACTAGCATAGAAAGCAGTCTGCTCATAATGGCAGTTTTCATTGTATGACAGCAGTGACTGTTTGCAGCATGACCGCTCTGATATTTGACTTTGTACACTGTCTTCCTTTGGGGGGGGGGGGGACATTCTGAACCCCGACATGCCATCAATGGCCCAATATCTCAGTGACCTGCCCAAATACCCTCTACTACATACTCACTGAAATACAGCATTTGGTAATGAATATTGAAAAACAAAAGGAGACAATTGCCACTATCTTTTGTAACAGGATACGTGGTATTTTTTAGTAGCATCTTACTGGATGGTAGACAAAAGGTAGCCAATGTACTCTATGTGGGGTTGCACTGATACCGATACTAGTATTGGTATCGGTGCCAATATCAATCATTTGCATGAGTGGTTGTACTCGTGCAAATGCTCTGATGCTTAATCCGATACCTGGGCAGCCTCACAGAGGATCAGTGCGGCGGTGGGGGCAGTTACAAGCACCGATCTCCGTGTGGCTTTTAATAATGCAGCTGACAGCCGCTTCTCCTCCTCTCCCTCCCGTGGCTTTCATGTGCTTTATTGAAAGCTATACAGGTAGATTGGTGCTTTTAACTTCCCCCACCGCTGCACTGATCACCCCGACTGTCCTCCGTGTCCTCCTCCGGTCCTCCCTGTCCAGATCTGTCAGAATGGAGAGCAGAGGAAGGAGCCAGTAAATATGTAATTTACCAGCTCCTTCCTTTTCTGAATGAACAGAGTCAGTGATTACTGGCTCTGTCCATTCATAACTGAGCAACGTAAACTGTATTACGATGCTCAGTTTATGAATATACAGGAGCCTCTGTCTCCTGTCCATTAGAGCTGCACGATTAATCGAGAAACGATCGCGATCTCGATTCACCCCCCCACGTGATCTCCAGGCTGGGTGACCCACGATTTTCGTTTATCGCCGCCGATTCCATGTAACCATCGTGGAACGCAAATGGCGGATATCGGAACTGACGTCAGCCACCGGAACTGACGTCAGTCAACGGAGCGCGTGATGCGGCGCGCCGCTGGATGACATGATGCCTGGGCGGTACAGTCAGTGGCCGGGAAACGAACACAGGGAGAAGAAAGTTTTTTTTCCTGTTGCGTTTCTTTTGGAACGTCCCTTGTCCTATTACCAGAGTTCTAAAGGATACCTAGAAGAAGCTGATATCAAAGGTGCTGAGAAGAAATATGGAATCAACAAGTAAGAGCTGTCTTGGTATTTATTTTGTTTCTTGGGCATTGTGCTTAATTGGTTATAGCAGCCAGGAAAACCGTTTTTGTGTTGTTTTTCCTTCCTGTCTGCATCCCGTGAAGCTGGCCTGAGATATGTTAATCTATGGAGCTGCATTTTAATACAGAGCGTGCCCACATCCACAATTCATTATATGTTCCTTTGTGTTGTTTACAAAGTGCAAGTTCAAATGGACTCCTACGAATGCCCCAACGTCCTCTCCATTAATATTGGTAATTTGAAACCTTTGTTTGGGTGTCACTGTGTGACTTTAAAGCCTGAGATCTATGTGATTGTTTTATAGTCTTCCAGATTATAATGCATAAGCATTATAAGTATTACATCCGCCCCTTTGAGAAAAGCATCCGCCCCTTGCTGTATTAAATGAATAACCAGCCCCGAGCATTGGGAGTGAGCAGCGTGTTGATTGCACATGCGCCGTCTACAGCTGATTTTTCTTTTTAAAATTGCCATTTTAAAGAATCGTGAGAGAATCGTGATCTTTAGTCTAAGCAAAAGAATCGCGTTTCTATTTTTGCCCAGAATTGGGAAGCTCTACTGTCCATTCATCTTCACCGCAGCTGAGGCTGCTAAGAAAAGGGACTGGGGGATCTGTGTCCTTGTATTGGTACTTGTACTCAGTCTTAAAAAAGTGATCATGGTGCAACCCTAACTATGCATTTGATCACACAGTAGATGGCCCTGTAGCACTGTGCACTAACTAGAAACCTGTTGTAGCCTAAAGCAAAGAAGAAATTCATTTTACATAGCATAATATAGTTTTAACATGTTGACATTACATTTTTAACCTATTTTCTACAGTATGGTATACATCAGAGATTCTTTGAGATAGACAGATACTGGGCACAATTCACTAAGTGATATTTTACCGCATCCGAGTATGCAGTAAAATAATGCGCAGCATTAAGGAAAAAAAACCCCAAAGTCACAAAGAAAATTTTTCATGTGTTTATATTTCCGAATTACGCCTCAAATACTGCATGAAACCGTGCGGTAAATTATCGCAAGCATCTCGCTTGTGTAAGGGTAAAAGTGTAAGGCAGCCAACAATTTAATCATGGCTGGTATGGCATGGCTGCTCTGGGTTGAGGGCTCAAGCACAGGGGACCCTATGAGTTGGGTATACTGCTCCATAATTAGTGCCGTGGGTTAGCAGAGTTTTTTTCAGGGTATCATCATCTGTGAATTTATCCAGCAATTTCCTTTAAAAAGGACCACTCAAGATCTTCTTCTCCTTCTCTTCTGCATTACTTTAAATTCCAGAAGACTAGATTCAAAGGGCTCCATCCTCTGTGCTATGCCGTCTGCCAGCCTCCAGCGACAACTCCTGAGTAGAATTTAGCCGACACCTGCTCCAGCTTGTAATTTCCTGCCTATTTTTTTAAACCAATCACTTACCTCATACCCAGGATCATATCATTAGTTATCGCAAGCTTGGACCAGTACTTATTTACTTCATTTGTTTATTCATTTCCTTCCGCAAATTGACTTTAATGCCTTTTCTTTTGCGATATGTAATGAGCAATAGTGATATGACATTTTCATTATCGCATGCGCTAAGTGGTCTCGTGACTGTCATAACACATGCAATAACCTTTATAGTTAATTGTGTCCACTGTTTCTTAATTTAGCAAATATCACGTACCTGAAGTGAAGTCTTTTTTCCTTGTATTCTACAATGAAAAACATAATAAGTTATGATTTAAAGTGGAAACATGACTATCTTGATTTTGACATGGATATTAAACCTAGTAGAAGATCTTCGGATAGGCTGATACCAAGAAAACGTAAAATTGTCATCAAATACTTACCGTCATTTTCCTTTCCTGGCCCAACCTCAGGTCAGCACACAACGAGTTAACACCTCCTCCGGAGCCCCACATGACCACCTGTAACTAGCTGAATAAAAGACAGCCCCTCCCCCAACTAGGATGTTCGATAACTTAGCCTACGACAGGCCACTAGGGAGGGAGACCTGTGCTGACGTGAGGATGGGCCAGGAAAGGAAAATTACGGTAAGTATTTGATAACAATTTTCTGTTTTCCTGGCGCACCTCACATCAGCACACAATGGCATATACCAAATCTAATATAGGATGGGAGTGAACAAATGGAAAGAGACACTGACAATCAAAGAAAAGCTGCTAAACCAGAAAGAATTGATCTCTCGTCCCAAACTTGCTGGTCGCATATTTAGTTTGCAAGGTTGAATGAAGGCAGCACCAGACCTTCAAGCTAGCCCTTACCTATATCTTCCAAGCAATCCTGGCATAACTGCCCCAGAGGCTGCCACCCCTCTAGTCAAATAGGCTTGCAATTGTTTCAGATCAGAAAAGCGTACTTCCTGCATGCCAATCTAATCACCCTGGTAACCCAAGAGTGGATGACTCTTGAGGGCCTGATGGCTAAATGAAAAGGATTGTCCATCCTTTATTTACATGTTCCTCTTTTGACCAACTACACTGTAAATAACTCGACCATGTGTAAGAAAACTGAAGTCTTCCTGCTGTGCACCAAGGGACTACTTCACAGTTTTTCTGGAAACTGGATACCACTTTAAAATTAAAACTGTGGAAATAGACGTGATATCCCTATCTCTAGTAAAAAAGAACAGGAAAAAAACAAAAAAACAAAAAAACAAAGGGCCCTTGCAGGAAAGTGTTGCAATCTTAAACATCCTTCTGTCTGAAGTAGTTGCCGTCAGGAGAACTAGTTTTACCATGAGGTACTTCAATGGAAATGAAACCTATTGGAGCAACGGGTGCTCTCAGATCCAAGCCCAAGTTCCACAGAGGGAACAAGGATTTCCTTCAAGGTCATAATATATCTGGAAGAAGCATCTGGTCACTGGTTTTGCACCCATCTGCAGCCCGTGAAAAGATAAAGTAGAAATATGTACCTTAAATGGAGTTGTATGCCAGACTAACCTCTAGAGCTGATTGTAAAATATCAAGGATATTGGCTAGAGCAGCGAACGCAGGAGAGAAAGCTTTTGCTGAGCAAACAAAACAACCTTCTTTCATATCCTCTCCTATGTATTGTTCATGGATGATCTTCTGGTCACCAAGGTCATAACAACCCCAGATGAAAATCCCTGCACCTCTAGTGTAGCCTATTCCATATCCAAGCTATTAAAAGTAGTCTCATTGTTACTGACCTTGCCTTAAAATATTTCATTCGACCAGAGACAAAGAAAATCCCATGGCACTGTGAACCGATCTTGAATGATGGAGTCTTTGCATTGATATCCTTGCAAATATCAGAAGCTGCATGTTCAGTTAAGTCTCCCTGAGAACTACTGCTGGGATGCCCCATAGGGTCAATATTAGTATGAGGCACTTGTTGAAAAAATATTCTGCCTAACCGAACCAATAATTTGATTTTGCTTCTTTGGCAAGAAGACCAACCTTAACTGACTAAGTGGTTCTCTGACCCCCGAAAAGTTTTTTTTGCAAAATGTTATGAGGAAAGACTTTTGGTGTCCCCTTGTCAGGCAATGTAGGCTCTTACTGTCAACCTTACTCAGCCCCCTTGAAGATCCTGAAAGGCTTGCAATGCTAGAAAAGAATTGCTTCCATTCATAATACTTGGAGTATGTGCTTCACAGCATTCAAAATGTCCTTGCACTAGTATCTTCAGTTTGTGGACTCCCCAGCCCCAGAGACTGGCATCAGAATCATCCTATCTACTGGGTTGAGAGGCAGGCCTTCAAAAAAAAAAAGCACAGTGCCGATGTTCAAAATTCCAGTTCTTGTTGAATTAGTATAGGCACAAAGATTTTCTCATCCATAGACAGCCCAGATCATGGGTTAAAGAAGGCAACTTGAAAACTCCCTCACGTGCCACCTGGCCCAAGGTACCACCACTGCCAACAAGATCTTCAAAAAGATTCCTGGGACTGTGCCAATTCTGTAAAAGGCAGACACCTGAACTGGAAGTGATATCTGGCCACTGTAAATCTCACACGCCTCTAGTGCTTGGCATTGATCGGTACATGGAAGTATGAGTCGCCAGTCGATTAATACCAACTGGTCCACCTGCTGAACTGTCCCTGTGACTGTCTGCATGGACTCCATCCTAAACCTCTTGGTGTGTATGAACACATTCGATTCCTTCAAACTGAAACAGGCCAGAAGGCTTCTGCCTTAAGTACTAGAAAAACTGGGGAGAAAGGCCCCCAGTTGATTCTATGTTACTGGTATGATGGCCTTGTGGCAGTATAAAAATCTCGCAAACATTTTCTCTTCCAAGATCTGTTGAACATAAATTAAATTAATTCAGTGGTCAACTTTGGAATTCTAAATTGTACTCCCACCTGTCTTCTGGACCCACTGGTCTTTGATGATTGTCATCCAAACCTTCCAGAAGGAGGCTGCAAACATCAACTTCACTCAGGCCCCCTGGTCCCAACTGGAAGAGACTGGTTGGACGCACCTTCAAAAAGACTTTCCAGCCATCTTAGCAGCTTGCTCTGGACTTGATTTAATGTCCAAAGTAACTTTGAGACACCTCCACTGTGATCTGTTAAATCTGCAGTCTGTCTTATAAGGTTTAGCCTCCTGAACCTTCTGAAGTTCAGTAGACATGAGTGAAGGATGGCAGCCTTCACTCATGAGTAGACATGAGTGAAGGATGGCAGCTTCCTCTTACTGGCCACAGTCCAGACATTTCCTCCTGTCATTCGCTTTATTGTATTGTTCAGTGTTTGGCCAAACAATAACCTCCCGTTATAGGAAGGTCGAAGGCTTGTGTAGAAGTTCCGCCTGCCCTCCAGTGGCGTAGCCAAAATGCTCTCATAGCAGTGACTGAGTGCGCCAGCGCTTGTACTAGGTCTATCAAAAGCATCAACCAAAAGTCAGTTACTAGGTTCCACTCTTTCCAGAAACTGTGCCAAATATTGTAGTTTCCAATGTTGAATGTAATACCATTTCTGAAGTTTATATAGCGAAGTTAACTCTGTTGCTGATTGGCAGGCAAAATCTGTCACTGTATGGATTCTGTGCAAGCCTGATGGCCAGATCACCACAATTTCTGTGTTCCACATGTGTTTCTGCATGAGTGTTTTTGATGCATTCTCAATGAGTCTTGCCATGTTCCATACAGAAACAATGCAACAGTCTACTTTTGTTGACTGCACTAGAATGCGTTGTACTGGTAGGTAATTGGAATCAAAGTTAGACACTGTCCATGCGTTCTTGATGCAGAATAAAAATGCACTGGACTGCATCTGGTGTGAACAAGTCCACTTTCTCATCCATAGGATCTCTGAAGGCAACTGAGTTATAAAAAGGCAAAGACACTTACTGTCCCAGACACTAGAGGGCAGCATCCACCCCTGAAAGTGCAGTGCATAAACATATCAGCCATCCTATTTGGATAAAGCTTAGAGAACCTGTTACTGTAAATTGGTCTTCTGATGAAGTCTCGGTCATCCGTCATCAACGAGCGATTTACGCTCTGCCCTTATGGGAAAAGACCATCCTTTATCGATGAGCGCTTTATGCTCTATCATTATGGGTGTTGCTTGTGGCGTGGATATTTGCAGTATACTTCCTGCTATAGCTGCCTTAATAGGGATTAGAATTTTGCACAACCACATCCTTGTGAAGCAACCTGTGCAATTTAATTTATCTGCCACTGCAGACTGTATGCAGGCCCAAATCGCAGCCTGAGTTTGGCAAGGCATTTTCTATCATGCTGGCATAAACGCATGTGCCAATTTCCTGGATCCTGTCCCTTCACAGGGTAAGTGGAAACAACTCCTTTAGAGTGTATTTACCACATGCTTAATGAATGTGACAACCTGTTAGGGGTCATCATCCCGGTCAGAATAAGATGATCGTTTATGTTATTTGGAGTGTTTGCGTTCAGGGTTTCTGCTCCTAAAATAATGCAAAACACCTTAATTTACATACTTTCCTTTCAGCACACTTTTAAGAACCATGTCCCACATCGCCCCCTCCTACCTTTGCTAATCTTCTGTGCCGCTAACAGGTGTGGCAAGCTCATATTTGCACAAAATATATGGAGAAAAGCATATTACCTCTCACCAAAAAACAGGTACACTGTCTCTTTAAGACCCATCGGCCTTCCTCCACTCACTTTAAAGCATCAGCATGTGAGCTTCAGGCAGCATTTCCAAAGGCAGACAGCAGAGTCTGAGACAAAAACCAGTCAGACTGCCAAACCCACAAAAGTACACAACATAGCAGGGGAGCCAGGACAGCACATCCAGAGACAGACAGGGGACTCAGTCAGAATCTAAGGCCCCACTGGTGAGGGAGCGGCGTCGGCCGTAAAGCAGCGCTATATTTAGCGCCGCTTTATCGCCATTTTAGCGGCGGTTTTCGGCCGCTAGCGGCGTGGTTTTAACCCCTGCTAATGGCCGAAAAAGTGTTAAAACTGCCCGCAAAGCGCCGCTGCGGCTTTCACACTGGAGTGAAAGGGGCCAGATTTTTTCAGGCGCTATACAGGCGCTATTTTTAGCGCTGTAGCGCCTGAAAAACGCCCCAGTGTGAAAGGGGCCTAAGGGAAGTCATTTACCTGGCAGGACTGCAGAGAGAGAGGGAGAGAAGCCCTTCCCAACTGCAGACCTCCAAGACCATTTACAACATTGCATGGCAACTGGGGGTTCCCATCCCATGCTGCCCATCTCCCCCTGCTCCCTGTGACACCATTCACAGCCGCTCTCAGACTGACAATAAAGCCAGGACAGCAGTGCGGTGCACTGCATATAAAAACCCAAGGGAGAGGCAATGATAACATTGCAGAGCTCTTATAATACCACACCCGTACAATATAAATGCTGTTTAAGCATCATTTTGCCCATGGCCTTGGCACAAAAAGGCACCCAGTTTTTAGAAGGATTAACCTTCAGCATTCTTCCAACTCCATGAGAGGCTGAACATGGATGGGCAGGTTCGGCAGGGGGGATGCAGCATACAAATTACTCACCAACTGTTTTTTAACGGGTGGTCTGGAGTTTGACCAAAATAAGAACATCCTAGTTGGTGGAGGGGCTGTCTTTTATTCAGCTAGGTACAGGTGGTCATGTGGGGCTCCGGAGGAGGTGTTACCCGTTGTGTGCTGACGTGAGGTGGGCCAGGAAAACCCTTTGTACCCCGGTGTCATTTAAAAAAATATATAATAACCGAGTAATTTTTTATTGCCATTTGTACATACCCAGGCCACTGTACCATTGTATTTATTACTGTAAAATGTGCAGAGCTTCATACAACAAAGAAAAATACATTTGTATGGGATAACATACTTACTTCTCTTATACTTCATATAGAATAGGAGTACCAAAGCTAAGCAGAGAAGAAGTGATACAACTCCAATAATCGCCGCTACCGCTGGAGGTGACAACAAAGAGGGCCCTGAAAAATAGAAGACAGAGTTGCAGCTTCAATCTGCTCCCAGACCTGAGCAGTTTCTTCAAAGCAATGCGTTTTATTCATTTTTCTATAGGAAAGTAAACCACCCAGTTGTATTTAGTAGTATTAAGCATTGTCCTTATACTGTATGACTTGAAGGTAATAACTTTAATTCTCACAGGACAGGTACAACTTTGACTATTCTGAGAGTTTGTTGAATGGCTAGATCGCTGACTTAATAATGCTGTATATAGTTCTTCCAACAGTCACAAAAGTGTTACATAAAAATCTGGTGCATATACTTATATCAGTATCAATAAATGTACACAATGTACACAAACAAGGTCCATAAAGACATGGTTCAGCTAGTTTGGGGTGGAGGAACTTGACTGGCCTGCCCTCAACCTGATAGAACACCTTTGGGATGAATTAGAGTGGAGACTGCGAGCCAGGCCTTCACATCCAACATCAGAGCCTGACCTCACAAATGCGCTTCTGGAAAAATGGTCAAACATTCCCATAGACACACTCCTAAACATTGTGGACAGCCTTCCCAGAAGAGTTGACGCTGTTATAGCTGCAAAGGGTGGGCCAACTCAATATTGAACCCAACGGACTAAGGGGGTAATTTACAAAAGGCAAATCCACTTTGCACTACAAGTGCACTTGGAAGCGCAGTCACTGTAAATCTGAGGGGGACATGCAAGGAAAATAAAAAACAGCATTTTAGCTTGCACATGACTGGATGTTAAAATCAGCAGATCTTCCCCTCATTTCAGATCTACCTCTCAGATTTACAGCGACTGCACTTCCAAGTGCACTTGCAGTGGATTTGCCTTTCTTAAATAACCCCCTAAGACTTGGATGGAAAGTTCATGTGCGTGTAAAGGCAGGCGTCCCAATACTTTTGGTAACATACAGTTTTGCTCATAAGTTTACATATTTACAGAATTTATGATTTCTTGGCCATTTTTCAGAGAATATGAATCATAACACAAAAACTTTTCTTTCACTCATGGTTAGTGTTTGGCTGAAGCCATTTATTATCAATTACCGGTAACTGTATTTACTCTTTTTAAATCATAATGGCAACAGAAACGACCCAAATGACCCTGATCAAAAGTTTACATACCCCAGTTCTTAATACCATGTATTGCCCCCTTTAATATCAATGACAGCTTAAAGTCTTTTGTGGTATTTGTGGATGAGGCTCTTTATCTTCTCAGATGGTAAAACTGCCCATTCCTCTTGGCAAAAAGCCTCCAGTTCCTGTAAATTCTTGGGCTGTCTTGCATGAACTGCACGTTTGAGATCTCCCCAGTAGGGATGAGCCGAACACCCCCCCGTTCGGCTCGCACCAGAACCCGCGAACGGACCTAAAGTCCGTGCGAGCTTTAGAACCCTATTAGTTATAATGGATGCGAACGTTCGAAATTAAAAGTGCTCATTTTAAAGGCTAATATGCATGTTAATGTCATAAAAAGTGTTTGGGGACCTGGGTCCTGCCCCAGGGGACATGTATCAATGCAAAAAAAACGGCCGTTTTTTCAGGAGCAGTGATTTTAATAATGCTTAAATTGAAACAATAAAAGTGTAATATTCCTTTAAATTTCGTACCTGGGGGGTGTCTATAGTATGCCTGTAAATGGGCGCATGTTTCCCGTGTTTAGAACTGTCTCTGCGCAAAGTGTCATTTTTGAAAGTAAAAAAGCTATTTAAAATCACTCGCGGCTAATGTTAATTCACGGCTCCCGTAACACAGAGAACAGTGATTCATTGAAACTCATTCATAAAAAAAAGTCATTGATAAAAAATAAAAAAAATGAAAAAAAAAAAGCGTAGGGGTCCCCCCAAATTCAATAACCAGGCCCTTCAGGTCTGGGATGGATATTAAGGGAAACCCCAGCCAAAAAAAAAAATGGCGTAGGGTCCCCCTCAAAATCCATACCAGACCCTAGAACCCTAGCCAAAAAAAATGGCGTGGGGTCCCCCTCAAAATCCATACCAGACCCTTATCCGAGCATGCAACCTGGCAGGCCGCAGGAAAAGAGGGGGGGACGAGAGCGGCCCCCCCTCTCGCCTGAACCGTACCAGGCCACATGCCCTCAACATTGGGAGGATGCTTTGGGGGTCTAAGACCCCTAAAGCACCTTGTCCCCATGTTGATGAGGACAAGGGCCTCTTCCCCACAACCGTGCCCGGTGGTTGTGGGGGTCTGCGGGCGGGGGGCTTATCGGAATCTGGAAGCCCCCTTTAACAAGGGGACCCCCAGATCCCGGCCCCCCCCCTGTGTGAAATGGTAAGGGGGTACAAAAGTACCCCTACCATTTCACAAAAAAAGTGGCAAAAATGGTAAAAATGACAGGAGACGGTCTTTGACAATTCCTTTATTAAAATCTTCTTTCTTCATCCTTCGGTTTCTTCATCTTCTCCTTCCTTCATCTTCTTCCATCTTCTTCCATTTTCTTCTTCCTCCGATCCGCTTCTTCTTGCGCTGGTCTTCTCGTCCTTCTCGTCCGGCATCTTCTTCCATCGGCGTCGGTGTCGGTGTCTTCTTGGGCCGCTCCGCGCAATGGGAGGCTCCCGCTGTGTGAGGCTCCGCTCCATCTGACAGGTCTTTTAAAACGGAGGGCACCTGGTGACCCCGCCCCCCTCTGACGTCATGGGGAAAGCCATCATGGAATTCCCCATGACGTCCCTGTGCGTCAGAGGGGGCGGGGTCACCAGGTGCCCTCCATTATAAAAGACCTGTCAGACGGAGCAGAGCCTCACACAGCGGGAGCCTCCCATTGCGTGGAGCGGCCCAAGAAGAGACAGAGACACCGACACCGACGCCGACGCCGACGGAAGAAGATGCCGGACGAGAAGGACGAGAAGACCAGCGCAAGAAGAAGCGGATCGGAGGAAGAAGAAAATGGAAGAAGAAGATGGAAGAAGATGAAGGAAGGAGAAGATGAAGAAACCGAAGGATGAAGAAAGAAGAAAGAAGATTTTAATAAAGGAATTGTCAAAGACCGTCTCCTGTCATTTTTACCATTTTTGCCACTTTTTTGGTGAAATGGTAGGGGTACTTTTGTACCCCCTTACCATTTCACACAGGGGGGTGGCCGGGATCTGGGGGTCCCCTTGTTAAAGGGGGCTTCCAGATTCCGATAAGCCCCCCGCCCGCAGACCCCCACAACCACCGGGCACGGTTGTGGGGAAGAGGCCCTTGTCCTCATCAACATGGGGACAAGGTGCTTTAGGGGTCTTAGACCCCCAAAGCATCCTCCCAATGTTGAGGGCATGTGGCCTGGTACGGTTCAGGCGAGAGGGGGGGGCGCTCTCGTCCCCCCCTCTTTTCCTGCGGCCTGCCAGGTTGCGTGCTCGGATAAGGGTCTGGTATGGATTTTGAGGGGGACCCCACGCCATTTTTTTGGGCTAGGGTTCCCCTTAAAATCCATACCAGACCTCAAGGGTCTGGTATGGATTTTGAGGGGGACCCTACGCCATTTTTTTTTTTTTTTTGGCTGGGGTTCCCCTTAATATCAATCCCAGACCTGAAGGGCCTGGTTATTGAATTTGGGGGGACCCCTACGCTTTTTTTTTGTTTTTTATTAATGAATGACAGTTCTCTGTGTTACAGGAGCCATCAATTCATTAGCCGCGAGTGATTTTAAATAGCTTTTTTCCTGCAAAAATGACACTTTTTTGCAGGGAAAGTTCTAAGCACAGGAAACCTGCCCTCGTCACAGGCCACCTATAGACACCCCCCAGATGTGATACTGCAATGCTGTTCTAACAGCATGCACACACATATCCCCAGAAATAAAGCACATATTGTCAGCAGCACACTAACACGCTGACACGCTGACACTGACTGAAACATAATATGCGAGGCCGCCGGCGCGGCGGCCTCTTATACCGTGGGGCGTGTACTAAAGCCCCTGAGCTATAATTGGCTACAGGCATCCTGCCTGTAGCCAATTATGGCTCTCCTCGCTGCCGGTGCTGTGATTGGCCAAGCATGCGGGGTCACAGTGCATGCTTGGCCAATCATCAGCCAGCATTGCAGTGCGCGGGCCGCAATGCATTGCGGGGCCGCTCGCATCACACGAATTTGATGCGAGCGGCCCCAATAGTTCTGGGCTCGCCGAGCGAGCGAACACCCGGTGCTCGATTCGAACATGGGTTCGAATCGAACACCGGGCTCATCCTTACTCCCCAGAGTGGCTCAATGATATTGAGGTCAGGAGACTGAGATGGCCAATGACAGGTCGACTTGGCCTTGTGTTTTGGATCATTGTCATGTTGGAGTGTCCAAGTACATCCCATGCACAGCTTCCTGGCTGATGATAATGATGATAATACTGATAACATACTGCATTCATCTTGCCATCAATTTTGACCAAATTTCCTGTGCCTTTGTGTGTAGCTCACACATCCAAAACATCAGCGATCCACCTCCGTGTTTCATAGTAGGAATGGTGTACCTTTCATCATAGGCCTTGTTGACTCCTCTCCAAATGAAGTGTTTATGGTTGTGGCCAAAAATTTTAATTTTGGTCTCATCGCTCCAAATGACTTGAAGGTCATTTGGAGTGATGCCAGAATGCCAGAAGGTTTGAGGCTCGTCTCTGTGTTGTTTGGCATATTGTAAGCGGGATACTTTGTGGAATTTGCATAGTAATGGCTTTCTTCTGGCGACTCGACCATGCAGCCCATCTTTCTTCAAGTGCCTCCTTATTATGCATCTTTAAACAGCCACACCACATGTTTTCAGAGAGTCCTGTATTTCACCTGAAGTTATTTTGTGGGTTTTTCTTTGCATCCCAAACCATTTTCCTGGCAGTTGTGGCTGAAATTTTAGATGGTCTACCTGAACGTGGTTTGGTTTCAACAGAACCCTTCATTTTTCACTTCTTGATTAGAGTTTGAACACTGCTGATTGGCATTCCCAATTCCTTGGATATCTTTTCATATCCCTTTCCTGTATTATACAGTTCAACTACCTTTTCCTGCAGATCCTTTGACAATTCTTTTGCTTTCCCCATTCTGATGGACTGGCTGCAATACACATGGGCCAAATGTTGGCCGGTTTCTATTAAACTGGCAGACATTTGGCCCGTGTGTACTAGGCTTTACAATCATTTAAAGTAGAACTATAGGCAAATCGTTTTTTCTTTTCTTTTGGAGTAAGGGAGGGTTATATTCGCCCTCTGTGTCCCCTTGCGGAGATTTCCCTTCAGTTCCCCAGAATTAGTGTCCCCATTGGAAGATTTCCCCTCTATTTGTGTTTCTGGGGACCAGGGGCGTTGCTAGGTCTACAAAAGATCTGAGGCTAGAGCCCATAGCAGCGAATTAAAGAAAGTAATACGCTTGGGCGGGCATACACATGTATATAATATACATGTGTGTGTATATATATATATATATATATATATATATATATATATATATATTAGTGCTGCAGAAATTAAATATTAATTCCTCGATTAATCGTAAATTTTTTTGATCGATACAAATTTTTCTGATCGATCCAAATTTTTTTGATCGGTACTCACCTCTCCGCCGGCTTCCGGGTCTTCAGGGAGTTCCTTTTTTTTATTATAAAAGTAATTTGACCAAATTTCTGTTTGCTGTATTCTCACTATTGGCCATCAGAGGGCTCCTCTGCACCTCAATGAGCTTTTCTCAGCAGTGTTTTGCCATGAGCTGCACTTCCCGGGTTGTAGCAGTAGAGGGAGTAGGAGTGCTCCTCTGGCGCTCTCTGGCGCTCCCCAGACTATACAATGAGGGTCTGGGCAGTGTCCGCGGGTCGGGCTGATCAAGGGCTCAGTGGTGTCTGCAGGCTGGAAGGAGGAAAGTTCTATCCGCAGCCCGATGTGTGAGTGTGCCGAAGATCGGGCTTCAGTTGTGCTGGAGAGAGCACTACACTGATCTCCTATGAGCTCTGATCGCTGCCACTAGGTAGGTGACACCCCATATTCTACATCTTTACTTCTACAGGGGGCTGGAGGACTACAAGTCCCAGCAGCCACGGAGGCAGGAGGAAAGTGTACGTCGGATTGTCCGCCGGACAAAGTCTTATCTCCTGCTGGAAAGATTTGCCGACAACACGGTCCGATCACACCAAATCCGATCTTGTTTACGGTTGTCCGACGGACATTACGCATGCTCAGAAGAAATTCTGTGACGGAAGCGCTCGGTCAGGTAAAACTACCTTTCCTAATCGACACAGCACATTCGTCACGCTGCAATGTTAAAATGTCTTTAATGCAGCGCATTCTCTTTTTCTTTACAATGCAACAAGAATGACATGTTTTAGCTGCTCCTATTCACCCGCACTTTTCACATACTTAGTTCTTTATTACTTTTCAGCATGTATACACTACATGTTTATTTTTACTCAGATCGTAAAAGAATCTTTGTTATATTTTTTGCATGATTTGTCTTTTTTTTTCTTTTTTTGGGAATACATATTTGAAGGAGATTTTTTTTTTTTTTTTGGAGGGGGGTTGTGTGTCTCAACTAGCAAAACCACATTATTAACATTTGTATTTCTTGCTTAAATTTACTAGGAGTTTGTTGGTTTGTTGGTGCCCCTTGTTAATTCTACTTTAGGATTGGTGAAATGTACCTGCCTACTCAAAGAAAAACTGTCATTGTAGAAAAGTAAAACACAATAGTCAATGATTATTTCAATCCCAAAAAAATTTATTTAGGCAACAAACCCAAGAGGAACGCAGCCATGGTGAAACTTGGGGAATTTGCAAAGCCTTGGACACCCACGGCAACCATCATTTTTCACGCTTAGAAAATTGGGGGCCTGAGGAGTACCTATCTAAATAATAAGGGAGCGCAATCTGGTCCTGATGTCCAAAACATCCGGAACTGCAGCAGATGCCATCTAGTCCCCCCCCCAGGCTCTGGTTCCTACGAGAGGCTCCATCTTCTCTCAGACCAGACTGAATCAAGGTCATCACTCTCTTGTCTTCCTTGTACGCTTCCTTCCACGCCGTGGTGCTGGTGCTGGTGGGGTGGCAGAAGGAGAGGAGGAGGCGGAGCAAGGTCACTCTCGCAAACATGTGTGAGTGGGGTCATCTCCCCAGCCATCCCCTCATTTAGGATTTTGAGGATGACATCCTCACACATGCTGCTGTGCCACCCCTCCTCCATACCCGTCATTTTACTGCCAACCAAGGAGGCAAAGGCCTCCTCGTAGGTGGGTGTGGCATATAGGAGGCTGAAGCGTCTCTGATCAGCTGGAGCGCTGACTCTCCCACCTCCCCATGCTTTTCGCCCTTCTGTAGGGAAGGCGGAGGGGTGAGGGACTTGGGAGACAGTCAGGCTCCTACGCCTACCCCCCTGTTGGCTGCCACTAACCCCTGCCTCCTCCTGACTGCCACCTTCCACAGCCACCTCCTGGCTGAGGTCTTCCTGTGTATGAAAAAGGGACATAGTTTCAGTTATTTGTTCATCAAACACACACAATTCTCATCTAGTGACTGTTTGCAAAATGTTTACAAATAGAAAACCATACAATTCTCAGCCCTGCAGTTTAGATTCTTCCAAAAAATGTCTCCAACACCACTGTCTGTTGATATGTCAATCACGTTAGGAACTAAGCAATTTGGGGATCCTGAATTAACTGAACATCATTCATTATTCCCCAAAATGGTTACAAAACTACTATACCTGGAACAAGCTGGGCTCCTGCACATATTCCATACTGGAAGGCCCAGGTTGGTCCTCGGAAGGCCTCATCAGGGGTGGCGTGCGTGGAAAAGGGCGCGTGCAAGGAAGAGTCAAGAGTGACTTCCTGACAGTAGCCTGGTCTTTGAGAAAGTGGAGCCTCTCATAGTACCAGAGCGTGGGACATAGACATCAGCTGCTGCAGCTCCAGATGCTAGGGACTTCCGGACCTTATTGCGCTCCCGAAATAGGTACTCTTCATGTTGTTAATCTTCACTTTTAAGTTTGCCACGGTTGCCATGGCAGGGTTGGCTTTACAAATGCCACAAGTTTCAGCATGGCTGCGTACCTCTTTGGTCTGTTGCTGTAGTCACGGTGCTTTGGTAGCCATAAAAGGGGAAATTCCCTGTATTTATCAATGAAGAGGGGGAGAAAACTCACGTCGTAGAAGGCCTCCATCACCTCTGCAAGACACAACACCACACAAAAACAATATAAATAATGTCAGCCTAAACTCTCCTAATCTTCTCCATAAAGAAGCCTCAAGTTCGAATCAGTCTAGGCTAGTTATGTACCAACGTCAAATTGTACCTTCGTTTCTAGCGATCGTCTCGTGCGTGAGCTTTCCTCTCCCCTCGTCTCCAGATCGTGGCTACGACACAGGCGTTTTCTGTGACGTTTTATATACAGTGCGCTGCGTCAAACTCCCCCGCCCTGACGATCTTTCTCGTCTATTCCCCACCCCTTCTCTTTACGGCGCAGTGGGGGAGTGCACATGGCGGGGACAGCAGGTGCGCCCCTAAATTATCCCACAAACGAGGAGGAGGAGGACGAGGAAAGTCTATACAATGAGGGCAGAGCAATGGCCCCCTACCCACAAAGTACTCCATATATTGCTCGCGGACCGCGCGGGCATTTAGAGGGGGCAAGGCTGGACGTGCCACTTGAAGGGCTGTGAGGTCCGCATTTGGAGGGCATCCCAGTGGGCGGAGGAGGAGGGACATACAAGTCTATCCGCAGCCCGATGTGTGAGTGTGCCGAAGATCAGGCTTCAGTTGTGCTGGAGAGAGCAGGTACTACACTGATCTCCTATGAGCTCTGATCGCTGCCACTAGGTAGTCTTAGGATGGAGGAGGGGGACTCCCACAACTCCCAGGATGGAGGAGGAGGGGGGGACTACAAGTCCCAGGATGGAGGAGGGGGGGGGACTACAACTCCCAGGATGGAGGAGGGGGGAGGGGGGGGGACTACAACTCCCAGGATGGAGGAGGAGAGGGGACTACAACTCCCAGGATGGAGGAGGGGGGACTACAACTCCCAGGATGTGTGTGCGTTATAATTAATCAAAATTAGTAGATTAATCAATAAAAAAAAAAAACGATTAATCAAACACGAAAATTTTAATCAGTAACAGCCCTAATATATATATATATATATATATATATATATATATATATATATATATATATATATATATATAAAATATTGTCACATATCTGAATGCAGATCCCCCTTACATCTATTAGATATGCACCTGAACCACCACAACATAAAGGAATATACAATGTAATACTAACATAGAAGCACACACACAGGTTGGACTTGATGGACTTGTGTCTTTTTTCAACCTCACCTATGTAACTATGTAACATCAGTGTCCTCAGAGAGCCCCCCCCCACTTACGACAGGGTCCCCAGAGAGACCCCCCACTTAAATCAGGGTCCCCAGAGCCCCTCATTACATCAGGGTCCCCAGAGAGCCCCCTCTTACATCAGGGTCCCCAGAGAGCCCCCCACTTACATCAGGGTCCCCAGAGCCCCCCACTTACATCAGGGTCCCCAGAGCCCCTCATTACATCAGGGTCCTCAGAGCCCCCTTATTACATTAGGGTCCCCAGAGAGCCCCCCCCTTACATCAGGGTCCCCAGAGCCCGCCTCATTACATCAGGGTCTCTAGAGAGCCCCAGGGCTCAGGAGTGTGCTACATAAAGAATGCAGGGACATACACATGCAGCCTCACATGTGCCGAGAAATACAGCCTCACCAGTGCCCAGGAATGCAGCCTCACCTGTGCCCAGGAATACAGACTCACCTGTGCCCACATCTCAGCCTCACCAGTGCCCCGGAATACAGCCTCACCTGTGCCCAGGAATGCAGCCTCACCTGTGCACAGCAATGCAACCTCACCTGTGCACAGCAATGCAACCTCACCTGTGCCCAGCAATGCAGCCTCACCTGTGCCCAGCAATGCAGCCTCACCTATCACCACATCTCAGCCTCACCAGTGCCCAGCAATGCAGCCTCACCTGTGCCCACATCTCAGTCTCACCAGTGCCCAGCAATGCAGCTTCACCTGTGCCCACATCTCAGCCTCACCAGTGCCCAGCAATGCAGCCTCACCAGTGCCCACATTGCCCTCACCCATGCCAGGGATCAGAGAGGAGAGCCGGCCGGATCATCACACAGGCCCGGCATATCCCGCTGTGTCAGCTTTAATTTGAATTGCCAGGTACCCGGTGTCAAGCGTGTGTGGTGGCAACCAGGTGAGGAGTACAAAGACAAGTATGTCTTGTCTACAGTCAAGCATGGTGGTGGGAGTGTCATGGTCTGGGGCTGCTTGGGTGCTGCCGGCACTGGGGGGCTACAGTTCATTGAGGGAACCATGAATGCCAACATGCACTGTGACATACTGAGGCAGAACATGATCCCCCGCCCCCTCGGAGACTGGGCCACAGGGCAATATTCCAACATGATAACGACCCAAAACACACCTCCAAGACGACCCCTGCCTTGCTAAAGAAGCTGAGGGTAAAGGTGATGGACTGGCCAAGCATGTCTCCAGACCTAAACCCTATTGAGCATCTGTGGGGCATTCTCAAATGGAAGGTGGAGGGATCGCAAGGTCTCTATCATCCACCAGCTCAGTGATGTCATCATGGAGGAGTGGAAGAGGACTCCAGTGGCAACCTGTGAAGCTCTGGTGAACTCCATGCCCAAGAGAGTTAAGGCAGTGCTGGAAAATAATGGTGGCCACACAAAATATTGACACTTTGGGCCCAATTTGGGCATTTTTACTTAGGGGTGTACTCACTTTGTTGCCAGCGGTTTAGACATTAATGGCTGTGTGTTGAGTCATTTTGAGGGGACAGAAAATGTACACTGTTATACAAGCTGTACACTCACTACTTTACATTTTAGCAAAAAGTAATTTCTTCAGTGTTGTCACATGAAAAGTTATAATAAAATATTTACAAAAATGTGAGGGGTATACTAACTTTTGTGATATATATATATATATATATATATATATATATATATATATATATATACACACACATATACACATATATATATATATATATATATATATATATATATATACACACACACACACACACATATACATATATATATATATATATATATATATATATATATATATATATATATATATATATATACACATACATATAGTATAATATAATATATTATATATAATAAAGCCCCTATAGCAAGGTAAAACAGCTTCTACCTTTAGAATCACTTTAAATCACTTCCTTCTCCTGCCCAGGACTACATTTCCCATGAGGCATTGCTCTTCACACATTCACAAGTTCTCAGGCACTTACTGACATGTATGGATGGTGTACTGAGCTGTATGTGTGCTGCACTGTATGTAGATTGTTGTCTTGCGAGTTTTAACATTGTATAGCGTAAGGGTGTGTAATGATCACATTCTGGTGGCAGCAGTAGGAACTCACAGTGTAACTGTCACAGAGATGACAACTGCTTTTGGGTCCATAAGGTAAAGGGACCTAACCATAATTGCCCTCTTTATTTGCCAACCAGCCATAATATTTGGGGACACTGGCAAATGAGAACCGTTTCTGATCTGCAGACATGGATTTGAATATTACCTGCAAGGGGTATAGTAAGAGTCTGGCTTCTTCTAGACCTAATGTTTCTCTCTTGGATCTCCTCTTCATATTCACAGCAGAAGGTAACATGGCTGATGTGCCCTAGTTCCCACTTTACAGAGGCTGAATAATCTGTCACATTTTTCTCAGAGTATTCATCAGATGTCTTTATAAAGTAGAAGGTCTTTATTAGGTCAGAGTCTGGTGCAGAACAGTTGAGTGTCACCTGGAAGCCATCTTTGACCTCTTCTACCGAGTACCCCAAAGTGAGGTTTGGAGCTGGCAGTGGGTCTAAAAAGAGAAATAAATATGAGAAACAAGTGAGGACCATTGAGCAGTAGAAAATGAAATTGATCAGTGAGTACCGCAAACCACATGCATAAACTTTGCTTGAAATCCAGAGAAATAGAAGAAATCTCTTTCTTCTAGGTAACTCAGTAGTCTATTTATAATAGTTCTCCAAAAAATGATATTTCTATAGGCAGAATTTTGTAGACTGAATCACCATTTAGCTTCTTATATTTCTGGGGATCATCAGTGGTGAGACTTTCACATCATAGCACTTGGCTCTGTCCTCCCTCTAAAACTGCTCCTTCTGTCACATTCCCAGTAATATAAGATAAATGGAAGTATTTGTAAACCCAATCACTAAAATGTCATATATGTGTTAACATGTTAATGCAATTCCAAAAGTAATTTTCAATATTCTGAAGTTTGCATTAAAATAATAAGTGCTAAACCTGCCATAAAAGTCCTTGTTAGGCACATTCTGTTACAATGTGACATTGCTTTGTTATTTATGCTCCTACATTGTCACCCTATCACACTGGCTTGTGATAGAGAAAATAATTATTCAGCTTGTTCAATTAAGCTTTGACAAAAAAAAAAACTGGAAGCTGATTGTTTCTGTGCAGAGCTGCACCATATTTCGCACTCTCCAGTATTAGTAAATCAACCCAAAGTGGGCATGTTTCTCCATCGGATAACTAACCTCAAAAATGCCATGAAGCAATAATTGTAGTGCATGCATGTAGATTGGAAGTGCCTACAGCAAATCAGAAGCGCAGAGATGCAACAAGCGATGAAAAAGATGAAAAAAAGTATTTCAAAAAAAAAAAAAACTCCTTTTGAATCTTTTTCTGTTATCGCATAATCTATTTGTACTATGTAGTGCAAAATCTGAAAATAAGACCTACAAGGACTTTAACTAGGGCTTATTTGGGGGTAGGCTTATATTGCAGCCATCACCGACAATCACGCTAGGTCTTATTTTCGGGGGAAAACAGGGTAAAGCCCCATACACACGCTCGGAACTTCAGCCGACGTACTTTGTCCGATGTTGGCGTTGCGTACACACGGTCGGACTACGCTTTGACAAAAAAATAAAAGGAGAGTGCAAAATCTGGTGCAGCTGTGCATGGTAGCCAATCAGCTTGTAACTTCAGCTTGTTCAATTTGTGCAGAGCTGCACCATATTTTGCACACTCCAGTATTAGTAAATCAACCCCAAAGTGTCAGTTTCAACACATTAGGCAGCGGGCATGGTTCTCCATTGGATAACTAACCTCAAAAATGCCATTAAGCAATAACTGTAGTGCATGTATGTAGACCGGAAGTGCCTACAGGAAATCAGAAGCGCAGAGATGCAACAAGCGATGAAAAAGATGCAAAAAACTTATTTCAACAACAGAAAAGAAGGAGAAAGGCTTGCAGAGAAAAAAAAAACTCCTTTTGAATCTATTTCTGTTATCGCATAATCTATTTGTACTATGTAAGCGTCCATTTTTCTCATTGTTTCTAATAAAATTCAAGTGAAACAAAAGGAGGAGAGAGCCAATCATTTATAATACTGGTGGTGTATTAGCAAACTAAATGTCATTGCTTAGGGTTTAAATCTACTTTAAAAAATCCAGTGTGGTGTGGATAGAGGAGCACCTCCATATTTAATCACAAGTGAAATCACCAACAGACATAATGAACCACTTGTAGATTTAATTCTACACACAGAAATATAAGTTTAGGTTGAATGACAATTTAACTGGAATTCTTTTTTTATTCCTACCGATGTATTAAAATTCCATAAAGATAATAGTACTGTCATGAATCAGAACAATGATTCAGTGACTTTGATATTCAGTTGTGAGCAGCCTATATTTGTTATTACGGACATTTTTTTCTCACTTCTTGAATGCATATTATCCATATTCTGCATGCATCAGTAGTGTGACTTGATGCATTTAAAGTGCACACGCATCTTGCTTTAGCATAAAGCAATACGTTCCTTGAACTAAAACCTGAACCTTATGCAACATAAAAAAATGATGAAGAGAAACTTACCAATCACATGCAGATTAAGAGGTTGGCTTGTGAATGACTCTAACATTCGACCCCATATGTTTCTATGGTACGTACAAGTGTAGTTTCCACTGCCCCCATGGTTTAGACTTAGTATTGAATAACGGTATACCTTCTCGGGGACAGTAGACTTCATAAGGAGTTGATCATTCTTATGTATATTAAAATTGTAATCAGCACTAGAATCCGCCGTGCATAACATTTGAAGAGTCTCTCCTGTTACATACAACTGGTAGTTTGGCACCAGCATCAGAACTGGAGCAACAGGTACATCTGAAATAACAACAACAGAAGGCGTTAGTCAAGATAATAATTATTCTAGAGCCTAAAGATCACTGCAGTTAATTCAGCAGTGATGGCTGGTGCTCAAAATTTTTTTGGGGGTGCAAACAAACTGAAAGATTAAACAGTTAATAATGCAGTACTGAAAAAAGCCATTTATTAGGTGATTATGTATCATTACTGCAAGATAAAACTGTACCCATCAATTGCAGCCTCACTGTGCCAATCAATTGCAGCCTCACCATGCCCATCAAATGCAGCTTCACTGTGC
Organism: Lithobates sylvaticus; assembly: GCA_028564925.1. Classification (NCBI taxonomy): domain Eukaryota; kingdom Metazoa; phylum Chordata; class Amphibia; order Anura; family Ranidae; genus Lithobates; species Lithobates sylvaticus. Next base: position 267,572,129 of record CM053026.1, read on the forward strand.
CCATCAATTGCAGCCTCCCTGTGCACATACATTTCAGCCTCACTGTGCCCATCAAATGCAGCCTCGCTGTGCCCATCAAATGCAGCCTCACTGTGCCCATCAATTGCAGCATCACTGTGCCCGTCACATCCACATTTCAAGTAAAAGAAAATAGAACTACTTAACATAAGGTGTCCTCTTTTACATCAGGTGTGCCAATCAGAGTCCCCCTTTACAACAGGTGTTCCCATAAGCACCTCCTTGACATCAGGTGTCCTCATCAGAGTCCCTCTTTACAGCAGGTGCCCCTCTTTACATTAGGTCTCCCAATCAGAGTCCCCCTTTACAACAGGTGTCTCCATCAGCACCCCCTTTACATCAGGTATCCCCATCAGGGTCCGCCTATACATTAGGTGTCCCCATCAGAGTCCCCCTACACATCAGGTGTTCAAATCAGAGTCCCCTTTACATCAGGTGTCCCCATCAGAGTCCCCCTATACATCATGTGTGCCCATCAGAGTATCCCTTTACACCAGGTGTGCCCATCAGAGTCCCCCTATACATCAGGTGTGCCCATCAGAGTCCCCTATACATCAGGTGTTCAAATCCGAGTCCCCCTTTACATCAAGTGTCCCCATCAGAGTCCCCCTATACAACAGGTGTGCCCATCAGAGTCCCACTATACATCAGGTGTCCCCATCAGAGTCCCCCTGTACATCAGGTGTCCTCATCAGAGTCACCAGGGAGTCACTGATGCACTGATGTGCCTCTGCTCCACCCCCACACACTACTATTACATGGCTCCTCCCCGTCTCCCCGTGACTCCTCCAATCCGGTAAGAGCAAGTTATTTTTATCTGACCAGCACCTGACTTAACCTATTCGAGTATGCTAGTTACTTCCACCCCATCATGTATGTCATGCGCTTACATTTCTTTCCAGCTGCGTACATGTCTTGACTACTCAAAATTGTACATACCACTCCCACTTATTACTAAATAAGGACACTGACACTGTATTGGATTTAAATGGCCGGTTCGGCCTTTATTAACTCAAAACCAAAATAGAATATAAACAATATTAAATACTCCAGCTCCAATCCGAATAACTGGTTGCCAGTCCCTGACAACCCCATCTTCCCAACTTTGGAAACTGTGGTATCTCTAAGTTAGGTTCTGTCCCCAGCCGCCAAATACTGCCTCAAGGACTCGCTAACTGACCACAGACCCCTACCACCTTACTACCCGGTAGTCTAGACTGAACCAAACCAACCAGGAGGACTCCATACCTGAGATGGGTCCCACCATTTTCTCGAATACCTCATGTTGTATACCTATCGGCAAGGACCCAACCGCAGATGCCGTCTTCTTCACCACTTCCAAACCACTTCCACTAGGACGGGAGGGAGGGACGTTACACCACTATTTTTGCCTCCGATTGATGTGCCTCTGCTTCACCCCCACACTACTATCACACGGCTCCTCCCCGTCTCCCCATGACTCCTCCAATCCGATAAGAGCAAGTTATTTTTATTTGACCAGCACCTGACTTAACCTATTCCAGTCTGGTAGTTACTTCCACCCCGTCATGTATGTCCTGCTAACTGACCACAGACCCCTACCACCTTACTATCCGGTAGTCTATTAGCCTAACTCTGGAGATGAAGCATATGGGAGTGCAATTATGGAAACCAAAATGGAGGAATGCGCTGACACAGTGAATGACTTAGCACATGCATATACATGCATATACAGAACAAAAAGATGACACTATGTGGATCAAAGCAAAGCTGGCGAATCTCGAGGACCGCTCTCACCACAATAACATTAAAATACGCTGCATTCCTGAGTCCATTCCACCCACAGAGTTGCACAAGTATGCTAGCACCATGTTTTCTGCACTACTGCAAGAATTATCACCAATAGAGCTCACTATTGACCGTATTCACAGAATACCTAACCCACGCCACCTAGAAGAAGTTGTAGCCAGAGATGTACTCCTGAGGATCCACTTCTATCAGGCTAAAGTGCAAATCTTATCAAAGGCAAGGGAAGTATCCACCCTTCCAGCACCATACTCAGATATCCAACTGTTTGCTGATCTCTCACAATTTACCTTGCAGATGAGAAGGCAACTGAAAACAGTGACAAAAGTCCTAACTAACCATGAGATAGCCTACAGGTGGCGCCATCCAGCAACTATAGCTGGCCAGCCTACAGGTGGCGCCATCCAGCAACTATACTGGCCAATTACAATGGAGCCCCACCACTCAATTTCTACCATTGATGCTTAACATTTTGCTCAAGATGCATCTCCCCAGTGCCAACATAGGCAGTTCCCATATACATATCAAGCCTGCTATTCTAAGAAACAAAGAGGCGTTTTAATAGCCATCAGGAACACTATTTCCTTTCAACTCCATAAATGCATTACAGATCCAGAAGGACGTTGCATCATCCTACTTTGTACTATCAACAATGTGCAATATACTTTAGTCTCCAACTCCATCTCCTCAAAAGGACTCTATCTACAGCAGAAAAAGTCCAACAAGATCTGCTGATCTGTGGAGACTTCAATTTGGTCCCCTCGACCACTGACTCCAAAAGTCATGCATCCCTGGCGTTGTTTGAATTCTCATGGATGGGGCGCTTAACAGCCTTTAAAATGCCTAATTTTCCCCAAATCCTCTCTCTATTTAGAACCCTCCCAATCCCAATTCCCACTAGCTACTTTAAATCACTTCAAACTATACTATCTAAATTCATAAGGCAGGATAAAAGAACTAGGTGCTAATCTAAATTCATATAGCAAGGTAAAAGAACTAGGTGCGCTCATGTAAAACTAATTAAACAAAGCCAGGCGGGTGGAACTGGCTACATAGACATTTATGATTATTACTTGGCCTTTGTGCTCACACAAACAAAAGAATGGTTTCTATCTCCCCCCTCCAAATTATGTGGGAAAATGGAAGCTTCCACTATTCCAGGTGGCAATTTATCTACATGGCTATTCTCTATTACATTTGGAGCTATAATCCCTCCTTATGTCTCCCCAACTATTTAAGCAACACTCAAAACCTGGGACCGATTTATAAAAAGTAGCTCATCGCACCCTCTCAAATCCAATCTCCAAATTCCTCTAGAGGCATTGCATAATTTAATGCACTCAACATCCTATGCAACGTTGAAAGCGAAAGGAATAAACGTACCTAACTGATCTGATCAGTAAGGAAAAAAATCAAATCATTCCCCACCTTACAAAAAGAATTTCACTTACCAAACTCAAACCTTTTCTTTTACATCCACACTCAACATTGCATTGCCATGCTTCCTACGTGGTCCTGCAAAATTCCCCAATTGGCTTGGATCTTCTTTAGAACCCCCACACGACACCAAAAGGAAAACTCACTTTTTTTATAATCTCCTTCAACAAAAGAGTATCTTTACCAAAACAACACCATTACTGGGAATCGGATCTAGGATGTACCTATACAGTGGATCGATGGGCTAAAGCCTGCAACTCCGTATACAAAAAAAACTGACACAACGCTGGTACCTTACCCCTGATAAATTGTCCAAATATGACACAAAACTAGACAATAAATGCTGGAGGATGTGTGGACAGAGGGGAGATATGCTCCATATATTTTGGAAATGCCCCAAATAACACATTATTGGAAATCAATCTCCCACTTACTCTCTGAAATTACCCAAACAATAATCCCCCTGAGGCCTACACTAGCACTATTATCTCTCGACATGGAACACTACCCAAAACCAGTTAGACATATCATAACGCATATATTATTGTCAGCGAGACTCAACATTACCAGAACATGGAAAAAACCTGGCCCACCCACACTGGGTGATGTGGTGAACACAACCCACGTACACTATCACATCTATGAACACACAAGCATTAAGAAACAAAAACAAAGATCACGCCTATAGATTGTGGCAACCATGGATAAACTGGACAAGCTCCCCAGGAATTGTCAGGGCTCATAGCTCCTAACCTCACTATCTAGGAATTCTATTGTTCTTGTTCAATGGTTTAAAGTTTAATATATGACTTACCTTGAAAATATAGATCTACACGATTAAGGTATACATTATGAGAGGGATAGAGTTGTCTCCAACCCGGACACAGTATTGCACCCACAGGGGTGTCAAGGATAGTAGTCAACACTACTACCTCCGTCCTATACCGAAAATCTAACAAAACTAATAACGAATGTATTATCCCTCTTGCTGTCGCTATACTACCCCATATGTAGGTATATATAGATGGTTAATGATACAATCTAACATAACTCGACAGATACTGTTATTTGTTTGTCTGTATGTTTTACTTGTCTACTTACTTCTGTTATATATGAAACATTTTAATAAAAATCGATAGAAGTAAAAAGTGTCTGGCGCCCACCTTTTCATCTTGCATTACACCCACCATGCCTTGTAACCTACTCTACACTGAAGGATGTCGGCTGTCCTTAACTCTGGAGGTCATCATTGGGCTTCAGGGGCCCCAAGACTTTGCTACATTTGGCACCCAACATGGGGCAAAGGCATTATTCCTGCAGCAGTTGCCACTAGCAACTGGCCACAGCTTCATCGGGATTTCGTCTGGCTCCGTGGGAAAGTGGCAAGTAACATCTTTCCTTCGTATAGACTGTGTTATTGTGCATTCCAACAATGTAGGAAAGAACTGGCATTTGTCAATGCTCATGGGAGAGTGCCAACCTGGTCTTTTGACACTTTACGTCAGTGCTGCAAGGATTAAAACTTACTCCATTAAAGTTTTGTCGCGCTGGGAAGGAGAAGAGGTGGGTGCTGAAGTTTCCAGAAAGTATCTGCACCAATCTGTTGGTGGGGGGAGCCCCTGCTTTGCAGAAAAGGATAAGGAAGTACTGCCACGTGTGCTTGGTTGTGGGTTGGAGAAAATGGCGCAGTTTGGAAGTACTATGGTGGATTGGAATATGTTTGCTCCGGGTTTTGGCTTTGGACTGAGTGAGCCAAAAGGCGTTCTGACTGACACCGGGGTGCAGTAGTCTTGCCCTGTACAAAACAGGAGGCTATGAGGCCTTGGGACTGATCTACGGGAAGTGTTCCAATTTGGCCAAGCATCTGAGGCCTTGGATCGTCTGCGGAGGTTGTGGGGAACCCCTGCTCGAGGCAGTCACGCCAGCCCAACCTCCGCGGATACTGCAAGCAGTGTGGGACAAGAATGTCGCCGTCCCAGGTGGGAGCGGCATTGAGAGCCCACCCACTATCACCCGGTGAGAGAAGCTGCTCCTCTTGCTTCTGTGGCTGCTTCAGGACCCAGCGTTCTGGTCACCCGTCAAGGCCGTGGTCGGACCCACCTGCTCTCCTTGATGGTGGAATAACTGAGGAAAAGGGTACCGGAGTCGGGTAAGCCTGCAAGGGGTGAAAGTGGTGTGCCAGTGGGGAGGTGATACCAGTGGCCATTAAAGGAGATAATGCAGTTGTTACAATTAAAGCCAGCTCCAAGCGCAACTATCTCCTGGCCCGAAGAATGCTCCACCATATCTAATTCGAGTATCCCCTCTGACGTGATCTCTGAACTGTTCTGAGACAATTTCTCGTGGACTGGAAAGTGGAGTGATAGAGAAGAGGAGAAAACATGTGATCTGGAGGACGATGAGATTCCTCCTGGCCCTGCTGCAAGTGTTAATATTAAGCTGTGTGCTAGTGTTGCCCCAACTGTGAGTATCATTAAGTCTTTTGAGGAGGATTGTTGGAAACATTGGGTCTCTAAAGTTGTTTCCACTAAACTGATAGAGGCAGCTTAGTCCGATTGCAAACCTGATGTTGTTGAAGGATATCTGGTTCAGTGTGCTCCGGACTCATGGGTCCTACTCGGGTATGGAGACCCTAAGACACTACCCAGGCTGTCAAACCAGCCCAATTAGACGAGGAGATCCAGAAAAGAAGAAACTCAATGGATAGATGAAGCTGTGTGAAGTTTCCTCTGGATCCCTCTGCGGGCGGACTTCCCAAAGTTGTCCCCCAAGATAGCTCAGAAGTATCTTTCAGTGCTGCACACCTGGAGCTATGGTCGCAAAATTAACTTGGATAGTGTAATCATCCACAGGCCTAACAAGGCAGACATTCGACATTATATCACCACAGTAAATGCTAAAGGAGAGGCTTTGAAGTTACCGTATCTCAGGTATTACTGGTAAATGATGTCGGACTGTGTTTTCCTGACACTGTGGATTACAAATGTGTACTATGTGAGGTTAGGATGCTATGCTGAGAACCCACTCTACCTTTTGTACAAGAATTATTGCTAATGGGGAACACTCCTGTTGGCTGTATTGCTGGACTGTGCTGAACTGAATGCTACCGACAAATACAGAGAGTGCCCACCTGAATCACGCTGGCTAGTGCTGTGAAGTTGCCAGTGTGCTTCCCTCTGAAAAGTAATCTGTTGATGTGACTTTCAACCTGTTGTTCTTCAATCAATGAGGAAATCTTTTCTCAGTCCCTGGCTGTCACGCAGACAGACTGAGATTGCAATTGCAAGGGGACCTGTGCTCAGAAGTGCGGTCCCTTACACCATGGCCTGGCTGCTTGTTGCCTGATTGCAGCTGTGCCTCCTGCCCCCAGAGTTATCTCTGAGAAGAAGGGAAACTGCTGAGAAATATTGTTCTACCCCAAGTGAAATATTTTATTTTTTTGAGCTGTGGCAATGGGGCAAATTCTCACCTTACATTTGAATGATGGGCTTTTTAATGTACCAGGGCTGTTTTCTATACTGGTCACCAGGTGGCGTGAGTAGTGCCAACCTGAGTGAGTCTTCACTCATATTCTGTGTATATCTGATAGAACATGCAAAGTTTCTGTAGGCTAGATGTGGAAGGGGGTGGCATCTTCGGACGAGGATGGGGCCCACTTTCATTTGTATGTGTGTAGCTTAGATATATATTTTAGGGTGTATTTACACTGCTATTCTGTTCTCAGCTGAGGGCAATTAACAACTTCTTAAAGCGGTTCTGCACCCTTTTCATTTAGTAAATCTCTTTGCCTTCCAAATCAGGCAAAGAGTACTAAATGAAATGTTTTTTTTTTTTTTTTTTTTTTACTTACCTTGTAATTGAAGACTTCCGGTCTTCTCCCTCTGCGGCGGCGGGCGGGGTCTTGCGTCGATCGTCGTCACGGCGCACTGTCTCCTGGGATCTGGTGTCATTGATCCCAGGAGTCAGTGCGGGCATCTTCCGAAATCTCGCGAGATTTCGGCCACATCTTCCGAAATCTCCCGAGATTTCGGCCGCATCTGCCGAAATCTCGTAAGATCTCGGCAGATGAGCCGTTACTGCGCACGCGCGCGTAACGGCAGTGCATGCTGGGCCATCTAAAGTCCCTGTGGGTGTTTCACATGCCCACAGGCAAGATGGCCCCCAGCACTAAAGAAGAAGACGAGGAACTTCATCGGACGAAAACCGGCGGCGATCGAGATGGAAGATGGAACAGGTGAGTCCCCTAATAAAGGTAAGCACACTTTATATTACATCCTAAAAAAAAAAATTTTTTTTCAGAGTGCAGAACCGCTTTAAGATTCACTTATGTATATATTGCACTATGTTATCATAGGGAAAGGATGCATTTGCATTGCTGTTTATTTTCTCTTTCAGGTGTTCCTGCACCCATTGCGTCTTCCTTGGACAAGGAGAGACAGTGACCCGACATGGATAATAATGGTAACTATTCATGCCCTTTACTACTGTATTTATTAGATAGATAGGATATAAGGCTACTGTTTATATTTTTCCTTTAACTGTTTGGGTGGTACACCACATGTAAAATTATATATAATGTTTAAAATGTATCTGCCCTGTGTGAACTGCCATTAGCTCATGTATATGTTATACATGTTTACTTACTTTACTTATTGTTTGTTATCATTATTCTTTTCCTGTTTCCCCATCCATCCCAGTTTTGCCAGGACATTCGCTCTCAGGCTTGAGAGCTCAAATTATTTTTCTGCAAACTCTGAGACGTAGTTTTCATAGGCAGGGGGAGGATGTAGCACCCTGATGTTTAGGCAGGGTTGCTATTAAATTTATTTGTCAAGTGATAAGTGCCTTGGCCAATTGTTAGGACGTCAATTGATTTCACCCTAATTCTGGAATTGCTGCACTTCTCTCTTCTGTCGCTAGATGGCTGGGTATCTGGTAACATTAGATAAGACAAGGGCATTGCAAGGACAGATTAGGAATACATGGGGTGTCTCAGCCATTAGGCAGGGATATTTTTGGGTCCTTTGGCCTGCTGGGAGAACCTATTTATTTGGGTGGAGTCAGGTGATCGGGGTTCTGTGCCACCTGGACGGCTGTCTGGATGGATGTGTGTTGTATTGCCCCGGGCTGCTAGACCAGAAACCTAAGGCCTATCCCAGGGATATCTGGCTGCTAGGCTATCTGAGAGCCTATCCAGAAGTAGTTTATGGTTTGGGACTGCAGGCTTGTAGTCCAACCAGAAGTGACAGTTCCACCAGCTGGGGAACCAGTAATGGTCGGAGGTAGAGGGGAAGCTGTCGCCACAAAGGGACCATCCACCTTGCTACCGGAGACCATTGTGAGTAAGCTGAGGCCAGTACCAGAGCAGACTTCTCGCCAACCGGGGACAGTGAAGAAGTGGGAAAGCATCAGCAAGTGCCAAGTCAGGGACTCAGCGGGACCGCAGAGGTGACGCTTGTGGAGTGCCAAGCCAGGAATCTAACGTGTCAGCAGGGGTGAAGCTTGAGGAATATCTGTGAGTGCCAAGCCAGGGACCCAGCAGTGAAGCAGGGTGATGCTTGAGGAAGATACTGAGTGCTACAGTGAAAGAGCTCAGGGGATCCAGTGGCTAGTGGATCTGAAGTCTAGTGAGAGAGACTGGGAGCTCGTTGAGTGAAGACCCACAGTGAGTGAGTGTGGGGTAAAGAGAACAGTTTGTGTTGCAGAGAGTTGAATACCTTTACCATTAGTAACAGCTACAAGATTGTTGTCATAGTAGACAGCGTTCCTACCTATACAGAAATGGTGTCCGGCTGGAGGCCTTTACCTGTATAGGTGTCTACCTATAGAAGTCTTGGAGTCTGCCAATTAACATTGCATCTACCTAAGTGTATCGTGCCCCGTATCCTCTCTCCCACAGTTCTGTTTAAGATACAATAAATCTTTGCATTCAAAAAGTGTCTGGCGCCCACCTGTTCATCTTGCATTTCACCCACCGTGCCTTGTAACCCACTCTACACTGAAGGATGTCGGCTGTCCTTAACTCTGGAGGTCACCATTGGGCTACACATAAACAGGGTGTAAAGACTTTACATTTATGGATGGTGCATGAGGAGACTCTTTAAAACAGTGCTAAAATTACAAAAATGTATTGATTTAAATAAATATTATACATTCCCCTTAAACTGAACCTTAGCACTAAGCCCTATGTTATAATTCCTTAATACACCAGTACTGTACATACGTTTCTTACCTACTGTTTTAATTGTGACTTCATCACTAGCAATTGAATGAATATTTCTTCCGAGAATGTTTTGAATGTACTGACATGAGTATTTAGCAGAATCAGTGATGTCAGCTGTAGATATATTCATTGTGCCATATTGCTGCGGTTCAATTTTTTGTTTGTCTTTGTAAAAGTCAATCCTATTAGCAAAAGGTGTAGTACAAGTGAGTTTGATAGATTCTCCTCTGATGTAAACTGGATGCATCGGAATTAAAGAAAGCAAAGGAGCCAGAGGTCTATCTGTAACAGAAAAATAGAGGAGATTTAAAGAGGACCTCCAGCCAAAACATTTTTTTTGTTTTTTTTTGTTAAGCGGGTCAGAGTGTTATAATCTTCATGTTTCAACAGCTATATGTGACCTAAAGCTGGCCATACATTATACAGTTTTCTTTTTTAATTTCCTTTAGATTTATCTTCAACTATGTAATGCAAGGGCCTGCCAGATTGCATACAAATTGAAAGTGTTTAGAGTTGACCTCATATCATATGGTTTTGGCAGGGCTTTTTTTTCTCAGACAATAGGTACAGGTACTTCCCCTCTCTGAGTCACCTCTTGGTCTCAGCCCCCTACCCACCTCTGAGCATGGTCCCTTGGTTACACCCCCTGTGTAGAGAATACAGAGCCAAGTATCATTTTTGGTGCTAAGTAGTATGCATGGAATTTGCTAATGAAAGCCAGTAAAATAGGTCTATTGCAGCCAGTAACAATAGATGTCCCAAGCAACAATAGATCCCTTCCAGCAACAATAGTTATTCAGCAGCAATAGATCAGCCCAGCAACAATATATGCCTCCCAGCAACTATCATTTTTGGTGCTAAGTAGTTTGCTAAGTAGTTTGCATGGATTTTTCTATTGAAAGACAGTAAAATAGGCCTATTGCAGCCAGCAACAATAGACCACCTCAGCAACAATAGATCTCCCAAGCAACAATAGATCCCTTCCAGCAACAATAGATATTCAGCAACAATAGATCTGCCCAGCAACAATATATGCCTCCCAGCAACTATAGATTTCCC